>OW028651.1:2500000-5000000 GCA_932294365.1 Diachrysia chrysitis | reverse complement strand
TTTTTTATTATGTTTGATATATTTTTGTGGAGTTGTATAATGTAATTCCGTTTACCTACGATGTAATAATTCATATGTAAATAAATAATGTTTTAATATTAGGTTTGATTTATAGATCAAATTATAAAGGATTGTTTTGTATTGGATCCCTTTGTGTCCTTTGTTTGTGTGTTAAGGCAGAGCTGTTATAGTAATTATTCATTTTAGTATTTCTCATTCCAAATTACATTTACACTTTCAAGTTGCATGTATTTTTGTAAACCCTTTATTTTTAAACCTTACTCGATAGGTTTAGTTAATAAAAAATATAGTAAAGGCTTACAAGTTATTTTAAAACAGCTATAGAAAGTTACTTGGGTTTCTGAGACGAATCTAACAATATATTAACTGTCGAAATCTATACAGCCGTTTGGAAGATACGAGGTAATAAAGAAATACAAACATAGAAACAGACACATACAAAATACGCTTGAAAAACATAACCCTTTCTTAGCAGTCGGGTAAAAAGAAGATACACTGTTGTCATGTTTGATGTGTTAAGCATAACAGAAGCAAACGATTGCCGCCATATTTATTAAAAATGGTGCTCAGCATGGTGTCCAACTAGTCAACAGTTACGCGTAAAAAGTCGGCGACTTTAACGTGTTACAGAACAGTAGTATTCGTCTGACAGACGGGTTAACCCTTTTACTGCGGACCCGGGGTACATTAATACCCCTTTATGGCTTATTTGTTTTGTCAAAGACGACACTGAAGACGCATTCACAGTATACAACGAGGCATTGTGTCAAAATGTTTGTGGAATTTGTTTTCGCAGCGTGTTGCATTGTTTTTTTTGCGAATTTTACGCTGGTTTAATTGTTAGACGTTTGTTTGTAGAATAAAGATGTGGTTAGTGTGACAATTTATGTAGCCTTACTTAAAGCATACATTGTAATTTTGTTGTTGTACATACCTATAAGTTGAAATATTGCTTGTAGATTTGGTATATCATTGGACATTTTTTTGACTCGGATGCAAATAGTTTAGCCAGATTGGCGCTAACAATTTTTTGTTACAATTTAGAACCTTGTTAGTAGCGATTTGTCGCCCAACATGTCAAATAAGATTGCAAGAAAAAAGGTGTCACTACTTCCGTAGCCACTAAAACTAAGTGGGCAGATTTTTTGTTTCCCAACCACTTATTAAGTGTGAACTAATAAAAACACTCGACTCACCGCAAAGCATCAAGTATTCACGTTTGCGAACTATCAATTGGTATCAACATCCGCTGTACCCATCTGTCCGTTTTTGTCGCGGACATTTCCTAGAGACCCTTCATAGAAAAGCAATCGGGTAGTCGTAAACGTTAAGGGTCTGAAAGCACCCCCCGGGGGGCATCTAAAGGCAGGACGATGTTTCTTGACACTGGCAGAAAAAGTACCCGTTGGTAGCCCCTAATCCGGGACCCGCGTCGGGGGGGTTATAAGGCCAGCAAAAAGTGTAATTTAAAGCTGACTTAAGGTTTCGAATTAAAATGAAGGAGGAAGTGATGTCAGCTTGTTCCTTAAATGTAACTACATGAATACTAACTGCGTTTTAAACGACTTTCCGACTCTGTTATTTTGAGCACGGTGTAGATGATAAGGACCTCTATATCTATAGATATAAGTTAGTTATATAAATCAGTAAATGAATCACTTCCGACATGCACTGTTGATTAATTATGTAATGAAATGAGTTCATTTTAAGATCTTACATGTTTTGTGAACCTAAGTATTTTTTTGACCTCCTTATCATTTTATACTTTACCACTATTTCGAGATTACGAACAAGGAAACCCGCAACACAAACATATCTCATACCTTTCCAACACACGTACGATATCGCCATTCAATAAATAGCTACCTAATAGACATTAATATGCACAATATCAACTGGCCAATGCAAATACAGATTTCCCAACTGGTTTCGCTCTAGTTACCGGCACAATAGTAACCTGATTATAATGCCTGGATCTAGATCCTATTGTTCCAATTAAGGATCTCCAGGAAATTGATTTAGCATACTAAATGATTAAAAGATTAGACGCTCTATTATATTAAGCAGTATGATTTCTTTTAGAGACTAAACTTATCAAGAACCATATAACTTTAAAAATATAGCTACATATTGTTGGTCTAATTTTGAACTATCTATGGTTTTATTCAGTGGTGTCTTGAAATATCTACATATTGTATTCAAGATATTACTATATATTATTTAGGATTCTAGAAAATTTCACATTATTCTGCTATAACATATTTGATCTGTCTTCGACCAACTATAATTACTCTATTAATGATCAAGGAATCATGTGTCTAGTAAACTAATAATAATATACTAATATCTTGGGACATCTCACAGACGACCATCTGATACCAAACTAGGCACCCAGACAACTGATAAACATACTTACAAAAACATACATATTATAGATAAATTACACCCAAACACAGAACAAATGATCATGCTCATCACACAAAGTTTTGTCCTGGGTGGGAATCCAACCCACGACCTCCGGTTTAGCAGTCAGGGTCACTAACCACAATACCAGTAGGCTAGTCAGTCAAAACTTATAATCTTCTGCCTTTTCCCAAGTTATGTTGGGATCGTGTTCTTATTAAACTCTTACCAGTTCAATACCATATTTTACATAGAGCGAGTCTCTCTACAATCCATTTCATTATAGATTATATTCTTTACTCTACTCTAAGTATAACGTAGACTTCTTGTACTAGAATAAGAACTCATTTAGTAGGTACCTTTTAGCTATCAAGATTATAAGCAGTCAATGAACTTAAATGACCCCTAATACGCAAAAAAATATGTGCATAAGCAGTCAATGATTTTAGAATATGACAGTCTTGCGTCATATTCAAAATATTTAGTACAACACGACACATAACCACGACTAAACCCCAAAAAAGGTAGTCAGAGATGTCACTGACACATGAACTGTTAACTTATGTACCTTATATCCACTTTGAGCTTAATGATTAAATAACGTTGAACGTTAATAAGAGTCTGGACTTTCTGACTATATTAAAGATGTTACTATACAATAAAACTGTGTATAAATACATAAAAACACAAAGGCAAAGTTCGTTATAAGTACCTAACTTAGAAGTATAAGACGACTTAGAAGTGTACAAGTTAGTACATTTAAGTAAAATCCATTATACATCTTAAGTTGTAACTCGAAGATATTGTACGTCACTGAGGTATCTAGGCACTATGCGTAGGCGTGGCTTAAGGTGGGCGTGGCCAGGGAGGCGGTCCCTCTGAGGCCTCCCAAAGCACTCAGGCCCCGAAGACGAGCGCCAACTTGTTTGTACCTTGTTTTTGGACTTAGATATTAGTAATGCTATACCAAACTGTATATACATTTCTGAGGTTATTACAGATAGTATAGCTCTATATAATGTATATTGATACTTTGTATGTAAAGTTTGTGAGAGCAATGACATCAATTGGCCGGGTCGATGGTTCTACAAACATGATTTCAAGAAGGATTTTATCAAGATAAAGATGTTTAAAAGTCGTCTTTGTATATTATAATTAATCTATACCGCAAGGTTTTGGATAGAGCCGTACGTCAAAATATATTTTTTAAATCTTACGTTACAGTTACAAAAACTCTGACAACGAACGTAATGTAATATCAGATAATTGTTTAGTTTTTAACCTATGTTAAGAAAATAATGTCTAAGTAGTGTAGCAGCTAGTAGTGATAAAGATGAGAGTTCTTCAACATATCTTTTAATTGGGGGCTACAAAATCGCGAATATAATTTCATTGGGACTAAAGCCGCGATTATCGCGGTGGACATTTTATAATCGTGTACTCAAACATTTCAATATATCCAAAATAGTACCCATGTTATTAATTATCACGCATTAACGCCAGCGCATTAAATACTTGTAAATAAAATACAAATAGTAGAAAAGAAAAGAAATTAAACCTGAGACAGGACTCAAACCTGTGACTACTAGTTAAACGCACCAGTGCATGCACAAGTATGTTCAGCCAGAAGCGTTTGTATATAATTACTTAATAATAACCAGTAACAGTAAATCGCATCTCTATAACAATATGATTGGTAAAGGACTCAGAGAGCCATAATGACATTCTAGGAGACGAGTATATTTAAGGATATTACTTTAAAATATTGGTTTAACAATGACCTATTAGTCTAAATAATGTGCTTTGTGTAAAAAAAGCTTGATTTATAAGCTTTTTTATTATTAATTTTAGTCCAGCGAATTACACTTGCCTTTGTGTTTAAATTCTAAACCTACTTTGTCATGACGTTTGAAACACACAACTCACACATAATATAACATGAGCCAAATGATACATTGTGTACCTACATTTTTACTGCGAGCGAGCTTATTTTAATTCCATGCGATATTTGATCGTTATTCGTTTTGTGTTTTTGCAATTTAGTGAATCTGCACTTTACAAAATAGTACTACACAAAAATGGATATTAAAAACAGCTTGAATAAATAATCTTTGCTTAAGATTTCTTTAAGCTTCGTTTGTGGACTAAAGGTGATGTTAATGGTTACTTAAGAGATTTCTTAGTACCGATTTAAGAGATTCCTTAGTATCGATTGCGAAAACAACAGAGAACTTGTTTAATCATGAAATAACTTTCAAAAACTAACCTATTATATATATATTTTTTACGTACCTAGAGAAGAAAAATATATCTTTATGAACAGAGTTCAATGCTCTAATGACAGTTATATAAATCAGCTTGCTGTATGCAATTCCCAGATGAATTAACATAGACATTTTGGACGGGTTTGCAAACCACACATTTGAATTTTATGACTCGGTAGGTGTTATATTTCATCGCTACTGTATAATAGCACCGCTTTTGTTTTGAATACATTAATCTCATAAAGTATTTTTGGATAAAATATATAGACTACAAATTGTTTTCTTTTAACATAAAACGAAAATAAAAGCAGATGTTTTGAAGAAGGGTATTTTTCGTGAACTTAACTTGTTTTAGACACATATACACTTGAACGTTGCGAAAGTGATATTATTATATCGAATTAAGACGATGAAACCACGGTATTGTATAAAACAGTATGTCTCTTCATTTGGACAACAGACAATAGGTACTATGATTCTACGTAGATAATATCGTCAAATAAATGTTGATCGATATTCAACCCATCAGGGAATGCTGGCTTTATGTTTCACTAGAAATTTGAGATCAAAAATAAGTTCATTTTATAGTAGCAATAAGTTCATATCAAGACACGATATCAGTACTTCGAAAAACCATGATCAAAGAAAAATCAAGCCTCATGTGTGTAAATTTTAGAATTATATTCTAGATCACAAATATAAATCAACGGCGCTCGTGATGTCAACGACCCAAAACGTTATTTTAACGACAGCATTAGCGTGCCGCGATTTGTTCACGTTCAAACATACGGCATACTTTACATATAATTAATGAGGCGACAAAACCTCATCTCGGTAGCAGTTAAAGTCAATTCCCACTGAAATTTCATCATCGTCAATCTAACTTGGGTTTAATAAGTAATACTTGTGCCGTGGGCCGTCCCAGAGCGAAGCTCGGCTGGTCCAGCGAGATGTTGTGCGTCTCATCCATCCCGCTATCCCTTACTCGCGCGGCCGCGCTGCGGTCTCTGAGGGAAACCTCACAACGTCCCTCCATTACCATAATACGCGTCTATAAACGCACACGCTAACAACGAAATTTTGCTTTTAAAAATCAAAAAGGATTTTTAGTATTAGTTTAAGATAGATAGTCTTTTATTGTTTCGTGTATAGCAGGTGTTGTGATGAGTGCAAGTGGCGCCACCTGTGTCGGTGTATCCGTCCCGCTCTTGAGGCGAGGGCGTGTCCCCAGGGCGCCTCCCACAGTCCGCGGGGACGGACGGGGGCGCCGCGAAGCCCGGGCACTCGGCGGCGCGCTCCCGCGACGCTTGTTAGTGTTCCGCAAATTCACAGCGGGATCGCCCGCACAACCGGGACTCGATCCCTGAACGCACATACGATAACACAGAGCCGCCTACCGGATAGTTATACAACAGATACTTAGTACGAAGTTGCGATTGTTTCTTTTAGGCGTACTTTTTAATACGATATATTATTGTGTTCTATTTTTGAGGTTTATCTGTGATTTTTAAGTAAATATTTTTGTGTTGTACCGAATTTGTATCATGCACTTTCGGACTTAGATACCTAAAAAAAATACTTCAAGGAACTTGTAACAAATATTTAAAAATTAAATTCTTAATATAACAAAAAAGTAAAGTGCGAATATAAATAAATTTGAATTTCGGACGCAATTTTCGTACGTCTTCGTGATTTTCCGGGGGTGTTCGTGCGCTCTCGGGCGCGTAATCGGGTGCGTGTCGTGATTCGAGATTCGGTCGGACGAGTTGAACGCGGCGGGCGGGTACACGGGCTCCCCGTGGCCGCCGCTGGAACTCGACCCCGTGGGATGGGGACGAAAGCTGTATCCTTCGGGAGCGCCAAGATCCTCAGGTATGTACGAAAACACGAAAAGTCAAAAACTTGGCTGAAACTTATAAAAGTCGTATGCTGTTTTTCTCCTTACGGATGTAAACTCAGCAATAGTTTCCCTTGCAATATAGTCATTAAAGCAATTTTTTCGTTAACATTTTAAGTTTTCAAAAGTTTAACCACCAATCACCAATCCAAAATAATTGTCAAATTTTTTGCTTAGAACTTGCAAAATGTTTTGTTTGTTTCGATTGTCAGAGTAGTTTATTAAATCTAAAACACAGTTTGCGTACCAATCCGATAAAAATAAAAAAATAATTTCCATGAATATTATTGAATCAAATAATATAACTTCTGAGTGTTGATTTAATCAAGTCTACGACAACGTCTACGGCGTAGCATAACAAATGAACGTAGCAGCCGTAGTAATTAATATTCTGACTAATTCAGTGGCGGTTTCGTGAGAGAAGTATTTTCGTTATATTTGATATATGGATGTTAAATGAATATTACATTTTCTGTACTTTTATTGGAAAGTTGATTTATTAACCATACTTAGAGGCTCACTACTATTGAGTTATATTTCAGTAAAGATAAAATTATAAACATTAAATACTAAGAAAATAAAATTATGTTATTTGGGGATGTATTTGTATCAAAATCAATACTTAAAATTAAACATTTCAAATAAAATATTCAGAAATTATAAACTACACACTACTTTGTGTAAGAATGTTGTTTGCGTTATTTCTTACCATTGTTTTATATTTTGATCAGAAAATTAAAAGTTTGGGAGGAATATTTAAAAAAGAGATGACTATAGATAATTAATAAGAATGGTAGAAAGGAAAAACTTAAACCTCAGGCAGGACTTGAAGTTTTTCTTTTAACTTTTTGTACTGAATAATAGACATTCACTCCGGATGCGGTAAGGCCTAACAAATAATAAAAAAAAATATTATAATTATATTTAACTCATGTTACATTGCTTCAGTAAATTAAAATAAATTCTAGGTTGCTTTAAAAAAAGATTAAAATGTTATTTAAATTATTAGATTTAATTACAAAAGATAGATAACATACAGCTTTACCGATCTAAACAATTGAAAAATATTAATAATGATGTCATTTACTTATTGATTAATAAATGAACATTTAATTGTCAAATGAAAGTAAAAATGATAAAATGCAATCTATTTTTGTACGCATTACAAATTAAATTACAAAAAATCAAATAAAACAGTCCTTATCTTTTTATAATCAGTATCGAGTAACTGAATTATTAGTAGTCTACTATTACTAGTCCATTTTAAAAGAAACCTTCTCCAAAAGGTATTTAGGTAGAATATCCTAAAAATCTTTGTAGAATATTCTCAAATGACTCCGTTTCCAGGCGGGCTGATGTTCGGCCTGCACCACCAGGAAGCCGCGGGCGGGCTGCACGCGCAGCCGCGCGGCCCCGTCACCTCCCTCAAGGAAGAACCGCTCACCAGAGCCTGGATGACTCCAACCTCCTTAGTTGATAATACCAAGTAAGTATAATTTATCAAGATCAGGGATATATACTTTAAGGGGTTTTTCTAAAGTCTTATAGACATTATATTTTGATGTAGTTCAAGAGATGATTAAACGCCGCGTCTGCTTATGAGTAGACACTCATTTATGGCCGTCTACTTGAACGTTACTTAACTGTACGTCGCTTAAGAATTATCTGTCCCGGTCTCTCTAGTGTATAATGTGGCGATAAATAAAATAAGGAATGTTTAAAAGTTGAGTTTCGTGGGAGAATAAATCTAAAACAAATCTATTGATATAAAAATTTTTGCCAGAGTAAATAGGTGTAAGATTGGCTAGAAATGTACACAATTCAGGTCATTTGAAAATAAAATAATGATATAAAGTATTTATCATCTCTTATGCATTTATACAAACTTGTAGAAGGTACTGTATCTGGGAAACCAAAGATAGTATAATTATAATTAATATCATTTGCTTGTCGACGTTTTCTTAAAAGGTTGTTTCTTAAATAACTACGAAGTAAATGATAACAACTTTGTTCAAATGATATTATCATTAGGTATGTATTGGTATTAACGATTAAAAGCCAAAACTCATGTTATATGTAGATAATATCGACCTTATTAATTTTAACAAACACGTGAATGTAAAAAGGACACGATTTCAATTAAATTTATGGATAGACCTTAGTCGGATGAGACCACCTCTGAGGTCTATAGAAGACAAATCGATCTACAATAGACGGCGATAACGCGAAACGAAAAAAAACCTAGCGTCAAATTGAGAACCACCTCATTTTTAAATCGGTTAAAAATTCAACATACAATTGTTCAACGGTAAATTTCGGTACAAACAAAGAACCCTCATTTGATACACTGTTAAACCATTTAGTGACCGAAAAGAGCAACACACTAAACTTATTACAGCCACCGAAATTGTATTAGCTGTTCGAACTCAAAGCGAAACGAATGTACCCTATTTGACATTAAATAACTGTAAGGGATTAAGTTCGGTTCCTAATGCCGATTTTAGGGGGCTGCTGTCAATCAATATGTTTGTTTCCAAAAGAACAACTGTGTATAAATAACAGGAAAGGTGTAAGAGACGTTATGGTGTGATGACGGTCTTAGAGTATTCATAGACAAGCATAGAGTGTGCGCATCGCTAGCAGCCCGTTGCGCTGAGCTTAAGCTTTGTGCTGTAAGTAAAGTACTACGCTCATTTACTGATTTAAGTGATTTTCCGTGCGACGACAGACGTTCATGCGAAAAATATCGATGGTTTCGTTATTATTAGGGTAATGTTAGGTTTTGAGATAGGTTTAATAAAACGGCGCGATCTATTTTGACACAAATTTTACGATTTTACTTGTTTATACTAGCACCAACAGTTCATACTTGATAGACGCACTAGAAGTACTTATTTTTACTCTAAGAGCAGTTTGGTGTGGTGTTGGTAAAGGTTGGAGTTGTTTGGTAAAATTCTATAAAAAAAATCTGCTAAGCTGAATTTATTTGACAATGCTAAGTAGTTATTAAAAATTTCTATGAAATTATTAATTTTGATCGGTAAAAAGTACTTCTTGTATATTGTATCGACTTAATTAAAATTTTCGTTCACACTTAAAATAAAATTGATAGAATATTGTCAAATAGCGATTTCAAACAATGCGTAAATAACTTTTTTTTTAATACATAATGTCGAAAAAAAATTAAGAATATTTGAATTCAGTGTATTTTAATGTTTTATTTGAATTAAGTTTGAGTTAAAAGAATTAGTTAACAAAGTGTTAAAAGACATAAAGTTATCAACGACAAACGAAGTAAATATTAATGATACTTGAGCAAAAATGAACAATCGTAAACATTTCCATAATAACACCAAGTCCAAACTTTTGCTTTCTCCAATAAATTCCAATAACGTATACACTTGCACCGCTTTAACGGACCGATACGTACAATGACTCTATTATCGCGCGGCATCCAATCAGGGGCGTGCAAATTTCGTAGCCCATAATGAAGCATGCGGTAACAAGTGTGTATTCATAAAAGCAAAGGGCGTTGTAAATCATAGCATGCCACGATGGGGTGCCGGATACAGTTCTGCTTTCGACTGTACGGGTAAATTATAGGAGCAGTACATTGAGGTACAGTTGTGGTTAACATGCTCTTGTGATGAAGTTATTGTTCAAAATTAGTAACAGGTTTTCTTCTTCTTTGCTTTATGAAAAGAGATATTCACTTTGCATTTAGGAGTCACACGCCTATGCTATCTTTTCACATAGGAATAGGAATTAGGTAAAAAAATTATTCGACGTAATTTTATATACTGTCATTATTCATTTACATGAACTAACTTAAGGTTTTTTTTCTTCTGTCATCCGTCCAAAATTTATAACTGCCTACAAGTATCATTAACAAACTATGCCCATTTCTTTATTATAAAGAAACAAAGAGAAACTTGGGGTGATCTGTGAAGAAAACAGAATTTTAAAGACCGGTAAAGCAGTCAAAGCCTGCGCTCAGGATAAATGCGGAAGACATCCTCAAAAAAAAAGAAGAATGTTTAGTAATTACAAGCGGTATCTCCATTCATTTATTTTCTAAAAAAAGGGACGTAAGAAAAAATCTACTTAGGTTATAAAAAGAAGATAAATAAAAATACACTAAATTATTTATTCAAATTCATAATCACTTTCCAACGAACAACCATACCTTTTATGATAATAATGAACTTGTGCAACAATAAAGCATTTGGTGTGCTGTATAATGTGACGTATTGAACCAACTTGAATTAGGGAGTATTGTGTTTGCACAGAATCATAGAATACCCTCCTCCATCTGTCGTTTTAGTTAACCGAGTTTTTACTTAAAATGTTTACTTTTTTTGTTTGTTTATATGGCGTGGTTTTGGTATCAGGACTTAAATTATTCGATTACTTGAAAACTTTTCTCTTTGTATGTTAGTGAGGGTATTTGACAGATTTTTTTAAATTATTAAGAATTATTTAAATTGATTTTCAATATTAAAACAACTTCTAAAAGTCAAGTAAAAAACACTGGTATTTAATCGCTGTTCCTTAATATACTATAACAAAACCGCAAAAAAAAGGTTTTCAAAAATGTTTTTTATTCTTTAGTGACAGGTCTTTGTTTTTTGGTATTTTTAACAGCCAGTGTAGTCACTTTTAATCTATACTCTTTATTTAATCTGATTTAAAGAAGCCTAAACAATGAACGAATGTCTAAAAAATTAACCCCATTTTTTATGGAAGCTAGATATACAAAACCTATCAACTGATTATTTTTCATAACCCTCTAATTAAACTAATTGCAAGCAATTACCGGGTCTCGGGATGACAAATGTTGACAGATAGGCGGCCGTCGGCGATGACAGAGCCATTTGTAAGGCCCACTGTAAATCATAAAGCCGCGCCCGCGTAACTCACGTTTTTAATAAATTACATTACTATTTAATGATCTATTCGCTCTTAGATACACGCGAATCATAATTGTTTTTTGTTATGAAATAATTGTAGTTTTTAGTTTCAGTAATTTTGTATTTTAATAAAATGTAAAATTTTATGTCTTTATAATTAAAAAAATAGCGACAAAAATACGTTACTTTATTTTCAAAACATACAAAGGTTTTATATTTATTGCATAGATTAAGTTTAAAAATCTAAATCTTAGCAAAATAAGGTTATTAAACAAAATCCCTAAACATAATAAATAATAAAAAAACCGGCCAAGTGCGAGTCAGACTCGCGCACCGAGGGTTCCGTACAAACCTGTAGGTATATAAGTAAAAGTTATGGTATTTTTATTGCTAAATGAAATCCATAACATAACAATGTGGAAAGCTGACGGTACCTTGTCAATACATATATGAAAACATTATGTATGTTCGGAAAAATCTTCATCTCTTTAAGAAGAGAAGTGATAGACATAATTTTAATACTAGAAATAGGCACAATTTGGATCAATCTCGGTTTAGATTGGCTAAGGTACGAAATTCTTTTATGGGGAATTGTGTAAAATTTTATAATAAAATACCACTGCGGATTCTACAACTGAACGAGACAAAATTTAAAACATGCATAAAACGCACACTATGTAGACAAGCATATTATAAATTAGAGGATTATATCCTTGATAAAAAAGCTTGGCTTAATGCTGGTCCTGCTCCACAGTCACAGCCACTTGGGTCCACTAATTAGTTTTCTTTTATTTTATATTTGGAAGAGATGCTCTCCCTTTTATTTTTATAAACATGTTTTTTATTTTTTTTTTTTTTTAAATCGTTTTTTTTTTTTTTGGAGTAAATGTTTAATCTCTTTATTTTTAACTTTTGAAAAGTTATAGTATTGTATAACTTCGAAGCATTTTTTATTTATTTTGTAAATATGAGTACCACGTGTAATATAATGTAACTGTTTTTGTTTTTTTTTTTTTGACATGAACGAGCATGGCAATTCTATTTTTTTATTTTTTTTTGTTAATCGCATAACAACGTTTGCTGGGTCAGCAAGTCTAATATATAAAATTCTCGTGTTGCGGTGTTTGTTTCCAAACTCCTCCGAAACGGCTGAACCGATTTGCATGAAATTTTGTGTGCATATCGGGTAGGTCTGAGAATCGGCCAACATCTGTTTTTGTTTTTTAATCGCTGAACAACATTTGCTGGGTCAGCTAGTAAGTTTATGATTATTAAAAAAAATATACTATGTGATGTAACTAAAAATTTAAGATTTTCGGAATTTTTCCTATATGTGTACTTTATAACGTTGCTTCATGCCAAATTTCAAGATTCCAGGTCGTCTGGAAGTATCCTTTAGGTTTTGATTCCCTTGCGAGTAGTTGCGAGTTTCAAAATATGCGGCTTTAATTGCTGTATCTTTTGATTGCGTTGACGTAGAAGTTTGATTTTGTTACAGCTTAAAGATATTATAGACTTGAGTATTTGTTAAGAATTTCAATATAATACCACTACGCGTTCATGAGTAAAGGGGTAATAAGTTTAAAATTATTAAAAATATTTTTATTATATGATGTAACTAAAAATTTATGCTTTTCGCAATTTTTCCTTTATCTGTGTTATAAGACGTTGCTTCGTACCAAATTTCAAGATTCTGAGTTCACGGGAAGTACCCTGTAGGTTTTGATTCCCTTGCGAGTGTCGAAAATTTGCGGCATAAACGGGAGTATCTTTTGATCGCGTTGACTTAGAAGTTTGATTTTTTCACAGCTCCAAGAGACCATAGACTTGAGTATTTGATATGAATTTCAGCTTGATACCTCCACGCGTTCCTGAGAAAAAAGGTCTTGACAGACAGACAGACAGACAGACAGACGGACAACAAAGTGATCCTATAAGGGTTCCGTTTTTACCTTTTGAGGTACGGAACCCTAAAAACAAAGCGCACTAAAAAAAGCAAATAAAAACAAAAAAAAATCGTCAAAGATTGACAAAACGCGCGCGATCTGTAAGCGGAAAAAGCACTACAACCTAATCGTGAACGCGCCGCCGAAACTGGTAACGATAAATAAAACAATGGAGTGTCGCGTGCGAGAGTATAAAATGGCAATCGCGAAACCAATTTGTTTACGCAAATTCTGCAGCGGGAGAGATGAATGGGCTACCATAGCGTAATACGGTACTGGTGGGTAATGTGCTCTAGTGATGCTACTGAACACTATCGAGGTTTTGGACGATTTAGTGGCAAAGATGTTAAATTTATTGCCCCCAGGCAATAAACTTATCTAAATACCTATATAAACAAAAAAAAAGTCTTTTTGGTTGTTGTTTAATAAATAATGTAAGATTTTTTTTGATGGAAAAAAAATATGTTAATTATATTTCAATTAGTAAATAGTAGTTGTATTTTTAAAGCGCGAAATTGTTTTATTAATATTTTTATTACATAACGGAATAATGTTTAAAGTGTTTTGGCTTTTGAATATTATTCCGTAGACACCCTTTATCTTGTGCAGTGTCTACATTAATATTGGGTCCGTTTATTTATTTTTAAAATGCTAAGCATCCTTTAGCAATAACATGTAAGATTGTAACTCCCTAGAGGTTAACTACATTTAAACCATATTATCAGATACTAAAAAAATTATAACATATGCCATCCCTATTTTTAAACTCGGAACAACAGTAGGACATCACTAAACACAAGCATCACATTTACGGGGAACAACAATGAGAAATGAGACCGAAGATTTGATGAACTGCCCGCGTTTGAAATGTTGCTCTATCGATGTATTTATTGAACGCATTGACGAACACATGTTGCTATTAATAAAAGCGAAAATCAACCTTATGCTCTCTATAATAAGAGTGAAATTGATGGGATAAGATACATAAGATTGTTTTTTTTTGCGGCTAAATCACTTCTACCCATTTGTCGATATCGAAGTGTGTGGTGCTATTCATACATTAACACTTCATTAGTTTTATCGATAATTTAGGGTTGCCTTTGAATCGTAATCGGGTTAATTATGCTAGATAAAAGTATAGTCAAATTAAAACGCTGTAATACTTTTGCCTTATATTATACCAATTAAAAAATTAGAACGACTGTCAAAAAGCAATAATTTTAATTTACTACCATAATCTTTAAAACTGCAAATGAATAAATAAATTCTTTTGTTTCATTAAAATAAGTCATCATCTTGAACAAACAGCGCTTAGGATAGCTGTAATAAAAAAAACAACGGTTAAAACTACAAAGCGACAACTTCTCACTAACGGTAAAGACAATAAATCAATTTGAAAAAGGATTATAATCTGTCCTATTATTTATGATTATGTTTTGTTTATTCTGTGGTTAGTAACAAAAGCGCGCCAAACAGTTTTGGTGGCAGTCTATTGACAAATTACAGTTTAGAAATATTGTAAGTTTGAAAGAAATATAGTAATTTATGGCGGTAATGGGTTCCGGATTTTTTGTTACTTCACGGTACATTTGTGTTTGTTTAGTATAGGTAGCTCAAGACATGTTCTCGTGATTATGACTTCTTTTGTTATATTATTTGGTAAATCATTAAGATGATTATGATTTATATGTCCCTAAAATGATGAATATCTTTATGAAGATGATTTTATAACATTCTTAACTATTATTTACATTTAATAAATGTAGAAAAAATAATAGGTAAAAGTATAGGTATTTATTTTGCTATAATGCTAACAGTTTAAAAAACATAAGTTTATAGTACTGTTCGAATACTTTATTCACTCCAATCAGATAGGTGTGATCTACGCTAAAGGTGATGAGTCAAATACATTGTTAACTGACACTCAATTTATTGTCTAGACACACGAATACATATCTATATATATATACTAATCTATATACTATACTAATATTATAAAGCTGAAGAGTTTGTTTGTTTGTTTGAACTTTTTGTATTGGATAGTCCGTTTATTGAGGAAGGCGTTAGGCTATATAACATCACGCTACGACCAATAGGAGCGGAGCATAAATGAAAAATGTTGCAAAAATGAAAAACCGTTGAAACAAAAACACGCGAACTAAGTCGCGGTGGACAGCTAGTAATAAATACACGAGTTAACTCCACTACAGAAGGAAATGAATGTACATGCGCTCGCGCTCCGTACAGCGTGGTTAGCTAACCAAAATGCACGCGTCCTCATTACTTATACTCCATGCTACAGTACCTACCGCTGTTCATTTAATCTTTGAGGGCCTTGTCAAAATCTTGATTTTGCTTAGTTCTTGACAGTACACCACCCTATTAAACTGCAAGGTAACAGCCTCGTCTCGTACAGAAAACATAAGCCTCATTAACCGTTATTTAACTGCTATTTTTATTTCTATAGCAGTGTGGGGGTGGGCCGAGCGCACTTCGAGAAGCAACCTCCCAGCAACCTGCGCAAGAGCAACTTTTTTCACTTTGTGGTTGCCCTATACGACCGCGCTGGGCAACCAGTGGAGATCGAGAGAACCGCTTTCATCGGATTCATTGAGAAAGATCAGGTTAGTTAAAAAAGTATTTTTTTAACTTGCAATCTAAATGTATCTAGGTATGTATGAATGTATGTTTGTTTAAGTTGCAATCTTGCAATCTTAATTAGAAATGGAATATTTATACATAGAAATTTTGCATACTTATATTATCAGTCTCATTGCTCCCACATAAATAATATTATGTTTAAAGTAGGCAAAAAATCTCACCTTTGTAATTTTTAAATGCATTAATATTTTCTTACATGTGTTACATCGTTATTATTTGTCATGTAATTAAAAAAATGTGTTTGAATACACTTTACGTTAAATTCCTCTTAAAAAAAAATCTTTACCAGAAATTCTCAACACTAATCCGATTACAACATACAAGCAGATCTTCAAATAACTTTTAAACGGTTAGTTAGTCGAAAGCAGCGCCATATTGTAAAATGATCAAGGAATGTTCGAGACGAGATAAGAATCGCGATTCAAACGAGTTCATCAATCAGGATCACACTGACATGATTTCTATTGTGTGCACAATACTTATTTACATAATGCACTTGCTTGTTGGTGGCATGTGTTAAAATATTTGAAAGATAAATAAGGATTTTTGTCTCTGGAATTTAGTTAAAAATGTTACTTACGTAGTTTATAGCCTAATCCATTGGACGGTTAAAAACTTAAGGTTGCTTCTAATATAGTATGTAGTAAAGAAACGCAAGTGCAGGTGTGTTAATTGGCATTTTAGATTTTTGGACCAGTTATAACTTCTAATGTGACCGACACATTCCGTCTTATTACAAAAAACTGTTAAAGTATCTAAAAACCATATTTATAACTCTATAAACAATGGAGTTTCTATAGAAGGTTAATCTTGTTTATAGATAACCGCTTTTTGTAATTTGACCGTCTAAGTTTATACCAATTAAAAACTCCAATAGTACACAGTATTTTCTTTAAGTTAACATGATATTCCGAAAACTATAAAATTAAAGATTTTAAAATATTGATATACATACATAATGGCAGAATATACAACGTGTATAAGGATAGATAGAGATAACATAGAGGTAAATTCAGCTCTTTACCCGAAATCTCTGATAAAGAGAGGGTCGTGGCTAAGTGTAAGCTGTACCGTGTTAAGCCGCTCTCACCGCAGTTGGTCCGTGGTCGGTGACCATTTGTTAACGTACCAGGGCCCTTCCGTACCTCGGAAAGCACGTTAAGCCGTTGGTCCCGACATTCGTACGTTGATCTTTTGCAGTCATTTATAAGTCACTAGCTGTCCCCCGCGACTTTGTTCGCGTGTTTTAGTTTCAACGGTTTTTCATTTTTGCAACATTTTTCATTTATGCTCTGCTCCTATTGGTCGTAGCGTGATGTTATAAATAGCCTATAGCCTTCCTCAATAAACGGACTATCCAATACAAAAAGAATTTTTCAATTCGAACTAGTAGTTCCTGAGATTAGCGCGTTCAAACAAACAAACAGACTCTTCAGCTTTATAATATTAGTATAGAAGTATAGATTACAATTCTGACCACCAGCCTTACTATAGGATACTTTATTACCCAGTAAAAATAGATTATGGGGTTCAGATAGGCAGTCACTCCTTTTAAAATACGGTATCCAGCTGAATCCGGTAAGACTGGAAGCCGACCTCAACAAAGCTTGGGAAAAGGCCAGAAGAACCGTTATCTCCAATAATACAGAAACCAAATGAAACATAAAATATGTCTCCTCATGTAGGTTACAGCGAGTGTCGCCAGAGGGCGTTTGCGCGTTCACACGTCTTGTTTGTTGGCGTCGTGTTAATTATTCACATAGTAAACATTCATGTTCGAGTTTTTACTGTGGCTCGCAAATGTGTAACTGTTTAGTATATTTTGGCAGAAAGAAATTATTTATGTTTGCTTGATAGAGAATGGATTTTTGGTAATTAATTTTATTAACAATTTTATGATGTTACAAACATTATTTTAAATGAATTAATACTCGTTTAAAGTAATATGATACTTCTAAAAGAAACACTTACGTAGGAATTTAGGCGAACTAACAACATACATCGTATAAATAATATAATAACATAGGCACTTTATTTGGGAAATAATTAGATGTTAAGTTAATATTAACTGTTTACAATAATATCAAAACATCATATGCTTTAACATAATATTTTTGTTACAGGAAGTTGAAGGTCAAAAGACGAACAATGGCATCCAGTACAGGCTTCAGTTACTTTACGCCAATGGTGAGTAACAATCTACAAAGTCTTTTAGTTTTTACAGAACTTTCGAAAGATTCTAGACATTTCGTCTTTATTAATTAGGGAAATTAGATCTAAGATCTACTTAGAAATATTAATGCCATACCTGGCAGTATAATTACAATAGTTAACTGGCAGTACTTAATTGGCTTAGGTGAATATATATAAAATTCCGCATCGATTTCTATACCCAACTTTCTACTCTATACTTTGGAGGAATTACTCGACGACATTTCTGCCATCATTGAGTACCTCACTTAAAGTAAAAATAAGTAAACTATAGACTGCACCTTACAGAGTTACCCCCCGTTCACACTAGTCGTAAGTCGCATACGACTAAAAGTCGAATGCTCTGGTCACCATACACTTTATATGGAGCTGTTCACATTGGATGAGACGCGATTTACATATAAAATCAGACTTTCGACTTTTAGTCGTATGCGACTTACGACTAGTGTGAACGGGGGGTAAGTTAGAGCGCCGATATGAACAAGTAAAATCGTAAAATTAGTGTCAGAACAGAGCGCGCCGTTTTATTAAAACAATCTCTAAACCTAATATTACCCTTATAAGTTTTGGTGTAAAAGCGCGACAAACAGACAGACATACAGACAGAGTTACTTTCGCATTTATAATATTAGTGAGGATTCTTATTAAATCCTTATAAATATTATACATGCGAAAGTAACTCTGTCTATAAAAATAGCATTGCCTAGTAGTACAATCACTATGTTTAAATTGTAAACACCAGAGGCAAGCCATGATCACCTAGTTTGAACACAAGCCACCATAATGGTATAGACAGAGCGTCTCAATACAGTGATGTGCAATGCATTATCGGCCGTTAGACGAGAGCAAATATTGCCAGACTTGACTTGCATTGTCGTGCTGTCATGCATGCTATTGTCGTCGATAGCTATTCAAGATTGCCTGAAATGGACGTTTCAAGGAAATATATCACATGTAGAAAGTACATGTGTTGGTTAAAGTCAGTAGTAAATTGTAATAAGAATCCGCCGAGCATGCTTTTGTGAACTCACAGCTCCGGCTAAGGCAAGGACGGGACTCGGGTGTTATTAGTCAGTGTAAGACTCACGATTTGCACCAAATAAATAAAGATAAAAATAGGTGTCAATTGTTGCTTAGAATTATATACTCAATAATATGCTGGCTACTTAAGATATTGATAACACGAAATGCAGTTATTTTAGACTAATGAAATATTAACATATGTCATATTTAAAAAAAAAATGCTATAGAGATTTTTACGTCATATTTTTTAGGAATACAAAGCTAATTAGTCAAGCAATTATATTCTTTATTCCGTAGCACGAAAGCATAAATCAAATGTAAAGCTGAATCTCGTATTCAACAGACGTCGGTGACAACACAGACTATACACACGACGGTAGCATTGTAAATATTTGCCGTCTTGCCGTTAGACCAAGGATAATGGAAAATTGGCACAGAATAGCGAGCTCCTGGACTATGAATGACGACTGCATTGAAGCTCTTAGACTATGTTAGGATAGTACATTGGGACAAATGAGATAATGTTGAGCTTAAAGAGTTGTAGGATTTAAGCCGGCGTAAAACAGAACTTTGCATTTCCTTTTTGGATAATAATTTATTTTTAACTGTTTTTATTCTCAGAACGATTTATTTATAGTAACTTGTCGTTTTGGAAACACATGTCGTGATATAACGCATTTTTTATGATAGAAATTTACTTCTTAAAAAAAATGGTTACTAAACTATTTTATTATGGAACTTGCTGTAAAAAAGATGTTTAAAAACACTGGACTTGGCTCACATATCTTTAGATACTACTTAAGAAGAACGTCTTTATTAATTTAGCTTATTGCTATACCAATTATCTAATTAAAATACTAGCCAGAAAAGTTACGTAAAGCTTAATTCAAACGGTTTCTAACACGGAACTCTAAAAGGAGAGAACGAAGCGTAGAGGCAATTCTAGGAGGTTAACAAATTGTGCAATGTCTGCCCCTACGTCGAGCTACGCTCGTAGTCCGTAGCTTGCTACGATCTTTATTACTACGATGTGTAAATGTTACTGTTTTATAGGAACGAGAATTAGAACGATGTTAATATAAACACAACATGTTAGTAGCAACATACTGTAGGAAAGTTTGCTAGAAATGCACTAGTTGTTAATTAGCTGACTTTACTATGATTACATTTTTTTTTCAAATTAAGAAACTGGCCTATTATGCAGTCACGGTATTTTTATAGAATAATTTTTATATGATATAATAATATAATAATAATAACACCAGCCTATAAATGTCCCACTGCTGGGCACAGGCCTCTTCTCATAAAGAAAAGGAACGAGCATAGATCACCATGCTTGCTCATTGCGTGTGGGCGATTTCAGATTCCAATTTTTGGAATCCAGGTTTCCTCACGATGTTTTTTAGTATTTGTTGTTATAGTGACAACAGAAAAATTCAACTGTCTAATTATTACGGTTCATGAGATACAGCCTGGTGACAGACAGACAGACAAACGGACGGACAGCGGAGTTTTTGTAATAGGGTCTCGTTTTACCATTTGGGTATAGAACCCGAAAAATCACAGATCTCAATTTCTAAATCACATTTTATCTTCCACAGGTATCCGACAAGAACAGGACATATTCGTTCGCCTCATCGACTCCGTCACGAAACAGGTAAAATTCTATCTACCATACTAATATATTATCCCGACTATCCCTCAAAACTTCTGTACTCAGTACCAAATGTTCCCTGTACCACGTGACACCCACGTGACCGCCACGCGTCTGATTGTCATCGGCGACGTCCGATTAGACCCTAATCCACACGCCCCCTGGTCAACTAAATTGCATTGCGTTTGAACACAATCATTATTTTATCTCGTATTACAATTTTATTTTAATTTTACAATTCGATAGTGTGAACGTAGCCTTATCGTTTGGAATCCTATTCTGATTGACGTTAAAGGGTTAGGTTGGTAGTTTTGTTTAGGTGTTAATCCTCTTGATGGGTTATGTTACTTGACGATCGTGATTCTGCCGTTATTGTTAAATATGACACGAAAAATAAAATAATTCATCAGTCTATGGAACAGAGTTTTGAAATGCAAGTAGAGAATTTACTGCCAGTAAGATATTTTTTCCATAAAATACAATACTTACTAAAGAAATAAAAACATAAATGTGGTTACACAACTCTCAGTCTTGGTTACAGCACTACTCAAAAAATAACTTAAAAAACAATAAAAAATATACGTATAAAATTCGGTAACTATTTTAAGATCACAATTTTTTTTAGATAAAAAAATAATTTAAAATTAAAAAAGCAATAAATCTTTTAAACTTGTGCGAATAATCAACTGCAATTATAAAGCCCACAAATATTATCAACAGAACGAAAACATGATGAAACTTCGCCACCTCACATATATAATTTCAACACGTCCCAAGCTCTTAGTATTATGTAACAAGAGGCCAATTACCAAAGATTTATGCTGTGAACATAATTAACTTAGGCCGAACGTTGTTAACTAAGAATTACGGAATCGTATGAGGACGAAGGTTGGTGCAGTGTTTTACGATGTACGAATATCGTGTGGTGTGCCGAAAATGTTTCTTAAAATACTCTGAGATGACAGACTCAAAATAATGAAAAAAAAAACTAAATCTTTTTTATTTTATTTTATGTAGGCCTTGTCATTACGCAGTTATAAAAAGCCATTCCTATAGAAAAGAACTGGTAAAGAAACTCCATAGATAGACTGTTATTATCATAAAGATTTAGCAATTATATAAAATGAATAAATTCGTTGAGGGAATGGGTACCTATTAACAGAATGTGGATAGCTATATTTTTTGGATTACACGTACGCACGGCAAAATAGATAGGTTTGTAGGCCATACTAATAAACAAACATGCATGCGTAACGTCGAACGAGTGTATTATATACATAATATTACGCATACCAACATACTACACATATTAATATACACATATATTCATAGTATTCTAAACCATGTTTGTTGTAAAATAAATATAATGCTAGGTAACATTTGCTGGTAGTGACGTTTTACCATCAATGTAGTAGTAGTAATGTACTAGTGGGTATATCCTATCTAACATCGAATTTAGTTAGCTGCCTAATAAATTGATTAGTCTCCTAATAAAGTATACTCACTTGCCTATACATCGTTAGTGGGAGCAAAAACTTAGTTTTGGTATTTATGCTACCATAAAAAGGGTTGCTTTAGAAAAATAAAAGCATTTATAATGTAAGCGAATTCTTTAAATTACAAATTACGTTTCCATTTTAAGTATAATCGACAAACATCCAACAAATAACAGTACATCAAATAAATTTTATTCTATCAGAACCACAAGTGCGATAGTCTTGTTTTATGGGCGAACAACAAATAAAAAGTGTACTGCAGTAGACTCAAGACGTACTAGCAGTGTTCTGGCGTGATTTACATGAGCGACAACGCATGGAGACTTTGAAATTGTGCAGACTGCAGTGGGAAAGATTTTTATATGTCTGTTACTTAAGTTAATATGAAACAGCTTTAGTTGTGTGTTTGGTAATGTAACGTAAAATTTTAAGTGTGACTTGGGGGATACGTAATTTAATTTAAAATTTTTAAATTGCTTTCTTTTTGTCGGAATTAAAACATTTTAAACATAAACAGCGAAACCCAGCCTGTGTTTTTCTTAAAGATTAAAAAGTTTCCAACGCCAGATATTTTTTATTCGTTGAATAAAATTGACGTTTGACAGATTTTGTATGGAACTGCCAAAAATTCATAATTATTCGACAAATAATATTATTTGGCATTGGAAACATCAGCCCTTAATAAAATATTTGTATTTAGACAAACGTTTAAAATGAACAAAAAAAACATTAACATTAGAATAAAAATAATGTTAACAAAAATAAAGCGTTGACTATGATAACTTAAAATTGTAGTAAAAGCATTTAAAAGACAACAAGCGTAATAATTTACGCATGACGCAAAGACGCTGGCAGCCTCGCCAGCGCAGTTACTTCAGATGCTTTTATTACTACTGTAGTTCCACTTTCGTAAAATTTATTTGCATATTATTTACTATACAACTTTTTTATACGGACTCTATAGGAAATATGAGCTACACTGTTCAGGTTCAGTCCCCAAAACTTTGATGTTCGTTTGTTTATTTGACGTCTTTTTTTTGTATGTAAAATAAAAATATTCTCAAATTACGTACCGCCTAGCTTCCGAAAGTCATTTTCCCAACAAAAGGCAACCAAATTAATATGATGTTTGAACATCGTTAAATAAACATAATCACGATGCCACGTGCACCAAGCACGCCTCTCCATTCAAACCATAGCCCGTTCTATGGGATTTGGCCGAATCTCATTCGGCGAACTATGAGTCAGTATCTTAAGACTAAACTCAAACAGAGGGTGGCCAGATTGATGTTTTAGATATTGATATGATAGTGATTTAGTATGGGAACACAAATAATCCTGTTGTTGGACTTTTATGGCTGCTGGTACGTGCCATAAAACCTCAAATCATGTTTCTTTTTTCTTGTATTGGCTAGTCTATGGACCAGAGTTTTGAAAATCAACAGCTAAGGTTCTTTAGATGACAAAACGAAATTACTTGAACCACATAAATAGCAATTTCTGCTAAGATGCAAAAGTCAAATAGAAAACCAGAAAGTAACTATTCTCTCTAGCTAAGTTATCACGTAGTTTAACTTCTAGAATACATTTTTGTAAACCATATCACTGCCACTCCCTACTCGTAAATGAACTTAGACTGTGACAAATTTGGATATATGTTTGACATAATTTTACACGAAAATCTGCCTCATTTTTCTGTCTTACCAAAACAAGAGTTGCGTGTCCTGTTCGCATGCACCGTACGACATTAGCTGATTGCCCGTGTGCCCTCAGTTTAACGTTTTAATACAATTAAATCGACCGCAACTCACTATTATCCGAACGCCATCTTTCATCGCCATTTTTCTGAATGACTGTTTTGCGTGTCATTCAATTTGTACTCTTGCTTATTAAGATAATGTTATGTGACATTTAGATGATTATACCCTTTTGTTTTCAGCTGGCTCACTCAATCTTAATCAAAATTGAATCCTGTAGTAAATTTATGTTACGTCATTTTCAATCAACGTTCAATTTCGTCCCGTGAGGCAAAAAATTTCTACACAAACTGCAATTCAATTCAAATCAGAATATAGCTTTTAAAACAAACAAGTTAATATAGATACCTGCCTCAAATACCATAATGCTAATGAATAAAATATTAATCTCACAAGCTAAGTAAGTAGTGTTCATTTTTTTTAAATCCTCATTAATTCCCCAGAGATTGAATCCCATGCGACGAACTATGGCCCACAGAGGCGTCGACCCCAGGCATCCTGGGGGATTCTCTCAATTCAAGGAGTGAACTTGAAAAACGTTAGCTCACACTATTATCACGCTATTCTAGTGTTTTTGTCTTATTCGTGAGGTTTTGTAAAAGGGTAACCTTAACTTACATTAAAGAGGTTAGAGGCATATTTTTCGTGAGTGTCGACTGATTTAAGCTTTCGATTAAATAAGAATAACTGTAGTTGTGACTGCTAGGTTTATTGTCATAAGTTTACTGTTCGAATAGTAAATTTTCTGTTAAAAATCTGCCGTCAATTCTTCGATCCCCATATCCCCTCATGATAATTCCATGGAAATACTTGTGACAATTGGAATTGAAAGCTTTTTCTTGCACTTCATATTTTTTTTAAAAACATCAAAATGTCCTACACTGATAGTAACTATTGTTCCGTCATTATGACCGGTCGCATAACAAAGATGCCCATCTATTTGATTTACAATCACACCTGATCCCACATCCCCTACTTAAGCCCCAAATGCAGAAAATGTTTCAACCCCAAGCTATTTTGGTGTCTGCCTAAATACTTTCGTATGACCCTTGAATACCTATTACATTGTACAAAGCAAAGTCCTTATAAATCCGTGGTACAAAAGACGATAATACCCTGTTTCATATTCAATTAAATATTTTGTCAGGGATGAAAAAATCTATTCTGGATTTAGGGGCGCAAGCTGATGTTACATGTGTAAGTAATAGTTGTACAAATTGATGTATTTTGGATTTAATGGATATTTTTCGTTTTATTTTACACAATATCAATATTTAAATATATATTTTGCGTAAATATATCATTGAGTTAGAAAAAACGGCTCATAACGTAAAATCTATTTTACGTACCAGCATTTAAGCCTGCAAACATGAAATATTACATTTATCAAAGACATGAATATACGTGACAACCGGACAGTAAGAATTTAGTATAGCAAAACACTATCGACTTAGTTTCTAAAGCTTTACGGTAAGTAACGAAAGCTCATACATATAACGAATAATCTACACGATTTTACTCTGCTACTATGAATGTTATTTTGTACCCTCTTAACTATGGGGTTGTCAGTAATTAGATATTAATAGATAAACACACTGTACATAAGTACACGTGTTAGGGCTCAATATAGCTTGTTGAAAATTAATAATACTCAGTAAGTAATATCTTGATAATATAACTGAAATAGGTAGATATGTTAAACAATAATAATAGTGCTTCAATTATTCGAATTATTTAGGTTATTAAAGATATTTGATCAATTTTAAAAATATTTTTATGTGCTATCTGTAATTTCAATGCGCGAATTATGCAAATAAGTTTTTGGTTTAGATAATAAAATGCAATAATTATGCATGCGAGGGTGCATAAATTAGCGAAAAAGTAATAACTTGATGAAGACGGCACATTTTATCTTATCTTTTCGACGATTTTTAATTAAACATAATATCTTTTGACCCTAATTTACAATTTAGGTTAATTAGAAATTATCTGATTCATTGACTCTATTTGGAAAATCAGTGTACGGAACTAATGATTTAAAAAAATAATTAATATTAATTAATATTTTATGGAACAGATATCTTCAGATCATTGCTAAGATAATTCAGTCAACCCATAAAAAACAAAGTGCTCTTTCTAGTGCAATATAATACCTAATTATTAAATACATATTAGGAATAGCTGTTTTTCTTTTTAATTAATGTTTTGATTTTGTTACAGCCTATCGTGTATGAAGGTCAAGACAAGAATCCGGAAATGTGCAGAGTTTTATTGACACACGAAGTTATGTGCAGGTATGTAATTAAATTACCCCAATCCTATTTTTTCATATAATAACACAATAATTTCTGGGACAACATTTTCACATTGAATGGAATAGGGAGATAAATATGTAGAGGTATTTAATATAAATATTTTCAAACGAATCTATATAATGTAAAGATCAATTGCAACATGTATGACGGAGTTATATCACTTAAGGGAAGCTTGAGCGATTTGGCTGATTTATTTTTAATTTTTGTTGTGTTTGTAATTATTATTGTCAGAACAAGGTTTGTTAGGAACGAAAATTTGCAAAAAATCTGCGGGAAATGTCGAAATTTTTTTTGTAAAGATTGACATTTTGTATTTGTATTTTTGATTCTGTACAGATCGACGACTATCGGGTCAGTTAGTTTGAAAATGATAATAAAAGTCTAACGGAAACTAAATCAGACACCAGATGCAATTTCATATTTAAAATCAAGTAAAAACAAAAAAAAAAACACATTCCATTTTCGTAGAAATGTCAGAGTAGTCATTTGTCATAAATATTGACTTCTAAATATTATTGCACGGTCATGTTTCTCCAAACGGCTTTTGTGGCCGTTCATAATACGGCCATGTCAATACATTTAAAACTGGCCATAAGGTTGTAACGTCCCTTGAAAAGGCGGGTTTATTTCTTTTTATGCTTACGATATGTAACACCATTTCTAACTATCGATATAGTTGGTATATAACGTAATTTTATTTATAATATTCCTAGTAATTTTTAAAATGTTTTATTAAGGCATCCTGCATATTTCATTGTTTTGATAGATTTAACCTTCCGTCAAATGTACTTTCTTTGTGTTGTTTTGGAAGGTAATAAAAAAATCATTCGAACCAAAATACAATAGGTTAAAGCATTACAAATGTTAACGACACTAGCAAATACTTCCCTGTAACTTTAATGAACGTACAAAGAACAGAGCGTCCTTATTAATTTAACCATTTGTTTGGGGTGGTTTTTCCGCTTGTAAACGTTCTACGTCTCGCCGCGTTATCAATGTACGGGTGTGTGTTTATACTACATCGCTTCAATGTGAGTAATTAAAATTTTATTCCACCTTAGACTGTGTGTTGTTGTCTCTTTTTTCTGGATATGTGCGTTTCTGTCGCACGTCTTCAGGGGAGGAGTCTCTAGGGAGTCTGTCCTTTCAATGTCTTTGCCCTTTGCGTCAAGGAGCCCCGGTAGGGCGCGTGCAGTATTGTTTGTTTAGCGTGGATACGGCGTTACAAAGTTGTTGTTGTTTATACTTTGTGCGAAGGAAGGGTTTTTTGAATTTTTGAAATTTATTCACACATACAATTATTCTAGTAATAAATTTTAATTTAATTTATAAAAACATATCTTGGTCTCTAAAATGAAGCATTAGTTAACTTTTCTCGTAATTTTTACAAATAAAAATACTTATTATTTTAGTAAATAATAAATATTTACTCCGAGCTAGGTATCGCAACAAGTAAATAAAAATATAATAATATTATATTTACACATTATATTTTATTCTTAAATTATCATCGTGGTGCATCATAACCCCCCCCCCCCCTCCTACTAAAACTAGCAATATATTGATTATGTCTCTGATACAGGTACGGCTCTATGTAGTGTGTTCCTATAATTATGAATAATTAATATATAGCAATAGATATTCAACATACAATTTACAATAGCATTGTAATTGGGCCCTCAAGTATCTTATTATAATAGTCATATTAGTCCCCATAACAATATAGATATTTATATATAATAAAATTAAGAATAAAGTCTGTTTTTGAGATATTAAACAACCTATGATTTGTTTCAGTCGGTGTTGTGACAAGAAAAGTTGTGGAAACAGAAACGAAACACCCTCGGACCCAGTTATTATCGACCGGTAAGTCCTACATGATAATATTATATTGATGAATTTTAACTAAGAAAACACATGTATGTATTCATAAATCTATTATTATTCACGGTCTATTTATAAACCCATAATATTGAAACCAAAAAGTGTTAGACAATAAAGCATCTCACACGTCACATCTCATTAATCAGTAAACAAACTTTAAACGCAAAACAAAAACAAATCGGAAAGTTCATCGAACACTAAAACAATAGAGGAGCGTTTGTTAAAATTTCGTATTCCACAATTCGCGGCGATTCATCAGGTCGCAATGACGGCAATCTCGAAACTTTGCCGAGGCAAATGCATTTTCACGATACAGAAACTTTTGAGGCTCTCAGTTTCCATTGTATTTTTATTGCGATCGTAGCTGCCAGATATCTATTGCGGAGTTTTCGTTGGAGATTTTTTTATTAAAAGCTTACACTGAATAACCATTGGGTTTCTTATTGACAGGTATTTTTTAAAGCAGTGTGATAGATATGTGTTTGTAATACATATTTTAGCAAATTTTTTCGCTTACATATTTTTTTCATACCTTGACTTCAATCATAATTGTACAACTTTTCTGAGTACGTCCCCCTCTTATAAACATGAAAGGATTTTCGGCATTTCAAATTGCACAACAGGTATAATACACCGAATACTTCGGCAGTCATCAATTGCCCACAAACATCTCGATAAAACAAAAGCTGCACAAAATTGCGCTTACATTCGCCCCACGCTGAGCTATTCAGCCACTGATGTAGAATAGTGTCGGGAGGAGCGGCAGCTAATCAGGCTGACAAATATCGAAAATTTCAATAGAGCTGCGACCACTATTGATACGAGGGGTCGCGGGCCCAACACTATATTTTATTTTTTCGGCCTTTTTCGGGAATTCAATAGAGATAGGCGTCTCTCGTTCGGTACGTCGTTCGATATTTGAAATGTAGGGGTGCTTGTAATGTTATAAGATATTTTTTGTACAAGATGTTATGGGCATGTTAAGTGTGTGTTTTAATTTAGTAAGAAAATATTTTAGATAGACCAATAGTTTATAAAAAAAATATAAACTATCTTACACATAAAAAGTTTATGTAGTGTTTTTTTAATAACTTAATTAATATTGAGAAATTTAATTTACACAATACAATCTAATTGAATTGTGTGATGAATGAATAGAGGAATAGGTATTGTAAGTCAAGTTCAACGGTAATTTAAAATTTCTAACGGTTTCTATTTGAAAAAGTCCTCTAAGAATGATCTAAAATATTTAAATGACTCGTACCTGCCAACCCTACACACCAAACGTCGCGCGTCGGTTTTGTAATTCGCTCGATTCCAATTTTTTTCTACCTTGAAAACAAAAAAATCAACGGTTGCCTTTGTGCCAACTTTCCTTTGGTTTTCGGCGCATGAAGTTGATCGTGGAAATTTTCCCTCACCATCAATAAACTTCTGATTTTTTGAGCGTTTGATGTATTCAAATTAAACTCGGTTTTGTGTGTGATGTTCATTATTAGACGCCAAATTTTACAACAAAAGGATCTTTATTATGAATATTCATTGTTATTTATGATTGGCGAAATTATTTGGCAGGCTATTTTTAACTCTGATAAAGTAGCACAGAATTTTTATTTTGATAGAGTTAACAGTTTAAAATTGATTTTGCAAATATAGATTCACATTTATACACAAACTTACTTATATTATTATTGTATCTACATGCAGTACTATTTACCGTGAAATAGAGGCACTTACCCTACATTTATTAACGAACTAACGGACTTAACATTATGTACTATCACTGTCAAAAGTCACTAATCTACGTAGCAATCCATCAGACCATTCATGTAACACGGCCTCGCCTACGGTACACTCGCGAACTAATGCGATAATTGAAATTGTGCAATTGCGTGCGAAACGCCCAACACCGAATTCATTACAGTCGTGTTTTTTGCAATTTGTTTTTTTTTTTCTGTTTTACGTTTTTTGCACTGTCGCTGCCAGTGAAATGATACGTTTTCTGATGCTTTAATTATTTTATGCATGCGTCATTCATTGTAGCTTTTTATTTAGCAAATGGATGTTTTACCATAAAAGTTATTTTATAACTGCCATAGTTTTTGTAGACTATTAATATAATTTTATGTGCATACTTCTTTAATTATAACAACGATACAATGTTTTCATAGATATTCTAATTGCAATTATTAGGTATTTAAATGCTTTTAATAATCTTGAATATTTCAATGGAAAATAATACTACATAAGGTTGTTCATTTTTGATTTCTAGATTGTTTGTTATGTCTATTCATATTACAAAACAAAGTCCCCGCCGCGTATGTGTGCCTGTCTGTCTGAACGCGATAATCTCAAAAACTACCAAACGGATTTTCATGTGGTTGACCAATGGATAGAGTGATATTGGAAGAAGGTTTGTGTGAAGTCAGAGCGGGTCGCTAGTTAGGACAATAAATATATAGTAAACTTATAATTGTTGACATAATCGATATTGCCAATATCGCTTACGACACTGATTCCACACAAGTGTCAGTCAACAATAAGGGGTGTTTCACATCCCTATCGGGCAATCGGAAACATGATTCAAAACAACTCTAAACCGTTCGTGTATCGATAACACGGCGAATAATTGACGTAACGGTAAAAGCAGGCAACAATCCGGAACCCTACGAATCAGCAGCAATTTGTTAAGTGGATTTTTGGCCGAGACACGCTCGCGGCTCGTTGCGCTCCTGTACACAATTTCATTATCTCTGCCCGCCCGCCCGACTCTACTATTAACTTATGCGATACTGTTGTAAGCTATGGACATTTTTTCAATATTTATTTTAAAGTTTTTATTTTTCGAAAACTTGTTGTCTGTGTTGACTAGAGTTTTAACGAAAGGTTGAAACTAATAATATAATTAATCATTGTCTAAACATTTGCATTTTTCTAAACAAAAGTAGGATTTTGATCTAGCATAGTATCTATCATCAGGATCTATATATATATACACATCTATATCATCACGTCTATCTGACATAGTGATTTTAGACCTAGTTTAAAGAGGTTTTAAAAATGTGCCTTTTTATACACTTTTATTAACTCTTTAAAAGAACTATCTTCCCACACCAGATCCTTAATATCAATTCAATCGATGTTCAATTCTGGAAGTATGACAAAATTAAATTACTATCTTCTTCATTTAAAATAGTTTGAGTCTCCCCCTGTATTGTTTCTATAAGTACTACCATTTACTGGCCAGGTACTTTAGAAGATGGACTTTCCAAATCAATTCATACTCACGCAATCGTTCCCCTACGCAATCACTTAAGAATTTTATGAACCGTAATGATTAAGATGTTTTGTCGTACGTACTTGAATTTAAAGCTGAGGGGTCGAAACTAGATTGTTGTGTTAAACATATTGTGACTGGAATAGCTATTAAAGGATTAAGCGAATGTTTAAAAAGTTTGAGTACAGGGTGTAAATTAATTGACTAAGACCGTGGGATAGATGACAATCAATAAAAACACAAAACTATGGTAAGGAAATATTAAAAATAAGCTCTTAAGTTGGCATGACAATTTTGACTAATAGCTAAATCAAATTCGAAAATAAATTAGGTTCATTTTATTTTAGTAATTAAAATTGAAAATCTCATAAATACTTTTCTCTAATTTTAGAACTTTATTATAGAAACTTAAATTTACATTATTACATTTACATTTTTTTTTATTTAAAAATAATCGGTTTTTAAATCTACCAGCTCTAGTCATAGTTTTATAGTTTATAGAAATCGATAGAAATTACTAATAAAAACGACAAACGTAAGTAAAGGGGCAAAAAGTCCGGTCTCTCTCGACATATGGCCAACATCTATATTACAATGGGATCTTTACACCCTATTTCGGTGCGACAAAATCGATTCCCAATTCGATATGACCCTCTTGTGCTACCGGTTTGATAGAGACATATTTTGGGTGTAAATGTCCTCTCGTATTCATGGCTGGGTAAAAATAGTTTCGTATTTAAGTGCTAAAATTAGAAGTAGGTAAAGTTAAGAATAACTTTGTGATATTTTATAGTAGCTGTTTCCCGCGGCTCCGCCCGCGTGGTTGTCGATTATCGCGACAGAAAGTAGCCTATGTCCATTTTCAGGCTCAAGACTATCTGTGTACCAAAAGTCATTTAAATCGGTTCATTAGTTTTGGTGTGAAAGCGCGACAGACAGACAGAGTTACTTTCGCATTTATAATTTTAGTAAGAATTTATGATCTTCTTTCATTTCTCCATATGAATATATCTAAAAGGAATCTAAGATGCCGTTTGCCAATAAAAAAGAAAAGGTATTACAAGTATTTAATTCATTTCCACTTCAATTTCAACAACGAGTAATAATACCCGTTGTTAATTTTTAACAAACAACGAAATTAAAACACAAAATTCCAATTTAAGATTAAAATTACGTTACCTAAAGGTTCCTTCCTATCGGCTGCAGTTTTCCAGTGATTTTCGGTCTCGTGAACGTCGGTGTGAGAGAATCACGGCTATTATATTATCTCATTAGACACGCCGCACCGCCGCGCACCCGCCTCTTTTCTTCTCGCCAAATAAATTCCTTTTGCGTCTGATATCTCTATTACCTTTTTGTTTTGATACTTATCTAGATACATATCTTGGATAGCGTTATTGAATTGTATTTGCTAAATTTTATTTTTACTACCATCAAAAATAGCAATTTGTTAACGTGAAATATTTATCAGGCGCAGAAAACCAGTGTTAACGTTAAACTATAAATTCATATTACAAATAGTTTCTAACTAGAAGTTTATTGGTGCACGACTTCGGAACGGCTTGGTTTGCAGTTACATTGAGAAAGTTTCCATAACTTCATAAGTCCCTTTATTAATAGCTTTGCACTTTCTTCTGTTCGCCGAGAAAGGAGAATTTATTTAGCCGAAGCCTTTTATTAGGTGCGACCACGTAACTTTTTATTTTTTTATTTTATTGCACATCATTTGTTTATTATTAATTTAATTTAAATATTAATGTACAAGTAAATTATACAAATAACCTAGCAGTCTGCTAATCTTTGCTCGTTAATAAACCAAAAGAGAGCGACCTCTTACACAATTCATATCAAATTGCGCTACTTATCCCGTTAAAACAATGCCAACACTAGTAAACACAATACAAATCACACAAATCTGTACAAAAAGCGGAGGCGGCAACAAAAGAATTCGGCACACTTACAGTGTAATGTAAACCAAAAAAGAAAACTGGTCCCAAAAGCATACCCTGGGGAATACTCGCGCGCTTCGCCCGGCCCGATACAGACACGACGACTGGTGATTAGGCTTCTTATCCACAAGATAGCGACAGAAACTGTGCAAGACTTAACAACTAGGACCGTTTTCTTATTCCCTCCGACCAAGCATTTTCTTGCCCGTCGACTTATCTAATGCTACTGTTCAGCTTAAAATTCCTATGTAATATTAGCGGCTAACTTTCGGAGCTTATGAATTTTATCCTTGACATAAAAAAATGTTATACGTAAAAGAAGTTTTGTTTTTGTTAATCTGTATAAATTCTAGTTGGTTAGGATCCTGTATCAGAATTATTCTAAATGGCACATTTTAGAGTCAATACATCAATTTTTTTCAGTAATGAGACGTCTCATTTCTGATTTATATCTACGTACTCGTTTCCCCCGATTTTTCTACTCGATAAGTCCGGGTGGTGATCGTAAATTGAAATATGATAAAGTCGCAGTAATAAGCTCTGGTAATCGCATCGACCCTCTGACTGTTGGCGCTCGAGTGACGACGGGAAAAGTCATGCGAAGCCAATTTAGTCATAGTTTTTATTTTATACATTCCTTTCAAGAAAAATAAATGAAGATACATGTTTTATTTTATTGCTCATTAATTATTATCTTTCCTATTATCTTTTAACGGCAATCTTTTCGTGAAAGCTCCTTTTATTCCACAATGTTCGGGTCTTCTATCTCAATTCCGACCTCATTCCCGATTCCAATACGTGATTCGTCGGTTCGCAAATTATTCGGTGAAAATTCACCATCTCGTTAGAATGTGCTATCCGGTCGGGCGCGGCGAGCCAACCGCTTGATAAATTGTCTGGAATAATAATGATGAATTGCAACTAGTCCGATCCCAATGTAGGATCTAATCTATGGAGCAATTTTACTACTATACACTCACCTACCGCACACATAAAGCCGCATTTTATTCCGAAATGGTTCGCCTTTTCCATATTTACGAAGAGCGAATATCTTTTTTTGTCAAATACGATTTCTAATTAAATTTTATACGACGGTTTATATAACGTAGAGCTCGACAAAATTACTTCAAATTAGCGACAAATCTATTAAGAATAGGACGTCTCAAGCCCATTTAATTAGTGACGGGTTTTATCATCCGCCCTCTTTCGTACCACTCGTTGAGAATTTCAACTGTAATACTGCTATATTGGCGAGGCTTAAATAATATTGGACGAACCTACCTAATAATAGACGCTCTTTCCAAATTTATATTTACGGAGAAGTGTATTTTTTCTTGAAATTTACGTTCGATATCTGGTTTTATTTAAATGTGTTCATTAGTAGTTGGTCATAAAAGTGGTAATGTAACAGCGTCATTAAATTTAAATACAAATTCACGCGTGACATCTCCTTTGAAGACAAACACACCCAGTACTTTGTAGTAAAACAAACTTAAGTTAATTGTCGCTTTTATGATGACATCGCGTGAGTTGGGGTCAGATAGCAAACAAATTGTTACTTTTATTCTGTACTCCGTGTAGTAAGTAATTTACTGATCGGATGTGGTATTGTTTTAAGTATTACTTCCACTTATTTTTTTTCGTTTCGTTGGTTTACTTCAGATCTGACCAGCCTAAAACATAGCCAGATCGATTGGTTTTTGATTAGCCTTTTTTAAGTCTTCTGCTGTGGCGCTAACTGGGTGTCTGGGGCAACACAGCAGGTTGTCCATAGTTTGGGGGACACCGAAGTCACATCCGTTATCATCGCTAAAGCGCCATTTTTTCGAATAACTTGACTTCTACTCACTCCTGACCGGTGTCTGTTTAAGGACTTCCAGGATCTCCAGGGAAGATTAGTTCAACTGAATTCCTCTTATACGTACGATACGATCTTTTAGACCAGTTTATGGAGACTACTTATAACAACATTTTTTTTTAAATTACGCAATATCATTATTTCTTCGTTGTTCACTTTTAAAGAAATCTCTTAATTACTTATTTAAGACTCTATGTGGTATTTGTAAAACCTGTTGTTGATTATTAATTCTTTGTCCAACCGTTTAAAATGTAATCTACTGATACGCAACCACAAAAAGCAAAATATTACTTAAATTCAATTTATATGAGTGGCTCATTCATTTAGCTATCTAGATTTGAATGTAATCATGCCTTTTACTTGACTGATGGTATCTTCAATCTTCTTCTATTTTACGTTTGGTTAATTGCCGTTCACAAATCGACCCTGTTGTTCAGAAACTACGGTTTAATATCCATTAACTTGATGATAGTGATTATAGTTATTAGGGGTTTTCAGATTTGTGGAAGTACAATTTTACATTCAATTAATTTTATGATTTCCTGGTCGTGTGTAGGTTGATTGATTAAACAGAAAGAAACTTATGCCACTGCAAGAACTTCTGTTGAGAGCATAGAACATAGCTTTATATATTGCTTATTTTTATAAGTTTGTTAATCCATTAGTCGTTGTTGTTCATTATTAGGTTGTTTTAGTCGTTTCTGTGATTTTTATATAGTTCAATTTACAAAAACCAGGATATTCTGAACAAAACTCCATATATCATCACGACATAATTACATCATAGATCAAGAGAAACCTTATTCTGTAGGTCTGTATAGCAATTTACAAATTCAAAACATGAGCAAACCCATCTCCACTTACGGGTACAAGCATATGCATAGGAGCAGTTAGTGCCCCCCTCAGGGGTTCTAAGACGTCAGCGCGTTTAAGCGCCAATTAATTATTAAGGAACACTGAGCTTCCTTTGGCTCTTTGACGGCGACTGTACAACAATGTGGCTGACTCTCGTGATTGCCTGCTTTGTAAATTGCATTAACGTGGTTTGCTTGTGTGTCTGTTTGCTTGTATTATAATGATACAAAGGGAATTTTTTAAGGTTTTATATATAGAATTTTATGTTCTCCAAAATTTTACACTTAACACACACTTTTGCAGTTAATCTTACGTAGAAACCTCCTTTTGAATATAAGAACTACTTAAACTGTAGCAGGAGATCCTAGCTTAATTTTCGTTTAAGAAATACAAATATAAAATCAAGCATAAAATTTACTACAGTGAAAATTATTTCAAGTGCAGTTACTATTTCATAAAAAGACACCAAATCAGAATCTAGAGTTTACTTACTTCGAAGTTCGAGTACACTCACCTACAGATTCAATATAACGCAATAATTTTTCTTTATAAAAATAGAAAGCTCTTTTAAAACCTATTTCGGCAAACATGTCGCAGGGGTCGCCTTTGATGGAAGCGCCTTCTTCAATTGTCAGTTGTAAATTCAATTTTCACTTTATATTGCTAGTTTCATATGTCGTGGGGTGAACACTTTAATAGATACGCATTTTTACTACAATATGCGTGATATGATAGGTGTATTTTTGCATTAGTGTTGTAAGGATTACCGCATAAAAAGCCAGCTTAAACATCGTTTTTCCTTGATGCTATCCTTACTATCATTGTTGATTTGTTCTATAATAGTTTATTTATTACGGGTATTATTATTAACAAAACGCTCAAAGATTGAATAGTCTGTAAAATCTCAGAATAGTACTTTCAATACTCAGTGTAAAACGATTTCGGTACTCACCATTTCGATTTTCCACGTTTAAAAGGAACCCTAAATATTTTTTTCTCGGCTCAAATGTGCGTATAAGGAAGAAATTCGGTTATACGCCAACTGGGGTAGATTAAATTGCATTGAGCCACCCATTAACGCCTTGTCAGATCGGGTTACGATTTATATATTTGATAAATCGGATCTATTGCAGTTAGAAAAGCGAGACAGTATGTGTAGAAAAGTTGAAAAAAAAGTAAGTAAAAGAAGAATAAATAGTTCAAAATATTATTTAATCCGATATTTAATAATATATGAGTTATTTGAGTGTCAATTTAGAGATCATAGTTCTGCTAAAAATAAATTTGACGACCTCCGTGGTCCAGTGGCATAAACACTGATTTTCAAGGTTTCGCCAACTCTGAGATCCCGGGTTCAAACCCCGGACGGTTCAAAGTAGGAAACCACTTTTCTACATTGTCTCGGGTCTGGGTGTTTGTGGTACCTGTTTTGTCTCTGAATTCCATAAAACAAGTGCTTTAGCTACTTGCTTTGGGTTCAGAGCAATGTATGTGATGTTGTCCACATTTATTTATCATTTATTAATATAATTGTGGTATAAATAAATAAGATATAAGTACAATTATAATTTGTACCTAAATTATTGGAATAAAACACATATTTTCTAAACTTTTAGTACCTATGTTCAAACATAAAAGATCTTAAACATTTTCGTTCGAATAAACCGCTCTAAAGATATAAACATTTACTTACCCAAAGTTACTCTACATTTGTTTTCGTTTGTCTTACAATTTTTCCCGTTGTCACGGAGAGTTAATGAAAGAATTAGCTTTCATTACAACTGATACGATTCCGTAAAGGGATTCCCGAATGAAGATGAAGTGCCTGCGTAACCTTTCTGATGGCTAAGGATCAATGCGGGAGAGGTCGCCCTCTTATCTGTGATTAGTTTTTTCGGGACATTTAAAATTACTAACATTTAGTACTAACACCTATAAGCTCACATTTAGAATTTTAAATCATTTACACTATTTTTTTCCAAATTATTTCTTTCTATTGAGGTTTTATAATTCAATCCTATTAAGGATATGAAACGTTAAACACAAAGTAAAATGGATGGTTCGCCGGCATAACGAACCGTCGTCGGGACTTTCAACTCTAATGCATTAATTAAGCTGGACCGATCCCCGAAAATCGTCTCGAAACTCTCCGTGTTTAAATTAGTGCAGAATTCATTTTCTTTTTTAATTCGTCTTCCAAATTCAAATAAGATTTCTTTTTTTTTTATTACGCCGCGCCGCATAAAAGGGTAGACCAGGATTCGTCGCTCCGTCGTTCACTTCGAAACGCTAATTCCTCCTCGTTCCGAGATACTGATTGGACGATATATTTAACAATGCTACCGACACGCTTCTCTGCGAAAAAATACATCTTACGTACTACCTTTTTTTCTCGCGCTTGGATTCCTTTATTTTCTTATTTTCTATTTGGCATCGCAGCCAAAGGTTAGAAGGGGCGGGGAGTTGTACAAGCGTTAATGATACTAATAGCAATTAGTCGAAGGTTGCGTTTGGCTTGTACGGTTTTGGTGTTTAGTAATTCCTTGTTCTGGCTATATAAGCATATTACGGGGCACCCAGCCCATGGAGGGTCTTAACGGGAGGTCGTTTGCTGCGCTGCCAGCCTCCTAAGATTAATGACATTACGCCAAGACAGTTTGTAAGAGACAAACGTGACAAAAAACTGAGTTGTAATTAAGTAGATCAAATGAATAGATTTAATGACTGATAGCGGTTTATTTATTTCGAATATAATTTTATTTATTGAGTAGTGACGTTAACCGTTTCGGTTTTATTGTAACGAATTTTTATTCAATTCCATATATCAAAGCAAGTATGATTTAAATAGACGCAAAATAAATGCTTCGCTTAAATTACCACAATAAAACAGTTCGATGTTTTCAATAAGATAAGCTGTGTAGTAAAATTGTAGATGGCGACTGGCTACATCGTACAAGACTTCAAACTCAGAGTCCGCACTGGACATCATAAAATATTTAACACTCATATCTCGCGGAGCGGTCCAAATATTATCGACTTGCCTATAAAATGGAAAAGTCCTGCTAAAAAAAGATAGATATACATTTTACACTTATGTAAGAAAGAGATGTGAACACTGTTATTGTACGATCTTTGGAAATTCGTCGGAAACGTTTGGTTTCTTTTCCATCGTTTTTATCGTGGTCGTTATATTTTGATAGAGCAGTTTGGTAGGATCGGCGATATAACGTTTATGTTTTGGTTTTCGGTAGATACCTCGGGTTGTTTTGTTACGTTTTCGTTACTGTTTATTGTTTACATAGTTTCTTATACGTTTGTGAAGTAATTTAAATTTAAAAGTAGGGGGTGAAGGTGCTTAGCTATTAACCTACATTTATATTAAGTTTGTTTTGTTAGGATCTTTTTACTGGATATTAACATTTGATAAAACAATTTAAGAAAATATATTACACATAAAATTCCTTTAAAACTTACATACATCCATTAAGTACATAAAAATGTTCCATGTCTGTTCTTTTTATTTTTATAAAAAATAAATTTAGTATCAAATGTTAACCATAAAAATATATTTATAACTAGGTAGGTACATAATATATCAAAACTTTGTAACACGTTTTCAAATACAAGTTTATTGTGAAGATCACATTTTATCAGTGAGCTAGTAAAGGGACGTAAATATGCTTACCTTAAAAGTTTCAAGTGATAAATATCCAGTAGGGCTCGTGAATGTAAAGCGGCTGTACAATCGCACACAAAATACCTTTGAAGACCTCAAATTTAATGTGACATTGACACTGAGTTACTTGAATTTCGTGCGTTACAGAATAGTTGAACACATCCTTTAAAAAATTACATTTTGCAAGTACCTACATTTAACTTCGCTGGTGTTTTTAATACAAAATGAAAAGACCGACCACTGTACCGTAAACATTGATAAACACTACATATTAAATTTTTTAAGAAATATGTTGGTTTTAAAAATGGATGACAAATTTTCGCCACAATATAAATGTATTATTAAAATATAATAATGATTTTATGTAGGTACTGTCAAAAATTTACATTGGGAAACTTATTTTCCGATTTCTTTCTTTATCAGGATTTGTGTAATAAAATCTCTATAGTAACAAGTTTGTAGGCGAGTGTACGGCCGGTACAATAACTCAGCGGGTCCCTCTTGCGGATATGATACAGTGCGCACTGCAGCCACGTATATTTTTCATTCGATTGCTCCAACTGCCAAAAATTTACCCATAACCAAATATTATAGACAAGTTAGGTAATTTAAGGTATCTTGTGTTCGCTTGAAAATGTAGATGTGACTCCAAATGTATATATGTATTTTAGCTTTATGATTTTAAATTCTTGCTTGTTTTATTCTTCCAAAGCTTTGATCATAAATAAGTAAATATAATAATTGGCTGTAAATGCCACTGCTGGGTCTATACCCAGAGGCCTGTGTCTCTTTTCGTATAGAAAAGTAATGAGCATTGATCATCACGCTTACAAGCTCAATTGCGGGTTAGCGATTGCAGAATTCAAGTTTTTGCTCCATGTTTTCCTTCACCGATTGTTAGTTTTTTCTTAGAATTAATTATAAAAAAATCAAACACACGTTAACACAAACAAACGAACCTGCAACCATGTGCAAACATAATATCTGGTGCATTCATACGCTTTATGTATAGAACAATCAATTATGTAAAAAACAATCAATGTTATAAGCGTTTTGAAATATTTAGATGAATGAGGTTTGTCCTCTAGGACAATGAGAAATCCGTAACAACAGGTATCAAATAAATTTTGTCTACCAGTCAGTATATTCTGTATAAAGAGGTATTGATTCCTTCATTGTAGCAGTCATTTTGCGGACCTTCCATTGTTTGTATATTTAATACGCGGTAGGCTATATTTTTGACAAGTAACCCACATAACTTTACTTGTTATTAAATGACCCATTTTTTTTTGGAGTCATATTTATTGTGTTAAAAATTATAAAGTAAACAGAACTGAACTTTAGACTGCTTTCAAAGGTTAGTGCGTAAACGAATATAACTCCCCTTAACGCCGTTAATAAAGCCAGTTAATAATGCGGCTACAATTACGTATTGCATGATCCGCATAGCGTATGAAAATACGCGCCCGCGAATTTCCCAATAATAAATTATACTCCTTGTCCGCTTACCTCGGGTTAACCGGCTTTTATAAACTACCCGGGTAATTTATAACTATTACCCGGCCGAAAACGATCACGTGATATCACTTTATAGCATATTCACTGGATAAATATGAGGGAGCCATGTAATAATGTTTCGTGTATTTACATAACAGTAAGTGATAGAAACTATCCGTTATAAGGTTATAAGGTTATAATTCTGTGGGCATGCTTCACCCATCTCGGTATAAGATGTTAAGATGAATATGTGTGGTTGTTTGTCAGAAATTTTAAGAAAAAAATAAATAATTATTTAACGTATCAGTGCATTGTTTAAAATACGAGAAATCTTGCTGATTAAAAAGTTCTATAAATAAAATATAGTTTATAAAAAATAATTAAATTAATTGATATAAACAATTAACTTAGTTATTCAAATTGAGGTGTATGCAAAATTTCAGTTTAGTTAATCAGAAACCAAGTACTGGGTCAAATTAACTGCCAATATTTTAAAACATAGTTACAGTTAAAAAGTTAATAAAAGTGTGTTAAAACTAGTGGAACAACTCCAAAATCTTCGCTGGACATTAGTCGTTTTGTAAAACATCCACAAATTGGCGAAACAATAATAATACTAGTTACAAGTCTTGCTAAATTTAGTTAACACAATAAGGTCACCATATCAAGTTTCGACAGAAGTCAGAGGAATCAAACAGTTTGGAAACTCATGCTCATAAAACTAAACTACCAAAGGTAACATTACAATCAAAAAGCGACTCCTTTACAGATGCTTCTATTTTATCTCATTGCTAACCACAACATGTTCAAAGTTTTTCATTTAACAGCAAACGGTAACCAGAAAACATCGTGAAAATAGTCCACAAAACACTATCTTACCTTTCTAACGCTACAACTAGGTACTTAATGTAATCGCGCTCAATATCCTTTGTTCACTTTCAGACTCATTAAAAAGGCGATGCAATTTAATGAGTTGATAGTGTGCGTTAACCCTCGCTACGTTTGCAGATACGACCTTTTTCGTTTTACTGAATTTGGACTTTATACCTTCCTGATAGGTTCTATATTCTTTTGGTGGGTTTAGGAAGCGTATTGGTATGTAGGGGTCGAAGATTAGTGGCCCACGCCTACCCGGCGGAGCGCTGAGCGGCTGATAGTGCCCAAGAGTGTAGTTACAATTAGACCGGTGCCCACAATGAAGTGATGCCCGCGTAATGTCGGCTCTTGTCTTTGTATGTTGATTGCGCACGAAAGACCAATGTATGTTCGAATTTACGTATGTTACAAGTGTATATGTGCCTTAATTCACTCTTACAGCTTATTAATATTAAAAGGTCGCTTACGTATTACTATGTTTATTACCATTTCTGTACAGTTCATAAGGTCTCAAGTAATTTAGAGGAAATTTTGTGTATTTTGTAATTCTTGTTTAATAACCAAGAATTTTCAATTATATTATTTTATATTAATTAAGAACGTGTAATACTAGATTCAAAATAAATAATACGAATATTTAGTATATAGTGTCTTGATTTTGGAGAGCCATTCATAAATGGTAAAAACAAAAAACGATATATTATATTTTTATTGTTTGTTATGCATTAACGCATGCGGATCGAATAATTGAATACAAACCACCTAATTAAATACAAATAGTAGAAAGGAAAAAATTTAACCACAGGCAGGACTCGAACTTGCGACAACTGGTGCTTTGAACGCAGGTTCGAGTCCAGCATTTTTGCTTTAATTTAATTGTTCAATTGAGCTACAAGTACTATCATACATAGTTTTATCTTCAACGCTCAATGTCCTGATTAAGAGGTTAAGTGCGGAAAAGCCCAGTTAAACTGTCTATGAGTATTATCATAAGGACACACACATTACACAGAACCTAAAATCTTATATCATAATCAAAGTTAACAAGACACAACAAGTATTTTAGCTGAATTCTGGCTGACGGGAGGAAAGGCGCTTACAAGCCGCGAGCGATTGCCCCGTCTACCAGTAGGTACATTGTCAATTGGAAACTACTCGGCTCCGAGAGCAAGCGCTTTTAGATTTGAAAGAGTACCCGTGTAGTATATTCGGAGGTTGGAGATAAATATTGTGACGGCCTTGAAGGCTTATTAAATATTTTTGTATAAACATAAAAAAGACACATAAATACTGTTGAAAACTGATTTTTTGGAATCATGATGGGATAAGTTACTGAAATAGGATTTGAATGTAAAAAAAGTACTGTGCATTTATCATTAAAAAAAAGCTTTTCATTTATTTCGTATTGCTTTTTCTACTGTTTACTTAAAAAGTCTTATTTAGTTCAGTTCAATTGTGCACATAGTAAGCAAATTCATAGTAACAGCAAATTTCAGCTGTAAGTTCTATGCTCGTTTACTGAATCATGTGTTCTTCCGTGTGAAGACGTCTGTTTGTGTGAAAATATTGATTTGATGATGATGGTTCCGATATTATTAGGGTAAAATTAGGTTTTGAGATAATATTAATAAAACGAACAGAGCGCGTCTGTTTTGATACTAATTTTACGACGACGTTTGTTCATACTGGTGCTCATAGTTCATACTCTGCCAGGCGCACTCGATAGATTACTATTTATACTCTAAGACTTCTGAATTTTTCCTGATTTATTTTTCCTTTTGGACAGTCAACACTTGGCAAGTTCTCTATTTCGCATACCATTCAGTAAAATAAAAAAATATAAAACCTACACCTCTTTTCGGCACTCACAATCCACGTTATGTTTGAACGCATATCACATATAAAAACCACACGATTTCCATCGCAGGAAATTCTCAGAAACTAACGTTTACTGTTAGGGAGGGCTATGAAAAGGCGAGGTTTTATCGCGTTGCCATGACGACGGCAGGATGCTGCGTCGCCCGCGATACCCTCTCGACACATTGGAAAAACTACTACAGAGCTTTATATTTACAGCATTCGATATGTATACGGAAGTATTGTACGAAGTGAAAGTTGCCGAACTATAGAGAAATCGATGAGTGCAATATACGTTGCTATGCCAACGATTGGCGAAAGAGTAAGGGAGATGTATCTGTAGAAATGTAATATTAAATTATAGAAAATTTTGAAAGTATTCTTATAAATGGCACTTTTCTTTAAAAATAAATTTAATAGATATTTTTAGAACAGAATTCTGTAACTTAGTGTAATTTTAAGTTATATTACATGGTCGATGGCAACGATAAATATAATAGGAATTGTTGTTGATTTGACTAAAATATTCTATGAGAAAAGTGGTATCCCAGTAAATGTGTAGAATATTATATTGTTTGTAGAGTTTCAAGTGACATCGTGTTTTGTATATAAACATACAAGCACAACATTCATTAGAATCAGTAAAACATATGAATCATAAATCATTTAAACAGTAACATCGCTATTTAATCACAATAGGAATCGTTCAATTGTTCGAGTCTATTTACACCGTTGGCGTAGACGGCGAGCAGTTAACCCTTGAATTTGGTACACACTGAAATATTAACGCCTGCTATGGAAGCACGCGGAAAAACAAGTCGAAAACTGGGCCCGTTATGGGCCCGTCGCATGTTACACAAAGATTAACCCACCGATGTTATTTAGGTGGGTGCAGATACGACACTCCGTTGACAAAGTCTTGAGAGCATGTTTAAGACCAGCGGAATTAATTTCATTCAAAGAAAAAATCTGATATTTCTCAGCGATTGTTTTGGACCAGTACAGGCTGAATTGATTGTTTGAAATAAATAGTTTTATAATGTTGATCCCAATTAAATTGCATAGACCTGCCTACAAAATATAGGTAGGTATACAAGTTAGCTCTTAAAGTGAAATACGATTACCTACATTGCTGTTTCATTAACATAAATAATTATGTATGTACAGTTTTTATTTAACTCTAATAAAATTTAATTATATGACAATTTATTTGTAAAATTATACAATAGAATTAAAATCTTATCAATAATAAAATTAATAGACCACAGTTGATCTTAAAAATGTTGTATTCGCCAACCCACACACATTCCATTTGACACAACGCGCGTCATTTCCACCTGCTTAATCTTTGGCGTCCGCTTGGCGTGTCGGTATTGAGTGGTGGCAGGGGAGGGGCTCACCAGGGGAGTCGATGCCGGCCCAGGGGACCGCCTCCCGAGGGAGCCGGCGACGGGCCGCGGGCCGCGGGGCCAGGGGGGACGAAAGGTTAAAAGGGAAAAGTTATAAGAGACCGCTTGTCGGATCTGCGTAGTTCGATTCTCGTATGCGGTTTAGCCAATTTTTTGTAGCTGTAGTGTTATTGTAAGTACACAAATATAAGTTTGTGTGGTTTATGTTTGTCTACATTGTAGTATTTAGAGATTTCAGTTTCATATGACAGAGTATAATATTCAGTTGTAGTATCTTCTCTGAACCATTGGATTTAATGAATTCATTTTATTGAATAGTAGTACTAAATATTGTTATAAAAGTTATCGCCTGTAACAGTTAGAAATACAGACGCTTATCGTTAAAATCACAGATCACCGAGAGAGTCCCTCCTAGTTAAAATATTAAGTACAGTTTTTTTAAGTTTTAATGATTTCTGAATAAACCTTACAACACTTCTATGAAGTTTGTAAATACTTTGCAACTTCCAAAACAAAGGTAACCTTTCTAAATATATAATTTCACGCGCATAATTTCTTCGAGCACGTAGACAGGAATTATTTACAGACGTAGGTTTTTTCAAATATTTACCCAAAGAATATCCGATGCAAATAAACATAGTCTATGCCTCGCGAGTGGTGTGGGGAGGGGGTATTCAAGTGTTCCGAGTCGACTTGAAAGAGGGCAACCTACTGCCTCGCCTCTTTGCCACGACTTAATGCCGTACTAGATTTTTTCCATCGAATAGTGTGAGATGTAGGGATGTATATACACTTGTAGTCACTGAAGCGTTTCAAAGAATATGATATTTCGACTTTGTTCGGGTTCGTTACGTTTTGGCGTAATACAAGTCGACTAAGGTTTTAGTATATAGACTAATTAGAGTCAGTTTGAGCTCTTAGAATTTGAGGTTAGTATAATACATTTTAGTATATCTCGACGTATTATATTATTTATTTATCAAACTGACAAATGTAGGTAAGTACATGTTGATTTACATTTTATTTTTTATTTTATAATAAAATAGTAAATATTATCAAACAATTTAATAAAATAAACTCATAATTCTTTATTGTACACGTTACATATAGAAAATACAACAATAATAAATCATATGTACACAGACGAGTTTAACTCAAAAATTGAGTTCTCTAATAGCAAACCTTTAAGACTTAAGTGATAGACAGTTTTAAGTAAATATTGTACAAAGGTCAGACAGAATTTAAAATAGATATGGGTCTTAATTTTAATTTTGATGATAGTACAATTACTCTTGGAATGTTACGTATATCATGTGCTTTGATATCACAAACCAATTTCTAAAGACTAGGATACATTTTACACCTCACTAAAAGTAAACCTATCATCAATGCAACCCATAGATTCTATTTACCTCAAGGTAATAATTTTTCAGCTTAGCGGTCACCGCGAGAGCGATACCACAGGATAACACAACTGTCAGGTGGCCCTTACAATGATATTAATGTTCTCAGCTTTGGATGACCAGGGGAGCTACTTTTACGATGCGTCTTACTGTAATCTGAGAAGAAATATAGCTGTTTATGTAGGGTCATGGAATCAGCCTCATAAAAAAATGTAGATAAAAAAGGCAATTTTATGTCCAGAATCTGGTATTGGCAAATTAGGAATTACTTTAAAAGAAAAACTTTTAAGTAATTAATAAAGACGAAACGAGAAAGTTGATTTACCAGTTCTTAGTTTTGTCTTAGTACAGGATCCAAGGAAACATAGCTATGTCATAGATGGCAATGGTATGAAATCTGGCATAGGAATATCTAATCTGTAGATGAATGTTTATGTTTTCTCTGTATGCGTTTGCCGTGGTTAGATAGGTCTACTAGTAGTAGTACTACTACAAGTCAGTCATCATCTCTTTGATAAATAAAATGACTGATGTAAGGTGGATATACAGAAACTATGTTATACTAAATATGCTACATTTATTGAAATATCTATTGAAGATACCCATCATATCAATTGGATAGAAATATTAAGAATCCAACAAGCTCTTTGATTCACAGCCGTCTTCAAGTCTTATTGTACTCCTTAAAATAAAATCCCCATTCACGTGAGCTTGACAGTGGCGTAAACTGGTAAAGTCGTAACTCGCAATATTGTGACATAAGGTGTTTAACATAAATAATGCGGGAACAGCTGTGTGGCGCCGCGGGCACCACAAATACGTTCGCGCGGCACCGACGCCGATATCTGGATACGTTTTTACTATTTATATAGAGCTGTTGTTGCGAATTACTTGATGGAACGTAATCCGGTTAACAGGTAATTTTGTACGTGATAACTATTTTTGAAGTAGGTCACGTGGTATAATTTTTGTTTTTGCTCGTTTTGTTTCGTTGCTCAATAGTAAAATATGAAATTAAAAAATTATAAATAAATAACACATCAAATTAAATTAAATACTTAAACTGTTTAGTACAAAAAAAATGTGCCGTAGTTATTATAGTTATTTAATTAAACAAAAATTGAAATTGGCTATTGTTATCACTAGGCTTATGCAGATATATACTTCGCATCTATTCCTATATTAAAATTACCTAAACTAAATTACCAACGTGCCCTAAATTTTGTACATTTCTCGGCAATTACTTTAAAACAATATTTGTGTAGTCAAAGTCTACCGAACTGTTCAAGAACTGGGAATAATTTATGACGTACATTAGGGGTGTCTAACAACTCTACTAAATCCACACGTGTTGGCACAGCAATATTCGGCGTGGCGGCATCGCCGGTGCCTCAGGCTATGTAAAATATTTCTGCTAAAGCATTCATCGTGATCGCCCGCCTGATCGTACGTTCAACATTACGCACTGACAAACTTATACAAACACCTCAAATAGACCTTACGACGACGACATAAAACCCATACTACTTCAACAAAAGCTTTAAAATAAAATTGCAAAGTCCGACTATTGTGTGTAATCCGATATGCCGATAGTTGGCCCGATAGACTTTCTGTTGGAAATTGTTTGATTTCGTTTCGAGGTTTCGTTTTGACAGCCAATAAAACAACGAAGGTCCTATATTCTTTTTATCAAAAAATTCAGTCCCATTTTTGGTTGCTGTCTGCACGTTTGTTTCTTTTTCCGTCCAGTTTATATTCTTTTTTAAATTGTCACACGACTTTTCGTTTATGGTGCAAAAAAAAAAAAAAACAGTCTCGTAAAGTTCACACATTGGCTGTGAATGAGGCAAAAACTGAAGTTTAAACGGAAGAGCGGAAGGTACAAATTTGAGAACACGAAAAACAAATTAATACGCGGCGATGAAGTGGCTTTCACTCTGGAGAAGTGGAAACAGCTGGGAAGCAACTTGTTGTCGAAGTTGAAGGAGCGAAACTTCTGAGAAGTCATCTAGTTGCTTTCGTTTTCAACTACATGTAATCTTATGTTAATTTAACAAATAGTTAAACACTTTTTTGTATCATTCATTTCATCGTAGTCTTCATAGTTACCTATTACTTAAATAGGTTTTAAAATAACACTTCTACTTTTAGTTAAGACTTGAAACTTATTTTAATTAATTTTCTCCATCGCCAACCTCTTCATAATGTTAATAAGAAACACCGACGGTATATCGATATAATTAATATATTATGTTGTTGACGTTTGATTTATGTGTCCGCCATCATTTGCACCGTATTATCTGTTCACACGCCCGTCGATATTTTATGGGCCCGCTATATACTTATGACAGTTTCAAGTATAAAAAAACCTTACAAATTGCTTCCATGTTCGCGGTGCAGTACTTTTATTAAAAATAATGTTTTGTTACAGGTTTTTCTTAAAGTTCTTCCTAAAATGCAACCAGAACTGTTTGAAGAATGCGGGGAATCCTCGGGATATGAGAAGGTTTCAGGTACAAAATCATTTTGAATTTATAACATTCTGAAATGTCATCTGCTTTGCAATGATTTCGTTTGGCACAACTTAAGCAATTTATTCTGCAATTGACAAAAATGTGATTTAGGTAAATTGTTTTAAAAACTACAAAATAAATAGATATTATGTTTATACCAAAAAAAAATATTAAAATAAACATTTTTAAGCTGCTTATCCTACATGCATGCATCATATAACCTTTCCCGATAAATTATTCATTTATTCAGTCAAAGTAAATAAAATTGTCTCACTTCCTCTAACACTAAGTGCAACCAAAAAACGTGCATGATCAGTAAATCCACCGGCAACTAGTAATTATTCGTGCTGTCGACGAGTGAATCGTTGCTTGTTTACCAGACGTTGAGAAAAATAGCCGCGATCTTTACACGAGTCTGTCTGTATTACTCTCGATGAGTGGTCTAAGTTAAACACTGAAGAGAATATACTGAATTAATAGAAAGTCTCTCTTTTCGGTAGAAAAATAAAGGTACTACTTCTTACGAGTTAAGGTTAAAAATAAGTATAACAGTCTCACGCTTAAAAAGCCTGTGGAATAGTATTTAATATTATTGTTGCCGTCTATTCCAGATTGCTTTTTCACGTTATCTGACTAATATAATAAATGCAAAAGTAACTCTGTCTGTCTGTCGCGCTTTCACGCCAAAACTACTGAACCGATTTAAATGAAATTTGGTACACAGATAGTCTAGAGCCTGAGAAAAGACAAATAATTTTTATCGCGATAACTGACATCCACGCGGGCGGAGCCGCGGGAAAAAGCTAGTATATTATAAGAAAGACATGGCAGGGTACTGTTACGTATAATTTCCGAATTGCAAGTCTCACTGTTAAGTATTTTGATGAAATTATTTTAGTGCATAAGTACCTAAATATAAAGCAACAAACATTATTATACTTGCTCTAGTCTCTCGTGACTTGTACCATCCAACTGTCTGTATTGCCCTTAACTGAAGGAAGGGTTGCGTTCACGACTCTTGAATATTTGAAGCGCCTCCAATTTAGGGGAGGGATGAAATTAAATTTATTTATACGAGTTTATTTATTTACTTTCAACCGATCTCTGCTAGCCCTTTACGAGTATTTTTAATTGGTTATGCTGTTTTATTTTGTTAAGAAGTAAGGAAATGTAATTAGGATTTGTCTCTAAATGCCTTAAAAAGGTATAATATATCAATTATCAATAACTATTTTGCTTATTGTGACTAGGATTTTGATATGATTATATTTGTTCCTTAAAGTGGTTTAATATGTATAGTTAAGTTGATCTTTTTACACAACTTTTTTGAACTCTAGAATCGGAACGAATGACGAAACAATACCAAACGTCATTCTATGAGATTATTTTGTAAAATGTCTGTCAAATACATTTCAACAACTTGGTTATTTTGACTAGCGATTTAAAAAAAACGTGTATAAGATAGACTGTATGAACAAAAATATCAAAATATTTTGTCTAAATTTAAACACCGTTGTAATATAAACTACAAAGTCGTTACTCTCACTTAAAACTTTACCACAAAATCTCATCGCTCATAATGTAACTAATTAGTAGCAGCCCTAACATAACTACCCTAAAGGTGCATTCACACAGTCTACTTATGAGTACAAATTTGCTTCCACAGTTTGTCTAAGACATATATGTCTTACGTGTCCTCTCACCAACTTTAAACAAATATGGAACTTAACGTTATACACATATTGCTCATTTCTATATGCAACACAAATACTAACAATAACTGTACATGTATGCGTGTGTATAGTAATGTCTATATTTGGGCTTTCTGTGTGTCATTGAATAATTCAGTGGTCGTTCCCCAACGTTTCAAGGGTAAGAATATATGGCTATAATATATAACTACGTAGATATTTATAGGTGGGTGTAGGAATCGAAATAATGCAGTCGCTTTATCGACGTGAATATTGTATTCCAGGTGATTTAGATACTGAGATCGGTACTGTTTGAGTGCGCCTGTATCTACGATAGATTCTAATATAAAGTTACACTCATATTTGTTGTAATTTGTAAATTTATATAGACTGAGTACCTAACTTTGTTTCAAAAAGTTGTGATTGCAAATTGCATTGTTTTTTTAAATCAGAGAGAGAATTTCGCTTTTTAAATAATAATCGTTTGCGACGTTTAAAAGCTATAAAACACATCTATACAGTACAGTACAAAAAAGAAAACAAAAAAAAACTAGTCCATTCACTTGTTTATAAAGCACAACTCTAACGAGCCGAAAGTATACACTGTGAAGAAAAAAACGTATCGATTGAATGGCCGTCTGTCAATCGGCCACCCACGCCACACAACCACATTAGTACGCACACATGCACACAATGCACTTCCTTGCATACCCATTGGAAGAGTTTCGTCCATTTCGTCGATCCCGAGACATTGGCTCCACCTCCCAAGGGACTCTCCCTTTCAGTTCACCCCGCACTAGTGTGTGTAGGAATGCGAACGTTTGTTTTGATGTGTGAAATGTGGACACGTACTTCATGCGTTTTATTTCGGTGACTGTACAGTACTTTTGGTAAAAATAGATGAGTGATACTTTGGCACAGTTATATAGTGATTTAAAGTACTTGTTATAATTTAATAGAACTTACACACATTAAAAAGTTTCATGATGCATGATTTATATGAAGACAGATAGTAGTATATAATCAACCCTGATTCTTTTGACGTTTCAACTAGGTTGTATTAGTATAACTGTGGCTAAGAATAGGCTCTGGAGTTTGCTAAGTGTCACATACGCATGGAAAATATATTTGGAGAGTTTGTGCAGTTTATTCTCCTATGTTTAATATTTTATCCATTGGTACTAATATCATAAATGCGAAAGTAATATTGTCTGTCTTTGTATTACGCTTTCACGGCAAAACCGCTGATTTAGTGATTTTAATGAAACTTGGTATGGATTAAGTTTAGATCTTAGAACGGACATAGGCCACTTTTTGCCGCGATTAACGACACTGACGCGGGCGGAGCCTCAGACAACAGCTAGTCTTATATAAAGTAAAGGAGACATTGGGTTTCAGATCAGTAAAATCCTCATTCTGAAGCTAAGGAAAAAATCCACATACTAAAATAATTGATTTTTTGCAGGTTGTAATATCAACACAAGTGATGGTCGACGGGCCTCTTCTAGCTATATCAGACAACATGTTTGTCCACAACAATAGCAAGCATGGCCGAAGGGCGAAGCGGCTAGACCCAAGCGAAGGTACAGATGCCGCGACAGACCCTACTTGTACGTTTTTAGTTCTTTCTTTTATTTGTTTATGATTTCCATAATTAGTATTAATACGTGCTGATTGATTAACAAATGTTTGAATAAATAATCGTGTTTTGTGATGTTTTATTACTCATTTTGCAAAGTTATGCGCGTTTAATACTACTTATGTACTAAGTTTGAATTACTTTTTTAACAACACAATGAGGCTGTTTTATTATATAATTTAAACGCATGTATAATAGTAGATTAAAATAACATTTTTTATTAGAAAAGAAAGCTGTTCTAGTTGTAAAGCATTGACCATCAAAACATATTTCAAACACCAGCGTAAATACGTGTGAAATCCAACAGTCAATTGGCGATAAATGCGCAAAACTCATAATACAGCGTTTTAAGATGTCGTTTGTATTCAAGGAATCACTGTAGACATTTCGCAAAGAACTTCAGACGGGTGTTTTCGGTGGGTGGGGGCGTTGAAGCGAGCATGAAGCGAACGGGGATAATTTACTGAGGAATTATGCTTCGTATAGAACTTGGAACATGCGTTCAAAATCATTTTATGTATACCATGTTAAGGTTACAGTAACAATATTTAAAACTGCTATTTTTCAGTAATTTTTAATTGATTCAAGTAACGTCCCTTGAGGTAAACATTACATCCTACCCCAATCTTTGTAGAGTTTTTTTTTAATTCGTATTGATTACGCGATCCATTTAACATAACAATTGCGCGGGTCAAATCTCAATTTGTCTATAGATACTCTCCAGCATACCATTATATTTAAATTCCAAAGTACGACGCTAAGGCTCGGTACGAAAATATAATTCCTTTTAAATCCTTCGTAAACAAAATGATATATTAAAACACGCAAAAATAAAGAATAATTAGTTTAGTTCAGTAATTGCCTTCTTATTTAAAACAAATGCTGGCTTCGTACAAGAACTTAAACAAATACAAAATTAACCTATTCCACATTAAGTGAGCGTCAAAGTTTGGAAAGAGGCTAGACGATGCGAAACCGAGTCAAAGGGATTACACGGTGCGAATGAGAAAATTTTCAAGCACTTGATAGCTGCGTAACATTCCTACTTGCTGTGTTATTGTTTTCTTGTTTACAAATGTATTCTGTAGGTCGTGTTTTGTTTGAACTAAGTTTAGTTTAATTACTTTGGCAGTTACACTAAACATTTATTTATTAAATTTATTTCAATATTCCAAACTTGAGTAATGTAAATGTATACGCTGGAACAGACGTGATTTATTTTATCTTAAATCTCATTGAACCTTTTACACGGAATATTAAAGCATCTTAAATGGGGAGAATATAATATTAGTAAAATTAAAAAAGAACCACAAAAGTAATCGCCTTTCGTCCCCTTAAATTCACTTTCTCCCGTCTTTATTACAACGTTGTTCGCAAGATTTCAGTTTCCCCCTTGTTCAGCGCGTGTCCCCCTAAACCTTGCACTCGTAGCAGTTGACAACGTCATAACGGCCATAAAACTGTATTCCATAACCAACTTTATTACTTACAGTTAAAATTCATTTTCAATTAACAGTACGGATCTTTTAAACCTTGTATCGGTGATACTTGCACGGTGACTTTTACGGTGTACAATTGTCCTTTTTCTAGAACAGTCTTAAGTGTACGTTCAAGTAGGACGGAGCTAGTTTTAGTGGTTTGGCTTTCAACTTTTAAGTTGTTGTACCATTCTGCCCTTACTTGTGCGGATTCTAAGAAGATGCCATTTACTACCCTGAATGCTATTTATATAAAAGTTGGGGAACTATTTTAAGGCACGTCGTTGTGACTTGCAAAAGGAATTGAAGATCGACTACTATTGTTAGCTTAGCTAGTTGGTTTGTTAACTTTTTCTTAGTTTTAATGGTCAATATCTTCTTATAATAGACAGGTGTTTTCATTATACACAATAGTAGAAAAATTGCTACAAGTTTAATGTATGTCGGAGCTTCCTAGTTTAGTAGATCTTTTTTTGTTTTCAACAAACTCATTCAGATGTTTAACAGCAGGTTTATATCCGCCATTGCCAGTAGCCACGCCATGCATCAAGGCGATATCACCGAGCGAAGGCTGGACGTCAGGGGGATCAACAGTCATCATAGTTGGGGACAACTTCTTTGACGGATTACAAGTCGTTTTTGGGACCATGTTGGTTTGGAGCGAGGTGAGTGGCTAAACTGTTTAAATTTATTGTATAGCGAGTATTATTTTAATATCCTTGTATAAATTATGTAGTAACATGTTGGTATATTGTATAGAAATAGTTTTTTCATTATAAGTTCTTAGTCAAATTTAGTGGCATTTTCAGCTATTTGACTTAGGCTTGATGCGAGGTTGTTATTTAAAGTTTTCATTATTAAGAATAATCAAAACTAAGAGTGAAATATTTATTTAGTCCAAAGCAATTTATTTGGACTTAATTAGCAATCTCCATCTATTCATTATCCTTATATTATATTGGTTTACCTAACTTTAGTTTAGTCGAGGTGAATGTACTTTACAACGATTTAAGACTAAATAAAAGGCCCCAGACAGAACAAGTCAAACAATCAATAGATAACTTTTATCAAACGAAACATATTTATGTTTTAAAAATCGTAATAGTTATCTCTATCGGGCTCGTAACTGGCCCTAAGCCAATATTTTTAGGTATGCCGCTTTTTTAAGACTATATCGAATATTGTTATGTTTTAAATTCTTAATCCTTCTACAATTATGAATTGTGAGGTCTTTGACCCAAAGTCGATGTCTGTCAATTTAGGTTGTATTAAAACTACAACTTGCTGAAAATCACTTTATAAAAATTCTTATGCTTATTAATGCTTTTTATCTCACTTGCCACATTTAATTGTTGTCTTTATCAAAGTGGATGCTAACCTAATACTTACAGATATAAATACGAACAGTTACATAATACTTGTTGGAAGATGTGTAAGTTCTAATAAAACACTATGTTTATCAGTTAATAACATCACACGCGATAAGAGTGCAGACGCCGCCGCGACACATACCCGGCGTCGTCGAAGTCACGCTCTCGTACAAGAGCAAGCAGTTCTGCAAGGGAGCGCCGGGCAGATTTGTATATGTTTGTGAGTACACAACTTACTGATATTGTCTTTAAAAACCTTCGTTAAGCATTGCTGTTTCTATTGTGTTGGTGAGCGAAGAGTTAAAAAAAATAATAATACTAAGGCAAAACAAAATACATACAATGTAAAAGTTCATGCGAAACTTACTATACTCTATCCGCTTTAACAAAAAATTATAGATAAACAAAGTCACCAAAAGGTTTTTTTTTATGTCGCGTTTATTAAGATAAACTTTATTAACATTATCATTGCAAAATAAAAAAAAAAAAACATTAAATAATTATTATTTTTACAATTATAATTGTTACGAATATTAATATGTAAAATTATATTTTTGTAATAAAACAAAAATTAAAGAACTAACTTACTAAAATGGCGATATAAACTAACAAATTTAAAGAGTTCATTAGAACAAGTATTTCTGAATTCAGGCGAATTGTTTTTGACATTTGTTTGTTTTAATTTTTTTCTAAAACGGATAAGATATAGCATAATGAATCGACTTTTGGTACAATGTTATGCTTAACTGTTATCAAACTCGTCTGCCTAATGGCGTGTTTTAATAAGTAATTTATATTATTAGTCTTGATGAGAGTCTTACAACCTTATTTTGCTTGTTACCAGCCAAATCTAAAGCCTCATTATTTACGTTCCAAATTTTTCTCTTGAAAATAATCAGTAATTAGGGAGACTCGGAAAATCTTATCATCCATCAATTAGGCTTTCATTTGTTAGTGGGCCAACTAATGATTGATTTTGTTTTTGTCTTGTTCGCATAGCAGCGTTGAACGAGCCGACGATAGATTACGGTTTTCAGAGGCTACAGAAACTTATACCGAGACATCCTGGTGACCCGGAAAAATTACCAAAGGTAAGTCTGCGTTATACAAAAAAGAATTAATGTACAGAGAAATATTTTTCTTTTCGAAGTCGGTAATAAATAATAATTTTAATGTTATTTAATATTACGAGTGTATTGCAAACACTATTAATTAAATTACTGAAGTTCTCTATAAATATCGAGTCGTACCGTTCACAAACGAAGCTTATTATTGGTCACATGACATTTACACCGCCTTTATGTCAAAGCAGTAAGGTCGATAATATTTACATTATTTATTATAACCACGGTGGGAAAATTCTTTATGGTCAACATATTCATTAAACATTTTATTCCTAGGAAATAATTCTAAAGAGGGCAGCGGACCTGGCTGAGGCATTGTACTCTATGCCTCGGAACAATCAGCTAGGTTTGGGCGCGCCACGCTCACCGCCTGCAAGCATGCCTTTCAACTCATATACTGGACAACTGGCTGTCAGTGTGCAAGACACTGCAGCTTCACAGTGGACTGAAGGTGGGTTACTGGAAATATTTGCTTATTGATACATAGCATAGGGTTTATTCCTAACATGTTTCACGTGTAGGTAGGTTTTATAAATAATATCAATTTGAAATTACACTGGTAAAATAATTGATGCTGCGGAAAGCTATATTAACACGAATAGGTACTAAAAATTGACAAAGAATTAAAAAAAAAAAATAACTACATATTAAAAATAATTATATAAAAACATATTTTCATACTCTGTTCTAACAGAATCTGTTCTAAACGATGGTGATAGCACTCACTAAAGAAAATGTTTTGCTTTTATTGGTAATCAAACCTATATCAATATCAACTCAGCTTATCATCAGTCCAATATTGGACATGGTCCCAAGTTTACATTTACTGTTTATCTCGTCCAGATTTTACATGACTTTTTATCGATGGGTCCTTTTTTCTAGTTTCGTAACCCGTCTAGGTTTTCCCGAACCATACTTAACGGTATTATACGTTGATCCCAGGCTTTTTCTTTTAGAGGAGTACGCGCGTAGCGGCGGCTCGGTGTCGCCGCGGTACTGCTCGGCCGCGAGCACGCCGCACGCCGCGCCCGCCGCCTACCCGCACCCGCAGCACTACCCCGCGCCCCCCACCTCGCTGTTCAACACTACCTCGCGTGAGTTGTATTAGTAAATATCTGCTTTTTGATGATAAAATCGAACGTAGCCACAACTTAACGGTACAATTCATATTGCGTATCGGGATAACATATACGGGACAACGGCTGATTTATTAATTGTGAAGTATTCGTAAAGTGTGTGGCTACCATTAGAGAGTATTGAGCGTATGAGCTGCATGTCAAGTCAGTACTTTCTAAGAAACAGGAGTCTATCAACATAAGATATAATAACAGCAGTAGGAGACTTGGTCTTGCAACATACCTAATTGTCATTTAATTTCAATAATTTATTTTATTTAGTTGTGGGTTAATTTAATTAAGCTGGAATTTGACTCTAAATTTATGGTTCGATTCCCAAAATAATTTACACATTGCGAAACAAATTTTGGTTTTGTCAGTTAAACAAAATACAAATTAAATGAATACCAAACCCACTAGCGTTACCATTTAAAGGATTGATATAGGAATTACACGTGCATCTAACTTGTTAATTTTATATGTTATCTCGCTTATCTTACCTAAACAATACAAATAAGATTTAAGTTCACATTTCCAACGCTTTCTTCGCACGGCATCTGTTTGTTTACGTCGCTTTGTGTTAACCCCTGTTTTCTTTATCCCGTCCAGTGTCTCTAGGACCGTACCATCCAGCGAACATGAATGGACACTTATCATCTGACCGTCACTATAACGCGTATTATACGAAAGATAGCGGACATTACAGTGAAAGAAATGGGAATTCTAAAAGCGTTGAAGACTGTCCGGTAAACATTCATACTAAATGTACGGACGGCGATATGAAAGGGTCTCAGAGTAAAGAGACTAAGCTGAGAAGTGCTTTTGCCGCTGTAAGACACAGTCCGCGGGTTGGCAATGAACATCAGCAGAACTGGCACCACCTCGCCGTTCAGTGTTAGTAGTTTTGTTTTTATTTCTATTGCGTTCTCGTTTTGTTGAGCTTTTTATTATTTGGTTCTGTTGCATGTTTTGCTAACCTTATCCCGATTTCAATACACTTGTGAACAAAAGTCTTTATACTATTCTATTATTTGAAGTTAGATGCATATGTTTTGTGATTTAGTGTGATCAGTGTCAAATGCTTTTCGCAATTACGCAGACTAGGTTAATGGGGTTTCGGGATATTGGATTTCGTGATTATACTATTATGGATGTTTGAAGTTTTGACCATTTTTCCGTTATGGTTTTGTATGAAAGAATGTGCGTTACGCTAAAAAAAATTGACATGACTTACAATGCCGTTCCCTTTTAACGTTATAAATCAGAATTTTGAAAATAACCACCTCTTTCTTTGTCCACAGGAATGGGTGGCTTAGTATCGTCTCCGTTCAGCGTAAATCCGTTTTCATTACCGACTTGCAGTGCACAGCAATACGCTCAAACAGCTCCACTGGCCTCGAAGTAGCCTTCAGTGACGTCATTAAGTGGTACCGGTTAGTTTGTACTGTGAAAAGTTTCATCTCGAATTGGGTCTATACGGATTCTTACAAAACTGTGTTCTTAAATTCTAAAATCTTGAAGGTACTTGACTATATTTAAAAGTAGGACATCTACACTTAAAAGCAGTAGGTATGAGAAATCTGTCTTCTCGACAAACTTTTTGAATATTGAATAGTCAAGTCCTTTCTATTTATTTTTAATATATTTATTTCTGTAATGAAAAACTTTGCACAAAATATAAGTGAGTACACAAACAGTTATGTTTGTGATTGTACCAAAGTTTGATGAATACTAAAATGTATCTCCCATGGCGGTGGCATTGTAAATATTATTGTAATTTTTATGTAAATATATAGATACTAAAATATCATTCAATAGTTCGGTTGCTAGATTGGACTTAGTGTAGATTTTATATACATTTGAAAGCTAACTTAATGCTCAGGACGATTAAAAAAATATCATGTAAAAAGTTTCAGTTTTCTTTTCCTCGTGATTGTGACAGTTTCGTTTTTGTAAAATCTGTGATATATTTATTGTAAGTAACGTTGTAAATTTTAATATAAAAAGTAAAGTGTAAATTTTTCGATTCTTAACTTCGAATAGCGTCTATTGTTTTCGCGCTTAGGTTACGGATTCGGACATCGAAATATTAACCGAATATCGATCATATCTAAAACAATACATATCCACTGAATACGAAGCTTTGGGATATAGAATAATGTACAACGAAAGAAAATCTGATGTCGAAATAAATGTATACGAAAAAAATAAAATATATCCGGTACACTTTGCTTAGATACACGCAAACCAAATTGTATTTTGTGAGGTACCCTCCGTGAATATATTATGTAGTTACGTATTATTGTTTAACGCAATTGTGTATCAAATAAGACATTGTAAATTGTAATCGTTCATGAAACAAATTATCACGAAATACGAGATTAAATAACGTAAATAATTCAAATGTGTTTTTATTCACAGTGGCATAGCTCTTTACCTGATTCGTCGTATAATTGATTTCACATAAATGTAATAATACCGACTTCAATAAAAAAAAACTACTCAATGAATTTAACCTGGGACCACCTCTGAGGTACATCGATCACAAAGAATTTCTGAAATCGATCTACAATTTCCGTTTAAAAAAATACAAAAAAATACCTACATACACATACACAACATATACACACACACACACATACCGCCGAAATGAGAATCTCTTGCTTTTTCTAATGATGATGATGATATGCAACGAAAGAAATGTTCGATTCAGCTATATTTAGCGTTTATCATACATAGTAACGCATTAAGAGAAGTAAAAGTACTTTATGATATGACTGGTGATCAAAATAATAGAGCATCAAGCCCTGATTACAACTGGACACAACCAATCCATCATTCTCACATGCTCAAACAAAAACATACTTTTGAACCATTGTGATTTCACACATGGTACTTTTTGCACCCCACTTGAAATATTATACTAACAATTTTTGTTCAAGGGTAATATTCTATTGTTGGTCCTGACTAGATAATGCATGGGTTTATCGCTGCCTCTAATTGTACTAAAGAATGGAGATCGTATTACTCGGATTAGCATTAAAATAGAATCGCCCATTTTAGACGGGACAATTTTGTACATTTTAATTAATTATGGTGATCTAATATGGGCTTGGTAGGGTGTTATAATAAATGGGTGCTTAATAAGTTTAAAAGTACACTGAAGTAAAAATAATAAATGAACAAAATATACAACCAAAATATCTACAGCAAATCCTAACTAATTCGTTTTAATAAATATTACAAAATACATTTCAAAGAAACCGTCTTGTTTCTACATTAGGTGGCGTGCACACTATTGTTTTAAGTAGATTACGCTACAATAATCTAAATGAGCGTTTAGTCGAGCTCGTTTGTCGTCGTGTGCGGTGCACGTGTGCGTCTGTCGCACGCGCCCGTCCGGATGTCATTCCATATGGGTGTGAAGACGGACTTATTTGAAGCGGTTCCAGGTTTGTATGTATTTTTTTGTAATAATATTTTTTTGTAATTTGTTTGCAGTTTTGTATTGAAAAATGTCATATCACACACATCAAATATAGTATTAATACAGTCATGGTGATTTATTAAAGGTAATACAATATTGTAATGGCTTTTTCAAATTTCATTTAGTTTACTTCCTTCAGTTCATTTCTTTTGGGTTTGCTGTGAAACAAAGAATTAAATTAAGAACACCGAAGTTTGTAACCATTTCCAGTAAAGTATTATGCAAACCTTGGAACTTTGTAGCTTGACAATGAAACACGAACAAAATTATAATGTGTTGATTACAATACGAGCTAACAAATTTTTCAGATCGATGAATTGTATAATCTCTTTAACTTGGACTCAAGATTAAGTAGATTAGATGTAGTCATTCTAATTCATATATGAAAATGTGATTGAGTATCGCATTACAAAGAGGGCGGGAGCGACATTTTTATTCTTGCGCATATTTGTCTGTCCCTCACGATAAACAAGTTAAGTGAACAAATCGTCTAGTCGCGTCAATCTGTCGCGTGGCGGTCGCAACGCGTGTCAGTCGCGTGCCGATGTCGCGCATTACCAAATTAGCGTCCGGTGTGCACCTAACCTTAAATTATGTTAAGCTTGTGTCGTGTTACTGATTGAAATTAACTTCTGGATATTTTTCCTTTCCTTGATGGATTGTCATAATTTATGGTTCTCTATTCTGTTGCGATTAATGATAGTGTGACTTCAATTGTAATTACTAGCATCAAATACGTATAATGTTTTCGTGAAAAGACTTAAAACGAATGATACAGATTTGTAAATAAATATGACTTGCACACAAACTAACCATATTGTAATTATTTTAGATTAGTTACAGGAAATGTTTCAACATAAAGAAATGTAGATTTTAAACTACAGAATATAAAAACAAGACGACTTTGTTGAGCCTAGAACATTCTCAAAAATAAAACGTAAAACGCATAAGAAAGTCGAGGGTGGCGCGGGCTGAAAACTGGAAAGGGGAGAGAGGGGGTGGTCGACAATAGGTGTACAGATAACTTTCCTTCTACAGTAGAGTCAATACCGACCCTAGGGAGTTTTACCCTCGGGGTTCGGTCGCTTGGGAAAACTAGACCCAACAATATAGAAAAGGACAGAGCTATACATCACGCGAAGGGGGGAACGGTGCATCGGATTGTACTTATGTATTAATAATATATAGAGGAAAAATGCCGAGGACGTGCGTCGAGTGATATGTTGCGACTGTTAGCAAGAGAGGGATGGATGACATCAATTTGTCGTGTCGTGATGGGGTTTTATTTTGTTTCTCCTTTTACATTTTTTTGGGTCCATCTATTTTTCGTATTTTATTTGGTTTGGTTTCGATGGGAACTGTTTGGAAAATAGAAGGGAAGAGCCCGATAAATTATTTAACACCGTTCAAAGTTGACGTACTATAAAGGACTCAACTAAAAACAAACTATCTTATAATGAAGTTGTTATCGTTCCAGGAAAAATAATAAATCTTATATTACGATACAGTACCTACTTACCTTGAAAGAAAGTAATATCATCATAAATAAAAAACACTAGTACATTACCTATACATTATGTTGATGACATTAGGATATTAAAAAATCCATATCTAAATCCGGAAGAATGACTCAAAATTTAGTAAAACAAACTTTTGTGCTTCCAAAACTTATTTAATTAATTATTTGTGCGAAGGCATTCAAACTTCAGAAGTGTAACTCTAAGGTCCAAGTTGGTGTTATAACGCCATAGTAAAACAGTTATAAGGCGATATAACAGCGTACCAAGCATCGAAGCGTGTCAACGGAGGCGTTAAGAGAAATTGAGTGAAAGTCAAGTTAAAGTATTAAAAGTTTTCAGCTAGCGGTCTTTGAGAACGCGACGCCGACCGCCGTACACTTTGTGGTGCTGAGGCTGTGTCGGCGGCGGGAGGGTTACATCGATATCGATAAAATTTATATACCTTATAGAAAATTAATAAATACAATAAGTGTGAACATTTTATTTTTAGTTAAACGGAGATTCCCGTAGGGATCAGTGTGTATTATTTGGTGAGTGAATTGAAATAGAAAAAGCCATAAGCACAGCTTTTAAACATTAATTTTTTATAATCCGTTTGTAGGTATGTTTTTGGTACCTAAATGACGAATCAAATTTTCTAATTGTATTTGAGTCGTTCATAATCTCTACTCTCAAATAGACTTTCATTAAAGTATAAATTAATATTTAAATAAAACACATGGATAGAAAAAAAGAACACGTGGCTTTAAGAAAAATCATTCTTAATTTACATCGTCATCCTACAATCTTATCTTTCATCGACAAGTCTTATCTCCGACAGCATCCCTACTTCCTTAACACGGTGTAAGTTAATAATGTAATAGAATTACGAGGGAAAAACTGTTGAACTCAGTTGGAGCGGGTCGCATTTAATTGTGGCACTTTGTTTTGTGAGACCCACTGACGTCACTTGTACACATACTGTATGTTTTGCTATTGTAGTCGTATTGGGTTTTAAAGAAAGAGTATGTATGAATGTAAACAGTTATCAATAAATAATAAATAAAATAACGGGTTTATACCTATATACAGTTTTCAGCTTCCACGGCTAAACTGATTTTGATGAAACTTGGTATGGGGTAAGCTCACATCCTAAAAAAGGTTGGCGGAGCGGCGGGGCCGCGGGCAACAGCTTGTTCTAGATACTTGTAAAGTTAGCGTAGGTGCATACAAGTATCGTTTGATTTGGATGAGGGTACAAGTAAAGGTAAATTCTTCAAAGAATTTGGGTAGGTACTAGAAAAATCCTCAATTTATAAGTTTGTTATCGGTATAGATTCTCTTCCAGAAAAACAAACTGCTTACTTCAAGTTAATCTAGTATCATCAACCAAGTTATAACATGGCGCACCTTAGCCCGTTCGCACACGAGTCGACGCAAGTGTCCGATACCCAACGGCTTTAGCCTCCAACGACGCGTGCGTGTGTATGAATCTCTATAGTGTGTATGGCCGTAGTTTTTTGTCTATTAAAATTTTCGGGTATCAAGGACTTGCGCCGCCACGTGTGCGACGGTTACTCAAGTAATATCTAGAAAAACGAGTTACGTAATTAATTACGTGAGTGTCTCCTATTCTCATAAGAAAATAGTACTTTATATGAAACATTTTACATTTTATACATACGGTATTTTATAGATTAACAAATCCGCTGATCAAATATGCCATAGTAGCAAAACTAGTATAAATTGAACCTTCGCTGTATTTATTTTCTATGTGTCTGTAGCTCCATTAACGCTGGATTTTGTTAGTGTATTTATTAATAAAACTTGAAATAAAATAAACGTTTAATTTACGCTTAGTTTCAAGAGAAATTTATGGGGAAATTCTTGGTACCATAACTTAATGAGTTAGTTCATTTTGTATGGAAAATAAGCAGAAGTCTTTAAATGATTTCCTAAACCTATTTCGATTCTATAATATTTGGATTTCCACCCAGGACCAAAACTTTGTGTGATAAGCATGATAATTTTTCCTTGTGTATGTGTAATTTATTTATAATAGGTATATATGTATTTAGAAGGCTCTGCGTAGTTTGGGATCAGATAGCCGTGTGTGAGCTGTCCCAAAATAATATTATTATTTTAATACCCTTACCAAATTATGTACAGTCATATAAAAAGTTTTTTATATTTGCTTACCTACCCATCTCTAATTCCCAAACTTTTCTCTCATTTAAAAACTGATGAAACTTTCACATACGTGGCGTCAGTTTAATAAATAAATCCAGCATTACGAACACAAAAGCCAACTACTTTGAATATGCATGGACTCTAATAAAACTGAATTCAAACGTACGAGTGACGTCTCAACGGTACAGACGAAAGTTAGGCTAAAAATCATGCAGAAAATAGATAGCAAAAATTTACACCTCAGACGTGTCTGTCTAAAATTTTACGTTCAACTGAAATAAACTCGGCAATTGTTTGACAAACTGTACGTTTGTTTTGGGCCTAATAAAAAGGCATTAATACTTGTATGTAGATAGTTTCTGCAGTATAATTATGTAGAACAGATTAATTTACTAAAATTATATTTGGAAATATATGCACAAATCGTTTTCGCATTTAGGTGCCTAAAACGTAGCCTAGCAAAGCTGTTGGAAAAATTCTATTTAGATTGTTATAATTTATTTTAATTTTTAATAAAAAATATATATTTTGATTCAATATTAGAAGAATGGGCAGCTATTGTGCAGTGTGGCAGATGACGTTAAAGTTAATGTTAAAAATATTAAAATTTAAGTTCACATAAAAAAGTTGTCAATTTAGTTAATCCCTACTACCTAGTATACAAACAGGTAAGAAGAATTTATAACAGTTTTTGTTAAAGTTGAGACTTTTGTTGGCAAATTTCACTCTGGTGTACCTAATCACTAGTATGTTTTTGATTTTGTCATTTTCTTACCATAACACTGCCTCTATTATTTATTTTAATGACAAACCTAGGTGAGTACTGAACATTGTATTGTATGTAGTACTAACAGTATGACAAAGTACCTAGTTAGGAACATTATTCCAACATTTCTAACAAAACATGCATTCACCTACCTAATCTGCAACAGTTAGACAATAAATTAAAACGAATGTTTATTACACGAGCACTTCACACAATGTATACGTGGCCGATTCGCGCATCCCTTATCAAGATCGCACCGAGTTTTATGGGTCTAATCGCGGCCACCGCAAATAGGGCCCGGGTGGGTAATTTTCTAACCTGACCGATTATAGGATTACGGCTAATTAGCTATTACCGATATATTGTGACTTACTACGCAATTTCGTACGGTTATTCAAGTATTGTTTGTTTTTTTTTTGGTAAAAAAGTTTGTGAATTTCAGAGTTGCAATCATTTTATTGATGGCATAAGTGTAAACAAGTACCTAATGTAGTTTAACTATTTATTGGTGCCCAACAAAATCAGATGTCTACAATTTATAATATTTCTTTTAATTTTTTTTTCTGAGTAGATTGCTATATAGACATAAATAAAAGTATGTCCCCTTCGTAACTTCAGAATTTCGTGAGTTGAGTTATAATTATGTGGTCAAACAAACATCATTGAAAGGATTAAAAAAAGAGCTCATGTAATAATGTAAGTACTATTTTCTTATTTAGTACCTACATTGGATCTGTCTGAAACTTTTTCTTTATGTTGGTATGTTAAGCTATCTATTTTATTTTATATTTAATGTAAATTAGTACTTTAAACGAAAAACAAAATCAAAATAACTCTGAAAGAAATGAAAACTAAAAATTTTGATAAAAGAAGAAAAGCTCATTAATTAATACCACGATAAAATTATTTTAGATATCTACAGACGGATAAGCACTTAGTGCGTAGGACGGTAAGCCACCCTTATAAAATTGATAAGCTACTTACAAGAGATCGATTTCGCATTTTATGGCTGCTCCTTATTTATCAAGAACGTATTAATCTTTTAAATTATTACTTATTGCTTTTTCCATACTCGTGTGTTAGTAATAAAATTACGTAATTTTTTATAATTAGTTTAGGTATTCAATATATTAATGGCTAAATCATGAAGTCTATCGAAAATAAAAAAATAAACATTTCCCGAAACAATAATTAAAACAAAACTTCGAGACTCTTAAGATATGTAGTCTTTCTAAACTCTGCAAATTATATCTTTGACTTTGAGAGTAACAAAGTCAAACTTTTCCTGTTCAGCGTGGATTTCAAGGCGACTATGGGCGCCATCTTGCTTTAACTTTTTGCACGTAGTATCACCATACACCGAGAGATGGCGCTGTTCAATACTCTCGGGACCCAGATACGAACCCTGTTTCAGTGGGGACCGTCCTGAAGCAGAACGCTACGACTTGAGAAAGGGAGAGAGCAATTCTCAAGGCTCGGTGTTTAGGGACAATTCGTGTTCTATTCCGATTTTCCTTTTTGTTACAGCAGTGGGTGTGTTCAGAGGCGGCCAATGGGAACGATTTCTCTTGGTCCGACCACACCTACCCTGTTTTCGATGCCTACTGGGAGTTGGATGAAAAAAATTGTTGGAAATAGGTAATTTTGAACGTCGTTCGCCAGTGACGTAATTGCAAATTTATGGTCCGACGAATTACCTTGTTGATATTGCTGTTTGATTGAAATGGAATTTTAAATTATATTTTTGTAAAAGCATTAAGTGTTTATGGAGTTTCGGTCGTTGTGCACACGTAATTACGAAAATTTATATCGAAAGCGCACGAAACCGGGTTTTAAGGAGCGTTTTTATGTCACAGCTCTCTTTTGTTTAAGTACGTACTAAACCAGACGCACCACATTTAAACGTACGCAACACTTTGTTTTTTTCTCTTAACATATGCACCTACAACTATCGTCATCTTTTTCTTCTCCATTCTATCTAAGTATACCTACACCGCATAAAACTACGAAGACACGTGCGGTATGCAAAAGATATATTGATGGATAAGCGCCGTGTCCCTGGGAATACCGCGGTCTCTACACGGCTTAGCACTTCAAGGGGGAGCCGCGACTTCCAAGCGAGTTTAGTATACAAAATGGCTTTTTAGTGGCAGTTTTGAATAGTGGCTGTTTTGAAAGTTCGAAGTGTGATGAAATGGACGTCAAGGGTTTTGTTAAAAGGTTTGTTTTAGAGGATCAGGTTTTTCAATTAGGGATCGCGGCCATTGGACAGGATTTTTTGACTAAGTATTTTTCTGGTATATTATGTTAAGTAAGTTTTATCCCGTTGGTGCAATAAAGGAGCACAAAGAGCTTATAGTTTTTTTTTATGACACCATGCATATTTGCAAATGGCCCAGGTGAAGTCCAAAACCAAATTTGAAAATGGATAGTAGACTTAAAAGTTTTGTGCCTTATGACAAACTTACTTATAGGTCCTAATAAAAACATCGGACATACACAATGAACTTCAGTACTACACTTGCAGTTGAAAGCTACGAGTACATACATAAAATGCTTTGTCCTGAATGACTGACTGACGGATCAACGCACAGCTTAAACCGCTGATCGCAGAGACCTGAAACTTTTAGGGTGTGTTCCTTGTATGACCTAGGCATTTGACATAACGGGGTGAAAAACGGGGCCACGGGTGATTTGCAGCGAAGTTGATATCGATACTCCTGAGTAGTTTTGATTTAAATTACATTTTATTTTGACACATATTTGAAAACTCAATTTGATTTTATTCGAAAAGCGGTGAACTCACATAAAACCATGGTGCAACCGTGCAATACTCTTTAAAATTGGAATGTCAAAACCTTTTTGGACTTCTACGCGAACGAAGTCGAGAGCAAAAGCTAGTCAATAATATAATGATGTTAAAATCGCAGACTTCATATTAACACAACAATGACTAGCCACACAAACGAAATAATATCCCAAAATAATATTTCTTCTGAATACCCTTTAACGAGCAATCATAATTCTATCACATTCGTTACATTTCCTACCCCTTTCTCCATAAAACCATGTGTTCTACCAATTACCACCAACGCTACACGACAATAGAACGACAAGTGATATTTGACAAGCAATAAATTTAATTTCAACTTGTACTATTGTGTTTTCATTTATGTTCAATGTTCGATGAAATAAAGATGTTTAGCGATTTGGGGTGTTGCGAATTTACTGATGTTCCGTGATTATAGTAAATTGTTTTCGTTGCTGTCGTTTTTAGAATGGTTTGAAATCAATAAAGGTTGATAATTGCCCAATTGAAATGCTCGTTTTTAATTGTTAAAACTTCATTTTATTTGGATATTTTTTTTATTCTTCTTCATAAGCATTTATCGACCTACTCTTGTGTAGATAGTCTAGATCTTTCTTTTGTTAAATTTTATTATAGCTATTTATAAAAAACAAAAAACTTTTATTGCAGAAACATGTTCAACTTTTACAATAAGTCTTAAATAGAGAAATCCTTTTAACTAAAAGCAATACCTGTGCTACGAGGACCCAGTCTTCAATAACAAATTATAAAATGGTAAATGTGTGTGTGTGCGCGTGTGCTAGTGTGTGTCTGTACAACTCATATTGTCGATGCTTGCGGGAATAATACAATGTCATAATAAGTCTTCGGTTTTAGTCATTGAACTATTGCCTAAAAATATCGACCTAAATAAGACCACTCAATATATTATCAGTTTTGCTGTCACAAGTACGTAACGTGGTTTAGTTAAGTAACGTGTGGTGGAGCCGACAGGTATTAAATCTACATGAATAAAACTAGTCGAAAAACAAACGCGCAATTAAGCTGTACACTTTAGGTATTCCTTCAAAATTTGGCGATCAATTTCCATCAAATTGTTAAAGATTTCTTTTTAACATATTTCCGCACATTAAAACACGTTTTTCACTTCTCTAAAGGAAGGGGAAGGTGTGAGCACGTATTCAGCTGTCATTAATATCTCGTTGCGTGTAATGACGGAAGACAGGCGGAGTACACGCGTCCAAATTGAAATTCTTTCACGTAAACAAACTCACTTATGAGATTTATTCCCCCTGAACATTTCCTGAGATGTTTAGGAATTTTTCTTATCGTGTTAAATTTACGGTGCCTTTGGTTTTTTAAAGTAATCGAATAGGACTTAAGTGGGTGGGTACCTAGTCTATCTTTAAGATTGGAATACCTTATTCGCCGCGTATTAGTATTTGTTGATTGATGATAATTATTATACTAAATTAAATTATTATTTAATAATTATGTTTAGGAACTTATGTCAATATTGGGATAGCGTACTTATATTATTATTACTAGCTGTTGGCCGCGGCTCCACCCGCGTGGTTATTTCATCTCCTTTGATACTTAAAATACAACTTACAGTAATACTTCTGAATGAAATACCTGTACTTAATCGAATAATAAGGTAAGCCACCCTATTCAGAATCTCGCTTATTTAAAAAACGTCAAGTTTATTCGTTCAGCTTTGCACTTCTTTGTGAATTCAATTCATTACGATTTACAAATCAGACGAGACAAGTCTTTCTGGCAATACGGTGGAGATGGAAATGACAAAATAAATCAAAACGGCTTAGTACTGCATTTATTTTGATTTCGACATTTAGAAACATAGGAATAAGAATACAAAATATGTATAGGTATTTAAATCTAATAATAATAAAGGATTTTTTTTTTTTTAGGTAATGCTTTTGAAAGCGAATCCTAATTACTCGTTATTGTGATGATATAGGCACAGACTGAAAATTGCATGAAAGTATAACTCATACCTCAAATTATATCGATTCTTTTTTGGTACACTATTGGTAATGAATTTGTTATGACGAATACACAGTGCGTATTTTAGAGTAATGGTAATACCACACTCACGATGCTGCGATAAATACCTAATGATGAATAAAATAAACGTTTTTAATGCAGTAAGAAGAGAAAATGACTTTATGTTAGTAATTAAGAAGCATTTATTTGTTTTAGCTACTGTTTTACATACGTCTTTTGATTGATCTAAAATTCTTTTGAAGGGCCACAACTGGCCTGAGACCAACGTCTAGATATATAATGGTCAAAATAGAAGATATTATTATTTATTTATGTAGGTACACCAACAGACAAACAACACGAATATATATAAAGCAAATAGGTACAAAGATACAGCTTGTTTCTTTTGAAACTTTTTATTCGACAGGATAGGATATTAAAAAGAGACAAAGACACAGTGTACAACAAATGAAATATCAAAATAAAAAAAAAAAAAATTACATTCTCATACAAACATGAAATGGGATATTATGAAATGCGTACAACATAATAACAATTGTATTTTAAATGACCCTAAACTACCCTTCGTTGTTAAAGTCTACAATAGTTGTAAACTCTATATAATCCCGTTTCTTTACGGTCCATTGCTCCTACATATATCTACTATAAACATCTTATTGCACAATTATAAACGACATTTGTATTGCAGAACAATTCGTCATTGTGCCATGACTTTGTAGCAGATGTATTGCATTACAACTTCATTTTGTTGAGTCGTTATCAGCTGGGGTTGTTTTGCGGGGTTTTTGGGTAGAGTTACGTGGATGTGGTGGGTGTATTATGTTATTCTTAGATAGGTTATGGATAAATCGGTGTAGAGAAAATATTTTTTTTTTGCTATTATTATTTTTCTTCCGTTTTGATATAATATGTACTACTAGAAATAATTAGCTTACTACATTATTAAAGCAATAATGATGTAGTAAGCTAATTATTTCTCAGAATAACGTGGTTGTTACGCATTCGGGTTCCAACTAAGATATCATGAAACTTTTAAAGAAAACAAAAATTTGGCATTTCTAATTAATTATATACCCAATTTTGATAGAAGTAACATTTATTGTTTAATTTACACAAACCAATCAATATCATAAATGTCCAGTAAAATAAAATTGTAAGAAATCAATAAAGCACAACTACAAAAATCAGTCTTATCCACCCTACAACATTAACCCCGCCGGCGCGCACGCACCGCGCTACCGAGTTGTGTAAAGTACGAAATAATTTCACGCATCACATGACCCCGTTGCGTATAATGACCCCAGTTCCCGATGTCCCGGACAAAACAAACAGTGCCCTAATAAGGGAATGAATTACTTCCCCAGAAGAATCCTTTCGGAAAAGAAATTGCTTCGCTTGAAGGAAGTTAATGTGTGTGTTAAGGGAATTCGTTGCTGTAGCGAGGTTGGATGTTTTTCGTTGATTATTAGGATGTTAAATGCTATTTTTTATGGTAAACAAAATTGGAATTAAAAAAATAAATGATAAGCGTTTGTTCCTCTATTCAGTAAAATAGCTTACTAAACATTTCAAGTAAATTCTTTTTGTTTTTGATGTAATGTTTTTCTTTGTAACGTTAAAATTGATTTCTTAGTCGATTTCACTCTATTGCTAATCCTGTTACACTTTTCTCTGAGTATTTATGTTTAATTTTAAGTATTCTCCACAGTAGGCACACTACTCATATTCGTCGCGTAAAAAATAAAGGGGTAAATACAAATCGGCGACAGAGCCAAAAGCCAACAAGCTTCAATCCACATGGTAGGAATAGATCAAACAATCGAATCCCACCGCAATCACACTGCGCCGGCTCCATAGATTGTGTTGACAAAACCAATGAACATTCTTAATTATTTGCCCGGTTCGTGTAAACAATGACCTCAAACAAAACCACTGTTGCATGACCCTCAATCTTCAACCAACCTTACCTTTTATAGAGCTCTTTATAGAATGGTTATTTAAAACTATTGTTTGACAGCGCGTGTGGGGTCTGTCTCAATTAAAAATATTGCTAACAAGACAAACAGTTGTCGCCTCTATTTTTGGATTTTAATTGGCTATTTGGATAGAGATTTTTAGATAATAGTTGTGGTGACAATCGTAAGTTTTATGCTCCATATGCCGCCTAGATTTTACTGTGTAGAACCATGATAGGATAGTAGGGTGTTTTTATTGTCTGCATTTTATGAGTATACCTATTAGTTTATTTATGTGATGCTAACTGTCGAAATCTTAAAGTCACAAGCCCATTAGATACCTACCTACCTAAATAAGACCGGACGAAATAACAGTAGTTAACCTACCTATACTGTTCTTAGTTCGATAAATAATCTGTGTTGTATTTTCCAGAAAATAATCTTTAAAATGCCATAATCTTAATTAAATAGATTTTTAGAGACCTTAATGTTATAGGTTTAGTTTCCCAGACTCGATATAATACCTACAATACCTAACTACTTTTTGCCTATTTGTCTATCCTTCTCTTCATGAAAAGAGGCATGTGCCAAGTAGTGGAACATTTATTGGCCAGTATTATAATTTGCCTATTATAAAGCGATTTTCTTAACAACTGGAACAAAAAATATGCATATAGGTATTAAGTATGTAGTAGGCTCACCTATATCTGTCAACGATTCTATAGATGTAATATTTGTAGTACCAATAACCTTAGTAGTAAGTTAACCCCCTAACAGAATGTCTATATTTCTTATAATAGTGCACAGTTCAAACATTGTAAAATAATAAAGGCGGTCGTCCTATTATTTACCAGTAAAGTAGCACTCAATTTGGGTGAAGGGCTCAGTGACCATGCGCCATGTGCTTTAAAATGGGGAGACATAGTGGTGAATGAAGAGTATATATGTCGATAAAAAGTTGTCAATATCGACAATTAATTTGCGCAAGTATTAATTTGCAAAAGTTTATGTACTTATTTAAACTGTAAATAATCTAATGATTTCGAAGTTTACGTAAATGTTACACATTTAAATTTAGATTGTATATTTTACTTTTAACAAATGGATTTGAAATTAATTGTATCGTTCGTATAAATGGCAAGTTTTGAATCCCAGAGATAGCTAGAATATATATTATTTAGTCCTTTGTTAAACATGTATTATTATAAATTTTCTAGTATATAGCTTCGCTAGATACAACATTTAAAAAAATAATTCTATTTTCTATCGATACCTATTCACTTACGCACATCACTTCGCATTTCACCCTAATTTTTTGAACTGACGGGACATCTAAATATTTAAAAAGCTCTTATGCCATAATTAGGTTGATTTATTGCCCTAGTTTTATACTTTGTTTATATTGTACAAGTTTTTAATTTATAACTTATATCTAAGCAAAACATACTATAGGTACTATTCTTGTGGAGAACTGGTGCCTACGGCAAATAGACATAGATTGAATAGACTAATGCCTGAAATACGTAACCAACATAACATTACAGATGACCAAGCTATAATTTCAGACTAAGATACTCAACCACATTAAGGTTTAACCAGGTTTAAGAGAGGTATATAAAACCTACCTAGCATAAGTGTGCAACCAAATATCACCTCTGTCTGATGTGATCCTGCAGATGAACTAGGTTGCCGATTCTCTCAATCGGCAACGCGCGAGTTATACCTTTAAGTGTTGCAAGCGTCCATACGCTGCGGTGACCGCTAACCATCAGGCAGGCCACATGCTTTTTTGCTACCTTAGTAGTATAAAAAATATTATATACCTACAACAATAAATAATTTTATTACATACTACAGACTGCAAATAACCATAACTATTGAAATGACTATGGGTATGTACATGGGTACGAACGAGTAAAATGACGTCACAAATCACAATGGGATGGTACATTGGTTGTATTGTTATTGAGCCGCAAGGCATTTAAAACTAAAAACGGTTATACTAGCAAAATTACGTCACTTAGGGGTATACTGTCTTCGTAACATTTGGGTAGACAGCATTATCAGTTGAGTTGCAGGGCATTGTGTTATCTGTGGCAACATCTCAGGGGTCGCAAATTGGTCAGCTTGGTCTTTGGGGCAGCCCTGGTGTCAAGATGAAAGCTCGTTTTATTATGAGAAGGGTCACCCGCTAATGACTTTAGTGGTTTTTGGATTAAATACGGATGTTACAGTGAAGTTGTGTTTGGTTGATTTATGTTTTTAGAAAACTTGCCTACAGTACCCATAATTGCAATACATAATAACTGAAAACTTTTTGGATTTTACTAAACAAATTTTGGGAGAGCGTTTGAATAAAATTAAATGCTTAATAAAGGCCTAATGTGGTGGATTCTCGAATACTCCAGATTTTTTTTAAATATGTAACATTTTTTTATGATCTGGCCACTTTGTTATTTACCTAAATGCATAGCACCGCTACTATTAGATACCACGAGGGCACACGTAAAAGCGATTTAGAAGAATCAGCCCGGAAATTCCAACCAATTTACTTAAATATTATTTGTTTGAATAAATAAAAAACATTCCAATTCTATCAAAAACAAATTCGAATATTCATGCAAAAATTCAGCCAAAACATTACAAATAAATATCAGAATTACATTGTTTCCCGTCGGCCGTCAAGTGTGACGGGAATGCATAATCAATCAGTAATTCTGTGTCGCAGCTCTGTGACGTGACAATCACATGGGATTTGAATTTCCAACAAAGATTTTTGAATCTTTATGGCGTCGGTTTGAAATACGTAAGCAAGTAGGGGTTAAAATTTTTGGTTCATTATAATAAGTCCATGGTTTATTATTTTTGAAGTATTTTTCTTTTAATTCAAAAAGGTTTTTTAGTGTAGTTTTTTTTCAAGTATTAAAATAATCTAAAATCAGTCTGGACGTAGGCAGTAGGACCCTACATAAAATTTCAATTTCTTTTTTAAATAATCTGTAGGTACTAAGGTACCAATGTGAGCAAAACTCTTTGACAAATGAATTATCATAAAAAACATTGTTTGTTCAAATTTAATTAACCGTTGGACGTGGTTTTAAACAAAGTAAAGGTAGGTATTCGAAGATTGAATACCATCAAAACACATTCCCTCTACATTCCTAAAAACAAAATATAATCAAACCATCGTCAAGCCGTTTCATCCAGTTCATCCTTAGATCCTCACACAAAAATCTCGATCTTTAAAGGGGGATGACAAAGGAAATGCTCACAATGAATGAATTTTAATTTTAAAAGCTTTCGCGTTCTTCGGAATCTTGGTAACCCAGGGGACAGTGGCGGTGATTATTGATGTTTTGACAAGTCGTTTACTATTAATTATGATAATGGATGGGATGTAAAGAAAGGTATGGCCATTGAAAATCGTTGCTACTGTGTTGTGACTGTTTTTGTGAGGTGTGCATACCTAGATACCGTTAAAAATGTTATAATTCATATTTTGCAAGAGATTTTAGCCTGGTATTGGTGTCCTGAAAGTTGTAGAAATTAACTATAATATGAATTATTGGTACCTAGATGATTTTTGTCTTTTATTTTTTTTCAATAAGGTAATAAGAATTATTGGGGTAGATATTTATGTTTTTAATTTTCGTCACGTAGTTATTTCATAATATTAGACACGTTTTTTTTATTTTGCGTAAACAACAATCACGACGATACATTGATTTGATATGTCGCATGACGTCACAATTTCGTGTAATTTTATGCGCAAGCATGACGTAATTAGCCGCTTCTCCTGAATTTCATTATCTTCTACTTAGTGTTTATTTATTTTGAAAAAGCAAAAAATATCCAATCACTTACGGTCGTATGACATAAAATAGAGCACATAGACAACCACAAACTGAGTTTAGTGCTTAAACCTAAATGTTTAGCATATTGTTATCAAATAAAGAAAAGGATTACTTGAGAATAAACATCATAAGCTCCATAATATTCGCTGAGACGGATCACACAAAACTTACAAGCGTGGAGGCGTAATAACACGAAAGTAGCAGCTCATTTCATACCAGTAAAGTGAGCGTATTGCAATACCAACATAACATACAGGTCACACAAACAAAAACCATCCCTATGACATTGTAATAAGGGTGGTATGAAGTGTTTAGATATGATTGTAAGTGTAAACGCACGTCATAACCTCTGAACGAAATTGGGGAAAGCGTGTGAGATAAATCACGTTACAGATGTTGGTGTTTATACAAGGATACTCAGAGCGCCGTAATAGAAAAAAATATTTATACAAAAAAAAATTATGTTATTTATTACTGATTAAATAATAAAAAAAATAAACTCTACTCGGAAAGATAAAAGAGATAGGATGGTCAGTTCGAACTTTAAACTCTTCATCAAAACTTGTGGACTGATATAATTAAGTAACTCGATCTTGAAAAAGGCGCTATATGAAAATAGGAAAAATAATAATTCGTAATAAACAAAATATAAAAAAAGTTGCCTAATTAAAACAAATAGTAGAAAACGTTAACGTTTAACATTTTCAACGCCTCAACTTGATCTCAACTTGATCTCAACTTGATCACTAATAAATATTTCTACTAACTCCATGGTCAAGCATTTAAGTACTCGATGAATTAAAAATCTATACTAAAGCTTAGTACACACGTAAAACAACCGTCATGTTATAAGTTTTATCGAGTACAGAAACCATAGAACAGTAGCCATGTATGGTCACCGTCGTCCTCCAATCCCGCTGCCCTGATTGGTCGAATTTCCCACGAGGCACGCGACTCGTCTCTACTTCTTAATTTCTTGCTTCAACTACCTCTTGTCTTGTGTCAGCGGTCTCTTTGAAACATTGGTTGAAGTTCATGCAACAGTTGGTAAGTTAGTATTTTATTGGCGTTGAATGGAGATTGTTTTAAAGTGAGTTTAAGAAACAAAAGACACCAAAATTATACATATTTATTTTATTTTATCAGTTCGTAACTAAATCCTTCAATCACATCTACTTTTTATATTTGTTAATTAAAGCATGCTTAAGTATATTGTATTAGAACTAATAAAATTGACACTTCTCGTGACCCAAGGGCTAGATTTTACCTTGGACAGACGATAAACATTGCCCTACAACGTGGCAACGCCGGCGCCGCCCGCCATTTGGGAACACTCCCAGAGCACAGCGAAGTGGACGAATTTTTTGATGCCATATTTAAGGTTTTATGTTTTAATTAGATTACTTTATTTTTTTATATTTATAGTTAATTTTCTTAGAATTAAATTAATATTGTAATTTGATTAAATAAATATTAAGGGATGAAAAAAATACAATTCACTATTTATACCTGACTTCACTTTCGTGGTTTCGTGGTAAGTAATAATCCACAAATATACCCTATGTATCAAGAAATGAGAGTACATTTATCATTTATAGACATTTAGCACCACATCACGTGATGTAAATAAAACCACAAGATGGCCACTGATCCGGAAGGCTGAACCATAACAAACAAATGAACGCGGTGTGCGAATGCATACCAGTTTAGTGAAGATGGCTGTATGATGAAGGGTTATATTTTATAGTGCCTGTGGTGCTAATGGATTGAATTAAGCCCGGTTTCCACTGCGAAAGGGTAATGTGCGGAAAATGGTTAGGCGGAACGGACTCCTTTTTAATGAAATAGGTTTGCGTTTCCACCAACGAAGAGTTGGTCATTTGATTTCCACTGCAAAATGAAACTGAGATAGAGAAATGAGCGGAGTGTGGAAACGCTACTATATAAATTGTAATTGCGAGTTGAGCGGAGTCCGTAAGTACTACGCTCCGCTCCCTAGAACTGAGCGAGCTCATTTCTACTCTTTCTACACGCTCGGCTCTTTCCGTCCGACTATTTGTTGGTGGAAATACAAGTATGCAGTTTGCGTTTGCGAGTTTAACGAAGTCATTAATGGGTCCGTTCCGCTCGCGGTGGAAACCGGGCTTAACACTTCAGCGCGTCTGAATGTTTAGCAGTTGGGTCGTTCTCAAAAAAGTGGCACATTAACCTGTGGTGCAGTTTTTAGTGGATATGAGTCATTTTTAAGGGCTACTTATCAGATTCTGCACATTATTATACAAAAAGAGACTTTTTACATAGAGGCCGAGAAATAATAAGAAGTTTGAAGTGATACATTTTCTACAAACTAATATTGTAATGTCATTTTCTCAATAACTTGTCGTGTCCAAACACGATCTGTCTGAGTTTAAGGTGGAATAAAAAAATAAACACTTTAAATAAGCGTTGAAACAAAACAAAACACAATTCTATATATGTTTACATTTAACTTTATTTAAACTAAAGCTTATAAATACAAATAGTTTTTAAGCTATTTGTGTATAAATTGTGTCCGGAGAATTTTTCTCCACAATCTGTAGTTACACATTAACGCACATTACACAAACATCGACATATTGGCGACACCCTATTTTCGCGCAAAATGAGCCGACAGTATCTGGCTAATTGCTGCTAAGAAAGATAATGTTGAAATTAGTGCCGTTTTTTTAGAAATTACGTCGAAATATCACAATCGGATTTTGTAACAGGTATGTTGTCTATTATCTGACCTGTTTTTTTTTGTTTGTGTATAAACTCCTTTCTAATTGAATATGTTAAAATGTGTCTTTAAGTACCTACTTATGATTCTATAAGTGAAATCTTAAAAAGCCTTACCGTTTTGTTGTTATCGAATGTTAACCTACGTTTTTTCGTTAGCCTGTCTCACTTTAGCCTGTGGGCAATGCACAGGTTAAAGAGATTGTTAACAGATTGAAGACATTTTGCCTCTTTTTTTTAAATAAATCCTTATTACGAAAGAAATTCAGACATAATTAGGCATCAATACTTAGTAAACTTACTAAATATTCACATTGATAGTAAAAAAATGAAAATAATATAAAAGAAAGTCAAAAAAAGTTAATTTAAGTTTATTTATTTATTTAGATACTTAAATACATATATATATTCATTTGTGCATGTATCATAAGGTTTTGACCATAATTTTTTATATTATTTTATGGTTAATGTCACAAAATAAGAAGAAAGAAGATGTCCTAGCACGAAAAACAGATTTTGAAAGCTCAAAAAATGTTAAGAAGAAAGTGGCGAGAAGATGCAAAAAACCTATCAAAGCAAAAAAGAAGAAAAAGCAAGAATACAGCGGTATATTGAATATATAAGTCAGATAACATTAGTGACCTTAGAGAAGAACCATCAACATCTACTAGGCCTAATTCTGAGTACAAAAGAATTACTAGGTGTAATTCTAGATCTAGAGAAGTTAGTCCGGCTAACTCGGTTCTTCAGTTAGTTCTGGAATTGTATCACCCAAAGCTCAAAAATAGAGACTCAAATTACAATCTTTAATTAAGTTAACTGACACCTATCGTAAAAAATCATCTCATATCTTCTTTATAGATCTACACCATTTTCGGCTGTCTGAAATGGAATTCCCTCCAGAGCTTCAAAGAAGCACTTCACATAAGATTTTAGATTAAGGGCCTGCGAATGTGACAGTGTCTTTTAAGCATGTTATTGATAACGAAAGTGATTCTGATTACTCAATGTTTTAACTAGTATTGTCTTAGATTTCGTGTAATGGTTTTTACAACCAGAGATACGAAAAAGACACACATATTAATCAGGTATTGTTTAGAAGCTGCTTTACGTTTATAGTGGTATTTCGTTCTACACATTTTTAAATGATTGACTAATTGTTTGAGATTGATATACAAGATAATTTAGATTATGAGAAGAATCGTTTTTATTTTAATTCTCTAAATATAACAATTAAAATGTTTAGTGCACTAAGAAAGCTGTTCTTGTTAGTGAATATTTTTTTGTTTGCAGTTTATTATACCCATAATTAACGTTGATTTTGCACGATAAAATAGCTTTTTCTCATCAACCTGTACAAAATCTCTTTAACCTGCGAGTCCATTTTTTTAATAGGCTGTAATTCATTCAATTTTGTGTAAATCTTATTCCTTTTCATCAATTTGTTTTAAGTGAAACACTATCAATCGATTTCTGTAAAAAAAAAATCAATAAAAGAAACATTTTTAAAAAAATGTAAAATAATTCGATCCGTGCCACTTTTTTGAGAACGACCCAGTTATTTATTTATTTACTAGCTAGTAAGGAATACAAAATTCGGTAAATATTTTTGAGCCTTGTGTAGAGCTATGTCCAATATCTAATTTTCTTTCAGAACAATTTTTTAAGGTCGCCCTTTAAACATCAAGTACTTACTATGTATAATATGTATAAAAAAAATAATTTGTGTAGAATAAAGTAATAAAAACAATAGCGATATTTGATTGAAAAGCTATATGATACAACTAGGTAGGTACACTGACAAGCAGATACAGATAAAGTTGCCGATGCTAACTTTATCTGAACAAAGATTTGCGAAAAGAGACGTTGTGCACGTAAACTGCTTTGAAAACGTACCTATTATTTATACCAAACTTTCTTAAATTTAAAACATTTTGTTATTTTCTTTAATATTTATCTGAGGATACAGATACCTTTTATTAGTCCTACATACCTATCTATTTATGGAGTACCAGTATTTGTATATACCAAGTAATATTATTTATGCCCACAATGCTATTCTTCTATTGTGTGGTACTTTATTACGGAAGCCGTCCACGACGATGATGGATCGCGACCATCGAATCACATGAGATTTGATCCTACCCTTACTACACGGTACACGAAATAACGAATTGGGATTACGATTAACGATGCTCAACATTTTAGTAAATGCCTTCCAAAAATTTTAGATATAAGAATAACGTAGATTGGTTTTTGTTTTATATTGTGTTTTCTAAATAGACGTCTACCACCGACAATTTAAATTATACAGACACTTTACTTTTGTACTTATACTTTAAATTTATACTTCTTACTAGCTGTCCCCCGCGACTTTGTTCGCGTGTTTTAGTTTCAACGGTTTTTCATTTTTGCAACGTAGCGTGATGTTATATAGCCTTCCTTAATAAATGGACTATCCAATACAAAAATAATTTTTCAATTCAAACCAGTAGTTCCTGAGATTAGCGCGTTCAAACAAACAAATAAACAAACAAACTCTTCAGCTTTATAATATTAGTAGGTATAGATTGTATAACAGAAATAATAAATTATACAAATATTTTTAATGGGTGCATTTCTATTATGTATTCGTCTTCTGTTTACAGAATTCAAAAATATTCATCCTCGATTTTCCCCCAATTGTGAACCCCATTGCACGGACCTTATACATTAACATTCGTAATATCCTGTGGGTTCCGTATAAATATTTGACAACGCGACTGTCTTATGCTTAATTTATTTTGACAAATCATCTTTAGCGAAAAAAGGTGTGTTTGCTAAGGTGGGCTGGATAAAATGGAGGTTATTTAAAGGGGCTGGGGATTCGGTGCTTACAAATGTTTAAATATAGAAAAACTGAAGCTGCGTTTATTTTAAACGAAAACGCAAACATTGTTTGTGTTATAAACTTATGTAGTAGTATAATTTTAATTAAAGAAAAATAAAGATGTTTTTTTTTTCGAAATACTTTTTTAGGTGCTTCAAGTTTTCATATTAGGGTTTAATCTACTATCCGCTACACTCACAAATAACACGTAGTTCAAAAATATTGCTTTATACATTGTGCAGAATCACCATAGTAGGTCCATATTACTTTAGTTTATAATTTTTCACTTTACCCTTATCATGTAAAACATTATAAACTTGTTTTGTTGTAGTTTTTTGTTAGTTTGATATAATGTGCAAGTTTTCTATATTCAAAAACAATATTTGCCTACCAACCAATAACATCAAATATCTTCCAAAAAATACGCCTCCTTTCATACCTTTATGAATAACTAGTGCGATAATAAACAAAGTTAACTCATGGTCGCTCATGCAAATATTGGGCGAGCAGATAGTTCTCCAAGTTAAATAAGTAAGCCGCGAGCAAATCCCTGAAGGTCGCGACATCCGACATTCGGAGAGCCTTTATTTTACCTGCCATCTAACCACAGACAGATACAGCGTGGGGCTTATGACATTATCATACTTCTATCTATTATCTTACAAGGAAAGAATCCTAGGTTACAATAACTAAAGGCTTTAAGTGAAATGGGTAAAAGTGTGTTGTTAAATAACACAAGATATGTTACTTTCATAGTTACCGACGTTTAAAATTGGAACTAATTGCTAATTAGGAGGTTTTCAAGCTAATAACATATCTGCCTCATTTTTATATATGATATCATTGACTATTATTTAACAGTATGTTAATTTGGACATAATTTTTTGCTAATAATTTGAAGCCTGCTGCAGTAACTTTTTGATGGAATAAATGAATGTTACTTATTATTATAATTATCCTTTACTCTTCAAGTACAGTACAGTTATTTGTCAAGAAACATCCTTTTGCTTTTACCATAAAAATATAAAACAAGAATTTTGTTAAATAACTTAAACCTTAGATTAGTTCAATCTAAAATAAAGAAAATTTCTCTCGTTTGATATTTTTACAACATCCTATATGTACGCGAGCCGGTATCCATTTGACATAGCTTCATAATATATGAGACGAGTTAACAAGCATGTAGTTACTGGCTACCTCAGATGGCGGCTCCGCTCCCGGGGGATAACCAAGGACTAGTGCAGAAATAACCTCGTTTTATAATATCTCTAATTAACTTTATGAAATGTTATCACTCGGAATGATAGAGGGTTATTTCGTTAGGCATCGACAGTTTTGGGTACTAATCTAGAGTCATACACAAATAGGAAGTTAGGTCTCCTTTTCAAACTAGACGTTATTACTGATATTATTTTTTGACAGTCATATCTACTCGTACCTATCACAATAATTTACATAATTAGATATAAGCCACTAACTGCAAAACTTAATGCTTCACTATAAATGAATAAAACTCATTTGAAGTTTTTGTAATTGGAGCCAGCATTCACGTTCAAAAGCTTAGTCCTAGCAACTAAATACTATCAAGCGGCCATTAAAATTAATTAATCTAGAGTTTAAAAATAATAAAAAAAGAGGACGGAAACAAATATAAAAATATCTTATTTCACGGTCAATAAACAAATGAAACAAATATCAAGTACTCTATATGTACCGCAGTGCAGACGATATTCTAAAGCGATTCAAATATCAAATATGGCAATATTCATATGAATATCTAATTTGGTTCCTATCTCAATACTCCTATGGTCTCGTCTTTAATGTATAAGGATATACTTTATCTATATCGGGCCTCAATGTAATTATGTGGGGACGAAAATGTCACTTCTTTAATATTTCACAAGGGTTAGTTTAGGGTACTGTGGGGGCTTTTAATTTCAAATTGCGATTGGTAATTGTTTCAACCTTTTTGATACGCAACCCATACGTATCAAAAAGGTTGTTCAAAGTTTAATTGTTTGTGTGGCTATGATTCAATTTCGAATTGTCTATTGGGAAAAAATATTATAGATTTGTAATGGTTACATTAGTAATCACTGACTCACTGAAACATTAAAACACATCATTAAGAACTTTTAATTTAGGTACTCGTATGGACTTTAACTTAATCATAAAACAACATTTATTGACCCTAATATTTCAATCCTAGATAAACTTTCTATGCATGTATATAGATCTAAATTACCAGCCTAGATATTTCCTTGTATGAACTATAGTACACCAGTAAATTTTGCAGCCTAACGCCAATGTGTTAGTCGTAACAAACATTAAAACTAATTAATACATCCTTAACATGTTTATCTTGAAAATTAATGGCAATTTACGAAGTGGTCAGGTAGTTCCGAAGTCCTGACCGAAACTAATCTGTCTCCCTAATTGTGTTAGCGACAACTTTGATCCCTGCCTCCCCCAGGATATGATCCGACAAGAAATTATATTAGTTATAGTTGGCTTCGCTATTAAAGGGCGAATTTTGTTGGTAGCCCTGTTCTCTATGTGTACTTATGCTGGGTAGGCAGTTTTGTGGTGTTTCATGTGAGTGATTGATCGTGCTAGCTCTGGTTAGTATATGAGGCAAGGAATAATGTAACAAATAATTTGATACCAATACGAAATTGGCGAATATATTATTTTTTTTATTTTTTATTTTTTTATACATGCTTGCTACTGTCATACCTACTCTACACATGATAGAAATAAATAAACCAGTTACTGTAAATACACTTTGAAAGGAAAGATGAACGTTATTATTATTGTTATAATTCCAATAAATTATTTGATATATAAAATCTACCTTAACCGACCACATTGTAGCAAGAAGAACTAGTATATATATAACTATAGCTGCTAGCTTAACAAATTATATTTGACGTCTCAAAAATTTATCAAACCTCATTTACACAACAAAATAACACGATCTCCGTAACAACTTTCACTGCACCAAAAAGCCCACGACAATTTTTTTAAACCAGAAAATTATGCATGAAGCAATGTTATTCAATGAGGTGTACAAATTCCTCCCTACATCTTCTTGAATATTTAAAATACCGATGTCTCGGCATCCTGAAAATTCATTACAACGCCGCGTAAAAATGCCACCCTCTTTGTTTAAACGGAAAATCACAATAAACTTGTTCATGTAATGGCCTATGCATTTTGAGGAGCTGGAACATTGTAAATCGTTTTATTTATTATTTTAATCTTTGCTGTGCTTATGGCGATGTGAAGCTGTTTGGAAATCGTGTACCAATTATGGATATTTTGTGCATATATCTCAAACTGTCGGGAAGAAGAATGTGAAAAACAAATCTGGAATTCTCCAGACTTCCTTGAAACAGGCATTATGATAATAACGCTGTACATAATCAAGCCAATCTAAAAAAAACAGTTCCAATTGTAAAATAAACTTTCTGTTCGTTTTAAATTAGATTTGATTATATTTCTCGAAACCTTTACCTACAGTTTTCGACAAACATCAACAAACAAATGAAAGTTTAATTTCAAAAACAAAAGATTGTCGTTTAGACATTTTAAATACACATATATTATGGAGAGCAAAATATAAAGCAATGCAAAACGGATTAATCTAATCTTCTCGGACTGTCCCAGGGCTAACTTCGGGCAGACTGTCTGGCCGGTCCCTAAAGACTGGCCGCTCTGATATTAGAATGTCTCCAATCATTACTATTGCCTTAGATATAGATGTGTTTTGATTAATGGTATTACAGTTTAAATATGAGTTTATTTATCGTTTGTTTGTAATTCCTACTGTGTTGTTAAAATTAGTTGTCCTTTTGAAAAGTTGTCTAATTCCTTCGTTAGATCTAGTGTGTTGAATGCTTGAGACATTCATAATACATGCCTAGAAATAAATATCACTATTTTTGTCTTAGAAGTACTGCAATATATAATTAAGTTGATATTACTGAATTTGTTAACATAACCAAATTTTAAACATACTATTCCATTAAAATTTACCTTAGTTAGGGACCCCTTTAATGAACCGTAACGCATATCAATTTGCCACATTTATTGGCAAATCAAGCGAAACTTGCCAATTTTGTGGCATTATAGAACAAAATTTGGAAACAACCTTCGTGTAGTTTCATTGAAACCCATGGGATCATTACCGTCATACGATGGTAATGATACAAAGCAGTATGGCTCATTAAATATTATTGAATCAAATAGCTGAACATAGTTTTAATGTGTCCAGTTTTGTGTAAAATATAATGAGATAGAAAAGAGGGGAGTTGTTTTTCGTGTTATAGAGTGGTGTTCAAATAAATATTTATACTACAATAGTGTTGTGTGGTCTAGGCTACAAAATTTTATATTTATTTTTTTAAAGGGAGTCATAATATTGGTACTTGTGATTGCTCTACTTAAAAAGTGATATTATCGTTTTTGTCCAGGTTTGCTTAGCTTCATTTCAATTTCAAAATTACTAAGTAGGTATTTTGGCTTAGACTATGTAACACAGTAAGCAAAAAAAGTTACAAGTTAGTCATTATGACCAATGACCAAATGTGTGCTTAAATAACTCAGAGTGAGTGAATGAGTATACAAAGTCAAGCATAGAGTGCGTGCATCGCTAGTAGCCCGTTGTGCCAAGAGAAAACAAAATTTTAACGCGAACAAAAATCACTTAGATCATATTATTATCAGTAAACAAGCATAGGCTCGTTTACTGATTTAAGTAATATTTCGTGCGACGTTACAGACGTTCATGCGAAAATATCGATGTGTAGCGAACGTCGCAAAATAAGATGCATTATTAGGGTTTTGACACGAATTTTACGATTTTTCTTGTTCATAGTAGTGGTCACAGTTCATACTTGTTAGACGCACTCTATAGTTTATGTTTTCTGTAAGTTAAATAACTACCGAATAAATATTTTTGAAATGTTTAAATTTCACGTTCTCTGTACCGTGGGAGTCCAGTATCGTGAATTCACGTTGACATCATCACATAAATAAAGAATAATAAACACATTACTCGTAAATAGGCAATTTTATCCCCATAATGAGACAATAAATAAGTTCGATAAAGTTCAGTCGGCTCCGTTATTATTTACCGCGCAATTCGCGACAAATGGAACGTGCATTGTCGCGATTGGCGGGAATTTGTCGCTGATATTTATTGCTGTTATTGTCTTTGAACTACGAATATTTTATGTGGCAATGTATTTGTTTTCCTTTTAAATTACATTAAATTATTAAGGGCTGATTTATTGTATCGTCAGATATTTTTTTATTTGTAGAATAAATTTGACATCTGACAGATTTTATATGGAAGAACTGTCAAAAATTCAAATTTATTTCTCGGATAAAATTATCTGCCGTTGGAAAAAACTATTTTTGTTAGATTTAAATAGATGCTTTTACTTTTTATATTAAAATAAGTCCGTTGAATAAAGAACCTCCGATGACCAGTACTGAAATAAATTCATCATTAAATAAAATAATAATAATACATAATTTAACATTTATTATTAAATTTAAAATAAGTGTTTTGTATATCTATTTATCTGTCAATGCTGTTAAAGTAAATAGATAAATATTGGCATAATTTATTTAAATTGGCATTTTTATTAAGTAAAGTTAATCTATGTTTACCTTAAAATGTTTAATTTTTTAAGATATACAACACTTACACAAAAGAGTTTTAAAGAAATACCATCGCAAGTAAAATTAAAGCAAAAATGCCACATCCATAATTAATTTGAATTTTACTCGTACACAGACAATTTTGCATACAATTTATGCGCGGGTAATTAAACGTATCATGTTAATTGCGACCCTACAATATTGATGTTTTTGTTTATAAGTATTTATTGTTAAGAATGTACACATATTTTAAATGAGACTATTTTATTTTACGAATATTTCTGTTTAAATAACTAAAAATTTCATTCATTGATAAAATGCGTGTGCGGTAAAGTTTAAAGATTTACAATGATCTATTCATTAGACATATTTATATTATTCTTATTTTTACACTTTTAAAGAATCATTTAGAATATCCTTTATTTTTATTCCTTAAATACCGAAACTTTCTAGACTTAAAAGGAATGTGAAACCTTAACTAATATTAGTTCATCATAACAATAATACAGAAAATATTTACATACCTGAATGCAAATGCAACTAAACGATAACCCACATTTATAAAACTGTTTCACAAAAAACTCAGAAGAAGGGTAATTTATCTGAAAAAGTTGAGACAAGGGTATAAATCGGTGAGCTGAAACGTTTTTCGGTTAAACAAATGCGGGTAGATATAAATTAGCTGAAGACTGACGAGGGTAACTTTGACACGTGGACATACGTACCTTACACAATAAGTACTTTAAACATGATCGTAGATAAAAGGTAAGGCAAATAAATAGGTCTACCTCTTAGAGTAAAAATAAAAAACTATAGAATGCGCATATCGAGTATGAACTGTGGACACTGTATGAACAAGTAAAATCGTAAAATTTGTGTTATAACAGAGCGCGCCGTTTTATTAAAACTATCTCAAAACCTTATAATAGAGGAACTATCGATATTTTCGCATAAACGCCTGTCGGCGCACGGAAAATCACTTAAATCAGTAAACGAGCGTAGTACTTACAGCTAAAAAGCTGTAAGAAAGTTTTCTCACGCTCGGCAGAATGGGCTACTAGCGATGCACGCACTCTATGCTTGTCTATATATGCTCTAAGGTCTACCTAAATAAACAATGTCAATTTAGTCATATTTATTTTTATGATATTTGAGAGATCTGATTTATGATGACTTAACAGTGCAGTTGAAAAAATGCCCTCTTGTACATCGATGTATGATCCTATCAAAAATCATTACAAAACTACAAATGATATATTTTCTGTCTTTTTTCCTTTACTTGTGACGTTAGACCTATCATGCCTAATTCAGTGATTCTGGGTCGTCAGGTATAGATTTCTCGGAAATGTATGGGAAAAACATGCAAATAAATAATTATTATACTACAACTCCAATATTAACACAATGCTTACCATAGCTTTTTATTACATTTCCGTTACATACAACTGTTATAGTATTAACAAGGGCAACCGTTCGATTTCCAAAGCTGTGTATAATCTAATTACTGCGAACAAGCGTCCTGTCAGACATGACATGTCATGACTAGGCATAACGTGGAGTTGCCCTTGCCTACCTATTAGGGGTTGACTATAGTGTAAACCGTTTTTTTTTAAATATGTATTTTCATAGCTAGGTTTTAAGCAAGCATTACATAAATATCCATTTACAATAAAATCTTCAATAAGTATCTTAAATTCCATGCAACAAGCAAGAACAATTTTTACTTTTATTTTCTAGTCAATTTTACATTTTTGGTCAAAGAATCGATGGATCCTTTATAGTTGTTTATTTTTTCTCTATTTTATTCTATACTTTATTTTCCAGAATCTGCTGACATAGGCTGACATATAACTTACTAAAAAAGCCTGTACTTTACAATAGACCTCTCTCACAACTACCCGGAACCAATAATTCATAATATTATTACTTAATACATTCTTAAAGTCCCTATCTTTGTTTATAGAAAAGCCTCCATTATTTGATCCAACACAAACAAGTAAATAGAAATAGTTTGGACTTATCCCTTACAGTGCGACCGCAGTAAATACATAGCTAGTGAGTACAATTGGCGACATTGACGTTCTGCCACCGGACAAACGTTGCCCCAACATTTATTACCGAACTACAAACCTAATGGAGTAGAATTGATGCTACAAATATAGCAATTTTTTTTTGAAAGCCAACTATTACGCCCTTTTAATGAGCTTAAAATAAGCACGCATTTATTTACGCTACTTGTGTCGATACTCTTGCGCCATCTCATCTTCCTAGTTCGCCCTAATGTGCTGGAGCTGTTGCTGCAGCTGCTGAGAAACGCGAAAATATAACAACCTTATACATTCCAGCCGTTTGGGGTTGAAACACTTGGACCGTGGGGTCCACACCTTTTACTTAAAGATGGCAAAACGTCTTGTTGACTTCTCGCGTGACCTATGGGCTGGCTTTTACCTTGGAAAACGAATAAGCATTGCAATACAATGTGGCAATGCCGCCAGTCTTTTTAGTACACTTCCAGACGATATTTTTTAGAGATTTTATTAGTTATGAGTTTAGTTTTCATTTAAGTATTGTATATATAGGTAAGTTTGTAAATATTTAAAATTGTAAATAAATGTAGAAAAACATTTGAAAAAAAAAATTTAAACTACTGAGGCACTTAAAACCTAACCCTGAGTTAGTTCTCAACACGAGGCCAAAGACAATGACAAATTGTACTATGACAAACAGTCGATTCAACCTCGTGTCAGCATTCAAATCTGAGTTAAAAAGATAACCCGGGATTCTTCAACCGCGCCTATGAAAAATAAATGTAACGATGTAAATAGGACAGTACTATCTCTTTTTGCAAAATTAGAACTCATTACTGATTACTTGGCCCTGTCAAAACAGGCCTACTTTATTTTATTTAAGGCAGCATTGACTTCAAAAGTTTTTTGTAGTACATCGACTCTTCGTCTTTCACTATTCCAGTGACGTCTGCATACATCACGGCACACACGCCATTATTCTAATTGGTCGCAAATTATGCCTGATCGGGTTAGCTTAGTTTAGCTGGGGACCGCACGTAATTCAGTTTAATTATTGCACACGATTTACTGGTCTTTATTGATTATTGTATTGTAGTTTTTATAATTTTTTTATTGTACTTTGTCTGAGTTTTATGTACTAAAGAACAAGTTTTCTGTTAGTTTTAGTAGGTAATTATCTAGTAAAGCAAACAGAAATCTATATTATATGTATCTCCAATGTCATAGTGTTAGTTATACCTACGAGTTTTGTATTAAATAATTAATAAAAAAAAGTACTAGGTATACTGCAATATTTTATAATAGCAAAATAAAAAGATGATTTTGTTTTATTTTAAAATTTCGCCCTGAAAGTTTTAATTTTAAAGAGATTAATTGCGTTAACAACAAACACGTTCTTTTGGCGCGTTAGGTAAAAATGTTGACAGTAAATAAGTATAACTTCTTACGTGCGTACATAAGTACACACACACTTTTGGTAACTTTCGTATTATTTGTACGGTACTGGACACAATTGCATTAAGTGTCTCTTTCTCGTAAAATTAATTCTAATGTAAATCAAATTTAAATGTATTCGAGACAAAAAATAATAAATATAAATTTAAATAAATAAAATCCAACATATATAATACGTCTAACAAAAAGGTACAGCGACATTAACATAACACGAAAATCCCATAAACATACGGCATTTGTTTTAACACCCTTTTGGGTAAGCGACATAGAATTGACAAAGTTCCCCCTTCACGATGAGAGTTACTGTGCGCATAATCAGCATTTGTTTAAAAATATGATTTGTTTATTTTGCATGAATAAAAAAAACTTTAATCACTAATAAGACAATATATTGACGTAATAAAATATTTTGTAATTACGCTTTTTTATTACTTATCGAAATAAGCTTTATCTTACACATAAATGTAGATATTGTATTATGGTATTGAAATAGTTCTGTTTTCATACGGAATTCTGAAGTAATTCTACCAAAAATTTGCAATAATTACGTGATACTTATACGTGCTCTAAAAAAAGAATATAGTTTTTTTTGTCGGTGCGAGTAATATCGTCCGAGTTGCGGTACATTGCCATCTATGATCGATTACTTATGACACCATAGCTGCGCGGGCCGCAATGTACCTCAACTCGCACGACATTTCACTCTAATCTGAATCAGGCCTAGTTCATCTAATTAGATTATTAAATATCTCTTCCCAATTAATCTCCACTAGGTTCAAGGAAATTCTTTTAAAATAAAGGATTAAAATAATTAATATGAATGACCTAATCATTAATTTAACCTATGATTCTTTTACATAAATATTGAAAAATGTTGCTTAAAAGCTTCGGCGTAACATGGTATTATAATTATAATTAAATAGCTAGTGTAGAGTGCGTCGTATTAATTTAAATAAAGTTACCTATGTTGTGGGTGATTACAACGATATTAACCCTTCCTTAGTTAATGTGATGTCAACGTTATTTATTGACGTTTAGTTTTAGATGTAGGTAGGTACCGTGTGCGCATACATTTATTTAAATTAGAAATTTTGGTACCGCAATAGAAGTGGGTATCTAGAGACGCAAATACATAGTCATTTGTTTTGTTTATAATTTATTGATCTAATGTATTTTAGTCAACGATCAGTATTATGCTAAGATTTGTGTACTAATAGATTTATATGAACGTATTTCTTTTAAACAATATTTATAATTCTCGTTACATAATGAAGCAGCAGAAAAATTTACTTCATTGTTATATTGAACTAATTCAAATTCATAAATAACTTATGCAAATACATTTACAGTGTGTTTTGCTGTCTGTACTCTTGAATAAGTATTAATAAATATAGAGAGGGTGTATGGTCGTCTTATCTTATTTAGGTTTTCTATCTATGACTTCTAGTCACGCATTTTTTCTACTATCAGCGTTTTTTTTTTAATTAAAGTAATATCTAGACTTTCGAAATGTATAACGTGCGCTTAATAGTTACCTACGTTTAATTTATCTTATATCATTTGTCCCACTGCTGGGCACTTTCCTTTTATCATATAGAGAAGGACCGAGCATTGATCACCACGCTTGCTCATTGCGGGTTCGCGATTTCACATTAAAATTTTTGGAATCCAAGTTTCCTTACGATGTTTTCCTTCACCGATTGTCAATGATGCATGATTTTAATGTGTAAAATTTCTAAAATTGTTCAAGTTCATCGACCTTCCCGCAAAATCTCTAACCAATTCCAATGTATGTAAACAAATACCTACACCAAAAAACCGTACAAAATACCCCAAAACACATACAGACCCGCGGCTTAGGCATGTTTTATTCAAATTTACTTACATTTATACTAACGCAAGCGACCTTTGCTACGGAATTGTATTCCCCTGCCAGACCATACATCTTCTTCACGCGAGCAACGTACTTATTTATTTCCGCAACGAACAAGGGAGCATCATGTTTTTGTTGTGAACCGCAAAATGTAATTCAATGAAAATACTTATAAGAACATAATATATATATAATACGACCTTATTTATTAAAATCTCGACGGTGTTAAGCAAGTTAAGCTTAGGAGATCTGCAGAAAACTCGAAATAAGAATCTGCTAAGCAGTTGCTTATCACTGTCAAGATTTTTTTAAAATAAGGACTATCATTCCACTGCTGTTTATGACGATTATTTTTTTTTGCGTATCCAACGTTAACCTTTGCGGCTAAAAAGAAAACCCTGCCTATGGGTTTTCTATTTTGTGTTTAATTATTTATATTTTTTTCGGTTTTTTTACTTTCTTTTTGTTCTTTACTGTTTGGTACATAGGTACTATATTTACACATCGGTAACCTATATCTAAATATCACAATTATTAATTTTGAAACAGATAATAAATAATTTTCGAAAAGTTCAAAAAACAGGTTTTATGAAAAAAAATGTTACTTTTTTTTTTTAATTACGACGTAAATCAGTCTTACTTCACTTTTAGCTAACTGAAATCGTTCATAGCATGTTACATTCACCTGATTTTTCCGCATGAAAAAAAAATCATCCAGCATAACACAGACGATAAATAATACTGGTTGTCTTATAAATTATTATCGTGTTAGCTCACTGCTCATTTGCTGACGAAGTTAAAACCCCCAGGGGATTCAGCCAATCACGGCGCGAGAACTTGTTATGGGAAAAGTATGATCCAGAAAGTTCTGTAATGTAATGAAGTGTGGCGTAGATTGTTTTATATCTAGAGCGTATGTGGGAAATGTATTGAGATAAAACAATCATAATTTATCGTTCATTACGATGTATTGGTGTAGAGTTAAGCCAAACATTTCTTTATTTTTAATAATTACAAGTTTTCGGTCATACTTACGGTAATTACCTACCATTAGTAACTTCGACAGGTAAAAGTTTTTAGTTATTTAAGAAAAAAAAAAGAAAATGATTTTATTTATCATAAACTTAGGTATTCACGTTTTTATAATATCACAGATGTAAGAAAAGCAATTTAACTAACAAATTAGTTACATTAATCATTCAACAACAAACAACGTCATTAAAAACCTAAGGATACCTTCCAATCAATGTTTAATATCACTCAAGAAAGGTGCAAAAAGGACTTTATAATATAAACAAAAGAAGAAAAACAAATGAACTGAGGAAAGGCGATGCATCATCTAGTTATTAGAGACGAGTTTCCGACGCGCTGATGGTGACAATTTTTCAACGAGAAGTGGGAACGGAACAATACCTGATTAATCCTACGGTGAGATTATTGAAGCCATTGTCTATAGTCGGCGTGCACGGTCTTGATACTTTAACAAATTTATTGATGTTTTTGTTATTTCGGTACAAAATGTTACACGTTCGGCACTAATATGTAATGGATGGATCAATAGAGTACATATTATTTTTTATGACAGTGTTTTATATGCGTTGTCCACTAACTTAGATGAGTAGAAATCCTCATCAATCATCAAAATCTAGGCAAACTACAAAGTAGATTATGCCTATATTTTAGAGTGATAAAATTAAATCTTAATAATTCAATTAATATGATTTGCTTAGGAATAGGTGACTCCACAGCCGGGTCCCATGTGATGTTGAAAAATAAATGAAAAAAAATATAGATAGTTAATATGGCCTTAAGATCAAGACTTGACCATCCACATATAATATCACGCCAATACTTACCATAGAACTGGTGCATTAATATTTTGGTTGAGTTTTTCACCGTCAATTCCCGGGAGCGGCTGGAATGGGGGAAGTTATTACCAGGCGTATCGCTCCGTCTCAATAAATTATAGGAGATGAGAGAGAACATTAACTAATTACCGACACCGATACCTGAGCAATATTATAGAGTACAGGTATTTGGGTAGGTGTTGTAGAAGGTTTTAATCCGTTGGGGCTTGAATAATCATTTCTTTGGCATAGTTTGGACGGTAAACAATGCAGACTGGGGTCAGAAATTGGTGAGTTGCATTTTAAGTCGTGGGGATTTAAATATTGTGGTTTTATTGAAAATATAAATAATTTTCGTTTTCTGCTAGTTTTTACAGCTAGGTTAAATATACTTTTTGAATATTATATGTATATAGATTCCCATACTATTTGAAACTCCTTTAATGTTAGTGTATATTATGATACCAATTTTTTTTAGTAATTTACTTAATATTATTTTCGTTTTTAAATTATGACTTTTTCATGTATGTTTAATACCATGCTATTTTTATGTTTAGTAAGCTGTAAACGACCAGTGATTTAGTAATAAGGGATTTCGTAGCCCACCAAGAAAAAAGAAGTAAAAGAATCTATAAAACAGCGGCCGCTCGAAAACATCCACATACAACAACAACTTTGAATAATTCTGAAACTGAAAAAGTGTTCCCAATTACAGAACAATCACATCCAGTTGGCACAACTTAAACACAAAGAACCAACTCGTTCCCTCATTGTTGCGCCAAATGCAAATCCAGACATTTTACCCTGTGCCCGGCGTATGTTTAATTCAGAAGCACGGAATGCAGGTAACAATCGCGAAACACCGGTAACAGTTGTAAGTGTAAACGAAGAGGGAAGCACGAAAAATTTCCAGGGTAAAGGAAAAAAAAACAACAAAGTGAAACTCAGCCTTCCTTATTTCCCCTGGCGATGGCCCGCCGACGTTCCCAGTTTTGCCAGGAAATGGAAAATATTGCGATAAGGCGCATTATAGATTAAACACGTCTCGCGTCTTTAATGTGTTTTACTGTGATCAAGTGGCTTAGATACAGTGTTTGTGCCTTTTAAAAAGTTGTAATGACGTTCCGTATGTAAATAATGGACGAGATAAGGATATTCATATGCAAACGGCTCTTTATTGTGTTGCGATGTTTAATATACTGGATGATGTGAACAACAAGAGCTATTTCAGCAGTATGTTTGTTGTTCTTCTTGTATATACAATTTGGTTCCAACAGGTTTACAGCACCCCTTTTTATCGGTATCTTGAGTTAGAAGGTTAGAATTAATGGTAATAAAATTCAGTTCAAACACTCCAATAATGCTGTAAGAATGAATCGGTTTAAAAAAGATTTTCAAGCTTCAGATGCACAGTTTTGAATGCAGAAGCATGAGATGTTGAACATAATGTACAGTGATATTAAGCAATAAAGAAAATGCTTAGAATTTATGGGCCGTTTTTATAAAAAATAAAAATGTGTTTAGCAACTCCTTGGCTGGTTCCATAATCAAATTCTCTATAAAAAAAAAGTAATAATAAATAATCTACTAACCATTTGCTAAGCACTGTCGGTATTTTTATAAATAAGGAACTTTATCTATTGTTTTATTTATAGTATTTATTTAATAGTTAATGCACTGTAAGGTACTAATGTTGGAAGGTGTTGTCTACCAGTCGACCTAACGGTGATGCAAAGACAGGAAAGTGGTACTGTCCTCTATTATCTCGAAAAAAATATAGAAAAATAAATACATTGTAAAAACATTACTTTATACATATATTATTAGATTTTCTTTTATATGTATAGATTACTTATTCATGAGGCTAGCACTAAAAATAAGTAAGCAGCTCCGTTATTATTAGCATGTAAGTACGTTGCATTACAAATCAATAGTAAAACTTTGGCAATAAAACGCCTTTATTAATAAGAAGCAAAGTCAAATTTGTTGTTGAAAATTAAGGTATATTATGGTACTTACAAGTTTTCGCGAATTAAAAATTTAGAAATCTAAATTTTCCCATTCTTTTTATCATGTTGACTCATGACTTGATTTGAATAGATAAAGGCCCTTCGTGCGCGAATCGGATCTGCTCTTGGCCGGTTTTTTTTATAATCATTCAGCTACTTATACAAAAAGCTCTGGTAGCTTTTATAAGATAATTACCCTCACTAAAACCACATCAGTTAATCCGTAATTTTTCTCATGTAATACCCACACGAGTGCGTGCAAGTAATCGGTATTAGATCAAATTTTAAAGCCACGCGCACATGTCCCAAACTCGGATTACGCCGGTTAAAGTGCACCCTTATATTGTGTGTGTAACGACTAGGGTAGTATTACCTACAGTTTGACTTTGATGCTATATTGCAATAAAACAAACTTCGACAACATAATCCGTGGCAAATTGTTTGACCAAAAACTTAAAATTATTAATAATAATATAATAATGTTTTACACTTAATTTGTTGTTCAAATTTATATTTGGAACGATAACAACAGATTTTTTCCCACCTAATTAATTTTAACTACATAATTTTAATAAAATTACAAAATAGGTAGTATTTTTTTATTTTTATACAAAATATAAAATGAAAAAATTGTTGTAAATAATATCTATACTCTACTTTAAAATAATACAAGGGGCTACTCTAGCTTAATACAGCCGACCCAAATGAACAGTCAATGGCCAAGTGTAACACAAGTAGAAGCGCATATGGTAACACTAATTCCACACACTGCTGCAGAGTGTAGGGGTTCAAATAAAATAAAAACCAAATTAGGGGAAGATGACGCAACACACCCCTTCGATTTTTGATAAATTCCATTATACGCTTATATCTCGATGCATTACCTACTTAGTAGGTTGATGCATGTCCCTCTTTACTTATTCATGAGGCTAGCAACATTATAAATTTTCTAAAAAAAAGTAAGTAGCTCCATTTATATTAGCAACTAAGTACATTGCACTACAAATCAATAGTAAAACTTTGGCAATGAAAACGAGGGAAGGGATGAAGGTGCAGTTATTGAAACATTTTGAAAATAGTAAATTAAAATTATGCTCCACATAGTTTAAAAATATTAAACTAGTGACTAATATATTATATATTGTAGCGAATAATATATAATATATTGTATTGACTAATATATCATATATTGTAATAATATTATACTGTTTTAAGTGGAAAACACCCACACATGAACATGCCATGTCTCGAAATAGTGGCGTTCTTCTTGTATACCGATTTACAACTAAATTTACGAACTAAAAGGCTAGAGAAGTAGAAGTCAGATACCAGGGAATTTAATATGAAGATCGGTTGTTAGATCGTTACGGTATTGAGAACATACTCAATAGAATAGAAAAAAAATCTAACTTAAACCAAACCTTTTCCCAAATAGGTACAGCAGAGGTCAGCTATAATTATCTGAACTTGCACCAGCAAAAGATGTGATGAATACACTCAGACGTTCAAATATCTTCTATAACTAAACACTAAACACCAACATATCAAAAATGGTATCGATTACTGAGGGCCACATGTTACCCAATTTGCACAGTACAAGAATCACCCGCTGTGCTGAATAAATTATTTAGCGAACGCCCCTTCTATCAAAATCATTATCCCTAACAAAAGATACTTGATTATATAAGTTATTATAACTGACTACTAAGCTATTTTTGTTTATGATATATTTTGATATTTTATGATAATTGGTCTAACAAGTGTTGTTTTGTTAGCTATCATGATTTTGGACGTATTTGTGAGGAACTTCGATGACGCAAACGTGTATGTTTGCGTCTCGTCCTTTATAGACTATTTGATTTTATTTCACACATGGAGGTTAAATTGATTTACTTACCTTAGATAAAGTTAATAAAAAAGTACATTTTGATTTTAAAGCAATATAATCCCGCCTTTTGCAATGGTATTATGAATCGTTTCAAATTTTGCTAACCACTATTTTGATCTAATAATTTATTACGACTTAAGTATATGCATACCTACTCGTAGTTTGAAGTATTTGTTTTATATAGAATTTAAGTAAATGTCTTTAACGGAGTCAATCCAAATCCAGACTAATATTATAAATACGAAAGTAACTTTGTTACGCTTTTACGGCTAAAAAGTTGAACTAATTTGGACAGTATGGGATAAGCTTGGATTCCAAGAAAGGAATTTTGCTAAACTTTGTCCCGATAACCGACACCCACGCGGGCGGAGCCGCGGGCAACAGCTAGTTTATAATAAATCTTAATTAATAAAAACAAAACTTGACGTTGCATTATTTGTTGATTGTATCATTCTACATCTGTCCTAGACATAGATATATTAAACACAAATCAATAACTAGTTGTACTATAGCAATGTACAGCAGTACAACCGGCAATCAGTCGCGGCGTTCCCATATAATGAATCCCGAAGGAATGATCCGTCCGTGCAACAATCGTGACTTAACTCTTGATCAATTCCCAATACGTAGTAACGGACAGTGTGATTTATTGTGTTAGACCTATGTTATGTATGGGCGAAGATAGAGGTGTAAATAGTGGTATGTATGTAGTGTTTTGGTACAATCCAAAACGCTTCGCTGGACCAAAATCTAAATGAGAGTTTAAAAAAAAGGAAACAAAATAGTAAGCCTCTTTCTACAAAATAGATTTAGACAGCTTCAGCCTACATCGCTACATGTAAACAAGAGAATTCAAAAGTTTACAAAATGTTCTGAACATTACCGTCTAACTTTAATAATAAGAAATAATAAATGTGGACAACATCACATATATTGCTCTGAACTCAAAGTAAGTAGCTAAAGCACTTGTGTTATGGAATCAGAGACAAGTACCACAAAGACCCAGACCCGAGACAGTGTAGAAAAGTGGTTTTCTACATTGAACTGTCAGGAGATCGAACCCGGGATCTTGAAAATCGGTGTATACGCCACTCGACAACGGAGGTCGCCGCAACTCGCGTCGCCCTTTTAAATAAATAATGTCTCAATTTCTAGTGGATCCTAATACGATGAATTGCAATAAAATTGAATAATGCAGATTTTTTTTTATTTTGTACACCTTGATTTGAAACGGGGTATTTTCTCCTCAGCTCATTAATTCTGAAAAATACCTGAAAAAAATACTAAAAGCTTTTAACTTCGAATTTCCGTGTAATTAATAAAAAAGTCTGGTCCATTAACGGGGATATCGATCTACATCTTGTAACAAGTTGATCCTAACAACCCTCTAGCGAATAAGCCAATAACGCAAAAAACAGGGGCTGGCTACTAAATGAGCCGTCTCTTGTTTCCAGTGAATATTTATGAGAGGAATAATAGTGGAATATTTTCGTTATATTTTGTTAGGTTTAATAGCAATATCAGTTGACTTGTTGCTCTTGCAGAATTAGTAAACTATTGAGTGCGCCTAACATCAAACTATCGGAACCATCGCTATTTTATCATTACCGTCTGTTGTTGCACGGAAAATGATTTAAATCAGTAAACGAACGTACTACTTACAGCTAAAAAATTGTTTACGTTCGGTACAACGGGCTACTAGCGCACTCTATGTTTGTCTAATTAACTCAAAGAACTAACCATTTGGAAAAGACAACATGATTTATTCCTTTAATGTTGAAATACTCCTGCTACCACCTTAGAAGTGGGTGCTTACAGTTGCGAACCAGTTTTCTAAAGTTGCTGTTAACGGACAGTAAAGTCGTCTTACTAATGGCCAGTTTCTATATTCAAAAAACGATTCGTTTTGCTAACGGACTGTAAAATTATCTTAACAAGACGATGAAAATTTTACCGTAATATAGGAATCGGGCATAAATGATTACAGTTTGCTATTTCATATGTCATTCCAGAAAGTACCAAACTAAAAACTGCCTTTCTGAGAAACAGAAATTTAAATCAAAAACTTAAATGAATTACTGCATCCAACATGTTACTAAACCACAAGAGTGCTTAACTGCTAACGTAGTCAGAGATAACAAAACTTATAATTTATTCAGCGTTACTTCAACTTACGTAGGATTAGCATATGGCAGTGTCGAGTTCTCAGTACAATAAAGCAATTATAACTGTCATATTTCACCCGCGTCGTATTTACATTTATATTGGAACGATCTGCCGCATCCATGCAATGCCGAGTAGGATTGAGTTCGTTATTTTGGACGGAAACTTTCACTAGGAGGCTGAGTTTTGGTTATTGGAAGATTAAACCAAAAGCATTGCAGAAACAAAATTTGATTGTGTTAATAATTGTTTGATTAATGCTTTTGGAAAAAATGCTAGAACGTTGTTGTCACGTTATTAGAAAATTATAGAGCGTTTAGAAACTCTTCAAGGAAATATTACGAATGCTACAGAGGTGGCTACGCATTGCTACGAGAAAGAAAACCGACTTCGTAGCGCTGTAGCAGACTGATGGTGTAGCATGACTGATGATTATCGCATAAGCTCCCATGTATCTGGGACATGGCAACAATTTACCAATCATATTAATTTATCTTACATAAACTACTATACTATAGCAAACATAGTTATTTAAAACTTACATTTTATTTATAAAATAATTAAGATTGACATTACTACAAACCCACAACAAATTTCTACAATATTAAGATGCAATAAGTTCTCCTACCATTGATTTAATCCTGCCTTTACAATTTTCTCATACATCGTTCAAAAGCAAATCTACTAACAGAGATAGAAACGTCCACATCCATATAATATTTATCTCTCAATACTACTTATTCGTATCCACTATTCGAAAGGACTAAAATAAAGTCAGCGACATATGCGTATTTGCAATTCGGTCCACGGAGGCTGCACTCTTCCTGATTCCATTTGGGAATAACTCTGTCGCCACAAACTCACAAATCAGGACTTTCATTATAACGTTACGTTCTCTTGTACGTGTGTTTGTTAGTTTATATTGAATGAATATGTGATAGAAGAGTTGGCTTTGATAAATATTACGAGGAATATGAAAATTTGCTCTGGTTTACCTGAAGGATATTTTTATGACCTTTTACAGAATTTGAGTCATGGAAGCAAGATTTTGGTCTGTATACATAATATGGTAGAAGAAAGCACTATAAGGTTGAACACTAAGTTCTAAAATGTGTGAAATGTATGAAGCGATATATGAGATTCTTAAAATATATATATTCTTATTTCTGATATGTTACATCTTTTTTAACATTACTTGCCAATCTGTGTCTAAAGAAATATTGTTTTCTCATAAAGTGAATTATTGTAAATTCTTATGAGAAATAAACATATCTCAAACCTCAAAATAAACATTCTAAAGAGAAAAGAATTGTATTATTATATGTTTGTAACGAATAAACTCAAAAACAACTGGACAGATTAAAAAAAATCTAAAATAAGTATAATATGCAGAATTATCCCTGACAAACTAAATTACTATGTTACCCGTGCGAAGCTGGGAAGCTAGTTTAGTAATAAGAAATGACAAACTAAACAAAAAACATATATTTTAAACCAAACCGAAGTAGCAGGTGCCTTCAATTCAACTCGTAACCGCCAATAAAACTTGAAATCCCATGATAAAATAAAAATTCACGACATGTAGCGTCCAAATAAATAACATTGACAGTGTCCAAAATAGCTTTTTCAGTGGCCGTGTGGGGGCACGTTTTTATCCCATTATTGTTTCTGAGAAATTGTTACAGTTTTGACGAGTGACCTGGCCGTTTTTCTTCGGTCGCTAGTCGGCCGGAATGAAAAATTTTCAAGTTGGTCCCCCTCGGGTCCCTAGAGTGCCGTAAAACTCGGACGGGATGGTCCGGCTGACCGCCGGCGGACAATTTGTCATATTCATATGTTAACGTGTCCGTCTTTTCTTGCAAAAAGTGGATAACTTAATTCCGAGAGGCGGTGGTACGGTTATTCGATTTGCGGACATTCAAATTTCATGTCTTGTTATGGTAATACAGGTGTTGTCTCGCCTGAGGCTGCGTTTTACTTTGTTTTCGGAGTGGATTTTTGCTGTCTTGAATCTGTTTTGGGTTATGTTTATGTTACATGCTTGTTTTTGTTATTTCACTTACCAACACGACTAAGATTTTTTTTCCAGTTAATTGCAATAATGTATGAGTATAATGCCCAGCTTATTTAATATAAATTCTAACACAATTATTTATTCATAAATGACCTATTGGTCTGGTGGTTAGTGACCCTAACACCTAAACCGGAGGTCGTGGCTTCGATTTTCACCCAGGATACATCTTTGTGTGCTGCGCATGATCATTTGTTTTATATTTGGGGTGTTATTTCTTTATTATTATTAAAATATACGTATGTTTATCAGTTGTCTGGTTCCATAATACAGGCTGTACCTAGTTTGAGATCAGATGGTCGCGTGTGAGTTGTCCCGAGATATTATTATTATTATATTCTAATTTGCTATCCTATATTCTGTTTTCATTTTATAATAAAATTTAAATTAAAACAACAATGTAAATATTAATTAAACAATAAATAAATGTTTACCACTTATTCTGTTCTCTAATTTCCTATCAAAACATACGCACCATAGTAGGGTGACCACATCGCACAGGCCATGCCAATATCAATAACCTCTTGCAATTGATGACTTGTCCGATTTGTTTCGGCCAATCGTTTCTCACCAGCTTTACGACATACGTGTCCCGACTTGACGTACTCTGTGGATACCCTAATATAAACGTGTTTAAGAAAATATTCCTAAAAGGATTGCCTAATTTATTTATGCCAGGCCAGTATGTAAGTAAGGTCATAAATCGCAGATGTAACGTATGTGCTAATTTTATTATTGTACGTGTACTGTAGATGACTACTAAGCGAAATTTTATGTTTTATTTTGTATTTCATTTCACTCAATAAAAAAATAAAAATACATTTAAGATATTTTTTAATATAGAACTCATTTAAAGTTAGAGATTTAGACACAATTTGTAGAAACAAATTAATACCCGTCTAAAATGTTTTTAGCAAGAGCCCAAAGATATAATTTTAAATACTGGTCACTTTCTGGAGTTTAAATTAATTGATTTACAAATATTTCGTGTAAAAAGTTGAAAGTGTGCTTGGATTATTTATGCAACGTTTTCAGATGTATAAGGTACTAGCTGTTGCCCACGGTTCCGCCCGCGTGGAGGTCGGTTATCGCGGCAAAAAGCACCCTATGTGCTTTCTTAGAATCTAAGCTTACCCCATACCAAGTCTCATCCAAATCTGTTCAGCGGTTTAGCCGTGAAAAAATGATATGGATATTATATTATGTGATTTAAATTCCTCGAAAACATTGAAGAATTTACTGCGACGTTTTTATAAGAAACATCACACCTGAATCAAAACTACACAAAAACCCAGCGGGATCCACTCTAAAATCCATTACACACTAATCATTTAATTAACTCATTAGCATTCATAATTACCCTTCATTATTCCTGCACCATCATTCTAAAGGTAAAGTAAACAGAATTTTTGTCACCATGTCTAATAAAATTAACGGCGAAGAGCTGATAACGGGAAGAAGACTCCTAACTTATGACGGGTGGTCACGCGACGTCGTCACACTAATGACAGAATAATAAATTATGACGTAATAACTTATTATAATGTGCTCTAGGGCTTATAACAAAGTGGGAGGGGTAAGTGGCCTTATTTAGCGAATTTAGTAATTAAATGTTCGTGTTTTTTCGGTAAGTAATGAAGGGTTAATTTTTGATAACGGTTGAGTTATTGTTCATAGAGAAATGGGTTAGGTGACGTCATTTTTTAATAAAATGTAAGAGTGATTAGATTAGTACGTGGTTGCTTTAAAAACGTAAGTAGCCTGTTCTTATTAAAATTACTGTTCGACATGTAAAAATACAACAAATACGTCGTACTTATAACAAATTACTGAAATGAAGAATGAATATTAATTATAAGTATATAACATATATTTTTTTTATAATGAATATTAAATGTATTAATTATAAGAAAAATATTAATAGCAGCATAAAAAATAATTTAAATTTCATTATTAACTGTAAATTTCGAATATTTTTTTACATAGGATGTCATTGCAGTGTACCTAAAAATATGTGTGTTTTGTTTTATCACATGATATGCTGCACTTTTTAAGGTAAGGACAACACAACGTAATTCCATTATGAGCCCAATAAAATGCGGTGTAACAAGGATATAAATTCAAATAGTTTATTGTAGTTTAGTAAACAAACGTGCGTACTATCTGCCTACTTAGTATGCACCCTTAGGGAGGCTCAACTTGTATAAAATAGTTAATTTTTAATTACAATTTTATTACTCACTCGCATCCCATCCAATTACCGAAAGAAATATTGTGCGACGCCCAAAGCAAATTGAAATTAGAATACGCTGTTTTTTTTACTGCAGTTGACATGACAGTAACAGCCAATGCTTTGTTTATGAGAGCTGAAGACATACCAAACTTTTTACTAGCATGTAGCACAAATACTATCGACAAAAGTATTCGTATCGAAGCGTCATAATGACGGTGTTGACGATTTAAAAATCCGCTCGTATGCGGTCCATCTGTCAATTTTCACCAATCACGAGACACATAGCGGATTTTTAAATCGTGAACACCCTTATTAATTGTATGGAGAACGGTGTTCTAAATTAAAAATCTCCATACTTAATTGTATCTTCTAAGTTACAAATACTTTGTCGATAGAGTTTGCGCTGCGATCTCTATTACTAAAACGAAAATATTTGAAGAGAACTTTTTGCAGTAATCGATATAAAAATGTTAAACTAATATTTTTTTATAGTAGGATACTTTATAACCTCCATTTTTCACCATAATTAAAAGTTAATTGTTGTTTTATATTCGGTGGTAATACAGATACTCATAAAGTTAATTAAAATATGAATTCTTCATGGATGGACTTGTAACTGGATTGTTTTAACTGTGAGACACCACCTTATGTCAATCAATCAATCAACTCATCCTATCGCGGTCCACTATTGGGCATAGGTCTCTCCCGAGTTGCTTCACAAATCCCGGTCATCCGCCTACCACATTCAGGCCTACCCAACTAACTTCCTTACCCACCAATAATTTATTTTAAAATACAGTAAGCTTTGACTGTTTTCTACTAACTCACATATTGCTGTGTTGAGTGGTTAAAACAAACGAATAACCTCGATTTATTTTATATATCAAATTCACGTAACATTTGAGATGATGCACGTCTTACTACTATAATTCGCGAAATAGGTCGTGTCGAAAAAACCCTTTGAAATTCGAGTCGCGAACCCACCACAGGATGGAAATCTGTATTCCCCATGCTTTCACCCGATACGCATACGATACGCGTTATCTGTTAATGCCACTTGGGATCAAAACGAGTAGTGCTTTGTACTCAAAGGCACCTTGTTTTTTGAGTAAACAGAATCTATTTCCTTCGGTTTCGTTGACGTAATATTGTATAAAAAAGTATGCCGTGACGCCTATTTTTGAAAATGGAACTCACGATGCTATCTTTTGTTTTTTTTATACGTCAGTTTATAAAAGTAGAAGAAGAAATCCTTACTAATATTATAAATGCAAAAGTAACACTGTCTGTCTGTCTATGTATCGCGCTTTCAAGCCAAAACTACTGAACCGATTTAAATTAAATTTGGTACACATAATTATAGTCTAGAGCCTGAAAAAGGACATAGGGTACTTTTTACCGCGATAACTGACATCCACGCGGGCGGAGCCGCGGGAAACAGCTAGTGAAAAATGAAAGTTTAACAATTTGCGTTAATTACCTACTATATTATGACCCAAAATGTATGAGCAATAGAATTATCTCAGAGACACTATGAATTTATAACTGAAAAGTACACATTCCTTCCTTTAATCCCAAAAATACGGTCGTGTCAACTCCGACGGCCGTCGGAACTGTTCCATACAACTTACGTGAATTTTCATTACAATAACGTAAAAGCTACATCTACAAGACAAGTTGTAAAAAAAATACTCATATCTAAGATACAACCCATTTTAAAAACGAAAAAAAAAACATCAAAAAATCTTTCCTTAAACTCAAAAAGGCTCTCAAACAAATTTCGTGAATGTTATACTAAATAATAATTCTGAAAAACTCAACGAAACAGAGTTTTAAACATACAAATGCACTTGAAACAGCGTTACCATTTATCAGTCAATAAATATGATAAAAAGTATTATTGGGGTGTATATGCGTCCGCCGGGATACCCGAACTGTTATTGTTTTTATTTTGTACCCTTTACGGATGTAAGCGAGAATGTATTTTATTGAAATGATGTTTGATATAAAGATTTATTGCGAATGTTTGTGTGGTGAGTTTTTGTTCGTTGTTTTCCTTTTTTTATAAGGGATACACGGTGCTGTTTAGATTCAATAATTTATACCTTACTGTATTAATTATATAGCATATAATTATTATATTTGGAGAGCAAAATATTGTTTATGAATAATTAAAATGAAATAAACAAGTCCATGTAAATATTTTTTTATTTTTATGTTATATGTTACGTTAATCTTAAGGTAATTAATTAGGTGACGTCTTGTATGAACACATAAAAACAATTATAGTTTAATTGTATGTAATAATGAAATAATGACATTTTGATACAAATAATACCGTCCAGAGGAAGCCTAAAAAACAATCGAAACATAATATAATTACAATGCCTATGAACCTGATAAAACCAAGTATTAGATTCAAAGTATACTACTACCGTGGTATTAATAGCCCAACACGGTGTTCAATCAGAAAACCCATCAAAGTACAAATAAATTCCAGGGCATACATAACCCCAAAACAATTTTCCAATCGTCGGTTTCACCCTACCAATAACGAAGCTACTAATTTTTCTGGCAAACAAAACGGACCAATATTGTCGGCAATAGTGATGTCATATTAGGGTAAACGTCCCCGTCACCCGACTTATTTACTTATTGTAAACTCACATGACAGGTGCCTTAATGGGCGAAATAACATGGCGGGTGCGCCGGCGGTACTGTCCAAGAGTAAGAAAATGTAAAAGGGTAATAGAAGTACATGTTTATAGTAAAACAAGGATTATTCTAGAAGGAAGGAACATATTAATGATTTTACGTGTTTAAGTGATAAATCAAGTTAAGGGTTTTAAGCTTACAAAAAACTAAAACGAATATAGGGACCTACGTTTTAAAATAAAAATCAGTTTAATTCAAGGTAAACTTTATAAAACATTATCGAAAATTTTATATCCTAAAACTGACCTTAAAACAAAAAAAAATAAGAGTTACCAGAAAAATGCATTATAAGAAAATTAAAATTCCATACTTTTGGGTTTGTTCTGTTGACTGGCACACATCTAGGAACTCTTAGCTCTTAAAGGCACTTCTACATATCTTTAATACATAAAAGTTGCAATTACCAAAAATAAAAAAAAAAACACTAACATAAATAATTTCGCAGAAACAGAAGAGTTATTTCAATACACCAAATAGAAGTAGGTATAAAACGGTACCTACCTCCATATCTGTTTCATAATCTATGGCATAACGCTGAACGGGGACTCCTGGGAAATCGGCTGTTGCTCGCTAGTTACGGTAGGTGCAGGCGCGCCAACTACCTGTAAACGTAATTAATTAATTATCGATTTTCACTTACCTTTATTATATACTGTTCATTGGTACATTTATTGCTGGTTGTTAAATTTTGGCACGTAAATAGGTTAATAGGCGCTGTATGTACCTAATAGTGTTTTTATTTCTATTTAGTCACATTTGGAATAGGTACTATTTTCATTTGTTATAATATGTGGTAGAAAGAGGCTGAAATCTTAAGGAGATAAAAAAGTAATTTTGTAGAATTTTGGAAATAACACTCAACGTTTGTAAGATTTTTTTATTACAGGTAAAATTAAAAAAATATGCTCTTCTAATCTATTAAAAAACACAAAGAAAAAATAAAGTTTAGTAACAATTTTTCAGAAAATTTAAAATCTTTGCATATATTAAAAATGTTAAATTCGAAAATAAACGCTAATTATTTAGGAAAACAACAAAATACCTCCCAATTTAATCACTAAACACAGCGAACTATATCTCACCCAATAAAAATAACAACAGCGTAAACAATTTACATTTAAACTCGAGACAAACATGAAAATCCTCAATTCTATTCACAGCTCTTACTTGGAACCTAAAACCTGCCGCGTCTGTCGTAAGTGCCAACAATGGGGACAGTTACCCTATCTCTACGAACCGATAATGGAGCGTGAACTCTCCAGGCGATATCTCTGTCTGTCTCGAAATGTCTTCCAATACTGCTTAATATGTAACTGGGAATATTGCCAGTATTGGATAAAGCACGAATATGTTTTGGGGAAGTTTTGACACAAAGGATTGTATTGAAAATATTCATTTGTTTTTTGGGAATGAAATTAAATTTAGTTGTGGTTTTCTTTTGAGTTTTTCTATTAACTTATTAAATCAAGAAGATAATAATGTAGATAAATGGTTTTAAACTTGCAATATTAATAGTATGGTCTTAAATAGGATTAGAGCCGTAGCAAATTGTTGTCCCTAAAAAGGCCCTAAGTAGCTAAGTAAGTCGTAAAGTGATTCGTGATGGTTCTCACACAAAAAATTTAAACGTAAAAACCGAAAATAAACGTTCAAAACAAAAATTGAGAATTCATAGAAAAGACACTACAGCGATATTCGCTTCCAAATTTAAATATTTCCAACATTCATGACCACATAAAAATCTGACCGGTCTCCTCAATAGGAATTCGGTACATTAACCGACCATAAGACGTTCGTGCTCGTCTAATAAAAGAAGGTAGGCAGGCAATATAAACATGGGCAACATAACGATGGCCCGAATGTGCCCTGACAGACATAACCAGGGGAGAGACCGCCAAATTGTAAATAGTGTTGCCTCTCGTTTAGTTTGCAATATTTGTGCGGTTTCGTGTAAATGGAAAAAGGGATGTACAGAGTAGGGGTTGGTCAGAGTAAACTGCATGTAGTCACTAGAAATCTTCTTTCATACGTAAACACTTTTGTTTCGTATTTTTTATTTTGCATTAGATGAATATATGCCACCTTTTAAAATCTTTTCATTAAGTTTTTTTCATTACTTTTTTATATAAATTACTAATTGTACACAGTGTGCTTTTATAATACGCTTATTTAACTATCTTAAATTTAGGATCTTTAATTCAATCATTCCTAAATTTATACAGGTGTATAATTCAGGCTTCCTAAATGCGAACAAAATAAATTTTCTGACATTTAGGCTTCCTAATTTAAAGAATAAATTAGGAATTAAGGAAAGTAATATAAAGTTGAAGCTTAGGCCGGTACTATTGTTGCACGCAGTCACTATATTTACGAAACGTAATCTCGGCGCAATTTCTGACTATACCAGTTTCAAAGATTATATTTTTCTCAACCTACTCTGTGCATAAAGGGGGTATAACACTATATCGGAAACGCTGATGTGTGTAAGTCGACGGGAATTAGACGTTACGACGGCAGGGAATTGAGAGCCGCGCCGCACATTGTCGACCGTGCGATGAGCCGTGCGCCGCGATTATGTGTGTTATACACTTAATTTTGTAAGAAGGTTTTACTGTCAGATACTATCATTTTAGCTAGAAAGAGGTAAGGTAAGCTTAGATTTTTTTTATAAAGCTCGTCCTCCCCCGTTACTCATCATTGCAACTCCCATAAACCAATACCACCAAAACACTTAAGATTGGTGTTTCCCAGGGAAGCCGACTGTCTAGGAATCCGCGACGACATTAAACAGTAGTAAATAGTAGGAAAAATAGTTTTCACTTCCCTCCTCTGCGAACGGGAGACAAATCGGCCATAGGCAAAGAAAAGATATCTTAGATTAGGAACACCCCTGCTTGGTCCCCGGTAAAAGGGAACGGAGAAGCACTAAGATGGTTTAGCCAGTAGGAGTCCGACACGCCCCTCTGTCTTCCCCAGGGTGGAGGTATTCCATCAGGATTTTCAATGCCTGTTAACCAATCAATACCCGCCACCGGGCATTCATTAAATTCTTTATTATTTTATCTTAGTTACCTACGTGTTAAATAAATATCAATAAGAAAGCTTTTCGAAAAAACAGGTCATCACTCGTTCATTAGGATCAGGAATAAAAAAAAATCTGTCAAAACCATAGTCAGGGCGGTTTCCGACACACAATATCCCTTTACCAAATCAAACCACTAAAAATCTAAACCAAACCCAATTGAAACACGTATTACGTTGAATGTAAACGGTAACACGCGTCAACAATAATCGTATTAGCGCTAACGTCGGTGTAACATTGTCCAATTAAACTCGTCAAACGAGCGCCATTGGTGCGTGACGATTAGGACGCGTGACGGCAGTTCAGACAAACATACGTAGGTATAGTGAGGTTACAGGCGGAGTGAAGTTTTTTTTAAAGTACATTTCTAACAACGGTATATTATGGTATTATTATATAGGTATTATTCATTGAACACCAGAAAAAGAGAGACAGCATTTTAAGAGATAAAGTTAATAAGGTACAATAGCGGTCTTATAGCTAATAGCGATATCTTCCGGACAACGAATTGATGACACCATTACCAGTACCATTACAAACGTTAAGATAAACTACATAATAATAATATCTGTTCTTTTACTTCAAGAAGTAAAAGAACCGATATTGATACAAAGAACAATGGTAGCTATTAGTAGAGATATGTGATACTTGGATATTAAATATACATTAACTGGATAGTTGGGTAGGTATGTAGCGTAACCTATGTACCCATCTATGTATAGGTACATATAAATACGGTTTTATATAAATGTGGACAACATCACAAACACTTCTGTGAACCCAAAGTAAGTAGCTAAAACACTTGTGTTAAGGAATAAGAGATAACGAAGATACCAAATACACCCAGACCCGAAACAGTAAAGAAAAGTGGTTTTCTATATTGACCCGTCCGGGGATCGTACCCGGGACCTCAGCCATCTTGAAAACCGGTGTGTACGACACTCGACCACGGAGGTCGTCAAATGGTATGTTATGTACCGCACCTTTGTACCTCCCTTATGAACCCCAGCCCACCCATATGCCATACCTATGTACCACACCAATGTCCTATACCTAAGTACATTTAACTGAAGTTTGAAGTCTATTTTTGGTATTCTTTGCAAAATCACCTCAAAAGCAGATAATTAAAAATACTTGCAGTGGTTTACCAATCAGGGGCAGCCTAACCGCAGCAGCCATTACGTACGATTGTCACGTACGTGTAATCACGGCAGGCGTGACGTCACGCGCCACTAATTCGCACATTCACACCTCTACCTTCGGTTTATGTGAAATGTTTTGTATTATAATTAATGAGATGTTTAATGTTCATGTTGATGCATTTTTTCGTAACATTCACACGTCGTAAAACAACCCATAGGTGAAGGGGTGTAAAGTATAATTTGCTGTGTTTTAGTTAATGTTTAGTTATCAGCCCACAGTTATCCACTTACCACTGCCACTGGTACCACTGGTGGCCTTAGGCTTTTTCTTGTTCAGATTAAAACAAGTTGATCATTGTGAAAGCTCTAATTTCTGTAAATTGGTTAGGGTTACATTCGTATTAGACTGTTCCAAATTAACTTGTGTAAACTAATCTAGTAACAAAATCAAAACACACCTCATGATGCCTAATTAATACCCTATATTTATCAAAATGAATACAGATTTCCCTTAGTCATGCCATAACTTCCGAACGACAGCACCAAATCAGATAATTTTTGTTATGTTCCTTATTGTAAGGACAATGTTTTTATAAAAGAAAAAAAAAATATCCGTATGGAAATATTTTGAAAAATTAACACAGCCCATTTGAAGGCGGGGCGGGCAGCTAGTAAATAATAACTAACACCATTTTTAATGCTCTTCGAAGTTTTTAAAAAAGTCATCCAACTTAATTACCTATAAACTGTTTGTTTAAACGTATACATGTTCTTTGTTCATAGGTTCTTTTTTATGTTCAAAACAAAACAAATCTAGTAAATTTAATATGACAATACTTTATACCTATATATACTACATACCTACTAAACAATTTTGCTCACAGTGCATGAACATAACCATCGATAATAATCTCGAAAGCATTGCTATTGATTCCCTAAATAAACAATACCGTCTAATGACGCTGTGATGTAAATTTCACGTGTCCGGTCGTGGTCGCCATTATTCGTAGACAAACAGACACGTTGATGTCTACCTATGTGTATTATATAGAATTAGGTCTAGACATGGTTTTAGAGATTAATGTTTGACGACTTCGATTAAATTTGTGTGAATTAAATAAAATTGAAGTGTCTGTTTGTAATATTAAAATAACCACTTTTTACTACATGCATACGAATGTACATACGGTACATATATACCAAAATATCATTTTTTACAAGTTTTGTCTGTCCGTCTGTCTGCCTGTCTGTTTGATCCGGCTAATCTCTGGAACGGCTAGACCTATTTTAACGGGACTTTCACTGGCAGATATCTTCAGCTATCTGTCAGTGAGAGTTAATAAGGAGTAACTTAGGCTACTTCTATTTTAGAAAAAATCTAAAATAATTATAACGTTGCGTTTTTTAAATCGCGGGCACAGATAATAGAAAACAAGTTTTAATAAACTTAAGTTATTTATTTAATTTAGATTTACCTAAAGCTTGGTTGGCATAAAAGTGTTTTAGTTATTCGATCAACGATAAACCACTATCACGAAATGTTATATTTTGAAAACAGTGCAAAATATACAGTTTGAAATAAATTTAGCAAGTAGAATATAAAATAAAAATTGAACAATAAAATAAATGCAGATAAATGATTTGATATGTTTTATAAAACACGTTTTTTGTAAACATTATCACTATTAGCATAATTTATATGAATCACATAATTTTATGTGACTTTTAAATCACAAAAAAAAAAAAAATTAACCATTAAATATTATCTTTTTGAGATTTTTTGTCAGCAAATATACTTAGCTACTGCAGGACAAAAATAAACTTCATTTTTCTACACACAATTCACACTTCATCTGTTAAAGCTACGGGACCTCCGCAGGGCGCAGTAACCCACCGTTGTAATTAACACGACGAGAAATAATTCATGGCTGTACAAAACGAGAATTTTAATACGCAAATGAAATAATTCCTCAGATTGATGGCCCGGATTTCTCGCTAGATTTTTTTCCCGAATTGAATTTTTAATTACGTTTTATGCGCGAATAGCAATTTGTCGGATTAACGACCTTTTTCGTTGTTTATCGGTTCCGTGAAGTTTTTTATTGTTATTTTCATTTTGATTGATTGTGTTCTTGTAGGTAATTTACATGGTGTATTTTCTTTTATTGGGTTGATGTTCACATTTTTCAGACGTTGTTGCAAAATGTTTATTTGCATCACACACTTAAGTTAGTAAGTATGATCAATAAGTATGCAATATGAAAAAGTGTGCATTTTTTTTTAGCTACCTACAGCAAAAAATTAAAACTTTTCACAAAATTAAGGTTTATCAATATTTTGAAGTCATATAAATGACAGGGAGTCGCATTAAAGAGTTGCATTATTCTGTAAGCAATGTACCTACTTTAAGCCCGCAATAAAACGGTATGTTTATGTTTTTAAAATGTCATTTAAAACTTTTGTTGTAGTACAAAGAATAAGTTAACATCCAGACCAATTTATTCTACTCTGTAGTGGTAACTAGCTCTTAGTAACTAATAGTTGGCCTCGCCTTAACTGCTCCCTTGACACATGACTAGTACTTACTTTATTCTAAAACATACAGACTACACCGTTAAGAATTTCTTCCAAGAGCTATTTTACATTGAGTATGTAACTTCGCCTTAAGTAGACTTTTGACCCTCCTACTAATGTGTTCACGTCTCTAATTAAGGGTACATAGGACCAAAAGTTGTCCAAACTCCGGACACATTCGAGCATTATTATAATATCCCTAACTTGCTTGCCCAAAATGACATTACATGTACCAAATTAACGTTCACTCTATGACGACTCAGCATTCATAATCCGACACAGCCTAAAAACATTTCAATGAAAACAATTTTCAGAACTCCAGTATTGTATTAAAACATAAGAGATTTGTTTAGACTGTGGTACGGGTATTGTAAGGGGTCACATACACTGAATGTTGTTTTAAAATGATATGCGTTTCATTTATAAACAGAGACGCGCGCGACCCGGCAAACAGCCTCCCTTAGGAACCAAACTTTTCGTCCACCTAGCGACAATATTTGAAAGTTATTTCAACATTCACAACCCTCATAGGCGCCGTTAAAATTTTCCCTGCCACCTTATTCATAATACACACGTCATCTATCTCTTTCTCTTATCAATTTACACAAACGAGTGAGAGAGGGACAGAATTATTTACAAACTGACATCTCGAAATTAACGGTGGTCGGCTCATGATAATTTACATATTTAGGTGAAATTAACCTCGGTACGTTAAATTATATTATGAATATTAATAGGTGTGCGTATGCGTAGTAATGTATTATATTAACGGGTAGTGTTACCCCTTCTTTATGGGTCAGATTTCTGGAGGAAGTATCGAAAGTCCTTAAAATGTCGGCTTATTCACGACACCACTAATTTGCTGGCTGTTTTGAAATCCAATCGCGGTACATTTATGGCCAGTCCTTATTATCGAGACTGCATCATAGTTTTTACATCTAATACCTGTGTAATTATTTCTGTAGGACAATCAACGTATCCGCGTCTGCTTACATCGTCAATTTTTTTTTTTCAAACATTCAATGATTTTGTTTTCCTTTTGTGTATGACTTGCGACATAATTAAACCTACACAAATCTGTCATTAATCAAAAATATTATTTTCATAAGAGGAAAAATCTTCAAAATTCCTTTTTTTATTCTCTTACACACAAAAATCCAAATTTCCCTCACCATCATGCAAATATTCAAGACATTCCGAGGACAGAAATTGCAGACTTGAAACTGGAGGTTTATTTGGTTATCTAATAAAATATTACGAGCTTTGACAAGTGCCTTCCAGCTGCCCCCTGTGGCCTTTGCTCCTTACCTTTTTCAGTTATGGCTACGTAAGCAGCGTCTACGGCTTTTATGTAACGAAACAAAATAATGTTAAGGAACCGTGAGGAATTTGGGAAGTATGGATATTGTTTTGGTTTGAAAGGCTTTGTGGGAAAGACGATTTTGGATTTTTTTTATTTAATTTCTTTGATTATTATATAGCCATATTGTTATCATTGGTGTGTTTATCTTTATCTTTAAACGTTTCTCACAAACAATATGATAATTTTAATGGAATTTAACTCCACTTGGACATATCATTTATATAAATATTATTGTGATCAATATACATTATTTAAGATTGTTGCACATTAGTAAGTTAATTTATATTTAAAAACAAAAATCACAAACTCGCCAAAACAAAAAAAAGACATAAAATATAAAAATGAATTATAAATATTTACAAAAGGTCGGTACACCCAGTAGATGAGCCCACTTTATCATAATAAAGGTCATGTTGACCCCTACAAAATTAAACAATACGCAGGAAAAGTCCTTACGGCTAGCAATAATTCGGAGGGCGGGAAAAAACGTTAGGGGATTTAAATTTAATTTTCGAAACAGAGTGACGTCAAATATCCCCAGCGGCTGTTCTAAGTTCAAGCGTGGAACAACATCTTGTTAAAGTTAAAAAAAGAAAGAAATAAAACAATTAAGATTGGAACAAATAGGCCATTTATGTTCCGAGTAATTGTTTGAAGCCAGTAAGTTTTTAATAAGTTCTTTTACCTAATCAAGAAGGTTGGTCATGTTGATATTAGCACTTTATTAATTTAAAGTAGGGAATGTCTCCTTTACTAGGATACCTGGCCTGTCCTTTTGCATCTATGAGCGACTTTTTAACTATGAATTTTCACCTCTAATTGGTATTGTATCTTGTACCTATATGAAAATTATATTCATCTTCATTAATATAGTTCTGTTCAATTTTGGTAACCCTCAGAAATATTCTAAATCTAATTTGAATGAACATGAAATACATTTTAATATAAAGACAAAACATTTAAAGGTATCTGGTACATGCGACTTGTACTTGGTAATTAACAGGGTATCCTTAGGGATGGCCGGGTCGGACGCAATATATTATATTTCAGATGACATCCGCATTGGGGACTTTGAAGTATCGCATCTGACTCAGAATTGGATATGTAGGTAAATTCCATTGTGGTATTGTTGGAAATTACTTTTTTGGGAAGGTTAGGTAGGTATATTACCATTAAAATTTAAGGCGCTACACGAATATTTATTTTGTTTGCAAGTAGGTGGAGTCTAGCTGAGTGGAGAGCCTATTCGCAAATGCAAGACAGAGATAATACTAACTGCTCGCTTACGGGACGGAAAGAGCTAAACATATGTCAAGGAATAATAACGTAAGCGACAAAATGGAAAATCTCATATTAATCGAAATCTATCGGATGGAATAAAAAATCAATCGACATTAATCTACTTATTATGATTATGCATCAAATAGTGTAAAAATTATATTATTAAGTGGAGTAATTTGGTGAATTAAGCAAAAAAAAAATTATAGAAGTGATTTCAAAAAATAAAACTATTGAGGAAAGTTTCTTTAATCGTGTAACTGATCGTCATTTATTTTCATCATATCCTCTTCTGTCTAGGAACTAAATTGCAAGTCAATAACTTTTATAGTTGCTAAGTAAAAACAAAATGAAAATAGCTAAAAAAATTGTGTATAGCCTTAATTAAATGAATTCGAGAAACGGTTGACTTCACTTTTGATATTCATTTCTTTAATGAGGGCTACCGTTCTTGCACTTACCAGTTGACGTAACTGGCGGGCCGGGTCGTGATTTCGTAAAGGATAGCTGTTAAAACTTGTTACTAGGCCCAGGTGCGAAAACAAAGATTAAATTCACAACTAATCTCTGGATTATCTGTTCTTTCAAACCGCTTAATTTGGCACCTCTTTGACGTTACTCGGCTTTTAAAGTACTGACAGTGATTGGTTCATAACTCATATACGACATATTAATCAGACAGAGGTATTAGAAAAAATGTACAACATTAGGATGATTTAGAGTATTATTCAATAAACCCGCGTATCCCGGCAATAAACTATGGAATTGACATTTCGGAGACATCACGCGCGACTAGCGCTGGCGGCAAAACTACTAGCCCCCGAAAGGTAGCCCCCATTGAAAATAAGTAAACACGTAAGATTGTTTACTTAATTTCACTACTAGACTAAAGAAATTGTCACTGTCTACGGGGGCTGGTCTTGATTTCTTCAAAAAAATTTTTTTACATTCCCTTGTTTACTCAACGCAGTCCTTCACAGATGTTTACTATGTATTTGTATATTATGCAGACCAATACCACCACCATAATCCTTGTTATACAGTATGTAATAATTAAACAAAAGCACTATACAAAATCACGGCCATACACCGTTAATACTTAATACACTCATTACAGAAGAAGTTAAGGCACTGAAATCAATAATACAAGACAATATTCAAGTTAATATAATTTTCATAGCTTAGTGCGGCAGTTTTTACGATGAACGTTATGGCTTCGTCTCGCCATTACGACTTAGAATGGTTCTACGATTAATTCGTAAATGTTTCATGAAGTATACTTAAAGTATCTTCTTTCAAGAGAATAAAGGAGTTTATTGTTGTTCTACCTCCTTTTTATACTGGCAGTAAGTGTAAAAGATCAATCTTCTGAAAACGGGTTTTACACATTGTTGCTCTGGTTATTCTGGTTTGTTTGTGAATAATTGTTCAATTACAGCGTCTTTACACTAGAAATTATAACATTATAATAAAAAGGTCTGATTTACATTGTTACAATAACCATTCATTCTTGCATAAGAATAGGCATGTTTCCTATTTTTTTTTTAATGTCCGCCTCGTAGATAAATTAATTTTATTGGACACGTATTTTTTCTTTTTTCCTGCAAACAAAAAATCATCAAAATACAGAGAACGCGAATTTTGCGTGACGTCACTCCTCGCTACAATTTTTACCAAGGCGAGGTGTCATAAGCCCCCACTCCGAAACTTTAAAGCGCTGTATCATTGTAATTTTTTATGGTTATGATAAAAGACAAAAAGACGTGTCTAATATTTTTTTATTATCTAACTGACGGACTAAATAGATTTTAACTTTTCATACCCAGTCAACATCCCTATTATAGCATTTGAAACATGCGCCATCTTCTCTGCCTCTCAAGAGCGCATATTGACGTCAAAATAATGTCAGAGTCGTTGTCAACGGGAACAATAACACTAATGCAGCGCTTACCGTGACTTCATATTTGCACCGACCATTGGCGTGCGTTTTGATTTGTCTTATATCCCGCGTTAAGTTTGCGATCTATTTTAAATAAATATGTTTGTTTTTAAATAAATATGCTAAACAGTTGCTAAAGACCGTCGAGATTTTTATAAATAAAGCCAAGAAGCCATTACTGAAACTATACGAATTATGTCTTACTTATAGCATATGCGTAGCACTATAAAAAAAACTGAGTGAATTTCCCTTATCGCGCAGTCCTTTAAAATGATAACGTTTGTAATTCGACATTCGATAATATTGATCTGGTCTTAAATAGATATCACTAACTTGATTCGAATGTGGGTTTCACAGGACATTGCTGAAGCCCACATTCAAGATACAGATTAATATTAAAAACAAAGTTTATTTACCTTTTCGATACTTCAATTCTGAAACATGATCTTGCACAGAATATTCCTTCCTATGGTCTTCAATAAACAGGTATGGCGCAACAAAATATATTATTATTATATAGATAGTAAAACAAAGCGAATTACTTTTATAGCACGCGTCCCTATACACAGAGGCTAGTAAATCTTGTCCTGACATTCTGTATAAGAGCTGCTTCACCCTATTGCTTAGTCCGAATTAGGAATTATTGTAACGTCAGGAAATAAAGCTCACTTACTTATCGTTAAAGAAATAGTAACCTTAATTTGAGAAGTTAATCTATAGTAAGGTTTTTGTTTGATTTTATGTCAAATACATTACAATGTAAAATGTTTTACATTTTTAGCTGAACAGGATTTCTGATACCTAAATGAAGTTGAGAACTGATAAAGGCACGTTTAGTGTGAAAAAGACAGTGATATATTTAGCATTTAGTGCTGGCTGTACTCTTCACCATGTTTTGAAAAATCGTTTTTTAATACTGCAACGGATTTTAATTACAGTTTTCACTTTTCACGTGCAAGTAGTACTTATAACCATTTCATCTCACACAAAGGGGAACATAATAAAACACGTAATAAAACCTGTTAAAATATTGTAACCTGTTAAAAATTATAAATAAATAGTTATAATTATCATTGGCTACAAATTTTCGAAAAAAATGCGGACCAAATTTCGTCAGTAATTATTTTATTATTATTCGTTTTTAGTGTTTCATAGCTGCTCCTTTATGCAACAATGTCTATTTGTCTAAGTCTTTAATTAAATACTTAATTCACAACAAATCAAGACAAATTTTCTTTGTGTTGTTTTATTTGTTACCGATACTTTTGCGGACGCTACCTTTGTCCCGTTCATCTCACAAGTCCGTAACTAGTGTTTTTCACACAAGTTTTATGTGCTATTATTTGCAACGGGATATAAAGCCGGCCTGACCATGTTTACTGCTCGCCCAGCCTAATCCCGCCAGCATAAAGCCAGTGCCAACCCCTTTATGTTGTGTTCGACGGTAAAATCTTAACTTATGTATCGTTTATGTACTTGTACACATAAAATGTATGAGGATGGTGTTTGTAACAATTTTCGTGATGACTCTAGTACTCACATACACTCCGATTTTATTTACGTAGAAAAATATACCTTTTACCCAGTAGAAAATATCTTAGGACAATTTATTAGGTTATGGCTAAGTGTTATAATTGGAATAAGAAATTTTTAGTTCGGCTCTAAAGAAAAAGTAGAATTATTGTTGTTTTTTAAAAAAACGACTACTGCATTTTATCCTCAAATATTTTGAATTGAATTGAAATAAAATAATTGACTTAGGTATGTACTTTCAATCGGTTATTAAATTTAAGTGAATAATAAAAGTATGGATTGTTAAAAGAAACACACAGACAAGGTCTGTAATCGGATACCATAATTCTATTTTCCCAAAATTATATATAATTTATTTTTTGATAAGAATAAAAATATATATTTTTTTACACCGATTTAAACCTTCTAACATTTGTTTTATATTGCAGTAAGCAACCACAGATGATTCTAGAAATAGCTAGTAGCTGTTGCAATCGGTTTTATACTGCTCTTGATTCTGCACTCCAAACTCACACAAACGTACCTTGATTTCATGAAATTTTCATCGCATTTGAACGCAGAAGTTAACGTTTATCGAACGTGGCGACGAAATTAGTTGTAAATTTAGGATAGGCCCGTTAAATTTAGTACAGGTGCGGTAAATTGAATTTAGCATTGGGTTACTCAATTATATAAGAACGACGTGCTTGATTTTAGACAGATGTTCACCATACGCCAATTCATTATGTTGACTTATATTTGATATAAATTAAAGATTTAAATATTTGAATTAGAGTTTTATTTATATTTCTAGTTCAAAGTTCAGAATAAAATGAAATTTATCGTTATTTTTATTTTGTAAATATATAATCTTTTTTGTGAAGAAGCTGAATTATTTATGTGTTAAAGAGCAACACGTCTTTGTACTATGTACGATCTGAAGAATATCTTTTAAATTCTTAAGACACACACTAAAGGAGCATACAGTGACAGTTACCCCTACCACTCGTGCCAATCCAAAAGCCATTTTCTGGCATAAATAAAACAGGTCTCAAGCGCCCCATACCTTTCAATTTCTACCTAGTATACCAACAATATTCCCGAGTCTGTACTAAACAACTGTCATTTTATTTTATCACCGGGCTTACGCGTAAACTCTCGCGCTAGTGATAAATTTTAATGTTGCAAACGAAATATTGTCGCGTAGTAGGGGCCTCAAAGTTTACGTGCGCCTGAAGAAATTTACGTCTGTCGAGTTAATTGTTTTATTTTTGTTTTTCTGTACTTTGTAATCGTACTTATTGTCGAAGACCACAGACCACCAACCAAGTCTCTTATAACCCGCGTAAATAGATTCTGTGTAAATCTAAGTATTTTCCATCGAATCTCATTGCATTTGTCTGAGTTACTATATTCTTTGTCTATGCCATAACTGGTCCTTCAATAATAAATTAATGATTTAGGTATGCACAAAATAAAATGAACAAAATTAGTACCTAGTTACATTATGCACGCGCTTCAGCTGGCCAACAGCAACAGAAAAGTTAGGTTCACAATACTAGTGATCTCACAAATAAAATATAACTACAGTACAAACAAGGAAAATGGAGTGTGTGACTCTCCATATTAAGTACTGCAGAGTTCACATAAATCTCTACACGATTAATCTCTGATCTTTCACAAAATAAACAAAGAGACGCCGTAAGGGAACCGTAAAATTATTCATCCACCCGAAAATTTACCTAACCCATTGTAAAAACGTCTTTTTTAACGAACTCTAAGAAGTTTTAAACTCCGTCGCGTTTCAAATCCAACATCGGTCTCAAGAGGATCTCCGTAAAAAAATTAAGTCACAAAAGAGTCCAAAAAATAAAGTTTAAATGTCCCCCTCTTTTGGCAGAGTAAACATTTTACGTTCGCTTAGGAATTGGTTGGTTGTGAATTAAAAAAGCTCTTTGTAAGGTACGCGGTGACGGTGTTTGTACACATTATAAGGTTGGCTAGGATAATTTTATTATTAAGGTTATTATTTTTTGTTATTTTTTTTTTTAAGTTGGGTGAGTAACGTTTTTTGGTAAAAAAAACTAGTAAACTTATTTCTATTATTAGTATATAATATATTATCCAGTAAGGAATTAGTTGTTTATTCCATTCTTTAAACATTTATGAAACATGTCTAATGCACGCACTACAAAAGCATGTCGAATCAGAAATTTAGGACACATAGTTAGGTACCTAATATTTTTTTTCCAAACAAGTCTATTTTACTTCCGGGGTCTCATAATCCGAACAAGCCGACCCCGCGGAAGCGTAACCCGCGCGGCGGTTAATTCATGTTGAATTCATTAAGTTTGTAGGCGCCTTAACTAGGTGTCTTGATAATTTAATCCTGCAGGATTGCCCAATTAAAATGTTGCCAACGACTTTTTAAATATTCAACCAGGAAGGGGTTACCAACTTCAAAAACGAGGTAAAATTCATCACTCCGGGGAGGATTTGTGTGAAATAATGACATTTTAGGTGTCGATTAGGAAAAGTTTGGTCGTATAACTTTTTAAAGAAGGATTTAGATTGTCATGGTCGGATAAGCGTAAAAATATTCCCAAATTCAATAAATCAATGTAGAATGGATCTATTTTTGACAGATTAATAAAATTGTTTAGGTACATTAAAATTATAATAGACTTTATTTCCAGCTAATCATTAGAAAACATGAACATAATTGCATACCTACCTAACAAAGTTGTTGTACCACAAATGATTCAATCAAAACTATGGAACAACTGAAAATATAATTTAGAGACAGGGTGGAATACAAAAATCTATAGAAACACTAAACATACATTGGTTGTGCATCAGATTCTTTCTAGACCATACTAGACTTATCTATACTATAAAAGCGGAAGTAACAGTGTCTTTCTGTTATATTTTCACTGCTAAACCGCTAAACCGATTTTGATGAAACTTGATAAGAGGTAAGTTTGGATCCTAAGAAACGACAGGGTACTTTTCGCCGCGATGACCGCAGCGGGTAACAGCTAGTAATACATGATGTGTACAGTCGACAATACTCCAATAATGTGTAATGTGAAATTTTAAATAAATAATCAATCAGCGTTCAATATTCTATCAATAAAATTAAAAAGTAGGCGGGGGTTGTGTTCTTTTTCTTGTAGTTGGCATTATTCACTTTTTTATCAATATGCCTTATAAAAGACTAAGGAAGTCCACTCCATAGGTTTTTTTATGCTATAAGTATTTGGGGATAGCCATGGGACAGACGGACGTGGACAGACGGACGACGAACATTCAACTTTTAATATTTTCATTACAATCCAGTCCCTCTGGACATCTTATAGGATAGGATAAAGATAGAACATGCTATGGTATGTCATATTACAGTAAATAATAGTATTGTGTACTAGCTGTCCCCCGCGACTTTGTTCGCGTGTATTAGGTTTTTCATTTTTGCAACATTTTTCATTTATGCTCCGCTCCTATTGGTCGTAGCGTGATGTTATATAGCCTATAGCCTTCCTCAATAAACGGACCTTCCAATACAAAAAGAATTTTTCAATTCGAACCAGTAGTTCCTGAGATTAGCGCGTTCAAACAAACAAACAAACAAACAAACTCTTCAGCTTTATAATATTAAGTATAGATATAAAAGTTTGTTAATGCTGTCTCTGACACTTTCCTCCGAGTTCTCAAACGTGACTTAAATTTGAGATGTTCTTAAATGTCTATCTGTCACTACTTTACTCCTTTAAGTGACAAGAGACAGCACGAGACTTAACGGGGACTTAAAACTGATTGACGTTTCGTTTTCGGGCATTAAAGGTGTAAAGTAGCAACATAGATATTAAAGAACGTCTTAAAGTTGATTTCCGTTTTAGTTTTCGGGGAAAAGAAGCCTAAGATCCCTTATAAATTAGATGTCTATTTAAACTTGCATTTGAAAAACAGTATATTATGAATGATAAATAGAAAAAATAAGGATTAGTTCTGTTTGTCCAAATTACTATAATTATTGCTACGAGAATATAATATAATTGAGTAGATACAAATAGAAAATTAGTGCGCCTTAATAGAGCGACGACAAGGATATAGTGCATTGGTTATTACCCTTTGGGTAATGATATACAGGAAATTACGCAAATATATGACTGATATAGAATGGTTATTTTAACAATTTCATCACCGGCCTCGGTAGCGCAGTAGGCAGCGCGTAAGTCTCATAATCTTAAGGTCGTGAGTTCGATCCTCACCCGGGGCATTGCTTTTTGCTTGTTTATTTGAATATTTTTTTGTGTTTATATAGTTAAATTTCTTAGATTTAAATTTATATCGTAATTTTATTATATTAATTCACTTTCCCTTGTAGATGACTTAATAAATTAATAAACAAAAATTTGTTCTTTTCTCACTAATATTACTGCCACTGAATACTTAGCAATACACTGTCTACTTTTTTATCGTGTGGTTTTATAAATGGCCAAAAAGGTTTAAACCGTTCTTTTATATAAAAACCTAACTATTATAATGTTTATAAAATGTGTAGCGGTAAATGAAAAAGAAATATTTAACTTATTCTTCTAGGTTTCAAAAATATTTACTGTTCCTAGAAAAATATTACTTCGAGACTTACAGAGACATCTATTTTAACAATGTGTTTTACTTAAACCAAAACATACATCTAAGTTAAAATAAATTAGATTTACATCAACAGGTGGCGCTACGCGCTACACGAGCAGCTCGCGCCATCTATCAAAAACTTCTAGAACTATTACGAAAGCAGCGCACATCCGAACCCGTACACACATTGATAACTTAGTTTTTAGAAAGACTACTAGATGGTGCTATTCCAACTGTAAGCAGTATTTTTTCAAGCTAAAGATTTTAAATCTACTGATCGACGAAAAATAAGTATTTCAGGTATGAAGTAGGTGTTGATATGCTCTTGTAATATATTATCATGCACTTGTAAAATTTGTATACTTTCTTAAATACCTAAATGATTTTACAAGCATTCAGGATATATATTTTTTAGTGAATAATGTGAGCTAGGTATGGCGTCACTGCCGATTAGTTAAACGCCGTCCGTGTCAGAATAGAAAATAATCGATGCAAAAAAACCTTACATGTTTATTGACTTAACGCACCAGACAACTATAAAAACGACAATTTATTATAGTTTCTAAATCAATAAAATTATTTACGCAAATTATAATAAAAATAAAATGAAAACAGTTTTTTGCCGCAAGGTCGACAACTGGCGCCAGTGTTTTAAATTCTTTTGTGATGATGCTGGATGGTGGAAAAACAACCAGGGATTTACCTCTTTTATACGGATTTTATTATTTTTATTTCTAATCCAAGAACTTTGCACGGACAATAAAACCTTAACGTTATTAGATATTTGTTTGTAAATTGACAAGGTGATCCATTTAAATTATACTTATTGCAGTGCAAACTTTTTTAAACTGACTTTTAAAGAAGGAGGTTCTCAATTATCTGTATGTTTTTTTTTGTATGTTTGTTATTAGATTAATCTTTGATAGGGTCCTGAGGTACCATACAAATTAAATCAAAATTGCTGATTTTTAACCAAAAATGTCATTTTAGTACCAAAACGAAATTGCGTAATGAAGTCGGTTTTTCTTATATATTGTGGAAACGATTTGTTATATTTGTATACTTAAGTAGTATTTAATACCCAAAACATTTTTGTTTATATTTTTCATTTTGTTCAAAATACAGTTCAAAGTGCCAAAACAATTAAAATACTTAGATGACAGTTTTATTAAAGTGTTTATTAAGGAAATCATTGGAATTAATGTTATTATTGACAACATGGAAGTAAATTAAAATACCTACTACCTACATAGTACGTAGTATGTGTAGTGTATATGTAGTATGAACTTTTAGCACTAGTATAAACAATTAAAACCGTAAAATTTGTGTCTTATTTATTAAAACTATCTCGAAACCTAATATCGGAACCATCTAAAAAATTTGTACACCAGAAATGGTATAAGGAACGTAATTTAATGTTAACATCTATTGTACTATATTCTGACAAATAAATCTTATTATTATTATTTTGTATCTCTCTTTTTTCACGGGCTATCCTCAGTATTGAGAATACCCGGTCCTTACACAGGTCCAACACGCAGTGGCCTTCTTGAGAACTTTACTCTAAACTGGGATGGGGCATCTACTAGGGCCCATCCACCTCTGCTCTATGCAAGAACAGATATGAACGGTCCAAAGTAGATACAGAGCTATTGTAAATTATGAATGGAAAGTGAAAATTTAGGCTATGTGTAGGTAAATGTTAGTGGATTGGTTATTAGAACTAAATCGGAAAACTATGGCACCTGCCTTCTAACACATATAAATGCAATCAAATAGGCAGGTCACCGGATGGGCCCCCCAACATAATAATTATTATTATTATTATCGACATTTTCGCATAAACGTGTGTCGACACGGTCGTATCGTAGTATTAATTAATATAGTAAAAATTTGTTTACGCTCGGTATTTGTCTATGTATGGGTACTCGAAGCGTACAAACTTAAATATTTTCCAGTCACTGCAATTCGTGATAAGTAGGTAGGTAAGTACAGACTAAACTAACTCAGACTCATAAAAACAAATGACTACAGTAAAAATTCTGATTGTCAACGACTCAAAGCTTCAATTTTGAAAACAGATACACAAAGCTGACCACTTATCCATGCACGTACCACTCAACCTACATAAGACGTTGTAAATGCAACATTTTTCCTTGCTAATAGCTTGAAATATTCGCATTCCTTCTCCAGTATCGTAAGCAAAGCTAGTAAAGCAGCGGGCAGTAAGGTCACATTTGACAGTTAAGGTAATAAAATAAAACAGGCAGGGTCTGATGGAGTATTGTTTCGAATTCCGTCACGCGTTCAACGCAGTGCATGGGTACGATCATGGGTTAAGGCCAGTGAACAGTGATATGGTTCCATGGAATTTCCAGTATTCTGGTACATTGATGTGGTTTTAAATGTATTTTTAGAGGATGTACGATAGTTGAGCCTGAATTGTAATGAATACCTTAACAGTTGTTAAGGACTTAGTAATGTTTTAAATAACTGAACCAAAGTGTTTTTAGACCCCATGAATAAAAATCTTCCAATTAAAATGTTTAATTCTAAATGTGTACAAAAGGTAACTGACATTTTAGAAGGGATTCCCTAAGAATATTTTGTAGTCCCAACCAAAAGAAAGAATTCCCTGGCAGATCCTAGCAAAACTTTCTAAATCCAAGATCTTCATAATAAAGAAGAACTTAATAGAGAAGAAGGATTATATTACGCACGTAAAATGTGTTTTTAAGGATTTCCCAAAAGAGTGGGAACTCCTTAAAAACACATTTTACGTAACATTTGTAATAGACAAGAATGATTTGAAATGACGAAAAGAAATTGTAATTAAAAAGAAACGATTGGCCAAAGCAATGGGGATGTTGACTGTATATGAAAAGTAAATGTTTAATCCGTAAATTACGTAATAAATAAATACATTTTTTACTTTTTCAATATAACTAAAAACTAAGGAGATAATGCGAATCAAAGTTCAGGAGTTAGTGCTAATTACGTCACGATGTTACAGAGAACGTGAGACATCGTGACGTCATGTGACATTTCAAATCAATGTATCTCCGTAAGATTTTGGTTACATAAAAAAAAAATACGTGTCAATTGTTAACTAATGTACCTGTCGGGCATTTAAAGAATGATTAGTAAGCAGCCTAGTCCAATAGCTGAAGCTTATGAAATTTCTCACTCGTTTTTCCATAGGAATTTAATTCTGAAATACACAACGCAATTATAGTATTGATCTCTTATTTGAGTGTATAAAATGATTTTCAAGTTTATATAATAACTTTCGTAAGGAGTATTTATAATTATTGAAAACAAAGCGGGTTACTCACATATATTCTCGGGATCGCCTGACTAGTTCAGACTCAATAGGAGTCCCTAATCATGAGCTGACGCGGCCGCTGCGTGAGTAAACCATTTTGTTTTTAATAATTATGTCTTTCAAGTTTATAGTCACCACTTTGACTTATGAAATAGAGATCAAGCTCAAGTCGAGATATATTGTTTCCGCGAATGAATACACGTTTGTTTATTGCTAATAAAACTTATTTAATGCTTGCAGTGTAATTGATTTCAATGTAATTAGTGGGAACTGTAATTAACATTCATTTTACTACACTAGGCTAGTGTATCAATGATTGAATGTTTACCGTCTTATTGTTGGAATGTTAACCCGTAAGTCCCGCGAATGTGGTGTATCTGACCACACTTAGTATTATTACATATTTGCACTCAAGATCAAACATTGCCACTATGCAGCTGTTAACGTACCTAGCCTGATATTGGCTCAAGTAATTTTTATAAATAAATATATGTGGACAACATCATTTTTATACATTGCTCTGATCCCAAAGTAAGTAGCTAAAGCACTTGTGTTATAGAATTCAGAGACAACGAAGGTACCACAAACACCCACACCCGAGACAATGTAGAAAAGTGGTATTTTTTAATGTTAAATTTAGGTTTCGGACGCTTTTTTTTAAATTTTATTATTTTTTTCATAATTAATGTCGTTAATAAGTAGGTATATATCATGTATTTTAATGAATCTCCACAAAAAATCTTTACTATTTTTTTGCATAATATTAGCTAATGTTATTGTGGCTGCTAAGACAAAGTCTTGGCCTTTTCTAACACTTTACGCTTGAACTTATCTGTTTTTGCCAACTTAATTGATTTATAATGTGTATTGTTATGCTTCTATAAATACGTAAATACCGGTGCCATCAATACAAAACATATTAATTATGTCGCACAATATACAAACTAACAAATAGAATAAGATGAATGTAAAAACCTATTCTTTTAGATCATTTTATAGTTTACTAGCGACCCGCCCCAGCTTCGCATAGGTAGACAAAACATTAGATGAATAATTATACACTAGCTGTCCCCCGCGACTTTGTTCGCGTGTTTTAGTTTCAACGGTTTTTCATTATTGCAACATTTTTCATTTATGCTCCGCTCCTACTGGTCGTAGCGTGATGTTATATAGCCCATAGCCTTCCTCAATAAACGTACTATCCAATACAAAAAGAATTTTTCAATTCGAACCAGTAGTTCCTGAGATTAGCGCGTTCAAACAAAAAAAAAAAATCTCTTCAGCTTTATAATATTAGTATAGATAATAAAATTTCCTCTTTAATCAATTATCTATTGCTGAAAACTCCATTAAAACCCGTTGCGTTGTTTAAAAGATCAAACCGTACAGACAGCGGGATCAACTTTGTTTTATTGTAGGTATCTAAAGATTAAAATATACTTGACGCTCAAATATGTTAATATGAAATAGTTATAAGCAAATACTGAAAAGTCAGTAAATCAGTTTTAAGTCGCCGTTAAGTCTGATGCTGTCTTTGTCACTTTAAGGTGTAAAGTAGCGACAGATAGGCTGGACATTTAAGAACGTCTTAAAGTTAAGTCGCGTTTCTGTATTCGGGGGTATGTCCTCTTATTTTTTGCTTTGTGCAATTCTGATATAAATTTTATTCTTGGTACTATTTACTGAAGTTAATGAGTTGTAAAGATATATTTTTTAATCTCTTTCTCTTTATGTAAAATAATATTCATCTAAATCTAGTAAGACTTGAAGCCGACCTCAACAAAATTTAGGAAATAGGGCAAAAGAAGAGAATACAGAAGTTGAAATAATGGAAGGGATCATTGTGACCATTACGAACACCGTAGTGTTATGGCACCCTTGCTCTGTCCATACCGGTATCGTAAATTAACTTAATTGTAAGTTGTATATATTGCAAATTGTTTTATAATGAAATCATTAATTATGTTTTAATCCTTCGAATGACGAGCGTGGAACATTATCACGTTTTAACGATTAAATATTAGCTGCTTGAAATAATTACTGTTTTGCATCGTAAAGTATTTTAACAATACAGTGTTATTAAATTTTTAATGTAGGTACATATTTTAGTGTTTATTTGTGGTATAAACACCGATAAAATTACATTCAGCAAAAAACTTAAAAAAAAAACCAAAGTGTCATGTATCACAGCTTAGCATATAAAAATAAAATAAATAAATGTGGACAACAACATTTTTATACACTGCTCTAAACCCAAAATAAGTAGCTAAAGGACATGTGTTATGGAATCAGAGACAACGAAGGAACCACAAACACCCAGACCCGAGACGAAGTAGAAAAGTGGTTTTCTATGGGATCGAACCCGATCGCATAGAAAACGCACAATCTATTCATACTAATACAAAGTGTAGGGAACTTTCGTGTCCCTTTCAGTAACAATTAAAATCATGTTACATCTCTCAAGATGGTACAATACTACAAGTTAGTAATTACTTCAAACATTAGCCAAAGAAAGAAAGAAACATGTTTTATTTTGAAAATATGGGTACAAAATGGCAATCGGGATGAATAGGCATGCAAAAATACTAATGAGCCAGAATAACATCAAGCACAATAAATATAAATATTACTGTGAGAAAGATAATTAAAAAATTATTACAACATACATTATTTACTTGAGATATTATCAGTCGGAAGAGAGAAGTCCTATTCATTCAAAAAATCTAAAATATTGTACGCCTTACTAACTAGAATAATCCTCAGTTTATTTTTAAAAGTGACATGGGCGGTTATCTTCTACTTTTAGGAAATTTATAATGACACTTTTAAAATTTATTTATTTGCTAAAGTATAAACAATTAAATATAGATATTTCTTTAACACCTAGCAGGATTTATGCACACCACGATGGCGCCAAGATTCCAAAAGTCGTGTCCATCACAAGTTTTATTGCTTCGTGTGATATTATCAATTGTATTAAAAATCCGCGCTTTTAGTAGAAAAATAATAAAATCTTTGACAACAATTTATTGTTTTATAAGTGTTGAATAGCTGGTCTGTTAAATCATTTGTTTACTTTGATTTACGTCATAAACTACTAGGAAATACCAAAAAAAAAATCGACACATATGACGATGTATTTCAAGGTATCCGTGATGACGTATTGAATCTCTTTTGTAGTAATAAGATAAGTATTATTTCGTGGTAACATCTCCGATGATAACGTTTATTATTAAGAATTCTTTACATAAAAACTTAATATTCTTGTCGTGTTATTACCTCGTATTTTCGTGGAATCTGCCATGGAAAAATGTTTCGCCGAATATCGTATTAGGTAAAAATACATAGGCACTATTTATTATAAAGTTCTTAAAATCAAAATCAAAAAGTTTAAAAGGTGAATGACTCTAGATGCGCAGTTCCATAATGTTATTCCTATGGAGAAGAACCGACAAGAAACTAAGTAGGTTATGTTCATTAAATCATGGGCTGACGCGGCGTGGCGCGGCGGTGGTGTCGCGAGTCATTAAAGTCGACTCGCGACTCCACCGCGGCCGCGTCAGCTCATGATTAGGGACTCCTATTGAGTCTGAAACTAGTCGGGCGATCCCGCAGAATATGCGTGAGTAAGCCGTTGTATTTCAATATTTTTTAAATAATTATGAGATATTAATTGGTACATTATGTTAATTTTCCTCATCCCTACTCATATTCCTCTCCTCGCCATAAACTGCCTTCGGGTTCTAATTCCATCAGGCGAGTTTACATAAAATTACATAAATAATTATAAAGAAACATTAAGAGAGAACTAGCAAGGTTTAAATGTGAATGCAATATTAGTGTAACTTAGTTATATTCAAAGATTTTTCGTGCTCTCATGCCACCTTGTGCCCTTACTCTCCAATTTAATTATAATTCTAATACAGTGCTAATGTAAAATTGTTATTCATTATCAGGCACACAAACAAAACAAAGTTAAAAAAAAAAGTCTCAATTTTTTTCTTCCAAAGTTTTTAATAATATAATAATTCCAGTCAGTACCTTCCATTGACAGCATTTTTTTATAAATACTGAATCTCCTGCCTTCTAAACTAATATCAATTTTGCATTGGCATTGTATTATATTATTTGTATTAGAATTTAAATTAAATTGGAGAGTAAGTAATTTTAATTCAGCGTGGTTGGTTATCCTCGAAGTTTTTATAAACATAATTACACTCTGCGTTATTGTAAACATCAGGATGTCAGGAAGGAATGTGAAGCAGTAATTATTATTAAGACTTTGTATTTATTGACTTAGATGTTTTATTTGTTTTAGCAATAATTAGCACGTGTGAACAGGATGTGGTTAGCTGTAGCAATTACTTAGCGTTTTTATATAAACCTATAATTTACAATAGGTAAAACTAATTACCTGTGCATTACACCTAGTAATTATACTATATTTTTCTATATTAAAAACAGTTGTATTTTTTTTGTACGGTAATCGAAAAAGCCTAATTTTTTTATCTACGGGGTCAATAAACCTTTGCAAAATTTCTTCTGTTTGGAAGTTTAATTTCTGTCTTTAAGTTCGTTTTCTGGAAGATATCGCTATTACCCATAAGACCGCTTCCGACGTACCCACGGTTTTCTAAAATGGTGTATCTTGTGTGGTATACAATAAAGAACATTATATCTGTCAATCTCTGTACCTGCTTTAAAGAGAGTTATTTTAAACAAAATTATTTTATTTATATTTATTTATTTATTTCAATTATTATTTATAAAAAATATGTTTTTAAAAGATACTTTCGAAATTAACAGTGTCTCATAAAACAGTACAGATTGTTTGACTGTTAGATCAATATTATTTATAAGTAATATACATAAATACGGGAAAAAAATTATACTCTTGAATCTTTATGCAAATAATAAAACTTTAATTTACAAAGCTTTTTTCACTTATTTCTTTAATCACTAGTTTAATAAATTCTCCTCAATCACACATTTCAAACATTTGACTCGTCACGATTTATCATAAATAAGACAGTTCTAGCTTTTTTTTATAAAAACCCTTTTAATATTGGTGAGATCATCAGCACCTCCCTTTGTAGAAGCAAGGGCGGTCTGTTACATATAAATAACTATATTAATGTGATTGCTATTTGACCTTAGCTTGGCACCATGCATTTAGGAATGTTTTAAAGAGAAGCTCTTCTCACTTTGTTAATTGGAGTTTCTTGTCGGCTCTTCTACGTGTAATGATTTGTTGAAGAAACCTATTTAAATTCTTGACGTTACATTATTTTTGTGAAATAATTTTGAGATTTTATTTTGGGTTATGTCATTTATGTCAATGTCAAATCTCAAAGCATTGGCTTTATCTATTCTTAATTAATTTTCTTAACTAGAAAAGTCTCGATAAAGATGAAATTTACAAGAACCACAGTTAATCCATGTTTCTACGTAAAATTATTTTACGTCCTCAGTTCTGCAATTAGAACTTTCTATTAATCAATTAAAATCAAATCGGTCCTAAAACTTTCATTTAAAAAATCCCGAGTTAACGAAAGCCATACGGGCTTTGGTTAACTCGGGATCTTCCTCTTAACCCTATAACGGTGACGGTGCAACCCTCAAAATCACCCAATTATACCCCTTTTAAGAGGCACCGCCCAAAGCTATTAACTGTTGAACTACTGAATTATCTACGATCGTTTAGGTGCATCGTTGATTAGTAATGGCTGTCTCGAGAAAAGAGATATTGTAGTCCGTGATTAATTATTTTCACCCTGTTTTAATTTTGGAAGCGTAGAATTTTTTAACTGTTTTATCTTTTCAAATTGTAAATCAGATTTTGATAATGGTAAAGGGGTGGCTATTGCAAAAGTATGATAGTAATGGTGTTCTCAATTTAAATTTTACAGTTTTGACAAATTAGGATCACGTGTTACAAATATTACATGCTTTTAATCCAACTGCGCCAGAAAGAGGGTTATCTTAAAATGCATGCTCCATCAATAAATAGTACAAAGTTATATTTGAAAAAATAGATAGGTACGTAATTTATTCGGTTGCAGATATTTTAATCCTATAGAAATAAAACTATACTTACATTTAATTTACTGAAACTATACTCTTAAAAAGGTATAGGTCATTTTACCTTATCGATAATGACTTGCTTCAAAAATTGTGTGAAAAATCTTCGTACGGGATTGACGAGATATTTTGACTTAGTACTCTCAAAAATTTATCTCTCTAATGGATCGATCATGTAGGTAAAATGTCTGATATTATTAATGTACCAACTATTATTATTCAGCTCGCATCTTTTCACAAACGATGCCGACAATGATCAACTTCGACGGAACAGCGAATCAAAGGAGTCGCCTTTATGTAAAATTATTTTGACTCAATACAAAATACAGTATTATGAATGTTTGATAAATTAAACTTGTCATAGAATTAATAATATACTATTAATATCTTTAATTTTATGTGTTGATTTGATACGTTTATGTTCGGCTCATATTAAGTTGTCATAATTATTAATTGACATAATAGATTCTGCGAAATACTTTGTCATTGATGTCATTTACAAATATTGTGTTGGTACTTTTTGTTTGGGTTTTTTTTTTTAAATCGAATTAAATGTTGTAGAACGATTTAAGCAAACGGATGTCATTTGTTATTAAATTCAGCTTATTTTATACTGTGCGTCATATTTAAATTAACGCTTTTCTGATATTATTTTTATTAAAAGCTCTATGTAGAAATGTGAATGCGTGTAACGAATATTTAAACAAAAATAGTTTAAATGAAGTAATCATTTTCTATCTGTTATTAAAGACCATGTTCTTTCAGAAAATAGAGAAGAGCTTGCATGTACATATCGTCATGATCGTAGAATAATGTCGGTTTTGCAAAAAGTTCGAAATTGACTTTTTTCCATATTTGGAAACTACATACTGTAAATATTGTAACTACATTGAAAAAAAAAATCTATCTATTTTGGATTTCAAATTATTCAGTCGGTAAACTGTTGGATTTGATAGGCGCTCATAGTAAAATGACGCTTGTGCATACTCGTCATTGTACGACGCGCGGGGATCTCCCGTCACCCTCTCCCGCTCCCGACGAATCTGCACAAGCGCCACTATTCGTCGGATTCGCCCACGCATAGCGCCGGATTAAGTTTTTCTTTAACAATTACATTATTTTATCTTTGTTTACCTGTTTATTAATTATTTGGTGCCTGGTTTTTTACATAGCAGGTTGAAATTCTGCCACAACGAAAACAGAACGATCAAAGTTACGTTACAACTTGTCGAAGAAACAAGCAAAAATTATAAAACTAAGAATTTTATTCATGAAATGTGCATTGATGAGGAAGACTGCATACCAAAGACTCCAGGTAAGTAAATTCACTATGTGTTATAATTTGGTATCATTTAATTTTAGTATTAATATAAAATTAGCAAAGTAATTATTTTAGCGTCTGTTCTGACTATCCGTCGGTTTTCTACGGAAAATTATGAATCGATTATAAATTTAATTTACATAAAAATAATAATTATATCTGATAATACATATTATTCTGTTGAAGTTGTATTATATTTAACAAGATTTTAATTTTCAAGTTATAAGTAACCATGCTACACTTTTCTATGGAAATGATTTTTTATGTGACGGTCGTATCTGACCATCCTACTTTGTTCTTAGAACTAAATTCACTTCCGCCTTTTTTCTATTGAAAAACTATGTTTAATTGTATATATTTAATATATTTTTTTATAAAAACATAATCTAATCTGAGTAATAATTAATCTGTATAAATAAAAAGAATTAAACTTTATTATTTATATACTTGCGAATATTTTTATTGAGAACCGCTTTTGTACGGGTTTTATCAGTCAACGTTGACCTGTGATATTATTAATTTATATTTTTATTACATTATACTGTCATTTTTTTAGACAGCCATTTGCCGTAACCCCCAGGAGCGAGTTGATGACTTTTATGAGCAACATACGAAACAAGTGAAATTATAAAATCAATAGATAAAAATATGAACCCTAATGTACCTACCATTACCTAATTTTGTTTTTAGAGAAGATCTTATTCTGGCCATAAATCAAAATGCATCCTCACCATATTTCCTCCCGGCAGAAAATCAGCAAAGTGTTCGTGTCCTCAGGTTTAACTGCTTTAAATACCTCTAAATTGATGTCAGATCTTTCACAATCTGTCACCTTTCCCTCAACCGATTACCCCAGTTGTTGGCCACAACGGACAAAAACCTATGCCATTACCATACTATACCCATGGTAAAGCATGTTACGATTTTTTTGTCTCACTCATGTCCTTCCCATGGTGCAGACTATAGCAACAGGTCATCATCAACTTTGCTAGTCATCACAAACTAGCTTCATGCTAGTCGTCTCCGGCGCCTCTTATTCGAAGTATTAATAAATAACGTGCCCAAAATTATGATGATTGGCAGAAGTTAAGAGATAGGCAGAAGCTTATCGAATACAGGAAAATAATAATCCAGCAAAAACTATAGGCATGCCTTGCAAGTATAGATATAAATGTTACACTATGTTGATTCTTAAATAAGGTGATCGTGAGGAACAACACTTGCATGTTGCGAACTAGCCCGTTCATACAAGAGGCAACGTAAGTCTCCGATACCCGACCACTTTAGTCTTAATCAATTTAGTACGATTACCTATATGATTTGTATGGCTTGAAGTTGCTTGGATACTGAAATCATCGGGTATCGGAGACTTGCTTCACATCGTGTACGAACGGATTACCCCGATACCAAGCAACCATTGTTCTTCACGTGACGATGTTGATTCTGAAATAAGGATCACCTTATTTCAGAATCAACATGTCTGTAACATTTATATCTACACGTGCAAAGCCTGCTTATAGTATTTGTTGGAGTATTTTTGTCCTCAAATCAAATCAAATCAATCTTGCATTCAACTTTTAAAGTATCGCGTTGTTTTGTAGTATTTTTTGCCACAGGCGTTCTGTCCACAGTGTGATTAAAACAACTCCTGTGTTTTTGCTCAGCAGCCCTTTCTAGCACACTGTTTGTTGGTTTATACCAATTAATACACTAAATAAATGGAAAACACTTGTACGTTGGGCTAAAGTAACAGAAGATTCTTATAAAGTCCTAGACAATAGTGCAATAGAAATGTTGTAATCATTTTGATTAGATACTTATTAATATTTCTAGTTTCATAATTGTTACTATTTTCATCTATGAAACAGGGAGATAACGAAAAAAAAACATTTCTTTTTATTGTAATAACATTGATTGTGATACTTGCTTGCTGCTATACTATTTGCTGGTATATTGCTGGCTTGCTGTTATACTAGCTTTGCTAATAAATGTTGATGTTTTAGATTAGAAGTAATCAGGTCCAAATACCATCAACATTATAGTTTCTTAGTCTAATTGGTACAAACATAATGCTGTAGATAATTACTAAACTTAAGCTTAATGTTTATCATGTTGATTAAAAAAGAATACAACCAAATAATTTGTATTTTATTTAAGATACCCTACCTACCCCAACCTACGATGTCAACCTACCTATTTCTTACTGACCACCTGCCTACTTACTAACTTGTGGTTAAAATAGAATACGACAGATAACATATCCGACAAAATATTACTCAGTAAGTCGATAGAACATGATCGGAAAGTAACATCCGTCATGCTTTGAACAGTAATTTTCCGAAGAACAATGTCGGATAATACTATGTGACTGTAATGTTGTGTGTTGACTCCGAAGTAAAATGCAGCATGTGATTTTTCTAGAAAACTGAATAAATATAAGTTTTTATTTTTATTCAGTTTTAAAACAAACCCTTATTCTGACTTATATACCAATTTTCATAACAATAGATTAAGAATTAAAAAAGTTACGTCAAAAAAACTAACATAATTTTTTAAAATGGCTCCCCTGTAAAGTTTGATTTATGTTAGATCCGTCATTATTCTACGATCATGACGATATAATTATATTACCGTACTCAATTTACTTATTTTATTTAAATAAAAATAACTAAAATGCAGTTTTCTCAATGCAATTCCGTGTGCTATTACATCGACCCAAATTGAGTTATCAACTTTGGTGAAATTCATTGTTTTTAAGCTTTTATACTTCTTTTTGTGCCGATACGTGTTTAATAGTCAATTAATGATGCTACCTGCGGCTCTTTTTATCTTAAACCGATCGATGAACCCGTGTTCTACCTGCTTAGTTGCGCTATGCGATAAGACGTATATATGTCGCTGATTTCCGCGCATTAATGTAATTAATTACATTGAATTCGACTGAATCATTGTTTTATGATATTTAATATTTATACTACTGAATTACCTAGAAAGAGAAATTGTCAGAAACTTACTAAGTTACTTATTTGTTCTGTGTCTGGGTGTAGTTTATGTATAATATATAAGTAAATTTATCAGTTGTCTGGTTGCCATAATACAGGCTCTGCCTAGTTTCGAATCAGATGGCCGTGTGTGAGTTGATTAAAAAAAAAAATTAATTTTTGCTAGTACAATATCGCAAATTCTCATAAAAAAATATACTGCCGATTGAGTCATTATACAGTCAAACTTAACGAAACATAAATTAATGAACCATAAAATAAATTCGATAATAACAACATAATTTTAATTGCCAAAAAATAACACTCTTTAATTAATTATTCAAATAATACTCGTTCCCTGAATTTCGTAGAATGCTTTAACAGTTTCACTTATTTTTCTGCGATATTTTATCGCGTCGCTTCGCAATTAGCTGGGACACAGCTTACCATGGCCGGTCTCAGCCGCAGGGTTAGGTCCATACAATCGAATGGACCACATTCAAGTGGCCTCAGGGTTACTGCCTAATGAATTGGGATTGTATTTTTATAGATGATTGTTGTCGTTAAACTTTTAAATGAATGCTCTTTGGGTTTAAGTAACTGTTAATGTTGAGAATTATTATGAGCGTGCTACTGATGGATTGCGATTCGGGACTGCATAATTATCTAAAGGTAATTTCAGTTTTTTGATGCATTTCGTGATTGTTTTAACAAAAAGATTTTTATAATATACAACTTGCTTTCTAAGTTACCCGTAACTAAATTAAGTACTATCGTTTAGACTTAAAAATTATTAATTGTTGAAAACATGTTGATTTGACACTTTATTTTCTAATTATCGAATATTATAATGAAAAGTCTAACAAAATCTGATCAGTGGTTTTTGAGAAACATACCTAAATAATAACTTAATTTACTTACATATTTACGTCTAATACAGAACTTCCTTTTTTTAAGTCAGTCTAAATTGATAAACTGTTGCAATTCTGAATATAAATGTTCTCTCCATTCATAATTCATTCCAAGTCTTGAAGCGTATCTTAACAATTGTTTTTTCTCTAAAAGTAGTTTACCACAAAGTATTTTCTTCTAGACAGCCACAAAATTCACAAACAAATAGATTCGGAACAAATATTTGTTACATGCGGCCATTGACCCCGCTACCTGTAACAACATGCTACGAAAATAGCCAAGTATTTCTAAGACAAAGCAGGGTCTTTTTGAAACTAAAGTTTTTACATATTTACTCCTGTAATATTTAGGTACTTTAGGTATTTAATTTCAAATACATGAACTGTAAATTTTCTTTATGAAATCTATGAGAACGTTATTTCCAGAAGCAGGTACCGACCTACACTGCACAGTAACATACTTGTAGGTGTTGTGATGACTTTAATTATTCATTTAAATTAATTTTATCTCCTGAATAATGGGGAAATTCATAAAATTGTTGGTATTATTTTAAGAAGCTTAACATAATGATTTATTTTTGCTTAATAGTACACAAAAATGGGACTATTGTATATAAACCACGGTCCAAAATAGAAACTTTACTGTAAAAATAGTAAACCAGGCAGTATAAATTCAGAGAAGTAGGACCTCCTTTTATTAAAAAACAAAACTATCATTTTTCATTTTTTAACCGATCAACTATAATAATTATGCCGTATATTTTTTATAGACTTACTAATCATAAGGCGGAAACCATTTATCGGTAATGGAGCAGTCATCATATCCTGATCAGACGAAATCCTGTAGTTTATAATTATATGAAGCCATGCAAATTAGACTCCTTGCGTTCGACCTATTTCGTGACGGATTGGTTTGTTTAATACAGTTATTAGTTACTGTTGGTGTATTAGACGCTAAGAATTATACATTTTTATTTTTATTTATTATAAAGTAGCTGTTTCCCGCGGCTTCGCCCGCGTGAAACAGCTACTATATAATTTGCCTATGTCCGTTCTCAGGCTCTAGACTAACTGTAACTGACCTGACATACTGTAATCGTATGGCAAATTTCATTAAAATCGGTTCAGTAGTTTTGGTGTGAAGAAGTGACAGAGTTAATTTCGCATTTATAACATTAGTAAGGCTATCCATACTTCAGTAATATTTATTGATACGAGAGACCTGTGGGAGAGATTGACACACTGCGATTATATTTAAACAGTAGATTATTAGTTTATTACTTGGTTGAATTGGTTGAATTCTTGGTTGTATTACTTGGTAGAATATTTAGATATTTTTTCTCTAAAGTTTATCTATCCATTCTAGTTGATTTTTTCTATTATGCTAGAGATATTTCTTGTAAATATTTTGCCTCTTTAATTTTAACTGTCGACACAAACAATTTTAATCACAATCGTTTTAACTAACGGTTTAGAATCAAATGCGTCTACATTAACTGGAATACACCCAATAAAAGGTAGCAGTGCTGGGTGGCGGGTGTTTATGGTCCAACTTGTGTGTTCCCATAGCGTTCGTCGGATTTTTATTTCTCTATTGCCATCGACTGCAATTGAGTCCATGGTTTTATTATTCTGCTTCTGTTTTGACCCTAGTTGAGTGCGCTGCGAATTTTGTTCTAGTTTTTTGTTCTTTTGTTGATTGGTTTTGAACTTGTGTTACACTTTACGCAATACTATGCTTAGAATTTTAGTGAACATGGTAAGATTTAAAAAATAGTCGCGTTCCTCAAGTTCTTGAGAACAAAAATACTTCAATACGTTAAAAAAGCAGACAAGATAAAAGTAACAATGAGTTTTGAAAGATTATGGTGAATGCAAGACTTAAAACAAAGCTATGATTCTTTATTCCATTTGCAAAATAATATAAAGTCACATTTAAAAATAATACTGGTCTATAAACTTCCCACTGCTGGGCACAGGCCTCTTCTCATATAGAGAAGTCACGAGCATTGATCACCACGCTTGCTCACTTGCTGGTTGGCGATTTCAGATTCCAATTTATGGAATCCAGGTTACCTCACGATGTTTTCCATCACCATTTACTAATGGTGTCTTAAAATAAGTAAGAAAGTACTTAGTATTTAAACCTGCAACCTCGTGCATACAAATCCGTTTGTTGAACTACTAGGCCACCACGACCACCTTTATTCAAGAGAATGTATAAACAAATAAGAATGACAAAATAAACATCCCAGCATCACCTATAAAAATATCCATTGTGATGCAAGAATTATTGGTCTTTGTGCAATACGATAATTGCTTAGAGAAAACAATAAGGTATTAAGTTATGTATTTCTTATGCAATTTCGTCTTATTTTTAACTCTGCGGTTGAAAAAACACTGGAAATTTCTATAGAATACCTACCCACAATTATTTGTTTACTGCTAACCTACATAAGGTAAAGACAAACAACGTTCGAAAGATTATTAAAATTTGATACCTGAAATTGCCATTTTTTACTAACGAAATATGTGATTTGTTAATCAATGCTCGTTTTTCTTCTTAATATATTAGAAGACGCATAATAAATTTGTAGGTATTCTTTTCCAAACATTTTCATTAAATTTAGTTTCTTCTGCCTAGCTCGTCGGCTTCCAGTTTTACCAGATTCAGCTGAATACCGTATTTTATGTGGAGCGACTGCCCATCTGGCCACCATAGCCCCTTTTACTGGGTAACACAGTATCGCATGGTTAGACTGGTTGTCAGAATTGTAATGACTTAACGACAGCCAAAAATCAACGTATGACAGACGGGACTGAGGCACTTTGGGGGTCTTGGTATTTCACAAATGGTCACCCATCCACGGACCAACCGCGGCGATAGCGGCTTAAACTTTTAATATCGGTCCAACCGTATGGCTTACCCTTAGCAACGAGCAGTTTCGTTAACTTTAAGTGTAGAAGAATGAAATGTGAAATAAAGAATCCAGTTCAATAATATTTATGCCATAAAGGCGTACTGTTATTTCTAATACGTTCTCAATACAGTGACAGACTAGGGATATTTATTCAGTGTGTTTTCTTTCCCACCCTGGGAAGAATAACATCCTATCCCAATAATACCTACAACAATATAGTTATATCGTGAATATTGGAAAACGTTTGGTGGTATACGAATTAAACGTTTAGATTTATGTCTATTTTGTATCTACTAGTAAGTATTAAATAGCTTTTGTTTGGAGATTTGTTTCTAGATTTAATAATCATTGTCTTTGGCCCTTGCGTCCATTAAATTAACATTATTATCTTCTTGTACATTTTCATTTAAAATTGTATTCATTAGTATCTATCTAACTAAGATAAATTGTATGCAGTCCTCATACAAAGTTACTATTTATATAGAAAGGTTTTGCAACAAAATTAAGCCAATAATTCCTTTCTGTAGGCAACCTTACACACCTTATTCACACCTAGATTTTTTCTTAACCACCACTTAAAAGGCAAAGGCAATAAATTCACACATTTTACAACATCCCAAAGTGTAGGTAGGTATTGTACAACAATGAATCAAGCAGCTAAATATGTGGTAATTACGCCATCTGCCGGCCATTCGTCGGATATCAATTTGACCGGAGAACTCTGCTATTAAACTTGTAATAATCCTCCATTTATTTTCTTGCTGCAGTATGGTATGTGGTGTTGCTCGCGTATTTTACTTGATTAATAATGTAGTAGGTATGTGTGATGTATATGTGTACATAAACTCTGATTTTTATAATATACTTGGATTTATTGTGTATACAGGTATATTTAGATTGTTGATAGCTGAACCATAGAAGACTGTTCATGGATTCTAATTGATATTAAGTACAGCAAGAAGTGAAGATGAAGAGCTTTATTAGAACGAAAAGGAATTGATTCTCTTATCAAATTAATAATCACGAGCAGGTGGATAGGAAGAAGACCTAGAAAAATATAATAGAAGATTTATAAACCCATTTCATAATTCATAATTTGGGCAGTAATATTATCGACGACGACCTTCGTGGTCTAGTGGTGTACACACTGGTTTTCAACGTGTCGCCAGCTCTGAGGTCCCGGGTTCGATTCCCGGACGGGTCAGTGTAGAAAACCATTTTTATACATTGTCTCGGGTCTCAGTGTTAGTGGTACCTACGTTGTTTCTGAACTCCATAACACAATTGCTTTAGCTATTTACTTTGGGTTCAGAGCAATCTATGCGAAGTTTTCCACATTTATGTATATATAACCATACAAAATAAGTTAAATAGTAATTCAAAATTAGTACAACCAGACAAACCCACCCAAAATATTCTTAAATCTATTAGTAGATACCCAAGATGTGTGAAGGTTGAATAAATGGGAAGCGATACGGTAGATAGTGGAAAGATTAGGCTTAATAACAGGGAAGCCTCGGTTTCAATCTTACTACATTTGTTGCCACTAAGTACCCAATTAGATTATGTAGTATAGTGATTATTGGTAATGTGGCTAGACTAGTGCAATTGTCGGGTTCAAGGGCTTTACAAGACCTAGACCTAAGTGACTTTGTATTGAGAATAAAATCATTTGCGTAAATAAAATTGGTCTGTAGCCGTATTATGACGTATTTGTTACTTTCTCATACAAGTGACAGTTCCTGATAAAGGTGTGAGTACGGATACCAAACTTTATATTTAATTAATCCGACACTGACTAGCCCGTTGATCTAGTGGTTAGTAACCCTAACTGCTGCTAAACTGAGGGTCGTGGGTTCGATCCCCACTCAGGACAAATGATCATTGGTTCTGTATCTGGGTGAAATCATGCAGCAACTACCTATCTGATCCCAACAGCTCATTTACTGGGTACTACAGTATTCCATTATTAAACAGCTGCTTTACCAGGTGAAGATACAAAAAATGCATTATCTTCGAATCTCATCAATAGATCGATTCTGAGGGCACTAGAGTAACCAACTCCGGAAGACACGTGCGCTTGAGTGCTCTTACTGAGCATTGTGACGATATATGATAATATTGTATACAATGTATGCAATTATGCATATTACGTTGCTGGTTAATTAAATTTGATGTTGTAGTTAGTTGATTGGTTCGACAGTCACGAGACGTTGACTTCAGAGAGCAAAGAAAATGTCATGTAAAAGTTGCACACATCCAAAAATCTTTTCTTATCATATTGATGCCATTTCGACCAATTTATTTCGCTTAAATGAAATTAAAAGTATGGAAATGACATTTCGTTTCGATAAGTCACGTGACTTTGACTTGTCACTTCCATACATTTGAACGATTCTATCAGCGTTATCGCTTGTCAAAATGTCACTTATGAGGGGCTGAACCAAAATTTACGCCCATTTGCAAATGACCGGCATTGTACAAGTCGCGTTTAGAAAATAAGGAAAATATTTATTCGGTAGCGAAATTCCGTGCTGATGTTTTTAATAGACTTAAATATTCTATATCAATGTCAAAATCGATGAAAAACATCATATTAAGTACTTATTTCCGCACGATAAGAGTTATTTTGACCGGAAACTTGCCTAGGATAAGAATTAGATACTACATCTTTATGATAATCCTAAAATAGGTTATTATTGGCATTCTTTTATAGATAGAGGTGATAAACACTCATTCAATTGCTTTAATATTGTTTTAATATAAGTAATGTCGTAGATGTATTGAGTGTGATAAGGGATTCGGTTTTGCGTATTTGAAAAACGCTATTTTGCGAAGCGCTAAAGTAGTTGAAAATGTGCTAAAGACATAAACAACTCAGAAAGCGATAAATTTAAAGGAATATCATAAAATATTGTTTACCTTATAGGTATATCTAGCGCAGAATTAATATATTATGTAATTAAATTTTGGGCACCTTTTGGCTTTTTCACACCTTCCCTGTTATGATGCGTAAAACCAAAATACCTATACCTATCATTTATGCTGTCCGTTTTACAGGTCAGTTATTCAGTCTCGAAAGTTATAATAATAAAAATCAATTTCCTGTGACAACATTAATTGCTATAACAACTTACCATCTTATTAAAAAGTCACAAAGTTCTCAAGAATATTACCTTGCCTAATTAACTAATTGAAATTAAAAACCCAAAATAAAACGATGTCCGGCATCTAACACGAATTAATTCATACCTGATATAAAACAAAAAGTAAAAAAAAAGTGTAAAAACTCTCTCACGTTAAAAATAAGTCGATACACATACTGCATAGTATAAGAACGAAAATAATTACGCGCGATCATCGTCCATTAAGTGCCGTAAATTACGCGGGTAACGTAATACGCCCATACTAATTATTACGCGCGGTGTATAATTGAAGCACCTTAAATATAATAATAAATTTACCTACTTGTTAAGGAGAAACACTGCGTTTACGTAAGGGGAAGGCTGGGATTTGTGAAATCTGTATGTTTTAATTTGCGGACATTTAAATAAATCTAAAGTAAGTTGTGTTATTACTTTCGTGAGGAGTATTCATTAAGGAATATTGGCGGTTTACAGTCAGCTCATGATTAGGGACTCCTATTGAGTTTGAAACTAGTCGGGCGATCCCGAGAATGTCCGCGAGAAAACCATCAATATTCCTAAATAAGTTTAAAGTTAGTTATTTAAAATTAAGTAACTTATCGTTCTCAGATATTTTTGAGAGTTTAATTTTAATGATAACCTGGGTTTGTGTTAGTGTTTTAGACGAGAAGAGAGTACCAAATTACGTAATGTTGCATTTACGCAGGTACTTACATTTTAAAATATTGGTCTAACGTTTAAACTGTATTTTATACAATTTTATCAGTTTTACTCCTTTGCTGCTGTTGCGCCACGTTTAGCTAATGGTATTATACTAATATCAATATTATACTAATTTACAAGCTGCCATAATAAAATACGTCATTAATTATATAACTAAATAGCCACTTTTATTTATTACGTGATACAGTAATTGCTAAAAAGATAACTGCATTTAAAAGATTATGCTAATCTTGTATCCATCACATACTTTATATCTGAATATGAAGAGCTTTTGTTGTATTTTTAGCATTATATCGTAAATGGCCTGAATGCGTGACGTAGTACGTCTTCATATATAATTTACCTTATGATAAGAAATCATTCACAAAAATATTTCATTAATTAAGAAAAACCATTCATGAATTGTGTCATATTTTACTATTATTATTAAAATAATACCAGCCTATTTATTGTCCCACTGCTGGGCACAGGCCTCTTCTCGTATAGAGAATAAGGAAAGAGAACGAACGAATTATATTAAAAATATGAATTTAATACTTCTGACAATATTAAATAGGCAGCAAAGACATGTAGACTATGTTAGAAAATACACACATAATAATAATAATAATATTTAAACATCAAAATTGTTGAAGAACAATCTATACTAATATTATAAAGCTGAAGAGTTTGTTTGTTTGTTTGTTTGTTTGTTTGAACGCGCTAATCTCAGGAACTACTGGTTCGAATTGAAAATTTTTTTTTGTATTGGAAAGTCCGTTTATTGAGGAAGGCTATAGGCTATATAACATCACGCTACGACCAATAGGAGCGGAGCATAAATGAAAAATGTTGCGAAAATGAAAAACCGTTGAAACTAAAACACGCGAACAAAGTCGCGGGGGACAGCTAGTTAAATATATGATTAAAATAATTATGTCTACCTATTTAATTTGAACTGCGGAAGGAAAAAAGATAATTTTTTAATATTGTACTACATAGAGATATTTAGTAAATAAAAATAATCATTGTATTTCTATACGCAAAAGTTTATTTCTTCTTTCTGTCTCATTTTTTGTTGCTAAATAAATATTTTCCTTTTTTTCTGTCTAGATACATTTGTCACCCCTTCACCTGCATTCTGTCGTAGAGAAATACTTTTACAATAAACTATTCAGAAACATACTGTACCTATGTATGTATATGCTAGCTATTGTTTAACGCCATACAATAAATCTTTGTACATTTTGACCAGGGGAAGGCTCACGCAAAGCATGTTGAAAGGCCGGAGTGTTTTGTAAAAATCTGACATTATATGCACGCCGTAAAAAATAATCGTTGAAATCATTTTCTTCACATCTCGTACAAAAAAGTGTGACTGCAAATTGGATTATAGTGCTTTTCGAATGATGATAATTGTGACTGAGGTGCCCTCCAAGCTGGATCACCCGCGGCAGTGCGCTTTGTTAGTCCCGTAACAGGACACGGGACAAAATAGAAACATAATACGGGAACCAACTTTTTTATAGCAATAAAAAAAAATAAGTATCATCGCAACAAGAAGGAGAAAAGAGTACCACATTGTGCCGAGCGTAAGCAGATTTTTAGCTGTTAGTACTACCCTCGTTTAGTGATGCGACGACAGACGTTCTTGCCAAAATATCGATGGTTCCGATGTTATTATATTATATTTATCATACTCGATATGCGCACTCTATAGTTAGGTAACATTTTTTTTTCCAAGCCAAAAACATAGCCTAATGAAACAATCGGCTACAAAAGTCCCAGTTTACCTATTGCATGTTGCTTGTCGTACAAAAACAATGCACGATTACCTCAGACTATAAATTGATTATAAAATCCGCAGTATCGGAAGAGGGCTTTAGTGATTATAAAGATAATTTTCCAAAAATAAATTTTATTCCCCTGCCATTCATTATAATTTAATAACGACTAGGTGTGTCCATTGATGCTCGGATTAAGTCGATAAGTCTGACAAAACTTTGGGGTATGAACGATAATTTTTGACACTAAATAAAGTACCTATTTATACAGTACAGATGTTTTATTATCATTCACGTTATATCTTTTAAGCCTTAATGCGTTTTTAGATATATAATGACATTCCATTAAATTTGTAACACCTAACATGAGGCTACTTTTCTTAAGTATGTGTGTTTAGGAATATAGGTAATGAAAGAAAATTTTATTAATAATTCGGACAAGTGCTAGTCTGACTCACACACCGCCCCCTGTGTGAGAGTCAGACTCGCGCTTTCTGGATTTATTAATAAATATTTCCGTAACTATCAGTAAACTTTGTACGGAAAGGATTCCGTACAAAGTTTGCTGATCGTTACGGTTAAATATCAATATTTTTGTTCTTTACCTACTTGTGCTTTAGACCTAGCATCATGCCAAATTTTGTGATTCTAGGTCGACGAGAAATACCCTATAGGTTTTAATTTTCTCCGAAATGTATGGGAAAAACAACATATACCTATCGCTGTATTTTTTATTGCGTTAACATAGAAGCTTGAATTATAATTATATTGCATTTATGGCCGGGACCAATAAACAAAAACGAATTATTTCCTTACCGAACTATTAAAATATCAACGACGCGTAAAAAAAAGCTGTTCCTATAAAAAAAAAAATTAACTGTTCGTTACCCAAATAACTGACGTCTGGTTACGAAAGGATGAGAGACAGCCTAGTGACGGATCGTCACGTTAACGAATAACGAATCAAAATATATTGGATCTAGGCGTTAGAGTATTTATCCTGAGAAAAGCTTCTTGACAGACGGACTACAAAGAGATCGTATTTAAAGGGTTCCTATTTTCCTTTAGTGGTACGAAAACCTAGACATCAATTAAATGAGTGTGTTGGGACAAGATTAAAATTAGATAACTGTAGTTTATTTTATCTATGACTAGCTGTCCCCCGCGACTTTGTTCGCGTGTTTTAGTTTTAACGGTTTTACATTTTTGCATCATTTTTCATTTATGCTCCACTCCTATTGGTCGTAGCGTGATGCTATATAGCCTATAGCCTTCCTCAATAAACGGACTATCCAATACAAAAATAATCTTTCAATTCGAACCAGTAGTTCCTGAGATTAGCGCGTTCAAACAAACAAACAAACAAACTAACAAACAAACTCTTCAGCTTTATAATATTAGTATAGATTTGTTCTAAAAGAGATATAAGAAACGTACCTACATAATAAGTAGTCTCCTTTTTTTGAAACTTTAATTTTAATGAACATCCAACATGTTTTTAGTACAGTCTATACCTATTACTTTGTATCTCTAGACATATTGCGACAAATAGATCACAATCAAACTGTTGTTAAGCGATTGTGTAGTGACATAAATGTGATGTGTATCTCTTAATCATTAGACGATCTGAGATAAAATATTTTCAATTTAGTTTTATTACATTTTAGTATGTACTAATTGATTAGATTATACTAATTTCAGGTCTATTTTTAAGAATTATATTGATATAAGAAAATATCGTTAGTCATGACTTTCGCACAAACAAGAGTGTTTTTCATTAAATTGTAGATTTCCTGTTTTTGTATTTTATCAAGGCAAATAGCATAATCAAATAAATTTAAATGGCTTACTTTATTGGTGAATTTTATACTTATGTAACGATACTTAACAAGAAATGGTTAACTTTATCATTAATTTGTATAATAAGTTTCGTTAGGAGTATTCATAATTATTTAAAACCGTTTGTTTTAAATATTTATTATTAATTTCATTATAGTATTTATCATACATAACATGATTATAGTATTATTTCACAAATAATAATTATTTTTCTTTGTGTTTATTAAAATTACAAATATATTGTTTTTTAACATTTCGTGTTACACACATAACTAAATAAATAATACTTTTTTTGCAAATGAATATACTTGAGGTCAAACTCGTACTTCTACATAGCGTTATTTTGAAGATACAAGCGTAAGAATAAAATGTTTTTGTTAAATACACACACACACTTATCTTTTGTTCGTTGATCACAATCTTATCAATCTCAAATTAATCGCTTATATGTACTTAGAGACATTACTACATATATTTATAGACACTCGCGCTTATAGGTGTATAAGGGAAGAAGCGAGCCAGCTCTAACACAAATAATGATATATATAATAAAAGATATATAATAAAAGCCATGTTTAAGATTTAATAAAGATATTTTTGTATTTTTTTTATTAGACCTAAAAACATTGACGTCGACGTCATGACTATTCTTTTTAAATTATCTACGATTAGATAGATTTCTGTCATTGGTGATACATCAACAACCCATTCTAATTAGCATCAGAATAACAATAAGGTCGTATAACCTTTTGCATGATTTATTTGATTCTAGTTGTCAAACAGATGACCTTTAAAAATGCGAGTAAACCTGAATAATTAATTGATCTTGATACTTAATCTTCTGACATGTTACTCTTGTTTTTAGGCTCACCAATATCCTTTATATTTTTAATTTTTATAAGTCATTCTAGCTTCCGTAGTCTGTGGCCTGACTCTCATTACTCTAATCTACTTATTCCTAAGTTTAGGCTACTTAAAACTGATTGACGTTTGAGTATTCGGCCATAAGGCGAAAATTAAATTGTACGCACCTAAATTAATAAAACACTTAAAAATTAGGACTCCGTATTTGAATTAGCAAATAGGTAGTATTCTCCTTAAAAGTCTATTTGTTTTAACTGGACAAAATAAATCATTAAAACATCTTATTTCATCCATTTTGCATTTCATGCATACTAACAGTCTTTAATCACATCTTAAATCAGTCGAATTGGTATAAAAAACAAATACGAGTAACATTTTGACCAGAAAACTGAGTTGCGTGGGTGAAGCGGCGCCAAGAAACGAAGTCAACAACTCATATTGTATGCTAATATCAAAACATTTACAATAATTATTATTCGAAATATAATTCTGTGAAGCTGCTCATACGGACCGCAACTGGTTCGCTCAATGGTTACTGTTTTAGATAATAGATACTGCTTTTCTGTACCGGTTTGTCAAAAATGAAGGCCCTTGAATATTCAGGATATTACTGTTATATGCCTACGCATATCTACCTGTATTCAGACGCAAGATATGTCGAAATAAGTGTGAACAATTAAACATACTATACTAGCACTAACCCGTCGTTTTTTACTATTTAAAAATCGAATGTCTTCGACCAACGCCGAGGGCACGACGTGGGGGATATATCGAAATTGCACCGACTACAAACACCCCGGTCCCGTGCTTGCCTTTGCCGGAGTCCCGGAATCGCTAAAGCATGGTCGGCGGGGCTTCGGCGGGAGTGCGAGATATGGTTTTAGCTGATATAATCGGTGAAAATAAGGTAGGTACTATTATGAAGAGAAAAAACTTAGCATATTGGAATTCGTAATTTTTTTTTTTTTTTTTTTATCTTGGAACATCTCACACACGGTTATCTGATCCCAAACTAGGCAGAGCCTGTGCTATGGCAACCAGACAACTGATAAACATACTTATATATTTCTAAATACATACATATTATAGATAAATTACACCCAGACACAGAACAAATGATCGTGCTCATCACACAAAGATTCGTCCTGGGTGGGAATCGAACCCACGACCTCCGGTTTAGCAGTCAGGGTCACTAACCACTAGACCAACAGGCCCGTCAAATGAACAACCCGTAATGATTGATTCATCACATAAAGTAAAGCGCCGTGGTCTTCAGCTAACGTTTGAGTTCGATACCCACATAAGCATCCTCATTAATAAATGTTATTTTTTCCAGATCTGGCATTTTAAAAGTTTCCATTAATAAAAAAACAATATAGCAACGATTAAATAATGAATTCAATAACAATTATGTACAGTCACTTTTAATATACGAAGAATCTACTATCTTCGTATACAGACATATGCACTTGTATGTACAAAGTACAAATTGATTAACCAAACAACATATTGCACTATCTAATTTAAGTATGACCAAGTACTTGGATTTTAGTTCCGATAACTATATTTCACGATTCGGTTTATTGATGCGTCGTCATTGTTTATTTACTTGAACATGTGTTAAATGCTAATGCACCCTCTTGCACGATAAGAATAGATTTGCATAATATTAAAACAACATAGCGATAAATATCACAGGCCTCGGTGAAAATACATACATTTACGAATTAACACTTCTCTGATTATTTTTTGTATTAGCGATAAAATAGATCCGTCAAATCTGACTAAGGTATAGCTTGGAGCACGTACAGCTAGGAATAAAGTAGAAAAAAAAACATACTTATTGGAGTAGGTACCTAAGTACGTCTATCGACAACAGTAAAATTAAACTTGCCTTCAACTAAATTACTCATTTTATTGTTACGTACATTTTTATATGGAAGCAATAATCCTTGATGATTCCCAAGGTTTTTGTCAATAATTATTAATGAAGCCTATTTATAATAGACAGGGAACTCCCGTGGTCAGTGTTTAATTCCGGTTGATAACAATCTCAATCATCTTTAGATAAGAAAACATGCAACGATAATGTAGTAATGTGTGTTTATATAGTAATGTGTTTATTGCGTATATCTAGTTCGCATCCATTTGAAAATCTGCAATTTTCGCATGGCTGATGTGAGATTTTCAAAACATTTTTTTAATTCTTATATAAGAACCTTCTCCTTACACTATTTACTACAACAAATAAAAAAAAATGCAACATTTTTCTATCCGTTCACGCGTTATGCGATGACCAAGGGAAATAGACATTCATTATATTTATATACTAGCTGTCCCCCGCGACTTTATTCGCGTGTTTTAATTTTAAACGGTTTTTCATTTTTGCAATATTTTTCATTTATGCTCCGCTCCTATTGGTCGTAGCGTGATGTTATATAGCCTTCCTCAATAAACGGACTATCCAATACAAAAAGAATTTTTCAAATCGAACCAGTACTTCCTGAGATTAGCGCGTTCAAACAAACAAACAAACTCTTCAGCTTTATAATATTAGTATAGATAGATGTATATTATAAGCAACTCCGCCGACCTAGTTATTGACCATTGCAACATATCTGTGTCAATTTTCTTTTGACTTTCTGATCTGGAAACAAAATAAACAAACGACACGCAGTGTACTTCCGAACTTTTATATTAGTAAGCATTCATTTATCAATACAAAATTAAACAAAGTAAAGTTAGGGCAAAGTACATATAAAATATACTGCCAAAACCATAACCCTTTTTTAGCATCACTGTCGTCGGGTAATAAACACAACTCGCTTACATAATAGGCACTCAACACGCTTTCTTATTGACAATCTTGAATGAACGTTATTGGACCTTTGCCTACTATTTTAAACATATAATAATATTTGCTATACATATTTTCCTTGACTTAGATCCGTGTTTACGCAATATGCATGAATGAGTTAAGGAAAACCTACTGAACGAAAATCGTACAATTTGTTTTAGCTTTGATGACTCTTAGGGTGACGCCACACGGACCGTTAACCTGCGACTACGAGGTTTTTTCGATGGATTGCTTGCGAGATGTCTGACGCGACATAGCACGATTGTAGCGTCTTTAAACGGGACATCTAAATATTTACGTGTCATCATTAAAAATAAACCTTCCTCATACAAATCCATTTCTAGGCAAAGTCTTTTGGCCGGTTAAGTACTCAAAACAATTTTATATTTCCATTCTTAAGCGCAAAGGATTGCGCGCCGTAAAGTGTGGTAACGCCTTTGTTTAATGCATTCTGTGAACCTTATGTAGGTTGACATAATGAACATCATTTAGACTAACATAATATAATTTTCCTCCTTTTACTTTTAAACTGAGTTTGTAGTACAATATTAGTCATGTAAAGAGTCACTAAGATTATCTGGAATCTTTGAATTGTCCTACAATGCAAGCTATTATATTTATTTCTTCTACAATTAAAAGATGATGAAAAAAGATGCACTATTTTCTATGTCACGGCTATTCTAGTTAAGAGCAGAGTCACTAGAATGAATTATAAGCTGTGAATGTCCTATGAGAGGCTCGTGGCTAAGTGTAAGCCATACGGTTTGTTTGCCGACAACAAAGATTAAGCTGCACACTTCGCGGTTGGTTCGTGGATGGGTGGCATTTGAAAAACATACCGAGACCCCTCCGTGCTTCGGAAATCACGTTGGTCCTGTCTGTCATACGTTGATCTTTGGTAGTCGTTATTACAAATCTGACAACCAGTGTTACACAGTAAAATGGGTGGTGCAGTAGGCAGTCGCTCCATGTAAAATACGGTATTTAGCTGAATCCGGTAAGACTGGAAGCCGACCGAAACATAGCTTGGGAAAAGGCTAGGCAGAAGAATGTCTTTAGATGGAAGCTATCTACTATATATGTGATTGTTTTCTTGGGTTCTTTTGATGCCGTATATTTTTAAGTCCGCTTAAGGTAAAGGCTTCACTTTGGAGTACTTTAAGTGAAAAGTGTCGCATGAATATGATAAAACTTGACACCAACTTCCCACGGTACTACCAAGGTACATAAAAACTTTCTTTGAAACTTCCCAATCAATATTCTCATACATAAGGCTCTGGTCCCACTGAGAGCGATGAAACAACTAGCAATGATAATATGGCCAATGTTTAAATATCATGATCAATATGTATCATGTATAGTTAAGGAAGATAGTTAGTTTACAGTTGAATTTGACTAGGAGCGTTAATTTTTTTTTAGGTTCTATAGGCACACATTAGATTTGGCTTTAGGACAAACAACATGTTTTTCTGCACTTAAACCTCCCTAAAACTCTACAACGAACCGTTGCTCGATATGCTTTAAAGAAACTCTCTCTTAGCTCGCTTCTCGCTACGCTTGAAGTGTGACGTCTGCCGACATTCTGAATTGCTTATTTAAAAACATAGTCGTCAGTAAATACCTTCATAATGTCGCCCAACATACTAATCAAGTCATTCTAAAAGAATTTATAAGATTTATCAAATAAATTGTGAGATTAGTATCGATTGATATCGTTACAAGATAACAATCAACATTGTATACATAATATGTTTTGCATATTTTTGCAATAAAATTGTGTGTTATTATCAGTATGGCATACCTTCAAGTCTATAATGATAATTAGTTAAATTATATTGAACGGAAACGTTTACGCTTTCAATAATTAGGGCAATGCTTTGATTAGTAAAAATGTAGATTAGTAATTCTTTGAACGATTTAGTTTTTTTTTGTATTTGGGCTATCTAAGATTGTTAACTTTTACATAAATTGTATACGCATTATAAAAAAATAAAAAACTTTTATGAAGTGTAATTCTGTTGTTTATTTAGGGATTGAAATTGCTTTCTAATTTTGAATGGGACCAACTGTTGGATAACCATTAAAAAATCATTGACAACTTTTTTTTTAATTACTCCTGCATTTTGGAATTGAATCCTTATATCGCAGAGGATATCACAAACATTCATTTACACAAATAACTCCTAGACTTGGAACAGACATTTGTGGATCACACGAATGTTTGTTCCATGCGGGAATCGAAGATCGAACTCGCAGAACGTCGCGTACAGTGGCGGGGTATATACCACTCGGCTATCGGTGCAGTCCTGTTCCACTGCAACTCTTAACATTTCAATTCTTTAAATCTCATCATTTCAGGGATTTCGGGTAATTAAGCACAAAAAGTTTTCTGTCGGACGTTGGTAAAATAAGTTACACGATTTGCTTCATCTACAATACATGCAGTCTTACATACATTTTTCTTTTCATCACAATCATTCTTTGAAACCCTAAAAATAAATCAAGAAGTTGATAACAGGACCTACTCCTGTTATCATCATAAATTCCTTAAAAAATTTCGAAAAACAAATTTTAGATTGGGTATTTCCCTGCACTTTTATTGATAGATTAAATCAATCATCTGTAATCTGTTTTTGAAGACATGAAAAATATAATAATCGCAAATAAGCTTGCAATTAAGATCAGATTGTGTTAACTTCTCTTACTGTGGCTAAGTGCAGGATTAGTGATAAGGCCTTTTATTTATTGTCTCAAGAAAAAAATATATTTGCTTGGGTAAGTAGGTAATTAATTTATCTCAATATCTCAATCAATTACTTAATTAGTTTACCTTGACTATTAATACTGGATCTCTGAAAGACAGATGAAATAACTCGCAATAATTTTCTAGGTAGGGACAGCAAGTGCATTTTATTTTATTATAGTTTCGTACCAAATCTTCGACTATTTTAAGATAGGTATCAATTAACATGATGAATATTACAAACAAAATTATCTAATTGACACTTGCGTAACAAATCAAAAAATTGTTTTATAAATCTATGATAAAATAATGAATATGAATAATTCATGTCCATTGTTTCAGATAGCAAATTAACTAATTCAAGGCTAATATTTTGCAACACAAAATTTCAATATGTATTTAATTTGCTGCTATTATCTAAAAATAAGGATGTAAGAATTTACGACAAATTAATGATTTTATTAACTTTCTAACTACGTTTTTTGCAAGATATACATATTGTACACGCGATATTATTTACAAAATAAAACATCATTTTTTTTTCATGTACACAGGCGAGGTTGTTTATAAATTGTTTATCAACCAGCAAAGCTATGGAAGAATAGACACATTTCATTACCTGTTGAGGAAAAAAGTAGTGTATAACTATTTATTTAGAAAATAAACATACATAGAAAACAATATATAAAATTACCTTGCAATAATCTTCAATTTTATTTCACACTATTTAGCAATAACCGATGCTGCATTTTACTTTATAAATGTCATAAATAAATATATTTGTTCCCAATATCATATAGAAAGCGACATGGAACAGGAGACCATAAAACAGACGTGTCGGCTTCCGACAGAGGCGTAATTGAACGATTAAATCTTCTCATACGAGACTTTATTGATTACACTTTTGTAATATAATAAGGGTAAGACCAAAGATTGAATAATATTTAGAGGGCACAAAGTTCTAAACGTGAAGCCAAAACTAGGGTATCAAAATTTAAAAATGGTGCTAATCGATTAATTCATTTTTAAAACAATTGAAAACGACATATTACTGTGTTTATTTAAATACTTTTTCTGCTTGCACACATTTCGAAACTTGAATTTGCATATGTTCTGTCTAACGTTATTTTGGTCTGTGGGTAAGGCCAATCTCATAAATATTTGATTGACCTGTGTTAGGCTATTGTGTAGGAACCATTAGTATTAAGGTCGGCCAAATGATGCGATGTGAAATGTACAGTGGAAGGTAGCAGACAGAATTGATAAACTCGTCCTTTGCACTTAAAAGTGCGTATTGTTGATTATACTTGAGTATCAAATAATTTATGATTTTGTGGAGTTCAATGACCGGATTTGTATTTATAAGGTTGCAGGTAACATCCATCCATCCTTTAAAAATCGGTGACAATGTTGTGCTTGTTTAAAAAAAAACCTGTGTTACAAGACTTACAAGACATTATGGCCAATCCCCAAAACGAAGGAGGTTTTATCTCTGCAGTAGGACAATTATTATAGTCAGATATCGAATAGAAGTTCCTTTATTTAGATTGCTAAAGATTGCATCGGTTAAAGGTGAGATATTTCGCATGCAAAATTTTACAATAAAAGCAATTTCGGATTACCGATCAGAGTATGAATCATAATTACCAAACTACACAATCACCAGTCTGATACATTGTAAAATTTCAGTTTGATTATCAATCAAAACTTGAACCTAATGGCCTGGCACGCGACGATGGCAAGAGGCCGGACGGGATGTCTTTGTTTTCTTGGAAGATTTAGCTTTTAGTGTGGGACGCTACATGTGTCGATACTCTTGCGCCATTTCATCCTCCTAGTTCGTCGTACTGTGCTGGCGCTGCTGCTGCGGCTGCTGAGAACCTCAAACGGCGGAAATATAAAAACCTTATTGGAAGTTATACATTCCAGCCGTTTGGGGTTGAAACACTTGGACCGTGGGGTCTGAGTGCACACCTTTTATTTAAAGATCTGGAAAAGCGTGTCGTTGACTCCTCGCGTGACCCAAGGGCTGGCTTTTACCATGGAAAAAGAATTAGCATTGCCATACAACGTGGCAATGCCGCCAGCCTTTTGGGTACACTTCCAGTCGACAGCGATGTGACGCTATTATTTTGAGATTTTTTTTAAGTGTATATATAGTCAAGTTTGTAAATATTTAAAATTGTTGAATACATATCATCAGTTGTGATGGATTGATTAAATGTTTGATCCCAAACGTCAGCTCACGGAGGCATGTGATCATCGTTGCTAAAACATGTTAACCTGTATGTGCCGAACCAATATATGCGTGCCACTGGACGAAGGCGGCACCGGCTACTAGCTCACCCTATCACCTGGCGCTCATCTCATTCCAGCAAGAGCTAAACTGCCAAAGCAATCACCTTACTAAATGAAATTGTTCAGGACTGCCCATATTTTCCCCGACATATTTTCTAATAATATCAATGTATTAAAAAATAAAATATTGTTGTTTCTTGGCTGAAATTTCGATGTGTAATTCTTTGTTCTATGATTATTAATAATGATTTTTATTCTCTCTCTTTAGCGTATAAAGGTTTTGTGTCTAGCTAGACTGTATGCTTATATTGTTGTAAATAAACCTGAAGTAGTGATATCAGACTTACATCACAGTTTTACATCCTTTTCGTGTTTATTTGTTTATAGAAACTACAGTTTCTGTTGACAAGACGTGTGTACATGATTACTAACTAATTAAAGTGTATATACGTTGTGTTGGTTTTCTCATTAGAACAAAGGTTAAAAATACGCATGTACTTGTGTGCTAGACTAAGTTGTAGGTGTGTCATGACGTAGTGTGAATCCTGTTACAATAAGTATCATTAGCATTACGGATAAAAAAGAATACCTGGAATAGAAGACTCACCCACAGAAAAAAAGAAATCCGTAGGTATTATATAAGGTGCTTTTAATATTTATTCATTGTTAAAACTTGGTTTTTATATTATATGGGACAAAAAGAATATACACCTAATTTAATTATGCGAGTTAGACTTTTAACCATTGCCAGTGGTATTTTCTTAAACAAACACCAGCGGCGAGAAAAGTGGGATCTTAGTGATTTACTTTTAAATTTTAAAGCAATAGCTGTAACTTTTGGGCCTTGGTAATGACGTCTGTTGTTAATCTCAATCTATGTAAAAAAAAGTCGGGTTTGTTACACAATTTATAACTTAATAACAGGTGGACAGATTCATGATCTTTGATTTTGTTGTGTTTGTTCTACCCCGAATAGCAAGAAAAAACTTCAGTCACGAAAAAAAAACTGTCGGAAACGGGGACTTCTACCGCGAGTGAAACCGCGAAGCACCGCTTATTTATCATAGAATAACATACTATATCTAAAACAAATAAGTTACTCACGATTTCGCTGTTCGACATCTATTATTAAACATGGCAAAAGCTTAGATATGAAAACCGATTATTATTAGAACAAAAAAGATTATAAATAGAACACATGCTTCGATAAGAAATGTAACTTGCTCCGACTATCGATTACATTCAATTCTATGCGAGTTGCGGTCACGGGTATCGAGTTGAAATTGAATCGAGTTCGCTACTGTGAGAGTATCGATTTATTTTAACCATTTACACACCTTTGTTACATTGTAACTAGATAGGCATTATGAGACTTGGTTAGCCATATATAGACAGGGTTAATGATCAGGTTTTAAAATTTTCGGATTACTCTAAATGCTAGAGATATTACACGAAAAATAAAAAAGATGACCACATTTTAATAAATCTATACTAATATTATAAAGCTGAAGAGTTTGTTTGTTTGTTTATTTGTTTGTTTTAACGCACTAATCTCAGAAACTACTGGATCGAATTGAAAAATTATTTTTGTATTGGATAGTCCGTTTATTGAGGAAGGCTATAGGCTATATAACATCACGCTACGACCAATAGGAGCTGAGCATAAATGAAAAATGTTGCAAAAATTAAAAACCGTTGAAACTAAAACATGCGGACAAAGTCGCGGGGGACAGCTAGTTATAAATAAATGTGGACAACATCACATACAATGCTCTAAACCCAAAGAAAGTAGCTCACGCACTTGTGTTATGGAATCAGAGAAAACAAAGGTACCACAAACACCTAAAACCCAGACAATGTGGAAAAATGGTTTTCTATATTGACCCGCCCGGGGATCGAACCCGGGAGCTCAGAGATGGCGACACCTTGAAAGTCGACGAGTATCTACGCCACTCGACCACGGAGGAAGAACAATCAAGCAGCAAAAAGTCTAGTAAAACTTCATGTATCTAATATAATATAATATGTAACTAATGTAGACTAAGCTTTAATTAATACAAATTACATCGAATTAGATAATAAGTTCGTACGGTTCGAATGATTCCGATCAGATAAAAAAGCATCGATAGTATTCGCCTTAAGACATCGAACAATAAATTATTTTTAAATAATGTCCGTTAAATCTGCTCATTACATGACGGAACGCCTACCGAAACTGTCGATGCATATTTTAGTAGCGCGATTCAAGTACAGTTAGTCTCATAGAATAATAAATAAAAACAGAGGGGTAAGAGTACTTCTCTACCCATCTGTACCTAGCACGCCCATTAAAAAGTTAACTTAATTTTAATAAGAAAAGATTTCATATTTACTAAATCTATACTATAATATTATAAAGCTGAAGAGTTTGTTTGTTTGTTTGTTTGTTTGAACGCGCTAATCTCAGGAACTACTGGTTCGAATTGAAAAATTATTTTTGTATTGGGTAGTCCGTTTATTGAGGAAGGCTATAGGCTATATAACATCACGCTACGACCAATAGGAGCGGAGCATAAATGAAAAATGTTGCAAAAATGAAAAACCGTTGAAACTAAAACACGCGAACAAAGTCGCGGGGGACAACTAGTAAATAATATTATGTACGGGCAAAAAATTACTTTCAAGTTGCGATGCAGTTGCTATCAAACGGCGATCGAATAGCAATTGCGTCGCGATTGATTGGCAATCGAGTTGCGATCGACTGTCCGTTATTTTCTACCTCAAGGGACTGACATACGACACTTTTTATGATAATAAGCAAATTAAAAAAAAATCTGATGACAACCATTATAATTTTAAGGCCATTCTAAAATTAAATAAAATTTCCTTTATGGCTTTATGATTATATTTAATAAAAGATAATTTCAACTACGCATCTTCATCTATTAAGCACCAATTACAAACTACCTCATTACAAATGAGACCAGCGTTTAAAAACTTGTCTGATATGGACCGTCTATTTTTTCTCTTTGAACTTTATCTATGCTAATAACGAAAGTACATGTTCATGCAAGAATATTCAGTAAAAAATCGTATCTTACATCCATTAGCGCCTCATATCGTATGCAAATTGCTGACACCACGGACCTACAATTATATCGGACGGCCATCGATTTCTCTTAATTTTTCTCTCTCATTTCCCTTAATTTCCTTTCTTATCTTTTTGGTTTACGATCACGTAATAATGTACATATTGTAGAGGTGATGATTTTGGGTGGTCCACCTTTAAAGTAATGATGTTATTATTTATATGGGATTATTAATGGTGCGCTCAGCTCAACTGTCTCATCAAGATAAGTTTGTTTTCAAATACTACTCATTACTATTCTATCGGATGAACGATTGACTTTTAAACGTTTATCTGTGTTTAGAGATTTTCATTTGATTGTTTTCAAATGTTGGCGGTAAAAAAACTGTGTTTTGGATTGGTTTTGTTCTCCGTGATACCATAGAAATTTTCTTTTATTTAGTTTTTCGTTGTTATGAAACTGTGGTTTTGTGTTTCTTTATAATTTCCTGTGCAGCATTCGGACAAGTTAGTGGTGGCGTAGCGGTTCAAAGGATTTGTATGTACAAGATTGCAGGTTCGAACCCACTATAGGCAAGTGACCAACGTAACTTTTTTAAAGTTATATGTAGTTTCTTAATTATTCTAAGACACCATTGGCAAACGATGAAGGAAACCTCGTTAGGAAACTTGGATTCCAAAAATTGGAATCTAAAATCGCCAACCCGTAAGTGAATAAAGGTGGTGATCAATGCTCGTGCCTTTTCTATATAAGAAGAGGCGCAGCAGTGAAACATTTCAAAATCAAAAATCAAAATCAAAAACTCATTTATTCCAACTAGGCTACAAAGTAGCACTTTCAGAACGTCAATACAATGGACAGCACCCTGATTCGCCCACCCTTCACCGCTTCCTAAGTGCTCTGGCTGTGGAGAAGAAACGGCGCAACAAACTCCCCAGCAGCACGCTGTCATTTCGAATACAATAATAATAGTTATATAATTTAGGGACTGCGCAAATAAACAAGTGTTTGAGGTCGATAGGTACTACAATAGGTACTATGAAATTAAAAGTATAATCTACAGAGCCCAAAGTCAGCAGAACGACCAGTCACCGCAAGCAGCACCCGTTCACGAGTATGACGCAAGGATCAGCCATCACCTCCCTCGCCATATTAGAGGGAAGGAGGTGACCCGACCCAAGACGCCACCGCAGGCAATGACAACTAAGGGAGCATGACGAAACTGCTGCCGGCTTTAAAAAGATAAAAAAGTATGCATTGAATGAAAATACTCCAAACACTGATTTACTGCACTGCCCCTAAAAGAAGGAATTGATAGCTACATAATGAAATTTTATAATTAATATAATTATACATTATAAAACAATGTAAAGAATTTAAAAATACAATACACATACGTATAATCGTACTAATAATAAAACAAAATAGGTAACATATTGTTACATACTGAGTGTATGCCTATCAAATTAAATAGTACCGTACAGTAGTAAATAAGATAATATACCACACAGAACCGTCTTGTGTCTATCACGGCGACCAACTACATTTGTCATTTAAATAATCATTAATAGTATAATAGGCCTTTTCACAAAGTTTATTTTTAATATAAGATTTAAATGAGTTGTAGGGTAACTCTAACAGATTGAGAGGGAGTTTATTATAGAAGCGAATACTAAGCCCTATAAATGAATTGTGTACTCTATGCAGGCGGTGTGATGTCGCACATAACTTATGTTTACTACGTGTATTAATGTTGTGAATATCACTGTTCTTTTTGTAAAGGTGAACATTTTGCCTTATAAAAAGTATATTAGCAAAAATAAATTGCGATGCTACAGTTAAAATACCTATCTCCTTAAATAGCTCCCTAAGAGAAACTCTAGAGCCTAGCTGGTAAATAGATCTAACAGCTCGTTTTTGAAGAATGAAAATGGTTTCTATATCAGCCGCCTTACCCCACAACAGTATACCATAGGACATTATGCTATGGAAGTAGCTAAAGTAAACAAGACGAGCAGTGTCTACATCAGTGATTTGTCTAACTTTTCTAACGGCGTAAGCTGCAGAGCTGAGCTTACTTGCCAGATACGCAATATGTACCGACCAATTAAGTTTGGTATCAATGGTAATGCCTAGAAAAACCGCTGAGTCTACAGTCTCTAATACCTCACCGTTTATAATAATATTTGGACCGAGATTTTTAACATTCGGCATAGTAAATTTAACACATTTGGTCTTTTTCGCGTTTAAAACTAAATTATTAGCTGAAAACCAATGTGTAACCTGAGTGAGTGTAGTATTTACTTCGTTAAAATCAATCTTGGAATCAAATTTGGAAGTCGGTATTATTATTTATAATCAACAAACTATAAAACAGCAAATTAAAAAAAAATGCTTTACATCAACAGCGATATTAGGAGCTTGAAATAGAAGGAATAATTAATATGGAAAATGTAGAATTTTTAAAACTCAATAAATCAATAGACTTTCCTCACACCTGACATGGTTTTGTTGGCATCAATCTTGGTTTTATAATTATCGTCTGCATCACTTGATATCTTATCAGATATTGATTGAGTGTATTAATTACACTTTTGAAATGCAACTACACTTGATTCAAGACTGTATCTTATAATATAGACGGTTGTAAACGCATAATTTTCAATAGCAGCAAAATTTTAGTTAATGGAAGTTAATTAACTTGTTGCCATAAACGTTATTTTAGAGATAACCCAACATTAAGCAACCAAGAAGCAACTTCGCAGGAACTGGATGCGACTTATGTAGGTATGCTAGATATTTTGATGTGATTTAATATCACTGCTCAGCTAAATTATATTCCTTTTCGTATATTTCTAGTTAGGTCATCTCCATTTGCACTTTCTGCTACAAGCTTCTCTTTGGCCATTTTATTTGCCGTAGTTAAAGGTACCTACTATTATTGTCAAATTTAGCTCAGTGTCTCAAAAGTTCAATATAGTAGAATAAAATCCATGAAAAATTTTGTTAACTGCTCCAATTCTTGTATAATATTATTATGTAATATCGCTGTGACAGTCTCAATAATCAAACAAGAAGAGTCCCGTTACATAATTTGAGTGAACTATTTCGGCAATCAGGGTTACAAGGTTCACAGAAACTGGTTGCGCCAACCGTGGGAACTCAGGCTATTTGCCCGCCACATTTGTTGGTCTCTCGAAGACGACCAAACACTCAACGCCTTTTGTCCAAAAACGTAATGGGGATAAACAAATAAAAATAGGAGGACACTTCAATAGACGGCGCTAGACATTTTGGGAATAAGAGAATGCCACGTCAATTTTTTTTTACATAGTGATGATTCCTGACAGTCCTGCTTTAATTGATTTGTTTTTTATTGCAATAGACTATCTTACGATTTATTACAAAAAAAACACACTTTTTTAATTTTTATCATACCATAACGTATAAAGTTCTTAAATTAATCAGAACAAAACTGGTTTAAACAAAAAATCGTTTGATATGTAACACCGTAAATGAAACGAAAAAAATAAATTAAGCACACCGCTTTTTATTTTCCATCGAAGTAACTGTAAAATATAATAATGGAAGGTCCGTCTTCTCCCAACCTCTGTGACGTCTCAAAATATCCGCGAGGAACCTAATGGACTTGTAATACCCGTCGACTTCAAACAAACAAGTGGCGTTAAAAGGACAAAGGGCCAACACAATATACAGGCACAATACTTACACACGTGGTTTAATTTGTAAGAGAGAGCTATTATTCCTAGGGATAAATTAATTTAAATATTTGACATTTTACGTTGATAAAGGCGTGAATAATCGATGTCGGTATAAAAGGTAAATATTTATGGATTTTGTGCGTACCTATGTATTAAATGGGTAAATTTAATTAATAGGATAGTGAGAAACTGCTCTATTGAAGATATTCCTAGTAAGCTTTAAACTTTAAGAACCTCATTTACATGATTTCATCATCTACTTAACAGCTATAGGTTTTATCGAGACTGAAATTCTGTAATTTAGAGCTTAAACAAAGTGATATTAGAGTCAAACCTTCACTCCAAAAAGAGCATATTTGAAAACGATTTTGATGGAATCCGAGTCCGAACCGGCATCGCTTACAACTTAAACCAAACTATTAGACACTGGACGTCCAATATTTACAAAGTGGAGTATTTTTTGTTAAGCCCGAATGGAAGGGTTGAATGGCTGAGGGTATTTGGAGTGTCAAAGAAGGCATCCTTCGTAAGAATATAGAAAATTGTGGATGAAAGTAATGGAACTTTATTGTATTCCTGCTATTGGCTGTAAAGTTTGTCCTGATAATATTGGTATTTGTTTGAAAATTTACTGTTTCTATTGTAATAATAACAAGGATGTTACCCTACTTGTATTGCTTACATTTTATTATTCTTATATTTTATTAGACATTTTATTAAATACTGTGTCCCATTTGCTAATGACCTGATTCCGAAGTTGATTGCTTTGCCTGTTTGCCAAAATACAGATTTGTGCCTAGTTTCCGATTAGATGGCCGTGTGTGAGTTGTCCCAAGTTATTGTATTAATAGGTATATTATTCCTATTAACGACTCATAGCCATGATGTCCAAATGGATGAAATTAGGATTTATTTTTCAATTATTCTATTTACGTTAATTTAGTTCCGATATATGTTACCAATACAAAATGCATTTAATCGGAATATCATTGGTTGCCTTTGGTCAACCATTCTCTTGAAACAAGTATCCATTGACGTATCAGCTATTTACCGACCACTTCAAGTTCCTTGTACACAGAGATTATTAAAAACTTGAAGCTGATAGAGGGTTATTACTTGGGTACTTATGACGATTTGATATTCATTTATTAAACGTTTCGTGTGCCTAAATTGTTCTATCAAACTTGTAAAAATAAATTTAACATCGTTAAGTTAAAAAAAAACACACACTCTAACAAACATAATATTATCAATTACTAGTTCAATGTACCTATGTATAATTAAAATGATAATAGCTCATACATTTATTTATTTCCATACAATTTGTTGAATAGCTTAATGATCCATTCATTTCGAGATCCTTACAAGGGACTCCAAACAATAAAACATACTGTACTCTTACGCATTTGTAACTCATCTCTTCGGACCACGTGCGTAGGGTCGTCAAACTGTGTCCTTTTTACGAAGACTCTAAACAGTTTCGTTGAAAAAAGAGACAGCGCTATTTGGATGTATAGCTTTATCCCTTTCTATAATGGCTTGCATATTTATTGTTTTTTGTTTTCTATATAATTACAATATACAATATAATATTTAAATAATAGTTGCCCTTAATCATCTGTAACGGTGTGCTTTCACCAGTTCATTTGAAAAACAGTTGTCCGTAAATAGCAAAAATTAATATAGAGTACGCAGTAATTACCTAAAAATTATTACGTAGTATCTACCTAATTATATATAGAGGAGTCTGGATACATTTCGCCAGAATTGATTGCAAATGCTCCATATTACTCTTATCTCCATCCATCCAATTCCTCAAAAATTATTAAAGGAACTCCATTACTGTCATACAGGTATCGCATAAAATTACTACATAGGACGTGATAGTTCCTAGTACCTTAAAAAAATTACATTATCGCCCGTAATCAAGAAAAGGTATTCATTTGCGTTTTTTTCTACCAAGGAAAGGCGCTAGTGATATTTGGTGATTATTAATTTCTAGAGCAATTTCAGTTACTATCTACTGTAAACTTACATTTTCAGAAAACATCGTGGTTATAAAACGACGTATGGTTCTATACAACAAAAATATTCATTATCATAATGAATAAAAAATGATTTGTCGGCTCAGCTTTACCGGTAGGTACAGGTTGTGGCACTAGTTAAATGTTTGGTCAAAGAGTTAGCGCGCCCGAGCTGGTCCAAGGATCTCGATTAACGTACTATTAGTTTTTGGAATTTCTGCCCCTTTCATTCAGGTTTTGAGGTGAATGTAGTTAAAGAAGAAAAAGGTTATTATATTTTAAAAAAAATAGAAATAGAAACATTTTTTCAGAAGCGACAGGAACAACACACAATAATCAAGTAAAAAATTTCCAAATAATAATAATAAATGAGAAATTAAATTTAAAATATAGAAAAATTAGTGTGCAGTCAGCATACCCTCGCCGAAATAGCTACCAGCTCATCAGCTAGTTTTATTTGCGGTGTTGAATGAACAATATTGATAGGTACCTACTTAGCCAAAAAATTATAAAGTACGCGGTTCACTTTAGAAGTTAGTTTAAGAATACAGTTTTTTTTTAATCTAAATACATATCATAAAGTAGTATTTCAGTCAAGTATCGAGGATTTAATTAATTAAATTATCATTCCTGAATCTCTACTCCTTAACACCTATCACAAAAAATAAACTAGTTATCTAACAGTTTAAAACGATAATGCATATTTAATATGCTTTTAGCGTACATAAATAGTATTAAATTAATATTCTCGCCACATATTTGAGAGGCTCTCCTACACCTGCATGCCTGTGGTATGCAATGGCACGTTCTATAGACTAGTTAACACATACATCAGTACATATGTTAGTATCGACAAACATATTAATTGACTACATATGCGGCGGTGTGCTCTTGCCCGAACTTGCTTATTACACTGACCGCATAGAGTAGTTATGGGAGACAGAGGCTACGTTGTTTTGTGCTGTGATTTTAAATCATAATATTTAAGGAATCATCAAAAAATAGAAAAAATTATAAAAACGAAAGAAAATATAAACAAATATATTCATGTTTTATTACTGTTATTGGTATTTGTTTATCGGTGAGTTCAAAAATAGATGCTAATAGGGTTGCGGACTGGGTATGAAAAGGAAATATCTATTTAGTCCACCAGATGGATAAACAAAGGAACAAAACTCTGGAAAATGTCAAAGCTAAAGCGGTTTAAAGTTCAGGAGTGGGGGCTTGTGACGTCACGTGTGGGTAAAAGTAGTAGCCACAAGTGACGTCACGCGACATTTCAATTCACTGTATCTTCGTCATTGTATGTTTTATTAAAAAAAATACGTGTCTAATATTTTTTAGGAATATGTTAAGTGTAAATAAAAAATGTTCGCACCTCTTCATTCAGTGTTGTCGAAATTAAGTGTATTTTTGAGTTGGATATAAGTACAATGAATACAATAAAATAAATTTTCTAATATTACAAAACATATCAGTCACGGAAATACGCGTAAATCAACGTTCATAACAAAAATTGCTAACCCGTGCAAGTCTCGTGTTACTACGAACGATAACAAATCGGATAATATAATATTAAAACGCGTTTTAAGCACTATTAATTCTGTATGACGTATTTTAATATCGAATATCTAGAACTGTTTTATATAAATAGCATACTAACATATCTTTAAGACATGTCTTAAAGGCAAGTTAAAATGGTATCTATAGTTTAAAATACCGTATAAGTATTTTGCATTTTTTGTGCTAAAAGGCTTTTGACATGAGAGTCGACTAGGCATCTTTTAGATCTCTGATTTCGGAGAAATTAATGAGCAGAATTGTTTTATCGCTTTTCCAAATGTCTGATATCACACAAAACGTTCAATTATCGTATTCACTGATAATGATCATCTAAACTAATCTACTAATATTATAAATGCCAAAGTAACTCTGTCTATCTGTCTCTACGCTTACAAGGCTAAACCGCTGAATCGATTTTGATGAAACATGGTATGAGGTAAGCTGGACCCCAAGAAACGGCATAGGCTACAAAGGGCAACAGCTGGAAAAGATTGGTATTTTTGAATGTTTTTAACGAATAAACTCAAAAACTAATGAACCGATTTTAAATTCTATCACCGTTAGAATGCGATACACTTCAGTCGTACAAGATATATTTATTAATAGATTAAAAAAAATGACAGTCCGGTGCAAGCCGGGACGCGCCGCTAGTACTGATTATAAAGTCTACATCAGTTAGGACATTAACTTTGCTTATAGGATCACGACTAACAAATACTTGAAATGATACTCAGGCCCACTCATCATAATATTTTTGAATAAAAAAGAAAAGTAGTTTTTCATAAATTACGTAAATCATATGATGCAATAATGTGACTGCGCGTAAAAAAAGTATGACGCAATTTCCAATCGATAATAAAGATGAAGAAATAATAAGTATTATTTTATAATGTGCTGACATAGGCGTGTCTAATCACGACACGACTCTTGCAACATTTTGCATTTTATCATATAAGGGAACAAAAGATATCAGCAAAACATAACAAAATTAGATTTTAAATATCTTTCGATCAAGCGAGCATAAATCGTGTTGCCATTTGTTTTTAAATCAGTATATAGTAAATGGCTTTGTATTATGCATGGATAGGTTCCTAATATCAAATGAACTACGCAAGTCATGCTAAAATTACGACTAAGATATAGGTTTCGGCTACTATGATGAGTTGGTAATAAATGGTATCTTTAACTAGGCGTAAGCCGTCCTTTCGTTATGTCACTTTCTGTATGCTCCTGCAAATCCATTCTTCTGCTAAAATCAAGTAAAAAGATCCCATTCTTTTACGAAAGGTGTTCGTATTATATTTAATGCGGCTAATCCAATTTCAAATAGTAAATGTGCGTAATGTGTGATACAATATTGGGTAAACATTTTACCATACTGCGCCATAAGTTCTGACACCTGAGCTGGCAACTGGGCACACCCCTAACATTCAAACTACCTTTAATCGTAATTAGCTGCCAATGACCATTACAATAAAGAAAGCTATATACAAAAAAAACATCTGAGCATCGTGAATCTCATTAAAAGATAAAAAAAGTATATTTGAAATGTTTCTTTGATTAATTGATTGAATTTTTGACAAACAGATTATTTAATATTAATTGCATTTGGAATCTTGCAATCACCTAAATTAACAAAAATGATAAACTTACGCAAATCAATGAATTCACTTACAGACCGCGTGCATGCTTGAAAGTGAATCTCACTAGTTTACGATCAAAGACTATTTTACTAAAGTAAACATGCGATTAAGATAATATTTTCTTACCTTATTTTATTTGAAATCCTCTTGAAACTGTTGACCAAACACCGTTGTACCAGATTCTAAATGTGCCCACCACTTCAGTACGCATTGCTAATATATCAATGATTTCCACCAAGCACACGTCAAACAAGCACTTGTTTTATTATCCACAAACACCAAAATTTACCAAATTATATACACATACACGAATTTAATATTTTTATTCTGATTTTTTTTTATACTCGCGCCCTAGTTCTGTAATTTTGACTGAAAAACTATATAGCTCGTAACTGATCACATCGCCTATAAAAAACCGCGTCAAAATCGTTTCATTCGTTTGGGAGCTACTATTCCACAGTGAGACATACACAGACACACACATTGAACTTATAACACCTCCGGTTCGTCACGGATCACAAAGGTATCTACCGATATTCTTAATTTCCCCATCAGCGCATGACCGCAGTCGCGAGTAAACTGATAGAAACGGACTTTTACTTGGTTTATCTCTTGTAACTACCCTCAAAGTGTACAGTGTAGGTAGTATAACACACAGACAATAAATGTCTATAAACAAGTCTTACGAATTTGTAAAAAAAAACTTTTAATATTATATTAAGTACCTACCTACCTTAATGCCTCTGATTTGTTTACTTTAAAGAGCCGTACTGCGTTAATTGACAAGACTTCCATAACATGATTCTTTGGTAAATGATAGTAGAAATATCGTAGTTTCTAGCAATTTAGCTCTTAGCGCTTAAGATTTGAATATTAGACATTGAAATAAAACTAATTTGAACGGATTCTAAAACGCGATAGTAGATTCGCGTAAACCTCAGAAAGCAATTTGAATGTTAGAATTAATTAAAACCAAATATTTCAATTTCTTCTGTCAATTTTCTATAGAAGGCATGAATTTGTAAGCTACAGTAACGATTTTTACAGTGGCGTCTAAAGTCAAGTAACAGTACACAAAACGTTTTAATTTATATTGTATTAAATTGCAGCAACATATTTATAAACACATTTCCTAGACAAGTATTTGTTATCTCTCCGCTATCTTACTCTGTGGCTGACGTAGCTAGGTGCTAATCGGAGAGTGCACACGCGCGCGGCGATGGCATCACGTCCAGTTAGCCCCACTTTACCCTGTTTGTTCTAAATGTTACATTTTACCCGCAAACACCCTCTTCCGGCAAGATTATTGGAATCATCGCCTTTTTTGTGGCCGCACCCGTCTAGCTACTTTTGGGTCAATAGTCCTTAAACTTATGTCGAAGAGAGAGAGGATGTAAGATTTAAAGTTTCTTATTCATTCAGTTGTCATTAAAATTTTCGAACCTTCAAATTAGATAAAAATATTGAAGAAGTTTTAATGAATGATGTACCTAGTTTTTAGGGTTAAAATAATACACAAGAGAATGCGAGTTAAATATGATTTAATTTCGTAATTTTTCTTAGCATTTATATTTCGTTCTCAGCATCTGAATACTTATAATTAGACACAGTAATACATAAGTCAGTGTCATTTTATGTTAACAAATTTATTATGTATTTAAGCGCATATTTTGTAAACTATTTTACACATTGTTTGGAATGTTTAAATGTCTTTTACAGTTGGTCATCTATTTGTATTATTCTATGGAATAATGGAGGAATGTAAAGCCACAACAGATATTCTTAATACATTGACTGAATGGTGACGACGTTTACTTTTATTGACTAATGCTGAACATTATAATGTTTGAACATCTATGTTTATTGTATTTCTGTGAAGCATTGTGTATCCCTAATGTTCATAACGGTGCCACGAAGTTATTGCCTCTTGTATGACTTTAGAAACAGTTGAAAAACCTTGCATAAACGTTATCGCTTACGGCGGGTTATTGAGTACTATAATGTTCCACATTAATCGATAGCTTCACTTATAATTTGAATATACACTGGGTATAGGATACAAATATTATATTTACTAAGTTTTTGGAATAACTTTGCGATCATTTTCAAGTGGCATACAGTGTACGCATTTGTTCAAGGGTGGGCGCATTTAAAGTTAAATTTGGTGTCGTCAAAGTTTCCATTTTACTAAAATTATTATTTGAATACTGCTTACAAGAAAATTACATCATAATCTATGTTGCCCTTGAAAATGATAGCAAATTTGAATAAATTCTGTTATATTTTCTTAAGTTAAATATTTTTATCTACTCCAAGTTTACAGACAAAATTAATACACTAGTTATAATGCGAACACATGGTCATACACTGCCACCACACTATGGCACAGATCTTATTAAAATATTAAGATTATAAATGTCCTTTATATGTTTTCACGGTGACGAAAATATAGATAACAGCAAAACACTCGGAACTCGATGCTTTTATGTTTCAGTTCGAATCGGTACTGAAACTATTATTTTTAATGAAACAACATTAGCATCGTCAAACATCGACAAGATTTCGACAAAAGAGATTCAAATACCTATCACTCTCATACAAACTCTTAAAATAATATATACAAAGCGCTCAAAATCATACAATCAAATTCACATATCAACCGGAAAATATATTCAAAATGAACATTAGTAAGGAAAAGTTTCAGTACATGGACTTAGTAAAGGGAACTAGGTCATAGCAACTGTGGCTAATCACAAGAGAGCGGTTGGTCGGATAGATTAAATACCCATAATTAAATACAAAACATTTTAATACAACTTTACATCTAACACCTACGTTTACAAATTTCTGATTAACTTTTGTTTGATAAATAAGTAAACACAATTATTTTTATCATATTTACAAGCAGATAACACGATCCGTACTTAATAATAAAGCGTTTTAAATAATAACACACTGAGAATTGACGTAAAGGCGTTTTTGCTACACTTAAGGCGAGCCAGCCGGAGCAATCGAAGGCTACAAAGACTGACGACGGTCGAGCAAGCTGTTCCGAACGAGAGGCCGGCCCCGCCGCAGCACTCGGTCCAGCGGTGGTCCGGCGGAACACTCGTGACTCGCGAGACTACTATTTGCTCTTTCCACAGAAAACCTTTTTTCCTTTTAGAGCACGAGTCCGGCCGCTGGCACAAGAGCAAACGAGCGCCACGATGTTACACGACCTTAAGGAATTTCACAGCTCCGGGCGTCGTCCCGGCTCGGCGTTTTTTTCCCATTCAAATGTTTGCTCTCTCGCTTCAGCTACCATTCATGCGGCGTTTGAAACGCCGCGGCCACCGCGGCCGAGCTAACCTAACGCTATCCAGTCCACGTCACTGTAATAATACTGCGATAGTTGACTAATACTCTGTCCACTCACAATGTCCATCGACAGCTGGCAACGGAACGCGCGAAGCGTTGAAGCGTAAATGAGCTGCTAACGTGTTGGGGGCGCGACTGCCTACGTGCCGTCGCAGTTCCTCCGCCTCTGATGCCGGCCGTGGTGGTGGCGCGTGCCGTGGCACGGCGGCTTGATGGAGTTCTGCGGCGGGGGCCGGAGCCTACGCTGTGGACGCCACTTGGGCTGGTCGCCGGCGCGCATTTTGTTGTGCCTGTTGATGTCGAAGTCGTGGGCGTCCTTCATGAACGAGAAGCACTTCTGCAGCCGCTCCGTGAGGCGGCTCTTGCCGCGCCGCAGCTGCAGGCCCCGCCGGTTGAACCCTATGTAGCGGTCTTCGTTCTTCACCAGGTGATATCTGTTGTAGCCGTCCACAAACTCCTCTTTGAATAGGCAATTGGGTTGTCTCTCCGCTTGGAAGCGTGTCTGTTGGTAAACAAACAAAATCATTAATACATTAATAACTGTCAATATTTCTAAAAGAGGGTTTAGTACGAGACCAGTTATAATTTTAATTTTTAATTTAAGTATGATACTCACCAATCGTCTGCCAACGAGCCGAGACCGGTTGAAGCACAGGTACATGTCCTGCACGGGAGAGTGGATGAGCAGTTCTAGGCTGAAACCGCGCGTACTGATGGTGAGATTCGCTGAAACAATGGAAAACAATATTTAATTTAAACGAAATACAACACAAAACTCCTTGTCGAACACCCGCGAGGAATATATTTTTATAACTTTAATTTGTTTATTCAAATTGTAATGCCTATAAAACAAAACTAATTTAACTACAACAAACACTGTCTAATGAAACATAAATCAAACTTTCTTCCCAAAACACGAATTAATTAACTCATAAGAGTAGGAATTAATAAATAGAAAGTAAATATTCAAAGAATTCCCAATCTTTACTCCTGCGTATAGTAATTACCACACCCCAGGTGCATATTTTCCAATTTCAATCAACGCCGCTGGCCCTAGTCACGTAATAAATTCGATTTATATTGTAGAAGAGTTAGTCGAACGTAGTCAGGTGCAACAAACTAATCGTTAATGATATTTGAACACTAATAAAGTACAGAAATAAAATGTCGATAAATATTAATCTATTGCCGGACATTCAATACATGACGTGTAAGGTACGGCTTACATGCTGGGAGAAAGTTGACTATATTTCTTTTTATGTTTATTATACGAAATGAAAATGATTTACGAGTACTAACAGTTTTGAAAAGGCAGAATATATTTAATAGTCAAATAGTTGGTAGTCGAAATAAGTCTTATAAATGCCTGCCTGCTCTCTTATAGATTTTAATCTAGTAAATAAAACCTAAATTAATATAAAAAAAATGTTTGGTTGGTATATTTTTCATAATCTGGTACATATTTTGTCACAAACATAAACATAAAGACATTTAGTCTCTACAACAATAGAAGTTATTATCTTAATTAATTTGTACAAAATTACGATAGTTTAATGGAAATTAACTTATCGTTCTGACTTCATGAACTCCGATATTAAAATATAAACTGTTAAATACTTTATTTGGGCCACACATATATTATTATTGTTTTAAATTAAATTGATAATAATAAATGTAACATTGAATTATAAGTCAGGAGTTTTATGAGAATCGCTGATACTTTATATCAAAATTTAACTTTAGTTGAGTGCAAGCGCACATACTTATGAAGTTTGTTGCTAAATAGCACATTAATTTTCAATCTGAAGTATTCATGTAATATTAAAAATAATGTACTGTTATATTTAAATACAAAATTAAGAATTATAAAGTGAAGTTATATTGATCATGTCGCCATGTAAACCGTTACAACTATCGAAGATAACACATATAGGGGCAAAGTAGGAGTATGGAATTCGATGACCAACCTCGCTGGGACTTGTATAAAAGAATTAATAAAAATAAAACTATGTATGTACTCACACGGCCGCCCGTGACACTGGCGGTGTCATTTCAATTAACATTAAAAGAAATAAAAATGCTTTGACTCGAACAGAACATAAATTTGTTATAATTTCGGTGTGACTGAATGAATTTTTATGTGAAAGTAGATTTTGTGATGCATTAAAACAAAACGTTTGTGACAGGGACGATTGATAAAATTTAGTACTGGGAATGTTATACGATGACATAATACAGTGAGTTTGAATTTTTGAGATCTTATTGAAATTACGTTTATAAAGGATTGAGTAATAATGAAATATGTTTCTATCAATATTTTTCCCAAGCCTATTAGGAAATACGATATGACGTATTCTTGACAGAAGTTGTAACCGAAAATTTTAATCTCAGGGCAACGTAATTACATACATAAACGTTTTCTTTTGCTTTTATTAGGGTCATAAAAACGGCAAAGATAACAGGGAGCTGTGTTTAAAAGTTCTTACTATCTAATCCTTATTTGTACGTCAAGCTATCGTGTTATGTCTTAACGTTATTTTTCTTATGTGTTCTAGCTCTAAGATTAGTAGTATTATTTTATTTTACGACTGTTATTTTAAGGCCTTAATGTTACATATTTAGTAGTTCAACGTTTGAATTTCTATTTCGTCTGTTATAAACAAAAACATGTACCAAGTTTCACTCGTAAAACATATTTTCTTTTCTCATCAACGTCATCATAGTTATTCAAACAAAAATGTTTGTTTACCATGTTCTTAGTTGACGCAAAAACACGATTGAGAGTTTTTAAGTTGACCTGTGGGCCCTATGGCCGACTTTAGGTCGAAGGGACTTTCTTTCAGGCGTAACGAACCGAGTAAACATTGCCCAACCTCCGTAATAGGCTAATTTTGTAAAGACAACATAATCTCAAGTCGGTAAGGCAAACATGCTTTGAAGTGCCGACTGATGCTTGTAATTTCACTTAGGCTTCTTTGTACTAGGCTAGTGGTATTTCCAGTAACAAGGAAATAATTTATTATACACATGCGTGATTGTTAACATGTTACAATTTAGTTACATAACCTATAACTACGTTTGAAATGAGCTATTTTGCTTGACATTTGTAATGGCTTTATGTTAAGACATTACTTGCCGTACTCAGAGACGTTAGTGGTTTCTTTAGGGGTTTCTTATTATCGATTTCAGTAAGCCAAATCTTAGACTTTTGAGAATTTTATAATTGAATCGATACTTAGGAATCCCTTTAATCGATTTAAGTGATACAACACTTAGATGTTTGAGAGTTGACTTTAAAAAATCTATGAGGTTTTATTCATAAACTCTATTTTTTTCTGTTTGGCAACCAATCAAAGACAAAAAGCAAGAACTTTAATTTCGAACTTTTCTAAAAAGGAAAACATCATTTGAACAGATTTAGTAATTCCATAATATTATGTTCTTTCTAGAAAGTTGTAAGTATAAATATTTGGAAGTGTTGTAACGAACGGTCGGGTCAATGACTGGCTATCGCTACGATAACGTTGTATCGATGTAATCTATGTACTTGTTACCTGAATTCTATAAAGGAAAATATCTTTTGTTGCTATCCTTGTATAAACCTATTATTACCTACCTATCTTTTATACTTTCTTAATCTGTTATTTTTCCTTTCCCGACCTTACAGCTGATTTAATATTTAGGTATTTTGATACAAACAAATTGTTACCAATTTAATCGTCTATCGGGTAACTGGTAAATCTATTTAATATCGTTAAATAGTTAGTTATTACAATTTATATCTCCACAATTTAGGTAATCGACGTAGCGATTAAGATACCTTATCCCATTTCTATCTGATGTATTTCCTAGCGATATCAGGCAGCCCGTACACAGACTGCTCGAGCAGTTGGTCATAGACTAAAGTGTATATTGGAAAACAGTTGGTCAGTGAGCGTCAAGAGCTCCCGCGCGTCACGAGCGCTTCCCGCCCATTGCTTTTTGAAAACAGTCGAACCATTAATGCAGTCGAACTGTTTCAAGCAGTGTTTGCGGGCGGCTAAAGAAGTCTACAATGCAGTTACAGCTTGAAGCAGTATATTGTTTATTTATCTGTTATAAATATGATATCGACGACCCCCGTGGTCGAGTGGCGTACACACCGGTTTTCAAGGTGTCGCCAGCTCTGAGGTCCCGGGTTCGATCCCCGGCCGGGTCAATGTAGAAAAAGCACTTTTCTACATTGTCTCGATTGGGTTTGGGTGTTTGAGGTACCTTCGTTGTCTCTGAATTCCATAACACAAGTGCTTTAGCTACTTACTTTGGGTTCAGAACAATGTATGTGATGTTGTCCACATTTTTTTTTTTATTTTTAATATTTTTCAAAAAAAAATAAAAGGAAATTAGTTTTCAAACCTATTTATAAATCTTCAACACACTTATATATATAACTTCATTTAGACAAACATTTTGGTAAATTTTCTATAAATAAAAAAGTACTCATATATTATCTTATATGTTATATCTACACATAATTAATTATTAGGTCTAATTAAAAAGGATTATATCTTGGTCTTAAAGGATTTAATAAAGCTAAGTACTTGATAAAACTTGCTATCAAATATCGGACCAGCACAGGTGTACCCATGTATTTTTTAACTGATTTAATTTTTTAATTAGTAAAAAAACTGTTATCTGTGTAATACCATTAATTAATATGCTGATTTCTAGGCGTGTCGTGAATGGGTTGACATGATTACAGTTGACGTGGGGTGATAAAAATGATGATCAGGACTCGACCATCAATCATAAGATATTACCGCATTTTGCAGTAAGCCGGATTGAACTTGGTTCGACACCAATTGAGGTTTAAAACCCTAATTGAAATATCTTTTATCTGATAGTTAGGTAATTATGTTTTCCTTAAAAGATTGTGTTATATGTTTCGACTTTGTTTTAGATATTGTAACTTTTTTTTACATTGATATTTTCTCATGCTGATTTAGTATTGCGTGTATTTTAAGAAATCAACAAAAGATTATGTTTTTGTAATTAATCTACTAAAAAAATAAATTAAGCCTATAGGATATTAAAATACTATTTTCCCTGAATAAGGTAAATACAAAATACATGAAAAAATACATTAGTAGGTAGCCTTGGAAACTAAGGTCTAGTATATGTTAAGTTAGTTAAATAGCTGACCTATAAATAAAAAAGGTTTGGTTTTCCATTTCCATATGAAAATATACTGATTACTGTGTTATCTATCTCAGCACTGAAGTACATGTATATAAACATATTTAGTATACTTAAAACTAATTAAAATCACGTGTGTCGTTGCCGGTCCGTCTCGAGTAAATATTCGATAGTGTATGACATTGGTAATAGCCTTGGACGTTGTAATCAAGATGTAAACACTACTTTTATGTAATCTATAGACGATAAGTTTAATGAGGTTCCAATTGTCAAATAAGAGGAACTACGTCATCTGTGTAAATAAATAATAAAAAACATAATTAATGACCCAAATTTTCGTCATCGGAATCAATGTAATGCGTAAATTTGGGGTCACTATTCTCGTTGTCATAGAAACGATCTAAGATTCGAAGACAAACATTTCTTTTAGTAGTACCTAACCTTTCTTTATGAGGGTCTAAATACATAAGGAGACATCATGCAGTTACAAATTGTAGGTAGAGATAGAGTGATTGAGAGAATACTGCAAAGCGTCTAGCGCGGTTTTCAGAACTCGTTAAGGTTAAATCAAAGTATAAAGATATTAATATAATATCAATGTACGTATACCTCGATAGATTTAATATATTACTAGTGTAAAAGTTATTGCTATCGTCATCCAAATAAAAGAGACTTAACATTCAATTTTCCACGCCGGCGTGGCGCCAGCCCTATTTTAATTAACCAACCGGATTCCCACATACTAATTACAGTTGTTGATAAAGCGAAATCCCAGTTAACAGAGCCGTCAGATAAACGAATGTAAATGTATATAAACTGGTAAACCGCGTACGATGCGTCTTATCCCGACGGATAGCGCTTGTAATCTGACCAAATCCGACAGGATACGGCGCTGCGGTAGGTAAGTATTTGACGGGAATCTTGTGTTAAATTCCAGACCGCTTTGGTTGAGCGCGTTCGCGTTTACTTCCGATATTTTAGGGTTGATGGGAAATTAAAATTGAATATGAATTATTAAATTAAACTGCAGTGGTTTTGAAATTTTGGGTTGGATATATGATACTGTTTAAAACTGATTCTGATTATAAAAAATAAATATGTAGCATTTTTATTGATGAAAGATTAAGTCTTAGCCTAATAATCGTTAAAGAAAGTTAAGTTAAACTTTCGAAATGTAGTAGGTAAGCTTAGAAAAATACAAATTTCCAAATACATAACACGTGACTTTATTTAGTCATGTTAAACCAAATTTCGAGCATCGCTTCCGTGTATTAATCTTTCAGTGTATTTAAAAAAAAAACGTCCCAAATCTCGTTCAAAATTTTCCTTAACAGTGAAAACGCACAAATCTAGCGCCTTCCCGGCGACAGGATATGTACCTACAGAGGCACTATAAACAGGGATTAGCCGCGCTATTGAAATCCTTTAGTCTGCCTCTATCTTAATCCCCAACAACTTTACGCGAAGGCTCATCGTACACAAGGCTACGCAAGACTCAGATACCCAACTACTTCAGTCTCCAAACGAGTACCGCCATACAAAGGTTTGTACACGTAGAGTAAAACGCAAGAATAGAACGCGAGAGTAAAGTCGACGGGTATCGGAGAAAAACGTAGCCTTGTGTACGTAGGGCTTTATTCTGTCTCTATCTTAATCCAACAACTTCATACTTATGAATTATTCGTCGGCTTGTTTCCCTTTCAACGTAGTAGGATGATATTGTAAGACTGGAATTACAGACGGATTTGTTCGCGCTGCTTTTGTTGGTTTATCTGTATTTACGAGTTCATCTTATTTAAACTCGGTTTGTTTAATACGGACTTAGTTCTGAGCTTGCGTTAATACTAGTTTGCCGCGATTTCGCCTTGAAGAGAATTGTTTTAAATTTTCGCATGTAGTTCTGTTACATAAACAGTTCCAAATTTATCAGTTTAGAGTAAAAAGTTAAAATTGAGTCATAATTAAAATAATTATTGTTTCGACATCTGTTCTAACAGCACATTGCGGAAGTATCGCCCTGTTTGTGGATATTTAATATTTATTACTTTGTTTTAATTAATCTATTTGCCCATTTGGTTTGTCCCGTTACTATTAAAAGGAGATATTTTTTTTTGGGACAGTATTCTGTCATCATTCCGACTGCATATTCATTAACGTCTCGCACTTATCTTTCAAGTGGTTTTAGCCTAGTTTTTAATTATTATTTTCTTTTATGTCTTAACATGGACAACAAAAAAACTATCCCTAGGCTGTTCTTATTAATCATTATTCACTTGTAGATAGAAAAAATGTCTAAGAAATAAAATACTTTCTAAGTCGTATGTACAAGCACCTACTATTTATTATTCTAAGGTATGTAGAAATATGCATGTGAAATAGGAATTAAAAACAAAACGTGCTTAATTCCACGTTTTGTCTTAATGCGACACTTGGCGCAGCAATTTCATAAATGTGTGTTAATTACAAAAATATCAACAGAGTAATAAAACAAATGCTAACGAGTTGTTTAACGTAACTATACGGTAGGTATGTCCTATAAAATCATGTGAATAAATAATGTAGACGTTAAACTATTCAGCTAGTACAATAATTTGTCTATTATTTCTTATTATATTATTAAACTATGGAATCCGAGCTATAAAACCTTCACACGTCTTTTCCTTGTCAATCTTCCTCGTGCATGTCGTGACGTCACAAACAGTTTACCTACTTTACAAGAATCCTGACATTTGAGGTGGTTTCACATCGACGGTTTTGTAACAACGTTTAATAATTCAATGTATGTATTTGAATATTACAAACATCACGCAGATGTCAAATATCAATACATAAAATGTCATAAGCTACTAGTTTTCCGTGAACTTGAAGTGACAAAAAATGAGAAAACATTTACTTAATGGTCTCGAAATAAACTCTTCATTTGTTTCTGTGGGCTAAAGTAATTTTAATTTTAAAGGTGAAGAAAAAAGATTCGTTAAATTAATCATTGTATGCATTAATAACTGTTTCTATATTTAAATAAAGCATAAAAAAAGAAGTTAATATTTTATTGTTCATAATATTCTTTGCATACAAAGAAAGACTGATTTTAATTAAATTAGTAGATTAATTACGTAAACGATTCTTGCGCAATCTTATGTTATTAATGATCAAATAGATGTTTCAGATAGTTACAGACAGATAGTAACTGATAAAACTGAAGGGCATGCTAAGTCATGTCTGTGTAGAAAAATCATCATGGCGTAGCCTAACAGATCATGTAAGATCGGTATTTCTTTTAATAATAATTGTTTTTTAAAAATTCGTGTTTGACAAATAAAAAGACGCAGAAGAAGAAAGTACGCATGCAATGGACGTGAAGGCAAATTAAAGAATTTGTACCTTCTATGATACAAATATATACCATAATACGCAAAGGGCCGTCTCCATCTATTTGTTTCGAGGTCTGTGATATTCCAATTATAATAATTATAAATTATATCTTTGAACATCAGTTATCATCATAATATCAATTACAAATAGGTACTAATGAAACGCATACCGTGTGCACCATGGATTCTATCTAATCGCACTCAAGACTACCAACCAATACATTACTTTAGCTTAGATACTAATATCAAGTTACCGTCTAGTCTGACTAGATTATGTGACCACAAACATTATGTGGCATTGACACTAATACTAGATATGCCCGATACCTTTACAATATGAGAGGGCTACCACGAATTTGCGAAGATAGGGATTAGAAATTGTCTATTAATGATTTTCCTTTGTTTTTTTTTACCTTTGTGATAAAGCAACCGGATAAAGTACCTAGGAATGTGTGATTCTTTGCAGACTCCTTGTTGAATATACATTGTTACACGTAATTGAAAACGAAGGTTTAAGATTATGCTATAAATCTAAGTATTTTATCATCACTTCATGAAAGTAGATACTTTTATTAAGAATTTTTGTTGGGTCCAATATTTTTGTCTTATTATAAGTACCTAAAACAGAATGTTAGAATGACATTGTCCATATATTTCGTTCTACTACTTATACGTATTTCAGTAATTATTCGTGCATTGAAAATCATAATATTATCGAGTTCCATTGGTACACCCCTGAATTATCAGTATTTATGTAGAATCTGGCACATGACAAACTAGACGCCCCCTAGACTGATCTCAAATATTTGCAACAAAAGAGATAATTTCGCGTCTCTTATCAATGACTGGTAAAGGCGTTTAAGGACGTTTTCCCGCATTTTTTTCTGCCACATCAATCATCATACATAAACTTTGGAATAAAAAAATAAATTAAAAATGTGTCCACAATTTTAGTGACGTAGCAATCGGCGAAAATACATTAAAAAAATACATACAGTGGAACATAAAACCTACTCCTTTTTGGAAGTCGGTTAAAAATTGAAATATTATTATATAATATGACGACCAAAGTCAAATAGGGTAGCAATTTTCTTGTGTTGCTTTGCTAGGTTATGTTGTAAAGAATTTCTCTCTGCTACGATTTCTAGTCGAACTAAATTGTAGAGCTCAAGAAACAGGAAGAAAAAGAAGTTAAAATCCTGCCACATAAGATTATGTATGTTTTATTATTATTTCTTACGAGCCCGAGTTTTTTTTATGACAATCGAATGCCAATGAAACCTATACGTGCGACATAGAAATTACTCAAAGTGCTATCTACAGTATTTTTTTATGTATAAAAAGTGCTGATTGTTTTATTTACTGAAAAGTAACAAAGCATTAAATAAAGTATCTGTTTTAGCTATTTCCTAGCATTTGTTTGTTATTGCATTAAATTGACCATAGACATACCTTCAAACAAAGCCCAGTAACAGTTTATCTATGACTAACGTGTCAAATAAATCTAGACAGAAAGGGAGTAGGCATCATGACGTTTTACCAAAAAACTATGTCAATATTGCACTAGCAATTTTACAAGGTAATTGGGACATGCGAAATTGATCTCTAAACTGATGGCGATAAGAGTTTCTTGGCCAGCAACATGTTATCTTATGATATATTTTGGTAAGGATTGTCGCAGCAATCGGAATCAGGTCAAACGCATATGTAGATAAATACCGAATATCGACGAGTCTTGAAGATACGATAAATTGTTCGCAGTCGATGTTTGGGTAGACTTTTAGGCATTTTTGGAAAATGTTCATTCTTTACAAAATTTATTCATGTTCAGACTATTCTATACAGGTTCTAGGTAAAGTTGATTGACATGTTGTGAAACAATAACGGAATGTGTTTCATATAAAGAGATAAACTAAAAAACACGACTCAATTTCAAATAAGTACGTGTTGATAAATTAAAAAGATGTATAATATAATAATAAATGTGGACAACATCACATACATTGCTTTGAACCCAAAGTAAGTAGCTAAAGCACTTGTGTTATGAAATTCAAAGACAACGAAGGTACCACAAACACCCAGACCCCAGACAATGAGGAAAAGGGGTTATAAACATTGATCCGGCCGGGGATCAATCCCGAGACCGAGGGTTGGCGACACCTTGAAAATTGGTGTACGCCACTCGACCACGGAGGTCTTCAAACGTATAGGTTTACTTTTTTAAACAATTTAATAACAAAATTATATTTACAAATTATGGAAGGAGTGAAAGAAGGCTTTTACGCAGCAGTGGGACTGTGGTTCAGTACGGACTTAATAATTATATTAAATAATTAACCAATAGTTAGGTACTACATTCCTTACCCTTTAACAGATACCTACCTATACTTAAGAGAATATTTAGTACTTGCGGGTGCTTTGCTTAACATAATTACATAATAATAATTATTATGTACTTAACACACTTCACGTTAAGCGCCGCTTAATGTTGAATCCGAAAAAACCAACACCGCAAATTCCTTTCAACAATAACAATAACATGATCCTACAAAGTGTTAATGTTTACCAAACATATTTTTTTTATTCGCGACAGTAACACTGGAAGTACACGCGAGACCACCCAACAAGCAATTGTTATGAACACATGTTTTAATAACAGTAATAAAGTAACAGATAAACGGTATCTGTCTGTTATTTTGATAAATTAATGTGCCTGAAAATCCTATCGACTAATATTAATTGAAATACGTAATAAAAACACTGATAAAAACACTGGCCCAGTTGATTATGATGCATGGATATTGTTTTATTAAGAAATATTATTATGAGTCTAACATTCTTTAATTTAAAAGTCAGTAATATCGTCTTACTATTTGCAAACGTCGACTCTTCAGTTAAGACTATTTAAGAAGGAATGTCAGACGAAACCCGACATTTGGAGAGCAGGGTTCAACTTGAAAATATAAATAACATTGGCAGTAAAAAGAAAATGTCAAAGAAATTATTTATGTACAGACACAAAATAAATTTTATAACGACATAGAATAGATGTAAAAATGAGTATGGAATAAATAAATATGGATAACATCCAATACATTGCTCTAAACCCAAAGTGTTCTATAGATAGTACTTGTGATATAAATTAGAAACAAAGAGAAAACTTTTCAACGAGACAATATTGAAAAGTTTTCTACATTGACCCGTCCGGCGATCGAACCTGGACCTCAAAGCTGGAGACATCTTAAAAACCGTCGTGTACACCACTCGACCACGGAAGCCGTCAAATAATTAGAGATGTTTGGAAAATTACTATCCTCTTAGTTAATTCTTAACCTTCATATATTTTTTTTAATAATAACTACTATACAGTTTAATTAACGATGATCAATAAAATTAAGCATTAAAGACATATTTGTTTACCTTCTTAAGCAAATACCACAAACAAGTGTGCAAGTCACGCCACTTGCCTACTTATTAACAAAACATCAAATGTTATCACCGAGTTCCTTGCGGTTAACTACAGCAAACAAACCGTTTATAATCGATACAAATTGTTTGAAAAAGAAAAAAAAACACGGTGCGTCCCTAATAGGGCCATCGAAACGCATTCGAGGAAATAACATTCGAATTAAGAACGTTTGTTTTTTTTCCGATGCGCGCGCAAATTATATTAATAATTCTCTATTAAATTAAATCACATTATTAAGGGGTCGTGCGTGTGGTATATTTTTTTGCGAAACAGAGGGCCTTATGGGGCTTTATTATTATGTTTTAAACGTAACAACTTAATTTAGGTAGGCGCCGCACCGCCTACATCGATTGATTTCGTGTAATTTTCGTTCCGCCAAACAATCTTCGGATGAATTGCCACAAAAAATAAACCACCGTGCGAGTTTTTAGCGTTTAAGAGCTTGCGGTGCCTGTTTAAGAGGTTTACCAAAAAAGCGACTGACTAATATTTGGCTTGATGTAATAACAGCACCTAACAGAAGTACCTACATAAGTCTAAAATATATAAACTAGAGAGCTAATAATATAAGCTGTGGTTTAGGGGACTACGCATTATGTAAAAAAAGACAAGATTTGTGTTTGTAAAAAGAGTTAGTGAATAGAAAATATTCATGCCAATTATAATTTCAAGTAAGTACATGGGTTTATAAAAAGTATGTAATTACTCTATTACTTTAGTGAAAGCAGGTACATCAATATTACAATTATTTGATTAATGTTCTACATTTGAAATACTAATCGAATAATAATCCCATTTGTTTTATTAAACCTGTTTATTGGTGACACAAAACGTCATAAATATTTATCCAAGTTCCATTTTTAAAGCCTGCGGCATCCGCACGGTTGCCGTTAGTTTCGACCAGTCACTGTTTCTAACACGATGGGAATAATTAAATTTCGTTATCAGTGCCTTCGAATCTAATTTTAATTAAAAAGCGTCACATATTTCACGCGGTATTCGGTGGTAGGCGGTGCAATGTGTCCAACGAGTACAACTGACCAAATTAAATTGAACCACATTCCATTAGTATATTCGTATGTACAAACAAAAATTAGGGGCCAATTTAAACTGGCGATGCAATATTAAATCGTTAAATTTAATATTGGCTGTGTAGTTTCTATTATTGCTTCACAACTAACACGTATGCTAACACGGGTCAAGTGATTAAATTTTTTACTCTGGCAACAAATAAATGTTTATTCTCACGCGATTATTGTTCATATTAAATTAATGGCTTTCCGCTCTGTATTATTTATTGACGTTATGTAAAAAAATGTACGTAATGTATAACATTATTGAGCGTCGGCATTTTTGTAAGTGGTAATTTTGATGTTAGAATTTACGATCAATTTAGTTTGTAATGAACTGTGCGTAGGTGATGCAATAAATACAAAGTAAACATCTTCATAATTAAATTACGTGTCAAAATGCTGATACGAAACTGTCGCTGACTTTATTGGGTCACTAGTTGTAAGACCGGCGTACGATCGCATGTAATGTGAACTTCACAATAGTAAGATGGTGCGCTTTGCATAAACACAGCTATTTAAAATACTGACCCAAGGAAGTAATTTCAACCCTGTTGTGTAAGCGGTTAAGTTCAAATTGCAAAATATCGTTTAAATGATCGCAATTATAAAAATAAAGTAGTCACCACAATATACCTGCATGGTTCACAATTATTTATCAATTCTTGTGATTTCGAACAATTATCCTTTTGCTTTTATTTATTATGAAATCATACGGGCGCATACTAATTATAAAAGGAATAATTGTAAAAAAGAAAGATAAATTAAAGGTACCATAAGTCACCACATCAAAAATGAACCAAAACTAACCCTAACTACTAAATGTCTTTATGTCTAAATGTCTGTATAAAATTTCTAGTAATACCTAACAGCTTATCTTCTAAACTAAACAAACGAAAGGTGAAAGGAAAGTGAATTTAAATAAGTGACGCTAAAAATTGCGTCTCACTAAAAACAAATATTAAGTAATTCGCAAGTAAGAATACAATTACATATTCATTATGTATTTATTAAGAACACATAACTTTCGTCAAATAATAGAAAAATTAAAGGCCCTTCACTGAACCATGCCTTGCTTAAAAGCCAAGTCTTGTATAAATAGAAAAAGTCCTCGATTTATCGCCGATGTCGTTAGGGGAGTTTTTGCAAATGTTTTTGTGGACTGAGAGAAATAATGATAGAAAATAACCAAAAAAGCAGTTGCGACTTAAATTATCTCTGAGTTTTATTGCAAACCACTTGGTGCGACTTTTTGTCATATATTAAAGTAATAGCTGATTATAAAATAGGCGATGAAAAGTAAGAAGCGAACTAACAAGAGGATGCTCATGCACTAAGCGTTTATTAAGTCACATGATTATGGAATATTCAACAACATTTTACATAAGATTTAAAAGATACTTAGATAACCATAAAACAATTTATAGACAAAGTAAGATAACATTAAAATCCACATCAATGTATGCCAGTATTTTTTTACACGATGGGTATTTATCAAAATAAGGAATTTCACAATATTGCTTTTTGAGTTTTACGCGATTATAAGACATTGAAATAAGACTACTTTGAACTGATTCTATCGCGGTTTGTATTTAGATTTTTGTTCCCGACATTGCAATTGAAATTAAAATATGAAGGTAGAACGAGCAACATCAACTGTCAAAACGAATACCACCTGAGTCTGCCCGTGACCATGACACCTACAAAGGCGTCGAAACGTCGGGAACAAAAATCTAAATACAAACCGCGATAGAATCCGTTCAAAGTAGTTTTATTTCAATTTCACAAGAGTTATTTGTATAGCTCAGGGAACAGTAGATCCTTGAAGTAAGAACCAAGATCTTTCACTAATAAGCGAGGTATAAGTGCGAAAGGTTCAAGCAGTCACATTTCACAGTCGTAACTCCGTAGCAATGCTGTACCCGTTACTATATCGCACAGTGGTCTCTACCTGTTGCGGTGACTGGCCGTTGACCCGTCAAGTATTGACATATTCGTATAGTTTCTCACGTCTAGCCCCTATACTCCGTGTGCTTTTACTGTGTTAGCGAAATGCAGCCTTCATCGATGCATCTCTGTGTTCGTCTTATTGCATTGCTTACATTTTTCTGCTTATTTATACTAAAATATTGGTGATAGCGGCCTATGAAGAACTGTACTTAACAATAATATTTAGTTTTGTTATATTGGGCAGCAAGATGCCTATTCGATATTTATAGGGAGTATATAAATAAATTCCCCAAAGGTCTACATTGGGGCCAATGTCTATTCCCTGTTGAACTTGTCCGATCTTTGCGTGTCATCTAAAATTAAATCAGGGAACTCCAATCTCAAGGTCTAATTATATTACTTAATTATATAATTATTGCCTAATTTAAAAAGCTTTCTCAGACTTGACGCAGGCATAATTGTTGTACCAAAACTTTACATCGAAATTATTACCGCGAGAACAAACAGCTGTAAAACAATTCAAATACGAAATTCGAAAATCAATATCCCTAACAGAATGTTAATGAAATACCACATCTGGTTTTACCGTCTTGAATAGTGATTCTCAACCTTTTGCAGTTGCGGTACGATACCACAAGCTTTCAGTTAAGGCCGCAATAAATATTTCGTTGAATGGCTCGGAGAACCCCAGGTTGGGCACTCCTGATTTATAACGACCACTTCCAAATGAAACGCTTGATTGACGCCAATTATTGTATTACTTATTCACGTCTGATGTCTGTATTGTCTTCGTGATTGTAATTCAATTGGAGGTAATTGATAATTGTAATCGGGCAACGTGAATCATATCAGTATTTGTTTTGGAATGTCGGGTTTGGTTTCATGTTATTTAGCGTTATTTTATCGAATGAATCTGTAAAAGTCTTCAACTAAAAACTATTTTACGTTATAGTATAAGAAATCGTACCTAAACCGTTATTATGATCAATAATAAAATATTTGTCGTTTTTCATGTAAGTGGTTCCACATTAAATATTTAAGCGATATAATTTCTATTATTTTAAATAAACAATGTAATATAACCTTAACGTTAGTCCCTCTTTAATAATGATATCTACTAGGTTAAATATAAACAAGGATGTAAACACAAAAGGTACTTACGCTGGTCGTTTCCATCGGAGCGAGCCATGACGGTACCGTTTGGAAACACGTTGACGTACATATGGGAGCACTGGCTGTAGAGGCGAGCCGACCGGACCATCGATGGCACCGCACCGCAGATCACCACCTGAAACCAAAAAAATCACCAATGTAATCTTAATTATACATGACAGCAATAATCCCACACTAACAAAATTTATTATACAATTAGAGGAACGAGCAGCATAAGATAAGATTTCAATTTGATGAAGTGCAGAAATAAATTCACAAACGATTTGGAATATTTTAATTTATTCAGCTTATCGTGAATCAGGTTTGTAAGGGTGATAATTATGAAAATTACCAAGCGCGACAAGATCTCTTAATACACATTTAGTAAGCCTACCTAAGGCCACTAAATTCATAAACTTATTGAGCCATTTTGTGTGTATACTCGTAATGAAACACAGAACTGGATATTGTCGCCGCTATCGGTGTTCGAACAGACTGATGGTCATGCTAAATTGACGAAGCGATAACATTGTGCCGTAAAACACTGATTTACGCAAGTATTACTCATGTCTTTTAATGGTCTACTTTAGACTGTATCACGGGAGTGACGTAACACCGACGTAAGTAATGGAAAACTAAAACTGAATTGAAAATTCGATATCAAGGAAACGGATGTTATAAAATGGACTGCGGTTTCATCGTCATTTGATTAGAACTATACTTGTTACCGAATGAAAGCGTGTGATGTAAGTATGGATGTCATAGAGAAACTGTCTAACACTCTCCTGCTGCGTGTGGTCCATTCTACCTCACTCTAACAACTAAGTGTCAAGTCGTTTAAATTAGTTTCCTTATTCTGTTGGTGCTTTCACCGAGATTTTAATGGCGCCAGTGTCGACCGACACCTCATTACGCAGATATTGATCAAACCCTATCTCCTATGACCTTGCGAACTTCACGAGTTGAGTTGTTGAATATTTTACTCGTTAACCCCGAATCACGACTAAATTTCCTTCTAATTTCCATTGTCAGATCTAGACTTTTCAAGTTCACAGCAAAAATATACATTTTATTTGTCTTGTTTATTTAATCAATTAATAAGGTGACCACAACGTAAATACTGATGATAATCTTGATGTTTGCTTAGTTGAAACGGTGCTCGATGCAAGAACGTACAGCTATTATAGTCATATTGAATTTTGTAATTATTACTAGAAGTCTCGAGCCACGCGTCGCAGGCACCACAATAAGGAAACAATCGATCGTTTTAATGGGTCAGCCGTGCTCAGCTAATCCGTCAGACTGAGGGTTCAGATTGCCACGTTTAGGCAATAGTAAATCCTATTTAAATGTCATTCAAAGTTGATTTTTCTTATTTATCTGCAGTTGATTTAAGTCCTTTTATTACTGTACGGGCGGTGTCATATTCAGGTGGGAAAGCATAGGCTACCGCGACGCGGTCACTATTCAGCCATATTGCATTTAACGTGAACTTTTTGTAAACAATACTGCATTTACTTTTTAGTGTTGAATGTTTAAGTTATTCGGATTGTTGTCGTAGCCATAGCAATTTAGTTAAACCAATACATGTAAATGCAAATGAGGTAGATAACGTTAAGTTTGAACAAATGTGTAAGTATAACTCGAAAACTAACATTACGAAACTTTAATTAACGAAAAATACTTTTGGTTTTTGAAATCTTGACACATAATCATAACACGTCAAAACGAGTCATACTTAAAAGTAACGGTCGCGTATCCAAATACGATGTGAGAGTTAATTATAATAAAGGAATTCACAGAAATTTTCATGTATTTTTAAGAAGTAAAGAACATTATCTCTCATTGGTTTTTAATAAAACGGTATAGCATATCTCACAAACTAGTACCATAAGCGGCAATAAACCACTACAATATTTACATAAAATAAATAATTGTATGGTTATCTCAATTAGTTGTAGCATCATAAGATTATTAAACTTTGTACACTTGATTTTATTATGATAATTAATCGTGATATCGTATCTTAATGCGGTAACTTTGTAATTTATGCGTTACAAACTATTATGAATATTTACAGAATCGATTTACTTTGACTGTTTTTATTTATGTTCTTTTCTTAGTTCACTTCTAAGGTTGGAAACAAACTACCAAAATCAATCTTTCTAAATTACTTTTATTGAACTACAGATTTTTAATGTTTTTGTATGTAAACGGTTTACTCACGCGAATTTCTTTGGTATAGCCCAACAAGTTCAGCTGTGATTCACGAAAATCAAATTTTACAATCTTAAAATAATTCCTTAATTAAGTCTTAAATCTTGTTTACCGTAAGAGTGTTTCGAGGAAGGCCAATACTTGCAATTATCAATTTGGAGGTCACTGATCGTTCTGTCATTGGGCTTATCTCACTCGACCCGAGCAAACGCATTATTGACGGTTGATTACATGTCAACCAACCAAAACTATCCGGTACCAAGTCTATCGGAAATTTTCACGGTACGCAGCACAGATACCGGTGTTCAAGAGCGTGTAATATTTAGTACTTTACATAAGTACATACTTAGATTCTCATTTGATGTTTCGATATGGATTAATTTCGCTGCTCACCGGTCTGGAACTTTTGCGTTTTTTTCGAGTACTTTCCCTTTTACGCCGCTTAAGCTTCGAGCTTTTAATATCGCCGATAGAGATTATAACATTAAAGGTATATTCCGCTCCAAAACAAAATAAACTTTAAGGGCCTGTCTAGATTATACAGTAGTAGATAAATCAAATTACAGAGACTACCAACTGAAAAGGATCTCAAATATTTTTCTATAAATCACGTGTTTTCAGGGTGAGTGAGTTCATCGGCAATTGAAAACACAGTCATGTGTGCATAGGTTTTTAATATAAACCAATAGTAATCGTCACATATTATGTATTTTATGCATTATGATAAGATGTAGGTGTGAAAAATGTTCACTACACACGGCGGTAACGTAATTTCTTAGCATTGCATACACGATACGTAAAAATATAATTTGTTTGATATGACATCGGATCGTATTATTATTTTATTGTGACTGGTTTATAATAAATCCGGGTTCATCCGAATTTATTGAGGGATTTACGTCATTTGAAGATAGAATGTCAGGTTTTACTTGAAGTTCGGGCTGTTTTTTTGTGACAATATTTTTTGTTGCCCTCTGATTTATTTACCTACGTACCTAACAAATGTGAAATAGGCGTCGTAGGTCAAATATTTTGATTTTTGTTTTATTTATATATACTTACAGTCTAATATTAAAACATAAGTACCCATTCAATATTTTGTTTTTATGTACCTGCAGGTAACGTCTAATATATCGAGTGTTTTAAGAAAAAAATCAAGAGATTAGTCGCTTTATTAAAATTATTGAAACAAATAATTTGCTGGTGCCGTTTCCTATTTTATCTATTTAGCTTAAAACTGGTCAGAAGGGAAGTACCAATTTGGTATCCAAATCCTTATCAATACATAATTATGTGTGGATTAGACAGCCACACGCGACAAGATAACATATTACTTGCTACAATAATAATGTAACACCCATTTATTTTTCGTCTGTTAAATTGTATTTACATTTCTGATTAAGACAGATGTTAAAGAATTAAAATTCATTGTATTTTTAGTCAAATTCTGTTTATCTTCAGCTCTGTGGTTTTCTTACCCGACAACGCCAAAAGAAGGGTTATGTTTGCTATAGAGGATAGATATAGGTAGATATTATAAATAGTCGTTTAAAAAAAATCCGCTATTCATTCTTGAAACTTGTCACGTTACATAAATGATAAAATTATCTGTATTTATTTCTACATAAGTAAGTCTAAATGCAAAACATAATAACAGCTAAGTTTTTATCTCAAATAGCTACAGAATGCGGATTTCGTGTCATAGGTTAATTTGTTTGATTTTCGTTGTTCTTTTATTAGTTTTCGGTCAACGTTCAAGTTCATAATTTAAGAAATATATAATTCATTCGATTTTTATATCGGTTTTTAATTAATATAATTAACATAAAGTCATCACGAGAAACGTGAATCGATACTTCCGTAAGTATTTCAAATTTAATTATGCAATAGAATCATTTTTGTTTTATGATCATTTCCGGATTATCGAAATAAGACGTATCTCCTATAAATCATAATTATTAAATGTTGTGGATCTTAAAATTATAAATGTACCTATATGACTTGGCAATGAACCCAATAGATTGGAAATAACACAAGAATTAACAACAAAATTCAAGTCGTTTACACCATAATTTCAAAGCCTAAAATGTATTTTACTGTATTCCAAGACTGATGCAAAATAAATGTTGCTCAATTTATTATATCGAAACGTTTACATATCGATTACATAGGTATGTCAACCGATACCGAGCGATAAATAAATTATAAACGAAACAGCCCAATATCGGCCGTAATTCTTAACAAAAGGGAATTACTTATGCTGTAATATAAATGTGATTTATGTATATGTATATTAATGATTGTTAATCAACCTTATCGAGACGAGAATCGATTGATTAGTAATATTCGATACTTTTATGGAAAAATCGATAAACATCAGCAGTTTACTTTATAACAAAATGTTTATGCAATTTTTCGAAAGATTGTTATGAGGTTAGAGAATAAGTAAGTAAACTATAGAGTGCGCATATCGAGTATGAACTGTAGGCGATCTTACGAAAAAGTGAAATCTTAAAATTTGTGTCAAAACCGAGTGCGCCGTTTCATAAAACTATCTCTAACCTAATATGAGGTACACTAATATAAAAAAACGTCTGTCGTCGCACGGAAAATCACTTAAATCAGTAAACGAGCGTAGTACTTATAGCTAAAAATTTGCTTACGGTCCGCACAACGGGCTACTAGCGATGCGCGCACTCTGTACTTGTCTATATTGTATACTCTAAAAGTTATAAGTTTTACGAAAGTGTGATGATTATAAATGACACAACATTACTACAAACACTATAATTTTAATATGTGACTATATAATTTACTATTCCTAGTGTACTATTATATAAATGAGATGAGCAGCGCGCAATGTAATGAAAATCAGTAATTTTCTTCTTCGCGTCTATTTTATTAGTCACACTTTTTTGTAATATCAATGTACTTCAAGGCGATAATCTCCTGATTCTGATAACCCAGATTCGGGACACATGTGTCACAAAAAAGCGGGAGATAAAGAAATCGCGTTTAAGTGAGATGACCTCGAATTTGAAGTAATAGCATTTTTCGATTTTCAGTGACAGTTTAAACAAAAGTAAAAAGAAAATTAAACATCATTTGTATAAAATTAAATGGATTTCCAATTTTTCGCATTAATTGTTCGACAAAAAATCATAACCAGACCACTGAAGCAATGTATCTTAACATTTACCAAATGGCGTAATAAGATATTGACCCTCGTAGTTATGTTATGATTTTTGGTGCCTAATCAAAACAAACGAGTCACAGTTTTAGTGATACAAGGGCGAAAAATATTAAATCGGTAGAGAGATCGAATAATGGTCGTGACGCTTTGACTAACTTGACTTACACCAGCTAAAGCAACCGTCTATCTACAAGCCTAAATCCTTTACGTACGTTAAGAATTATTGTTCGGGCTACAAAATCAGATTATGCTTCAAACATTGCTGTATGAAATCGTGCTTTTATTACAATTAGCGTATCATTTACCGAATCATAAATCGTGTCAAAATGTGATTTGATTTATCAGTCTCAACGATATTATAATTACAATTATATTTCATAGATCAGAAGAAAACAAGCATTTATTTTTGTCAGCTTTTGTTTTGAAACCCACAATTTAGGAGTCGAACAATAGGAACAAAAATTTGTGAAAGTTACAGAAGAAGTTTTGAAGCTGAATGTATGTATGTAAATATAATGTTATCTAAAATAAAGTAGCATAGAATTAAAAAATGTGTCTCTGTTTCTCTGCTACCTTAGTATATATCTTTCTAAGTAGTTAAAATTTTACGATCGATAATGCATATAGTCGATATATCGAAGATTTACCTTAACTACATACTACGAAAAGAAATTAAAATTCAACACAAAGTCATCGTAAACGATCTAATATTACGTAATAACATGTTTTATAGTGGGCTTTGTAATTGAAAAACTCATAATAAGCGGTATTCAATAAGAGCAAATTTCTTCATCGGGCAGCGTGCAGTGTTTGCGTATGTAATCATGGCAAATGATAGTGCCCGCTAAACTCTCCTATGATGTCCCGTTCTTTAAATATTATATGCGTTCGCGGAAAAATAGGGAGCACTTTGATTATTTTTCTAGTTATTGAAGGATAATTGATGATTAGTTAGGATAGAGTATGTAGAATAGATAGTAGAGCTACAGTGTTACCGCAAAACTATACTACTATGTACACTTAAACCTGCTACTTTCACTCAGCAATCCAAATAAATGTAAATTTAAGTATAATGTGCAATTTCTTGTGTTGTGATATTTACGTTTTTGTCGCATATTTTAAAATTAATTATGCAAATATTAGCTTTTTTAAAGGAGTAATCTATGGAGTTTCTTGCCCATTTCTCTCCTTAGGAATGATATTTTGGAACAGCACTACAGTTATTTAACGTTTTGAAAGTGTTTTAGGCACTTTATATGTCTGAACGTGAGGCCTACTTGTAATAAAAATATTTTGGTATTGATTTAAAAAGAAAATCACTATAGGTAAATATTAACACTTTTTCGTCAGCTATCGCATTTACTTATTCATGGGGATGATAAATAATATTTTGAGAATAGACCACTGGAAAAAAGCATTTATGCCGCGTATACCCAATATTAATTAGAATCAAGGAATGCAGCAGCACCGAGTACACGCAACGTTTATCGAGTGCGTGTTGTAGCACGTGATGAAGTTTTATTGGTTTTTCAACAAATTTTAATCCCGATTGATTGCCACAGACTTGTATTCCCGTAAATATGGTTACACAATTTTGAATTAAAAGATACTAATTGCTACTCAAAAAATTGAAATGTTTTTACCATGAGCTTAATAAATTGGTTTGCCTTTAATTAAAACAGAATTTTAAAGGAAATATTTATTAAATCATTTTAGTACTTCTTATTTTTTTTACTCTAGCTGTTTTTTTTTCTTACAATTTACCAAATAATCTGAACGGTTAAATTGAACATCGCAAATCAATATTACGTTATAATAGATAATTTGATTGATTTAATTAAACATGTGAATGACTGATTTATTATCGTACGTCCGATAGTGACGCCGGGACACGTCACACGTCAACGTCTAGACTAGACGTCCTATCGAACGAATGCGGAACCCTAAGTGGGTACATTTGCGTACAATTAACAATATTAATCTATAGCCAGGATGTTAGCAAAGCGTCATAATGGCTCTGCTACCTTTAAATGATAATGATACTTCCATTGCGAGCCAGACAAGCAGACTTTAGCAATAGCACTCTTTAGCAATAGTTTTGTTTTATTTTTTTGCTGTTTTATTTTAACCTGGATGTTCTACACTCAATTTAAAAGAGTGAATGGAAAATGTAAAGAATTAAAAAAACAAAATAGTTCAGGTGACGAGTAGGTACCTCAAAAATTTGAGGGGAAAAGTGGGCACAGGGTGCGAATTTCAGGGGCCGAGTGGGTTCTGAGCCATTTAAATTATTATTTTTATTTTATTCTAAAAAAGAATATATCGCTTTCGATCAGTGTAGCTGTGTAAATATTGTAACAAATTCACCATTCTATATTATATAAAAAAACAAATTTACAAAACATGTTTACAATATAAATTGTAAGTTTGTATGTAAACGCTAGTCAGTCACGATGTTCTAATATTTTAAAGTAAACAATAATTAAAATAAATTACAGAACAATAGATAAATGGTTAAAGCTAGTTCCGTATTTGCTTAGCAATTTTTTTCAGCAGCTTATTCTAAAAAGATAACAACCAATCTTGGTGTTTTTGGTAAATGTCTTTTTGGCCGATAGGCTAACGAAATCAATCTAAGAAATTAAAAATATCACAACAAACAAAAGAATAAGATTAATGCTGGCTGATAAGAATGATTTTTGAAGTTTATTTCAAATAAATGCCTTTCGAAAATATATTCGAATTAGTAATGCCAAAGATACAAAATGTCTGCGCCTGATATTTGATACTAATTGAATTGGATTACGGATTGGAAATACCGACGCCTATTTGCACAACCTCGGTATGGTTAATCTTAATTGTTAACTTGTCGAAATATTTACATAATTACATTTTACGATATCGTTTTGTTGACAACATGAATGCGCAATCGCTTAATTTATTCTGAGCTATTTATCTAGACAGGGAAAAAATATACCACTGTTTTAAATTTTTTATCATTGTTTTTGTTATGGTATTTACACCATCCTTTTTTTCTCATACTAAGGAGGTTTTATCTTTTCGCTTGCTAACTTCGATTATGCATTTTTATACAAAGTTTAGACGTATACCAATAGGTACACTAATGACAGTGAATACATGACCCACTTAAACAGCATTTCATAGAATTATAATTTACATATTAGTTCAATAAAATAGTGGTATTTTCCTCGCTATATTTAAAATAGTTTCTAAGAACTTTTGACGCACTCAAACTAGTCGAACGAGCATCACGGCTAACCGGCAGATATTTTCTCATTACCCCTGGCTAATGTGAATAAAATGATGGTTGTGATTGAAATTACTAATCCTTTTACACCGGATAACTGACCTTTTTACATGTTACGTAAATTAGTTTTATTAAGAGCTTACATACTTGGTGTATGAGTATGCCGAACCTAAATAGCACGAATTAAGCAAATCGATAATCGATGCTAATTCTGAATTATCGAATGAGAAATTTGATTTGGAAACCATACTAATAGTTTAATTCGCAAAATTACTAAGTTCTTTATCAAAGATTCTTTGACTTTTAAATTGAGTAAAGATTTAAGCAAGAGTTAGTAAATTATATAGGACAAATTAATAAAAGTCAAAAAGAAAAAATATCACATAATTTTAAAATAAAATAACCACTAATTGTTTTTAATCGATTATACAGTAGCGAATTATTAAAATACAAGTTTCAACTTAAAACATAATTATTATGATAACTTACGATAACCTTAACTGAAGATTTTATATTTATTTAATTAAAACCAGAACCTCGCACAACATAAATAAGTTTTATGATCACAACAAATTTATTTTACTAGTCGCAAATTACTTAAGAATTAATTTTGAAATTTATGTGTTTGCTAAATGAGGTAGTATATAATTCTAAGTTTATTAATGCAATTTATATGTATTTTATATAAAACCTGTTAAATACTAACATAGGAAGATAAGAGAACGGGTCAGTGTGAAGATTAATTGTGTTTTAATGATAATTATTATTGTTTCACTCAGCGTGTCAAACCTACTTTTTATCTTTATGTTTGAATTTTGATAAAAATGTTTTGATTAATTTTAAACTCTGTAAAAGCTGTTTCATTTTGATAGTGTACATTTTCACATACAAGTTGTGTGCCTTGATTTTTTTCTCTGCCTTAGGACAAGATAATTTATGATTAGGCCAATTACACAATAGGTGGACTGTAATATTATTAAATAAACTTACCATCAGGAGGCACAATATCTTCGCAGAGACGGCAAGCTGTGGTAACCTGCAAAAGAGAGAATATCCATATAAGTATTTATTTATCTAACACTTCATTCTCAATACAAAAACATGGTGGCCAACGTTTTTTTTCTTTCTCTATATGAACAAAAACATATTGTATCCTGCAGTGGCAAAGGTACTGGCCGGTATTATTATTTAGTTTTAATTTTAAATAGTAGCCATATAGCGCGAAAAAAATAATAAAGTTATTTAACCAATTGTAATTATGTTCCAGTGTATGATGGTATAATGAAATGACTAGACATACTATGTTTACATGAATACATAATATTTGCAGTTTAGAGAGTAATCTTTCGCAAGTAAAAGCACAAACATTGTCGAGTGTAATGTGTCACTTATGAGATAAACGTAACATTACCTGTGAAGAAATTTTGTGTTCTTTACCGTTATTTAGACGCTAACATATTTATCTCTATTACAATTGCCACAAAACAACAAAAAGTCGAAAAAAAATATATTTAGGACTGATTTTTTCAAAAGAATAATTTTGAGTTCTTGACAGTTCTTTCACACAAAATCTGTCAGATGTAAATTTTTATCTGGCATTGGAAAATCAGTCATTAACATTTTAAATTTAGAACTGAAACCTAGGTAATCAAATAATTTTATTTACTGACTGATAGCTGATTTATTTCCGAATGTCATAGGTTAAATGTTAACGCGGCGAATGGCGAACTCCTGGTAAAACTCTTCTACCGCAGGAGCTGTTTTAAGATGTTTAAGAATCATGGTTTAATCTATAATAAAAAATAAAATAGAGATGAATGGAGCTACATAGACAGATAATACCATCTCTTTTTGATAACGTAAAACTCGTACCTACCCATTTCATAAAATAGCTCCTGATTGATATAAGTGAGTATTTTTGTTTGACCGTATTTTCATTGTTTTGTAATCATTATTTATCATTTAGTACAACACCTAAAACATGTCTAAAATATTATATGTTTTTAGTTTTTATCTTGAAAACACCTGATCTAAGGATTAATTTTATCTTATTATAATTATCTGCGACGTCTTAAATCTTATACTGTGTGTTAATGACTGCTTATACTATCTATATAGATTAAATATATAAATAAAATAAAGAAAACACTAGCGAACCTTAAGTACAGTTTTACATAACAATACAAAGATACCTTTTAATGTATCTAATAAAATAATTATCTAATCGATAATATTATTGCGGGCATACTTTTTATGTCGTAGACATATTAATATAAGTCGTTTCCTGAGTAGGTATATAACAGAAAAAGCATAACGTATAATATTTGAATCCGTTGTGATGAATCGTACGTTAATTATGCTGAACCTCAGAATAATAAATAGTAATACCCGTTGACGACCTCCGTGGTCGAGTGGCGTAAACACTGGTTTTCATGGTGTCGCCATCTCTGAGGTCTTGGGTTCGATCCCCGGACGGGACAATTTAGAAAACCAGTTTTCTGCATTGTCCCGGGTCTGGGTGTTTGTGGCACCTTCGTTGTCTCTGAACTCCATAACACTAGTGCTTTAGGTACTTACTTTGGGTTCAGAGCCAATGTATGTGATTTGGTCCACATTTATTTATTAAAAAAAAAAAACGGTTGAACTTGAGACTAATGAAACTATGTAGTTACAAAAAGAGGATGTTTTTTAAGAGTCTCTCTGAAAAGTAGGGTCATTTTACAAATTGTGACTAAATTCTATTTGATACATAGGTACCTACCTAATTTACTTAAAACAAATGAGTATAAATACTCAAATCTTCATAGTTATAGTATTTCTCAAGCATAATAAAAGTAGTTAATATATAAACAAATGAAAATAAAGAATGTGGTTTTCTTATCATTAAACAGCTATTGACTATTAGGTACATACATAAACATTATGTACATAGAACTAACGATTGAATAGATTATTATAATTTTACATGCTCTTAAAACGTTTGTAACTTACAATAGCTAATAAATTATAGCATACTCTTTTATGATTCTTACTTCATAATACGAATACCTGTTACGCAAGTATCGACTGAGCATTTATTTTATAATATCATTTGGTACGTTCCTAAATACTTGTATATTTTAATAGCCCATAGAAGCAGTGGGTTATGCTACCGGCTTTTTGTGTAAGATGTATTTAGATACCCATTATATTTATAGACGAATGGTATATTACGAAAACAGGAAAGACGGAAATCTCATATTCCCACTATGTAAATAAAATTAACCAAACATAATAGAAATTGTATAATAACTTTCGTGGGGAGTATTCATAATTATTTAAAACGTTTTTTTTTTGTTTAATCACGCATATTCTCGGGATCGCCCGACTACTTTTAGTTCCTCCTATTGAGTCTGAAACTAGTCGGGCGATCCCGAGAATATGCGCGAGTAAACCGTTTTGTTTTAAATAATTATTTACATAGAAATTACAAATTAGTAGTGACTTAAAACTTGATGGAAACTATAAGTAAATACTACCCCTGTAATTCATTTGTTTTTGCAATAATACAGCAAAACAAACAACAAATTAGGTCATTGACATTAAATAAAAAATCGTGTCAACTTCCTTACTTGAACAATGAACAGACAACTAGATTCAATATAAAATCATTAATCACTGATAATACGATCATCCATTATGTAACATGATATCATAAAGGTATCACAGTAACAAAAACCAAAGTTCATAGGCCAAGTAATTATGTAATCGGTATTAAAATACGCGTGTGTATTTAATTCAATAATAGATAGGTACGTACAGTACATTCGTTTGTTTTTCAGAAGAAACAAATGACTGTTTGGTATTTTTATGGACCATTTCTGGGCTTATTGTTTGAGATTATACAAAAGAAATGTTTATTTAACCTTCTTTTTTGTTTTCGTGTTTTTTTAATCAAGAAGTCTGGTCAGAATGTAGATACTTACCTACTGATTTTTTTAGAGATAGTGATTTATACATTTTATACCTACTATATTGTCATTTGTTTAGCATTTGATTTCTTTTAAGAAAACAGAAGCAACCGTAACTTTCTTTTGTTTAAAATGTCACAGCCCTTCGCCAACTGACGAGAAAAGCAAGCAGGAATGTTGATTGTAGGTAATTGTTTACTTCCAAGAGACAGCACACACATGAGAGTCAAATAACACAGCGTTTGTCGCACAAAATTGAATACATAAAACCTACATTCTTTAAGTACCGAATCAAGTTTAGTGTTACAACTGATTACTACGTAATTACTCGTACAATTTCACCTGTACGGTGACATAGGATACGATCATACGAGTCGAATAAATTTACGTAAATTCTCAGTACCAAATTACCTGACGCATCGTCAAAGAATTGTATTTTACGCAATCACACAAACAAGAATTTCTTTTGAAACATTACTAAACATACGACGATACAATATAGCTGAAGAAGAAAAAACTATTTGTTTTTAAAAACAAATAAACGTCGTTAAACTTAATGAGTGTTATTGTTGATCACGTGGAGGCACGTTTTCGTTAGACGCTGTGAAAAAGTAAAAAAAACTGTTAGCTTGAAATTCGAATGTTTTTAAACTAAGAACAGTATTAATGTAAGTCAGGTTGACAGCATACATTAGAATTTACTGCGAATAATTATTTAGATTCGGTGACTTCCTTGCGTTTATGCGCAAGGAAATCCAATTTAAATAATTTATTCGTGTTTTTTATTTGGTATAAAATTAATAAAGTTTTTGTACTACTTACTAACACGTGAGTGTATGGATGAACGATATTGATACGACAGAATTAGTTTAAACGAATCGAATTCTAACATCGATATAAATAACATCAATACGTACTAACTTGAAAAAATAATTGTAAAATTAAACAAAAAAAAACTGCATTTTACAGTACAAGTCCTTAGCTACATTACTACGATTGACTCGCAAGTCTTCCTAAAATACGATAAATAAATAAAGAAATACCTTATAAGATTGTATAAAAAATGATAAGAAATTATATAACGCCAAGTCAAAGCCCAGTAACCTACTTCTATCAATCTATTCTGAAGTAAGAAGATAAGATGATAACAGACTGATACGTATTATCACGTGATCAATACAATTTAAATCGAAATCATAACTGTACGACATAAAAATGTATCTTTCAAGTAATTCAGGGCATAGTAAGTGGCGTTGACAGTTGATAAAAAATAAATTAAAAGGAGAACAAGAGCACATAATTTTAATTATGTGGTAAATAAAAGAAGAATATTAAAGAAGGCATTAATTAAATTATTAATTTTGAAATATATTACATTTTAACCTACCTACATAAGCTCCAAATTCAGCAAAAAGTATCTAATTCCGCCTAAATGCTGGCAGCAAATGAAGCAATTTTATTCAAACATCATCTAAATAGAATAAAAGTCTGTTGGAATTCAAATTCTAAAAACCTAAATTCAAATAATTCCATGTACCTATAAAATTTCATTCATCAAAATTGACGTCGTAGTCGTTGTAAGCTTATACAATATGTACGGGGCGAAACCACCACGTTGTTAGGCAAACACAGTTGGTTGGTAATGAATTTTCTCACAACGGCCTTGAACTTCGCGTGCCGTGAATATAAAATGAGCACAGTTCTCAACGACTGTAAATTCTAATGAGTGTCTGGGAGGTCCCCATTAACATAAATGTTACGAAAACTAACATAAATATTAGTGAATTTTGTAACGCGCCCCATGTGGCAGAGAAAATCGATGTTTTGACTCAATTTGTATGTATTTTCGTTAATTAAGTTGATATAAATCGCGTGTTTATTGCGTGACATCCAAAATCGATAGGTTTTATTAAAAAATCGACTAGTCTGGCGCCAGATACAGCTGACGTAAAAAAATATAAACATATTCATATTCATACATATCAACACAATAGGTACATAACTACATTTTTTATTTCGTTCATTTAGAAACTGATTAAAGACCATCGAACTTTAGATAAGTCACGCTTCTTGTACGGAAGAAAAAGCCACGTGTAAAAAATATTTTAAATAATTATGTACCTACTCTTTAAAAGCAAAAAAAAAAACTATCTCCCTCTAATTTTCTAATCCGATTTGACAATAACTCATCTTTAACAAGTTAATTATAATTAAGAATGTTGTCACCATGCTCGCGTGTCATGTTTTGTGTTATTCCTATTGTGAAACAGTTACAAGACTGCTAATTCAACCGGAACGTTGAAATATTGAGACATCAACACAATTTATTGCTCTACAATTCAGAATCGAGACAATATTATCGATATTTTATGTTAATTAAGCATATCGATCTGTATTTAAAAAAATAGAAGCCAGTTACTAAATTAGTAAAAAAATATGGTGTTTATTCATTTTTTAAATTATTTAGAAACATTGTGTATTAAAAATCACTCGGAGTCTATGATAAAATTTGAATAGTTAAAAAAAAACAATCACCGGCCAGTGTAAATAAATCAGTATAATAACAGTGTACATTTCTACTAATATTACATAATTTTAAAAGGTTATGACAATTCGATGAACGGTATGGTGTTTGGAACATTCACGTGAGTTCTATTATATTTACTGCTCATTGTTTGATTAAATAAACAGCCATTCATGTCTTACTATTTTTATGAGTGACTAGCTGTCCCCCGCGACTTTGTTCGCGTGTTTTAGTTTCAACGGTTTTTCATTTTTGCAACATTTTTCATTTATGCTCCGCTCCTATTGGTCGTAGCGTGATGTTATATAGCCTATAGCCTTCCTCAATAAACGGACTATCAAATACAAAAAGAATTTTTCAATTCGAACCAGTAGTTCCTGAGATTAGCGCGTTCAAACAAACAAATAAACAAACAAACAAACAAACTCTTCAGCTTTATAATATTAGTATAGATAAATAACTCTTCTCTAAATCCAATTGTATTAAAATTTTCTTATTAGATATTATATTGGAAAAGTTCAAAATAATAATGATTAAGTAAAAAAGATTTAAAATAGAGAAATGGACCTAAGTATCTTGATTTTCTTGCATTTTATAGGATTGAATATAATTATGTTCGTAAATTACTTCTAACATAAGATGACGAATTGGGAACTATATATTATAAGATAAACTTGGATATATAATGGGCCCTTTTCCTGTTCAACCCCTTTCCTAACAACCTACTGAAATATAGGTATAGGTATAATAATTAATTTTATTAGTCTATTAATACCGTATCTGATATGTTTAATTACATACTCAAGATACAACAGTGTAAATAATCTTAAATGATTTAATTAAACGTTAATTGCATTCGTTAATTAAAGTCAATATCCATTTCACGTGGTAAATTGTGAAAAACAATTAAGAAATGATAAAATGCGCAACTGAAATTACAAAAAAAAACACAATTTTTATTACGCTATTAAATTATAAATACACTTAAAAAATAAATATTTTATGTCTACCTGCATTTATTAATAAAGAAATAATTTTATTAACAAAATAGCTGTTGTGATATCAATCAATTTAATAAAAAAATAAAAAAATACTACTTTATTATTTTAATTATGTTTATAATAATTATAATATAACACTAAACACCGCATTTTGCGGTAGATCTACCGGGCAAACATAAACTAATAATATAATTGATTATAATCACCATTGAACCCAATTATCCGTAATATTCAATTATGTATGACAATTAATAATATAAAATCTTACTGATAGTACTGTAGCTGTTTAGATAAGCGCACTTGATGCTCGCATACTAATCTTTAGGCGCCATTTTGATAATACAATTTTTATTTTTACATTTATCTTGTTGTCAAGTGGAGTTTAAAAAACCAAAATCTTTTCTTATTTTTGTACCCACTGTGACACATAAAATCATTTTTTTAAAAGAAGCTTAAACAATAGTAATCTCATACATGCTATTTGTTTAGCATTTACCTATTACCTACATACACACAAATTAGGTGGTCCTATATAAGTATTTGTTTGTGTGTGTGTGTAAGTAATTTAGTTACTATAATCGACTAGCGGATAACTAAATAAATAATAAACATCAATCCTCATCAAAAACTCTAAAATAAAAAATTAAAATCTAAAAAGTGTGATCGCATTTATTTTAAAAAATCACGCTAACAACTGGCTGTATACATTATTTTTTTTATAATACAGCATAATATGGCTATAGCCAACTGGCTGTATACAATTTTTCTTTTTTATAATATAGCATAATATGGCTATAGCTAGCTGATCATCAAGCCGTATTTCATTTTAGCACTACAAGAAACATGCAAATAGGCTGATTGGTCGCAGAATGATGTTATTAGTACAGCGTTAATATTATAATCACATAGTGGCCTCTTCACAACAGGGGGCAGTATAGTGCTAGGTCATCTACATAGTAAATGATAACTTCGTAGCAATGTGTCGACAAACATATTATATTTGCGTGTGACACAGTTGCTTTAAACGTCTGTGACACAGGAACTTTGGACTTGGTAAAAAATAGTTTCTAGAGGCTTTTAATTTTTTTGTCATACATCTTTACTCTATACTTTACATTTCTCTTGTACGAATCTTATGTGTTTATATGCCGACAATATTATAATAATCTTATTGGAAAATTGATCGAGGAACCACACTATAAAAAGAGTCAGAAAGTAGTTCGTATTGGTTTACTCAAACGAAAAAAAAAACAAATTATCTCAATGACAGGAGGATATATATATAGGAAACTCTCGACAGTGTAACCTACGTCATAATTTTCCGCTGCCATCTTCTGTTACTTCGAATTAACAGATAATTTAAATTTTAAAACATAAATTGTTAGGCACATACCTAGGCCGACTACGGAGAAAACTGTTAAATAACAAACTCAGGCGGGAGCATTTATAGACGTCAATCATCGCTCATAAGTTTGACACGTCGATAGTTTATATAAAACTTCGCCAGAAATTCGCCACCTCAATGATCCCTAAAGACTTACTAGGAATCAACTCTGGCTATGTGAATTATTACTAAGAAATATCATAGCAGGCAATTTGCTTAGAAAGGTCTTGAGATCCAAGCTTAGGTACCCCGTAACAAGTTTCATTAAAATCGGTACAGCAGTTTCGCCGTGAAAACGTAACAGTCAGACAGACAGAGTTACTTTCGCATTTATATTATTAGTATGGATTACTATTTTATTATATTTTATTATTGGATGACAAAAACCGATTATTTAACATTGGCTGACAGAAGTTTAGTAGTTGACGCCGCTCACGAACAAGCACGCAACTGCGATGTGCATTTTAAAATTATAAGCGATGTAATTATCTCTATGATATTAACTCGTTAAAGATACACCTGTACCTATCACTACTGATAGGTACAGGTGTATCTTTGACGAACCATAAGTCTACACTTATGGTTCGATTATATACAATTGAGATTTACACTATCTATATCGCACACGAATCAATAACGATATGCTGTAAAAAACAAACTTCCATTCATAAATAATGTTTTCATGAACGAATTGACGTCACAAAACATGCTCGGTACATTTTTGAAATCTAAACGTTTATCATCGTTTGCTCGGGGATTATTTGGTTCTGATATCGTAGGAACACTAAAAATATCCAAAGATAAAATTAAAGAAAAAGTACCTATTTATCTAAGTGTTTTCATGCGCATGGCAACATTATGATATTTTATTTTTTATTTTTAATATTCTAAATTCACTTACATAGCCGAACTTTGCCGTCATGTTGTGTCCCGTTGTATATTATGTAGAACATACATCTAACTGAATTACTCTGCCGTTTTTCCTTTACTAAAACTGAACAATCCACTTTTATGTAATATTTTTTCAACACACTTCTCATTCAATAGAACAAAACACTGAAAATAGTATACTTTTTGTGCTTCAATTCAACCAAAACGCAAACAATAGCTTTTGTAGTCACAAAAATACAGAGTAAACGCTGAACGTACTCTGAAGAGAAACACCTACGTTTCACATCACTTTCATAATTTTCCGAATAAGCCAGCGAGCGAGATTTAAAAATGGAACACCTTTTTTTTGTCAAACGCCTTTGACGTACTGGCTTCTTTGAATTATCCAGAGTGCGATTTTTTTCTTAATTTTTCGTATACGGGTGTGTGTATTTTCACGCGCGTATTTGTCGGGCTTCAGCGCTGACGGTCGACATGTGCGCTGCGCGGCGGGCGGCCAACGACTACGAGATAAAAACCTCGCTTGATTATAAACTTATAAGCTAAACTTTTTTGTGAGTGTGCGTGCGTTTGTGGTTGTGTGCAAGCGAGGCTTTGTTGGTGACCTTACAAAGTTTTCACTTACGTAGTTATTCTAGTAGAAAAGTCGCATTTTTTAAATCTGGAAACATTATTTTAATATCGTCATCGAGTGAAAAAGAAACTTAATCGATTTAAGGTATATTATAATGGTAGTGTAGATTAGTTATGATAGGTAGGTGTATTTCGTTATTTCAAATTAAGATTTGCATTTTTTAATAGATACCTAATATCTGTACAAGAAAATACTTATTTTATAATTATATTATTAACTCAGCATAAATACATACATTCATGTCTTAATGTGTTGTGGAATTACCTACTACAAAAAAATGACAATTTAATAGAGAGATAAATTAAAACAAATTATTTATAAATAAATAAGGACTTTTACTTTTCTTACCGTAAAAATGTAGACACGCTGAATCACTGCGACGTGTAAATTAAATACATAAATATCTAAACCACTGCGTACATCAAAATATTTAGAATACAAAGTGAACCGTAAAGTTTTAAATACTAACAAAAAATAAACACGGAAAACGATGCATGCAGCACCTGAGCATTAAAGTGGACGGACGTAATCTATTCAAGACTTTATCAAAATGGGTCAATGCGGCAGTACCTTACTCCTTACTGCGGCAGACTGGTATCGCACGGTAACCACAAATTGTACCTCATACACTGCTGTTTTTAACTATACATTTTGATAAACGAAACTATTTTGACAGCAATGGATGGCTTAATTATTTATACTTTGTATGTTACATGAAAAATATTCGAAGCAATTTATTGTGTAAGTTTGTCAAATAACGTTTTGTCATATCTATTTCGAAAAGTTATTGACTGTTTTGTGATTATTTTATTAGATTTTAATTTTAAAACAAAATTGATATTCACTTTAAAAATAAGGTGTGATATTAATTGGTTTTTATTTTAACACAAGTGAAAAATAATTTCAGATACAGGACTGGTGTTATACATATTCAACCAGCATTTTATTTCAAATAAGTGTTGGATTTAGAATGGCATTCCCCCGAAAACTGAAACGAAACTTAAGTTTAAGACGTTCTTAAATGTCTATCTGTCGCTAATTTACATTTAAAAGTGACAAAGACAGTATAAGATTTAACGGCGACTTAAAATTGATTGACGTTTCAGTATTCAGCCAATAAAATAACATTAAATTCTTTTTAAGCATTGTTCTAATCAATTCACTATGTTTCCTCACATTTTATAGAAGCCGTGAACAATGGCGTTTTAGAATATATTTTATTAGATTCCAATTATTCAAACAACAAATATTAAGGTACGATGTTTGCTCAGGTGTCAAACCTGCATAAATTAACAAGTTTTTCACAAGACGGGATACGAACTAAGAGTTGTAAAGTCCAATTGTTGCTTTTGTATAAACGTTTACTGCATTATTCATTTTATTAAGAAATAATAATATAAATAAATCTACATTATTGGATATTTACACTTGAGTTTATGAACTGTTCAAGGTGAAATTAAGGTTTCTTAGATCAAGCAAACAATGGGAACTCTATTACATAACATTCATTTCATCTAACTAGCAAATATCCAATTCTTACAAAATATTAATTAGTTGAATACTTTTTATTTTAATTAGGGGAACCCTACAACGAACACAAGGGTTATAAAAAAGAACCCTTCCTTGGCGTGGGGTAAAAATATGCTTCATTGTATTCAGTATTGCTCTTTGCGTCTTTTAAAACAAACATTAATATTGCCTACTTTACTACTTATTTTCTTTAACGATGAGCAATGGCAACCAAAAGAGTAAACTATAAGAATTTTTAAACATATTTTGTCAACCTGCTAATGTCAAACTCCAAATTCTCAGATGTAATCATGTGCTAATTCACAGTTTATTACGTGTTTATAAACATTACCTTGTGGATGTTTTTATTTGAGTAACACACGAACATGAAGATCTATTTGTTTGCACAAAACTGACATTGTCAAAGTCTAACTGTTCAATGCTAACGTTTTATCTGGGTCTTGAATGAGCGGGTTAAATATTTGAATTATGTCGTTTTTCCAAGGGTGAATGGAATTTATAATATACGTTACATAATTATATTTGATTTTCTGTGCTATTCATATTCAATTTTTGCAGTTATTTAGATTTGTTCAAAAAACTTGAAATCGTGCCTCGTAAAATAAAAGACAATCAAGGCATTCCTTTTTTAAATTTTAAATAAAGTCGATACGTAGTGTCTATTCTGCCTTCTTGGCCGTAAAAGAGGAATCAAAGGAGGATGAAAGCAATTTCAATTGCTGAGCGTGGCTTTGAATATTCCGAGGCTTAAAAGTCAAGAGTCACTGCGACTTCTGACTTTATTTTCAGAACACCTACTTAGGTAATTAAGTTTTTCACAGCTACCGGCGCTGAAAATGTTGTGCTCTTTCTTTTGTTTGTAAGCTACTGTCGTTATTTTATACGCGAACAATATAACTGACTATTTTCTAAAACCGTTTATAATAGCGGATTATTATGAGGTCCATTTTGTCAGCAAACGATTATGGGATAACACATATTATTCTTAAAAGCTTTTACTACCGTACCATAAATATAGCTAATAAATAGTTGCGAAATAACGTATTTTCCAATAATATTTCTCGATATTAATACCTATTAGATGTAACATTTCTTCTTCGAACTTATAAAAATTCCGTTGCCTTGATTAAAAAAAAATGTTTTCATACGAATCGATTTAAATTTCGACCTCAGTTCGTCACACTTGCACACGTAACTTCCGAGTTAACAATACGACATTTTTTTCCTTGTTTAGAGTCGAGGATAAAGTATGGAAGGTATGCAAGTGAGGATTGTTTGGACAGAGTCACCTTGACCCGGCAAGTACATGACCGCTTGATCGTCGCCCAATAACTTGTGACCTTTAAATCTCACTTCATTTCCTTTATTTATCTTACCGAGAATTGTTGACGGGTGCCGGGCGTGGCGGGAGGTTCTCATTAACTGCTCGTAAATTCGGAAAACTTAATCACTGACAATTTCGCCACGACTCTACTATTTATTTTTTCATCAGTATACATTATTTATGCTCTTACTAATTAAGCTTACCTTGATAAAACGCATTGTATTTCTCAATTTTCTCGACAGGTATAACGCAACTTAAAGGGCAATGCAACACCATGACTTTTGTTTCAACTATCGTCATTCGACGAAATATGTAAACAAACTATCGCTTTACAATTTGAATAATGTCCAATTTAATACACTATTAACGTCGAACTAATAATAAAGCGAGTCCTTATTGCGAAATGGTTAAATAACACATAATAATGGCGAGCGCGGTTGCTCGTTGTCGCGTTTACGAGTGTTTATTTACTCGTTGCACTACAATGGCTGTATCGCACAATAAAGTTACGCTCGAAAAGCTATAATCAGAATGTTCTGTGTAAATAAACTTTGTTCGCGAAGATACTCAACGTGCGAGCGCTTAGCCGAGGCCTTTGCTTAACGTTTTACGCCGATAAAAAGGTTTTGTCCCATGTCTGACGTCTTATTCCAGTTTTACTGCCGCTAACATTGTGCTGCACGACAACCGACAATTCTCTAAATTTATGCTTCATGTAAATCTGACGAAAAACTTTAACTTGGAGGTATAAATTACGGTAGGTCCAGAAGCTAGGAAATTCAGTGTCTCAACTGTAGGTGAGATGAGCTTACTTCATTATTACAAGATCATACCTATATTATAGATAAGAGAAAATGCCAGCTCCTGAAGCCAAGTGACATTTCAACAAGCATTAACAATGATATCAATCGCTAATTACATTAAATGCGTGGAAATGACATTTTATTTTGATAAGTAATAAACTTGTCACTTCCATTCATTTAAGTGATATGATTAGCTTGTAAAAAAATATAAACAAGAAGCCATAGCCTTCGAAATCTGTGTCTCTACGAAATTAATAATGTAATTATTATTATTTAAGACGCAATAACCATTAAATTATGCCTTTCTTAGTTCTTGGATCAAAAAGGCACCGTAAGCCTCGGTAAACTAACTTTTAGAATATACTAGTCAAAGAATTTCTGACCATATTCTAATGTCATTAAAGCATTATTTGGCTTTTTTCTTCATGTAAGCTAAACAATGTCAACGCGTACTGTAAAGTAAATAAATACTAAAAGAAGCACCACCTACGCCTTTTTGTAAAGATATTTTTTATAGTGATTTTGAATAAAGTCAAAAATAACTTCAGCAAATAAAAACTATTAATATATACCTACCTATCTGTACTTATATTATAAAGAGGAAAGATTTGTATTTTTGTATGTTTGTTACGAATAAACTCAAAAACTAATGAACCGTTGAACCTTAGTAACATATGCGATATTACATACGCAGAGCAAGCAGGGGCGGCTCGCTAAAGTAATATATTTTATTGTCTACTGTAGTACTCTTTAATAACCTAGGACAGAAACACGAGAAAATCTAGGCAAGAAGTTAAAGTAAGTTTTCTTTCATTATAATTATAGCTTTGAATATAAAACCGGCTTACTTTAAGTGCACAATAAAACGGTACAGACAGAATACCCGAGAAGAGTACTTAATAGGTAATGATCTACGTCTAATAATCTCCATCTACACGTCAATTTATATTTGTATGTAACGTAAATTTAATTCGTAATGCCGTCTGTCTGTTTTTCAAAAAAACTTATAGAATTGCTTGTTTATAAATAGATACTTACGTAAGACAAAGTACCTAAAGTAACTGTTCATCCTCAGTCATGGCATTACACTTTAACTGTACTAAAACAAAATATTTTGCTTGTGATTGGAGAACATAGCATACTTATTAAAGTATCACAAAAATATTTCTATAAGTATTTTTATTTAATTATTTAATAATTATTAATTTCTTAACATAAAAATTTAATATTATTTATAACAAAAAAAAACTATTTAAGCTAAAAACTTATAAAATAAATAAAACAAATAAGTTAATTAGTCTTCTTATTTAAATAAATAGTTTTATTTATATCATAGTAGCGTCACGCACTGGGTAAACAAAACATTATTGTGAACTATACACACGAACTTCCTTTTGAATCACTCTATCTATTAGTGAAATCCATGTGAAAATCCGTTCGGTAGCTTTTGAGTTTATCGCGTTCACACAGACTAACAGACACAGCGGGGGAGTAAGTTTTATAATATTTATAGAAGTTTTAAGCTTAGTATCTATAGCTTAGGTTTTTTATACTTAAATTGTAATAGGGATGTTCACTGGATATGAAAAGTTAAAATATATTTAGTCCTATTCAGTCATAATACAGTTAGATAATAAAAAAATATTAGACACGTATTTTTTCTTTTATCAAAACAATAAAACATTACAAAGATACAGCGCTTTAAAGTTTCGTAGTGGGGGCTTATGGCACCTCGCCTCAGTAAAAATTTTAGCGAGGAGTGACGTCACGCGAAATTTCCGTTCTCTTTATTTTGATCATTTTTTGTTTGCAGGAAAAAAGAAAAAATACGAGTCTAATAAAATTCATTAATCTAACAGGCGGACATTAAAAAAAAATTGGGAAACATGCCTATTATTCGTTAACTTTAATAGAATAAATACAAGAAAAAAAAATAGAAAATGAGAGAAACCGTGTCTAAAACTTAGTGAACTATTAAATACATGGCATGTTTATAATGCATACTTAACAAGTTTTATCTTCTGATCGTAACGCACTAGCCTCCGATGGCGCAATGTGTGAAATTCTACGTTACGTACCCTGACCGCAAACATTATACCCATTAATAAATATTTACATAGTTTGCTTTTTACTAGTGTCCTTAAACTTGCAGAATATTATAAAGTACATGTTATTTTCAAGCTTTGTTAAAGAGAAAGACCTCATTTTTACATACTGGTCATGTGATATATTGTGTCACTAGCTGTTTAAGGTTAGTAAGGATTGACACATAAAAAAATACTTTTAATAAGATAAACCAGTTTCCAATTAGAGTGGTTTAGTTTTAAAATGTATCAGACTGACGAATTTGTATACTTTTGTATCAGTAATAAAATGTCTACGTAGCGCTACGGAGACATCGGTTTGTTACCCGACAGACCCAAGAAGTATTGTAACGTTTTTTTTGCAAATTTTCTGCCAGTCTAATAAGTAAAAAATAACATTATTTTTAATATTTGTTTTTAGAAAAGTAGGCATCATTGATTAATGTGTTACGACATTAATTTTGGAATCTTCAATTGTTTTGAATCAAACTTTTATTTTATCAATCAATGTGCTCAACATGCAAATCAAGTTTTCAAACAAGTAATTCTTATAAATACAAGATAAAATTCATATCATGTTTTTTCAATTTACATTATTATTGAACACTCAAGTGCACAGTCTACAAAGAAATTTCACATGCTTTTACGCTGTCATTTATTTGAAGTTTTCACTTGCATAATTCATAAGTATATGTAAAAAGTAAGCAACGACCTTTACATACGACCACACGAGAACACTTTTATACTTATACCGACACTGGTTAATATGTTTTGATTTTCCATATAAACTATGAACTGTGATTAATAGTTATTAAATTTCGACTTTTTTTCTATTGTAATTGTGTTTTTTACTTTATTTCGCACACCTGCAATGTTCCTTAATAACATGTATTGAAAAGACTTTTTTTATTTTTTCCAACAACACTAGCGATATTATCAACAACTCTATATTTTTTGCGCTAAAACTAACATAACAAAATGTATTGAAAAGAAATTTTATACTAGAGATATGCCATCGTCGTCATTAAAATATTAACAAGATCTATTTATGAAATATCGACTGTCAAAGAACTAAATGATTTGAATAATATCGATTATAGATTTTTTTATAAACATACGTAACAAGACATCAGTAGACAGTAACAACATAATAAAAGTAGTATTTGAAACTCTTTTATCGTCTAAAAGTGTCCCAATTCGCTAATACTGGTAAAAAAATTATCAGATAAAGTATTTCGGTGCCAACGTTTCGCTTCCTTTCGATAATCCTATAAACTCAACAATTTTGAAGATACTGATCGTGACAAATTAGAAACGTATGATGTCAATCGTATAGTTCGAAGAATATCGTCAATTATGCATTAGGGTTATCTTAATTTATGTTAATTCGCAAACATTTCGATTAGCAGGAAAATTCGTGTCATAATTATTATTTTATTCTGAATAATAAGCAAATATTTTGTGTGACGTCGACGATTTTGTTTGGTCACTTTAAGTTGAGGACTGTTAAGATGTGTGAGGGAAATAGGAGGGAGTAATAAATGTGTACCGCTAATCAATTAACTTTGACTGTTAAGTGGAGGCCAATAGGTCTTACTTTTAGTGCTTTTCTAGCAAATTGTGACTAAAGGAAATTGGTCAGTCGTATTGTAATGTTACGTTGTAGATGTTATGTAGTGGTCACACTCAAGCTTTTTCAAATTCTGTTAAGTAAGCAGACTTAATAGTGAATACTATATTTTTCTATTTAAATAAATACATTAAATGCCATCTTAATAGAAATATCTAAGAGAATCTACTCATAACATATTTTGGGCAATCTTAAGCATACTAAATGTTGTGGACCCTACCGCTATACGAACGCTACGAAAATTAATATGACCCCAAAAATGTCGGTCATCCAATAAGTTTTCACAAAAGGTTAATGTGTTCGCATATAAACTACGTTGTTGTGTAAGTGCTAAAACTAGATACATTAGTAAATCAGGAGTCTCGACGCTATGTATCTATTTGTTCGAACAATTACATAGACCGGGCGCCAGTCGACAAACATAACTACGAACAAACTTTGAACGTGCGTATAGAATACTTCGAGGATTAGTCCGCATCACTAAATAAATAACATAGAAGAACCATTATAACGCTTGATAAGTATGTGGTTTAGTATAGTTATTAAGTCAGCTCTACGATATTTTATGTAAAATTATCTCCTATTCACAGCTTGTTTGTCGCGAGAGACGCTCGAATATTCGATGAATGGGCGTATGTTCGCGCGTTAATGGTATATGGTGTATTTACAAGTAGCTATATGTATATCTATAGCTCTTTATTTAATGTATGAGTTAGTCAATGTAGTTATTACAAATACAAATTAAAGCTCTTGATTGATGAGTAGGTACCTATTTACTTAAAGGAGTTAAGGCCAAAATTTCGTCTTTACAAACTATGTGAATTTTATCTAAACTTTTCAGAGAGTACACGATGCAAATGTCTATCGTTCTTTTACCAGACACAGCCATATTTTGTTTCACTAGAATGAAAATTTAAAATACCTATTAGATAATTATGATTTCGTAGAAAGACAGGCCTGATTAATATCGCTTTGTAGGCATTGGATCTTCTGTATATTTCTTTTACTGTGATTCACATTAAATGTGTGATTTCCTGTTTGAAATTCCTAACATTTTTTACATGCTGTCAGTATTTGATTTTCATAAATTCTGAATTTCATTTTGTATATTTATGGTAAATACTTTTTGTGGACAGATTAAATCGTATAAATAGTGGATACTTAAAAAGGTGTCAAAACATAATTGGGTATTTGACTAGATTTTTTTTTATTTCATTTAAAAAATAAATATTACGAACTATGTCGAGTTTTAAAAAAGGCAGATGAATTACTTTCACATTGAACTAGTTACAAGCATCTAAATATTGCTAATTAGACAGAAAGAGCTTTACCATTAGGTGACGTCACCTTGGTAATTCTCCATACTAAATTTTTTGCGAAAAAGAAATAGAACATGCGTCATTTACCTACTAACTTTAAAAGCTTATAACTTTTTACGTGTATATATTTTTGATGTTATTTCGCAATTCTGCTTCAATTTAATACTATTATTATAATAAATAAATAATTCGATAGTAGTCAAATACAGAAAAAAAAATCTTAAGACATCATGACCTTCTTGTTATTTTAACAAATTCGTTTTCTTTTTTTTATTTGCAAGTGTACTTTCTTTTGCCTTATTTGGGTGTATCCCTTTAAGCTTGAAACCGTGTCCGTATTAATAAACGTAAGCGATTTTAGTCGCATGCTGTGGAAATTTATGGGAAGGAGAACAAAAAAAGTAAGTTTTGGCTTCGTGTGGCGTTAAAAACAGTTAGACGGACGCACTTGAATGTAGGTAAATTCTTAAACAACAACATTGTGAGAAACCGAGAACTTTGTAAGGAGAATATTTAAAAATCATTAATAAAATAATAATATAATTAATCTTCAGAAGAATTTATTCAATATAAAAAATGCGATAGTGTTTAATTATTTGTAATTTATTTTTTGACATAAATGGGTTATAGAAATATATTGTTCATAATGTATGATTTTCATTTGTTTATAGCAAACAGAATGAAAAGTAAAACTTCTATTTTCCAATAGGAAATAGGTACAAACCAGATAATACTCATTACTGGATTTATCTACTTTCACAAGCTGACGTGAACGTTTAATTTTATCGCTATCATCATTTGTTATCGATACACTCATTATTGCATGGCGCCACACTATCACTGAATTTACGATCAGAACCAATATCTGTATCATATTAAATTAAGTCATCGGCTGGTCCTTTATTTGATTTCAAGTAGATATGTAGTGATGTAAGGTTGTGTGTCATTTGTTTCAATTTAATTGGATTTAAATATGTTAATAATTCTATTTTCCTGTAGACTAAGGTATTTTATGGATGAAAAAGCCGGTCAAGTAAAAAAGCAACGCGCGCATCGTGGGTTCCGTATAAAGTTTGCTGATAGTCACGGTTGGTTCTAAAAAAAACATACTTTTGCGAAAAAAATTTAAGGGTTCTTTTATCCGATTGAGGTACAGAACCCTTAAAATAAATTTCTAATCCTTAAACAGAAATGACAGACAAAGGAGAAAAATAAATTAGATTACAAAAAAATATATAAGAAAACCTTACGAAGTTAATAAAATAACTTATAGCATATTAACTCCATTAAATGCATTGGTCACTAAATCTAATAATGTATGACACCTATTAATGAAATGAACTAAAAGTATTTTCAATGACTAATCAAAACCACTCAAGCCTACATTATAAAACCAATTTAATATGCGATTGCACAAAATGCTGTGAAAACACAGAGTAAAAAAACCCGCTGCAACCAGTTGACGTACTGTGATTTCGTTCATTGAGTTTGTTCGTGTTTTTTTTAGGCTGTGGCTACTATCTAAATTAGGTGACGCAATATGCTTAGAGGAAGTAATGTAACGACATTGAATATCACCATGTGACGTGTCAATGAACTTGTTTGTCCTAATTCACTCGCATCCAAAGTACCTAATGAAGATTGACTCTCGATTAAAACTAATATGTTAATACAATGTACTATAGTAGGCAGGGAAGCACAACAAAGGATGCTCTATGTAATTATACAAGTGAACTTTCAAAGGCATTTAAAAAATATTGTGTAGTCTAATGTTAACTGGACATTTGCTAGCCGGACTCGCGAATAAAGGGTTCGTATCACCGTTTAAGAGTCAGGACGTTAATGAAGTGAATCAAAAACTCAAAAAAAAATGAAACGTTTCTTGTAAGGGTCCCCCCTTTAATTAACTATTTAAGCGGCAACAAAAATACACACTTAGTGACGTTACAGACAGACGGATGGACTGACGGACGAATGGACGGACAGCTGAAGCTTAGTAATAGGGTTCCTTTGGCACCCTTTGTGTAAAGAACCCTAAAAGTGTTCCTACATAACTTGACTTTCCCAACAACAGCCGTTTCAACAAAACAGTACCTATTCAAGAACAATACATAAAAGGTTACGTAGACATTATATAAAACCTTAACAAAAAGGTCCTAAAGTCACATAACCACAACACAATACCAAAAAAGTGCAATGTACACAAATTTCTTTGAAAACGGTGACCAATGCATTACCTAAGCGATTTAGTCATGCGCCTATTGTTGTTACCGTTGCGACTTACAAATTTTTGTGTGCGAATTATGAATATTGTGACAAATGACTGCTGCCAACAAATTGGTTTTAATTAGTTATATGACCACTATCGAATCATTTTTTATATTACAAATTTTCTTTATGAAGAACAGTGAAACATTAAAAATATATACCTACACGAATACAAAAGTTATAAGCTTTTAAAGTTAGTAGGTGACGCATGTTCTATCTCTCTTTCGGATTTTTGAAGTAAAACTTCTTTAGGCGCGACTAGGAAGTAACTCAGATTTTTTTTCTGACGGAAGTAACGCTTCCGCCATTTAAAAATAATAATTCTGATTGGTTGTAAGTATATGTCATATACTACACGCTTCTTGACTTATACGCCAGCTAGTGGCAAATATCATAATCAATTAGGATTATTTATTTTCAAATTGTCAAACGGATCAATTGTGAATAGCAAAGTGAATGAAAAATTCAACAGTTTTAAAAACATTATTTTAAATTGCAAAATTTTTTGAAAATCTCTAAATATACTTGTTTATTTATTACTTTTAAAATAAGTAAATTAAAAATAAATTTTCTGACAATTGCGACATTTTATAATATTCAATAACAAGGTTATAAAGTTTTACTTCAATCGCGCGTAAAGGTTACACGCACACACTTTTTTTTTTTCTAAATCTTCCTGTTCCGTACTTTAAGCATATGTTACGTAGATAAATATTATCTAATAGTTAAACTGTTTGCGAATTAACGCTTGTTAGATATTGAAAACTTCGACTATCATCTTAAGCAATTGACTAATTCTCAATCTTTTCTATTGTAATAACAAAACATATAAATTCATCAAGATAAAACTCAAGAAAATGAACGAACAAACGAATGCTGACGTGAAGGTCCTCACAAATCACAACTAAGATTTCTAGTTAGCACTATCGCAAATCACACAAAAAGAAAATGAGAAAACATAAAACAAAAGATTTGTACCATGGAAAATAAAAGATTCTTATCAAACGTCTGAAGTTCTGAACGGACTTAGTCATGACCATTGCTCAGCTCTCGTGAAATTGTTAATCGCATTAGCAGTACGGTTAATGACTAAAACAGTTAGTATGGTTCTTATGAGATCAAGGCCGCTTTGGGGAAATTTTCACGTAAAAATATTAGGGATTAAAGTTATGTTATTTGTTTGAAATAAACTGAAAGCTGAGCTTGCTAGTACGTTCGTTGCTTGCAGTAAAATATTTTTATTAAAGTTACACTTCTTTACGCACGCTTAACTTCGGGAGTAAGCTGGTGAATGGGTGACGAAAGCGATACGAAAAGTGTGATCGGGCGAGGCGAACGGAAGTTGAGAGGGAAACATAAGTTAGTAAAGATAGAAAGAGAGAGAGTTACGTTTCTTATATTACTGTATTGGGGAGTACAAAAGAGAGAAGTGCGACCATATCGAGGGTATAGTGCTCAAACCCAATAAGTATGAAATTGTCACTTTCGAGATATTCAATATTTAAGTTTTAAGGACAAAAATACCTATTCTATTCAAATAATATCGTTATAATGAGTATTTGTGGTAAAAGTGTATACATTGAATTAGTGTATAACAGTATTATTAAGTTTCCAAGGTGGTCCATTTTATCATAAAAAAGTGTAAAGTGGCGAAGGGTACCGACTTATTGGGTTTTAGGTCAAAAGAAATTAAACATATTATAATTTAACATTACTTTAATAAATGGTTTATTTTAAGAAACAGAAAAGAAAACATGGTAAATTATTCTTTTGAAGGCTGTTGGCTTGGTGTATGTCTTCATACCACGTATCCATGCGTGGAGTTCCTTTGATATGATCAGTTTTTCGCACATATTCTGTAGATCCTTCTTTTTAGCAATGCTAAATGGTAATTGACCGCAATGTAATTGGACGTAGTTATGGAATATCAGATTAAGCGACACCTGGGTCAAATTGAGATATTTAGCTTCAAAATTTTCAAAATGAAAATCACCGCTGTGTGTAGATTTTTTATTTTATGAATATAATTTTTAGTTTGAAGGTATAAAAATGTGTATAGTTTAGACTTATTAAGAGTTTTTTACGGTACAGTACGAGATTTCGCAATAACGGCCTTTTCAGACTGATTTCAAAAATTTATAACTGATATTTTATTTGGAAACAAGAAAAAATGTATTAACGAATTAATCCGCTTAATTCGTTAATACATTTTTTCTATATTCAGACTAACTTAATTTGTCAACAACGTATTATGCGAGAATTACGGTGTTTGATTCGTTAATGCGATTTGACTTGGGTTAAACAAAGCGCAATATAAGATTAAATCCATATAATTTTAATTTGATTTGGTCAAATTTTAGGTAACTTCTTATCATCAGAAACTTTACAACGCTTTTCTTACATTTTTCATCCTTCTCTTGTTTCCAAATAAAATATCAGTTATAAATTTTTGAAATCAGTCTGAAAAAGTCTATTTAAAATAATAATAATTTAGGGCTACGCTATTCGTTGTGGAGAGGGGGCCGGGTCATCTCCCGCTTGTTATACATGGACGACCTTAAACCATTTGCTTCTTATAAATTCCAACTATTGAAGTTACTGAAGATCACTGAAAGCTTCAGTAATTCCATTAGAATGGAATTTGGTGTTGACAAATGTGCAGTCATGCATGTAAAACGAGGCGGAATTATGAAATCGCAGGGCATACAGCTCTCGGATTCTATAAACCTAAGGTCGCTCTCTGCAACAGAGACCGACAAGTACTTGGGTATGTCAGAGGCGTTAGGCATCAACTTTGCTGACATGAAACAATCATTACAGACACGTTTCTTTGGCAGCCTGAACAAAGTACTGAAAAGTCTTGTGTCAGAAGGTAACAAGGTGCGTGCCTTTAATGGTTGGGTCATGCCAGTGTTGATGTACTCCTTTGGTACACTCAAGTGGACTCAGATTGAGTTAGACGCCTTGGATAGGAGATTCCGCACACTACTAACCGCAAATCGAATGCACCACCCTCGGTCATCGGTAATGAGGTTATTATTCCGCGAAAATGTGGAGGTCGGGGCTTTTTGAATGCTAAGACCCTCCATAATCGCGAGGTATGTAACCTCAGGGAGTAATTCCTCCAAGTTGACGTGGAGATGTGGTGGTAGTGGATAAGAGCCTCACACCGCTCTCCTTAGGCATGGAGAACTGGCGCAAACCTGTCGTACTAAGTGTCAAGAACCGCAAGGATGTATAGCAAAGCAAGGAACTACACTGACGCTATTATCGGACCCTCCATGGGCCCGACGTAGATTTCCTAGCGTCCGTGGCTTGGCTACGCTTCGGTGACCTCTTCGGTGAAACTGAAGGGTTTGTATGTGCAATTTTGGATGAAGTTATCATGACAAACAACTACCGAAGTATATCATAAAGGATGGCACAGTTGACATTTGTCGGGCATGTCACTGTCCGGGTGAATCCTTAAGGCATATAGTTTCGGGTTGTTCTTGTCTTGCTAACGGTGTATACTTGCATAGACATAACCAAGTGGCCAGGATTATCCACCAGCAGCTTGATTTGAAATACCAACTTGTGGAAATAGAGGTACCGTACTACAGGTATGTTCCTGACCCAGTTCTCGAAAATGGTCGTGTCACATTGTACTGGGATCGATCTATCATCACTGACAGGACTATTGTAGCCAATAAGCCTGATATAGTGGTGATAGACCGATCAGAGCGTCAAACAATGATTGTTGATATCACTATACCCCATGACGAGAACCTCGTGAAAGCCGAAAAAGAAAAACAAATTAAATATTTGGATTTAGCTCACTTTAAATGGTATCAGCGGATTAATGCAAGCCAGTTGCACAAATTTTCTTCCTCGATCACCCATTGTAGCAAACACAAACACTAAACAGAAGAATTTCGAAAACAATTGGCGTAAACAGTATGCGCGTCGCAAACTGACAACAGGTAGCGCAAAAAGTTGATAGGTCTAATTAATTTATTGGGTTCTTCTCCCAACAAAGTTTGAAGAAAGTTAGTTGACGAAGTGAGCGAATACCATATAACTAAACATAAATTGTTTTTTTTTGAAATATAATCGTACAATAAAACCCGACAAACACATTTGTTTTGATTTAGCTTTTGGTTTTGTTTGTTTTCTTACCTACGTATGTAAAGCTAAAACCCGATAAATACAAATAGTGGTTATTGCCTTTATGCCGTTGAGTAATTTTAGTTGAAATCATTGAACACTCAATACCAATAAATAGCTTTATATGGTTTGAGCGTGAAATAAAAATATTATTTATCAAGATAACACACTTTACAGGGTTTGAGATTTTAAATTTTGACTAAACGCGGTCACTTTATTGGGTTATTACCTCAAGTACTTTTCTTTCTACTGCGAATTCCACTTATTGGATTATACCACTGGAAAGAGCGTAAAAAATGCATTAAGATTTTTTAATAAAACGATTTTTGATTTTTTGGCACTTATTGGGTTTTAACACTATACCCTCGATATATTCTTTCTCTCTTTCTCACATAGCCAGTTATCGTTTTTTTATGGTACTCAATACTCAACATTTTAGGCACAAACGTCGATTGTAAACAGCCTTAAGAAAAATGTTATTGTACAAAGTTCAACACCAAAACACAATAAACACTTTCTTAGAAAAACCGAGTTATAAGAACAGTTTGACGAAAACACAACCGTTGTTTTTCTTGTTTTGTATAATAAACAAACAATCGAATAATTGAGGAAAATTTTTAGACCAGAAAGTCAAAACAAACAAACATCAATGTTTACTCAAAATCACCGAAAACCTCTTAAATAATTTTATTTAGTAATTAATTTTATCTTACAAATCAAACATATCAAATTATCACGTTTAAAAATCACAATAACTTTTTGTTTGACCACATATTCAAAAGTGCTAAGTCAAATTCCATGTAGGTATTTTATTATAATGTATGGAGCTGACGTTTATTTGCTGAACAAATGCCTAAGCATTGTTGCTAGACCACTGAGCAAATAGATATGCCATAAAAGACGCGAGAATGACCTAACCCTCACGAAGTTCATGTAAAACCAAAGAGCAAACCATCTCTAAGGACGTAAAGTCTCTGGAATGACAAACGCCGCGGTTACTCAGTAATTCCAAATTTGATTTATTACAATGTAATGTTTTCTATTATGACGTATGTTTATTGCTTTTTGGTTTATATTTTTAGTTTTACGGGCACTTATATGATACTTTATTGGTTGTTTTCAGCAAGTTACAAAATCATTTTTAAGCCACAAAAATAAAGCATGGCGAAACTCGATAACTGTAAAATTTTAGTTAATCGCATCATTTTCTAGATGATGCATAAATATAATTGTGAACTGAAAGAATGCGAACGAGAAAAAAAAATAGCTGCGCACGGGTAGCTCAGCAATATGTTACTCAGAGATAATGTAGCATTCAGACGGAGTTTTTTTTTTAAACCGTTCCAGTGATTTTTGAGTTTATTCGTTACAAACCTAAAAAAGGTACAAAACTTTCCTCATTACAAGTATAGATTATAGGTAAGTAACATTATGTTTAAATGTAATATTACTCATACGTACGTGGTACATACCTATGACGACCACATGTACAATATTAAACCATATAAGTTAATGCATTACAAATTCTAAAATATTATATTTCTAGTGACGTCATAAATAATATTATGTCTGAGCTGCGTCCGTAGTATTCCTAATAAGTACTTAGGTATAGTAATAGTTTCCTAACCGTGACGTAGTTTTGCGATAATATGTTTATTTGCAGTGCAATACGTTATAATATTTGTAAGTGTAAGTAATACCTACAGTTTATTTCAAGAATTAATTAATGTATTTATTTAAATTACATAATTGTTTTATTTAGTCATAATTCTCATATTTATATTTTTTACAAGTAATTGAGCTGACCAATTATTTGCTTTTCGTTTTTTCATATGATATTTATGAGAAAAATAATTAATTAAACGGCTAAACGAATAAGCTAACTAATCAGTACCTATTAAAAAATATATGAAACGTTAAAAAATATTTTTTTCCCTATATGGGAAGAGGCTTTTGCCCAGCAGTGGGGACATTTACAGGCCGATATTACACACCAACCGACACATAGCTAGAATTAAGGAAACGGAACAGGAAAATATACTAAAAATAAAATTAAGTGTAACCTATGTTGAAAAAAATTATAGTCTGACATGAAGTAACAAACCAATAGACATCTTTTAACATGACCTTTACTCTAAAAGTATCAGCATCTTAAGTCTAAAAACAATCAAATATTATATTTGTTAATATTGATTATATTGTTAAGTACCCGTGTGAAGCCAGGTCGGGCTGCTAGTTATTATATAAAATTCAACAAAAGTCATTAATCCGTGAAGTCTGAACCTTACAAAAGATTTTAACGTTAAAACAATATACCCTCGAACTGATACATTAGCACTTTTTACACTCATATTTGTTTTTGAGTTCATTAACATACTTTATAGGTTTTAAAAACACTGCTTATCTTTATGGCATTAATGGTTTGTAAATAACTGACAATCAATGCAGAAGTTTTTAATCAAATATATTATGGTGGAACACTTAACAGAAAAATAGACCTTACTGCTTTCAAACTAAAGGTGCTATCAGTGTAAAAATGGTTTATATATAAATAGTAGTAATAATATTTAGTTTCTTGTTAGCATTCTAACTGGCCTGTATTAAATGGTTATTTAAATAATTAAAAAATATGACAGAAATAAAATAGCATATACCTTCTTCTTCTTTTATAATATTAAAGCGTTTTAGCTTTGTTTAATTTTATGACGAACAAGTGTTGTGCAATGAAATAAACCATTTACTAGTTCGGTACATAAATGTATGAATCAAATATTCATAAATAATATTATTTCCAAAAATTTTAGTAAATAGTAAAATTGTCTTGTAAGGTACCATGTCTATAGTACAATTTGGTTGAATTATTATAGTTATTTGACATTACTGTGTACTTTGAAGATCAAACTATAATCGTAGGTAAATACACAATACACATGGCCTTTACTACGTAACAGAATGCACACAGTTTTTACCACGCTAGATATGTTGACAATTTAAATAATAAGCCAAATTAACTACATTTTTAATCTTTATAATAAACGATTCCCGCATTAAGGAATTTAATATTTGTGTTGCGGGGGATTTCACAGACATTACAACAAGCATTTGTGGATCACACAAATGTATGTCCCATGCGGGATCGAACTGGCAGCACGACGCGCCAAATGGTAGTTAGCGTGGTGATGGTACACCACTCGGTTGCCCATACAGTCAAAATACAACAAAGTATGTGACAGCCTATACTTATTACTACATAATGTATAGTCTGTATAGTATAGAAATGTACAAACCAGTATAATAGGCAATTAAATCAATTACCAACTGTAGGAATAGCCAAGTTTTACGATTACGATCGCCAGATCAGGTGCCCACTTGCATACCGAATAAAGTCGTTGAATTTCCAATTAACACAACGGGGTCAAGATGTTTTGCACTGTGTAATGTGTTTAGTTCAACATTTTAATTCCCGAGTCCGTTTAGCTTTCCAGACACGAAGCCAATTGAGATTTTGACTTCTGACTTGCGGCTTCTTCGCTTTTACTTATCGTGCTTTTGTAGTTAAAGCTAATTTTTGACCTACATTTTTATTTATTTCTTTATAATAATATCTTACATAGCTTCATCTCAGTGATGTCACCAGAGGTAATCAATGAAAATCAGTTATGTGTTGCGACGGTAGTCAGAACCAGTTTATTCTGAGTGAGTACCTCATTGTCACACTCACGGGCGTGCAATGTCAAGTGAACAATGATGATAATTCATTATATTATTGCTAAATTTGTACATATTTTTTTTGTTATTGTCTTTTTATGTTACGTTAAGTTAATAAGTTATTGTTAGCGCTCTATAGTGTGACAATAAATGTCTTTTCTTAATTTTTTTCTTTTTTCTTATAATGTATTGGTTGTGCATGGATGAGCTTTAGATTTGGCAGACTTTGAGGTAAATAGACAATAAGACACCGCTTGAAGCATCCCGGGTTACAGTATTGCACCTCAATCCTTCTACTACTACTGATACTATCTCGGGACATAATTCAGCTTATATTGATGCTGATCATCGTAGTAGGAAATAGTAACACTCAAAGCTGACGTCAATAATTTATTGGTAGGTAACCAAACGTTCCAACCCATAAATCCACTTTAAATTCTACCCAAAACGCTAAGTTAACTCGTGATTATACATACCTACATATCGAGGTCAATCCATGGTGTTATCCGGTGTTTTCCCATTATCACGAACATTTCGTAGAAAACATTGGCCAATAGCTAATTAATGCACCCTCACGTCTCGACGTCTCGATATTATCGTACGCAGCGTGTCCGATTTTTTATTTTTTAATTATAATGCAAATACGGAATGTAAACATGTATGTAAAAATTCCGTTGGTGTTTAGGAATTTTGTCGTCAACTATTTTGTTCGTTAACACGTTCTAATTGAGTTACTATTAGAAAAATAAAATAAGGTGAAGCAACGCAAACATTTCAATAGTTTATGGAGATGATAATGTATTCAAACATTGATTAAGATATCACGCTGTGGTTTTGCAACGTAACTGTCATGTAGGGAAAGCAAAAGATGTGGTATTGTGGAATTTATTTTAAAACCTTTAATATATTCAATTACGATAAAGCTAAAACAGTTTGTTTGTTTGATTGCGTTAATGGCTGAAACTACCAGTCGGATTTAAAAAAAAAACTTGCTTTGATAGCCCAATTTTTGAGAGCTGTGTCTATTTCAAAATCTTGTGTAGACCAAAATTAAACACAAATGAGTATATATTTATCTTAACCTTTTAGACTGGTTAACCAGTTGGTACTTAAAGAAACTTAATCCTATCAGACATAATATATGTGGGAATAACAAAAAAATTATGTTTCTTTGATCAATCTACTTAGCAAAGCATAAAGTTCTAACTTCGATGATTACCAGTAACTTGATACTTCAGAATTGCTTCGCCTTTAAGAGGAAAAGACAGTATAACCTTATGTAATACTACAAAGCAGTAAACATAGTAATCTCTAATACTGTAAAACGCAATAAACGTGTCATTTATCTGCTAACATTTCAAGGTTCGACGTATCAAAGGTAGAAAATATGATTATTGGGATGGCACTCCGCGACCGCACGCCACGTCGATTACATATAGATCTGTAATGAAAACCGCAACCATGGGCACTCAGTTTTATAAATGACACACACGTGTTAGGCTTAGGGCTCAAAGGAATATGCATCTATAGTAATATTCGTAAACAGGCCAAAAACCTTTCAAGCTAACTTCTTTAATAGATACTCAATCTTAGACAATGGTTTATTTTATTTATTTTTTATAATAAACAAATTAATGTGGACAACAACACATGCATTGCTCTGAACCCAAAGTAAGTAGCTAAATAACTTGTGTAATGGAATTCAGAGACAACGAAGGTACCACAAACACCCAGACCCGAGACAATGTAGAAAAGTAGTTTTCTACTTTGCCCCGGCCGGGGATCGGACCCGGGACCTTAGAGCTGGCGACACCTTTAAAACCGGTGTGTACGCCACTCGACCACAGAGGTTGTCATGTGACCTTGGCCTTCACAAGATGTTTTCGTAGTATTTATTTTTGTAATTATATTTGAACCTATTTGTAAGGATTGTAATGAAAACATAGTAAACTTTCTTCAAAACGAAATTCTGTTTGAGTTTCATTATTTAGCTTTATACCATGGTAACATACGTAAGTCTCAAATGGTCCGAAATTGCCATATTAAGTATTCTTCAGCTTTTCATCATTATTATTGACGGTTCTGTCAAATGAATTCACTTTTGGGATTAAACGTCTAATTTTTTGAGGTACTTCGGTTATATCCTTTTGAATTAACATAAGTAAATACTATATTTTAGCGTATATTGTGCGTTAGTAAATATAATTAATGTATTTATTTTTCTCAATGAAAATGCGAAATAAGTAAGTCTCGTCAAGGGATTTCCCAAACATATTTCGTATTTGTGCGTAATACTCACTCAGAGCAATGTCATTGTCACATAGTGTACACTTATCTTTATGACAACTAAGATACAATGTTTTCACACAAATGTAACCTTGGAGACTCAGATCGAAATAACTGTATCATTGTCTTCTATATGAAAAGAACGAAAACAATGTAGTTACCTAGATAGTTATTTGAATTCTATTTTTTTATTAGGTACTCCAACAATTATGTCACCAGAACATGTATTTATTTATATTACCATTTAGTATACCTATTTCCCAAAAAAATATTGTTTTTAGGATTTTTTTTATAAATGCCATTTCCACAAATCGCAAGTGTACACAACCCTGATATAAAACAGACCATCACAAAGGTTCACCTAACCTAAAGCCAATTAGGTCGTCAAATAATGACATAATGAATTATTAAAACAAAAATAAACTTGAATGCTTGAAGTATGTACCTAGCCTTCACTTAAGGGCATGACGCCCACACGAGTATAATACGAAACAAATAAGCACGGAAAATTTCGAATTGACACACTAACTACGTAGTTGGTATGACAGACCACCCGTGATATGCAAGGTGGTAGGTAACTATGAAGAAGGTAAAGACAACAATAATAAAATACTTGATAAATAAAAACAAGCTTAAGGCAAATAAATAATGTAGGTAGAAAAGTATATATAATGGCAGTAAGAAACAGAAGCATGCTCAATTCCAGTCGAACATATACGAAAATATTATTGGTGATAAAGCCAGTCCAGAAAAGACCTTGAATATAGTTACACAATATTCAATAACAGCAGTTGTCTGGACTTTGAAAGAGGCTGTGACTCCTGAGTTTATTCGACATCTTAGGATAGCCAATTAGGAAATATCGATTCCAGCGAGCTCAAAAAATATATCATGTGACATGTAAAAGTGATGATATAGTTACAGAATAAATGATTTAATTACATTACATACAAAAATGTAAAATAATTATAGGCTACATCACACTAATCAGGTAGCTAACAGAATAAAACTAAACGTTAATATTATTAAAATACCGTAATAGTTGCGTAAGGATAACAAAAAGCAAGTTCCCATATTTTAGTGTTTTACGAAATGGAAACTTTCTTGTATAATCATTTTCGTTAGGATTATTCAAATTATTCAATTTTTGACGACCTCCGTGGTCGAGTGGCGTACACACCGGTTTCAAGGTGTCGCCAGCTCTGAAGTCCCGGGTTCGATCCCCGGCCGGGTCAATGTAGAAAACAACTTTTCTGCATTGTCTCGGGTCTGGGTGTTTGTGGTACCTTCGTTGTCTCTGAATTCCATAACACAAGTGCTTTAGCAACTTACTTTGGGTTCAGAGCAATGTATGTGATGTTGTCCACATTTTATTTATTTATTATCATTTAATGTTATTTACGAATATTGACGGTTCAGTTCGACTCGCGACACTACCGCCGCCGCGTCAGCACAGGATTAGAGACTCCTATTGAGTCTGAAACTAGTCGGGCGATCCCGAGAATGTACATGAGTAAACCGTCAATATTCCTAAATAATAAGGAAGCTGACTTGCCTTAAAAATCGCAAACAACTAGAAAACATTTCCTAAAACACCCATTACAACATCAGTTATTGATCGATTGATTAAATGAACTTCGAATAAATATTTTATTTATATTGTTGTAAGCTTAAATCTACAATCCAGCAATATTTTCGGAAATTGACCCAATAGCTTAGCAATGTGCAGTGGACCGCAAAATATGTTCTGGTTATCTTAGTTTACGGGCATACGAATTATTTTGTGTCTAGACGTATAGTATAAACGTTTTATATATATATTCGAGAAAATATATCACATGCACAAGAAAAGTTTTCGTAGCAAGTCGTGTTATGCATTATTTTATTTTTTGTTGATTTTGGTCTTTAGATATTTTATTTTCTAACATCACTAGTTTTAGGGATTAATGTCTGAATAATGAAATGCAACTAAATTTAAAGCCGTCAAGTCTCATGCTGTTTTTGGCACTATAAGGTGTAAAGATAGACATTTAGGAACGTCTTATTTTTAAGTTGCGTTTAAGTCTACGTTGTTGCAAGTGTCGACTATTTATTTAGAAAATAGATAGATTGTCCCAGACTTAAAAATTGTGTACTATTCAAATATGTTTTACCTAAGTTGTCATTTAAAATGAGGATCTTGTCTATGACATAATATTTTATAAGCTACGTATAATGATGAGTTGTCAAACACAGATAACGTAATTTGATTGTTTGACTAGGTTATTAACACGCAGTGATGATTACCATTTTCGTGAGATAACAGAGATGACAAAAACGTGATGATAAAATATTTAATAATTCGTTACTGGACTTAACCGGTTAATGTTCTCGTGGACTTTTTATTTTTGTGTGCTTTGCAATATTCTTTTATCTAGTTTTTATCCTCCGTAGCTTTAGAAGTTATTTAGGTTCTGTAATTTGCCAAAATATGTTTTTAAAATTGTTTTCATTTTGACGTGTACGTCTCTAGGGTTACCTAGTACGACTATGTAGTAATCATTAGTTAACAACTGATAATGTTAATGACAGGTAACTTTATCTGAGGAATATTATAATATTTTTGACAGTTTTTCCATCCAAAATCTTTCAGACGATCACTAATCAGCTCCTTAAATGATTAAATCGATTTTACTTTGCTATCGTTACAGTAATAAAATCGCCTAACTTTCCCATTTAGGACAAATACTATATCCGTGTTCAACATTCTTTCAGTCAGTTACATCTCAACATCCAACATCAAACAGTAAAAGGATGTTAAAATATAAAACTAGGTTATTAGTACAACAAAATAACAATCACTGTATTAATTTATAGATAGAGTTCATGGAATGTAGTTTTATATGGCGTTTTTATGTGATAGCAACATTGTAACCTTCTGTCGCTTCCTAATCATTTCGTTGAATTCTATAAGCGTTATATAATGTTATAGCACAAAAGTTTCATTGTAACTACGTAAAAGAAATACTTAATATAATTCTATTATGGCCGAAAACTGAAACGTCAATTAGTTGAAAGTCACCGATAAGTCTCGTGCTGTCTCTGTCTCTTTAAGGTGTAAAGTACAGATAGATAGTAGACATTTAAGATCGTCTTAAAGTTGAAAAGCGTTGCAGTATTTGAAAGTTATTGTTATCTGAAGCTAAAAAAGTTATACGTACATATTATGTAAATATTGTCTTAAAGATAGGTAGAATAATGTACAGTCGTCTGAATAAGACTTAAATTAATATAAATTAATTGTTTATTACACCAAGCCTGAATAACATTTACATTATAAATCTATTGAAGACAATTACAAAGATAAAAGGCGTATAATATGTAAATAAACATTGCAAACCCTGATTGCTAAACTAGGATTTTGTGTCTGTATAATAGAATGATTGATTTAGTGACTCAGTAATTCCTTTCTAATAATATTAAAGTCGTTTTAACAATTTACCATTTTGCAAAATAGGAAAAAAAAAGATTAGTGAATACAAAAATTAATATGAATTAATTAATTATAAATTATTCTTTTATTCTTATTTTTTTCTAGCCCTTTCTGTCCCATACAGGACATACTACTAGTATATTTTAAATCAAAATGTTACTAATAATTTTAACTCTTTGGATATAATTCTCTAAATGCATTCGACACGCACAAATCTAAAAAGCCTATAAATCAACCCTAACTAAACAAAATGAACGGTTCGTGTCTACGAACTTCGAAAATATGCAAAGAATGTACAGGAAAAGGGCATTTCCCGACTTAAATAATAATTAATTAAAACCTTCAATTAAGGAGCCCCCCAATCGTAAGGGTGCATAGTGAATAGGGGCGCATAACGACTACTGCAAGCATTTAATTTGCAAGAATAACTTTAAAACAATTTTAAAGTGTACTTTGAAGCAGATGTTTTATTCAAAGTTTATTATATACAGTACATTAAACTAACAAAAATGTATTTTATAGGAAATTCAAGTTCGGAATTCTCGCCGCCATATTTTAATCGGACTGATCATCACCAAAACTTTTTAATTATTCCCTACTAGCTTTTGCCCGCGGCTCTGCCCGCGAAGTTGTGTAAAAAGTAGCCTATGTCCTTTCTTGGGACCCAAGCTTACGTCATACGAAGTTTTATTAAAATCGGTTCAGCAGTTTAGCCATGAAAGCGCAACAGACAGCCCGACAGACAGACAGAGTTACTATCGCATTTATAATATTACTATGGATTTTTCTAATAACCTAAAGGCTAAATTTAAATATAATACCTTAACTATAAAACCTTTGCTATACTAATACAACTTTAATAACAAGACAGACTAAGATTTAAAAACCTCTTTCTTTTTTTTCGAGTCTTTCAGTAACTCAGTGACTGTTCTTCCGATTCAAAAATGCGTGAACGTATTAAATTCTCGTTAAAAGGCAGTACGTTCATGGTTCGTTTAGTCAAAGAGGAGAATCACGGGATTAAAAGACGTCGTTGTTATAAACACTTTTTAAATTAGAATAAAAAAGGTTTTGGTCTGAAGTTCGGAGTGAAATAAATTGAAGCAATTTTTCTCTCAAACTATGCTTAAAATTATTTAATGGTTTAAATCAATTTTGTAATTAAACATTGGCGCCGATTCACTTGTACGCTAACTAAACTAAAATTAAACCATTGCTATCTTTTACTAACATACAGCGTGAGAAAAGGACGGCAACAGATAACAACTAACTTAGAAATGTCAAACCAGTTTTCGCCTTGAACATCACTGTGTTTTAGTGCACACGTTTCTGCGTGTCGGTAGATTTGCATGAGAATTTTAGTCAAAACTAAATCTGAAAGCTCTAATTTTTGTCTGTCCTTTTCTAATTGTATACCGATGACCTCAAATAAGTTTAGTGTGGGTTTAACAGAATCGGAGCCACTGTATAACTACAAAGTCAATATTTAATCATTCAGTTTCAGGCTGTAGATTTAACAAATCAAACCAATCTAATATTAGTAACAGGTGGAAATGAGAAATATATATTTAAAGTGCCAAAGGAACACCTACAAAATTACCGTGAATTCTCGAGCATTTGAACCTAAATTAGTTGAGCACACTGAACTCTATCGAATTAAGCACACGGCGATGAAAGGGCACCAATTGTAGAAATGAAACGTTGCAGAGGCTTCGCTTTGAATTGGATTAATTCAGTGACCCCAACCTCGTTCACCCACATTCAAAGTCACGCGAGTTTCGATTTGATTATGACCAAGCTATTATTTGCTAGAGTAAATTTAATATCCACCTTACTCATTTTAGATTAGAGTCGTAATTACCATAAAAAGTTTAGTTAGAGAGGTCACGTGACGTTCGTTCGACATTCTAGGAGTTTCGTGCTAATGACGTGTAGCAAGTGCAGAAACACTTTCTTTAAGCATTGCGATAACGTACCTTGGAAAACATTTATTTTATCCGCTTCTCGTAACATAGGTATCATGAAAAGAGCCTAATGTATTAAAGCTTGTTACACATATTTCTTTAAATACCTGCCTCTGTAGCCAAGTGACATTTCGACAAGCGTCAAAAATGATAGAAATCGCTTAAATGACATTAAATGTATGGAAATGACATTTCATTTCGATAAGTCTCATGACTTAGACTTGTCACTTCCATACATTTGAGCGGTTCGATTAGCGTTAATGCTTGTAAAAATTATTTGGCTAGAGGGCCTGAATCTTCAGTTAATCGTTAAACCGAAGTATTTTTTGCAGACCACATCGTGCCATCTTACTTAATTTCAGATTCCATACGTAAATACAAACCGAAACTTCATTTTAAGTTTAGCTGTTAAGTTCATAAAGATAGGCATCAGTATATTATTTTCCATTGTATGTGAAATTGAGGGTATTTCGGTCGAAGGGCAACTGCGTAGATCGGGCGATCTTTGGTTAAACATCGCTAACAAGATATAGAGATCGTATTAAAACGGTCCCGGATATTCCAAAGTAATTTGACTTGTACGTGACAATGAGGAAGATTTTTTTAGTTCAGAAAAGTATTTGTACATACTGATTTAAATAATAGCCTTAAAATAAAATAAAATAAAACGTTTGGTCTGCTGAAATCCTCTTATACCTCCTGGAAGAATACCGAATGAGTGTAATATGACTATTTTCGTCTCATAACGCAACAATGTGCAAACAGTAAATATAGCAGATGTTTTATTTCTTCTAATAAAGCTTATTATCTTGATGGATGATGTCTTTGGAGAAAACCATGACGAAGTGTGATTTTGTCAGTCTGCTTGACGTCAACTATAATCTAAGACTGAACTCATGATTTTATTAATACCTCTTACGAAAGTACGATGTAACGAAATTCGAATAAAACATTGAACATTGTTTTTGAGTCATAAATAAGGTGATTAGATACTTCATCTTCCTTTCTAACTACTTTGATGTTTATTGAGCTGTTTTTGCTGAATAATTTCTTCATCAATGCTGACGAGATTACATGTTGAATCACAATAATATGACTATCTCCCTCAATAATTGACCCTTAGTAGTTATCTATCAATCTTTTTGATTGTTTTTCTTTGCTAGTTTTTGGTTTACTACACTTTGGATCATTTACGAACTTGTAAGTAAAGTAGTGCGATTGCCTCCGCCATTTTATTCATTAAAATCACGGGTTGGCGTTTAATTGTTTTAATTTCAACTTTGTCCTTAGAAACCGACTGTTTTTCAGTAACAATGATATTATACACAAGATACCTTCATAGTTACCTATGTTTAAATCTGAGCGCGCTGGTAATATCAAAATGTTCTCAAGTTTTTATATTACAAGAATTTTATATTTTATAATTATTAGTTATCATCAATAATAGACCACGTAGAACTATGTATAATAATAAACTTTATGAATGTCGATATTTTTTTTCATCGTTTTTCGTGATGTTTCCCAGTATATCGTTGACTAGTATTAATAAACACAAATATTTGATTTCGCCAACAAAATTAACATACTCATATGACGAGGAACCGTACCTGTCTTGTAATGATCACCGCTTTGAAGATACCACTGACATACCACTGAACAAATGTGGACATACATTACATTTAGGTACCAACCAATCGACGTGGACTTTGCTCAGTAATAAGGGAAAATTTTCTAATGATTGGTAAGATTCTTATGTACAATATTTAAGAGCATGTAAGAACATTCGTTAACAATATAATGAAACACATTGTATATCCTGCTAAGGCATTTTTTTGCTCAGTGTATCAATTAATTAAAAAAAAAGTATAAACTATTGTATATTTTTTATAGCGGCCTGTCCCGGCTTCGCACAGGCGGACATTTATTTTTAAAACAGTGATTATTATATTCTATGTTACTCAGGGATAATGTAGCATTCTAATGATGAAATAATTTTTGAAATTGGTTCTGTAGGTTTTAAGTGAATTCGTGACAAACAAAAAAAAAATACAAATCTATTCTCTTTATAATGTAAGTTTTGATTAAATCTGATTAATCAACTGTATGACTTTTTTTTATTCAATCTTAAAACAAATCGAATGTAACTGTACCTACTTTTAGCGGTAATAAAGCATTCCTACAAACAACACATTCCATACAGTATCGACAAGAACACTACAGTCGAAGAGTAATGAATATTCATTAGGAAACCTTGACCAATACGTTTATCCAAGCCACGGACAGGTCCCTACACTGACGTTTCCACTACCATGTCTATGTAAATTCAGAATTTCTTCCAAAGAAACTGGACAGTTGGCAAATACCGTTGTCGTGTACATAACATGCAATTACAACTGTTGAGATTATAGGTTAATACTGCCGATAAAATTGCTAAGCGCCGCTTAATTACTAGTTAATTTGGTAGACGGGCAACGAGTTAATGCCGACAGTATTATTTTAACATCTTCTAAGTAAAATTACAGACGCTTAACTGATAAGACATTATGAAATTCAAATTCAAATTACGTTATCCAATTTTGATTTGAATTAACACCCGATCAATTTGTTACTATGGATTGCTCACCAACAAACTCTAAAAAACAAATGCCATAATATGATTCTTATTAACAAATGCATGATTTACATACACAAGAAAATACTCAATATAAAACAAAACCCAACAACGCATGTCGACGAAGATTTAATCCCGTTTTTGCATCAACTAACAATATAGCATCGTTAATGGGATAAGAGTAAGATAAAAAGGGAATACTAATAAAATACTTTGCCTGTAACATAACTGTATTCGACAAATAAAGATACAAAATAATGTAAGGATGGTTTTTTGTTTCGTCTTTGTTGTATGGTTCAATAATATATTCTTTTAAAAATATACTGTTCCATCTTTGGGCATGAGTATTTGCTCTTAATCCATCTTGGAACAGTCAGTAAAAGACAGAAATATCACGGAGCTACAATCATAAAGGCAGTTCGATCTGATTTTAGTTTAGGTAGCCTATTCATATAGGGTAAATGACTGGAGATATAAAAAGACCAAATCTATTTAGTCCGTCAGTTAGATAATTAAAAAATAAGTAGATAAAGCAAATCAAAGTTAAAAAATGGAGGCTATTGACGTCATAGTTTCGCACAGAATGTGAAAAAAAAAATGATGTTGTGCGACATTTTAAATAACGACGTATCGTCGTGAGTTTTGGTAACGTAAAAAGAGAAACAACGTATTTTTTTATTTTCTATGCTGATCCTTTCATGTTTTTAATAATTAAATACAAATAATAGAAGGAAAAACTTAAACCTCAGGCAGGACTCGAACCTGCGACCACTGGCTTGACGCGCCTTTCTTTCAATTATTTGTATTTAATTACAAATATTCGCTCCGCATGCGTTAATGCGTAACAAATAATTAAAATAATATGTTTCTAAGTATTAACGAAATAAGGACTAAAGTTGACCTACGCAGTGAACAAACAGAATTACAGACACAGGTTTGTGGGATTTTTCAATGAAACACTGATCAGAACAACCATCCTTCATACATTATGTATGAATACTGAAATAAACTTAGTAACATAACCCATCGCCTACGAGCTACTTTAGCTGTAAAACGATGTTAACCCGCAGATACAACAAGAATGTGAGTCGTGGGATGTGATACCACTAATATATTACCAAGTGTTACATTAAAAACAGAAGCATAACAACTCGAGCGTTCAGCCATTCAATCGAATCGATAACGACCATCGAGTTACGTTTACGACTATCGGAAACCATATGAAATAGAATCGTAACTTAATGCAAATGTCAATTTAGAAATCAAGAATGCGAGAACAAAGACTAAAATATAAATTTTCTATTAAATGGCAGGTCGACTTTCTTTGGATATCGTAATATATTATTATGGAATATAATATTCGTAGGAGGAAATATGGAGGGGCTGGCCGCTAAGACGAAGTACGTATTTCCTGATCTTAAAGGTTAAGCCGCCCTTACTGCGGTTGGTCTGTGGATGGGTGAAAGTACATCTTCTACAGTCGACAGTCCTTACACCTCTACAATACAAACACCAAGTCATAACAAGGGTTCCTGTATAATCCTGTAAATGAGTTTTGGAGGTCAGATTGGCAGTTGTCTATAGAAAATACCCGTAACCTACCTACCCAGCTACCCGATACCCAGCTAAATCCGTGGAGTCTGGAAGCCGACCTCAACATAATTTGGGAAAAAGTTAGACAAAAAATTTAGAAGCACAATTTCGGCTGTTTTACCTACTTTGAAGAGAAATATAGTAGGTACCTACGTCAAATCTAACTCCGAGGTAGTTTGTCTCAACGTTAGCCATTAACACGGTTCAGGGTTTAGAACTCATTGTGTTCAGTGAAAGTATTATTTAGTAGACGTTGCATATGGGCATTGTTGCGCCCCGCGCCCATACCGTTTCTCGGAGAAAACTCATGCATGTCATAATAGAACGTTCGTAAAATTAAGGAGACCGTAATTTGTCTGAGTTAAGTATATATATTAAAAAACGAATGTTAGATGGTACTGTACTGATTAGATGTAGTCCGCTCCGCCCGCGTAGGTTTCCGTTACCGCGGTCTATATCCTTTCATATGATCCGAGCTTACCCCATTCCAAATATCATCACAATCGGTTCTGCGGTTTAGCCGTAAAAGTGTAACAGACAGACAGACATACCGACAGACAGACAGAGATACTATCGCATTGATAACATTAGTATGGAAGCATGGATTTTCCATACTTTTGTACTCACCCCATATCACCACCAGAACTTTCTAGACAATATTAAAAGGTTAGATAAATAGGAAGAACTTACTAAGGCTTGATCCACATCGATCTCGTTTTCTATTAGATGTCTAAGCATTTGTTATGCATTTCAGTAAATAAGGTCGTGTCCAATTCCAAGATTGGACGTCAACAGATAAATTACTTACATGTATTTCCATGTCTTAGAGATAGCACAAAAACATGCAGAAAATCAGCAATATATCATTGTTGACATAATTTACTTAAATACATTGGATTCACTGTTTTTTCCTCTGTATTTACGCAAATGATAAGTCTCTTTCTTGTCAAAAGAAAAAATATTGTCTTTACGGAAAAAGGAAATATTTTTTCATTTTTTTTTGTTTTTGAACTCGGACTTGACATAAAAATAGACTAGCATTAGATTACGTCTGTCTTGATCAGTTATTAACAAATAACCATTAAAAAATATTTTTGTATAGGTGTATCGTGACCAAATCGGACCAGGCCATTTCATGATGTGGCTGAACTTATCATGAAATAGAGCCGTTTCATGATATGTGCTTACTCTCAAATTTAATTTTAATTCTAATAAAATGCTAATGCATAATTTATATTAGTTTAGAAGGTAGGATATTCAGTGTTCTTAAAAAAAAGAATGGAAGGAACTGACTGGAATCTTAATCTGAATTAGCAGATGCACAAACAACACACACTACAAAAAAATACTCTCAATGTTTAGATTCCAGTCAGTTCCTTCCATTCCTTTTTTTAAGAACACTGAATATCCTACCTTCTAAACTAATATAAATTATGCATTGGCATTGTATTAGAATTATAATTAAATTGGAGAGTAAGGGCAATAGTCAGCCACATCATGATGTGGCCTGGCCATAAATAAATAGTAAGCGTTTGATATAGAACTAAATGCACAGACACTACATGATGATATTAACATTAATTTAAAGGATAACAAAGTGTTATAATGTCTTCATTAAACTCAATAGTATGACAACAGTAACATAACACCTTACAATGTTACCAACAAAATAAATTATAATAATCAGGACGTTTTAATAATAACTTGCTTCTACATATACTTATTGTCCTCATTTAAATTGTTAATCCATGTGAAACAAAGGTGTGGATAAATTTATTTATATTTTACTTGACATATTACTTCAAATACCAAAGATATTTCACCCAATACCAGCCAGATACCTATAACTATTTGTCGAAACAATAATTTATTGTACATTTATGTTAATTGTGAACAAGTAGGAGATAAAGCTGGTTTTATGGAATTTTCATTATCTTTTTTATTATTGTTTCATATCGGAATACGAAGATTCCTGTTTCTTAACAATATATAAACGATTAATTTGTCCGAAAATAATTTTAATAAGTGTTATTTATGATTCGTGACACAAATTTTGATGTTACTTTTTTATGTCACTATCATAGTGCGCTTTTGTTTTATAAGTCTGTAGAAAAAAAAATCTAAATATAGCTGTCTGATTTATTTTAAAAATACTCTAAAACTAGAGGAAGAACGTTGAAAAACTTAAAATCACAATTACGGATATTAACGCGGACTGACTCGATAATGCTTGTTGAAACCTTTTCTAGCAGATTAAAATATCTTTACAACAGCGTGAGGCACGACAGTAATTTCACTCAATAGAACGTACGTCAAACCTAAACGTTTATTGCAATATTCCTAAATTATTACTCAATATTTTAATCAACTGTCCAATCAAGACGTGCAATTATTTGTTCGATATAAAAAAACTTTACGACATCCTTGATTCGCGCTTTTAGCTATAAATTAAGCGGTGACAAGAAAAAATAAACAATTAAACTCTTTTATAGACTTTTAAATGTAAATTAGCGAATTTACAATCAACACAAAACAAATTTGGTTAATTATATAAATTTTATGGAATCTATAGTTGTTCTATTTCATTGTGCTACCGTCTTAGCAACAGTTGCGACTTTATTAATTAGCGCCATGGTTTATTTTTATTGCTTTTAGATTTTATGACGCTACAATCATTTTTGCGTGCGTCACAAAATTTTTGGACCTTATTTATTTTAAATATATAACAGTAAACGTATTCGTTTACTGTAAAAAAACAAAGAAAGCATTTATATTTAAATGCTTTCTTTGTTTTTTTGCAACCCGCTTAACCATTAGTAGGTATAAGCTGATAACATCATATACTTCAATATCCACTTGCCAAGATGCATAAAGTGTAGTTGTGAATAGCAATGCTTACCTCAATTTGAGGTGTATCACTCTTGGAAAAAAAGATATCACTTTCTCCAATACATGAGAAATCGTGTAGTGAGATTTCAATATTGTTTATATATATTATAGTATAGAATAATCAAAAAATTTATTTAATACTACTATTTTTTCATTTTGAGGTTCTACTCTAGACAATTAACTGCAGGAAAATAAAAGAAAAATCGAGAATGACACCTCAGATTTTATGACTAATTTCATTGTCAAATCCTTCAAACAGACATAAAAATCCCCCGACACCAGTTTTAAAGGAGTAATATTTGTATGCGACAAACAATTGTTAGACACATTCAATTTAAAGGTAAATCACACACACTGGCCTCAATTGCAAATGGAGTCTTCTTCCAAAATAACGTCTTATTTGTATTCAAGATGTGACCACAACTGGTGTGTTCGGCTTAGTATTCCTAAACACTATACATTGTCGATTTAGAACTGATATCAATTTGTAGTTAAGCACGCAAAGGGAATATTAAACGCATCGTACACGTAATAAATTTGTGTGAAAAAACGTCGCATACATAAACACGATAGGTTAACGATTTGTTTCCCTTTTTTATTACGATTATTAATATTTATTGTCGCTTCGGGCTTGTAGGGAGTTCGTTTCGAACGGCTGTGACATCTTCGAAACAAATGACAGTCAAGTCTACTAGGAAAGAAGCTTGTATTATGTATTATGTAAAATAATGGCTTCGAGATCCAGAATAACATGTGTATCGAAATTCTTTGACAAAACTGTTTAACAAGTCGTCTACGCCGTTGGAATAGTTATATCTGTGAAGAATAAATTACAAATACGTAAGACATACACTTCTTCTGCCAAGCCTTTTTCCAAAGCTGGGGTCGACTTCCAGTCTTACCAGATTCAGCTGATTACGTATTTTACATGGAGCTACTGCCTATTTGACCTCCACAACACATTTTACTGGGTAAACAGTATACAGCTCGGCCGTCCATCTCGGTCTCGGTATGTTTACAAATTGTCACTCATCCTCGGACCAACCGCGGCGAGCGCGGCTTAACTTACACTTAGCCACGAGCTCCTCACCTATGGGACACATTTAGGTAAGTAATTAATCCTTGACCTTTTTATTGATACCTATTATATTATTGCAATAGAGACTAATCTAAACCAATCTCACAGACTAGCATTCTGTTAAACTTATGAATGCAAGAAAGCCCAATCCTTTCCTACATCATCAGACTTGAACACCATGAACAGATCCTATGTAAGTCTATGAATATTTATGCTAAGATAAACTTTATAGCCTGCTCAACGCGAGCATCCGTGTCACTTATCAGCTGATTTAAGCATCACTGTCTGATTCCAGGTTTATGATGACTAGATTTTCTACCTCCTTTACGTATTTTCTGCTTCTATAAATTTTATATTTAAATCATAATTGCGGATAAATTAATGTGAAAAAAACAAAGGTCAAAAAATATATGGACAGTAGGTCAGACTCGCCCATCAACAACACAAACAAGAAATTAATGGTCACGTCAAATATTTTTATACAACTAATAAATCCAAAATATGTCAACGGAATTACTACTGTGTAAAATTCAATCTTTATTTTTTATTACGTAGGTACTTATGCAGTAGGTGATTATAATTACAATCGCTCATTAACCTTAAGTAACATAATTCATGTGTCACATTAATCAGTACGAAAAGAATGTGACAAGTGTAGTAGTTACGCCGCACGGGGGCGCTGTCGTCTCTATAGATATCGCACAGGTTTATCGACGCTTTGAATGCCGCCGCGAATTATATATTATAGGCCGTAAACACACTGAGATACGTTAACAATTAAAAATAAATTTAAAAAAGGACACAAAAAAAAAAAAACATTTTTTATGTTTGATATGTGTCCCCGTTTATAGTACCTTTACTTAAAAATGTATGAGTAGGTAGATTAATTGTGTGAATATGTACGGGTACTATATGAGAATCCAAATTTTCTTCAAATCCTGACTGGAGGTGTATTCCCGTCAACTCAGTCCGGTAAAATTTATATATTTTATTTATTACTTTTTTGTTGTTTATAGCTATTTTCTTATGTATCACATTCAGACACAATGTAAATTGTTATTGAATAAATAAATAATAAAAGCAGTTAAAGCCATCGAGGTTAATTGCGACTGATCTCTAACAAAAAGAAAATACTATAGCACACAAGTTCACATGTTCTTTTTTAGACTAGCTGGTCAATTGAAGTTAATAAGTATTACATCTTCAATATCGCATTTAATATTTTCATCATTTTTCCTGTTGGTATTATAATTATTTTAGTTCTACCTTTAAGGTTTAAAGCAATACCCAGTCTTTCTAAGAAAGAAAATGAACAGCCTTTTACTTACCGCTTTCCAGTTATGTACAGTTACAGCAGTTACATAAACACTGTAAATATATGGTTTACAAATGTCAATACTCCTTTCAGTTGTATTGTAGGATTGCTCTTTCAATTACTACTTGTATAAGATATTACTATGAATAGTATATAAATATTAAATATTGGCCATAAGACTCTGCAAAACAATTGTTATGTTTTTGAAATGGCTTTTAAGACGCAAAAGTCGTCATGTAGAACCAAATGAAAACTCTTTCAAGTTAATAAATTATTAACACAGAAAGGACAGGCAGTAAAAATTAATGAAGTCAGTTACTTGACTTACAAATTCATGTAAAAGACATCGACGTCACTCGTTACTATTGCAGAAGGCAATTCAATTTAAAGTCAAGACACCCGAAGCGCAAACGCGTATAAGCTACTCATAATCAATCACTCTATTCGAAATACAAGTCTTCCCGTACAAGCAAATGTCACCTTAAGCATGCAATTAATTACGTGAAGCCAAACACACATTGGTGTCACAGACTTTGTTCATAATTAGCATGTTACGGTATGTACACAATGACAAAAACACGGCAGTGTAATAGTTAAACAAGCGAAATTTAACATCGAGTCGACAACTATACGCCTGTGTTCTTTGCATTCGACTAACGGTTGCCGGCCATCCATTGTACTCACGAACTTGTTTAGGATTAAATTCAACTCGCTAATGATATTTCTTTAAATAACTTTACAATTCAATCGTCAATTAGCGGGCGCTAAAACCACCTACAAAGTTTATTTTTATTCCTAGCCAACAGTACTAGCTCTTGAATTAAGTAAACCGCGCAATCGTCTGTCCGTCCTCAGTGTGTTACACACCGAATGACAAAGATTCTCGAGTCGCTCTCGGCTATATCTCGATTGTTTTGCATATCGCGCAACCACTTCTGTGCAGCTGATGCGAGGCAAATTAATGATCAAATGGAATCCCGCCACTGCCCGCTTTAATCGAACTTCCGACGTGCGCCACACAAACTGGCCATGCACGTAACTCAACAAACTTTGAACTTTATGCCCCCGACACATGAAAAAGTTGACAAAACCTTAAGTTTGGTATCATAATTCAATTACACCAACCTTGGCGAGTGTGCGGACGCCACGTCCATCAATCACACTTTCAACTGTATCAAGTTTTTTCCCCGCATGCCCCATCACCTCTCTTTAAGAGACCGCCAAACAGTCCGCCATAATTTGTCAAACTTTTTTATTCAATTAATTGATCACCGTGACCGAGCCGGGGAACGCGTAGCGCACTGAGGAAATATTAACATACTCGATGATTGTGTATCTAAGAACTGAATGTCATTAACCATTTCCTGCACAAGAGTTTCGAGTGTCCATCTTTCAAGTCGGTATTGAATAAATATTGTTCAACAAGTTGCCAAGTGACATTTTGTTGCGCGGGCGCATCGGACGGTTGCCCCCTCCCACGTCATCTCACGATGTCCACTCTCAACGTGAACAATTTATTTCCAATGCGTTTTATGCAAAACATGACAATTAAAATTGTTTTATGAATTCATAGAGGGATCAATTAAGATTTCATTTTGATAAGGGCGCTAGTTTTGTAAAGTATATCATTTGGCTTCATCACGTCCAACTAGTAGCTTGAGTAACGAGATGGATGTCACGATATTACAGTCATTTGCAGAATAATGCTGGTTTTTGTGATAGCCGTGGTCGGACCAGGGATAACTTGAAAAATATGTATGAAAACATTAATGTCGGTACTTGAAAATTTATTGCAGTAACTAAGGTGCTCGTATACCGGGAGTACCTATATGTGTATAACTAGTGTTCTCAAAACAAGGTGAAGTCTCAATAAAGTTTTCAAACAATAAAATCTGAGAAGAATGAAGATTTAATGCGAACGTGCGGCGAACTACTGTCTCTGGTCTTCGAGAATTTATGAGAATCGGGTTATGGCGCTGCACTCACAGATCTAAAACATACCGACAAAAGCAGCGAATGTTTTAAAGAAATTCCAACAGAACATAATGGAGGATACACACACCCTCCAATCATGTTACAAAGGATAATACAAAAATGCATAACAACCAATTTTCCACTTACAAACGCACAAAAGCTTTAAAATACTTGGAACTCGCTCGTAAAATCCTCCGAAACTGGAGGATATGCAAACCGACAAATCTAAAGGGAGTTAAATGAAGACATAAAGAATAATAGAGGCTGCAAAAGCAGTGTTAATTTCCTACAAACATTAACAGGGCCATCTTAACAGAACGATGCTTCACATACAGACGGACAAACCCCTATTGTGAATGCTATTCGTGTCATGGACGTACTTACACAGCATAAAGCTATTGTCATGTACAATGTAAATATGAATGAAGACGGTAAAGACTTCCGATGCTTTAAAAAGTTTGTTTGCCGCATTATTGGCAAAAGCAATAACTCTGTGAAGCTCAAAAACAAAATAAACACGGTGATTAAGACACGAACGTCGTGAATACCTAGACTACGAAACTTTGTTTGATCAGTATCTTAAAGACATTCGTCAATATTATAAAATTGGTATAAGTGGTATCAATTACTCAGACTTCGTTTGACTATATACCTTATATAGCTTTAATACACCTTAAAATAATTGAGAGCCTTAGAGAGAAATATTAATCTATCTAGAAACAGGTAGATTCGATAATTGGGTAATGATTCAGCCAACTGATAAGTACTTATATTTTCTTATATTTGGACATGGAATGCGGGTATGACAGTCGCTTTTTACATGACGCTTTAAACTTAATAGCTCATGTTGCAACTCTTACGAGACAAATACAACAAAAATATTACATTCGGAATAAAGTTGTCCCATCCTACCTTTACGGCCCAATATCTTGTTATAGAGCAAGAGCCCGTGAACCCCAGACCTTCGTTATTTTATAAAAGCTGAAAGTTTGTCAGCGCATGCTCCCAACACAGGTAAGAACGATGGACTATTATGAAGTTTGGGTTACCGTGGCTTTGGCAGGTAAACGGTACTAAAGGTGTGTAAAATACCGATCTAAATTCATCAAATAATAAAGTGTGATTTTTTGGTATTACCTTCAGAATATTATTAAAAATCACGTTATTGATTGCCAGACACTTAACATCGTGGCAACCCCTTGCCAGACACCCCTAATGTTCATGAAATTATAATTCTACTTATGTTATAGTATAAAAGCTGATTTTTATATATAATACTTAGGTAATAATTAGATGATGTTTCCTCATCAGCCAGACATTTTTGATAGTTCCAACCCCTTGCCAGACAATGATGTAGGGTCGCTGTAGGAGCGAGCGCGAGACAGTATATGTATGGTGGGTGCGAGTGAGATGGCGAGATAGGTCTATCGCGATCTCTCACTGCGCAGTTGTTATTTCTACTGCGCATGTATTGTTTAGTACTTAGTACATGTTTACATCAGCTAAAATAATCTTATATGCTATCTTCAAGTATTATTAATTGAATAGTTATTATAAATTAACAACATAAAATATTTCGAATATATACAGACTATAAAGTATATTCAATATATTATTAGTGTATGATACGTACATTATATGCTTACAATTTGTTTATGTAATTTTTTATAGTAGCTGCGGCCTAGCATCGTGCGTATGACAGCTGTCAGTATGAGACGACTAGGGAAGTGGTAATATTCGAACGGTGCTATCGATAAAATAATAAAATAAAATAGTTACATCGACCTTTTTTTTAATATCATGTATTTTTTTTATTGATCGCTTATTAACATCTTGTTTAATTATCCTTTTATATAATATAAAATACAAATGATGAATACTCTGTGCATGTACATAATAAACCTATATTATAATGCAATTAATATGAATCTAAAGGTATACACACATTACGCTGTACATGCAGTATTTACAGTAAATAACCTATAGTAATTACTTTGACACACAAAAAGTTAACATAAGTTTTAGTACTAACAAAAAATTAAGTGTAAAATATGATTATCGAGAATTTCGTAGCAGTAATTTCCCATCTCTAAAAAAGTCGATGACATTACGTTACATGCATAAAGATTAACATCGCTTAAAAACGTTTTAAACTTATTTCATAGTATATACACCATAAATGAGTAAAATTTTGGTAAAAATGATTTAATTTAGTTGTGTTACCAATAATTTAGTATTTTACGCCTGTAATATTCAGGCTAGCTTAGAAATTATTTACGATCCGTTTGATCACTAAAATATTAATTAGTGTAAAGGAACGGTTTGTCTAATGTCATACGCACGATCCTACAACGCAGGAACTATAAGTGAAAGTGATTTTGTTTAAAAAATTAAGTCATGGGTGATATATTAATTTGTGTTATTTGTAAGAAAAGTAGTGGTAAAATAATATTATTTTCTGACGAGACATTGAAAAAATGTGAATTAATTTTAAAATTGCGAAAAAAACATAACCTTAAATATAATAACATCATTCTTCCACGTGAATATACAGAGAGTGGTTATCACAGGGAATGTTACAAATCATTCACAGGACTGATGAAAAAATATTTTACCCCAGAACCTAAAAATTCTAAAAAGACTGTTGAAACAGAGCAAGAAAAAGAACCATCTAAAGACGTAAATATATCAACAGACGATTCAATACCAGGTTCATCGCATTTGTCTGAGTTAACTGTATCACACCCACCTTCAGCTTCTCAATCAACAGAACTTCAACCTTCCCAGGCAGCTGTGGACATTCGCGGACTTGAAGAAGTGAGTGAAAATGCTAATGCAACCACAGAAGTAAATAGTTCGATTCAAAGTGATACCAGTGTTGATATAAGTAAAAAAATTTGTTTATTTTGCAATAAAAAAAAGAGACAAGTGAGATCAAAAATGCTTCCACTCCATGAAGGTGATAAAAACCAATTTCAGTCTCGTATAATGTCTAGCATTGAAAATCAAAAAGAGTATAATGAGTTGTTAAGTAGATTGGAAAGTATTGCAAGTCCGAAAATATACTATCACACTGACTGTAGGATTCAGTTTAATAATAAAATATCTTCATTGGCGAAAATATCTGTTAAAAGTGATTGGCATCATTATCGAGAGTACCACCAAGAATCTTTCAATGAAATTTGTAGCATCATAGAAGAAGATATTATCAACAATGGCCGCTGTCATTTATTGATTCATTTACATGAATTATATACTGATTCATTGGAGAGAATTTATGCAGAGAATTCCATTGAAATGGATACTACTTTTACTGCACACCACCTAGAAGAAAAAATTGATAAGAAGTTTTCCAAAAATGTTAAATTCTTTACAATCCGGAATAAAAAAATAATAGCACCCAATTATATGAGGACGATTGACGAAACAGTATTGGACAACTTAAAATCTGAAAATATTATCGAAAAAGCGGCATTAGTCTTACGAAAAACTATTTTGACAATGGACAAGAAAAAATTACCATCTAAAAATCTTTCAGCACAGCATTTAATTGCAGGTGAAGCTTCTATACCGCAAGAATTATTTGATTTTTATTCTACTCTCATAGGTGGTTCTAGACAGAAACGAAAAAGTAGCTTAAAATGTATTCGTCAAGTACGGTCTTACTGTCAAGATATTATTTATGCAATTCATAATGGTCAAGTCAAGACGTCTAAGCATATCACGCTGGGTATGACTCTGAAGAGTTTAACGAGTAGCAGAAAAATTGTAGATATAGTCAACAGATATGGTCATTGTATCAGCTATCAAAGTGTCGAAGAACTTGAAACAGAAACCACCTATGCTTCCATTGAAAAGTCAAATTTATGCCCCGAAAAAATTAAAAAAACACCTTAACTTTGTACTGGACTGGCTTATGATAATTTTGACCGCTTTGTTGAAACTACTAGTGGGAAGGACACTTTACATGACACCGTCGGAATTATTTATCAGAACATCGAATTCAATACATCTGAAGAATCTGAAATATCCGAGGCACCAGTTCCCACTAGTAGAGACAATTCACCACAGAAGAGGAAAAGGAGACGAAGAACTTTTGAGGCAATAGCTTCAGAAGAAATTCCCTATCCAAAAAAACCAAAAATGACAAGTGATTTGCAGATAACGGCTGATGAAATTGAACATATACTCCCTAATAATTTACAATTGTATACAGAAATTGATAATATCTGGATTATTAGTCATGCACTAGAATTACCTGATATTCCAATGTGGGTTGGTTTTAACTGTAAGATTCATGATATTGAAACTTGCAAACAACACATATCTTATTTGACTCCGATAAATGCCTCACCAACAAGTAATTCTGTTGTATTAGAAACCATGCAACAAAGTAAGAAAATTGCTGAAGAGTTAAATCAATCATCCATTCAAGTAACATATGACTTGGCTATAGCCAAAGTCGCTCTACAAATTCAAGCAACGGAAAAACCTACATATGACAATTTATTTATACATTTAGGACCGTTTCACATCATGATGGCTTATTTCAAGGCAATTGGTAAGGTGATCAGTGACTGTGGACTAACAAATATAATGGTGGAAAGTGGCTTATTGGCGAATGGTTCAGTGAATGGATTTCTTGACGGCAAGCATTTCAATCGCTGCAAAAGACTGCACCCTTTGGTGACATTAGGATTAGAAATATTACATTTTAAATCTTTTCTGGAAATGAGTAACACGTCCGTAACAGATGATATGATTGAAGAACTTCACCGACTACAAAACTGTAAAATATCATCATTTAATATAGAACATGAAGAGCTGAAAGAATTGATCAATAATTACTGTGTTTATAAACAACGAAGTCTTAATGGCGAGTATGGAAAGACTCAACAATTTTATGTAATTTATATTAATCTCATCAATCATTACCTACAACTATCACGAAGCATACGTGTTGGAGACTTCGAACTTTTCAAGTCAGTTTTACCTAAAATAACAAATTTATTTTTTATCTGTAATCAACAGAATTATGCTCGATGGACCGTGAAATATGTTGATAACTTGATAAAAGTAGCAGATACCCATCCTGATTTATTTGAAGGATTTCAACAGGGTTACTTCGGCATTAAAAGGACAACTAAGCCATTTTCAAGGCAACCCATTGATCTGGTTTTAGAGCAGACTATCAATGCAGATGCTGCACGAAGACTTACAGGTGTTATACACTTTACTAATTCAATTTCAGCCCGTCAACGGTGGGCTCGAAACCATGATGTAAGATCGACAGTAATTAGTTACGTTTACCAAGAATTGGGACTACAAACTCACCAAGATGTTTCTTCGGATTTGAATAAGCATAATATTCAGAAAAATATTAAAAATCTAAAGAAATTTCTTGAAACATTTGAACAGTTTCTTAATCCCTTCAGCTCGGAAGTACCAAAAGATCATTTAATAAATATTTCATCTGGTAAAGCTGCATCAGAACAGGTAGAGTCATTTCTTCTTAATATTGAAAAAAATGGTGATTGTCTTCGGAATACGTTTGTTTCTGAATGTCATACGGACATTAGTCGATTTGAAAAATCTATTAAAAGAACAGCTCTTAATAATTTTTCAAAAGATTTGGAAAAAAAGAAGAAAATTAAAATAGGTGGTGCAATTGAAGAGGTAAAAATTCAACGAGATTTGTTTGGTCGTATGCTGGGGATCTCGATGGATTACAATGTGGATATCTCAAAAATTTTGTCATACCCAATCACTGATGTGCCTTTATCTATGTGTCATTTAAATGGTACTATTTGTAAGACGGATAAATCTGCCTTAATGAAGTGTTTGGAGAAGGAGGTCCAGCATCAGCCACCACCTACTGTAGATGTCGTAATAATTGATGGGTTTTTTTTATTACACACCATGAGAAATGTTCCAAACAAGTTTGGAGGCATTTCTAAGAAAATGTTGCAAATGGTCACCAAGTTCGAAGCGCTAAGAATTGACGTTATTTTTGATCAATACCTGACTCCATCGATCAAAGATTACGAACATTCTCAGCGATTAGAATCAGCACAATTAAGCTACACCATAACTGGACCTGATCAAACACGTCCGAGTGATTTTGCGAAAGAATTGAAAAATTCAAATTTCAAACAAGCTCTGGTGGATTTTTTAATTTTGCATTGGGCCAGTGATGAAATAATACCTTTTATTGGAAATAAAACTATTCACATAAATTCTAAACAGTGCCATTCTTTTGTTGTTGATGCTTCTAACAAAGTAGTAACAAGGGTTGTAGAAGAGTTATCATGTCCAAAACATGAAGAGGCTGATACCAAAATAGTCTATCATGCGTGCAGTATTCCAAATCAAGTAAATATTGTGATCAGAAGTGTCGACACTGACATTGCAGCTATCATGCTTGGTCATATGCACCATCTACAAAATGATTCACTTATTTGGATGCTGATAGGCACTGGGAATAAGTTGAGATACGTAGACCTCACAGAGATTTACGTAAAGTTAGGAAAATCTTTTTGCAAGAGCTTACCAGGATTCCATGCGATCACAGGTTGTGATTATAATCCTGCATTTTTCCGAAAAGGAAAGTTGAGGCCTTTTAAAATTTTAAAAAAAACGGAAGAGTATCAAACAGCTTTCATTAAATTCGGTAAACACGAATTATTCGAAAATAATAATGAACAACAAAGCACTTTTGATATTATTCAACGGTTTATATGTGAGGTATACAATGTCGGTTCGATAACTGATGTTGATGCAGCACGGCTTCAACTATTCATTAATACATATCAGGTCTCAGATATTAATGAAGCGTTTAGCCGTAAAAAACTACGAAATTTTGATGCTAGCAGTCTGCCACCATGTAAATCCGAGCTGCTACAACAATTTCTGCGAGCCAACTATGTGTCTAGCATTTGGAATAATGCAAATCAGCAAATTCCAACAATTTATCAACCCGAGAATAATGGTTGGGTTCTCGAAGATAATCAGTACCATTTTAAATGGTTCGAAGGTGATCAGTTGCCAAATTTCGTCAGAGAATCACTGAAAACTGTCTCAGGTATAATACTACTTCAAACCATTATACATTATTTTTTGATATTTTCAATCCCATTAACTTTTTCATATTTCTACAGAAACTGACGAAGAAGAAGAAGAAGACGACGATATGGAATGGAGTAACAGTGACGAAGAAAATGATAACATTGATTATAATGATGATAATGAATAAAATAATATTTTCTTTAATACACTATAATAATAATCTGTAATGTCATCAATCTATTTTTTTATGCTTTATAATAACTTGTAATGTCATTAATATATTTTTAATTAAATTTTTGAGTATTATTTATTTGGTTTTTTTTTTTATAATCTGTTATTGAGGGATCGCGATAGACCTATCTCGCCATCTCACTCGCACCCACCATACATATACTGTCTCGCGCTCGCTCCTACAGCGACCCTACATCATTGTCTGGCAAGGGGTTGGAACTATCAAAAATGTCTGGCTGATGAGGAAACATCATCTAATTATTACCTAAGTATTATATATAAAAATCAGCTTTTATACTATAACATAAGTAGAATTATAATTTCATGAACATTAGGGGTGTCTGGCAAGGGGTTGCCACGATGTTAAGTGTCTGGCAATCAATAACGTGATTTTTAATAATATTCTGAAGGTAATACCAAAAAATCACACTTTATTATTTGATGAATTTAGATCGGTATTTTACACACCTTTAGTACCGTTTACCTGCCAAAGCCACGGTAACCCAAACTTCATAATAGTCCATCGTTCTTACCTGTGTTGGGAGCATGCGCTGACAAACTTTCAGCTTTTATAAAATAACGAAGGTCTGGGGTTCACGGGCTCTTAGACCAAAAAAGACCTTAAAGTATATTTTACTTTAAATTCAAACTTATTTAACATACCCACTGATATCTTTATAGCTTCAGTAGCCATAAAATGTTCCGCGAAAATATAAACGTGATTTATTGTGAAAGTAATGTTAATAATAACATTTTAACTTGCAACTTCAGATATATCACTTGATGGAGTTCTAAAAAGATGATTGTTGAGAATTAAAACGAAGTGAGTACTTTATCTGGCACGTGTGTTTATAAAACATTCTATTAAAGAGAAAATAAACAATGTTAATGAGTGCTGTCTATCAAATCGTGATGGTTGAATCTTTGTGTAGTCGGAGAGCTAAGTATTACTTCATAATATTTATCATTTGTGTCGAGATCATTAACGGATCGATTTTGATATTGATTGTTCACTTCCGCATAGTTCTTGTTCATTTGCTCGTGTTTTGTTTTCAAACAAATTGTTTGATCTTCATCAATATTTGCTTTGAAATATGATCTATTAGTGTTGATGTAAATTCAATGTTTTATTGGTTTTGTATTGTTTAGCTACACAATCAAATGTTTTAATTGTTCTACCACAAATTTTCATTTACTGGTATTTAATCTTCTTAAATACCTATTTAATTTAAGTTTAGATGACTAAATAATAAATGAATTTTCTTATTACTGATTTCATTTTTATATTGTAACTTTTTAATGTCACAGTCGTGGTGGCCTAGTAGTTCAATGAACGAATTTATGTGCACAAGGTTGCAGGTTCGAACCCATTACAGGCAAGTACCAATGTGGCTTTTCAAAGTTATATGTACTTTCTTAATTATTCTGAGACATCATTGACAATCGGTGAAGGATAACATCGTGAGGAAACCTGGATTTCAACAATCTAAAATCGCCAACCCGTGATGAGCAAGCGTGGTGATCAATGCTCGTTCCGTCTCTATATGAGAACAGGCCTGTGCCCAGGACATTTATAGGCTGGTATTATTATTATTAACTTTTTAATAAAGTATAAACTTTTTGCTGTCACATTAGTTTACATCCAGACAAATAGGCTAATAGATAATTCTGTGTGCATTGTGTAAGCCTGAAATAATATTAATTGAATACAATTATTATAAATTCTTTTATATGCTACCGTAATTGCGTCTCATGTTTCTTCATTAAGCCGCAGATTTGTTCGGTCGGTCGCCGGCGGTAGAAAGTGTTAATACGTTTTTAACATTGTATACTTTTTGTATCGGAACCTTATGAGCTGTCGGCATGCTGTGCCAAAGAAACATCTCGATTGATTATACTCCTTAACTTTCGAGTTTCATTTTATTATGCATTAGTCGTTTAAAATACTTTTTTCATGAGAATTAATTAAGCGAATTTAATTTTTTTTAGAAGGCCGATACTTTGATTCTTTTGAAAGAAGTATCATGATTTTAGGTGATTAATGATTTAGTTTAACAAGAAGCTAAAGACTTTGACTTACTAGAATATGTTTGCAAATTCTATTCTTATGTTGATGTTGGTTGAGACTTCCAAATCTCCTTAATCAAAAAGTTGTTTAATCCTTACTAATATTATAAATGCGAAAGTAACTCTGGCTGTCTGTCGCGCTTTCAAAACAAAACTATGAAACCGATTTAAATGAAATTTGGTACACAGATAGTCTAGAGCCTGAGAAAGGACATAGGCTATTTTTTGCCGATAACCGACCTCCACGCGGGCGGAGCCGCGGGAAACAGCTAGTATATTATAAAAGTTTCTGTACTGTATAAAAACTTTCTCTAGCGCTATTACAAAATTTCTTTAAATCAAAGGCAGGGCGTTTTATCAATTAACCACAGAGTCTTTAGCGTTCATTTAATTCGCGTTATGCTCATTTTAATTGACTGTGTGATACGCCCACCAATAAAATAGAATTGCGACGGTGAAATTGAAAGGATTCTGATGAATATTAACTTTCTTGTCACGTCTGGATATCTTAACAGACTTATTGCTAGACTATAAAGCTTTCTAGCTTTTTATAATTTATAGTTTTTTATTAACTGAAATATAAGGAAGCACAACAAAATTTTATTGTAAAATTTATGAATACCTAATTTTAAACAATAAGAAAAAACAGATGTTTTATTTAGGGAAATTTGACGTTGGGCCTACATTCTTAGAAAGCTATTTCGTAACTCTGCTATTTTTCAATCTGTAAGAAGAATGGAAAATTTAATTTCTGTAAAAATGTTTCGGCAAACTTCTGACATTTTGTTTATCTTAACGATAATCAATATCATTTATAACTGTAAATTATTAACCGGCCAAGTTGTTATGACGTAAATGCAAAAAAAGACAATTAACAGTATCGGTTTACGGAAAAGTAAGAATTGCTTAATTTTTATAACTCATAAAAAATAATTAGCTAGTTAATGTTACAAATTTTAGGGCACTTGCTCACTTTTTATCCCGCCATACACTGTTAAGCTGATCTTATAAACATCATATAATAATTATTATATCTAGCATAGATCTACGTTTTAGCATATATTATTTTAAAGGAAACTTACATTGGCACGTTAAATCACGCCTTCGAGCCTCAAAAGAAAGATTAGACAACTTTGTTCGCATATATGAAAAAAAAATAACTTGAAAAGTCTTACGTCTTTTGTCTTTTCGACGACCTCCGTGGTCGAGTGGCGTACACACCGGTTTCACGGTGTCGCCAGCTCTGAGGTCCCGGGTTCGATCCCCGGCCGGGTCAATGTAGAAAACAACTTTTCTACATTGTCTCGGGTCTGGGTGTTTGTGATACCTTCGTTGTCTCTGAATTCCATAACACAAGTGCTTTAGCTACTTACTTTAGGTTCAGAGCAATGTATGTGATGTTGTCCACATTTATTTATTATTTTATTTATTTGTTAAGTTCCGATGGCAAATTAGATAGGTTTGCAGGCCACACTAACATATTACATATATAATATTATACATATCATATCCCGCTTACATAAGCAAAATATAATATGTAATTATATAAAATAATATGTTATATAATATAATACTTATAACATGTTAGTGACCTGCAAACCTATCTAGTTTGCCATGTGTGCCTACTGCCATTTTCTTACAACGTCAAGGTAGTAGTAATACATAGATACTTTAGTAAAAATAACTCTAAAGGATCAATTCTAAAATAACATGCATATTAAAAGATGTGGCCATATTAACACATTATAAACCATAATAAATATGTAAATTCTAATGTAATCATGGGTAGGTACATAATCGTGTATTTATCTATAGAATTTCACGCAAGGAAATGTGAAGTACAGTAGTTTAAAAGATAACTGCAAAAAAAGACGCAGTGATATGCATGGCAAAAAGTTTATAGTTTGTAAAAGCCTTAAAGACATCAGATACCATGTTATTGATCTCTGATAAAATCTTTTTTTTTCTTATATACAGCATGTTGTAAACATTTTATAAGCTCGCAATTACTTTAATTGTGAACTCTTAAGTTATAAACCAAGCATTTTATTATCATTAAAAGCGACACTTTTGCTGGGCGAAGACATGCCGATTACAAATTGACTACCAATGAATTCTTAGGCACAATGATGTAGTATTAGTTTATGAGAAGAATTTAAAACACTTTGTCCAGGTTAACTCGCACAAAAGGAGAAAGTTTTTGAAAATAGGAGAATCAATTCAAGGCGTATACTTTTTTTCTCTGGTCGTTTTTTAATTTCCGATGCAAAAAGAGGGGTTTATAAGCTTGACGAGCCAGTCGGTCTGTCTGTCTGGCTGTGGGATTGTAGCTCCTAAACAAATAGACCGAGAACGATGTGTTTTTTTCTGTTAAAAAGTTACGTGGTTGAGATGGTTCTTAGCTATATGCTAACTTATGAAGATCTGTTCAGCATTTTGAATCTTATGCTTTTTATTGGGGTATCCTTAATTTTTAATTTAAAGTTATTTGTATAAACGTTTTACTTATAGCTAACAATTAAATTATTTTTTTCGTAACCTAATAAGTTTGCATGTAAATATATCACTAACAATGATTTAAATAAGACCTCATACCAACACCGTCTTTGAATTTAAATATCATACTTATCAACGTTACAAAGTTCTTTATAATAGCATAGGTACTTACTTACAAAGTGATACCCCTTACAAAACTCCAACATCATTGGCATGTATTCTCGCTAATTAGTACTCACTAGTCTTACAACGTTAAATAAGATACAACATTATGTTTTTTATTCGTTTTCGTTACAATCGTACTTTAATGCAATTGATACTGATAATTATTTAAATTGGATAGGATACAAGCAAGTGCATGTCTCATACTGAATATAAGGCTTCATTTAAATCCCAGATAGTATTGACTCGAATTAAAATGGCGATTTTATAGAAGCTTAGTCACCCTTGGGCAGGATTAGATAGTATGACGTTTAATTTAGTCATGAGCCTATATTTTTCGATAGAAATTGAATCGAATAGGTACTAGTAATATAACGTTACGCTACTAATTTAATCGGTGAAGGAAAACATTGTGAGGAATCCTGGTTTCCGAAATGAAATTTGTAATCGCCAAGCCGCCAGTGAGCAAGCCTGGTGATCAATACTCGTGCCTTTTCTGATGGGCAAAATGGCCTGAGCCCGGTGGGACATTTACAGGCCGGCATTATTTCTGGTTTTCTAATGCGAGCCTCAATAAAGAAACAACCCATACCGCACACAACACATAAACTAACAAAACATTACTATGTATCTACAATCTGAGTCGTAATTCAAAACTTTAATATTCATACAGGCATAAAATTATGTACTGGTCATAAAGAAAAATTCACACGACCTAGAAGTACCGACTGTTCGATACACATCGGCCTGAACTTGAAGTGGTTACGTAAAGTCTAGATCGCCGAATACGATAAAAATTGTAGCTTAGATCTTGAATCTAGATAATGGAAACTTGAGCCCTGGAATCGGGTCACGGACTTAACGAAATTGTGGCGGAAAATATAAGCGTTGATTTAAAAACTGATAAAAATATTCAGTGGAATGAAATTTGATGTGGTTTCTATTTTTTAGAATATTTTGTACCCAGTAAGCTTTTTATATTGGACGATTTTACCGCAGTGTGCGAACAAAAGAAGAATATTTTCAGATATTTTTAGTAAGTAAATAACGCAAAAAGAAACGAAGGTGGCAAAACCAATGTTGGGTTTTACATCTACCAGTCCGCCGTTGGACTAAGAACTCATTACAGAACAAAATATGTAGTAGATTAGTTAAAAGAAAAATGAAATTGATATGGGACCTCCTCTAAAGTATATAATTATATACCCTATAGACTACATTTTTTTTTAATCAATCTACAATTGCCGAAGATATCGCGTAACTAACATACAAAAAAATACCGTAAATTGAGAGCCTCCTCCTTTTTGAAGTCGGTTAAAAACCTACTAACACAGAAACAAAGTCACTAAAGATATTGTCAGCAAAAATGTAATTACCTACCTACCTACTGTAGAGAATATGAAGATATTTACAAATAGTTATTTTCAAATAGAGTTCTCAAATACCTTTCCTTTCAAGAATAGCTATATTCTTGTTAAAGTTAAGTACAACATTATCTTAAAATGTTGCATCTGTTTGTACCTTACAAAGTCTATATAGTTAAATTACAGAACGAATTTGTTCAACAAATTAGAAAATTGGTTGCGTTGAAACAGGTGTGAGGTCCTAAGTCAATATGTAAAGTTCAATGATCAGTAGTGGAGCATTGTTCTCCTGTGCTAGTGTTATGATTTAGGTAATTATAGGTTGAATAAATTTTGTCGTTTGAAGCAGTTTTATCACGACTTTCGTGACCAAATTTACATGTTTGATGCAGATTTTATTAAGTCGTTCTGATTTTAATACGTGTACAACACAAAAAAGTAATATGTAAGTTTTGTTCTAAATTTATCTGTGACAGAAAAGATTTAAAAAAAACTTACTTAAGTTTAACACGATATTCATTTGTTATAGATGAAGATCACGTACCTAATCAGATTGCAATAAAAAACTAAAATATGTCATCTTCTGTGCAAAAAAATACTAAGTATCTGGCCTTGTATAAAATGAAGCAATAATAAAGCAATTTGCGCGAACAACCACATTTATGAACAGTATAAAAGAATACATGAAAAGTCTTATTAAAAAGTTCCCAACATAAAAATCCATAGTTTTATAACGTGATTGTTCTGTCTCGCATAAAACAACATAGTCCATAAAATTCCTTCCCGACATTTAAATCATACATTGAGCGACAAGAAAATCGAATCGAACCACAACATTATAATTACGCGGCTTTTAATTTAAATTAACAAACCATGAGATGATTTTACGGCTATAAATATCGGTAACTACGAAATGGTCCATTCGTTTATTAGACAAAGATATGGTTATGATCGAAATAAGAAACTGTGTTGAAACTGCCATAATATTACGTTATATGGGTTATGAAAGTGTCAGAATAACGCGCACGTAATAGAAAATTGTGTGGGTTATTTAATTAATTGTGACTAACAATCTGACCACACGGCGGACGAGTGTACGTAAGTTATGAGCGGTTTTACTAGGAGATTATAAAGCTCGGACTCTATTTGAATAGACCAATAAAACGATTTTACTCTTTGCTTCTGCTATAACCGAAACAAAGTTGTTCATGTTAATAGACTCACGTTATGCGTCTGCGAAAATAAAAAGTCGGAAATTATTGCAACTGTCTTGACTTTGACCATTTAGTGTTGTATTTATATGAGGAAAATACCAATGGTACTTCAAAGACAACGGTATCTCGTCTCCGTGAAAGTTGTACAAGTAGCATAGTCAAATAATTATACAGTTTTATCTACCTATATCTGATAACATTTACCTTATATTGGAGCAAAGGTATCAGTGCACCATTACGTCGTAATTATCTCTATCGACCAATCAATCATGATAACACTGACACTTCTAGAATTCGACTTTCGAAAAACTAACACGTTCCAAATTCAAGTTGTTAATTCCAAAATGGCCACCGAGGTTTAATGTCAAATAAATTTTAATTAAATCGAAGAGTGTCAAGATGGTCGTTTGCCAGTAGTAATTGACAAGCTCTTGATGAATCGCTCCAGCCTCCTTGTTATGTTCTAACTAGAGCCCATCTGTCTTTCCTTGGCACTTTAGTCGTATATTCGAAAGGTTTAATTTGATGTTAAATCTATGAGTGATATATCGTATAGGTTTTCGCTTTCTTTTTACATGTTTGCTTGTTTGTGGAATAAGGCCAAATCGTTGACACTTGTGTCTGTACAACTCAAAAAACAAACTTGTGGGTTTTTTATAGGTATAGATCAGTCCTCATTAGTGATTTTATGTCTATACCTACGCGGTTCACAAGATAATCATGAAGAGTAAAGTTAAAAATCACCTTTTTTATGACGGCGATCTATCCTTTAAATAGCTATAGGTAATTTATTAATGGAAAGACAATAAATTCAGCTTAACCTTAATTCTCTAAACCTAATTCTTGCTATATTTTTCGAGTATAATCTGATATATATCGATCTCTATAAAACTTAATCCGTTTTGATACATCAAACATAAGTTCCTAATATTCTTTTACGACTCATAGAAACTTATCGAAAAATTGTAATAAAACTTTTTCAATATATTATCCCCGATCAGGTAACGGTACAAAATCAAAACTATAAAGAATGCATTCCTTAAGTATCAAAAAGGAATAAAAACAAAGCGAGTGTTTCTTGAGTTGTATCTTAGAGGCGAGAAGTTGACATTATTCTTCCGTCAGTGCCTTTCAACGGTCAACGTGTATTTCCGAACGTATAGATGCGGCAATTCGAAATTCGAGTATGTGCTCGAAATTCAAACCGTTAGTTATTGCTTTTTGGCTAGTCATAAACAATAAAATAAATAGTGGTATACCGCTGTTATAATTCACTTATATAACGTGCAGCCAACATTTCAGAAAATATTTAAGGAGTTAAGCAAAAAGTATAGAAGTGCTGAAAATGTATAGCACCTCATTGGTCTTTTTTTGTTATTAGGTACCTACCTACCTATTTATATAAAAAGCTTACTTGCTCACAATTATAACAAAATGTTTAATTACCATTCAAGCATTAGCTAACTTCTAAATAATATAAAAATAAAACAGTTAAAATATTAAGTATTAAACAAAATAACAGGACAACATCGTACATCCATGTCACAATCATTGTACACGGACAATTAGTCGTGAGACATCAAAGTCCTTGCCCACTTTGTAATATTAATCTCGCTATCGCACATCAAATCAACTATCATACGCCTACACAGGGTATTCTCACCAACCGACTATATTTCAAATACATCTGTGCCAGACGTTATCTAGTAATACAGGATCATAATAAATGAAACTTAATAAAAATACCTTCAATTAAGGATTACAATCTCCGAAACATTTATAAAATTAAACAATAAATTCAGTGATTAAGTTACTAAATTTTTTATAAATAAAAAGTATTATTTTCATTATTAAAATTACATCAAAACGAAGGAATCGATTCGAATAAGTACAGTTAACTTATGAAAATTATTAGCTGCTGGCAGGATACAGCTGCGTTGGAAAAAAGAACATAAGATTCCATAATTAAATTAGCGTGTTGGAAATTAAAAATGGAGAAGAACACACGGGGCGTCCTACCGGCCGCGGTGGGGCGCCGTCCTCACGACACATACCATAGCGTTTTATACCCATCAAATCGACCGATAATTGAAATGAGTTCCTTGTAAAAAGCAGAAAAACGATTATCCCTATACCTTTTAAGACGTCCGAGATACACAAATGGACTTTGTATTAGAATTTATGTCACTTAAAAGAGATGATATAAAAAAGCGCCGACGGGTTTACACGCAATAAAAATATGGGAACGACGAGAATGCCTTCCCGGTTGTCAATCGAGGGGTTTCATAATCGTAAAATGTTTTTGATCTACTCAAGCCGCGGTCGTATTTGATTATGTTTTGTTTATAATTGATTGCAAGATTTATGTTAGACGCACTAGAAGTCATTCACCGGACGTTACAGCTCAGGCACAGATTTATGGCCCTAAATATTTATTTGACATGTTACCTATTATTATATTACTCAATCATTTTATATGTACCTACCGTTTTTATTAACAAATTATTATAAATTAGTACCGTTCTCTTATATTTTATGTTATCTTTGCTACACAACAATTTTGATTCAACCAATATCGTAATAAAAATATTGACTATACGATGCACTGTTATTTTATATAACTTACTGTAACGTACATAGAGGTCCAACTAGAATTTAATTTATTAAAATTGAATTAATAACACGCTGTGAGTCAAAAACGTATGACACATCAATATGCTGATATTGAGTTTATGGCTTTAAGTGGCAATTACAAGCGTTGTTTATCTAAAAAATTTAGGTGCTCAATGAGCGAGTTTTACGATCAATGGAGTAATATCGTATTAGTTAAACTAAGAAGCGATAAAAAAACGTTTTAACGTTCTTAAAAACCCATAAAGTAATATAATTATTGCATTCTAGTTGCCGCTTTCACTAGAATCGATCATTTTACTAAACACCCTAAAAGATTATAATTATCTTTAATTACAGAGACGGTTCCTTGACGGCCATTTTTCTCGTTTCCTAACTATTTTCTGACAACTAATAATGCGTTGCGTTAATCGGCAGGTAATTTATATGCCGAATTCTTTACGCCCTGAACGATTAATTCCATGTTCTTTTTAATATTCATAATATCGAAGCGTGTTTTGAACGGAAATGCACACTCCATCGCTCAGAATTTTATTGGATCGACTTTACAACGAAGTTTTTATGAATAAACTTTGAAAAAAAAAATACAAAAGGAACTGATCTTCAAATATTGATGTTTATTGAAAACCAAATAAACCTTGTACAATACAAATGACGTTTTATTGTTCCTTGTTTGGTAAATCCACAAAGTCCTATAAAAATACAATTGTCTATTTTTTTTTCTTCTTTCCATCTTTACTATTATGGGACCGTGAAACAGTGACCTTTAAATTTAAGTAAAATATTTGTAGGTTAATTCCTAATCTAGACTATTCACGTTATGCCTAGCAAGATAAAGGTAATGAGATATTAACCCAATTCTACTACCAAGGCCTAGGAGATAAAGTTGCAAATAGTTAACCTATGATGCAAACGAAAACTGACAAAAACTATTTTTTAGGCCATTCATAATTAAAAAAAAGTTTTATAATAAGTAGGTGCGATTGAAGCATTAAATTTTTGAATCTATACTCATATAATATAATATATATAATATAATATCTTGGGACATCTCACACACGGTCATCTGATCCCAAACTAGGCAGAGCCTGTGCTATGGCAACCAGACAACTGATAAACATACTTATATATTTCTAAATACATGCATATTATAGATATACTACACGCAGACACAGAACAAATGATCGTGCTCATCACACAAAGATTCGTCCTGGGTGGGAATCGAACCTACGACCTCCGGTTTAGCAGTCAGGGTCACTAACCACTAGACCAACAGGCCCGTCAAATATATGTATAGCTAAAGGGTATTTTTGTTTGAACGCGGTTATCTGAAAAAGTAACATTCGGATTTAAAAAAATGTTTTTGCATGTGATAGCCTAATTCTCTAGGAAGGTTATAGGCTATTTAACATCAGGCTTCTAGGCAAGGCAAGGGTAGTGAAACCGCAGGACATGGCTTATAAATTATGAATCTGTATTTCTTCTTATACAGACATGGTGGTCTAGTGTTTCAATGAACGGATTTGTGTGCACAAGGTTTCAAGTTCGAATCCATAACAGGCAAGTACCAATGTGACTTTTTCAAAGTTATATATACTTTCTTAATTATTCTAAGACATCATTGACAATCGGTGAAGAAAAACATCGTGAGGAAAACTGGATTCCAAAAAATGGAATCTGTAATCGCCAACCCGCATTGAGCAAGCGTGGTGATCTATGCTCGTTCCTTCTCTATATGAGAAGAGGCCTGTGTCCAGCAGTGGGACATTTATAGGCTGGTTTTTTTATTATTATACTTCTTCACAATAATCTGTTTTTTTTTTGTATTCTAAACTGAAATATTTAGCTCAAATATAAAGTAAGGGAGTCTCAGCTTTTGTTCTGAGTGGGACAGTGATAGGCCGATATTATGTTATGATTTATCATCTCAAAGATGTATCATAAGCCGCTTTCGTAAAACACATCAACTTTACATACTAAAGGGATATTAAAAACGATGTTATTAAAAGTTTTAACGCTGAATATATTTCACGAATAATCGAGATACGCTGATGGTCGCCGTTAATAAGACATCAACGGTTTATGGTATAAAAATCCAGCCTCCGAGTTAATATAATACCTATTCATTAAAAACACTTGCGCCATGTAAAAAATGTTGCAGTTTGGATGCGGTTCAAGGTGGAAGAGGAAAGCGGGTTCTGGTTACTAGCGTATATTTGTCATAGTAAGACATCATCTTATAAAAACCATGAAATATGACTTGTACAAGGTTTACATTTTTGTATATGATCTTAGTACTCTTTCTATTTATTGTTTGACTAGCCTGTTGGTCTAGTGGTTAGTGACCCTGACTGCTAAACCGGAGACCGTGGTTTCGATTCCAAATTAGGACAAATGTTTGTGTCATTTCTTCTGTAAATTTATCTATAATATGTATGTATTCAGAAATATGTAAGTATGTTTATCAGTTGTCTGGTTACCAAAATACAGGTTCTGCCTAGTTTGGGATCAAATGGCGCCGTGTGCGCGATGTCGCGAGATATTTTTATTTACAGTAATTCATAAAATTTTGATCACGGTTTTCGTACTTTCATACAATAATTAAATAATGAAGGAATAAACTTTTAAATAGTATGAGTCCCTACAGAATTATGTGGGTACTATTTTCTTATATTATTTACTGTACACAGAAAATATAACACACTAAATGTACGTGTTACCTACTAAATAATAAATGGCCAAACGCTTTTTTGATCACAACTTTTGTTTGACTCTTTTATTCCAATAGGTATATATGTTTAAAAGTAAAAAAAAAAGACCTTGTATTTTTACACTCAATTATCAAGGGAATAAAATGGAAAAAACCAACCGATGTTGCAACACATCACATACCATACAGTTGTTACTAACTGATAAATTATTTATAAACCCATGAAGAACTCAGCCACTAGTAGACAATTGTCATAGCCTCAAGAGTTAGCTAAGTAGGCTTTTACTTGTTTGAATTGTGTGTGTTTTTTTCTCTATTATTCCGCCTACAGACCTCTGTCTTGGTAACAGGTGTGATCATTAAGAATGAGTTCACATTAAAGATATGTCTTGCCAGAAGTATCAGGCCTCGTCTACGACCACGTTTAAATGAATTTATATTTGTATATTATATCTAGTTGTAAATTTATAAATGTCAACTTCCTTTCTGGAAAGCTAAAGTTTATTTTGTTATTTATCTACTTATTAAAAGTTATAAGGTTTTGTTTCAAGAATATAACCGCCATGTAAACTACGTCATAATTAACTGAAAACTTAGAGGAATAAATAAGTAAACTATGAAGTGCGCATATCGAGTATTAACTGTTGGCACTAGTATTAACCGGTAAAATCGTAAAATTAGTGTCAAAACGGTTCCTATACCGTTGATATTTTCGCATAAACGTCTGTCGTCGCACGAAAAATCACATAAATCAGTAAACGAGCGCAGTACATTTAGCTAAAAATGTGCTTACGCTTGACATATGGGGCTACTAGCGATACGCACACTGTATGCTTGTCTATGTTTATTCTATGACTGAAAATGACCCTCATCATTATTAACTCTACGTTTGGAAAATCCTATTCAAAACAACTAAAATAAGGTACTTAAAACACATGAAATTAAAATAAAAATCATTTTTTTTTTTCATTTCGAAAGCCCTTAAGCATGGACCTTCTGTAAAATCCCTTGTAAGTGTTTTATAAGAGCTTGCTATTGTAAACTGTCAATGTCGCTTTCACCGCCCACGCTACCTCTCGTCACTTAAGCCAAGGTGTTAACCACTAAACCCACAATTACGCATATTGCTTTATCACATCAAAGGAGCCGACCGAGGCTATTATGACGCGGACACCGAATTAAAACGAAAACATTTAATTTTGCTATTAATATGTTTTACATTATAGAAGACCAAGTAAGTAGCCATAAACATTACATTCTTTGTTATCAAAGGTAACACGAGAGAGGTATTAAAACTATATATTGCCTGAGAATAAAATTCTTTAAAGAAAATAAAAAGGTTAATTGTAATCGTTGTCGAAATAAAGAGGACTGTGGTTTCACTTCACAAATAACCAATTCAAAAGAAGTGCAAAATACTAAAAATATACGAAGGTTAGTACAGTCAGCAACAATCAGATTAATAAACAAATAATACAATAAAATTCCATAAATTGACTAATAAGGATATCGTAGCGTTAACACTTTGTGATAAGGCTATTTTGTTACCTAGTCGCAACATCAATGTAATATAGACTTAAAATTGTGTGTAAAGTGTTCTATTAAACTGCTGATTTTGTTCATCAATTTTTGTTGCTGACTGTATATTTTATTTGCTTTATATTTATGTAAGAACATTACATCTATTTAAATGTGTTTTAATTGCGTAACACATAAGGGCATCAACCCCGAACATTGTTACATTTCAAATACATTGCTTAAAAATTGTGACTTTAGAAAATCTTTTCCACGACTCTTTGTAACAAACCAAACGGAAATAAAACGTTTATTATTTTTCTGTATCATATCCTTAAAGTCTCTTCGTACGTTGCTTCTTGTGTATATCGTAGAATAGAAACATAAGTTGAACTCTATATCAAGGTAATAAGGTTCTTAATTCGTTACACTGAAACGGGTGACCATACGTTGCGTTTGTTGTCTGCGGATAACTAACTTGTGTAGTTCATAGTACTCTAACTACAACTAGCTTGTTGTTGATACTATTGTTATCTAAAAACGAACTTGTTACAAGAGAGTTGTTTGTATTAACTTTGTCGTCCCGTTTACAGGACGTAGGGAGCGTCAACCTTATAACAATTATTATAGTATTAGTGGAATCAAACTTGTATCTTTATTATACTGAGTATAATAAAACCCAATACTACGTAAATGCTTGGTTAATGAAGCCAAACTGAGTTAAACTATCGTGTTCAACTGAGTTGTACACCTTCTTTATACTCGATATTAATATAAGAAATTCAAAAGTAACTCTGCTTGTCTGTCTGTCTGTCTGTCTGTTTTGCATTCACAACTAAACCGCTGAACTGAATTGATAAAACTTGGTATGGTAAGCTTGGCTCCTAGGAAAGGATAACGTCTACTTTTCGCCGAGATATTCGGCACCCACGCAGGCGCAGCCGCGGGTAACAGCTAGTGCTCAATAAAGCTGCACACAGGGAAATATCGCACCATTACTAAAACCTTAAAAATGGTTTAAAAAACCTTTGGTTAAAAAGGGGTAGAAAGTTATGTTGGGGGTGATTTGCATCGAAGTTGATATCAATACTCCTTAGTGCTTTTAATTTAAATATATATAATAATAGCAATACTCTTTAAAATTGTAATGACAAAAAAAAATTTCAACTTCTACGCGGGCAAAGGCCAGTTCATACTAAACACTGGTAGGTAGGTACTTCAAGAATGGTAATAGCATGCACTTCTAAAACAATAGACATTATTCTATCAATAAATTCTAATACTCGTCATAAATCATAAAACTCACCATCTCACATGGGGTCCTAACAGAGCTATGCTAATTAATTTATTGTCACGTCCACACTTAATGTATTATGCGCATCTTTTGTCGAACGCGGATGTTAATTATTTATGAGATATTTACCGAACACTGAAAGGGAATGGGGACACTGTGGACAGCTGAGCCCCGGAACTTGTGTCGTGAATCAATCTCTTAAAGGAAAAGAAAGAATAATAATAAATAATAATAATATCTTGGGACATCTCACACACGGTCATCTGATCCCAAACTAGGCAGAGCCTGTGCTATGGCAACCAGCCAACTAATAAACATACTTATATATTTCTAAATACATACATATTATAGAGAAATTACACCCAGACACAGAACAAATGATCGTGCTCATCACACAAAGATTCGTCCTGGGTGGGAATCGAACCCACGACCTCTGGTTTAGCAGTCAGGGTCACTAACCACTAGACCAACAGGCCCGTCAAATTATTAAACAAGAGAATTAAACAAGAGTTTTTAATTTAGGTGATAGTAAATAAAAGTAAAAGGTATCGATTATATTAATTTATAGGATCAAGTCAGATGCAGCTACTGTTTTATGGACACCTCGGCGTCTCAATTAATAAAGCTGTAAGAAGTTACGTTTAACTTAGTTGATACTTTTTAAAGTCCTGATTTGATTTAGGCATACACTAAAATAACGTTTTTTTATTATTATGATGAAGATAAAATAGGAGTCTAAAACACCTGAATAAAAATACGATTGTGTTTCAATGACAAACTGTAAACAAACGTGACGAAAGGTTTTATTTGAGTCTTATATTTTTTTCTCACAGGTCCATAGTATACGTTGTACCTTTATAATTTATATTCCAAATGTGAAAGAACTTATTACAATAAATTTTATCCAAAAATAGATCAAAGTCACAATACATATTCTTCATATATAGAATACACAACAAAAAAGTATTTTATGACACAAATTAAAGCAACACAAAACCATAGATCATAAAAATTACTTTAAAAAGTTTCAAGTTTGTCTCCGGTCGTACCGAATTTATGCGCCCACGCACTTTTGGTAAAAGTTGCTTTCCAAACGCAATTGTATGGCGTGACGAGTTCAGAACACATGCTCATGCTTCGCTATTAGTGAGTGAATGAAATTTGTTTGAATTTAGAACTAATCGTTTGAAGATGTTTATAAACGTTAGGTGTTTGGATGTCGTTCAAACTCTAGAAATTAGAATAAAATTTATCATTCAACGGTTTAACCACACATAGAGACTATCGGTGGTCTGTGGGTTTAATAACTGTAATTTTTCAAGTTAGCGTAGATTAATTAAGATATATCAACTTGTTAGTGCTACGTGCTACGACCCTTAGGAACCTTAAATCTTACTAATGCGCTCATAACACCGAAATTTCGTCCTAATTTAGTCAAGAATAAGGAAGCCAAAATGTCAAAACATTACACATTACTAAACTGAGGAACAATTTTATTGATTTGGCGTTGACGCCATGGTCGAGTGGCGCACAAAGCGGTTTTCAAGGTGGCGCTTGCTCTGAGGTCCAGGGTTCGATACCCGGGTGGGTCAATGTAGAAAATTACTTTTTCTCGTTGTCTCTGATTCCATAACACAAGTGCTTTAGCTACTTATTTTGAACCAATATTTTGAAATTGGACAAGTTTTTAACGTTTATATGAAAGACTTGAATTAGGAGAAAAATAAAGTTTTTATTATTTATTTAATCTTTCAATAAATCAGGTAAGCTGTACATCTTAGCACGTCTACATAAACCACTTTTGTGTATATTGTCCATGTTCAATCATGTATGATTGTGAAATCAAATGTGCTTTACGTTCTTATTTATTAATTTCGTTTGATACTGAAATACTAGCCGCCGAACTGACCGATCGATTTATGACGATAAGCCGTGTTTATTGAGGTGAAATATAATTATATCCATTACGAAATATTTTCCCACCTCGTACAATGCGTTAAGGCTAAGCTATACGAAGTCATCAGTTAGAGTACTAATTGTACCTGCATTTTTAAGGCTATCTGTATCGTTCATAGTAATATCATTACAGGGATTTTTTTGATGCCCTACTTTAGGTTTCATGTTTTAATAAGATTAGTTTATTTTATACAGGAACTGGACTAATGTTCATAACCTTAAATTCTCATGAGATAAAACAAAAGTACGTTTAATTAACAATTTTTAAATATATACGAATACTCCATTATTTAAAATTTACGATAGCTAGCATACCACATTAAAATAAATAAGCTCATTCCATTATTTACTTAACCTTCAATAAATTTCTTTGATAACTATGAACAATAAATTGCAAAATAAATGTGTGTAGAATAATTATATCGAAGCCTCTAAGTTACGATCATGTTACGACCTTAGAGTATACACAAACCAGCATAGAGTGCGCGCACTGATAGTAGCCCGATGTGCCGAGCGTTTTTCGCTGTGAGTACTACGCTCGTTTACTAATCTAAGTGATTTTGTTGCCCTGCGACGACAGACGTTTATGCGAAAATGGTTCCGATATTATTAGGGTAGCTAATATTAGGATCTGAGATAGTTTTAAAAAACGGCGCGCTTTTTACGATTTTACTTATTCATAGAAAGAAAGAAAAGTTTATCTGCGACAAATGCGACGCATAAAAAATAGTACCTACACAAAAAAAGACAGCAAAGACTAATAATACGTTAGGGGATATACGCATCACATCCGTGCAAAACGGCCGGTGCTCAGCATGAGCTTATGATCTACTAGAAGCAGAACCTCAGCACTGGTTTACAGCGACAGCCGGTCATGCTAGTGCTCACAGTTCATACTATGTTTGGCGCACTCTATAGTCTACCTATTTTTTCTCTAAGGTCACGACTAATATGCCGTATCATAACGAACGCATTACCTCGACTGTCTGCCCACTGAGACACCCGACACCTATTAGCTAAACAAATTGTAATTACATACATCACCGCTGCTTAATTAAAATCTTATTATGAATTCACACTTGGGTTGGGCAATCACGGCGCGGCAAGATTAGCTGGTGTCGTTTTTAGTGTAAGTGGCTCTTGTTTTAGGCTCATTATAGCCAGAAGATCTATTCGCTCAGTAATTGGATGTGTAATCTGCAGTGATTAGTAGCTCCCGTTAAAATTAATGGACAGAAGTTATATTTTAATGTGAGAGCAGAAGTCAAGTAATTCTGGTGTTTGAGACTTACTTTTACCCTTGTCACTCGTAAATAATTTTAATTACCTATACTTATATCTCTACTTCACTTTTTATAATGACTATAATTATTAATTGGTTCCACACAGATGACTGTCAATATTTTCTAATTCTCCTTTCGCGGGTCTGCTGGTAGAGATTTCTCAAGAAATAAGCAGCACCGTTGTACATCTGTCTGATTTTATAAATGTTGTTTATAAATTATGTTGTGTGTACATAAATAATAAAATAAAATAAAAACAAATAAATGAATCTTTAAAATTATAATATATTATTAAAAGTACTTGGATATTTATGTAAATACTGAAACTGATGATTTACAGATTTTTAATCTGAAACTACTATATTACGCATATTTTGTTCGTAAGATTTCTTAGTACCTACGAAACGTCAAATTTGTCTTCTCTTAATCTTGGTTTATTAAATTTTATCCTTAAAACAACATAAACTTTACTTGCTTTACTTGAGCACTGGTTCTCAGAAGTAAATACACAGACATGTTTATTGTACGACATGTTTTATTGTGGTATGGTTTGGTCCGTTACCTCTTTGATTACAAGTAAACTGACCTATAGAATTTCATAATAACATTTATGATATAAAGACTCCTCAGGTGCAAGGTATCGCTGATGACAATCAGTGAAGAAAACTAATCCGTCTATTAGTATTAGCGGCCCATCGCCACTTAGCCCATTCAATTTGTGAGTAGGCAACCGTTAAGGCGAAGTTTTTTGTAAGACAGTAAACTATTCGCTTATTTAAGAGGTATTTCTAATCTATCTTTACTAATATGAAAAATCATATCAGTCTTGATTATGAGCACCAAATTAATTCGTGCTATGTTAATAGTTTAAAAACACTTTTCTGACAAATAATAATCAAGCCATTTTTTATTTTTTATGGGTATGTATAAATAGCTACCCGAACACATATGAAATAGCTATAAACCTTTTAAAAATAGACGTCATGTTACAATTCCATTGAATTAAGGAAAACAATATCAAAAACACGTTGATCTGATAAAATACCTACCTAAGAAAACACAGAATTATTTTGGGAAAATGATTCAAATGAATTATTAGCATTTGTTTATAGCAATGAGGTATTCTAAACTATGACCATAATAACTACATATTTAGAAGTTTTCTTGTAAATGTTTAACGATGTTGATAGTTAAGTGTGTTTCAGGTTAAGCTCGTATACATAATCAACTTGTATTAACATTTCAAGTGTTCGGAAATCATTTAAGCCATTTTTTTTTTAATTCACGATTATCAATTAGTCCTACACACATTAATAGAAAATAGTTATATTATTAATAGTCCATTTACTTATCGGAATACTTCTACTTAACGCTCACCATCTCAATAATTCAACAGTCACCATATTTGGACGACCCGTTGATATGAGTGACATATGAATCAAATTGTTTGAAGCCAACTGCCTCACGTACGCAACAGTCTAAAGCGAAATTTTAATTTGTATAACAAATATAATAAACATTGAACAATGAACTTATAGTAGTCAGTGCTGTACAGTATCAAACGCCTTCGACAAATCTAAAAATTTCAAGAAAAAGAGATTTGGGTGAAATCATTTCACAAGAAAAATCTTTACATTACAGACTTATAAAGATCGGAACAGGAAGTCAGAGAAGGAAGTGAAAGAAATGAAATAGCTCATAAAGTAGTTGGAATTGCCATAATTGCATAATAAATCTGAGTATCAACGATTTATTAGACTTATTTTCAAACAACGAAAACGGTATATCAAAAGTATCTTAAAATATTTGTAAGATCCCTTAAACTGAAATATTTGGGACAATTACAGGAAACGAGGGGAATACAGAACCTTAATCTAATTAACAAAACTAAATTCAATATTCAACAGAAACAGAAATCTGTTTGTTGAGGAAGCCGTCTATTTTTAATCTTCCTTTTTCTAAAAAATAACACAAAACTTTAACACGTTAACATTAATATCTTTCTAATAGCATCCCACAATAAGAACTAAAACAAATGACGCTCACCGCCAAAGTAACGGTGCACCTGAACAGCGAAATGGTATCGCCATACATCAAACATCGCCATTGGAAACATAACGAAGATAATACACAGAATCAATCATGATTGATTTGTTTTTAAATCCCGCCTACAGTTACAAGTAGCTAAAATAAAAAAAAATGTCTGCCTTTCAATGCGTCTAGACAGTTCTGTTGTAATCGGTAACGTCGTTCGCTAATTGGCGCCAATGCTTGTACCAATGTTTTTGATTTGTTGTTGCTACGTTTCGTCCTAAGTGCTCGTGGACTTTTTTGATATTTTTTTCTTGACGCTACAATAATGTTTCGAAAAGAGATTGATACTCTTGTTACTTTTAAACGCATATTATTCTAATAATAAGTGATGGCTAAGTGATGTTGTGTTAAAACTAATGATTTTAGTACATAACAGGTACATACTACATAATTTACATCAAATGTTTGCCCAAACATTTGGTCTAATATAACGATGGTGTAACATGAGACGGTCGCTCAAACAATATGCTTCTACCCACATAGAACAGTTATTGTAGCCGCGTTCGGCCGGCGACGCGACGGTTTCTCAATGTGCGAATAAAAAATAGGTTTGAATCAATAAATCGTGTAGTAACATGAATGTGAAGACAGCCGTTAGAAAGGTGTGTGGAAGATGTACATGGAAGTAGCATTATTTAAATGAATGTGTGTGATTGACAGAGTGGATTTCGTTGAACGGTTAGCTAAAAGATGTTTTGATCTACTGGATGGAAGCTAGCTGCCGACATAGCTTAGATGGATAATCCGAATGTAAGCTTGTATTGGTATTTTTTGTCAGAGGACACCTTTAGATCTACCTTGAGATGTCTCACATTATATCATGTGTAAAAGTTAAGTTTGATCATTAAAAGTACTTACAGCTTTGGCCGTTGGTAGATATGACAAAAATCCATTTTTTTTGGCACACATTTTAAAATGTACCTTGTGTATCTGTAAAAAAGGTTCCAAGTCTAATTCTAAAAAAGTTCTCCTTCAGATTTTGAAAGCTCTTCAAAAATCTATCGTTTACGGATTCTAAAACTCCTATCTAATAAAGCAACGCCGATCAAAGAAGCTAACGGCCTCTTAACAGTTCTACTTACTACCTACTTACCATAAATAAAGCGACAAGATGCTTTACGAGCTTCTAACATCGCATTTGATTTAAAATCATCGCTTTCACTAGGACACGACAATTTATTGCCTCAGCCAATTACATCCTTAAATGGTAACCCAAAATAGGCTGTCAGGCAATAAAATTCAGTTGCAATAAATTCCTAAACGCCAAATTATTGTCAGTTAACTACGTAGCGGCAACTTCTATGGACCCTACAACGTATCCAATTTCACCTGTAAGCTGTGATCTTTGGCGGAACTGTGATGAGTACTTTCCCTGTTCGGCATCGTAAGTACTAACTTAAATCGTGCCTATGTCTATTTATCTTCTGTTTTCGCTTCAAAACCTTTGGTACGTTATGATTGTTTTGATGCTATAACTATTATGGCCCGAAACGGGTAAACGACTTATCAGATGGCGAACAACACTACCGATGGATCTCTATAACCAGGGATCTTTGTTAAAAACGCCGTGCGTGGCAAGCTTTTTAAGTACTTCAAGATTATTCAGAAAATAATAAGGTACCTAACTAAAAATAATATCGTCTTTTGCTCGATGACGTCAATCAGAAGATATTTAACAGTAAACATTCGATTATTCTTATTCAAATGTGACTCTAATTGGTATTACATTTCTGACTCACATACAATATTTGTCATAGGTATTGTTGTATAGATTAATCGTGAAGGTGATATAATCCTTTGATAAGAGATACATTAGATCAGATTTAAAAATAGAAGAATATGCATTGGTTAAGCGAGGTGTGGCTGTTAATTGAACAAGTTGGAATATTTAAATAGGAATACGAATAAAAAGAGTTTAAATTATTACATTTGTTAAACTGTGTTCGAAGTATACGATGTAGGTACGGATAAGTTTGCTTTGACTTTAGAGAGCTCAAGTAGTGTTAAGCGCGTTTAAATGTAATGTACCTTTTTAATAGTTAGTACAGATATGACGGGCCTGTTGGTCTAGTGGTTAGTGACCCTGACTGCTAAACCGGAGGTCGTGGGTTCGATTCCCACCCAGGACGAATCTTTGTGTGATGAGCACGATCATTTGTTCTGTGTCTGGGTGTAATTTATCTATAATATATAATATATGTATTTAGAAATATATAAGTATATTTATAAGTGGTCTGGTTGCCATAGCACAGGCCCTGCCTAGTTTGGGATCAGATAACCGTGTGTGAGATGTCCCCAATATTATTATTTTTTTTTTTATTATATATACATTTTACTACAAGTATTTTAAATCAGAATTTATTCTAATTACTTCAAGGAGTATTCTCTTAAAGTGTCATGTAGAGATATGGTTTGACTTTAGAGAAAAAAGTAAGTAAACTATAGAGTGCGCATATCGAGTATGAACTGTAGGCTAGTATGAACAAGTAAAATCGTAAAATTAATGTCAAAACAAACCGCGAGTACAGTAAACGAGTGCAGTACTTACAGCTAAACGCTCGACATACTCTGCTACTAGCGATGCGCGCATTCTAAGCTTGTCTATGTATATTCTAAAGGTCTGAATCTATACTAATATTATAAAGCTGAAGAGTTTGTTTGTTTGTTTGTTTGTTTATTTGTTTGTTTGAATGCGCTAATCTCAGGAACTACTGGTTCGAATTGAAAAATTCTTTTTGTATTAAATAGTCCGTTTATTGAGGAAGGCTATAGGCTATATAACATCACGCTACGAGCAATAGGAGCGGAGCATAAATGAAAAATGTTGCAAAAATGAAAAACCGTTGAAACTAAAACACGCGAACAAAGTCGCGGGGGACAGCTAGTATTTAATAAATTGATCATTCAGGAATTCCAACTAATATATTTAAAGACAAACAACGCCATAGCTTGGAACTAGACTGCCAAGTAAATATTTCATTCAAAAACTCGCCTACACGTTTAGTATATCTATTTAGTTATGTTACGAACGTACGTAAATACTTAATGTTATATAACACTTACACTGTAAAAAAACCTAAAATATTTGGCTTGCAGTTCGCATACTAATAACACTGTTAACGTATAGTTAATGTTTCAAATAAGTAAATAGGTATGGCATACATTTTATTACTTTTAAAGTCTCATTAGGTAAGGCCAGTAAGAATCGAATCTTGTTGACCACCAATCATTTATGAAAAACAAATAAATATTGTATTAATATAATTTAAAAACGAGGTTGTCTTTTTTTTATTAACATTGGTACATTATATAGTTTTCCTTTGTGTATTTATTATCAAGTATGTTCGTACAGTCTAGTTCTGAAGACAATTTTTGTATCACATTACTACATAAAGAAATAAACAAGTTATATATCCTTTTTTAAATCAATATCGACGAAAATTCCAGGTCAAATATTTATATCCATGCAGTGATTGTTCATAACTAAACATGTTAGTAATACCAAGTTACAGATAACAATGTACTAATGTCTCAAATATACACTTCCTTTTAAGTGCATTATCTTTTCAGGCTGATAAGTTCATTCATGTGTCATTAAATGATTAAAGTGATTATTGAACCCTATTCTTGTAATACATATTATTTTATCACTTAGATTGTGGTATCTTGTTACTATAAATGAATAATCAATGTTACCTACAGTTGTATTTAAAAAAAGCCAATAAGAAAAAGACTCGTTTGGGAGCTCGAAGATATGTGGCGACGAAGTTACGAATCGTATAAGAATGAAATTAGGATAGAAGTGAAGAGTATGGCACAGAAAAAGAAATGCCTAAGTAGAATGAGATATTTTAGCTTCCAAGCAGTGACCTCGGTAGCTTAGTTGGTAAAGCGACTGGCGCGTTGAGCCAGTAGTCGTAGGTTCGAGTTCTTCTTTCTACAATTTGTATTTCATAACAAATATACACTTCGCATGCGTTAATGCGTAACAAATAATTAAAAGTAATAGGAAAGAAGTATGATCAGTCAGCAGTGCGATAAAATTACCTATGAAGGATGGTGATGAAGTTTTGACATGTTTAGAGCTCTCCCATGAGACTGACATTCAATTAATAAAGTAACGAACACAAAACCCAATTACACTTTGTCTGACCTGTAGGTCAAGCTAGGTCGTCAATAAACTAAGCTTACAACAACTATAGCCTCTTTTAATAAACCTTAACACGATACTTCATTACACGAACTGTCCCAATTACTCTTCACTTAATTAAGAACTGACTAGGTTGTACAATCTAACAGCAAATATTTTGTAACGTCGTTTTGATAGCTAGTTAGGCAAGCAGTGTCGGTTGAAAACTACAATTAACTAGGGTTTGACTATCAGGAGACCGACACTATTGCAGTTATTAGACACAAATAATTAATTGTAAACAAAGGTTAGGAGTTGAAAGAGTTTAAAGAAATAATAATAGTCAGTAGTCATAAGTACTTAGTCTATTAGATTAGAAAGCTTTACTTAGGCCAAATTTTTCAATGTCAGATAGATATAGATAGTTTTTTTCGTGGAATAAAATTGACATTGACAGATTTTGTATGGAAGAACTGTCAAAATTCCAAATTGCTTCTCGGATAAAATTATCTGACGGTGGTAAAATTGGCCAGGCCATGAATAAAATGAACTTTTATAGTTATATTTTTTCTACAAATAGATTCTTCGAAACTTGTACTAGGAGACTTTAAGAAAACGAGAAAATACCATGTTGCTTTGTTTAAAAGTTGCATGTAACTGTGTTATGAATTTCTAGAGGGTGGGCATACTAGTTTAATAGGACAAACATCAACCCAAAAGAAAACACAAACAATCTTATTAATATGAATTGATATCTTTCCAACATCTTTGGAAGATTCCGAGTTCATGAACGCCTAACAATACAACGTAGTACAGTAGAAATAGTCTTTATTTCAGAGCAGTCAGCTTTTCGTAATATATTGTTACCACTCACATGCTGACTAGATATGTGTGAGTACGTACAGTCGAGTACATTAATATATTGGCCCTTTCAGGCTTCAAAAATATATGAACGTCCAAAACTTCATAATATTGTGACAACTATAAGCTTAAATAAATTGTGGTCAAGATTTAGATTAATTTATATGTGATTGATTTTTCTCAGTAACATGTATACGGCCGGAACATTATTATATGAACAACTTTAATAAAGCAATCGCGAGGAAAACAATGGAAACTACTGTCATTTCTGTAACAATGTAAACTAGATCTTATTTGTTCGAGCAAATAATTGACTTTTCCATGAATGTAGAGATAATTAAGAAGCTTAACCTGCTCAGATATTTTTAAAGCCAATACAGTCCAGATATATTTTTGAAAAATGTGATCACATATTATTGCCTAACGCACATCATATATTATCAATCCGTTCACATAAGGACATATTTTTGATGTGTAGTATTTTCCAACGCTCACAATATTTTGAATTTTTGAAAGTGCCAACTGTACTATATATTGTAACACTATTTAAATCAATTCAGCATACACAAACAGATGTGGCTTATTGTATCTTAATTCAAATGCCAAATTCTAATTAGACACATCGGCCGACAAAAAAGCAATATGTATGCTAATGTGTATGTTTGCGCGATGTATTTACATGATAAAGTAACCTCCCGTGTTACACGGGACTACTGACTTGCGAATGTCTTTCATTAGCTATGCATCGGCCCAGACAACTGTTGTTATTAATTAGACTATTGTGTCCAATTTTGGTATGACTTGAATACATAGAGTGGGTGGAACAGATCGGTCAAGGGTATATTTGGGATATATAGGTAGGTATGCATCCGAATCTTCGCGTGACCTTTAATTCTTAAGACAAGACACCATATTAGTCTGTTTTTCGTTGTTTATTACTGAGATTAAGTCGATACGATGATAAAAACATGTATAAATGCTGTTTTGAAATCCATATTTTGAAATTAACTAAGTCGTATTGTACGCTAATACCATAATGGAACGCACGGACTTGCTTCTTTAGATCAATAAAATATACAAAGAGAAAGAATATTATATCTGATATGACATTTTTATTATTTGCTCCAGTATTATTTTTTATGCTTACAAAATTATCATAAAGAAAAACGAAATGATACTTTGTTCTATTTTTTATATGTAGGTAAATGGATACCCAATAAATTATAAGATAAACCTCTAGAGTTTTTGTAGAAAAAATAGCGATTTAGTCTTATTTAGTATTTACAATTAAATAAGGAAATGGACCTATTCATACGTAAATATATTAAAACATAAAACACCGTACAGCTTTTACCCTACCAACATAATATACATATTATATTTCTATATCTATACCCTATACTAATATTATAAAGAGGAAAGATTTGTATATTTATATGGTTGTAACGAATAAACTCAAAAACTACTGGACCTATTTCCGAAATTCTTGCACCATTAGAATCCTATATTATCCTTGAGTAAAAGCTGTAGCCATATTGCTGTGCTATCCATACGAAGGCGGGTCGCTAGTACCTAATATGAATAATTATCAAAAAGGTTTAGGTATGTACGTATATTACAAAATTTCTTAACAAAATCAAAGCGGAAAGCTGAGCCCCTAATCTAAAACACAACATTAACTATTTTATCGATTTTCATATCAAGTGAAAACTATAAAGCGTACACAAAAAATCACTCGAATAAATCGATATCTCGGATTCACCGATCATCGATATCTCTCGATATACCGGTGACTCGTAAAATAAATATGTAAATTAATCTTGTAATAACAAATTATCCGTTTAACATCAAACAATGTGACATTCCATACATCGAAACACATCTTCGTGACTTTTTCAACAAACTCTGTAAGCAAATATTTCGTGTGGTTGCCAAATATTTTTGCATTTCCAGTTTCATGTTACCAACTCACGTAAGACCTACTTTAGTTATTGAAAGTATTGGTATTTTATTTGCATAGTCATTTAAGAATTAAATATTGACATCCCTTTTAATGTAGAAAGAGACTAGCACGAGAGATTCTTCGGTTTGCTTATACTTATAAGAACTTTAATAAAATCATAAATATTAGTACATTTTTGTTCTTCAATTGAAACTCAAAGAAGAGTTTGAATGCTAAGTCAATACATGACATGTACGCATTAGATTAACTAAATGCTTTACTCCCAAACAGTCGGAAGCGCATTTCACAGTAACATCGCTGTGTGAACGAACTTTATCTGTCTTATCGAAGAGCACTTACCGTAATCTGTCGATGGGAATTTATTTCTACACTAACAACTAGCAACAGAACATTAATGTTAGAATAATGTGAAATATATTCACTAAACACGAAACTTCCTTTCACAAAATCTGGTGGTTAAAATTTGACATTTAGCCGAATGTCTTTAAAGCGTTCATTAAATCAAACATTGTCTTACTGAGAGTACAGTTATAAACTAACAAAACGCTATACATGAAAATATAAGCGTTTACGTTTCCATTGTAAATAAACATAGTAACTAACATAGTGTGGATAATGACAATGAGAAAGACGCATTCAAAGAAGTTTTCGCGTAGACAAAGGTAGAATAGACGAAACCGCGTCATAAATTGAGCAGTAACTAGCCACTCCCGTAAGACACGCAGAAGAATTTAACGGAATGTATTGACAAGTTTTATGTCCTTTACATTGATGAGCGTGAGGCAAAGGAGACTCTAGTAGGACAGTAATGGTCGTAAAAGTACTCATTACCATTCTTAATTTATTTCTGTCCGCAGTCATTTACAATTTTGGAAGTTAATCTTTATGTCTTCGACATAAAGTTTGGAATCGTGTCGCGAACTTACTTGATATAGTCGCACCTGGATGACCAGAGGCTAGCCTAAAAGGAATGTATGTACTTTATATGTATAGCGGCGTGTTAAAAATTCGAAAAGTCAGAATCTTGAACATACTCGTAATATGTGTATAATTGTAGATTTGAAATAGGTACATATTTAAAAACCAAACATTTAAAGAACGCCTGTAAAATAAATGGTGATGCAAAACACGATAGTATGTACAACACATTAACATAGAAGAGTCATGAAGGTATGTCAACATCACTTATAGTTATAATAATGTTTGATCAGTAAAAACAAGTAATACTCACGTGTATACAGATAGTAGCATCCAGCACTGCAGTCGCGCGCTGGGAAGCCACGTGACGTAGCGACCTGACAGCGCACAGTCGATCCAAGATGCAATATAAAGCATACCACCGCAGTGGCCACCCCGAACCGACCAATGCACCCTGACTGGTAACTCACTATTCAACGAATTTGTTACTCTTGACTAGTTAAGTTTAAAAAATTTTCTTTAATTAATATTTTTGTTTAATAGATTTTTGGATTATATGGCCGAATAGAGAAAGTTTGTCGTATTATCATCTACTTATCTATGCACCGGCTATCGTCAGCCGAGCTGAAGCTGATGTCTGTCGGGGAAGAGGTGAACGTCGAGGTAACTCTCCTTAGAGCACACCCCAGCATCTTCGTTTTTAAAACCGTTTAAAAAATAAGGTTTTTATTTAAGTAAAAATTATTCAAAGTCTCCTAGCAATGAGCTCAGCCAATACGTCATCTTCATATTGTTCCTGCAACAAAAGGAATGAAGCGTTAAACATTTATTGGTCCTGATCACATATAAACGTTCGATTAAACTTAGAATAACATAACAAGTTAAAAACCACCCAAAGTCGGTCAAGACATCGCTTTTGAGGGTAAGGTCATAAATAAATCACACCTTCACACAAGCCCCGAGTCCCTTTTGTTTAAATGCTACCAAGCATACAAAAAACAGTATTTTTCTGGCAAGCTGATAAAAAAAAATCAAAACTGACCGAGAATTGTGCAAGATCACAACAGAAAAATCATTAAACAATGCCTCTGCCAGGAATTGAGGTGTTTATTATATCGGTCCACGTTCGTTGCGAGTCATTCGGCGAAAAAAATCCAAAGTCCAGGTAAACTGTTACTACGTTTTTTGCACCGGGGAACTTATTATGCGGGATTTATGTCACTTTTTGTTGCGTCCGAGCTAATTATTGTTATCTGCTTTCTGCTTGACCATCGCGTTTTCTATAGAGCAATAATGGGCCACTAATTCTCCTAACACCTTCGGAGTTAAAGCGTCAATCTCTCGGCGGACGGCCCTATTGTGTGAGTGGACAAAGCCACCCGCAATTCCTACCGTGCCTTTAACGTTTTTATTATTTGCATTGTCGATGTCTCATTCAGCTTCATCTCGAGATACCTTTATGGCTGTAGCAAAAATTTCTTCGCACTATCGACGCGTGTTTTCGGCGTACGTTAATTACCGTATCGCTGACTCATTGAATCTGCCGCTAATGGCCTAACAAAGGATTGCAAATTAATTTTTTGACCGGCGTGCGGCAAAGCGAAAAAACGTAACAATAAAATATCAAATTTTAGAACAGCAATCCGGGCGCGGGGCTTATTATTTTAGCCAACAAAGTAGAAAACCATTTACAATAAATCATTTTGAATGCTTTCTTGGTTCCCATGCAGCGGCCGGGCGACGCAAAGGGTGATTTCTGTCTGAGTGTACATAAACAAAGGTGAAGGTTCTGAGTGCGGATCCCAGGTACTTTTGGTTTTAAGCTGAGTACACAAAGATTGTGTTACTGGAAATGGCATACGTACGCTGTGCGTACTGTGTAATGGCCAAGCGCGGGGCGATTATGGGGCACTAAGCGTTCTTTCACATGTTACATATTTTACTGTACAAGTACAGCCGCACAAAATTGTACTAAATTGAGGTATTTTCATTTATTCCTCAAAAAAATCTCGGACGGCAATAATAAAATATATTGCAAAAATAAAATTAGTTCACTTTCAGTTACAATGACATCTTTGTAAGTAAGCAACGCTTGTGGTGTGGCGACCACAGAACGTTACGCCGGATCACACGGCCCGCGCTTGACGAACGCTGACGTGCAACGCGTCACATGTTCTTCCTTTAAGGAGCTATTAGACGATTTCGTAGTTTTCAAATCAAACAGGTTAAATCATACGAGAATCTTCTCCCACAAATTTATTTTTTCATATAAAACAACTTATTTTTTTTTATTACTGTTGGTCTATTTGATCGATTCCAACCATTATCCAAAGTATGGTCATTGGTTCTGTTTTATAAGTGTGTTTATCAGTTGTCTGGTTGCCATAACACAGGCTCTGCCTAGTTAGGGATCAGATGGCCGTGTGTGAGTTGTCCCAAGATATTACATTATTATGCAAATCTTCCGGAGAACTTAAGGTCTTCTGCTCTTGTCAACAATATATACTTGAGTCACGATGGGTTTTAAAAACATTTACTGTAAGTTACGAGAGGTCTTCTCTGGTAAAAGTTACTGATTGTGCATAAATTAGTTTTAAAAGGCCGGTAACGAAGCATGCATCAATAGAAATTATGTATTAACGAATTTTAAACATTTTTTTCGTTCAAATCTGTTTCGACCCTTACAGCAAAGAACTGCGCTACGAGAACACGTTACTGCAACAAACCAAGCCACTTTACTGTCGGGACATTTGCGTCCAAGTAATAGAAACTATGATTAATTTCACTTGGCGCTAGCCACCTAACGACTAAGCTGACAATGAATTTTAAATGATATTAAAATGAACACTGAGAAAGAATTTCTGGACATTGTAGTTCCGTTAGAATGTAACTGGATAATTGAATAGAGTTAATATACAGTAAGTAGCTATAGATAGAAAATGTTTGCTCCGAGTGAAAAGAGGTGGGTATTTTTAACATAGTATGACAGACTCATGCAATAGGCATGTTTTCTAATTTTTTTTTTTAATGTCCGCCTTGTAGATTAATGAATTTTATTGGACACGTATTTTTTCTTTTTTCCTGCAAACATAAAATGATCAAAATACAGAGAACGGAAATTACGCGTGACGTCACTCCTCGCTACGATTTTTGCCAAGGCGTGGCGTCATAAGCCCCCACTCCGAAACTTTAAAGCGTTGTATCTTTGTAATTCTTTATTGTTTTGATAAAAGAAAAAATACGTGTCTAATATTTTTTTATTATCTAACTGACGGACTAAATAGATTTTAACTTTTCATACCCAGTCAACATCCCCAACAAAATGAATAAATGTCTTGTTTTTTATAAATAATAAGAACTTTAAGTAACCCCAATTTTATCGGAAAGACCAAATCAACATAATTGTTATGTAAAATAGTTGTATTGCATTTTTTTGGCATGCCTCGCATAATGCTTGTTTATAAATGTTACATAAATGTGGCATTGGAGCTTATAATATTTTAATTTTGTGTTAAATATTAAATGAATAATTGTATTTAAAATTTAATTAGACGACACCATTTCTTTATTAAAAACATATACAAAAGTAAATATAAAATTAGAATATTTAATTGAGCACTGATAAGCTTTGAAATAAAATACAATTAAGTGGAATATTAAGAAAGCTCATTTCATTATTTAAAAAAAGCGATAAACGCAATACAGTGGGTGGTCCTTTTAACGTTTCATCGTGTTACAAATAAAAAACATAAAAAGAAACGACACTCAATACTTTGAATTGTTTAAATTTTGAAGGACTACAATCGTTTGTTTTTTGTTTTTGAAAACAGAAGCAGGATTGCAAGTTAGTATTAAGTTATGTTCGAAATTCAAATAAAGAATTTCATATTAATCTGGTCTTTTTTTTAAAACTTTTTGTTTTATTACGAAATTAAAGCTAATGCCAGTTTTTTATAAATATATATATATAATACACATTTTAATATATATATATATATATATATATATATATAATACACATTTTAATTATAGCTAAATAGAATAATTCTTAATAAACAGTTTTTTCATTCGTCCTAAAATGATTACCTTAAGGACATTTATATGTCGTATTTCTTTTGTACTAAAAGGAAATACGACGATACAAAAAAATACTTTTTAAAAAGGTCTATCAGTAAACAATTTCAACAACTCCATCATGAAAGCTCAACTCCGAAAAAAAAAAAAATTATATCCATAATGATCTGAAGTTCAAAAAAACTTTTGATACAAAATAAAATTGGCAGTTCCATAAAATATGTTGGCAGTAGCAGTTAGCAGGCAATAAACCAACTGACACTATTAATCACTCGGCGACGGCAACGAAATTCATTTGGCAACTATATGGAAAATATTGAAAAGTTTATTGGAAAAATTGATGATATTTTCAGCCTGCACTCACGTGGAATATGTATTGTGTTTGAGGCGAGCAGATTACAATTGTTAAAAAAACATGTAAGTGTTTTGTAATTTAATTTAGTACCTCAGGTTTTAGTATACACGTTACCTTAGATCCTTGCTTCGTATTTCAAATTAGATACTAATCAAAACAAATTATTTGTTTTAAATTGAAATACCTTAATAAACACAAAACATTTTAATAACCTTATTATTTTTTATAATTATTCATTTTTTTATATATTACAGAATAATGACGTATTAAATGTAACAAACACAAAAAAAATGGTAACGATTTTTACTTTTACTCTTTTTTTGTTTAATTTAATTACATACATTCTTTAATGTATATACATTCTTTAATTTTGAAGCATAGTAACCGCATTTATTTTTTTATTGTTGTTTTATAGTTTTTAAATCTGTGGGAAGCATTATAAAGATAATGACGTTTCAGTAATTTGATACCTCCAGACAAACTCTTACATGTTATACGCTCTAGTATGTAATATCCAATAAATTACATCATTTAAGGTGCCTCTATTCTGTAAATGTTAATCACACACCTACCTACTCGTAGGTACTTGACGTCCAAATAATTTATCTTGGTTTCATTAAATGGAAATTGATTAAGTGAAACTCTTGACTATATTATCTTCTACTACAAAAATAAAAAATACTTACTAGCAAAATTATAGATTGTATTTTCTAACTAGTTTCACCCGTTTTATTTATGATTTATTTTTTTATTTTACACCCTAACCTGGCCCGACAATCATGTAAGCAAGTAAAAGTATACTCAATTTATTTATTAAATAATTAATTAGTTTTAAAGCCAATTATTTCTAGAAAACTCTTTGCCTCCATGAAGTCTAAACATGTTGTTGTAAAATACAATGCACACATAATATTATATAGAATGGAATAAACAACTAAAACCTAACGATTCGTTGCGAACATAAAACTCCTTATACTAAACACGTATTTTCCTAAAATAACCAAAATTATTGATTGAGGGCAACGTTTTCTAACAATAAATATCAAGACAATAGATTACGCGGATGATGTTATATTAAAGTCTGTGTTGCCCAAAACGTTGTTTATGAATTGCTTTTTTGCCAAATCCAGCAAATTTTATATTAATAGCCGTGTACCATTTCATTAATATACCTCACCCAATATTTTGTTTAGTAACAAATGATAATAGAATATTAAGCCTTTTAAAACGAATAAGCGCATTTAATCATATTATTTATGCGTCTACTTCCATATTTGAAATCAGTTACAACTTAAGTATTCGAATTTCGAAATGCGGGTTCCTAACAAACACCGCGAAAATAGGTTTTTATTTATTTATACAAAAATTAGTTGTATATGCCAATGCCTGATAATTTTTCCTTTAGTCACTGTGAGCAAGTTAACTTGCACATCCTCAGTAAGTCTGTAATATGAGAAACATAAGAAAATCAATTTGTCTAGTGGTATCACCAGACAAATTGCACGAGACACGTGAGAGGGACAAAACACAACCCCATCTCGTCTACTAAAAACAACCATCCATCTAGCGTACTACGAAAATATCCGTACCAATAATAAATCACCAGACATTTCTCAATCGACATTTTACACTAAAACGTACGGAAGTTACCAGTTAGACGTGTCTGTTTACCAGGATTGGGCGACAACTATGGGACTATGTCACTCAGTACACGAACGAAATTCACGTTCATAATTTTCAGTAAAAATACGCGGTCTAAAAAAATTAGAGTAACACGCGAATCTGTATTTTAAATCGCTTCTTTTGAATGTTGTAGATATTACCAGTAATGTATTTTTGGCTCTGAAAAAGAAACACAAATAACCAACCTTGCCCATTGATGAGGTATAAAATAGGTATAAATTGTGTGTTTAGACAGCACGTGTTTTTTTTTTAATATACATCCAATTTGTATAATTTGTAAAACATGACTTTTATGTGTTGCACAGATACTTTTAACAGTAGAACATATATTTAAATGTCAACAACAAAACTTCGTATTAATTACAATCGCACATTTCACCATTCATTCAAAAACTTTCCAACTGTCAAAAACCTTTCAAAACCCATAACAAACGTCATAAAAATATGGTTATGTTTTTAAATCTACCGCAACATTGTCACTGAAACCTAATCGACAAGTTATTTCATCATTGCGTATCAATTGCTTTCTGATATTGCCGAGCCATATCGTAAATGAAATTTTAATGGGCGGTGAAACTAAATACCGCTGCGTTTAAACTAATATGGAACTTTAACCGCCAAACGACGTTAATGTTTCCATAAGTATTTTAAAGAAATTAACTTGACCCTAAACCACTTTATTTGTATTACGACATATTTAATTTTCAATGCTGATAACATTGTTGCATTATTACACTGGTAACCCATTTTACATGTCGACTGACACTTAAACAAAGTAGTAACGTCACTAGCAAAATCCAAAATCGATTACTGAAAAAGCATCGAATGCCAATCGAGTTATCACGGTAAGTGCTATCGTACACGAGTCCAAAAATACGCACGTACCGTGCAAAGTGAATAACGTATTCGGAAATTGTGAACGTTGTCGACAGCGAGTTCAAATGACATCAATAGTGCAACGAACGAATGCAGCAGTGCAAAATTCAGATACGACCGTTTATAAATACAAAGCAGGGGTTTTAAATTGGGGTGGGTCAGTTCTTTATTATTCTAAACGAAAGAGGTCTTAATAAAATTGAGTAGAACAATATTAAAACTTGTTTTAATAACTTCGAATAAAAACAGACTGATACATATTTTTAAAAAATGTTTCCGTATTAAGTATATTGTAAGATGTTTTACGTCCTTGTATCAGTCGTAAAAACCAAAAATTCGAACCGCTTACTTGCTAATTTAAAATCAAGTTATCACAGTAAGTGCAAACACGAATCGGAAAATACGCGTACGTTATGGAGTGAGTCAATTCGAATTTCGAACGTCAGTGAATCTTCACGAAATGGCAGTGCAACGAACGTTTTAGTTACAAATACACACAGACGATTTAACAGAACAAATTGCGAGTATGTAAGATATTTCAGCGATAGTAGGGGGAGTCCGGGATAGTTTAGCAGGTAGGAGACAATAGCCACTGCTCATATAATCTTTGTGGAACTAGATATTGCGACGTTGCTACACTCTTAGGACTCCTTAGGCGTCTACCAAGTCGCTCACGTGACCCTGTTGCGATCGGCACTTTGGTTTAGGATTGAGAAGTGACAACACATTTTCGTGCCGGTAAGTAACTTTTTTCAATGTTCGATATTTGATTTCTGTTGCTCACTGTAAATAAATTCCAGCTTGTCATTTATTTACATCGTAAGTGTGATTATCCTAGTAACATTTACGGCAAATAGCTTTTACTCAAGTGTTACAGTTTTTTATAAATTTCTACTAACAGATAGCTTGGCAAGGGGTGGGAGACATTACCCTGGCGGCGGGAGGAGACTTTACCCAGGGTAATCTCTCCCATCGTTGTCCCGCAATGATATTTTATTCCAGATTTGCAAGCAGAATTATGTCGCAGACTTTGAACCAATCCAATATTTTGACTAAAACATCATCATCAGTATTCATGAATGAAACTGTGGCGTATAGAGCCAATTCGCCATCAATTTTGAGGAGTAATCTGATCAAGCAATTGCAATATTAACACAATCGGCAGAGGTGGCTTCTATGTCTCAAGATCTGGATAAGACATTGGCAGATTCTGATTCGCGACAAAAAACAAAAATACCACAAATAATTCGTCCAATTTCAAAAGCTGCTCCTAGAAAAAGTCTTCGTCGTGGTAGACAGCCCGGAAAAACTAAAATGTCAACAAAAACGGCAGAAAAACTAGACCTATGTTGATTATGCACTACACATAACTGAAAGAGATCAAGAAGGAAAAAAAAGACAGAAAACAGACACGTTTTACAGTCAAGTGACAGTCAGACGGACCTTAACGAAGACCCCCAGTATGATAATAACTATTTTTGTTCTTAACTTTGACAGTAATTTTAATTTAAGTTTGCTGACAACATACAAGGTTTACTACTACTAGGACTATTATTTTTGCTACAAAGGTACCTAAGTTACTAAAGATGTTTCTCCATGTTTATGAGATATTGTTAAATGTTTAGATATTGTTGTAGACAGATTGAAATATTTCTTATAGTACCTATTACTGTTGGTTCTGAAAGTAGTAATTATTAATATTGTTGTTTTGTATAAAAAATATAGTTTTTGTTAAAAATGGTTTCTAATTATACGTTTATAAACACACACTATATTGTAAAAGTAACAAAGTTTAGAAATATATTTGACACTAGTTAAGTCCTCACTTATGTATCTCAAAGAGACTTAAAGTACCTTCTTCGTGTTCTCATACTACGTAATATTATGTGTAATATTTTTATGATTAAATTTCTTTATAAAACTATAATTTGTAATGATTATTTTGCCTATTTTTAAACCCGGGTAAAGGCTCCCTACTTGGAGGGTCAAGTCTCCCACCCAGGCGGGAGATATTAGCCGAATGTCACTTTGCTAAAAATCGTTAATTGCTCATAAACTATTAATGATGTATCAAACTTTCTTAAGAGAATATATAGCTAAATAATGCAGCTTAAGATACAATTTTTAAAAAATAGCAATTTGTAAGTATAGAACGATTTATGAACATTTTAGTGGAAGGCGGGTATACTCTCCCGGACTCCCCCTACGTATTAAGACTTGAACTAATGTAAATTTAATTTACTTTAAGATACGTTATATGTATGATGTTGTACGTTGTATCGTATTCTATTCAATTTACAGAATTTTTTGAAGTGAAACTTCTTTAGGCGCATGAGGGTAAAATTTTTACAGATGAAACGTCACGCCGGTTTGCAACGGAAGTCAATTTTTTATGATAATTGGTTTGAATGTTAGGTAGTTTTAATATTTACAAATAACATGTGGTATTTCAACTTGCCACTCGTCATTTGATAATTTAATAAATCATTTACCATAAAATAAAAATATTTCATAAATTCGCTTTTCTAAATTTTGAATTCAAAAACAAAACTTAATTAATAATTTCTAATATTGACAAAAAACACGTGGCATTTTTATTTACAATTCGTCATTTGAGATTTCAATAAATCATTGTGCATAAAATACTAATAACAATATTTCATAAATTCTTTTGACGAAATTTTAATTTAAAAATTGGAATTTCTAGAGTTATCATTAATTTACAAAAATTTTGTATATATTTAAATTGGATTAGGTATTTTTAATATTTACAAAAAATCACGAGGAATTTTAATTTAATATTAAATATAATTTCAAAATACTTCAACTGCCAGGCAAGAAATCAGTCAAGGTATGATCTATAACATGATTTACTTACTTACTATGAATAAACTATACCAATGTAATTTGAGAGGCAATTATAGGTTATACATTAGATAAGCATTTATTTCTTAGTATTTATATGGCACATTGAAGTCTCATTAGAATAAACAGTGATTCAAATATATACCTATTACCATAGCTGCTGAAGAAATATTGAATAAACTATACATGCAAATGATAAGAACATTCAAAATTAAATTATATACTTAGATAAATAATTTAGTTTAACACATTTATGGATATAGATTCAAATATACAATGAATATGCATTTAATATAGGTTTGGATTAGTTAGTTTTAAGTGTAAATATAGTAAAGTTTGTTATGTAAAGATATTTACAACACAATATAAAGAATAAAATATATGAATAATAGTTGGTATTTAATATTAACAGTGTATTTTATATTCTTAATGTATACATTTGTTTTACAAGTTTAAAAAAATGTATAATAATAATATTATTCTAACCATAATATTTCTACACCGGATAGGGTAGTATATGTGAACCATTATATAATTATTGAAACATCTGCATTCTGCAATTATCATGAACTAAGAAATAAATAATATTCTATTCTATAATAGTAAAATATAATATAGACCTATAAATGTACCACTACTGGGCACTGGCCTCTCCTAAGGTTGAAAAGGAATGAGCATTGATTACCACTCAGCAACTGAATTAATTACAATATAAAAAATTGTCCATATTAATAATTCTTACCTTATAGGATTGATTAATTATCAAATACTTTTTTTATTTTCCAGATATGTGATGACCAATATTGAATGAAATATTTAAACCCTTTGGAGGTGCAAATTATGGTTCATTTATATGGGAAAAAGTGACAAACCAAAAATAGAAAGATAGTAGTAAACACGATGCAAGCAAATTACAACAATAAGCATTGTTCTTCATTTTACCACCTTTATATTGTAAACATTTGTAACATTAATAAAATTTATATTCCATTTTACTGTTAATTTGTTATAATGAGTGATTTCTGTCATTTATTTTCATTGAATAAATTAAGTCTATTAGTATATTAACTGCACTATATATATATATATATATATCTAATTGCAAAGCACATTAATTGTGTGAGTAGGTACCTACTATGTTTGTTTGTACTAGGAAGTTACAATTTCTAGATGTTATTATGTATCTTGCCGATGGTGACTTTATTTTATAAATTAGAATTCTATTTATAGCATTGTAATAAGTGACTTATTGGTCTAGAATAAAATTATATTTGTCAACAACATTATTATGTTTTCCTAACCTAAAGACTTACCCAACTTTGTAGCATTACCAATAGGTACTAGGTAGTATATTACTTTGCCAGTGTAACATTTCATAATAGCTAATTGTTGCTATTAAAATAATTAATAATCATAATACCTAGTAAGTTCATAATAAGAAGTGTTAAGTTACTATAATATATTATATTAGAGGAATAGTACCTAGTATTAAAAGTCCAAATACCAAGATTGCAATACTTTTATTTTTAATATAATAGGTACAGTAAATCTCTGCCAGGGAAGACAATGTATATAATATAACCTATAATTATGACGAATCTTAACAATATTAATAGAAGGTAAATGGTCGACTGTGGCTGTCTTTACTCTGCATGTTTCCGTGACGGGGCCGTGGAATGTGGACATCCGAGGGCCGAAGCGGGATTCGAGGCGACCGTCAACGGCGCCCGAGCTGTTGGCGCGAAATATACGCGCACCCAACCAAGGCGCGTAGCCATAGCGGGCATAGCCAATCAAATTCTAATGCACTGCGGTCGAATACGATGCACGACACTCAAAGTCAAAGATTTATCGCACTTGAAGCCTTTCATAACAATTCTGTGGAACTTCATAACTTAGTAGGTAGCCTTATGTACGCATAACAATACTCATATTAATAATATTGTTGTACAAACATCCAACTTTCACATGTAGTATTTTCCTAATCAATGCATAAAGAGTTTGGTATATTGTGTGCATGCATGATACATTTAGCTCGCGTTAAGGTTATTGGTCCTCGGTTTACTAAACATCTTAGAAGTTTTATATAATAAATCACATTATCACAATGTAAACAAACTTCTAAACAAAATAAACTTTTCTTTCAAACTTGAAGTATAACCACCACTATTTAAATAGGCAGCCGCTCACATTAAGTACGATAGATACAAATTTCAATCTATTTTGGTCGGTTTATCAACATTTGCTCGTCCGTTCCACAGATTACATATAGTAGAGTCTAGTCCGTGCGTTTCGTTCGTTCTCATTCCTCACGTCTTACGGTGAGCAAACGCACACTTTATAGTTAGAGTAAGAACAACTTGCACTCGCAAGTTTACTGTCGTCGATGCGTTAGACGTAAACTCGATTTACGTGATAGTAAAGTATTTCAATTGACAGTTGGTGACTCGCACTAAGCATACAGATGTTGAATATCCTTCCTCTTAATCTTGGAAATTTAAAGTTTTAGATTTGTATAAATATAACCAAGATTTATAAATTAGTTCGCCAAAGAATAATAAAGATAATTATAAAGCGGCAATAGCCTAATGGTCAGGGTGACCGCCTTGTGATCGAGAGGTCGCAGGTTCGATCCCCACCCATTACACTATTGACGTGAACCCACTCCAGATACAAGCATATTTAGCTTAGTTGGAGGGGTTAACAAGATTGCTAGTAATGTGAATTCTACCCACATTGCTAGCAACCTTTTAAAAAAAAAAAAAAAAAAAAAAAAAAAAAAAAAAAAAAAAAAAAAAAAAAAAAAGAAGTTTCACTTCTGACATGTGTACTTTGTACGCACGCATGTTTTTTGTTGGCTATTTCTGAATTCTGCGACGGTTTAAATTTGGAATTTTAAACATTATCTCAATGTTGTTCAATTGTTCTTTGCAGTGAAATAAGATTTGAAAAATAAAATAAGAATGTCCGATTTAGAATCTATATGAGAAGCGAATACGAATTTAACAAGGCATAATTCTTAGAGCACAATTGAATAATTCCACAAATTTAACCATTTTGTAAGCACGCGTATTCTAATTTGCTTGTAACTCATGGTTTAACCGCGCAGTGCTATCGCCTTTCAGTAGTAGCGATACATCCGTGAAGTTTATTACAATCCTGTTTACATAACACTACGCTTTCTAATGAGAATTAATTTAATTTAACTGTAGATTTTACAAAAGTACTGCCTGTTTTTGTATCGTTATGATTTGAATATTTAAGCGTCTCATAGTGAAATTTTGTAAGAAAAATTTGTTGTAGTTCTGCGCATAAATAGAGAACACAAATAATTGATTACTAATAAATGTAAAAAGGAACCGACTTTATCGAAATTTATATGGGACCACCTCTAAAGGTAGAGTGACGACTTAGAGTTTTTAAAATCGATCTACTATTGCCGGAGATATCGCGTAACAAACACACAAACATTTTTAAAATTCCGCATTCATTGAAGGTATTTTACTTTTACAATAAGACATTTGAACGATTTTATCGAAATTGCACTATACGTCATTATAATGCGACAAGACGACATCCAGACACAATTTGTCAAAACTGCTCGAAAACTCGCGACAATATACTTAAAAGTAAATATATGGGAGCTCCACAAACACATAGTTTATGGGAATCGATATTAATAATGTACGTGCAAGTAAACAGTACTGATTGTTATTCCTACCGATAGGTTCCGTATCAAAACATGTTTTGCTTCAAGTACTAAAGAAAATACTATGGCTCGTTGTAATAAATTCAGGAATTTTTGATTAAATAACTGTAATATACTTATACCAAGGTCTTGCTAGAAAGTTGAGAAAGAAAGTAAATGTATGTTATGTAATGATAACTAAGTTAACGACTCTACGAAAATTTTGCACTGTCAACAATTATGTTGCCATGGTAACCACATAATCAACTTGCAATATAAACCTATGACGTCACGTATCTTATTCGTGCACACGACATCCCTATTCTGAGTAGAATTACGGAACAGATATTGAAGTTGACTTAGTTCGCTTGTTAGCTAATCTGATAAAAGTTGTCATAGAGAAATGCTACGACGTAGAAACGTAGAGCTTAGATCGAAAGGTACAAATTACGATAGATTGTCACTTTCATTTTTTTATACAATTTATTTGCTTTTCCATATTCATATCGTTCAAATTTGGGTAGAATAGCGGTTGCCAAATCAATAAATGTAGATTATATAAGGTGATAGGATACATAAAAATAATTCTCTGCTTGTGCAAAATTCAAGCTAGAAAAACAACGAACCCACAATTGATTATAATTATTTACATGCTGTTACTGTCAAAAACCCAACATATGCATCTTATTTAATAAGATACTAATAAGTACAAAAAAATAAAAGACTGGAAAAGTGCGGGTTCGACTAGCACACGAAGGGTTCCGTAACAGTATATATATAATTTTTAAAATTTGTTGTCATAGTTGCAAAAGAAATGCACACTGTGAAAATTTTAAAACTGTGAAGAACAGCGGAGGCTTTGTAATACGGTCCCGTTAGCACCCTTGGAATACGGAACCCTAAAAACGTCAATGGTCAGATTTTAGCGATCAACTTTTATGAATTTGAGTTTCATTGCGAATGGATAGTTAGATAGATACCTAGGTACTACACAACGAATATATGAATTTCTTGAAACATTAAATACAAGGAGTAAACTTGACAAGGTTGAATCCGAAATACAGCAATTAAACAACCCCGTCCAATAAACTATATTGCCATTCTCTTAACTAATTGACGATATTAATTAGCTCAATGCCGTAGAGTTTCGAATTAGTACCTACAAAATTAGGACAATATAGTATTACAATAAAGAAAAGTAAAAATATTTCTTTAAATTACCTACTATCAAAATATTTGATTAAAAATGTATGTAATTTCAAGAAATATTTTTTCTCTTTGAGTTGAGAAAAGTATTAATATAATAAGATAAATGATGTGGATGTTTTTACAAACCCTTTTAACACAACGAATAGTTTTAGTTCAAAACACGCTCCGTTTGTGACCAGCCATTAAAGTAACGTAAAATGTTAATACGCTTAAAACCAAGTTGACTTGAAAGAGTTTTGTCTACGATTCGTTATTTCGTTTATCCTATTAAATCTATCGTTTTATGTTTTATTGTAATCATAAGTATATATTACTTCGCGTCTTTTTTAAGAAGGAGTAAGCAGCAATGTAATATTGTACACATTATACACCGGTGAATGTACAAGACGCATAAAAATCCTACTTTTGGGCACAATTCCAAACCGCACAATTGAGTAATAGCAGAAAAAATATACTTCACAAGATCCGGAGATAGGACTGTCATTGGACTTATGCAATTATTCTTCTCTCTCTAAATTCCACTTAGCATTTAGCGTCAAACTTAGGACCGAAAATTACGAAAAGAAAACCATGAATTTTGACATGATTTTGACGTTAGACAGCTCTGCATTCAACGATATTTTTTATAGATTACAGATTACTTTTGAGTTACAATTATGGCTACCTAAGGTGGGTTTTCCCCAGTAAAAAAATCGCCACTTTAACCTAACTCTAATAAAATAAAACCTATGTAAAAACCTGTTAAAACTGACAATTTTCTATGATAACTAATTTACGATAGGCCTAATGCGAACAAAAACCTAAAACCAAGTTAAAAAAAGTTCTTATTGTAGGGTGTGCATAAGTTCTATTTATCATACAACATATTAGTATCGACATGATCATATTAAAATCATGTTCTTGAAGGAAGCTGTTATAAAACGTTGGACATAATCCGTCACTTATGCGTAATCGCCATCGTTAAACCTGCTACCTTATTGCCATACACGATTACTGAGATGCTAAGGTAAAGACACTTTAAAAATTACAAATTATATTCGTCATTAAACAATTCATTAAGTAAAAGACAGATTAAGGAAAGTAACATCGTTACGTTTAAGGCAATACTCATTAAATACTTTTGAAGTAACTATTAAGAACACATGTGTAAAGAGAGTTTTAGATGCTGAGAGGAATAAATAATTAAACTATAGAGCGCGCATATCGAGTATGAACTGTTGGCACTAGTATGAAAATGGAAAATCGTAAAATTAGTGTCAAAACAGACCGCACCGTCTTATTAAAACTACCTCAAAACTCAATATTACCGTTAGTCGATATTTTTGCATAAACGTCTGTCGTCGCACGGAAAATCACTAAAATCAGTAAACGAGCGTAGTACATTTAGCTAAAGATGTGCATAGGGGCTACTAGCGATGCGCACGCTCTATGCTTGTCCAAGTTTACTCTAAGTTTAGATGCTATACAAAAACGTGTAATAAAAGTCTGTGCACAATCCTCATAATATAAAACAAAAACCTATCAGCTACTGAAGTATAACTTCCGTTGTCAAATGTCGACAAGCAAAAGGAGGCCACCAAAACTGAGGAGGAAAAAATACATGACACGAATAATTTCACTGAAGCATTACTTAAGTTGACATCGAATTATTTTTTATGAAACATCCACTACACGCAAATCTACAAAACTAATAAACCGAATAACAAACGAAAATAAACAGCGCCAACAACATAAGAAATAACTACCTTAATATAACTTTTATTTAGCGGAAATAACGTACAGTCCACCACACACGAATGGTAACGTTGATTTAACAACGTCTTTATTACAGAGTAGTAAGGTTGAAAATTCAAATTTGTTGTTACTATAAACGCGAGGTGTATTGTACCAAATATATTTGCTTGTACCTAAGAATGTTTATATGCTTTGAAACTTTCCGAGTCGTGGATGCAGTTTCTTAGATACGTTTTCGGAAGTACAGTTGCGTTGCAAACAGTTATCCGCGAACTTATTCTTACTTGAAGTCAATAACACCGTTTCAGTGAAATATGGGATAGCGAGTTAATATCCATTCCAAGTTATTCCTGCGTACACTATACGATTATGTTGAACAACATTTCACCTGGACATATTGTGCTGCGTCGTGCATTTTTATTCTTAGAATAAAATGTACAAGTTTTAGAAACTAGTCGCGTTTGCTGACTAATATATTGCATTTATAAGATTGATTATTGTATTGGAATCTTAGAGTAAAAATAAGTAAACTATACAGTGCGCCTCACAGAGTATGAACTGTGAGCACCAGTATGAACCAGTAAAGAAATAGCGCGCCGTTTTATTTAAACTATCTCAATACCTAATATTACCCTAATAATATCGGAACTATCGATATTTTCGCATAAGCTTTTGTCGTTGCACGGAAAATCACTTAAATCAGTAAACGAACGCGGGCGTAGTACTTATAGCAACAAAATTTGCTGCTTACGCTCGGCACAACGGGCTACTAACGATGCGCGCACTCTACACTTGTCTATGTATACTCTAAGATTGATAAAGATCACTGTGGCTACGTGTATTTTAAATGTTTCAAATATCCAACATCGTAAAATTAAGACAGATTTGAGTCTTTCTGCCTCCCGTGACCTGACATTAAACAATCCTTATCCATACTCAATACTTATATATTAAATGCGAAATCAACTCTGTCTTTCTGTATGTTAAGCTTTTACGGCTAAACCGCTGAACCGATTTCGATGAAACTTGGTATGGGGTAAGCTTAAATCCTAAGAAAGGTTACGCGCAGTTACACGGTCAGAGCCGCGGGCAACAGCTAGTAATCTATAAGATACAAAAATGTTAATTATAACAAGAATAACAATTATTCATTAATCTTCAGTTTAGTGAGATTCTTAAATAGGCTTTGAGACCTAAAAGACAAAAGAACATCTTATAGTAAATAAAAAGGTATACTACACACGAAAAATAATATCCAAGTTTCTTTTCATATCAATTCTAATAAAATGAGACCATCGTTAGAACGTATTACGATTTTATACGTTTTTTATTGTTCATATTGGTGACATCCCTAATACATTTGCATGATGTAGCTATACATTGCGGCTGGCAACCCTAACTCATGTTACATAACTTTATTTTTTTCATATCGGCATTACAGCGATCCTAATAAAAACATTTACTAAAACAAATGTAGGTCAAAAATGTAATGTTAGTTACTAAATTGAAGTAATTAGAAAAATGTGCTACGTGTAGAATGTAAAGAAATTTCGTTAGCAAAGAACCTTGAGACTTCACGTGTACCTAAGTACCATAAAAGTTTATTTTTAATTAGATGAAATTTTACTAAAATATTTTTAAGTTGAATTAGGAAATGTTTTTGTTTGCCATCTTTAACCAGAGCCCTTGGACTTTGAGTTTATTTAACACGCAGTATTTTATCAAAACAAATTTCATTATTAAAATCCCATAGAATAAAACGTAATTCATGATTAAATAAAACGTAATTCAATTGTTCATATTACAAAAATACTTAGACATACCTTTAGACTTATGTGAGATATCTTGTTGTACCATATACCTACCCATACTGCTTTGTTGTGCACAAAGCAAATAAAGGATTTTATAGCTAAGAAATTACCTCTCTGTGATGAGCTATTGTAAAATAATTTTCTTTAATTTATGACGTGTTTAATCGTCATTTTTGTGAGACCATATGGTTAAATATCTGTTTCCTTGTTATTAAATTAGAACTCTAGTTGTGCCATATAGGTATTAAGTATATCGCACAACAAGAGTTCTAATTTGGAAATTTATGTTGAAATTATTAATAATTTAATCAGTACAAGGTAACAGATATTTAACTATATACCTACGGTCTTACATAAATGAGGATTGAACACGTCATAAAGTATAGAAAATTATTTTGCACTAAGTTATGAAAGGACGACTATAAATATTTAATTCAAACTGCAAATTTTCTATACTTTTATCTTACTATTAAATTTATATACATGTTAATTTCACATTCATCAAACGCGCGAATTGTGAAACGCACGAAATTAAAATATGTAGTCGTTAAGTCTCTGAAATTTTCCGATCTACTGCGAAATTTCCTTATATTTTCTTTCCGTACCTTCTACAAAGTATTAGAAAACTTACAAAAAAGATGAATGAAATCGGTGAAGGCGTTCTTAAGTTATGGCGTCACCAAGGGAAATCGGCATTATTTTTTATATATTATACAGATTATATTATTTCGAAATGAAATATTATTGATAGGCTCAGAAATATTTCATTTTCCCGAGCCCCTTAAGAAAATCCTTATCAAGTCTGGTCGCCATCTTTACACGGAAAACAGGCTAGAGTCTTGTTAATTTTCGCTTACATCTCATATTACCGACACATAATGTCATCAGATATGCTACCAGCTGTTTCAATGTTAATTTTACTTCCCGGCCCATGATAAGTTCAGTCGATTTTAATTACTGAAACTTATATAAGTACATTATAGATAGACCAAAAAGGTTACATAGACAGACCACCAAACTCTAAGTTACAGAGAATATAAATTCCAAAATTCAATCGAAAAATTCAATCACGTTTATTTTTTAAATTAACAATTTACGTTCGATTTTTTTAAATGAATACATGTTTTTTCTTTTTCTAATTCTGACAAGGGCTTTGCGTTATTCATCCTTTTTTTTTTAATCGACACATCTATTTTTTCCTTGTACTATGCCTATATAGTTGTTCAGTCGATTATGGTCAGTTCATACTGGTTGCACCACATCACTACTATAACGTGTTTAGAACATTCCAGTTTCAGTTTTATGGGATTCAGTTAATACAGCCTTTAACCATTTTGCTCAGATTGTAGGATTAGACAGATGAACATGTAACGTTTTGTAGTTTGATATTGCTTGTTTGACTTAAAATATTTGAATGTTTCGTCTAAAATCTGGAAGGGTCATAAACTTTTTTAAAAATGATTTTGTGAGCAAATCTTTATAATATAATTATAAGTCTGTTATTGTATGAATCCCAATAATAACACTTTTTAAAATTGTTATTTAAATAGAATAACTATGTCGATAGACATTAGTCGGAACCGTAACTATTTTTATAAGAAACAATAGAACGCCTAATAAAATAAAGTGGTAACACCAAACAGTGCCAAAGTTGCCAGTTTTACGAATACCTAGTATTAGTTTGAGAGAAGTTCTAACTATAATGTCAGATTTAACTGCCAGTAAATCTAGACCTAAACTGCTTCTGTATTATTTTTGTCTATAAAATCGGCCGATACAAACAAACAACGAAAATACCCTAATTGGTCTAGACAGTTAATTATATTTTTATGAATATTTTGTTTGTCTATCAACACTAGTAGAATTCCAGAATTGATATTATCATGTTAAGTATCTCTCTTAAAGAAAGAGATTTGGTTCTAGTGCTTAACATAAGCGCTGCGATACTTCTAGTCCTAAGTTCTTAAAATGTTTTCCGGTAATATTTATTAGTAGATAGATATTAGTTTTTTACGTTAAAAATGGCCGAATACTCAAAACGTTAGTAAGGCGTTAGTAACGCAAAAAATTACCGTAGTAGCTACCGACTGTTGTAATAAAAACTAATTATGAACAGTGTAAGTACCTAACTAGAGAAAAGATCCGTGTAATGAAAAAGAAATACATTTCAAAAAAACTTTTGTAATGAACGTACTCGTCAGATTTAAGTATTATCGAGAAAATCAAGAAAATGTTTCATAATTTTAAATCATGAAATATGTTCAACATAAGATTCAATTTTAAAATACCTACTTATAAGTGTCCCGATTAACAAAATACATCGAAACTGAATTTAAATTCTAAAAAATAATTCTAACAGTAGATATCATAATGGTAATCATTTATTCCGACTAATTCCCACTCTACCTACTTTATTAAAAACATGATTTAAACTTTAACCACGAAAGTCAATAATAATTATTTAAGTTAGGAAAAACATGACTCAACGATATTTTAAAATCTTTAATCTAAACAGATTCTAAATAAAAATACTAACCATAAAATCTCTACAAACTACGTGACTGAAAATATTGTGTGGCTTAGAGAAATGCAGATATTTAATTCCCTATTCTAAGTACCATAAAACGACATTTCTATTATTATATCTTTCAATCAAAATAACCCGCAGCAATTAAAAATACATGGTTTTACTACCCAATAACATATTTACAAAACCCTGTAATTATTAAGCTTAAGTAAACATGTTATTTATTAAATACTTAGTTTTACAACTAAAAACATAAGTTGTAAGAAGATTTACAACATATTTAGTATCTCTACTAATTAATATTTCATGAACAAAACGTTCATTACCTTTCGTTATTGCGTCTGCCATTAAACGACAGTTATCTTCATCCGGTATTTATGATTAAATATTAATTTTATTATTGGAACAGAAATATTTCTGATACTAATACTATAAGAAATTAATCATTAATGCTTGATGCCGCCGATCGTGTATAACAATTTTCTTAGTGGCCAGTAACCCGTTAATGCGATGGTGGCTTTGTCGACGCGTTTTTTATTAAAATAACAAGTATTTTTTCTAATACTTTTTAATTTTTGTTAAAGTAAAATATGAGACCTACAGGATTTCTTTAAGAGTTGACTGTCGAATGTTTTTTTAACGAATAAACTAGTTTTTTTGTAACCGTTTCCAAAAGAGAAATCACATAAACTCAAGATGACAAATTGACAAGTTAAGAGACACGCGTCAGTCATTTATCTTCGATAATAATGCGTTTATCATAATCATAAACTAATATTAACGCACATTCCACTCAACAGCCCAATAACCGCCAACCTACGCATTTTCTCATAGTTTTCCGGAAACAAATAAGTATCTACGGCAATAATATTAAGCACATAATAACTAATAAAATATGAAAAAAGTTTAAAAAATAAAATGAAAAAATAAACATTAACCAACCAAAAAACTCCGGAACAAAAAAATCCAAATGAAACAGTGCACAAAATAAAAATCACTTCACACCATTAATGTTTCAGCACACCGGTAAAGCACAAAAAAAAATATAAAAAAATCTTAAAAAGCTCTGAAAGTTGTCTAAACACTGTTAAGGACACCAACACACAACTTTACCGTTTGCCGCCAACTGCTCCAAATTTTCAAGGACAGGCAAAAAAAATTGTTCGGTATATTAATTAAATATTTCGCGAATACGAATTTCAAGTTTCGCGTCGCGTCGCCGCGCGTTCTCCGGGAATGTGGAATTTTCGGCTATGATGGGGAAGATGCTCGCATAGCTGTGGCTTAGATGAGACTGTGGTGTGGTACCGCGTCGATCCAACTGTGTGGCCGGAGCCGACTTTCGCCCCGACCGGTCGCCCTACAGCTCTGGCAACCGGTGACGCATCCAGGAACACACTTCATTTACTATATTAAACACAGTGACAAATTATTTTTTCTCGGGATAATCTAACAGTGGATTACATAAGCATTAATAATTACAAAAAAAAAGAACGTATTACTCATATAAAAACTTAACGAGACGGAAGATAGAGATCAGCTTTGAATTATCGTCTGTTTTGCGAGAATGCATTTCAATGTAGCTACATTGAATCACCTTTTTTTCTCGTTCAATTATTTCTATCAAAAGTGCGGAGTCATTGCAAAAAATTGATAAGTCCCAATATTTATAAATAGTTTGTACATATTTTGATGTCGATCATATTTTAATGTTCGATCAACTTCAGCTTAAATATAAATAAACATGACTGCATTCTTTCTTCTAATGTTTGAGCATAATTTGTCTGAACTGGGTCAGCTATTTTACGACGAAAATAATTCCGTCAAACTACATCAAATTACCGGGTAGCGAGAAAAACAATTAAAGGCCATTTTAATAATAACTAAGTGACGAATAGAAAAACCGCAATCTGACTTGACTTATATGGTGCTGCAAATTTAAAATAAAGGGAGGGATGAGTGTTTTGTGTATTTAAAACATTTTATTTTATTGTTACCTAAGCTGTCGTTAAATTTGCAGAAATAATCTTGGAATGTTATCTACGAGTGTAAAAATTTATGTGCTTAATAGGAAAACAAACGATGTTTAATATTAATGAACAGATCATTAAGATTTAGCAGGAAAAAAAAATATATTACCATATTTTCCTCAAACTTTCATACTTATATTATAAATGCTAAAGTAACTCTATCCGACTGTGTTTCTATCTGTCTGTCTGTTATGCTTCCAGGACTAAGCCGCTGAACCGATTTTGATGAAACTTGGTATAGGGCAAGCCTAGATTCCAAGAAAGGGCATTGGCCACTTTTTGCCGCAATAACCAACATCCTCGCGGACGGAGCCGCTGGCAACAGCTAGTATTATTAAGTTTTTTAAATATAGACAACAGAGGTAATTAAATACTAATAAAATAAACCTGCTTAAAATAAAATACCTACGTATCTATCGAAAAGGAAAATGCCAATACATTTAGCAATATCAATAGGACATTATCTAGTATTATGTCACTAGTAACCTAGTTAAACACAATGCAAAGTTGGAACAAGGATTGCAGGGACCGCAGGAAGTGGCGAGCAGGATATTCCGACGCGAGTCAAACTACGCCGGAGTTGACAACAGTTGCACGTTTCGCTTTGCTGTTTATGATAGCCTGGTACTATGATTTCTCTATTCAAGTCGTTTATCATTTCGTAATCTTTATGTTTATTTCATTATTTAAAGTGTTCAGATATTTTTACTAATTTATTGATTTAATTAATAAATATTTCGGTTAGGTACATAAATATTTGTATTTCTTTAATCCTTTCTGGGTCACTTATAAAATATTTTTTATTACCTACTATAAAATTTGGTATTTTTTTTTTCTCTTTTAATGAAATCAAGTTACAAATCTCTTGAGCTCATCATTATAGTACGTGATCCAATTCTTAATTATACCTACGTTAACGTGATCCAATTCGATATTTATAATAGTGAATAATGACCAGTCACATCGAATTATTCTAGAAAAAGTGTCAAACAGTTTAACAGTTTTAAATATTGATAAAATCTAACATAAGTTGGCTACTTAAACAGCGTGGAATTGATTTGAAAGTCTAATTTTCTTTGGTTTGAAATTAATTAGGAATTAATTTAACGGGAGACTATAAAACATGTACTAAGAAATGTTTGGAAATGGAATACATTATGAAATTATATTCTTTTAAGATTCAATCTGGAGAGAATTAGTCAAGTCGCGAGTAGATTACGATTGAGTTCCATCCTTAGAGTAAACATAGACATGCATAGAGTGCGCGCATCGCTAGAAGCCCATAGTGACCAGCCTAAGCAAATTTTTATCTTTAAGTAGTACGCTTGTTTACAAATTTAAGTGATTTTCCGTGCGACGACAGACGTTTATGCAAAAATATCGATGGTTCCGATATTGAGATAGATTTAATAAAACGGCGCGCTCTGTTTTAACACAATTTTTTTAGTACATTTTACTTGTATAGTGCTTAGAGTTTATTAATGTTTTCTCTAAGGTTCCAACCTACTTTGCAATAATGAGAAAACATCTTAAGCCTCTGCTTTACAGTTCATTAACTTAGGCACTTATCAAACTTTATGGATGACAAGCCCGCTTGAAGATACACCAGTGTGATCATTCAATCAGTGTTTATATTATTTTAATGCGTCATTGTTAAGTCCATACGTTTTAGGAAATAAACATAACTTACATGGTAAAAGGTTATTGTTGATACCGCGTATTGCAATAATTATGTACTGTGTAGTAACTTTAAGAGTGCATACATACCTATTGTCGGGTCTGCCTTCACAATCGACTCATAAACGCATAATTTAAAATTTATTTTTACTGTAAGTTGCTTAAGACAAAGCACCATTGGGAATCACACGTTTTCTGAAGCCCTACACTATGATTTGAAAACCCTTTTTACGACAGTTGCTCATTCAACATTAGCGTTTACTTGACGCAACTATAGCACTAAAACATCAAAAAACAAAAGCTAAAACAACTTTTGTACATAATTCAAATCTTCACAACTTAAAATGTTTATGTACTTATACACAAAAATGTTACATAACCCTGTGTAATGTACAATTTCTGTTAGAAGCAAAAAAAGCGACACTCGCCTGATATGAATATTTGTATGAGACGAAAACGTATGACTTCACTGTCATTCATTAAACTTTCTCTCGAGTCTGACGCCCTTTGACTGATATCAATGTATCCTCAACGAATAGGTTCAAAATGTTCGCCTCAATTGATTGCCCACTAAGAAATCATCACAAGAATTGTGTGAGTAACTACTTAACGCATGCCCCTTAAATGCTTGTTTAGGTTGCGAACCCCTCCATCGAGTATTCTTACAATTGAAGAATAGTCTCGAATATTAAAAGCTGTAAGAATATTACTCAGCTCCGTATATTTAAAGTTTACTCATAACCTTTCCTTTGAAAAGAACACATAAACAAAATAATAAAATACTAATAATATTCAAGCAAGCATACATGTACAAACAGAATCATTAAAGTTAGCGTATCAAACTTGTATGAGATAATTAAAATATACATTTAATATTAGTTAAAATTATCGAGTCAGATGAATACCAGTTTAATAACAAACTTGATTTGGAAATTATTCGTTATCGTTCATCTATCTTGATCTTGCAGACAACTCACTTGAGAAGCAGCTTCTGCAGAGCTACCGTCTGCAGTAATAAACAGAAATCCGATACCTTTGCCTACGACAGCCATTTAAACTACCAGATCGCTGATAAGACGATCGTTCCTTTTATTATTTACAACCTGCACTCAGGCGTTCGTACCGCCAAAATCAACTAGTCTTGTATTTATAAAGCGAGCACTACAGTCAGTATCGGTGCACATTTAAGAAAGATTATTGCGATGTAAATTAAAATACGTTGATAGAGGAATCGCATTACAAATTTGAACACGGCAACAGCTGCGGCCGAAACTACAAATTCTAAGGCCTCGTATTAATTTATTCATTTACCCTTCACGCCCTAAATCCCTCGGTGGCGATGAATAAAAGGGGTCGATGTTCGTCGCCGCGTGCGCCGCGCGCCGGCTCATCCATCACGCGCGATGCGAAGCGAATCGATTCCTAAACACGCGTGATTTGTTATTAAATTATCGACAATTTGTTCTGTCATTTTAGTAACAGACGCTACCGTTCCTGATTTCCATAAAACGTATTCCTCAAAGCCGTCAAAATTAACTACCGCGCTTAAACAAATATCCTTTATTACCATATTTTATTGACATATAAAAGTTGTTGACATATCATACATGTTTTATATCGATAGCTTGCTTTATGCTTTTTGTAGCATAAGTACAAGTAACCATATAATTACTGCTTTTAGATGTTATCACTGTTGTTAATTAATTGCAGATTCCGATCTGTAAAAATTTTAATATCAACATGATGCTTTGTATGTCTTTAACAGAGGAGCTTACCAAACGACCAGTTTGATGACGTGGAATTACAAATATTGCACGATAACCATACATCATAATTAAAAAAAGATAATGTTGTTTCATGTGCGGATATCTTACAAACCGGTACCAGAAGCTTTAAGATTTAACAGCGATTAATATTATCTTAATAATAATTTATTGCAGAGTTCTTTTTAAAACTTGTTGAGAGTAAGACTGTACGTTTTAAGCGAAGCCGACACTATTAGATTTTAATAGTAAATGTGATGGAGATTAGTATACACGTGCAAATTAGGGAAAGTAGGGGCATAGGTGCATTTGGTTCCGAGAATTTTCTGTTTTTACGATTCATGCCTTATAATGTTAATGAGGAACACTTGCGCTTTTCATTAAATTTATTTTAAGGGACTCGCACGTCGTGTTTATGACCCCCTTTGAGCAATACAAAGTATTTGAAAGGAAACATTGTCACAAATAGATCGCGAAGAAAAAAAGTGGTTGCGGTTCGTACGGAAGCCGAGGGGTGGAATAGGAAGTGATACCGGTTTTTATTTCCGTCCCCACACTATGTATCGATTCCCCGCTGTCACCGCAACGGGGTGTTACTTTTGAAATCATTTTGATTGATGTATACCCTCTATTGTTGGCTTGCGAATCAAAGGAATATTGATTTGAATCTGACAAACAAATAATTTTCGTTGTATATTTTTTATTATTTATTTTTGGGTTTCTTCTAATACGTTAATCTGTATGGCATAACAAACAAACGCGATGATCCTTTGCAGGTGTGTTGTGTTGTCGTCAATTTGTGACATTATAGCTTAATAATACCTATTTATACTAGTATTAGCTAATATTTTAGTACATTTTGTTTATGACGAGATATTGACATAACTGACCTCTCATACAACATTGCAAACTCTTTACTTTGCATTTGAATAACAGTCATGATGAAGATATCATTTGGTTACATCTCTCATATTACATAAAGCAATTAATGGTTAATACTTAGACCATAACAAAAGAATAACTAAATATATAATGACGAAAATATTGCTTTATTATTATCCTGCATTGTAATACAAATAATTTATTGACAAATGTTAATACAGTCGAATTGCAAAGCTTGTATTGTTATTTTGAGAGCTTGATTTTTTATTAAAAAAACATAATTATGCAAAGCTATCCTTAGAATGAAGATGTCAGCGGTGTCATGTGCCAAACCGGTCTACTTTCAATAAAGCTGTAGCTTTTACAACGGGTCTATTGTAAACATTTTAATTGGCATTAACATCGTCGAATTAGCATAAGGGCGAGGGTCATAACAATTTCAATTTCTATCCGGAGCTCCCTGTGTTAGAAAAAGCGATTGCTAATAGTAAATAAATAAAATATGTGTTTGGTGTAACGGATTCGTTTTAGTGAAAATTGACTCAAAGTTCTTGATGAGAAATTGCGTATTTTAATGCTCTTCTGGCCAATTTTATGTATTTTATTAATGAAATATTTTAACACGTTGGTAGGTAATGTAATGCGTCTAAAAACTTTATGCGTTTGATCCGACGCCGATGCGCGGTGTAGCGGTCAAAGCGCTACGCTGCGCTGTGATGATGACAATATGAATAGATAAAACGTTAGATATTAGGTAGATACAATCTTTTACATTGTTTTTTTTTTATAAAAGATTTGATTTACAAAATTTTGTGCAAGGGTTATTGTATTGTCGACAGATGTTCAACTGTTTCGCCGTGGGCTTGATTAACATCACTATTGTGATGTAACAGTGGAAATCTGATCAATGACCTCCTTAGTTAATCGGATCGGATTAAGAAAATACATATTTTGACTTTTAAGAGATTAATTCGACGCATAAATTTGTTCCCACATATTATTTTACTACGTTTTTATATCTAACGGAACTAAAATTTTCCAAACTTAAGTCCCTTACAGTAGTTTAAATGCGATAAGTTACATAAACAAAAACGGCAGTGTTTTCACTAACTCTTATTCATTATGCAAAATACAATAAAAACGCATCTAATCAGTCTTTAATTTCATATTCAACAAAATCAAATTAGTAAAACATTGTAACGTGGGATATAAATTTTTAACGCAACGCAATAAAATGAATGACATAGCGTATTAGCAGGCGGGGCAATAAATAAATATTTATAGCATATTAAACATCAGTAAAATCTCAATAAACGGGTGAGCTGTAACACTACGAATGCATTGTGAAATATCTCATGATTAACAAAAGAAAAGCTACTTACGTAACCATCGCCATAATATAAAATGACTTTTAACTAAACGAAATATGTTGGCTGATCGTAAACTTAGTATTTGGAACTACCGTGCGTTTTATAGTATTTGAGTTTATCGTAATGAATTCCATACAATGCGTTCGGTAAAGTTTGGTAACTCGGTAACACATATTTTTATGCTCTCACCAATTACCAATAAATTAACTTTAAGTAAACCTAATGTCGTCCAGAGCTTTCACTCTATAGGGTTGCTACTATGATTGTGAGCGTTTGAGAATCGGACAGTCAATATTTGTAACAAATAATATGTGCCTACAAACCTACATAACACTTGTGTTTCAGGTATGAAACTTTGAATACTCTAGCGGTTCTATTGCGTGATCTATTATAGGCCTTGTGGTCGTGACCGTTGACTATCGTAGACTTCCGACTTTCCGTTTTGACGACCTCCGTGGTCGAGTGGCGTACACACCGGTTTTCAAGGTATCGCCAGCTCTGAGGTCCCGGGTTCGATCCCCGGCCGGGTCAATAAAGAAAAACCACTCTTCTACATTTTCTCGGGTCTTGGTGTCTGTGGTACCTTCATTGTCTCTGAATTCCATAACACAAGTGCTTTAGCTACTTACTTTGGGTTCAGAGCAATGTATGTGATGTTGTCCACATTAAAAAAAAAAAAGAAAAAACTTCAATTTCGTTCCCTCTTGGTTCTAGATTTTGAGATTTAAGCAGAGCGGAAAATTGAAATCAGAATCATTGTACTTTTCCTTTCCTTAGAAGGAAAGACGATGTCCATGAGAAAAATAAGAAAAATCGTTTTGTGTCGGGCAACACTAAGCTTGCTCAGCCTATTTATATTTTATGCTAAATTAACTAGAACCTTACTAGTGACAAGAAGTTTATTTTTTTATATTTTGTAAGAATTACGTCGCTTTCATTGAAATTTTTAGCCCTACTTATAACGTCTCTTGGAATTTATGCAACTCCTATTTAATGAGAACATAATATGAATATTGTAATTTAGTAATTATTTCTTAAGTTCAGACTGTAATGGAAAGATAAAAAAGGTCTTGTCTATTTAGTCCTGTGGCGACGAATAGGGATTATCACAGCAGGCTCAACCGCTTCATCGAGCCTATTTTGCTATACAATGTGTTAAACAAGATTATATAAACTTGAATGCATAAGTGTATTGCCAAGTAAAAAAACTATCGTATATTACTAAAACACGTTAAGTAATTGCCTTTTAGAGAATTTTACATAAATATACCTGACATAGCTAAGTAGTGTCCTCTCGTGTCACTCGTAGGTACTAATTACAAGAAACTATTTAATAATAATAATTTTTATTAAAAATAATAATTACAAGAAATTGAGCAACAAAAAATTGAATTATACAAATTCTATTAAACCAGAAAAATTCATGCTTCGCTAAGCAAGAGACTTACCTACTGAGGCATGAAAATATAAAATTTACATGGATGGTATTACACCAATCACAAGCTTCGTTCAGCCAAATTGTAACATCCAACAAAAATTCTCATCCTACACCATTGGGAATTTACGTGAAAGTATATAATTAAGTATAACATAATAAAATACACTACAATATTAAACACCGGAAATTCAAAGAAAAATATCACACAGTCGAAACCAAACTCATCTACATAAACTCAAAAGAACCCAACAAATAATTATCATATTATCTTTACCATATTTATGATATTATTAGTGATGGCGTGACATGCGCACGGGCCATTATCATTAGATACAACACTTAGTAAAGCTTCGTGAGGCATAAAACAACGTGTTTCGTCATAAGGTTACCATAGAGAGGTAATAACGAAAACTCATGGCCTTTCATACCAATAAAACAATATAAAAAAGTTATTGTCAATAATTTATTCAACTGTACTGGGATAAGTCGTTTACATGCCTTGAATGGGAGTTCTATTTATCGTAATAGATGTGAATGCAAGATGGTAATTTTGATGACCAAATTACTTTGCAGTGGTAAAAAATATTGGTGACAATAAAATATATTTAGAACGCATCTACCTCTATCGGATAATCTAAGTAGATAAATGCTACCACGATGGCGATTAAAAACTATTGCTAAAAATAAACTACAGTTGAGTCTTAAGTATTTTACATCCTATAGATAACTGTGAATATTCAAGAGACGTCTTTAGAGAATAACCCACATATCATATAAAAAAGAAGATAAATTGAAGACTAGCTAATAACGTAATCCTACATTTTTCATATTTAGATATCAAACTAATTTGTAATTTTAAATAAGCATGATGATATTGGAATTCCCACCAAACAAAAACATTTAGATGGATTCATTTAAGTACAAGTCTATATAGCAATAAAAATTGTAATACAAATCTAAATAAAATTCATAACATTACTCGACATAATCGACACAGTAAGCTTAAATACTTATAGCTGTACCGCGGCTTAATCTTCGTGTTATCGAATCAGTTTTCAAAATCGAGAGAACAACTCGATACTACTCGAGTACTCCATACTACTCGAGTCGCAGCGTTCACACATAAAACTATAAATTCGTACATTAACGTCTTTCGTATCTCTCATGGAGTCGTACTCTATGGGAAGCCTAGTGGGCGGCCCTAATCTACTGATTACAACAGTATTATCACCAAACCGACTAAAGAAGCGCATATAACTTTTCCATAAATACGTAATTTGCTTGAAACATGTTCTATTCATGCATTTTGTTTATTCAATATTTTATCAGGTGTGCATACGTTGTATCCCGGAACATAATCTCGGCTTATATCTACCCGTTCGAAGGCATATCTATTGAAATTAATTTATTTTCGGCTCGTAAAAGTTTGAAATTCACAAAATGGAATTCTTTAGATAAGACACATTGACAATATTTAATACTTAAGGTAATATATATTGTTGGATGTTGGATTGAAAAGGCAGCGATGTGAATTAGACAAATCTGTTTAACACCTTATGAAAGAAATAGTAAAATTAAACCAGTGCAAGTGCTTATTGGCACAAGAGATTGTGAAGAAGCCCAGAATTTATTTACCATGTTTTTTTTTCTAATTATGTTGTGGTAGGATAAACCATTGTATATTCCCAAACAAATATCTGCGTATGTATGATTTTCTAATTTGGTTTCACGAGGTTTTTGGAGAACCACAAAAAAACTTTTTTATCTTTCGGTTTTTACCGTAACGTGATAAGTGTTAATTAACCCGTAGGTAACCTAACGGCTTGTAACATATATTGTATACTTATTTTCCTATTACCAACTTCATTTTAAGTCATATATTTGACATAACGTACGGATTAATTAACTAGCAAAATCAATCAATTCTGACCTTCATCTAAATTCAAGCACAAAAAAATTCTTATATCCAATTTTCTAACATTCTATAGTTTTACCATTAATACGTAGGTGAGTAAGTACTACACTGTAGGTATAGTAAGTCTAGTCTGTTGAGTTGAAGGCAGCCGCAAACAGCGTGCGTCTGCGCCGCGCGAGTCATCGCTCCCTCAAGTGTTGACATTCGATTGTTTATTCTCCTCGTCAAAGTCACATAACAGTTGCACAGACTAATTACATATAAATACCACGTTTTTGTACCTTTACTACACCTTTTTAACTTAAGTATAAGTTTATTTTTGAAGGTCATAATTTTTAAGACAAAATTCACATTAAATTCACCTAAGAAAAGACTCTTTGAACTAATAATATGCATTATACGCAAACTACTAATGTATGTATCAAATCATGCAAAAGTTCTTTAAAATGTGCAATTGCGCAATTAATTGATAAAATGTTCATGACACCAGTATTTATAGTCATAATCATATTTAACAAACCTTAGCCATCCTTTAATGGGAACATAATAATGTTCACAGAGTAACTGTCAATCCACTAACACCACTGGATGATACAATACTGCTACCCAAATAATTAATCTATATTATTAAAACTATAGTAACAAAACTATAGTAAAATTAAAACTACAGTAAGTACAAAAAAACATAAATAAGACCGAACTTCTATGGGACCAAGTCTGTGTTACACCCTATCAATAACAAAAATATTTTCCATAGTTCCGGTAATCAATCCACAATTGCCGGAGAAATCGTATAATAAAAAAAAACTTTCAGTCAAATTGAGGACTTCCTCCTTTTTAAAGTCGGTTAAAAAGAGACCAAAAATATAAGCGAGCAAAGTCACAGGCACAGATTAAATTCCTTCGTTTTTGTCTCGCAGCCTTGACGCTACAACGCTACAGACCAATATTTTGATTGGAACAACAATAAGCAAAGCCGAAATTTTCATTGTGTAAGTATTTATTTTCCTTATTATTACTGTATGTAAAATATTAAGCACACAGTATGACAGACCAAGGTCAGACAAAAGACATAATCTTTAGGATTAAAGTTACATATGGGACAAAATAATCGTAAGTCTATGTAAAAAAGGAGTATATTATACTTATGAATAAATTACGAGTTAGCCTAAAAAATATATTGCTTGAACAGAACATATTGAATTGTTTTTTTTTATGTTTTTATATAATATGTATCATGATTAGGTTAAAATAAAGGTCATGTTTTGGAGGTAATAAATTGAAATATGTAAAACAAAATTATTTTTAATTTATGTTTTTTAATTAATAAATTTATACTTTTTCAAATCGGCAAATCATTGTAGAATTATAAAACATAAACATCGTAAAAATAAAAAGTAGTTTCCAATTTCAAACTATAGTGCTTTAGGAAATGTCCTAGATTCATATCAAACTTCCCGATTGCGACACGCCGTCTATCAATGTTTGTTCACACCGATAAATGCACAGATATTAATAAGACATTACTGCTCTACATTATCTAGATACACTTAAGTTGTAAAACTTTCCGAGCACCTAATGTGCTTTACATTTTGCCTCTATTTATTATATATTATATGCACAAACCTATATAGGTATTTAATTGTATAGTTTCTCAGTGAAACATGTTGCTATGAATCATTACCTAATATAGATTGACAAGGAATTGGATGTTGTATATGTTAAAATCAGGCATCATAATATATGTAGTGTTCAGTAAACAAAAATTAAAATTACCCCATTTAAATTATTATCATTTTCTATTTAAGGGTAATTTTATTTTGTTGCATATTAGTATGTAGTTTGATATAAAGATTAGTGATATATAAATAAGTATTTCCAAATATCTACATAAGTTAGATTCCTGAAAAAACCTGAGGAACACAAAATCCAAAAATTACCGAACCACACCGAACTCTATCAGTTAGACTAAACAAAACGCTTTGATTTTTAAATTAATTTCCGTTGTCGTATGAAAATAATTTCACTTTTTGTAACGTTTTGCAATGACTTCCACATTCACATGCGACAAACACATTTCCTTACAAATCGTTATCGGAAATGGCGTCGAGTCAAGTTGTTTCGCTGGAAAACCCTTATCTTGCAGCAGAAGGTATGTTGAGTACATCATCATATTAATACGCACCCAGGGCTGTCACATTCAAGAAACACTATGAAGCTACTACAGTACTAAGGTGGTAAAACTACTGAGTTTTTTGCAAAATAAATTATACTGGGTTGGTATCCCTAAAAAACAATCATTACATAAGAACGTGCATCGCTCACCCTCATGACTAGAGTAAAATATTGGTATTCCATGCTGCAATTAATGTCAGATTTTACCAATGCCAGATTATTTTTATTCGTGGAATAAAATTGTCACCTGACAGATTTTGTATGGTAGAACTATAAAAAAATCAGAAATTCCTTGGATAAAATTATATGGCGTTGGAAAAATTCGCCCTGAGCTTAAGGCATGTTAACTACTTTTATGGCAGCCGATTATTTTTTAAAACGCAATGATAATAATCTTATCAATTTTCGTTAAATATTATGTGGACTTAATAAATAGCTGCTATTTAGGTGTATTCGGTGGGAAGTCTGGGAGTTGTAGACAATACGGTTGCCACTACATAGAGGAAGAAACTCTGTACTATACAAGGTGATTTTACAAATGTAAAAACGAAAACTTAGACCTTTATAATGATTGAAATTATTATAATGAAAAATAATCTCGATGAATTTCAATAATTTCTATAACCATAAAATTTTTACTGTAATACTGAAATTCGAGATTATTTGTTTGTTAGTCCTATTTTTAATACCAATCGTTTTTATAACCGATCGAATCGGACGAACGGTCATAGTTTTCATTTGTACAAAAACAACAAAATCACCTTTTAACAACCCTAGTCCCTTCATGGAACTTTGAACCCGGTTAACATGACACTAGCGGGCCTCCCCTGCTTTACTTGAGTGCTGACTGTAATGCCTTGCTAAAGGTTTTTTATTTCTTATCTTAGAATACATAATAAATAATGCACCCTAATGTCATTACAATCTAGCCGGTTAGCTATTGAGCCATTCATTTTATACTTAAATAACCAAACTGTCTTTAAAGTTCTTTTTGTTGTATTATTTTTTCTTAAGTAAAATTTTTTCACATTTAAAACACCATTTTATTTTACATTAACTTATGTATCCGGAAACAATGAATCTGCCTAGCCTTTTCCCAAGCGATGTTAAGGTCGGCTTCCAATCTTACTGGATTCAGGTGAATATCGTATTTTACATGGAGCGACTGCCTATCTGACCTCCACAACCCATTTTACTGGGTAAAACAGTATCCCAAAGTAAGATTCTTTGTCTAAATTATAATGACTTAACGACCACCAAAGGTTTAACGTGATTTCCGAGGCACGGAGGGGTCTCGGTAAGTTTACAAATGGACACCCATCCAGAAACACTCTGTTTCATACACAATTATGTAAATGGGTATAAAATAGCGTATTCACATTTCTTCTATGTAAATATACCTACATAATTTTAATGGGAAAACTATAACCTATAATATATTCATTCATATTAAATTAATAGTTTCTATTTACTATTAATAATAGTAACTGTAAAGTACTAAGAAATCTCTTAATATTATCAAGAATTTCCAATCCTTAAATAAGACTATAAATAACTTCAAAACGTCACCTTCATAATAAAATTCAGCAATTAATATGTTCCTGGGAAACCAATATCAATCAATAAAGATCTATAACCAATAAACTGTAATTTGGGCAAGTTAGATTAAATTGAGTGTTACAGAATACGCAGTGTTTAATTGGGATCGAATGACTTAATTATTTTGAGAGAAGTAATGACACATTTTTGGGAAGCCTAAATAGACTTGCGTAGGTTGTTCAGTAGAATGTAATCATTATTTGTATATGAGAATGTTTTCGTCGTAATTACATATAAATAAAACAGTTTTTTTTAATATGTATTTTTTAATATTTTAATATAATTTCTACATTTCCGGAGCGTTCTCTCCTTAGATTTTGTCATTTTCCGGTTCAAAAACTCTTTCGTGTATTTTTGTTCTACGAGTACAAATGGTTTCAAATATTTTCCTAAAATATGCACCGGATACTATTGAATGCAAAAGTTTGGGGCCACTAAATTATTTAACTTTAGACAAGTAAAAAAATCGAATACACAAGAAGTGTCTTTGCATAACAGACAAACTAGTCAAGTATTTATCAAGTTAGTCAAGGAAATATTACAAACAGGAAAAGGAAGCCTCATTACACAAAAAATACAAGGCATAGTGGCTTAATATATGGTCAAGTGCCTTAGTGCTTTGCCTCACAAGTGCGAAACATAATGTGTCTAAAAACAAGTATGAGTGCTTGAGAATGGCGAGTCATGCGCTCGGGCTTTACAATGTAGCGTATTTATTGGTGGACTAACTGTCTTCGGGTTTTCTTCAGTAAATATTTAAATACATACAGATAGACTTAATGGCTACATGTCTCTAATATGCACGTTTGCAAAGGAGTTTTTAATTCCTAGACAGCTGAGGTTTTTTTTTAATTTTCGAAGTAGAATTTGTGTTCTTCGTATTAACGGTAATTGACTTTGATTTTTGTCATCGTTGCTCTTGATTTGGCGTCTTATTGATACTGATGTAAGTGGGTGTGGAAGTTTTAGGCTCAGTAAGTGAGTAGATACAGTACCCATAAGGTATTTTTAGTATACATGTCTACGCTTTTCATAATTCCGTAAATGTTACTTCAGTGATTTCGGACATTTTTTTTTAATTACCTTTTAGGTTTCCCACTGGTGGGCAAAGGTCCCCCAATTTGCTCCAGGATCTTCTGTCTGAAGCCGCTTCCCACCAATCCGGCAAATAGCTATCGATATCGTCTCGTCAGCGTCTTTTCCGCCTACCCCGTTTTCGAGTATTAATACATTTTATTAATGTAATGGCTATGTATTAAATATATTTTGGGAAGTCGTTTTTGTTTATTGTATTTACAGAATATATTAATTAGCATTTGTAGTTATAGTTTTGTGAGCGCGCTTTATGGAAATATGATTCATATTCACATCGTTAAACTACAATATTTTCGTTTAATATTACTCATACAAATTAAAATTAGATATCAATAATAACATTTGTCTGTTGTACACATGATACATAGGATGTTTTAAAAATAAAATCCAATTAGTTTTAGTAGGTAGGATCTGGTTATTTTCCATGAGTTGTACAACATTCTTATTTAGTTAGTATACAGTCATACATTTGTATAATAACTTCCGTAAGGAGTATTCATAATTATTTAAAATATAACGGTTTACTCACGCACATTCGCGGGATCATCCGACTTTCAGACTCACTAGGAGTCCCTAATCATGAGTTTGACTCGCGACACCACCGCCGCCGCGTCAGCTCATGATTAGGGACTCCTATTGAGTCTGAAACTAGTCGGGCGATCCCGAGAAAGTGCGTGATTTATTTTTTAGTACCTAGTTACCTATATTTCTAAATAATCATACACTTTTTTAAGATCGACAAATCGATTTGTTAAAGATTTTTTTATACAGTATAAGTTATTTCTTTTTTAGGACGTAAGTAACTATAGCGTAAAAAAACACGTGCGTAATAATAACCTGTATTTCTTTTGTGTCTGACGTACGAAGCATCAACGGTACTTCTATGATATTACTTTGTTTTTTGTCGACAGTTACAACTAGGCTCGATTGTTTAAGGCAGTGTTTTATACCCCGCTGCGTAGGAAAAAACATCGTAAGGATATCCGCACAACTAGTAGCTGGTCTCCGTTAAATAAGTTCCGATATCGATCTTCAAATACAACATTGTTTTTAGTACATGATTTTTTTTTGTTTTCATATATTTATGACATTAACATCAGGTGAAGATTTATGATCGCGGTAAAGGTTATTTTGTTTTGCAAAATTAAAAAATATATGGAATATATTATAAAGGTGAAATCATACGCTTTTTTTTTAATTTAATAAATAATAACAATATCATGGGACAACCTACACACGGCAATTTGATCCCAAACTAGGCAGAGCCTGTATTATTGCAACCAGATAACTGATAAACATACTTGTACATTTCTAAATACATACTTATTATAGATAAATTACACCCAGACACAAAACAAATGATCATGCTCGTCACACAAAGATTTGTCCTGGGCGGGAATCGCACCCACGACCTCCGGTTTAGCAGTCAGGGTCACTAACTACTAGACCAACAGGCCCGTCAATGAGCTATTTAAGCTCATACGGACGTTTAAGTGCAAAAAGTCTTGTGTCATCTTTTTGATTCTCGTTTGTTTTCACGCAATGTCTTAAAAAACAAATAATAAGAAAATCCTCTTCAATCTAAGTGAATAGTTTCAAGGAAATACTCAAGAGTCATACGGAAATCTCTTATTCCATTTCAAATACTTGCCGTAGTACAGTTATAGGTAAAATAATAAAATAAGATTTACCTTATTTGTCTTATGCTAACAGCCTGTATTTAAATTGTTCAAAGTACTCACAATTAAGAGAACAGCCACATTATTATAACTAGTTCAAGTGGAACTCAAATGACCTAATTATATCTATTATTTAAAGGTAATCCCCCTCTATAATAATGGTTATAAACATGATTCTAGAGTTTATTATTGTTTGTTATCAAATTAATTGATTATTGATGTACGCAAATCGTAAGTTATCTGTGAAGTGGCGTTTAGTGCAAGTGTTTAATGTTATCTATTTGATATTACCTAAGTTTTATTAGAAAGGAGGTGTGTCGCAATTAGTGACATAATTACATAAACAAATAATTGTTCTATCCTGTATATCTACGTGAACGCTGTACCTTGTGCTGCGGGGTATAAACCCTTCTTCTCTTCTTATACTCCGCGACACATCTCTATCCGCCATGTTAGTTTTTTCACTATACGTACAGTGCGTCACTGAGATCCTCTCCCCCACTTCATACGTGACTGCTCTTCATCTCATCAAAAAGGTAACGTCGTCTGGAATATACCTTTGATTTTGATTTTATGGAATAGGCTATTGATTTGCTTGTGGTGACTGGTCGATATGCTGACTGTGGCCTTTTTTTGGTAGAAACGGTCAAACTTTTTGCTCTATATGTTTAACCTCAAACACTTGTTTATTGGGCACGGTCCCTCGTGTAATTTATTATTATGTAAAATAAGAGACAGACTTCTACTAGGGAGTTTGTTGCGCCCTTTCTTCTTCACAGCTAGAGCACTTAGGAAGCATTGACGGGTGGGCGATTTGGGTTAATGTGACCTTCAAAAACTGCTATCTTAGTACCCCACTTTAAATAAATGAATTTTGTTTTTAATTTTGATTGAACAGTGGACGTTGATGTTGTGTAATCACTAATCATCTTTTAAGCGCTTGTACTGGTGTTAACAGTGGTTTTTTCCAGTGTTAGCAACTAATCTGTAGAAGCAATTATCTACACAATAAACTTTATGGTTGTTTAAAATGTTATCAATTTTTGCAGATGTTTTGTCGCCATGTCTGTCTGCTGCTGTCTGATGTTATTAGGTTAAATCTGGTTTTAAGTAGGTTAATAAACACTATTATTTAGACAAGTGGGTTATAACTGAGCAATTTTAGTATTCCTTACCCAAATACCATTGGGACCCCATTACTAAGCCTCCTTCTATCCGTCCCTTTCTCTGTCAGTGGGTTCTATCTCATGAACAATAATGTAGACAGTTTCAATTTCCACCGAGTGAAAGAGAAGAGGGTATATTTCTGTTGCCGCTATAACAATAAATAATAAAATAAGTTAACAATTAAAGGGATTTCTCTAAATTGGTACGGAATCCTTCATGCGCGAGTCCGACTCGCATAGCAAGTTTTTTACTTGAATTCCATTTTAATTCCATAACTCCTGCTTTCAGGAAACAAAATTAAGAAAATGATCAGAATCTAAAAAAATATTATCAAGAGACTTTTAAAAACTTTTCTAATTTAGAATCTTATTGTATCTAACTGGTATGCTGTAATCAATTTCGTTTTACAACATTTGGCGTAAGTGTAAACTTTTTAAAAGCTTACCGCTTAGTCACGACTTAAGCGTGCTAATTATACGCTATTCGTTTTAACTAACTCTGATACAGATTTTTAATTAAAGTGCACAATTAAGCACCTACTAATAACCATAATTAATAATTATTTAAAAATTCAATGGTTTACTCAAGCACATTCTCGGGATCGCCCGACTAGTTACAGACTCAATAGGAGGCGGTGGTGTCGCGAGTTGAACGTAACTTCGTTCTAAATAATTATGAATACTCCTCACAAAAGTTATTATACAAACCATCATTAATGTATTATAACTAAACTTATTATTTAAAGTACCTATAGCTACATTTTTAAGCGCGTAAAATAATAAATCTAATAATTTTGACCTAAATTTACTAGTACAGCATCATCAACGAATTTAAGAGCTATAAAACGTACTGTGTTGACGAAAACTAATTAAATTAAAATATTTTGGTAAAACGCCGCACGCGCTGATCGTTAATCAGTTCTGATTGAGGTATTTAGAGCACGCGTAACTGATATGATTGAGTTTATTAGTTAAATAGTATATTAAACTAACCATAGGATGTAATTAACCCGTGAGTAAACTTTCAATTTACCAATGCGGCTTATAACAAATCTGAAATCGCTAGAACGCAATTAGCAGGCGTGGTTAACTGGTGATCAACGGTCGTTCTGATTTTTTCAGGGTTCCATACCTCAAAAGTAAAAGAACCTTTACAAGATCACTTTGTTGTCCGTCTATTTGTCGGTGAAGATTTTATTTTTCAGGAACGCGAGTTCGTTGCGCCTTTTGAAATTAATGTCAAACTCTCAGGTCTACGAACTCTTGATGCAATAAGTAATTAAAAAATATATACCTATAATACAAAAAATGCAAAAAATACAGCCGTCATTATGTCGTTTTTCCCATAAATTTCCGAAAAAACTCTATAACAAACTGCAAACTTATGTTTACAATGGGAAATTTGCTAGTGTCATAATATCGTTGTATGAGAGAACAATGTCTCCACCACAGTTAATTTTGTTTTTGGAGAATTAACCGTGGCGATCAGCAAACTTTGTACAGAACCCTCGGTGCGCGAGTCAGACTTGCACTTGACCGGTTTTTTAGAAGAAGAGATTAAATAATAATATATTTAGACGTCATATACATTGCTCTGAACCCAAAGTAAGCACTTGTGTTATGGAATCAGAGACAACAAAAGTACCAAAAACACCCAGACCCTAGAGTAGAAAAGTGGCTTCCTACATTGACCCGTCCGGGGATTAAACCCGGGACCTCAGAGCTGGCGAAACCATAAAAAAACCGTTGTATACGCCACCAGACCACGAAGGTCGTCAGAGAAGAAGAGAAGAAAGATAAACATTTATTGTAACACCAAAAAGCCCGCACAACGACTTATTAACTAAACATTTTAGTCTAAGAAGACATTTTTACACTATATATAGCTCGATGATATGTAGAACGGCACCCCATCAATAAACCAACCGCGACAACGATAGCTTAACCTTTATAATGGGCGGTCTGCACAACTTATACTTAGCCCTATATCAGCACAATAATTCACGAAAGAAGTAAAAGAAATACTGCAATAGACGTCACAAAAGTATACAATCAGCATTAGATCTCAAACTGCTCTATATTCGCGATGTAACCCACCATAAAACAATAATGTCCGCGTTAGATGTATGTTTATTTCACTCACGTACTTATTTGCGTCCACTACTGTGGTCCGTTTTATTGCTACGTTTCAACAGATGATATTGGGCCAACTTAGAATATTAAAGAGTGGAATTTAACGTTACAATCAAGGCGGTTTAATGTTCACAGATTAAAATTCAAAAGTTACTCGCACTGGTATTTAGAAATTATGTTACTGTAGCAGTTGGTAAGATACAAGCTCTATTACATAGGTATATGACATACATACATAATGTAAGAATTAATTAATTACCAATTTTCTCATGGAATGTAAAATCTTAACACCAAAAAAAACTTCAAGTACATAAAACCAACCAATCAACATCTGTCGCTAAATAATTCTATCCTCAATATCAAAGACAACCAGAGCACATACAACGATACATACAACACTTTTATACATAGCTTGTTTGATCCCACAATCTTTAACAGGACACTTTTCAATATTTCCCGCCGATTTTCGTTCATTTAAACCTTGTCCTGACAATTACAACACACAACAAAAAAAAGCCAAATCGATCGAGCCGTTCTTAAGTAATACTCCGTAATACATGTGGCAATTGATTTATATATATATAATATATAAATTAAATTATTACTACAATAGCTTTCATATCTACAAAATGCGACGTAAAAGTATTTACGACACACTGACCACAACAGCTGAATTTCTATAAATGTCAAACCATTTACCACATCTAATCATCTGCCACTATTAATTTAAAAGAGAAGTGACAATTAGTGTGAATTTATTAGAAGGGGACCCAAATCGATAACTAATCGATTTACCTACATCATCGATTGCATTCATCACTCCCCACACTACGCCAACCCCGTGAAATGACCAACTATATCACCCCAAAATAACATAAATAGGAAACGTATAATTCACGGGCAAATTGCTCTATTTCCGTACCGAATCGACGACTCAATTCGTCACAGAATGGACAATGGCTATCGTTTTCGGCTACTGTATTTTAACCTTTATTTGTTTAAGAATAAAGGTTACTATGAATAAGTAATAGTTTCCGAAAGCTTCAAAAAACTGGGACGCACTAATCAGGAGCAATTAATTACTTCACTTATTTTATTTTTCAAATTAGGATTTATATAATTAACTATTGAGGTCAGAAATAAAAACCGAAACATTATGAAGATAGATTATGATAACAATTAATCCTTTTTAAGATTAATTGTTATCATAAAACCCATTTATAACGTAATACTTTAAAAGGTTAATTACAATATTATTTATATGTGTCAAGAAAGGGATTCGTACTAATGATTTTGACTACCACCTTTGCTTGACAAATTGAAAAAGGACAATGGAATAATACATTCTAATAACATTACAGCTTTCAACATCTGCTCCGTGCATTTGTAAAGCAATATTTTTGTCACGTGTCCTGTCAAACAAAAGCGATATATTGAATTATTGAATAAATCTTATTATAACCGCGACAATAGGTGTCAAATGAGCAATATTTCTTGTGCTTTGTGGTCAATCGCCGTTGCTACGCGGGCAACGGGATATCCGAAATCATTACATTTTATTCTCGTCGATTTTATACAATGACAGGGATTTAAGGTATTATTTATGTCACAATATTGAATGTAAGTACACTTTATTTCAATAATTCCTGACACCCTTTACATTAATCCAAACATGTCGTAGCGAAGTGTATCACAATATTTTATTTCAAATGAATACAAATACTTTGAAGACCAACAAAAATAATTTAAAGGACACAAGATAAAACACGAACTCAAGTGACAGCAAAATATCGGAAATGTTTAAATACAAAACAGTCTTGTAGCAAGTTCATAAACACTTTAATTCTCATATTTTTTGCAACACTTATCCAACGCTCACGGTACAAAACACAGTTATTTACTAATTAACGTACAGTCAAAGAGAATATTATGACCTATACTGTCCTATTTGACTTCACATGACATTGCACGACTCCATATAATCCTCACAATGCAACAATAACTGTTATATAATGATCTCTAGTTTGTTTCTAAGCAGACGGTTTAGATAAATGTAAAGGAATTTATTTAACACCTCTTGTTAAAACTGTTTTATTAAAAACCTCGAACATTGGTATAGTATCTAGTGTAAAAAAATGTAAGAAAACGTATAGTATAAAGTGGCTTCCAAAAACGTTATAAGGATATAGATAATAAGTAATAAATTAAGCATATTAACTAGAATAACTTTATTGTAAATTTGCACACCTTAAATATGTGAAATACCCTGTGACCAAATTTTACTTTGTAACACTTTATGTACCATATTTTCAGCAAATAAAGAATTTATTGTTATTATTATCACTTAGTCACCTCAAACTTTAAGTAGGTATAATATTAATTAATATTTATTATATATATTTTCCTTATAATAATAGCTTCTTCGTTGGCTATTATTGTTCTTTTACGTTTTGTATATACAGTTAAATTATGCACTTATAAAAACTTAGACAAGTAGAAAGCGATTGAGGTAATCTATATTACCTAATACCAATTAGCAACCTTGGAATGTATAAAAAATCGCATCTGAATGAGACATCAGACTCAAATATCAGGTAAGACAAAACATTTTTTGTTAACATCTTTAAAATAACAGTGACTTATTACACTCTATTAACAAGACAATCAAAATAAAGCATTTGTACAAAAACTGAGAATATTATAAAGAGTCTGTCTCTACCCGATAACCAGGTGAGACGACTTTTTGCCCAAAGTAGCGACAAAAAAGTCTGAAACTGTCGCTTCAGATTAATTAACAGTTTTATTTGTGGAGCACGTCTTGTCAGTTGTTCATGGAGGACTATTGTCGCAATATGATGGACGGAATGTCTTTGTGTGGGGCAAAAACTGCGACATAATAGTCGCAGTGTAATCAATTCGCCAGACAGCGTGCCGCGAGTGTTGCTAACTAATCTAGGTGACGCGGAGCTACGAATACTTAAACTGACTCCGATCTTATACTTTAAATGTTTATAGGAATATCGCAACTTTTTTTGTGAGTTAACATGGTTTACACATAGGTGTCACGTCACGATATAAATTATATTCTAATAAGGGTCGAGATTTGATATTACTAGTTACTAAAAGCAATTAATCATAGACTTGACAACCCTATTTTCGTCATCGGGTGTTTAGGTTCTTTTCGAGCCTATAGTGTCTCATTTCTGGGTAAAAGCAACGGCCAAATAGACTACAATGACTGAAAAAGTAACATTGGTACTTGCCAGTAGGTACTTAAACACGCTTGAAACCATAAACGTCTACGCCAACCTCTGGGTTACCTACAAACATTAACTTGATCAGAACAAAAAAGTATACCAATACAGAATATTTTCGATTAAATTGAAGTAGACCAGTCCAGTATTTTAAGTCTGTAGCCGTCATTCAAGACTCACTTACCCCACTTTCGTTATTTATTTTATAATAAACACCAGGATCTTGGTAACGTCTTAATTTAAGATCTAAAAATATACTGCCAAGTTACCTTTTAAGGTTACATTTTGATGAAAGTAACTTACGTTCCGTATCAGGAAGGTGAGTAATTCCAATAATTAACCATTTATCTTGCGTGATATGCAAATCCTTGCTTCAAGTATTTTTGGCATTTATTTCAGTCTGCACAAGATAATGACCTGAGATCTTGGACCAAAATGTGTTACTCGTTCCTTTACTTTTAATGGTAGGTATACTTAGTCCGTCAACGCACTTAGCTTTAAATTAGATTAATAGCTGCAAATTAAATCCTTGAACGACTATAACCTCCATACATTTCCTCGTCAGCATGCGATTTGAAATTTAAATCCACTCCACACTAATTACATCGTAGCTCCTTGTCACAGCACATCTGGGCGACTCAAGGTCTGGGAATTGAGGAAACAGAATCAAAGACCTTATAAAAACACAAGCGTACTATTATTTCTATATGATTAGATCGATCGTTTCATCGTGAGGGTAAAAAATGATATACAAATATCCGTCGATAAAAACTAAACGGCAAAAAGTAATGAGTGATCAAACTAGACTAACTTCCTTGACAAGGAACAGTTATATGTTATTTATTACTTGTTTACACGACGTAAAAACTATGTACATAAGATTAGGACGCTCGGCCATATAATTATCTCATTACGAACGGAGTTCATATCAAAACACGGTCAGTTGTTACAATTTGCGGTGCCGTTAAGTAACCCGAATGTAATCGGTTTATATTCTAAAAAACTGTGATACAGATTTTTTGCTTATCACTTTATTAACTAGTTAAAACTGTTTGATACACCCACAGTTTGTATATTCAGTGGTCTAGATACAATGCTCTACAAATTGACATTTAAAAGGTTCACATAATTAGAAACGTCTTACAATAAAAATATAATCGAGACAACGGTTATTTTTTGGTTAATTAAAACATAAATTGTATGATTTCAACAACGTATGCAAGACGAGAAAATTATTTCACAAATAAATATTATTCGCGGCAAAATCTGAGATTCCAATGTAAGTTATTTCCTAATTAACAAATTTAGTCAAATTATTACTTGATAAACCGTGAGAATAATAAATAAAACCTAAGTATGTCTATATCTCCTTAGTTCCACGTAAATCACGCTTTCTTATCGGGTACAGTCATAAATATTGAATCATAAATAACTGTTATGCAAATTTCTTATAGTACTTTTAAAATATGTATTTTATTGAAAACACGAAGAAAATCAAAGTTCATTTTCTATTCAATGGTATTATTCAACACTTACATGCTGTTAATTTTGTTCGTATTCAATTCTTTTGAGCATTACCCGTTTACAAACATTTGAATTTCCTATTGAACAAGTTTAAAAGACGATGAACAAATGTTTCCCAGCCCCGCGGTTGCATTTAACCTACTTACAAAACACAAAGAAAAACATGAGTAAAAACGTCGAAATTTTAAAATAATTGAAAATATATTCATGTGAATTTTTTATGTTTTTGTTATCTACTGACCCTCCTACGTTACCTAATACCAAAGTCAAACTTATATAAATATAAATAAACTCGCATGTCAAATAGCAAAGATCAATGGCTGATATCAAAATCAATAAAGATATAATGACGATATTATTATACATTATAAACAAACATTTGCACGTGAATTGTATCTTTCTCACATAAATCATTATACAGCTTTCTTTATTCATCTCAAAAATTGACAACTCACTTTATGAAAGGTTCGAACTATAACTTTTATTGGTTTATTCCCATTCGTATCCATGGCGCCTTACGAAAATATAAATGACTAGCTGTCCCCCGCGACTTCGTCCGCGTGTTTTACTTTCACGGGTAACGTGTGTTTTGCGCGAACCCCTAATTCTTTTTCTAAAATAAAAGTACCTATAAATAATAAAACGTCAGCCCATTACCTCAGAAGTAAATAATATTTTGCACGTTATTGCAACATTTTTTATTGATGCTCCGCTCCTCCAGTCGTAGCGCCTATAGCCTTCCTCAATAAAACCAGTAGTTCCTGAGATAAGCGCGTTCAAACAAACAAACAAACTCTTCAGCTTTATATATTAGTATAGATTCGTCAATAAATATCTGAACTATATGTTAACAGTCATAAACTAGCGTTTATAACAGGTCACATAATATTCAGAATTTGTGGCATTTGGTTCACATTCCTCCATTTTATATATTATAAATTGAGTGTCTACATAATAAAACATCATAATTTATATCGACACCAAAAAATAGATTACATTCATTTCTCAGTTCGCATCACTACCTTAAAAATCTCTCCATGTAGGTCTCCTGTTTGTGAAATCTATATGCATATATTTCTGCATTCAGATTTTGGCAAAAATTACGAAATCTTTATAAATTTCTTCATAACTATCAATACAAAATACTAGCTACAGTTAAACCACAACCCAACGCTTCTACCACTTAAATATATGTATTACTTAAACATGTACTGACCATAATACAAATACAATTCATTAGCTCCCCCAAGCGAAGAATTAAAATTGATTGATTGCTGACATAAAAAATTAACGTCCTGATTTAACGGGGTATCAATCAGTCGTTTCGTCGGCTGTCTCTATCGACTAGATATGACTTATACTTCGGGCTCTTTCATGTTGTAAACACCTTTACTTACTTGGCTTAACGACGACAGTTTTATTAAGGAGCTTATCTGTCGGGTGGCCCTCTCGTAAGACGTTTTTGGACAGTCTAATATACAGATAAATATACTAATTAGGTTTCAAAAGTGTGGTATGTTTCGTGGTCGGATTATATTAAACAAATTGAGAAGTATATAATTATAAATTTTACGCGAATTTACCTTAGAGAGTTAGAAAAGCTCTAAAGACCTTAAAAACAATTCAAATATGATATATAAAAGTAACAAAGAAAGTTAATGCGGAATATATAAGTAGTAAAATATTGATAAGAGCAATCGAATGTTCACATGTGCATACTTTTTAATTAATTAGTAAAATCAAGCGATTATTTATGTGTGAAAACTATGATCTTCATTTGTTTTAATATCATGTCAGATTCAAAGCAATTTTCTACTCATTTTGACGTAACCCTTTTTGATTTGACATGATTGAAATACACATGGTGTTACTACACGATTTACTTCTGATAATAAATTGGGACAAAGACATTAGGTTTAATTGCAATATCGTATTTATCTTACAGGTTTCTTGTTTGTTCACTTTTTTTTTTAGTACGAACGCAATATAACGAAGACACCAATATATTACTATATATATTGTGAAATCAAAAGTTAAGTCAATAAACTGAAAATATAGTTATATCTCTATGAACAAAACTGTTTTGAAATTCATCGACATCTTTACGTTTTCTCACGATCACTTAAATAAAACGATAGAATCCAATAGCACATCAATAATTCTAATAACAATGAATACGTAATAAGGTATTTGAACAAATTAATCGATTAACTATTAATCCTCGACCTTGTTCTGTGTACATTTGTAAAAATCAGTTTTATTTGTATAAAATAATATTGGCCTCCGAATTATGGAAACATATCTAATGTAATAAAATTTTAAAAATAAGCTCGTAAAAATTAGATCTGACTTCAATGAAAAATATTTGATTAATGCCTAATTAAGAAATCATAACATAGTTTCAAGGACGTCTTTGATCCTATGAAAAATATTTGATTGTTATTTATAACTTTATTATTATAATCCGACATCGTACTTTATTTAAAGGCAAATATGATACATATTTCGATAACTAAGTAATAATTTCAATAACTTAATTAATTGCTTAAATTTCGTGATTTTGAAAAAATATTAGGTATTTTTTTCCATAAGTGACTAAACTGTGAGAAGAAATGATAATTTTTTATTAAAGCTAAGTGTACCTCTAGCCTTATCTAAATATAATACAGATTCAAAGTTTAGTTGATTTTGTGAAAGACATAACGAAGTGGAATTGGAAAATAAGAAAGAAACTAATCAGCGATCAACTTCAGAATTTGTGATGTCGAGATGTCATATGCTTTGGTTTTTTAACAAAAAGATCTAGTAATCAACAGATTAAACTATCAATTTCCTAACACGCAAACATTTCGAAAACACTGCAACTCATACATCAATCCAAAGTACCCATAACAAATGCACTCACAGACACAAACAATCAGAAACGAGCACATAAACCCAAAGATATCCAATTTAGCGTAAAATTAAATTTGTTTACACATTCTCATGGTCCTAAGTAACATAAACTTGGTGCGTTCAGGTTAAACTTACTATTACATACGGAGATAAACCAGCACGACCTGAAAACATCGCGACCATAATTCTCGTAGAAATATTCGCTCTTGTGTCAGCACAAAAATACATCCACAAGTGCTTGGTGGTTTCCTAAAAATAATCTTTTATTGCAACGGGAAGGTACCGCAGTTGGAAGTTTTGTCAGGTGCCGATAAATAAGAAGTTACACACTTACATTGTAAGGCACCGCTGCTGAAAATACTGGCTGGTTTTGTTTTCCTTTGACAAAAAAGTCGTTTGTTCTAACGTCGATACGACAAAATACGTTTGTTTTGAACAGTTAATACATTTCAATACATTTCAGAATCAATCGCCTTACATTTATGTGAGTCATACACTTTAAATTCTCATGATTATACACAGGCTTCGAGCTTAAAATGTCCCCTTTTAAGTCACAAACACCATGTTGTAGTAACACCATGAATCACTCCAGACTAATACGTTTTTAACTAAATTTTAAAATCCGAAGATAGGCATCGTGGCCACATTCGTCATAGTCAAAGGTGTCACTAACGGAGATGACGTCACAATCCAGACAGCATTTAACAGGTGACACGCTCGAAAACAAATCACGTTATGGCGCGTATGATTCGATTTTCGAAATCTTTATTGTCGTATTTTTATTTTTGCATGTCGCCAGTCTCAAATTTCCTGTTTTTCAGACAGCGTCTTTGAATTCTAGGATAATATTTTGCCATTGTTTTTCACCTCTTTTCGATGACTACCTACTTTTTTATACTAGTGAGTAGTGATGGAAACTTTTCAAATGATTTTGTACGGGTTTCCTATGTAGCTTAGAATTGATCTAGAAGTACACTTACGCCAAAGGAGATTGTTTGCACACAACCTACAGTATTATTTCTTTTGAAGATATAAAAATGACGCAAAAAACTTTAACAGTAAAAAAATTACGTTAATAAATTCTGAAACAAATGACTGACTGAAAACAGCACCGTCATCGATATCGTAAATTAACCGAAATAGGAACAAATATCTACGTGATACAATTCCCGATTCGTGGTCGGCATAAATTGAATTCGTATCCGATGAGGTCGAAGCGGTTCGAAACCAGACGGTTCATTTGCTAACTGGGTCTCTTATACAATTCAATAGCCTTATTTCAATGTATTTTAGTTAAATGCCTCTCTGAATGAAAATTTCATAGGAAATCTTTTAATTAAATCTTAGCTTTGTAGGTTTGGCGAACAACTTCATTTGGCGTCTAGAAACTTGGTTAAGCCGTTTTATATTTCTGTTAAATTCTAAGGTAATTGTATAACTTAATTAATTTATATTTACATTGGGATTATGAGGCAAAGAAAATAATATATGTTACCTACTTATAACCTACGTATAATGACGTCAAACTTATGTTAGTACGGTACATTTTTCCGTAAAAGAAAATTATGAATGAGCATGTCCAAGACATGCCTACGTCACAATGCTTGGCGAGGCTCCAACACTTCAATATGTAGGTAGCATCGCGTACTTAATTTTTTCGCAAATGTCAAAGGTCGAAATACTGATGATTAGTTAAAATTTTCAAAAATAGAAGAAAATACAAATACTTGGTTATATTGCAAATTAATTGAAGAACTTAAAATAGATTAACGTAGACACTGGCGCCGATTCTATTGTTCGCAAACTAAGTCAAAATTAAACCATTGCTATCTTTTTACTAACATACAGCGTGAAAAAAGGACGGCAACAGATAAAAATTAACTTAGAAATATCAAACCAGTTTTTGCCATTAACCTCACTGCGTTTTAGTGCACCGTTTCTGCGTGTCGGTAGATTTATATGAGAATTTTAGTCGAAACTAAATTTGACACCTCTTATTTTCGTCTGTCCTTTTCTAATTGTGTACAAGTAAAATAGATACCGATGGCCTAATACAAGTTTAGTGTGGGTTTACCAGAATCGGGACCACTATCAATTACTACGATATCAACCACTACCTACATCTACCAAGTATGATGCTTGTAATGATGAATTGGATATTTCAATGTTTTGTTGATACATGCAAACTTACACGGTCAGACATTTACTTGTAAAAAATTCATTGAAATTTATCAAGATCGATTTCTTATAAAAAAACGCTCTTTCAGGTTTTCCCAAAGTTTCCAATGTTAGGTAGAATTTTTCAATGTTTTGAAAAAACATGAATATTTATTCGCTCAATACTTTACCTATTAACGCTCCGCCGGTACATTAAAAAGGTATTCAAATGTCTGTACGCTAAACTTTGTGTTATTATATATTCATTGTAAACGCACTGGCCGCCTGCCAAATGTTTCTGCGTAGACGTGTCTCGAACCATCTTCTAAAGGTTAAAGGTGACGAAAATAATGTAACAAACTACTTTTGGTAGATAAGACTTGTCTTATGGCCGGGACCAATAAACAAAAAACGAATCGTTTCCTTAACGAACTGTTAAAATATCAACGAGGGGTTAAAAAAAGCTGTTCCTATAAAAAAAAAAAGTAAATGTTCGTTACCCAAATAACTGAAGTCTGGTTACGAACGGATGAGAGAGAGCCTAGTGACGGATCGTCACGTTAACGAATAACGAATCAAAAGATATAGGATCTAGGCGTTAATAACAATAGGTCTGTGCTTGTGGGCGTTTATGCGATGAAGGAATGGCAGATTTGTTGAATTGCGAAGTATTTATTGGATAAAGAACGATCTGATTGCGAATTTCGTGGTGGCTTAGCGGTTTAACGAACGAATTTATACCTATGCACAAGGTTGCAGGTTCAAACCCACTAAAGGCAAGTACCAATGTGACTTTTTCAAAGTTATATGTACTTTCTTAATCATTCTAAGAAGCCAATGCCAAACGGTAAAGGAAAACATCGTGAGGAAACCTGGATTCTAGAAATTTAAATCTAAATTTGCCAATCCGCAAGTGAGCAAGCGCGATAATCAGTGCTCGTTCCTTCTCTACATGAAATGAGGCCTGTGCCCAGCAATGCCGGCTTATAAGCTGCATGCTGTATGAAGCAAGATATAATAATATCAGTCTGTTATTATTCCACTGCTAGGCAGACGCCACTCCTATAGAGAAGGATCCGGCACTGATTGAGAGATTATTTTTCCATGTTAAATATGGAACTTTATGTTCCTATTGATAAGTTGGAATGTAATGAAAAAGAAACACATCAGGTAATTTAAACATTAACGAGGAATTAAAATCTGAAAGCTGCAAAATATATTTTGAGCAGACATTGAAGATCTGCCCTAATATTTACCCACAAATATTTACCTCAAAAAGTAATTTCAGAAACTATATATCTTACAACAATACCTTTACAATACCAAGGATTCCATTACAAGATAGAAACATCAAATCACACCGCAGACATATTATTATACTCGTCTTAATCAACAACATTCTTTACGATTTACTAACTCACAAACGTACACACAAGAAACGCGCGAAAACAGACAGTAAAATGTTTATTGTTCAATAAAATATCGAGGAGATGATTTCATTATTAATGTACGTAAATACGTAGAATTGTTTACGATGCGGCGTACGTAATCACAATAAATCACTCAAAAATATAACGGGCGGTAGTAAAACTATGTACAATCAAGATTTATATCAAAAATTAGGGCTAGAAGAACGGGACTATCTAACTTCGGCCCTCTTTTCCTTGGCATTTATTCGTCAGAATAATAGTAGATAAATCCAAATTACCACTGGGCTTTTTAGAAACAAAACTAGCGAACTAGGCATATAAAAATGATTGGAGTAGTTAATCCTTCCTACTTGTTGTCTGGTATCCCGTTGCAAACAAATATTGCTAATAAAATAGAAAAGAATAATAGAATACTAATTTTATAATTAAAACAACCGTTAGTTATATATTTAGAAGAATTCCAAAACTTACCCCTGAAGTTTTGGAATGAATCGAAACAAATCTAAAAAAACCGTCTAAATAAAATTTTAGGACGACTCATTTTGAAGACATTGAGGGTAAGTTTTTGAGTGTATCGAAGCAAATTCTGAAAAGCCAACTAAATTAAATTTCAGGACTAATCATATCTTTTTCAACGATCCTTAAAAATTCTGCTTCTGTTGGGAAACTGTGAAAGACCTGAATCGGCAGAAACGTGCACAGAAATACCCAAAACGTTAGAAAATAAATGTTGCCAAAATACATGCAAATAACGTAATATTCACGTAACAATCGTTTAATCATATCAGCCAACGTCTGAAATGGCGAAGCTAGGTTGTGTCGTCATAAGGCCGGCCGGCGCCTTATCCGCCCCCGGACATACAACCTACCACACAAGCTCTAAAACTAGCGTTAACAACGCTTGTATTTCAAAGCAGTAAGGTCGATTTTTACATGTCGTTGAAACCACTAAAGTGTGTACAACCGTAGTGACTAATCTGAATTAATTCACTACGTATTCGCCCTGCATCGCCTACGCACTGAAATAGCGTGGGAGTCCCTGTAACTTATCTACATGATGTTTTATTTTCTTTTTCGGTAAACACTGTCCAAGTTTCGAATGTAGGTTAGCGAGTTTTAGAAGTATTAAATTGTTTTTGTGAGTGACTGACTTGTTAAATGTGTTTTTGTTTGGCTGGAATAGCGAGTGATGTAACAAAGAAATTACGCTTTGATTACATTACATAATATGTTGAAAATGACGACTATGACTTTTTAGGGGCACAAATATTAATAATAATAATTTAAATAAAGCCTCGAGGGTTCTACTTAATAACATAATTTTCATACGTAAAAAAACACTGCTGTATTGTCAATTAATTTTCACATTGTTAATCCAGTAAATTGTAACAAAAAGTTTCAATACTCAAGAGTTGAAGAAGCCAAGAAAAGAAACTTCATAAATCATCCGTCTCCCAACGTTTAGCCACAAGCACCTGAACTCAATTCAACCCATTACCATCACAAATTCTTGGTAAAGGATGAAAACGTTTTACGTAAAGCCTTTTCTTATTTCTAAGCCAAAACGTTCTAGTTCATACTGTGTATAAGCGGCGCGGCGGTTGGCGTCGCCGTGGCTCGGTGGCCGACACACTTTCCATTGACTGGGTTTCATCCCATCCCCTCACAGCTATTTTGGTAGAAATTTATACTAATGATACGTTATGTAACAATGGCTATTTACTATTACTAAGATGGTGAGACGAGTGTTGTTCATTCATGTTTGAAATAATGTACTTCTTTTAACGTTTTATGATATTGTAAGATGTTAGTTTTTTACTTAGTGTAGTGTTTTTGGATACAAACTTTATCAGATATTTAGCGCAGTTAATGTAAAGAGTTAATGTAATGAGATTATATATACATATAGGCCGATGTGATAAATTACAAAATCCAAATTAAACTGGATACCACTAATCAGGAGTTAAATTAGAGCAGATTAGTTAATGGTCATATGACAATACTTGGTGGATTGGTGTACATTAGTTAACACTGGTTATATTACCGACATAATAACACTGAAACTATTAAGGGAAGGAAATTAAATACATTAAACAATAGGTAACTACCGCCACGTCCAAGCAATGTCAATTTTAGACTACTTTTAAGGACGTCATCTTAAACAGACTGACCGATAAGCAATAAGAAGTATTGCCATAGTTATTCAATATTTCAACTATTTAATTAATTTATTAATTAACATTATTTTCACATGAACCTAATCACGTTTACCGATTATTTCTACATAAAGCGGCCAAAATCACATCGCCCTTAATACTAACTGCGCATAATCCGTTAGAAATCAATAAATATAATTCTGTGTGAATTCACCTAAATAAACTTTCATTTTCACGCAACTTAATTGGTATAAATTTTGGAACCGTACCAACTTATATACCGACAAAGACCTAATATAAGATTAGTTAAATTAAATTAATACTTTTTGTAATAATACGAATATAACTGTGATGGGACTCAGTTCGGTGTTGATCAAAAGAGCCGCGTATTATTTTGTTAATATGAACTATACGCTAAAACAGATTTGTTAGTCACGGCCGAACGAAACGCAAGAGTATGAATAAAATATTGATGAGCGAATATAATGTTTATGGTTTTCCTATTCAAAATTTTATGTTTCGAATGGGATTAGAACAGTGATAAGCGTTTTATTAAATTATATGCCGACTTAATGTAATTATTCTTCTTCTATTACATTTTACATACATTGGAGCACGTACTATTACCACAGTTACTTTGATTAGATTGCCCTATTGAATAAGATCTTGAATTTCTATGTAACCAACGGGAATGATTCCCTGAATATTAAATAGGTATGTATAATCTGTAGATTTTTGAATAATGGAGTGTATTCTGGTAGTTTGTACACATTCTGAGCTTAGGTAAATTGAAGCGTTATTCATTTAAATGTAAAACATGCAGTAAGTTTTTTGACTTAAATATTAAGTTGCTTAAGAGTAAAAATAAGTAAACTATAGAGTGCGCCTAGCCAAAAATGAAGTTAACACCAGTATGAACAATTAAAATCGTAAAATTTGTGTCAAAACAGAGCACGCCGTTTTATTAAACTATCTCAAAACCTAATATTACCCTAATAAAGGAAACTTCGATATTTTTGCATAAACGTCTGTCGTCACACGGAAAATCACTTAAATCAGTAAACGAGCAAATTTAAATTAATTTAGATATACTTTAAAAGTCGAATGTAAATATTTTAAATTTAAAAACATTTTAGGTACTTTTAATGCGTATAACATCAAAGTAATTTTAAACCTTCATGACTCCAATGAAAGTCAACAAAAAAAGAAACATGCCAAACACCCGTGCCACATCTACCGTTATTTCGCACATCGTGTACGAATCCCTTCGGACGCTTTGTTAGTCCTAAACGTGTCCACTTGCAGGGATTAACGTCAATGACGTCATACGTCCGCATGAGTATCCACATAAAGCTTAAGTTCCTATGAATGGGCACCGGATGGACAAAAAATATCCATTGAGGTCTTGTTTGCGAATTAAAATTTAAAGGGTGGTCAATTCGCGCAGAATGTTAAAGCGGTACTATTTAGTTAGATTTTGTTATGTTGTTACAATAGGATTTAAATTTATTGGCTCCTTGGACTAAATAAAACACAAAAGAAAGAATTGAAGGCGCATTTTGCACTAAAAAGAAGTATGAACGCGGAGATAAAAAGACTTTAGAATTAGGTATATGTACTTAATAAACTTGACACACATTTGACCTTTATGTTTGTGTACCTACGTATTTTTTTAAAATAAGATTTTTGACGATTTACCTGTTCGCCGAAGACGTTTTGACTCATCAGTCATTCACGCTCCTCGCTTGCTTTTCTAATTAGCTGCCATTATCCTTTCTGTAGTGTTCCCCACACCACTGCATTGTAAACAATAATAATATAATAATTCACTTTTTCATTTTCTTTCACTACTTTTTCCACTTAATTAGGCTATTTGTCCTGAAGTGGATTGCTTTAGGCTGAGTTTATTGATTGATGTACCAAATGATGCACCAAAGTTCCCTCTTCTTCTGCCTAACCTTTTATTAAACCATGTTGCGGTAGTCTTCCAGTCTTACCGGATTCAGCAAAATATTGTACTTTACATGAGAGGAGTGTTCTTAACCCTTTAGTATCGGTTAAGACGTACGACTTACACTCTTAACCACAAGCTTCTCAAAGACCAAATTCACTCAAAGTCACTAAATACAAAGTTCCAAAAACTTCTTATAATTATCGATGTTAATATTTCGATATTTTTTATTATTAATATTTTAAAGCACTTGTTCCTTGTGCCGTCTGATTAGTAAGTACTTCATATAGCTACCTTCAAATTCAGTAGAATCAATTTAAAGTGATAAACAGACATACCTACTTAATACAATAGGTACGCTCGGTTCGGCGGTAGAACAAACTGTTCAGTTATTTGACTTAACAATTTCACGTTCTCGGAAGGTGTTGCGAGTGCAGGTAGACCTTTTTTACAACTGACCACACCGCCACCTCTTTAAATAAAACCTGGTTTTAGTTTCATTATTGTATTTGTGTTTTACCATTCTATTGCCAAATAGGTTTCTCTTTTTATTTTTTCTCGCGAATGTTTTTGAATGATTGACAAATGAGCGCCTACAATTTACTATTTTTGATGATAAATCATTGTTTCGCTTTGTGAGGAGACAGTTCTATTTCCGGTTTTGCTATTATTTAAGCATTCATCTCAAAGAGAGCAACCCCAGTTAAAACTATGTCACATTCATGTATTTATATATTTTTGGTCTTCTCGAAGCAGAGTTCGACGCTCAATGATTAAAGAATATAAAAATTATCGCTGATTATACGTAATACATGTGATAATAATAATTTTGTTAAATAGAAATCAACAAAAAAATGTTGCCGCCCATGTCAAAATTAATCAGGTTATTAAAATCAATAAGCATTGATTACTAAAATAAAAAGTCAACACGTGTGGTAAGCAAAAAGTTAATAACGACAGAATCCAAACGTCCCACGTTTGAGCACGAGTGATTGATTTAAATCGACAGTTATTACCCGATTATGAAGTTACGCATTACCTTTGACATGTCAATCTCGTAAACATAATATTTTATTAGATTTATTAGTAGCAATTGACGTCGTTTGTTGTAATCCCCTTAATCTTATTAATAGATTTCCAATAAATGTTGATTTGGAAATTGTTTTGATGTTTGATATAATTGTTAGATTTTGGATTTTTGATCAGCAGTGTATTCTTTGCTGTCTGATTTAAAACACTCGTAACGACTTATAATTACAAGACGCTCGCGCGAATAAGGTTCGTGAAAAATCAGTCAATACCATAATATTGAAAACTGTCAATGTCACATTAAACTAGTCATCAATACTACCCAACGTACTGGGTACAACTTCGACGAATGTCCACTTATTGATATACCTTCCAGAGTATACATAGACAAGCATAGAGTGCGCGCATCGCTAGAAGCCCGTTGTGCCAAGAGTAAGCAAATTTTTTTTTTTTGCTATAAGTATTACGCTCGTTTACTTATTTAATTGATTTTACGTGCGACGACGGACGTTTATGCGAAAATATCGATGGTTCCGATATTATTGGGGTTATATTGAGTTTTGAGATAGTTTTAATTAAACGGCGCGCTTTGTTTTGACACTAATTTTACGATTTTACTTGTTCATACTGGTGCTCACAGTTCATACTCTGTTAGGCGCACTCTATAGTTACTCTACTTATTTTGACTCTACGCTCCCATATAACCAAAGCACTAATTTATTCAACCGTCCAGCACGCGTCATTTCTCGTACCTCCACTACCAACAAGGTTGCGCTCGGAGTTTTATAGCCGAGAAAATGCTTTCAAATATAGGAAACAATGTGACCTCACATTCCTGAAGCCGTATGACTTTAGAACATGTTGCTAATCGTGTTCTGTATGCGGCATCACGGACCTACAGCTTGCAGCCGTAAAATAACGCTTTGAGACGAATGAACGCATAATGACGCTGATTGTTCGTTTCCACTTCGTTAGAAGTTAAAGGTATTACTTTTTAGTAGATCGCTTCTTTGGTCTTGTTGCGAGTATGTTTGTTGAGCGAGTCCTAGGTGGTCCTTCGTAAGCAGAAGTTGTATTGAATTTAGCCAACGGAAGTCGAAATATTAGGATTATAATTGTGTAAAATAGTTAACAAAATAATTTTCTGTCACATCAGAGAAGATTTCGCTTGTAATCTATAAGACTAATAAATGTAAAACGTTATCGCTTTAAAATATCCAATCGCATAAAAACGAAAAAAAAAAAGTCAAAGATTTTATCAAATCAATAAATAATGACAAAATTAAAGCACTTAAAAGTTCAGGAGAAGGGCGCTTGTGAAGTCACATGTGGGTAAAAATTTAAGCTACAAGTTAGTGACGTCACGTAACATTTCCATTCACTGTATCTTCCTAATTTTTTGTTGAAGTAAAAAAAAGAAAAAATACGTGTCTAATATTTTTTAATTGTCTATGTGAAAAGTAAACAAAAAAATAGTCTGGTCCGCTATTGAGTAATAAGCGTCATTTTAGACGTCTATGAGTTTTCTAGCCATTCCTGGGGAGGGCTATGCGAGATGAATCTGTAGAGAATCACTCCCCGTGTCATTTGCATACGTTCAATTTTATTACACGACCGTAAATAATCGTCATAATGCTAGTATTGCGAAAACGATGTTTTTCAAACGCATCGGGTTCAATACCTGTATAGTTGTAGAACGTGATTAACTGTGAGTGAAATCGCTTACATTATCTCCTCATTGACCCAGTGACAGGTAACTAAGGCCGCTTACCGCTACTAAGGGATTTTGTTCTACGAAGATGTAAGACTGTATAATTTTGGCCTTAGTGTGTATTATATGATCGTGCTCATCACACGGACCGATTGACGGGCCTGTTGGTCTAGTGGTTAGTGACCCTGACTGCTAAACCGGAGGTCGTGGGTTCGATGGGTGGGAACCCAGGACGAATCTTTATGTGATGAGCACGATCATTTGTTCTGTGTCTGGGTGTAATTTATCTATGATATGTATTTATTTAGAAATATATAAGTATGTTTATCAGTTGTCTGGTTGCCATAGCACAGGCTTTGCCTAGTTTGGGATCAGATGACCGTGTGTGAGATGTCCCAAGATATTATATTATATCTAAATGAAGATGCCCAGAAAAGAAGATACGTAATGCCTAATATTACTCATCTTGTATCGTTACATAATGACGGTACCTACCTACCTAAGTAAGTGTGATAGACCTTGCACAGCGAAACTAACAGAACGGTCTTCGTTTACCATTTTAATGCAAAAATTGATTCAAGCCTACCCCATGAAGAACGCACTGAGAAATTTAAAAAACTACGACAGCCGCTTTCTACAACACCGTATTAAACAAATGCCTAATCTATATACGTTAATAATAAAAAATATTTTTTTATATAAAGACGATTAAAATTATATTTTGCAAAAAGGTAGAATTGATAGTCTTAACTGCTGAAAATAAGTGTAACAAAAAGGACAACACTTAAGTTAAGTATTTATTTATAATAATATTATAAATAAATACTTTTATTTATATTTTACATATTTATAATAATATTATAAATAAATACTTATATTCATTAATTTATCAATTTGCCATACTAGTAGATAATTAATTTGATTTTACTAATATTGTTACTAAAACTAAGCTAATAACTGTATTAGTAAAAACTATTACTGTAAAGTACTCAAATAATTTAATTGTAATGTAAGTTAAACTATTTTGTCTCATAAATTTTATAAATGAATACCTACCTAATCCTTACTAATATTATAAATGTGAAAGTATCTCTGTCTGTCTGTCGCGCTTTCACGCCAAAACTACTGAACCGATCTAAATGAAATTTGGTGCACAGATAGTCTAGAGCTTGAGAAAAGCCATAGGCTACTTTTTACCGCGATAACCGATATCCACACGGGCGGAGCCGCGGGAAACAGCTAGTTGGTTATAAATTTGCATGCCGAACTATTAATTAGATCTGTAATTTACTATATTTTAAGCAAATAAATAATTCCAATTCTATAATTCTATTCTACACTTGAAACGGTCACAAAACATCCTGCGAACAATGAACAACGAACTAGAGTCCATTAATAATGTTTACGATTTCATTAAATATTTAAATTTCAGTCCTCATTGCTGTAATAACTTCGCGTAGACTCATTTCAGCTGACAACGGCGTAGTAATTCTGACGTTGCAACACAAACTTGATATGGGCAATAAAATCTGACAGTACGATACACAATGACAATTACATGTGGAATAAACAGAATTGTAGCAGGCATTTAGTGAATCTGTTTTTCTCTTGTAGTGTCTAAAAACCATTTAGTCCTTTTTTCACTTGGGAATTTCTTATGCTATTTTGAAAGTAATGTGCAAGGTCCCTTTTGTACCATGCTTATACTTCGAATTTAAGGAAAATGTTAGACTAGCTGTTTCCCGCGGCTCCGTAGTCTATGCCCTTTCTCAGGATTTAGACTATCTGTGTAACAAATTTCAAATAAATAAATCGGTTCAGTAGTCGTGAAATCGCGGCAGACAGACAGACAGAGTTACTTTCACATTTATAATATTAGTAAGGATTAGTAATTTAATTTCATGAGTACAACATAAATATAATAATTAAAATTGCGGAGATTTTATTGTTAAAGTTTCAGTCTTCATTATTAAGTGTTGCCTTAAAACAAACCCCTATAAAATTCAAATTATTTAAGGTAATTACAGAAGTTCTGATATCTCTCTAATTTCAGTGTCTTTCTGCAACTTTCACGACGTTTCACGAAATGTCGCGAACAGCATATGAGTTACGACAGGGAAGGGTGTCTCGGTGAGCAATTTGGGGTTCCGTCGGCAGCCAGTGTGCATGTGCAATGTGTTTGCAGTTCAAACCGGTGCCAAAATTGCCATCTTTCCGCTGGATAGTCGCGAGCTCACGAAATGAGGTGCCGACACCGCATTTGGTCGGTAATCTCGGATTAGCAGAGGTTTAAATGATAATTTTTAATATGAAGGGATTAAGTTTATTCGATTTAGAATTATTTATTTTAAGTATTAGAGAGAGCATTTCTCACATATTGGACGTGAGAAAATTTTCTTTGGACATTTGATGTCTTTTTCAATATAGGATTTGTTTCTCCATTTGAAATTTCTGGTCAAATTAATTTTACCTTGAAATAAATAGGAATAAAAGAATGTTTGACACAAGTTAACTGCTGCTGATAAAAGATAGAATTGATTTAGAGTAGCTACGTAGTTAAAAACATATGATTGCCTTCAACATGCATCAATAATTTTCTGTACCTATACAATTACATAGGTAGTAAAGGTAGATAGGAGTATTCGTATCTATTTCAACAACAGTACGGTCAAAAGTCAAGGTATATAAACAGAGTTCAGCAAAAGACAAGGTTATTGCCACATCTTTAACTAAACATTGTGTCACTGGCCACATTATAAAATAGTCTTCGACAATGTCGTAGACCACATAGGCTTGATGGAGAATTTTAAATGACTAATTCACATGTGTCGACACTATTGCTCCAGAAATTTAAGCTTTAACGTCAGGGACTAAAATACAATTTAGCTTTAAAAATGTTTTAAGTGCCACATCAAAAACTGAGTTACTATGGCTGCCATCCAAATGTGATGCAATAACCTTTGATAGCACCAACTAGTAACATTTTGCCACATTATTGTGACGGTCAATTTAATACAAACAGCCTTATAGGGATGGGTAAATGTTTGTAACATAGAAGTTTCCAATAAAAATGGTATTGACGATAAAATGGAATGTATCCAAGAAGGCAATGGGATTTCTGGCTACAGAACTATATTTAAGATACAAGATTTTATCTTACTTTTGTATATAACGTACTTATTTAATTTTCATTTTATTTAGCGTATAACATGGTTTTAAAGTCAAGTCAAGTCACTTACATAAAGCTGTAGTTCATTGTTAACTTGTCTACGTGTGTAAAGCTTGCTAATACTACCTATATTAATTAAAACGAACGCAAAATGATAGCTTTTTATAATCCTAAGGATTTTTGTAAGCATTTCAGGCAGCTTTTAATGTTTTCTTAAATAGGCCCAAAGCGATCAGGCAATTCCCGGGTAAATTAATATCGCTGCATGGTGGACATTTGCATTAAGTATATTAGAGAAGGGCTCTCAAATAGAAGAATGCTATTTTCTTGAAAGACAACAGACAGAAAAACAGGACTCCAATTAAGCATTTATTTAGAAATACAGAAGATTTGTTATTGATGAATGTGTGGAAAGGTGCATGTCCCCAAACCAACTTGGCAATAGCAGTACCCAGTATCTAGGTTCGGAGACCGTAAGTTACGGCGCCATCACTGTAGTCCCACGGTGGGTGTTTATGCTGAACGCTCTGTTTGTGATGTTCCGCCGTCCAATTCGCGCTGCAGATCGTAAAGCTGCGGTCGACTCAGGCGCATGGCACGTGTGTGAGGCCATTAGATTAGCGATGCTAGTGAGAGAGTTGGATGTTGTAAAAATTGTTGCTTAGATGAAGTATTTAGATTTCTTTAGAAGATCTACTCCTCTAGCCAAGTTATATTTCAACATGCGTTAACGCTAATCGAATCGCTTATATGTATGGAAGTGACAACTCTAAGTCACGTGACTTATCGCGATGAAATGTGATTTCGATACATTTAATGTAATTTAAGCTATTAATGTCATCGTTAACTCTTGTAAAAATGTCACATGGCTATAGGCCAGGCCTGGCGAAAGTCATGTCTATTGTATTTTTAAATTCTTTGTTACGGAAATAATCATAATTTAAAAACACATGTTAATAAGTTCTGATAGACGCTTATATAAACAGTAACTAAATATCAAAGAGATATAGCGGGATTTTTTTTTAAACCATTTGATTATTCTTAATTGTTTATACCACATGAATTGGGATAAAGACAGGAAGAAGTTTTTTCCAGTAAACGATGAAATATTTTAGTACGAATAGTATACTGACTCAGTCTGCCTAGGTAGACTGGCATTTTAAACATACCTCTTGTGTGTATTACTTAAATAGACGCTATTTGAATAGAAAAAGAAATATTTCCCGTTATTCGCTGATTTCAGGACCACCATCTAAGAGATCAACCGCTTTGATTTGAAAACACCGCAAGTTTAATACGGTGTAATCCAATACTGCAATTGTAAAAGTGAAAATTACAGTAAAATAGACTTTGGAAAGCCAGTAATAAGGTCTAACATGCAATCGTCTATTTTCAGGAGGTGATAGGTGTCGTGGGATCCTTTACAAAAATTTCTCTTTAGCACGTGGTAAACGCTTTCACGCACTTCCTTATATTGATACTTTAATTGTATTCGTAGTTGAGAACCAAAGTTAACGGAATAGTGTATTTGATTTCCTTACTCAACCGGCTTTCGTGTTCTCTTTCAAGTCATATTAACTTTGAATCTTCTATAAATACTGACTTACAAAAAATTTTATGGTCCGTACCAAGGCGTTGTTAAAACTGAACCAATGTTCAAATGCTGTTCTGAAAACCTGTAAATTGTCTGCAAAGGTTCGTTTCAGGCTATAAGTATGTGGCTCGTTGGTCTAGTGGTATGATTCTCGCTTTGGGTGTGAGAGGTCCCGGGTTCAAATCCCGGACGAGCCCTGTTTTGGACTGGTAATCAGATTTTCGTAGCTGTTAAATGTAACTTGCGTAGACAGTTTTTTACGCATGTAACTTTATAATTTTTTTGGAGAGCGTGGCAACTGAAGGTTTAAACCCGAATTTTAGATACGTACCTAGCTAGGTCATCTCTTTTCTTGTGTATTAATCTTATAAGTTGGCAGGATCGATGTTCCACAGGCTTATTACATTTTTCTCTGTCATAAATAAAGATCTCAGAAATTGCGAGAAACTAATAAAGACGTATAAAATAACTATTCATATATGCAGTTTATTTAAATACCTAACAAACATTTTCATATGCTAATATTAATACGTCTATAAATTTCAAAGCCAATAGCCGGTATTTGACACAATTTTGAATTATACACAAACAGCTAATGACCGTCAGTAATCTTACGATTTAGCAACAAAATAAGAAATTAATTTTAATTTTACGTAAATGTGTTCTATCTTTATAACCTCTATAATAAATAGTATATAAATAATATTAAATCCGTAAAGTAAGAATAATGTTTCCTTGATGACGGTAAGAAAACATCGATGCTCAATATATTACTGCCTAATTACCAATACATTATACTTATCGCTTGGTACGCGACAAACGAAAGAAAAATGTTTTATTTGACCTGTTGAAATGTATCCGGTATTTACATGTCTATTAATAAGATTAAAGGAGGATTTAGTCCCACCTGTTTGTAGAACTAGTTTGTGGGAAGGAAATAATGGCCGTGTCTTGTATTAAAAGGAGTTTGGGTATGGGGAATTTGTACTTTATGACATTGTATATTTATATATTATACTGAGTTGGTTTATTAGGTTGACGTGTAAAAGGGTTTAATGTGAGTCTAAATCAGGTACCGTAACTAAAGTTAAGATGATTTAATTTACAGAGATTAAAAATTATTTGTTTACATTGCCACATTAGGTACTGGTTTTCGTTGTAAAAAGTTATTCTTAAGATTATAAGCCTTTGTTAGAAACGATTCTAAGTTTTCCAATTATTTAAAAACTAGCTGTTTCCCGCGGCTCCGCCCACGTGGATGTCAGTTATCGCAGCAAAAAGTAGCCTATGTTCTTTATCAGGCTCTAGACTAGCTGTGTACCAAATTTCTTTTAAATCGGTTTAGTAGTTTTCACGTGAAAGCGCGACAGACAGACAGAGTTGCTTTCGCATTTATAATATTAGTAAGGAAATGAGGATTTACGTATTTCGGAGGTCTGTAAATATTTAGGTAGGTATATAAATTATTGCAAACAAACAAACTAGACAATGATCTAACAACGAAATAAATAAAGATGTATTAATCGACATTCTTACCAATATTGTATTTAAAATATTATAACAAACCAGTTATGATCAAAAGACAACAAATGTCACCTGCCATAATCTCAATGCACTCTCGATTTTATAAAATAAAAAGTAAAATTATAACAAGGGATGTGACGGTAACAAAACTCATGTTAGTTTTTATACGATATGTTTTAATCGGATAGAATATAATAAATCGCTTCCTGCCGCACTATCGATATTAAATTCAATTTATCGGTAGATTTAGATAAGTTTACACGAGTGCTGGATAGAGACGTTTTCTAGCGGGCGACGTTATATTGGTTTTGTATGCGCTTTATGCAAAGAGAAATGGCAATGAAAACTCTGCTCCGTAGATATATTGAAAAAAAATCTTAATGGCAGACGTACATTTTATTACTTCACACGTAGGCACTAAAAGTTACCTAATTGTTTAGAAGTTGCTAATGTCTAATTCGGTCGAAGTTAAATTTAACTTAAGCTCAACTTACACTACAGTAGAGTTGAAGCTCATAGAAGAGTCAATCAAAAAGTTAATAAATAGGTATAGCAAATTCACCCTTAAAGCAATACCGTAATGCTCATATTTCTTTTGACAGAAAAAAGGAGATAATTTCGTAAAATTCGCGCGTATTCATTCGTATATTTTATCTCAGTAGAATATGAGCATTATGTTGGTGAGTGAATTTGTTAACTTTTAGATTGACGTTTCGATGCGGTTCAACTCTGCCGTATTATGAATGGACCCATAGCTGATCAAGAGTTAGATTTTTTCATTGGTTTTCAACAGAAACTAATTCTTATACCTAACTGATTTATATGTAGAGGTTACAAATTCATGGAATCATTACAAAATTGACGCTGGAAATAAAAAACCGCAACTGGCTTGATTATTTCCGAACTTCATAAAGCCAACGTATAATCGTGAGTCAAACATACTTATGATTAGTCACCGGAAATGGATGTCAGTAGTAAGGATTCAACGCTTTAAACGGTAAAACCGAACCCTTATGACATCACCCCATAATGTTTTGATGCACAATAAAGGAAAATCAAATATTTAGTTTGGAAACCAGTTATTCACATATTATGAACTTTTTTTGTGTTTAATATATACCTTTTAAAATCTGTAGTCTAAAGCTAAACAACTTTGTGATACTACCTGATGAAAAATGTATGCATCGTATTAATGCTGTACCTTTTTTTATTGCGAAATAATGATATCGTGTTTTGTTTTCAAAGAATGTTTTGACAGTGCTAATTAACACCGTATATCCTGATATATCATAATGCTACACCTAAAAGTTTGTTTAACATTAGGATATTTAAGTTTGCACCAGTAACAGAAAAAGTGAAATGAAATCGCTTAGCATGGTATCAATGGTATGGGCATGTAATGAGGAGGTACAAAATGCATGTGAATGAAAAAGTGATGAATTTGGATGTGGATGGCTGGAGAGGAAGAGGAAGGCCACAAAACGGTGGATCGATTGCGTGAGAGATACTACGAAAGAAAAATCTGTGATTGACAATATGACGACTAATAGAATGGAATGGATGGAGAAAACATTGTGCGCCGACCCTAAATAAATTGGGAAAAGGGCAGGAACTAGATTTGTGTAAGAAAGGGTAGAAAGGTATAACTTTGTATGGAAAACTACGAATTTCGGTTAAATTTTATGCTTAAAACCAACATTAACAACTTTCATTAATTAGTACAAAAATATATTTGTTTAAATCTTTATCAGCATATGCGTTAGGTATCCATATCCTTAACTGAACTATTATTCAGTGAAAACACTATGTATGTTTGAGTTTATACGAAAATAATCGATTTAAGGAAAATTTTAACGTTAACATACAGAACAGATGACGTCTCCAAGTTGCAAACATTTATAGCTTCCAAGAATGTTCTGGGCCCTTGAATGAAGTAAGGCCGCAAACGTGGAATCAATAAATACGGTGCTTAAATAAACCATTAGATATTAATTATAATTACTTGGTATGTTTATTAGAAACGTAAAGGTTTTATTGAGCTTCCGACAAGAGTATTGTTATTAAGTTGTAGGTATTGTAGGTCGAGGCGTAAGTACGCAATCAATGTAATCTTTAGAGTCAGTTAATTGCGTTTAATTAACAGGCCATTTGTGATTGTCATCTATTTGTGACTATGATATCTATTGTATTTAGTGTTTTGTCACTGTACCGGCTTGATCAAATTTTCACAGCACACAAAATTAACCCATCCTGTGGAGAATTAGATGCCGATTAGTATATCTAAAGTCGCCATAATGTCGTGATTAGTTCATCTAAAGTCGTCAAAATCATATTTTTTAGGTTTCAAATTGATTTAAAAAAGATAATAAAACTAATAACAACTAATTAAATAAAAAAGCCGTTATTTTATCATAATAGGGTGGAATATCGATCGGTGTCGTTTTTTATTCGATAACCGAATCGATACTCAACCATTGAAATCTGTTCAACAATTAATCTTTTACTCGAATGCAACAAACCCTGTAATTTATGATAATATATCAATCTGTTGTTCCTTATTGGAGGTCGTAATTAAAATATGACCCACTGTCACAAATATAGGTATCGATATACGAAGCGGGTGAACCCTTTAATTGATCAAATCGAAACCTAATGTTATTGTACTTTCGTTTATTTTATCGATCAAGATTATTAATCGCTTTATTTAATATAGATTAAAACATCTGCAGAAAATCCTGTATGTGTTTTGCTGTTTTTTAACATCAAAGGTCGGGCGTCAATACAAAGGTGACCGAAGACCTGCATTTTTCTTAAAGAATTTTGTTTAAAATATTATTAATTATTAAATATTACGCAAAATAAAAAAAAAAACATTTTTAAAGCACCATGGGTAGGTACGCGCTACCGGTTTCGTATCTCCCAAAACACCTAAGTTAAGTATATAAATCCAGTTTTAAACAGGTCTTGCCCCTAATAGATTTTCGCAATCAAAACTATCGACTAAAATCAGAAAAAAGTCTCTTTTAGTGAGTCCTCACAGAGCTTTCTAGACCGTAGCCATAAATTTAAGAAAATTCTCTGTGATGTCTAGTCTTTGAGATGTGTAGGACCACAGAAGCGACGTCGGTTTCGACGGCCCGAAGGCAGACAATATCGGCCTATATTGAATTATCGATCCGATAATAGGATCGCGAGAGTAATGCTTCTATAGTGTTCCAGCTACTTTAATTACCGGCGCTTTGAACTGGTTTGTTTATTAAACAGTTCTTATTAGATAAGTGTGTTGTATAGTTTATTGTTTTTAGTACCTATATTGGTAATACTTTGTGTAGGTAGGTATATTTTTAGGAGTTGTGGACTACGGTGGTTTTTATAAAACAAATTTTCACATGCATGTAATATAAGTGTACCTAATAGTTACTTTTATGCTAGGATTATTTTTTTGTTGAATACCTACTCAACTGCAATGCAGGGTAAAGAATACCCTTAGATGTGCTGTATAATATACGCACTTTAACATTTTCTGTATTCTGATTGATTAAAGACATTTAATAGACAAAAAAGTAAACCAAATTTTATGACGCCTATGTTTAATTATTTTATTAATAAATACGTATCAATTAAAGGTAATCAACAAATCTAAACAATATAAGTGACTTATGATGGCGTTAGAAAACGCTGGTAACCAGATAACAATCAATATGGCGCCCGGGGCGTCACCAACTGTCACCCAAATGAACGAGCACATTAAAATGAAACGCCTCAAAGTAATACGGACATAAATTAAATAGTCGTCCACGTCACTCAAGCCGCAGGACCTGAAGAAATACGCCCTGACGGAAGCCAGGTAGTTAAGATTCGAAACAAAAATATGCGATAACAACAGTTAAGATGTTAAATTTTATTAGGAGCCAACAAAGCAACGCTAATTTACGTCCTTTTTGGGTCGTAAGATAAGGATAACAGTATTCACTTTAACGATTCCGATCTCAAGGTGTCGTGAGAATTCTCGGTAAACACGCCGAGTGGTAACCACTCACGTTTTCTAAGACACATTTCTAGACACTAACAGTACATAAAATTTCTTCAAAGCAATCGCTCATCCTAAATTATTGCTGTGGGTCATACCACACGCGAATGTATTGCAATTCATTACGACACTAACGTTAGAAACCGATAGTTACAATACACAGTGGTTACAAGTAAATTACTTGAAGTACTCGTAATCTACGCTCTAGAGGCAAACAATAGAGCAATAAAAGCAAATGCACCCGACGTTCGGGAAAGCAACAAACGTATCGACAACATATAAATCATAGACAACCTCGAGCGTTACATCTTGAAGCAACTCCGAAATATATTAGGGAATGTTACACTCCAAATACTAGGACATAATTCAGTTTTCTGTTACATAAAATACTCTGTTTCATAGAAATCGATCCCTGTCACAGCAAACTATCCGCACTTTGCACTATCTGTCTCATCTCTCCGCTGATTTATTTGGTGAAGTTTGACAAAGTATTAGCAACTTAATTTCCCGCTTCCGAGCCTTTTTTGGGACGTATATCTGAGTAATTTATATTCTGAATTGTTATCTAATTTGACTAGCTTAATTCAAGCCAAAGTAAAAGTAATTTATTAGTAACTCTTTGCTTGCAATACAGGGTTGCATTAGTAAAAAAATACCCTTAAAATCAGTTAAGTTTGTATAAACACGAAAAGTCATGAATGAGATACCTGACATAATAAAGTTGAGTACACTTAAGAAATAATCATACCAAAAACGTACGTTTTACGACCTGTGGCAAGTCCTACAACAAATTAAAGCGAATAATTCGACCACTCAAACATTTACCGTCAAGTCATAAACAGTAATAAACTTTCGGTACAATTATAAAAATATACAAGTAGTCGAAATTCCTACACGATATATTTCGTAAACAAGAGTAATCTTAAGGGCATCGGAGCTGGTGGAGGGGAAATCGACTTGCATTGCTACACGGCATTAACAAATACAACAGTTTTCATAAAAAAGCTCGTTGATATTATCGGTTTGCCTTTCTTTGTCGTTTATTTAAATAGACGACACACTTATGAAATCACGTCATTATAATATTTAGTAGATAAACCGCATAGATTTCATACAACTATATCCATTTCAACGTCTAATTCAACAAATTGTTCTAAATACCTCCAAAAGATTCTTAGGAAATCACTTCAACTTCAAACTTGATAATTTTTTTAAGTGAACTTTACAGTACTATCTTTTTTCGCAAGGCTTGTATAGAGATTTATATAGAGCATTTACTAAAATAACCTACCTGTGACCAATACTACTGCACAAGTAAGAATCAGGAGCACCGCGCATGCAGCTGTCATAAGCACCCAATCTTCAGAGGTCCGATAGGATCACGCTCGCGTTCCGTATACGTGAGCGACCAATTTCACTATAACAAGACTTGTTCTCATGAGAATCTTGATACGTCTCACCTTATGCTAGTACAAAGAATTTCGATCATCGGCTTTGTCAGTGCTTTAGTCCCTTTTTACCAACTGTTTATCAACCTCATGTATTTAGATACACCCCTCAGAGCAAACATAGATAAGCATAGACTGTGCGTATCGCTAGTAGCCCGTTGTGCCGATCGTAAGCAAATTTTTAGGTGTAGGTACTACGCTCGTTTACTGATTTAAGTGATTTTCCGCGCTACGACAGACGTTTAACGATTTTACTAGTTCATACTAGTGCCTACAGTTCATACTCGATATGTGCACTCTATAGTTTATATAAACAATTGTAATATTATAATGTTATAATTATTTAAAACATTGAGGCCGTAAAATTATTCTGCATTAAGTCAGTTTTCACGATTTGTGGGCAACCAGGTAGTAGAGCAAAACAACAAAAATAAAAACAAAAAATGGTTTATTCCAAAATATACACATCTTTTTGACAACACAATCCTGTTGTCGGAAAAAAAATTGTACTAGATCATACTAAAAAGGACCTTCAAAGAAAATAGAAGGAAAGCCATAAAGCCTTATACATTTTGTATATGTTGAAGTTAAGACTGAGATAAGGTTATTATTTTGTTTGAGAGGATAGAATACAGGTGATTGAGTAGTTAAAATTAATTAAATTATAGTATAAATTTAAAAGCACTTTTACATGCTTTTTCAATCATACCTTTACAAATGTAAAATACAAAAATTTTGATTGCGATATGTTTAATAATATCTAACATAAATATAATAAAATAATAATTGTAAACTCTTACAATATGTAAGAAACATTGGAGAAGTTCGAGGCAAACCTTATGGTACACAACCATGAACCTAAACACAAGAAATATAGCTTAATATGATAGTACTGAAGTACCTACATATTTAATTATTTATACGATTATGTTCCACATATTATTATGACATTATGACAGAAATTTAAGAGTACAAGACAAGTAGGTTATGTATACACTAATGAATACTCTTGAATTTATTTAAATAAGTGGATAAGTCACCATTTCTCGTTGAAATAAATTCAACAAATACTTACGACACCTTGGGATAGCATGTACAAAAAAATATTCAATTAAAACACTGCTAGCGTCTAAATATGTCGATGTTTTTAATAATGATGCAACTTGCAACTTTAATGTTATTAATAATCATATTTGTAGTCGAAGGACGTGCCACTACTTCCTGAATCATTTCTGTGTCTCCTATTTCTCAATTTACTTCTATTATATCTGTCCCTGTTTATACTTTTAGTAACATATTCGTCTTCGTCTTGTGCAAGGGGAGAACGTTTATTCGGCAAATATTTGTCTGTCATGGGTTTAATGACAGTGGCTTTACCTAAATCAGGTGGTGGTGGCGAAATCTTCAGCAGATCAGCTATGTAGTTTTCGCGTTCTATCTGATATCCTCGAGCTTTTTCGAATCCTATAACAAAATACATAAACTATGACTATTTTTTTCACTCCCATTGCAAAAAAGAATATATAATATATTTACTTGCTGACGAGATAGTTGCATAAAGTACAAATAAACAAACACGACGAATAAAAAACGAAACTTCTCTTTTTAAATTTCATCTTTCTTCGTTAATCCTTCATCATAGCACCTTATAGGCGTCGAAGCTATAGCGTCGAATAGCGGCGTGCGAACTGCCAGCACTAGTGAAGTAATAAACATTTCATAGTAGTATTTATAGACAATAACTAACTCTTAATAGCGTCCTTGGCAGGCACCCCAAGGCGGTCGCGCATGTATCGACACACCATGTAGCCGGTGCGGTTCAGGCCGTGCGTGCAGTGGACGCCGATCAGCATCTCTGTAACAATGTATTGAAGTTACAGCTTCCAGTTTTTTGTGTAGTTCCTAATAAGTAAAAATTTTGTAATTTATTTTTACCTAATTGACACTCATTTTAAAAACTGGCATGGACAAATCAACCTTCGGTTATAATTATTACATTTATATTACATATATATTTTATCAAACTTATAATTACATAATAGGTTGTATACAATTCATTCTTAACCACTCTGTAAGATAATATAAAGTAGACAGTTCCTAACCAGATTAATATCAAACAAGACACAAAATATGTTGTCCCTATGTCTGAGTTAAGCATCCAGAACCAGACTAAATATTTTGTATAATAAACAAATCATAATAACAAAAGTCAAACAGGAATGCAATCACGATCGCTATCGATCGTGATTGCATTCCAGTAAAGTGCAACGCGGAAAATAAACGAAAACCTCATGTTTGTGTCTTCAAAATCGCGCGGCAAACATCGGGCAGAGGTCGTTGACTCTTGCCCGCCCCCATCGCACCCCATCGCAGAGCGAGGGCGGTGCAGCGGGGTAGCGCCGGGTGAGAGGAAGTCGTGGCCGCGGTTTGACACTTCCTCAGGAAGACCTTTGAAGTAGCAACCAAGACTACCTTCACATCCTACACAATTGCACAAAGCGGCCTTTTAGATTACTACGCTTAGATATTACTTTGAAATGGAGTTGGAATTATATTTACAAACATTGAAATAAACAAAATATACAAACTATATTTGTGCATATACTTATTGTAAAACTTACGAAAAAGGACAGACATTTTGTTATTTAACTATCGGAATGTTCAGAGACATCAGTAAAATAATATACAATAATAAACCCTTGAAGCGTACGCAAGCATAATACAGACGTTACGACCTGACTTTGTCCGCTTCATATGCACCTCGTAAGTTCCTTAGCACGAGACAAAAAACGAGCAAAATCGTTATTGTCGATGCAAAGTTCCCACGCAGTGCGGCCAAGGAGTAATGCATTTGAGGCATTACACATGCAAATTCATGCCAAGTCAGAACAGACAAAAAAACAATTTCATTTAAAACAATCCATCAAGGCATGCTTTTGCCAGCAACTTAATTAACGTGTGTACATGTTTTCAATTACAGAAACAAACAATACAATGATAATTACGAGAACTCACTCAGAGGTATCTTCAGCAGATAATATTTATGAGTATGAGATGTACGAAGCAAGCAAGTTACTAATACAATGCTTTGAGACGAAGATAAAGATTTATTTGTTTTCATTTTATTACTAGGGAAGAGACTTACAATGAGGTATTTCGAGGCATTGCTTCACAAGAAATGACGAATTATGGATCGAGCTTTAATTACTTATTAGTAGTTTGTTAATAAATGCTGTCAAAATTCATGCCAACATATGTCCCAGTAACTAGTTTTTTTTTTACGGTTACCTGCTTGCTGACAACTGGTAAACTCCTAATAATTATGTTGCTAACCTTTGCTAACATTCAAATACAGCTGCCGTTTCAGGTTCATAGAGTAGCATTTGGTGACGTTTCAAATGTCAATCAACTATTACGTTATGTCCCATCGATTCACATGCAAATTGCCACCGAACAATACAACAAGCCAATAGCCGACGTTACCACTTGTAAGTCACTTTGCATAGAAAGCGTATACTGCATTTGTAATATAATAAACTTGATAGAAAATAAACAACACTGGTATTCTGTGAGAGCCCGAACAAACAGACAAAAGGTATCAAAAGAGGGCGTTACGTAATTATAATAACGATGCATTGATGAATATGATTATTGCGTAATAGTGGGACCCACCGCAGCTTCAAATCTCTGAGATTACGCCAAGTAATCGCGTAAGTTACCTAGCAGTATAATTGTAAAATTCAACAGAATTAACAACGCACACAATGCTAAAATGTTTCTGTATGCGAAACATGTTTGAACTTTAACATCTTTGTTAGTAATTGTTAGCGATACATTTTATTTGACGTAAATCGCTACAACCAATTCAAATGTGCGTAAATAAAAAAAAAGTTATTATTTTATTAAATTTAAATAACAGAGTATAAATGTAAATATAAAAAAGTAAGAGTTTAAATGAAGACCGCGTCATCAGTATGAAAAACTCGAAATAAAATGTAAGAATATAAAAATCTACGAGTATTTTGACTGGACAGTATTGTACGAGTAGGTACGTACTGCTCTTAAGTGAGACGAAATAGAGTGCGCATCGTGTCGCATATCGATTGTCGACAATCTATGCATTGTGAACAAAACGACTCGATATCGATACGCGATAGTTCGCCTACGCGCGACCCCCTTACATCGTAATCGGCTTATTAGGATTTTACCACACGCATCCATGTGACTGCGGTGTGTTAACAATGTTACGATGTCGACCTAGGTATCGCTATAATAATATCTTATTACATTGCTCTTAAAAACTGCATTAAATTCTACTTTACCGAACAAATTAGTGCAATAAGCTTGAAATTGAGTAATAGGCTACCAAAATACTAATTAGAATTACATTTAAAGATAGATTAATCACACAATCATTACGCAAGCTACGAAGCGTAAGCATCTCTACCGTCTATCCAGTCGATAAACTACTACCCATGGCAGTGACTAACTTAGCTATAAACTCGCTAATAGACACTTACAAATCTTGATAAGCAAATAAACTTATGTTATAACTACGCTATTACAGATATGAATAGTAAAACAAACCAATACCGCCGCGGGACGCTATTAATGCTGCCTTCATGTGAGACGCCACTTGACACAAACAACATTTTTCGGACGATAAAGGCCTTATTACGTATTAATACATTGATATTTTTATGATAACAGTTTATGAAGTTACGAAGTTGAAGGCGGAGGTTAAGAGTGAGCGACAAGCGGGTTCGCTGTCCGCTTTTATATCGTTTACAAGAGGGGACAATTATGATGTTTTAAATTTTTCTACAGTATTATGTAAAGATTCAGCTGGTTCCAAGCCGCTTGTATTGGAGCCTCAGCCCATAAACCGTATTTAAGAACTTGTTGCGTGTTGCCACATAGTCCGCGGCGCCGCGCGTGGGCAGTGATGTGATGATCAGATGACTGATTACGTATTTAAGAATATTAATTGTCGCAATGACTCTACATTCTTTCGCTAGGTATTTTTATTGAACACGAACGGAAGAAATACCGGAAAATTAAAGTATTACGTGATCGAATGGCTGTCGTGAATGACATGTTGCACAGGATAGTTTTATGAAATTACATTTAATGAAATGACACTTTAGAGTAATTTCAATACGATGCCTGAACAAGACAAAGACTAATCGGCACAGTCATAACTAAAACATATTTATACTAAACAAAGAGTAATAAAAATTTTATGACAATTTACTATTATACATTTTATTTGCATGTGGTCATATGCCGAGGGAAAAACGAAGAAAGCACGTAAACAAAACAATAATCAAACCTTCTGGCAACAAATTCTCTTTAGCAATCACTAATTATACTCAAAGAAAGGAGCGGCATGCAACACAAAAGACGAACAATAGCTACTAACAAAATATGAAATATTCCTAAGACAATGCAAACCTATCAAACATAAATAAACCTCAATGAAGACAATCCAAAGGAATTTTACAAAACAATAAATACAAATAAAATAACAAAAGAAATATTTAAAAGTAACACAATAATTTACAAAATAACAATAGCGATATATTATAAGCAACTGTTAAAGTACGTTATCACTCCGCAAATAGACAGACAAACAGATTCCTCAGCAACATTTGTCACTGCGACTGGTTCTATTCCAAAAGTGCAACTTTGTCTACAACTATCTCGGAGTAAGTAAACTGCTTGAAGCGCAGCAATATATCCAGCTCCCATATCACCAAACTTCGGAAACTAAGTTTTGGACCGACTCATTTTTACGTGACGTCCGTCGTCCCAATAATATAAAAATAAAGCGTATTTTATTGGTTTGCGATTCTTACTATAGAAGACGTAGGTTTGTACAAAATATATTAAGAGAAGATGAAAAAAACATTCACGTTCTCTGTAGCGTTTGACATTATTCGCGTAATCGTTTAAGTAAACCGTACATCATAAGCAAAACCTTTGTATGCTTTTTACGAAATATGTAGACGGAGGAGTATGAAATTTGGCACAGTAAAAAGTTTTTTATTAAGAAGAAAAAGCTAAAATTATGCAGCAAGCTAATATATGTTTCATAATAAGCCTTAGAAATAAATTAATAAAAAAATATACATTATTTTAGAACTTTTTCTAACTTACATTTAAACATACAAACTGCTTAAATTTTGTAAACCTGTTTTAATTATAGATAGATCCCTTTATTTTGATACGCTAATCGACAGGTTTCGTAAAAAAATGTAATAAAAACTTATAATTTAGCGCCAAAAATCCGCCATTTTGATTTCATTTTTAAACATTAACGATACCTTTACTGTCGAAATTCATCCAGCCGTTTAGAAGATACGAGATAAAGAACCAAACATACAAGATACGCAAGAAAAACATAACCTTTCCTTGGAAGTCGGGTAACCACCAGTTTATAAGTGATAGTATCGCAATAGAAAAACATCTGCCACCTGTCTGACTGGAAACTCGTCACATCTTCCATAATTATTAAAAGCAGCAAGTCATCCATGTCACAGTAAGAAACATCCATCAAACAATGCAATAGGAGGACATCAGCAAACTTGTCAAATAACTTTTTATAAAACATTCATAACGCTGATAACTTTTATTATTGATTTCAGTTCTTTGTCTGTCTAGCCTTTTCACAAGCTATGATGAGATCGGCTTCCAGTCTTACCGGAGCGACTGCCTCTTTGGCCTCTACAACCCATTTTACCGGATAACACAGTATCCTATAGTAAGACTTATTATTATTGATTCCAGACGATACAATTACCAAAATATATCGATAAAAGTGGTCGCTGCTAAAATTGATTTTAATTCGAAACAAGAAATATAATTTATGCTTTCAAAATTAGTATAATTTTCAATGATACACAAATAACATTTAACATTGCATTTATTCGTTATTTATCAATGTAAGAACGTGCTACAACTGTTTATATATATAAAGAATAATTAAATAAATGGTCTTAAATAAAAAAATGTAGTAAACGAGCACAAACGTTTGTATCCGATATCGGGCAAATATGTACGAGCAAATGATTTCACAAGTGAGTAAAATACGAATATCGTAGTATCATCAAGCAGGAAGATAGACTAATAGTAACATTTGCTTATACATTCTGCAATATATCGATAGAAACCTTAACAATACTAACTTTTTGTCATAGACGCAATTGAGGAAACAGATCAAACCAACGGAGCAGCTTACATTCTTCAAAATTCTGGCGCCGGCCTAAGCAAACCAGTATAATATACATCTCACTCAATATACTTAGCGACACCGATAACCGGCCATTACCAATGAAAACGCCGACAGATAGTCGCATGCTCACAATTAATTGAAACTGCCCACGTAATCTAATAAAAGCTAGTTTTTGTGATCAAGACAAACAAGGGCGCCCATTCGTAATTAGAACTTAATGAACATTCGGAATATTGAGTTCGGCACCGTGAGAAGTCAGTCGATAACTACGATTTGTGTCACTGTAATTAGAAGCGTAGCTGCCGATAAACTGGACGTGCGGACCGAACCTACTAGTTTTGACTGTTAGTTAACCAAACATTGAGGAGCTCTCCCGTTGCTCGAGTCTCTTACCAGACAAGGTGAAACAGACGCAACAAAGATAGGAATATGAGTTCTACAATAATTGAACGCGTCACAAATTCCTCGTTAAAATCGAAGCGGTCTTTAATTGAAATCGTATGTTGTGTCGAACGTCACTGATAAGCCGTATGATTCAAATGACGCTGTGACGTAACTAACCGGTGCAGTAGATGCAAATTGAGACCATCAAATTTTAATTTAATTTGGTTTTAATAAATTGATGCATACTGCGCGATAAGGTTGTATTGGTTTTACAGAACACTGTATAACATTATTACCTGATAATATATATAATTTACGAGTGATATAAATTCCACAGTATCAGTATAGGTCATTTTAAAATTAGAATGTCTTCACTCAAGTCCGACAGATGGGAATAGAGCTACTACCAATGGTTAAAGATTTTATAGCCGCATTCTAAACAATGTCTTGATAGCCTCGACATAAATGGCCACGTTTTATCTAAAGAACTTACTCTTAACGCTAAGCCTAATGAAATAAAGACTGGATACGATGTTGCGTGGCCTCACTATCACTTACGACCGTGCAAATGTTAATAAAACACTAATTTCCTAAATGCATTAATAATATGAGATGACAAGTGGTAACCTGCCATTATATTAATATGAAAATTGATGTATGGGCGCTTTTAGGAATGATTTAAAGTGCCTATAGAATGATAAATAATCACATAGCCATTCAAGTTTTAATAGGACTTAAATTGGTTACTAATTTTAATCAATTATGCAAGTAGATTAATCGATGTGCATTTACACGTAATCACGAAATAACTCATATAACTGAACACTATTCTAGGTTATAGTAGATAAGAACGCCTTTAACGCAGAGACTTTAAACATAGGCAAACTTTTAGAACCAATCTAATAATAGTCTTGTCATCTACCCCACATGATTTACTAAGCAATACAATCGAGCAATGGGCATACATTAACACCTCAATAAAACATTTTCTCCCACGTGAAATGAGTATACTTATAGCCGTGGACTTTAACCTACATCAACGTTTACATTTTACAGTGCTCGAGCCAACAACACACCCAATTGTGAGCCTCGTGTTTAGATTAAATGTATGAACGGATCTTACCTGTGGTCGACAAACCGAGACGGGCTCTCTTTACTTGCATGGCCACTAAAGAGAAAACCGCAACACCAATATAAGTCCGCACACACAAACCGTCATTAACAACGGCCCAAAAATAATCAAGCACGCTAACGTGTCGTGCAAACAGAAATTTGACTCACCGCAGTCTTTTCCCAGAAACTCGTCAACAGTATCCATAAATCTGAAACAAAACAAAGCTAATTTAATAACTAAATCAAACATCCTATAAGCAATATTTGGGAGCATGCGCCATTCACGTTTCATTTCATGATAGTATTCTTATACTGCACTATGTATCAATGAGTATGTACAGTTTATAGCGGTTATATAGATGCATATTTAAAAATATGTCTTTAGTAAATCGTAGCTAAATGCATGCTATGCTACGCATAACAAATTGTGACAATAAAGAAAATTACGTTGGGAACTGTAACGTAAATCTACATTCCAGAACATTAAAGTAGTTCCTAATACAATAAACTATCTATAAAAAGTTAAAGACGATGTAAAGTGATACGTAGCTACAGTTATTCCTCCATAAAACATTTAATTGAATTTCACAAAAATACAGAATCTATGGCACCCGTCAAAAACAAGATGAAATATTATCATGTATCGATCGCAGCGTGTCGCCATACTTTAATCGATTTTTTTACACCTAAAACCGCACGATCAGTGGGCGTTCGGAATTACAAGGCGTTTCTGCCGACCGGACTGCTATCTCAGTCTATTTGGTAAAATATGTTTGTTTTCATCATAACAAATGTCTTTTAATATTTGCTACGAAGGGGCGCCGACAAACCCCAACTTGGCATTATTGGAATGTTTTCTTAAATAACTTGCAAGGGTGGTCTAGTGTTGATGTTGCGGCTCACAATTTTCTTTTCACAAAATACATTTATATGAATCGAAAAGGAGTTTTATACAAAAAGAATCTGAATAAAACCGAGGGTCGTGGTGATTACCTAAGTCTTGTCATGCAAAATCGCAAGCGTTTACTAAGCGCCATCATCTTCTAATTATTCTAGAAACTCCCCTCGAGCGACACGGGAGACGACAGCGGCGCCGCGACTACTAACATTCAAACGAAATTTACAATTCCGTTTATCATCACCGTCAATATTAACATCTAAAACGGTGCAAACGAGCTCTTCATTTAGCACGTAGATGAGTTATTGGAACTGCGGCGAACGGCTGCTTCACAAATATTTTATGACAAGAAATGACTACACGCCATCGGTGTTTTCATAAGTAATCGTAAAAGGTTCTACGACGAGAAAAATAAACAATTATTTTAGTATCTAAAATAGCACAGTTCTAAGTAAAATAATGACCCATGAAACAGTAATAAAAACCATCGCAGTTAAAACTCAAACAGAACTATGTTAACAAGCAGATTCTATGGAATTTAATCTGTACTCCAATAACATTTACAAATTAAACTAGCCGCGACGAGTGGCGCCATAAGGCAAACACTATAATTGTGTATTAAGTCACGATTCAGAGAATATCAAGGTCCTTAAATATGTGAAATTTGTTTAAGGCATATTTCGATACTCTATTATAAACCAATTCTGAGGTCAAAATGACCAGCAATAAATGAGCTTTATGTAAAATTGTTAGCACAAATGTTAAATTGGGCTTAAATTGAATTACATACATTATTATAGCTCAAGCAAAGATTGATTTTATGTAATAGGGTCTACCTACTTCATAATATACATAATAATTTTTGAGGACAGATCAAGTAAAAACCTTTTGAAATTAGGCAGGATCAGCAATAACACAGCTTTGAGCATTTTCGTTTGGAATTACGTTTTAAAAGCAATTATTGTATAACAATTGTTTAATTATTTTGGTGATTCGGCTCGTGAACTAAGAATTTAAAAATTCGAAATCGTATTACTTACGGTTCAAATATACAAGTGAAGATTAATTTGTGTTTGGAACAGCAAAAAGGACCTACTACTACTTGTGAGATCAAGATTTTTCATTAAAGCATATTTTGAAGGTGCCATTCTGTACTGTTTTATTCAAAAGGTCATGAATAAAGATTGCATAGGTATTTTGTGATAATTGTGCGTCAGAGTTTTGAAATACGAACACACCACGTGGTTTATGTATTGTAAATTAACATATAAATAGCACGAATGACAAATTTATTACAAATAAAGATAATTATGAGATAATTTTAAGTTTATCATAATCCTTATTAATCCTATAATGGCACGTCATTTATTATTTATGCTTACAGCTTAAAGAACAAACTTAAGTTAACGACAAAACACGGAATGGTCTACAAATAGCTACAATTAATCAAAGGCAAGGTCGACATGCTCATTGAACGACTTCAAAGCAGTACATTGTAACATACAAACTTTCTAAGCATTTCCTGAGCAACGCGGACGTCATTATTTAAAATCTGTCAAAATTGTGTATTTTATTACTCGGGCGGCAGATCGAAGCAACGTGAATTACATGCTTTCTTATTTAATATTAGTAGCGTCTTGCGTTTGTGAGATAATTTATATCTAGCGGCGTTATCTGTACGGTAAGATCGCTCCCGAGTTATAATCCGGGTATTTTTCATGGCACAGCGGCTGCGGTGCGACTGCCATGCCCCTGCGTTATTGGAAAATTTATGTAACTACCAGGACGCATCGCTGCAATTATTATTGCCTTCCCAGCACCAGAATATTCGAGCTGAGAACTAACACCCACCAGCTCCATGCGTTTCTCACGCGCTCTACCGTATTGTTTGCCAATCACATAATCATCTAAAATTAAAATGCATTAAATGCTAATAGATAAATTGACATAAATATGCTAATCTCACGGATTACTTTGATTAATCTCCTGATGATATCAGATTGCTACCTGCTCGAAGCAAATATAAATTTAAAAATAATCGATATCAGCAGTTTTAATGAAAAAGATCATAAGCTTTAAAATTTTGTTGTCAATAAAATGTCAAATTTACAAGACCATTACACGAGTTTGACGACGTACGACCATAAAATATGCGTATAAACTGTGTAATAATTTTATTGCGAATTAATAACGACGTTTATTATAATTTCAACATTTCCAAACTTGTTCCTGGTTTATTGTCATTGTAGTTACAGTCGGTCCCAAAGTCAACGTAAAATCTCTTCCGGACTGAATTTTATTACAGCCTACAAAACTCTTATATAATATTTTAATTTATAGTAAATTCCATCAAGTAATCCAGTTACTGCACAGAATAGAAAATGACAAACATGCTTTCACAAGACACCGGACCTCACATAAGCGACGCGAACGCATCCATCATGGTAGGAGCGTACATGTCTTTATGTGTCGGTACCCAACAAGCACCGAAAGTGCCCCAAACCGAGATAATAGGCGACATTTTGATACAACGCGAGATAAGGACCAAGGAGGTTCTCATGCGATCCAGGGCGTCCTCACATGTTAGAACAACGTTGAAAAACAACAGGCCAGAGGTCAGACGTGGATTAAATAATACAAGCAGAAAATACGCATCCGGTGACAAATGAAACAGGACCTATGGAGTTAAAATGCTGGATCTTGCTATAAATAGGAGAATAATTGAGAGATTCATAGGTTCATTATGTACAGTGAGGACGGTAAGGTCGTGTCGATCATTAATATTACAAAGTTATTAAACGTGTAAAATGAAGACACGAAGGACTACGAGACTATCAAAAGTATTTTAATGATTTAACATAAAATAAATGAAGCTTTAGTGTTGTGTGTAGTTTGAATATAATTTATGTTGTAGTAGTACTTATAGGCGCACGTCATCAAGTTCGTGTTTATGGCGTGCAAACTGCGCGAGCGTCGGTGGCAGACTGCCGTCGCTAAATAATTACCGAGTGATGCATCGCCTTGATCCAAGATGCGTACGCGATCCTGTTTTCTTAATTCCCTAACAAGTTGGCTGTCGCTTAGATAATGTATGGTTATGCATATAAGTTGTGTCATATTTTTGATACGTAAAAGTAATGATTATTCAAATTGTTACTATCTCAATTGATAAATGGCACGTTTAGGACGAAGCACTTGAGTTACCAGTTAACGACCACCAGTGGTAATCACACCTCAAGGGTGAGCAACTAAAGGTAGACCTGATATCCAAAGTTTAGATATTTACTCTTTATTGGTGACGATGACATAAAGCTCTTTGCCTAAAAACCGTAACAGTATATTAATGGATAGGGACATTGCAAACGCTGTAACATTTGGCGGAAAGAACTGTAGGTAATAAACAGTATTAATCAAGTAATTAAGTTTAACATATAAAGATAATCCTTATAGGCAAAGGAATTTATCAGTGTTTTTGTCTTAAAAGTAAATTAAAATATTCAACATAACATTCCAGGGTCGTGAAAACTACGTTCTTTATTATTTTATGTTAGATTGAACTTTCGCAATATAGAGCTTAATGAATAAAGTTTAGCCATAATACATTTCATATAGTTCTCTCCATTTAAATAGTTTTGCTTACATATTCCCACATTTAAATAGCCGTACAGTATATTAGTAAAAGTTACTATGAAATTATTTAATAGCTATGAATATCAATGTACTCTAAAAGACTATAAAAATCTGGAAAGTTAAAAGGAAAGTTATAAAGAGATTGGGTTAATAATTTAGAGTCGGTTTATATTGACAGTTTTATTAGATGTGCGTGATAGTAATAAGTACAAATCAATGTCACCAATTTTACAGATCATTCTAATCTGTAATAAATAAAAGAAGAACGAAAATTCTAGATCCAATAAGAGAAATGAAAATTAATTAATCTTTATTTTAGGTTAACGGAGAATTACTGATATACATAATTAAATACATGAAACGATTATTAACTGCACTTCGATTTAATTTAGAATAAATATATATTCAGAAGGTTTTAAAATGCATTAAAACACTAAGCTTATACAAATAATGTTAAAGGTTACTTATAAATAAGTAAATTGGATTCATAAATGGTGTGCAGATATTTAATTTAATAGCATATTTCGCACCAAAAACCAATTGATTATTTGATACATATAATATTAATGTTAATCTTATGAGCGTCTCAAAATATAAGAAACAACGACACCATTTAAATGGAGATGTCGTACTAAAAAAAACGTTTTATTAGGAAATCGCGAGGTGTTGATTGCCAATTGATAATGACCGTAAATTTTGTTAATTATTTAAGAGTCAAAGTGATACGATTATTGTATCGCTTTGACATTTGATGGTGCAAGATGAGGCGAAATTTTCACTTAGCAGTTAGCAGAGTGGTGGATTTATGTGATTCTTAAGATACAGGTACGTTAGATATTATTATACGTTTCTTTTAGTTTAGTAAGTACGCTATAATATTTTATTATTATTATGGTAGTTTTCGGTGTATATTTATAGCAAAACTGTCTGAAAATTTTACGGGCACTATAGAGGAGCTATAATATCAAATGCATTAGTCACACTATTGTCCAGAGACTTGAATGTAGGGTTGTCATCTGTCTTTCTACATCTGGAGACAATCCAAGTTATACTCAAGACATCATTTTTATAAAGAATTCGTTTTTAAATTAAAGACATTGAGATGTCATAACTCAAAAACTCTTGAGATACACTTAAACCAAAAAATTTAGATAGCCTATTCAGAGTAAGTATGTGTAAATATTAGGAAGTCAAAACTTACTAGGATACTACTATATTATTATATGTATTATATAAGTATAAAATAATTCTAAGTTTTTTTTATACATTAATTTAATCCGAATTAATAGATATGTTTTAATATTTAGTATAATCGTAGTATCATGACATCCCTAACCAAATCCAGTTGATCACAAGAGAGTGATTGTCAAAAATAGTACCATTCAATCAGTACAAAAGCCATGACACCCCATTCTTGGAAATGTTTACGTCGGGAAAGTTTCAGAATAGCTCCCAGAGTAACCTTCATATATTTCTGCGAGACTGAATAAAGGCGTGTACTCCAACTCAACAATATCATTATTATAATTGTTTTTTTTTTCTCATGGTCACACAGATAGGTAAAGTTTTAAAGCCTCCTTAGAGGAGAACTGCAGACCTATTAATCTTTTTTACCACAACCCAAATTTTTATTTATTCACCTATTTTTAAAGTGTCGCCAGCTCTGAGGTCCCGAGTTCGATCCACGGACAATGTAGAAAAAACACTCTTCTAAATTGTCTCAGATCTAGGTGTTTCTGGAACCTTCGTTGTTCGATACCATACCACAAATGCTAGCTATAGTTACTTATTCTGGGCATTATTTATTTAACTTTCATAGAAAATATGGAACGATGATAATTACACCAATAAACGTATAGTAATATATCACTCAAATTATATTTCTATTTTTTTTATACATTTCATTTATTATTACATTCATAAAACCAGCCATGTATAACGATCCTTTTCAAAACATAAACCACGAGGATCTCACAAAGAGAATCCATTAATGTGACAACATTATTGTTACAATAAATCGTATTACTTACAAGTTGCTGAAACTTCACTAGAAATCTCAACAAGTAAAGTTCTAGCACATTCTACAAGATTTATTTTGACAGATCTGTATTAAAATAAACCGAATAAAATTGTAGTCGAATAATCTTTTATATCTCAATCTTATTTTCTTTATTCAAAAGATATTTACAGACTATATTTAGGTATTTCAAATAATTGTAAGAACTATGTACCTATATTACGTAGACTTTAATTCCGGGTTTACCGCTAAATAACTAAGAGATTCTCGTATCTCCGAACACATACGGATATCAAATTGCGACTTAAGGTACTTTAAATTGTACACAAAATTCCTGAGCTTTAAGACGTTATGTGAATGCTTACACATGAAGCGAGATTACACAATACGGGTCTATTTTTAAACTTGTGACATAATCGACAATATTTGTACACAAAGTAAAGGACGTTTAAAATACTTTAGACGGTTTCACGTCTCGCGAGACACGCAGCGGTCTGGAAACGTACACCGTATCTTTAACTACAGACAGATACAGTGTGGTTACCAATGATATTATATATAAAAGTGAGGCAAATATGCTAATAGATTTTGAAGACTCGAAAATGTCTTATTTAGGACGTTTTTAAATGATAGCTATCTCATTTACTTACGTGCTTATCCTATCTTTTGTACTATTCATTAGTACAACTTGACAACATTTGGGCATATACCAGCGCGACTATAATTTTAACGTCGGTAGCTGTGGCGGTAACGTATCCTGTGTATAATATCGTTGGTGGATACCCTATTCTTTCACAAATAAATTTTGTTATGTACAAATTATTGAGAACTACACATTTATGAAAAAGAAACATATTTATTGTATTTCGCTTTATAAGTATAGATACCTACATAGGTTTTCAAAAATAACTAAGGAGCATGTTTATATTGATTTAATTTGGTATTTTCTTATTACTAACTCATTAAGTTTGACTAAACCAAAAGCTTTCAAAATCTAATTCAGCACGGATATCATAAAAAAACATTTATATCGTCTGGTGAATGTGTTATTTATTTAAGTATATTTATAATCCAACAGTTTCTTTTTTATTTCATTAGATTCAATAGTGTGTCAAGCCATCAACCAATCCATGTGTCTAGTTTTGTTTAAATACTCATCCTTTTTGGATCGATGGAACAATACACATTCAAGCTTCCGCATTATTTTTAAGTACTGAACATAAACACCAATAACGACAGTGAAAATTAAAGCAGATATTCAAATTACAAACATATTGGGCGCACAGCTCCCACAACAGTCATACCTACTACTAGTTACCATAAGACTAAACCCCGTTCCTATATTCAAGTAACGATTCGTTTTGCCCCCCCCCCCCCCCCCCCCCCGTTCCTAGATCAAGTTGGCCCGAGCCGGCCAAACTAGCAATAAAAATATGTCCTTAAATAATAAAAACTTAGATCCAGCCCTCCCTTGCTGTTTTTGCCTTATAAAGATTGTTAGCAACGCACTAAGTCGAGGTCCGAACCCCACAGGGGGTGCCCTTAGTGAACGTTGCTGACGTAGTTAGTTTTTCTATTGCTCTGGCTGGAGGCCCTTAAGGTTCTCGCCAAAAGTCCGGTGAAGCAGTCAAAGCCTGCGCTCAGGCTAACAGCGTAAATCTATTAAAAGATTCGTTTTGCTTGCGGACGGTAAAATTTTCTAAGCAAAGCGAAGAAAATTCTACCGTCCGTAAGGAAAACGAATCATTTCTTGATATTGGAACCGGGAATGAGTCATACACATTATGCATCTAGTAGGTACTCGTAAAACTATTCTAATTACCAGTGCATCAGTTGGTTTAACGTTACTAACTCGACAATAGTCGCGATTATGTACCGATTCTGAGAACACGGTCTCTTTTGTGGTTTAGCCGAGATGCCGCCGGCACTACAATACGATGATTAAATTGGAACTAACTGGTCATTATTATTTTAATGTCGATGATATTGAGCCGTTTCTGTCCGAAGTATCGTTTGAGTTAACCACAGTTATTATTACAGCTTAATCTTTGTTCGAGAATTTTGTTTGACAAACAAGTTAAGGGAGTTTTAGTTACTGTTTGTTATATCATGGCTGTGTGTAAATGGAAAGCAATGGTATGAGAACGGGGAGATGATTACGCGGCGTATCTAGTTATAACTTTGTGTATGTAGATTGTTCTGGAATGTCGGGTAGAGAATCCTACTTCCCCCAGCCACCAGCATAAAGTCTTAAATATTTAGGTCTAATGAGTTAAGGTACCTATAGTTATGATTTCAGGTTACTACAAATTAACTTGAACTAAAACGGTTTCCCGGTTTCGCACGGGTAGACAAAACATAAATGAATTATACACACAAACCTTCCTTTTGAATCACTCTATCTATTAGTGAAAACGAGATGAAAATCCGTTCAGTAGTTTTTAAGTTTATCGCGTGCAATGCTGACAGACAGAAAGACGCGTCGGGGAACTTTGTTTTATAAAATGTATAGATAGCAAGTTATATTTGCGAATAATATGTTCAATATTAGTAAGTGAAATCATGTAAGCTTTTAGCGCCGTTAATGTCACTCAGCAGTTTAATAAATAATATATTAAATATTTGAAAGACATAAATAGGAGAACACCGACCATTCATGTTCACAAATTAGTACCAACAGATATAAAACCGCAAAGCACGATTCGTCACCAATTAAAGATGTGGGATGTGCAAATTAATTAGCAGGTTCATTAGAGACGGCGCCAATGACACATAAAACTACCGTATTATGTTCGTTTTACTCATAATTTGGTCATACATATGAGTAACATATTAATTAAGATCATTTATATCCTAGAAAGCATTATAATCATTTAAATTCCTGTGAAGTTTGACTGTGTAATAATTGTCATACATATTCGCATTGTGAATAATTAATGAAAAGGATTACAAACGATGAGATCATTTTTACGATTTTAATCATATTTTTTGTTGGAATTACAGTCTTTGAATTAAATAGGTACATGAAATGATTCACTGTAGTTATATAGTCATACTGTTGTATTTAATATTTATTATGCATTTGGGTACATAAATGATGTGTAAAGTATGCTATACTATAACGTAAATTTTCCTTACAACGGCATGCGTTTAAGTCGGGAATATGTTTGTTTTTAAATATACTCTTATTTTACTAGATATTTAAAAAAAAATACAAATAACAGGTCTTGGGTAAGCTATAAAAAAACGGGTAAGTGCGAGTCGGACTCGCGCGCCGAGGGTTCCGTAATAATTTCTGATCGTGACGGTTAATTCTCCAAAACCAAACTTATGTGCGGTTGAAATTTTTATTCTCACACATCTCGATATATGAAATTTATATTAACAATGTTTTACTTGTGACTTTAGACTTAGCATCATGCCAAATTTCGTGATATTATGTCGACGAGAAGTAACCCAACAGATTTTGAGTTTCTTGAAAATGTATGGGGAAACAACATAAATGACTGTATTTTATAATTGCGTTGAATTATTTACTACATCAATAGTTCGTAAACCTGACTATTTGATATTAATTTAACACGATATCACCACAAGTTCCTGTGAAAAAAAATCTTGACCGACACACAGACGGACACAAAGTGTTTCTATAAGGGTTCCTTTTGAGGTATGGAACCCTAAAAACAAATATTTAAATTAATATTATCGATTAAATATCAAAACACTCAATTTTACGTTGCGTTCATTTGTTTAGTATCGTATAATGAACATTGTAATCTACAAAATGTCGCTCAAATACATCAAACTTGTCATCATTACTGACTCGAGACCAGAAAATAATTACTTGTATTAAAACAAGGGCACGTTCTAATCAAATCATGTACAGGGTTTCGTAAGCGTTTAATTAACTCGCTGAGTACGATGCAACCAAGAACTTTCGTAACGACTCGTACCACTGATAAAAGTAGATATAATAACAGGACAACTATATAATAATACATACAATGTCTCAATTATACCCAGCCTGTGTGGTCCGAATGATTATACACACTCTGTAATAAAGAATACTATAACATTGTCGATATTTAGATCGGCTATTACGCTCAAGCAACTTGTAATAGACAAGTTATTAGCATTATTATGGACATTATAGAAAATCGGCAATTCGTTTCAACATTCTATAGAATTTATGTTATTATAGTTAAGCAAGTTATGAATAGCGTAATAAATATGAAAGTTAATATTGATATAGGGGGAAAGATTGTTTGTTGGAACGCCAGGTGTAATTGGCGCTGCAATAGGCTTTGATACACTCCATTAAAACAAAACGGAGACGTTAAGAAAACAAGCGAAGAATTTACGTTATTGGTTAAGATTATCCGTCATTAATATTAATTGATAATTTAAAGAACAAAAAAACCATTAGTCAAGTATAAAATAATAGAAAAGGTACTTATGATAAAAACTAATTGTAACTAAAAAGTGTGCGGTAATTATATCTGTCGGAGATGATCAAAACACGAATAATTCAACGTTCAACACCACATTATCGTCGGACGGTTAGAGAAAAATAACCGTTCAGTGTTAGTAGAATGGGTTAGTGACAGTAAATTTGGACAATGGCTGGCGGTCTCTATATTTATGTGTTTGTTATCACGCTCGGAAGTCTCCTATCTTACTCTGATTTACACTGGCCTCTTACTAGACAAACAGTCAACAACGTGAGAATTTACTTTTAACACCTTTAGTGCGATAAACGAGTCCACAGCGCGTTGGATATGTACGTAAGTGAACTTATTTTATTGAACAATCATTAAGTAAGCGTCTATCGATTCAAGAGATCGCTAGTTAGAAATATATTTACTACTAATCGCATGGATGAGGTGTAAACTTTTAGAACATTATGTAGATGTACGTATACCGACTATACAATGTTCGATGTCACAGTACTCGATGCCTATTAGACGCCAGGTCCAAAGTCAAAGTAACATTCCATCGGTTTTTTCGAGACAAGTGTGATTGAATAGACTAAAAATATAAAAGTGACTTAATGCTAAATTGTCTCGTTATAAGTCTCAATCATGCGCTAATATAATCACAAACAAAAAACAAAGACTCAGAAGCGGATTTAACAAGTGTGCATGACATAGAATCTGATGTATCAATATTGGCCCAAGCGATGACTTGAACCGGTGGGCTTAGTAATCATGTCTTGAATTACAACGTGTTGAAAAAACCGGGTGAAAAAATCACTTGGTAAAAACAATACATTACGGTAAATAGGCTCATAATATACGTAGAACTAGAACAAATCGGTAACAGCGAATAAATCGTGAAGACAACGAAACCCTTAAAAGCTGAGCAGTAAAAAATCTATTAAACTGACAATAGTTACCACCAACGGTGTTCAGAATTTATAGACGGGGTGATATGTACACGAACGGGTTTGTAATGACGACATGATTGTCGACAGTCGACATGGAAAACAAGTAAAAATACAGCCGTGATAAATGAACCGAGAGTAAGCACGCGAGCAAGCATCATTACCGGCGCTCGGCAGATCATCTTCGTTAAGTAAAAGGTTGGATAAATGAAGGTCTTATGACATTATATTTATCCTCACTTTATCATAATAATAAAATAATAGAGCGCCATTTCTTTCTCCACTTTGTCGCTGGAGTTACCTGTCTAGACTAAATTGCAGTGTGATGTAATTTATGGTGAATTTTTTATGCGTTGAAAACGAATTTCCTTTTAGATTTTCTAACGATTACATTTTGCTAGTGTCTACGCTCTACGGTAAGGATATTTATATACATACTACATAATCTTAAGGCCACTTTTAAGTACTTGAAATTCTATTTCAATACGAGAATTAGCTAGTTTTAGATTTATAAAAAGAAAAAAATCAGTTTTCAAAAAATATGTTGGTCCTTAAAGAACCGAAGTGTCATTCTCAAAACTTATAGACCTGTCATTAAGTCGACGTTCCTTAAAGTTAAGATTGGAGGTAGCTATACGGGTGGCGCATTTGTCTAACGTTAACTGGCTAACAGATGCGAGGTCCCGTACCATGATAACAGGGGCAAACTATCTTCGAAATGCCGATGGTTATTTATGCCGATGACAGCCGACGATGGGGCGCAGCGACGAACAAAAGACCAGACAAATGACCGAGATAATCTTAAGTTAAAGCTGAGCAAATCATTTTATAAATTGATATGTAGTGTGATATATGCCCAGTTTATACAGAGTAAATGGCTTTGTTTTCTTAAGCAAACATACCTAATTTATTACCACTTATGAACCTTTATCATCTACTATTATTTCTTTACGACAATTAGACTACCGGACATTACTAGGTGCGTTTGTTTATTACCTTGATAATCTGGCATCAAAATTAGATTTATTACCTTGACCGTTAAGTACAGCATTCTTTAACCCGTCACCATTAAAAATGAAAGAATTAATAAGTAAACGCATTAAGATATTAAGTATTTTAATAAAGATATCAATTAACAGAAATTTTGTAATATGACTATAGTGTAATATGACGATAGTGTTAAAGTTTACGACATAATAAAACACCGAGTGTTTTAGTTGCAGGGGGACAACTGCTACACGTGAGCCGACACGCATCGTTGCTGCGACAAATGCCTTTCAAATTCCGAAAGGCATCGGATCTCGCGTGGGAGGCAGACGCCATCGACACAAGCGCTAGATGTGACCAAGTTCAATTGAATACGAGAATAGGTACCTCTACTGGCACCGGTCGGGTCGACGGCGGCCCTTAGGCGCGCGCGCCGCACCGCCCACGCACCCGCGCGTAGATTTATAACATTACCCATATTCGGCCTACGAATGGCGCCAATTCGACGCTTCAAATTAAAATCCGCCGCGAATGCAAAACGATAACTCTGCGCTTTGATAGATAGCTGTTCTGTTTCTGATTTACGTATCACCGTCTAAGGGGTGTAAACTTGTTAAGCTGTATCATCCTTAGGCGAAATGTCGTCGCGTACGTCAATATCAATCACCAGTGTTTAGTGTCCTGACGTCAGTTGTTCAGTGATTTAGAGTTGAATAAACACAAATGCTCCATGGTTTCCATGAGCCGGCAAAATAAACATAAAAAGAAGCATATCTCTCAACTACATTTCAGTATGAATTATTGATGCAGTTCGATATTAACCACAACAAATACTGTGTCACATTTTAATGGCTGACTTTCAAAGGTTTATGTGATAAAGATAACGACTGCAGCATGTATGTATGTGTGTGAGATACATCTTCTACTTGGGCGAGCTAAAAAGGCTCGGCGTCGTGGAGACGTTTTACACGAGATCGCGATTAATCGCACGTAAACCGCGCCGGGGAAGATAGACTTACTCTGTCACTTTGTTCTCGGGAGGTATTATGCGGCCCGGCATCAAAATTTTCTTGTGTAGTACGCCCGCCGCTTTTAATTCCTATAACAAAGAAACCAATCATTTTTTACATGGTAACTGCAGCTTTACTACAAGCAAAGCAACTTGACATATGGGAAATTATTTGTGTATATTTAAAGATAAACATACATACAACGAGTATTGCGTTGTGTACCTACATATATATTTTACGGTATTTAAAACGTTAAAATATACAGTACTCTCTTTTTAGAAATCTTAGTTTAAAACAAACATAACGCCAAAACACGGATCAAATTCTTAAATACATTAAATATATATTTCTTTGTAATCCGGTTTTTAAATGATCATGTTATTAAAGATACGCGTTTAGTAATGAGATTATAGAGTATAAGTAGAGCATGACACGTTGTCACAGAATAGTAAGTAAATGGAGTCCTCAAAGTAAGTAATAGTAATAATTTGTTTTCGAAGGTGCAGTGCGCTGTACATTCATACGATTAAAATTAAAGTAAAGTAATTATTCTAAGAAAATAAAACAATTTCATGCTTTGTAAAAATATCTAAAATTCTAAACTTGATCAACCTGATTTACCTTAATCTGTGATGTATATGTATGTACATATCGACAATTTATTTAGAAAAAAAAAAAAAACATTTATTGTCACACTAAAGAGCACGCATAACGAAAAATATCAAACAATGTATCTACTAATGTTCATTTTTTTTTATTCTTACATAACAGCACTGCTTATTAGCATTGTAACACTCCATTTACTCCTAATCTGTGGCCGTATGATATAATGAAGTGAGCACACATGTCACTCGACGTCAGTCGATGACAATTACCAATCAGATTAGAGAGGTGTCGAAATCTAATCCAGTCAACTTTACTACAGCTTAATTAGTAGTGTACTTTATATTGTTACTGATCTCAAGCATAATACAGTTCATTAAAATAGCAATTGGAAATAAATACAGCATATTGAGGAGAAAGGCAGCGTACCTTATATAGGTTAAAACGCAGATTAAAGCGATTATGCAGACTTCTGTCTACTCCTAAAGATTAATCTATAAAAATGAGAAATTAATAAAAATCATAAATTTCGAACGACCTCACCAAATGGGATAATTCTTTTATTGTTATGGCAAGTGTATTGTAACGACAAGGTATTTATAAAATAAAGAAAAACGTCCTTACCTACTTTTATAACTTCAAAATCATTGTTGTATTGTCAATCATATAAGGTACGGAAATTTTCAACCAAGCGATAAATCAATTTCATTTAAAACAAATAAATAATACCGCTGACATATTAATACTTTATTCCAAAACCCTTTCGCATATGTAGCATGTTACAAAAGTCCATAAAAATATCACACCCGACAGTCAAGTAACGGGGCACACGAATAGCAACACATCAGCAAAGCCCTATTGGACATCACAATGGCGACGAATGTATCAACTAGGAAAATCCTGTGCGTTTACGTGACTTGTACTGTGAATAATGGACCAAGAAATGAAACAATCGCACAAACTTCACAGCTACCAACAGCTACTTCAATTATTTTTCTTAGTTCTTGTTACGTGTGGTCTCGGCAGTGGATCCGATTTTTTGCGTTTATTTTGCGGACATAATTATTTCAAGCCGGCGGACCTGACTGTGTGGTCGGGGCCGCGGCCGGATTGAGATGAGTTTGAATCAAGCTAGTACAAGTAAACATGATTCAAGTTGCGATTTGTTTGAAGAATATGCGCAGGAAGAGGATATGGATGAGGTTGAGAGTTCTAAAGGAAAGAAGAGAATCCGGGAAGACAACTTTTCGGATGATAGTTGGAACACGATTCGACGTAATAAAGTAGGACGGAAGTCTGTTGAAGCTGTTAAGGAAAGTAAGATTCAAGTAAGTGTTTCCAGTAAGAGTCCTTTACCGAAACAATTTAGTTTGGCTCGACTATTTAAGGAGAACAGAATAGTAAATATCCTGCAAGTAAAGTATTCCCATAAGCACAGAATGCTTGTTACATTTATGGACGAGATTAGTGCTGATCAGTTCATTAATTGTGAAGCCTGGTCGAGCATGGATTGGCTATGTCAAAAGACGTCAGAGGTAGGGCTGTCTTTTGGTATTATTAAAGGGATCGAATTAGACATTTCAGAGGAAGAGTTGCGGCAAAATTTATCTTGTGAATTTGACATTAAAATCGTTGGCGTTAAGAGGCTGAACAGGCGAAGCAATAGTAATGACAAGTCAGACGCAAATTGGGTTCCAAGTGAATCAATACGTATTGGCTTCAAAGGCGGTTTAATTCCTGCCTATGTCTATATATATGATTTAAAGGTAAAGGTAGAACCCTTCAAGTTTCCGGTGTCTCAATGCTCAAGATGTTGGAAGTTTGGGCATTTATTAAAAGTATGTCAGTCCAAAAACATTATCTGTCCGAAGTGTTCTGGAAATCACGAGAATTGTGTGACTAAGTCATATAAATGCGTAAATTGTTCCGGAGATCATATGGCACTCGACAGAAGTTGTCCAGTATATAAAAAAGAGAATAGGACTCGTGAGATAATGGCAGAAAATAATTGTACATTCAGGAAAGCGCTTACAATTTATACGGAATCAGTATTGAGACCGACTAAAGGAATCAAAGCAAAGGAGTCCGATATGCGTGAAGCTATGTGTGATGTGCTTATTGATAGTAATCAGGATCCTTCGTTTGCTGTACCTAACAACCACTTGCCGATTGATTCCAGGCAGACTTATAGCGAAGTGGTCCGGTCTGTGCCTGCACCCAGTAAACCTGTTCTGAAGAGAAAAAAGGCTACTCAGAAAAACGCTACACGAGCACCCATTGTTGGAGTAGAAGCGAATTGGGATAATTTTTTGACGTCTCAGTCGGAGTGTTCGGTCGATTCTACTCCACCACCGAAGTCTCCTCCTAAAAAGGGGCATAACAAAGACGCTAAGGTTTCATATGGATTTTCTCAGTTATTTTTTAAGTTAAGGAATTTACTTTTAGGTGAAGAATCTTTTAAAGACAAAATTAATTCATTGTTTTTGATATGTGTGGAATGGATTCCCAAGTTATTAAGTTTTTTGTCAGAGTTTACGTTTAAAGGTCTTGTTGTAAATAATGGATAGGGTTCTTTTAAATCTGTCAATAATTCAGTGGAATTGTCAAAGTGTGAGACCTAAATCTCATTCTTTAGAGCAATTCCTTGCGCAAGAAAAGGTTCACTTAGCTGTTCTTTCCGAAACTTGGCTTAAGAACGATTCTGCTTTTAGGATTCGTGGATATCAAACATTCCGTCTGGACAGAGCTGATGGTTATGGTGGTGTAGCCATACTAGCTCATAATTCTGTTCAGTCTATTTTGTGCTCTACTCAAAGTTGCAATCCTGGTATCGAACTATTACATATAAAGATTTTAAATTGTCGGCATGTCGAGAACATTTTTTCTATATATTGCTCATCTAGTACTCATACTACTCAGAATGATTGGGATTTTATTTTTTCTTTAGCTAACTCAAAGTCTCTGATCTTAGGGGACTTTAATGGCCATCACTCTAGCTGGTCGTGCAAGACTGATTTTAGAGGAAGTCAAATTTATGATTCTTTGTTAGACTCCAATTTTATTTATCTTAATGATGGCCGTCCCACTAGAGTTAAGATGGTTGGTGGAGTTTTGCAACAGTCTTCTCCTGATATTTCTTTTGTATCTTCTGATTTAGCCTTGTTATTTTCATGGGTAACGACAAACGAATCCTTGGGCAGTGATCACTTGGTACTTAAATTATCGTGTAAATTTCTTTCAGATCAAGAATTTACTAGGAAAAGGAATTTTAAAAAAGCCGACTGGCCTTCTTATACGGCCTTTGTTAGAAGTTATTTATCTAAAGGTATTATTCTTGAAAACCCGCAGAGAATGTATGATGTTTTGCTAGATTCCATGCAAAAAGCTGCTAGAAATCACATTCCTTACGTAAAATCTCCAAAAAATATTTGTGCTAATTTTTCTCCTAAACCCTATTGGTCTTCTGATTTATCTAAAGCTGTTGCTGAACGTAGATTGGCTCTGGCAAATTTAAGACGATGTCCTTCGGCATCTAATTTAGATGTCCTTAAAGAAAAAATTCGTATTGCTCAAAAGCTTATTCGGGCAGCAAAGTGTAAATCCTGGCAAGATTTCTGTCAGTCTATTGATGAGACCACTTCTTCGTCGGAAATGTGGCGAAAGATGCGGTGGTTAAAGGGTCAACGGAATGGCAATTTTACTGTTGATAAAGATATGGCTGAGAACCTTCTTCAATCTCTTACTCCTGATTCTGTGAGTCGTCCTCTTCCTTTATTTTCATCCAGTAATAATCAGCTGGAGGCTGAAATTTCTATGCAAGAGTTTGAAAATTGTCTTAAGAAAAAGGATACTGCTCCGGGTTGTGATGAAATATCCTTTTCAATGGTTGTTCATCTCCCTTTAAATGCCAAAAACCTTTTACTCTCTATTTATAATAAGTGTTTTTCTTTGGGGTTTGTTCCATTTCAATGGCGTGATATTAAAGTGATACCTATTCCTAAACAGGGAGGTAATGGTCGTTTGCTGCGCCCAATATCCCTTATTTCTTGCATTTGTAAAATTTTTCACTCCATCTTAAATAAAAGATTGGAATGGTATTTTGAAAGAAATAGTATGTTTTCTGAAGATGTTGTGGGTTTCCGTAAAGGGCAATCATGCCTTGATAGTTTAGTAAGGCTTGTTTCACATATTCAATTAGGGTTCTCTAAAAGTTTGGTAACAGTCGCTAGTTTTATTGACATTGATGGTGCTTATAATAATGTTGACATTTCTTGTTTGTTGCATATATTAGATCGCTTAGGAGCTGGTTCAAATTTTTGTAATTATTTATGGTCATTTCTTGGTCACCGGAATCTGAAGGTATGTACCTATGCAGGTGAATTATGTCGGTCTACTGATCGTGGCTTGGCTCAAGGAGATCCTTTATCTCCACTTTTATTTAATATTGTTACTATTCAAATTTGCAAAAATATTCAAAATGTTAGTATTTCTCAATATGCTGATGATTTTGTTCTCTATGCTTCCAGTGTTAATGTCCACTCTGCTGCAAATAACATCCAGCTAGCTTTATTCGAGTTCAATAATATAATAAGTGATTTGGGACTCTCTATTTCGCCAACAAAATCTAAAGCATGTGTTTTTAAAAAAGGTCGGTTTATGGATAGCGTTAGTCTTTCAATAAATAATCAATGTATAAGCTTTGTTGACAATATTAAATACTTGGGCATGTGGTTAGATAGATCTTTAAAGTGGGGTAAACATGTAAATGAAACAGTGCAAAAGGTTCTTAAATATGTTAATCTTGTCAAAGTTTTAGCTGGTTCGGGATGGGGGCTTCACCAAAAACATTTAAGGCGTTTATACATTTCTATAATCCGCAGCAGGATTGATTATGGTAGTTTCTTATACGACAATTGCAGTAAATGTAAAATTGGTAAGTTAGATAAAGTACAAAATCAAGTGTTACGAGTTGTTGGTGGTTTTATACGAAGCACCCCTATTCATGTTATGGAAAGTGAGCTGTGTATCCCTCCTCTGTTTATTCGTCGTAGGTTCTTAGCAGGTAAATTTATTCTCAAGTCTAAATCAATAACTAATAACAAAACTGTTCGAGTACTAAATGATCTTTCTACTCAATGTCAGTCTAGTTACTGGGCAAACAAAAAGCTTCCTTTACTTGTTTCTTCTTTTGTATCCCATTATAATAACATCTCCGTTTACTCTAGTAATCAGATCAAAATGTTTTCCCTAGATACATGGACCAGTAATATAGATTTACATGAGGTAATTTATCCGAATATTCCTTCTATCGACCGTCCTAAGCGTAGTTATAATCAACACCATTTAAAACTTATTTGTGAATCCTTCATTAATGACAGTTATTTAGATTTTTATAAGATATTCACTGATGGTTCTAAAGAACAGTCTATGGGTGGTTGTGCATTTTTGGATTCAATGGTTGGTGTCAGTGCTAAATTCAAAATTAGTTCAAATTTATCTATAATGCATATTGAGTTAGTGGCAATAGCTAGGGCCCTTTCTTATGTTAGTTCCATTGATTATGATAAGTTTGTCATTCTGACAGATTCTAAAAGCGCCTTGCAACACCTATCCAGACATACTTCTCACGCTGGTGGCTCGCCAATAGCTTATGAAATTTATAAATTAATTTTGGATTTAAAGTCTTTGAAGAAAATTTGTTTACAGTGGATTCCGTCACATATTCTGGTCAAAGAGAATGAAGAGGTAGATCTTCTGGCGAAACAGGCTATGTCTGACGGAATTCCTCTACTTATTCAGCCCTTATTTTCGGATTTTATTTCGGACCTTAGGTGTCATTGTTTGAGTTTGTGGCAGGAATATTTTGATAATTGTTCAAACAATAAAGGTTTGTGGTACCGGACCATTAATCCGCAGATATCGCTTGTTCCGTGGATAGAATGTAATTCCATCCACAGGAACTCTTTGACTGTCGCCCTTAGGCTTCGATCGGGACACATTCCATCTAAGAAGTTTGCTTTTTTAATGAGAAAAGTTTCCTCTCCCAACTGCCCTGATTGTGATACCTTAGATGATGTGCAACACATCTTGATGGAGTGTGTTCGGACCGAGGCTTTTAGGCGGCAACAGCTGAAGAGTAATTCAGATGTAGGTTTTGTAAACAGTATTTTGGCCTCCCCTTTCTCCGTAGAGGCTAAAGTTCTGTACAGGCTAGCAGTTATTGGTTTTTATACTTAGCTAATTTAGTTTTTGTAAGTATTTATTTTTGTTTGGTGTATGAGTATATGTGTGTAGATTTTATAGAACGTTATTGTTGCTAAGCGACAAAGTTCTGAAATAAATATAAAAAAAAAAAAAAAAAAAAAACAGCTACTTCATTGAATTTGCTTGTCTGCGTGTAGTTTGTCTTCATGATGTTCCTAGATTATTGCAGCTTTGGGTACCGTTTTTAATGGACATCTTTTGCGAATTTGTACACGTTTTTATACCAATTAGCTTTGATTACAGATTTTGGTTGTGTTAATTTTTATTGGTTGAGATGTTGTTTGTTATAATCCGTTTAATATGATCATTCATTTCATTCTATGTTGTATATTAAAAGTTCAAATGGGTTGACAATATTGTTATCCGCTATTCTTCAAAGTTTTAGACGACACCATATGTCTTTATTATAGCAAAAACAAACTGTACCTTGTAATTTACCCTGTAACTTAACTGCGATTAGCAAAACCATTACTACTTTTATAAGTATGTGCTAAGAACATTTAATACTTTCTGTTAACAAATCGGCATAGTAACTGTACTACTTGGATAACTGTCTAACTGTTAAGTTAGTAGAAACATTAACATAAATGCAATTTGCCAACAGGCAAAAGCATCTATCATCTCACAATTAACACCTACGTAATAAGATTATGAAACTTGCAGTTTAAATAGTCATTAAAGAGGACAAATATAATAGCGCCTTGTATCGAGGACATATCGATTGCTGACCTAAACGACAGCGAACATAGAGTCAACTGCTCCATGAAAACAACGTTTTACGATCGGATTATACCAGAAGATGAATGCAAGGCAATCAGTCGTAAGCATGGACAAAGCATCGTACTGGAAAATGTGACTTTCAATCGTAAAACTGAACATAATTTTATAGCTTCCCGGTATTCTAACACATGTCGGGCGGGCTAAGATTCCTACGGGCGTTATGCGAACAAGTAAGAGTCGTAACCAGCCCTACACGTTGTCTTACATTTGTCAGAGTGGTTGTTACCTTTCATTATTATTAACAACACTCCGAGGAATGTTTATGCAGCATGTGCGAAAATGTCTGGCTAATGATAGTTTGTACGTATGTTTTTATTTACATTGTCATTTTAAACGAAACGCTTTGACACTTCGAGAATACCAACTGGTATACGTACCGCAGGTTTATAATACCGAGCTGTGTTCGTCAAATCAATGACAGCTCCTAATTTTGGAATTTTATCTAGAAGAGCCGGAATATCCCATCTGCAAATAAAAAGCATTATTATTTACAATGTATACTTAATACATACCTAACCGCTATGTGAAATTATGACAAATTGATACGTAGGAGTAAGCCCAAATAGTGTCCAATTACAGAAAACTGTGTACCCGTTGGCGTTAAATAAATAACTTGAAGAAAATCGTTCAACGCAACAGTTTAAATATAAAAATAACTTTCTAAATTAGTGGCGGCGCCGGCCTACCTACTGTACGTCGGCAAACATTTGCATAATTGTGGCGTTTTAACAAGGTTTCTTTTACACAATAAAAATTACCTATCAACCCTCGAGTGCAACAAATCTTTTAGCCAAACACATAATTCAATGTTATAAAGTAAAGAGACGAGTGACGAAACCAATTAACACCTGTTATTGTAGACAGATGCACAATTTTATTAAACTTGGTTCAAATAATTTAACAATTTTGAGATCATCTTTTTACTTGTGCTGACTGCAAATATTTTTATATATTTTTTTTAAATTTTGCTGTTACTGTATAAATTAGGCAGTACATTAAATCATTTGTTATGAAAGCTCTATGTCACACCTGAACCTTAATGGAAATTCAATTATCTCGTCATCATTACAGTGAAAGGGTCACGTTTGAGCCACTTACGGTACAGCACTGTCAGTTTTTCAATTTATAAAATGTTTGCACAAATTCAGTCGGCGCCACGAATTTACAGTAATGAAATTACTGAAGTTTCAAACTTGAATCTTAAATATTTAGTATTAAAGTTTTTATTTGAATGTAATTTGGGAAAGTAAAATGATATCCATGAAATTATATCCAACTTCGGCAATGACGTTAATTTTTGATGTTTATGTCAACGGTGCTGTCCACACTTTCACTAATAAATATATTATTATTACTCGAACATCATCACGCATTAAATGGATAAAACTATTAAATGATTGTAAAATGACTTACATTTCTTTGATATCCTTGTTTAACTTTTGAACATTCTGAAACAAACAAAAATTAAGGTATTTAATAATTAAGTATAGATGGGTTACATTGTGTTTAGGGTAAAATTGTGGTGGTATTAGCGTACGCTTCTCTGGTTGTAGACAATGTGTCTTTGAGTAAGCCGCACGTAGGCGACGGCGTGTGATAAGGGAGCAGATCAATCATCCACTGGCCCTACCTGACCGGTGTCAATGAACTATGCCCAATGAGGGCCACCTGACACGATCCACTTTAGAACTCTTCGACACAGGTTAAAAACAAAAATTAGTATGCTAATAAAATGAAAATGTTTATATTTAAGTTATAACGCATCGCACCAGATAACCAAACGTCTAACCATTCCAAGAAATCGATAAGATTTAACATCGGCAGTATAAATAAAACTTAGAATAAATAACTCTAAAATCGTTGGACATAAATCTAAAAAACCCATTCCTCTTGCACCGCAGGGTAAAATTTTTGGGTAAAATTTTCAATTTTGGCCAAAATTACCTTAAATAAAATGTCAGGGTCCATAATAATAGCTTGTTAGATTGGTAATAATTTATCGATGGTGTTGACATGATGTAAAAAGATTATAAAAAAAATATGAGCGCGTCAGGAGGTGTGTCTAAATGGGGGTTAATTTTCAATTTGGATTCGCCGGTGGCCTTTATAAATTAACCGACAGCAATTTAAATAAATTCATGTAGTTATGGTACTGAGAAATGTACATAAATATTGAATATTGTTACTTGATTAATAACATTTTATGTGACCGATTAAAATTTATCGGAGACATGTGAAAGTCGCCGAAATGATTCGCGAACGTCTTCTTTTCGGGCGGTACCAAAAGCAATCGTGCAATTAATTAACTGCTTAACAATCTGACAATCATATGAATGTAAAGATATGTAATAAATTAAGAATATTCGTGCATATTCTTTGCGTTTTACTTAATTGATTCTTTATCATGGAGTTAATCATTTAAATAAATAAGAGTGTTCTTTTATTTATGTAATTAACATTTCAAACAGTGTTTCGGCTACTGTCGATTCAGTTTGGTAATTTATAATTATTACTTATATAAGTTAGCTTTTTTTAGAACGACATTTGTTTTTGTTTATATACTTTTTACGTTTTGATTATCCAACTAATGAAATACGTAAGCTACATTTTATATGGACACAAGAAAAAAGTTTTATTTTTTAATTTTTAATGGTCATAATAATTTTCTATACCTATATCTATTTTACATTAAGTTTTTATCATAATAAATGAGATTTTTTTAATATATACTTAGCCAAATTAACTTGAGTTAAAATTCGACAGTCCTTTAAACAATTGCGACCTCATCGGCTGCACTTACCACGATTTTCAATTAACATTAAAATACCGGAACAAATAAAACGCAGCCTGGACAAAGGAGTTTATTGAAACCGCGAATATCAATGTAAAAAATGCGGTGGCAAACAAAACTAAACCTTGACTCAATACATGGCAGGAAAAATGACGCAATTTTGATTTTACTGCTTTGCGGCGAAGCACAAATAATGAGGTCTTTGAAAGGGTGACGGTAAAAGACCTCTTTCATTTTTACTTTCATTACCGTCAAAAAGGTGCATATTATAATCATCAAAACAATATTCAAAACCCCAAAGTAAATACAACTCTTATAAATAAACAAAAGAAAATTCATAGGGCATTGCATACATTAACACAAATTAGCGTTCTGTAATACTATTGCAACGAAATTTATTTAGAATCAAACACTGTACGGATCGAGCAGTAATATCGATGAGATGATCCTCGATCATAAATCGATTCCATTACGATATTAATGACAATCGTAACTCTCAATCACAAGTTGGATCAGCAAGCTCTGATACGCACCTACATTATTGGTAATGCCACAGAATAATAAATAGTACGTAGTAATGCATCCGATTAACGTCAACAGAATAAAATATTATATTATTTACGATTAAATATTTTATTTTTGATAACATGACACGACAAGCATCTAGATTGGTGGAAACTTACATAAGGCAAGTACATAACACGCTTCAAGGGCAACTTAAATAAGCAAAGTAATAAGTACCTACATTATTGTAATTTTTTTTTTTTTTTCATTTCAGAATATTTTATTGCTGACTGTGCCAATAATGTAATCTAGTACATTGCTGGCAACAGTTAAAATAATAATCATATATTTTCTCATCTAACTAAGTTGCCATTAAATTAATAATGACAACTAGAAATTATATTGAAATTGTATTTTAATTTTACATTAATATCTTATTCAACTGGGACATCTTACATCTTATAGTTTTATTATTCACAGTAAACTCTCATAAATAATCATTTTCAGTAGAAAACGACGAAGAAACAGTTAATAAGAAATTTACAAGTTGTGATAAACATGGATTCGTCAAGTCTCTCAACAGAACAACATGTGGCTTTGCAATTTAAGTTGTGACCACGAGTTAAGTTCACGCAATCGAAAGAAGTCGTTAATAAAATAATCAACAATGCGATTTAATAAATCGAAGATTGCCCGCTGACAAAAACCATACGACACGACAAGACATTACTTACATGTGTCCTACAAGGCAATAAATGTTAGTTTGTCATTTTTACGAGTTACAACATGTACGTACATTTGCAAACTCGGAGGGGGGAGGTAAACCACCTGCGGGGAAGTTTCGATATTGAGATGTATTCGTTTGAAGCACTAAATTTTTATAACGTCCAAGAATTAACTAAATATAGGACACCGAAATCTCGCAAATGAATAAAAGTAAACGTAATATCGTAAAATATTATTAATAACCTAATTTACGCTACTACCAAAACATATTAAGATAATACGTAACACATTTAAAATTGTTAAATCAATTTATCATACAAAACGGACCTCTGCATAAACAATCCGGCTGGCATACAAAAAATAAAACGTTAAAGCTCGAGGACCTCCCATCAAATTACAAGTGGCAAGCTCCGGACTTATCTCACGATCGCGTGTCGACAAAACGAATAACACCTTCGCATGCTTCGATCATATTTGACAAATGCGAGGATCAAATAATCGCAAATACGTTTTAGCGAGCTGGCAATAAATATTCAACCCTACATTATAAAATCATAAGAGCAAAAACGGTGTGGCAGCGGTATCCGCAAATCATGCGATACTGATCAGAATATGTTAAATAATGATGTAGATCCACTTGTAAATAGAAGACAATAATTTATCAAGTCAAGGAAGGAACTTAATGATCGAGGTTTAAACAAATTGAATAATAGTACAAATTGAAGAACGTCGACACAATGCAATGTAAACAAAACCATGTAGACATTTCGCAAAATTGAAACGTTTTGGGTGAGTCAACTCTATGCTCGAGTATTAAATTTCAATGAAATGTTCAGGGAACAAATCTAGCCGATACCGAATACAATTTACGAGGTTACACAAAAGAGCTTGTACCAGCTTATCAAGAGACAAACGCCAAATAAGTTATGTAACTTTCTCTCGACGATTCACGGTAGTAATGCTTACTGGCTACTTGAAATTCACGTGTCGCCTGAGTACGATGCAGTTGGAACAACATAATCAGATATGGTTATCGAACCAGGTGTAAAGCAGATGGCATAACTTCCACTAGAATTATAATAAGCCGGTGTAACTGGCTCAACGACATCATCTTTCTAATTTCATAATCGGTTAATTACAATTCATAAAGAAAATGATTAACCGACGTACGACACTAATTATTCAGATTCATTGTACATTGTTAAGTGACAAAAATTAATCTATAAATCATTTATAGGGTAACTGTTTCGACATTTTAAAATAAGCAACATCATCGTTAAGTTTTAAGTTATTTAATATTGTATTTATATGTAATTAAGGGTTATTTTTGTTTGTGACAGTTTCGTGTGCATTCGTGGCCGCGTTGCGTTGTCATCATGTTGTTTTTTGTCAATCTTCTGATCCGTTACGTCGTTTATTCCAATGGTAATGATGGCATAATTGACAGAGGGCAACTATTGTTCCTATTGTGTTCCTATTGATATTACAGTTTTGTCGCCTTGTAATGGTTGAGCTTTTTGTATTGTTTTATAGATCGTTACTGGCTCGTTCCCTTTTGACACCGAGTCGACTGCTGCGGTAAATTTAAAAAGGGTGGAGTTGACTCATTCAAATTTGTGACCTGCCTAAGCCTAATTTTACTATTCAAGTAACGAGACACATGTTTCGATGGCTTGTTTTAAAATCGAACATGACTGTTACTTACTTGTTTATTCTAGAAGTTTTAAATTAATAGTTTTCAATGAAATTACATACCGACACTAACATCATAGATACATAAATGGTGTCACAAATATGACCCTCGTTATGATCGAATATTAAGAATAAGACATAAAATTTAACAACGTAATTGAGTAATGATCAAAAAAGCATTCGGTGTCAAAATAATTGATATGTGGCTGACTTCTAATGTATGCGGGTTCTGTCAATACAAAAAAAAACACTAAGCAAGTTGTTCATCTAATTTAAAAACCAATATCTTCATGAATGATAGGGGTTACAATAAGACTTGATTAGTCTAAACTTTTATGACTACACAGCGTGAAAACCAGCTAAATAAACGAATTATAGATATTCACTCGACCTAATTTGCCAATATTAAAGTGAGATTAAATATAAACGATTCAACAAGAAGGAATACGTCACAACTGAGTATCAAAATATCGCACAAGGTGCTATATAATAAAAACAAAAAAATACGGCCTGTTATAATCCGATTCTATATTCGTTTCGACCGATTAATCGAATCGAATAAATCGAATAAAAAGCCAGAGTATCGTATGTCAGGGGCATTTATCGCGCCTAATTGCGACCACCGCGCCGAAATTCAGTTTGAAAACGTACTGGGTGGCGTGATGGGTACCGATGATACTCCTCGTATAACCCTACGTTTTGTAAATTATGGGATAATGAAAACCACTACCACCAAACACCTAAAAATCGATTATGACGACGTATAAAAGTTATCCGACCTTTATCGTACGGTAAGGATAATAATATGTACATCCACGTATCCTTATGGTACGGTGATTTTAAAATTGCTTTTTTATAAGCCTCTCCGTTCTATCGTTGTAACAATCTACCTAAATCTGTGTATGACTCTTCTCAAAGGGTAAATTAGGTAAACAGCTGCTAAATTATTAGTTAGTTAGTTATTCTTTATGCAACATGTTTCGACGATGTACCTAAAGTTGTTTTTTTAATCAACTCTTAATGTGGGGCTCAATTAATTAATAAATTTTGTACTCTATATATATGTGCGAATGAAAAAAGCATAAATCGAAAGCGGTTACCAAATACATATTTTAACACAATACACAAATTATGATGGCTTATAAATCATACAAAGTCATAAATCAATCAAAACATCAAAACCAAATAAAGTAGCGCGAAATATTTTTTTCTCCATGGAGTCGTATTAAATTATTTCTGATCGTTACATATGAACTTACAATGAGTCAGTGAAACTTTAGAACTGCACAAGCTACACGCATACTTTTCCTACATACATATTTTAATCGTATAACATTTACTGTTTGCGATCAATGTACTTTGATAAACCGTTACTGTTTGCATAATTTCTTGTGTTACTTTAATTAAAACAGAAAATTAAATTAAAGCTTCAGCAAATGATCACATGCATATTTTTAAAAATCTTTTCTAAAACGGTTCAAATCATGTGTATAATAGGCATGTTTCCTATTTTTTTTTTAATGTCCGCCTGGTAGATTAATGAATTTAATTGGACAGGTATTTTTTCTTTTTTCCTACAAACAAAAAATGATCAAAATACAGAGAACGCGAATTACGCGTGACGTCACTCCTCGCTACAATTTTTACCAAGGCGTGGCGTCATAAGCCCCCACTCCGAAACCTTAAAGCGCTGTTATCTTTGTAAGTTTTTATTGTTTTGATAAAAGAAAAAATACGTGTCTAATATTTTTTTATTATCTAACTGACGGACTAAATAGATTTTAACTTTTCATACCCAGGAAACATCCCTATTATCAAAATTACTTGGGTCGTAATTCGAAACGATACGTTAAGATAACTTTATACTTATGCCTGGTTCTTACATTAAAAAAACGAATCCTTTTGCTAACGGACTGTAGAAAAACGAAGAAAGTTCTACTATCCGTTATCAAAACGAATCGCTTTTTGAATATAGGAACTGGGCATTAATGGTCACCCTACCTGATACTGCTCCCGAAGTGTAGCATAATTAAAAAGTCAATGGTTTTCTTTTTAAGTCCGCAAACGCGCTTACGTACTTCTCTTCAGTTATATTGTATTTTATGACAATTAAAGAGAACGGTCGTCCGGAATCAGCAGGATAATACCACCAGTAATGGTATTAAACCTTTCAGATTGACCGGAACAAGACTAAATAAAAAATATATCGGTATTCGGCCATTGGTATGCAAATGTCTTATTTTTAGTACTTCCGAATCAATATTCATTGTATTAACCCACCCTAGATACAGTAAACATATCGATTATCTTACAAAAAAGGTAAAAAAAGCTAATAAATGCTTGTTTTGATTTCAAAAACCTTGCTTCTTGATTCTTGTGCAATAAAGTATTATGTAAACAAACAGATCGTTTGCGATGATTTGCCGCATATTCCATACATTTTTATTGGAAGGTGTGTCGGCTTAGTTGAGAAATTACACCCGTTGTGCAGCAATGACGGTGCAATCATAAAAATCTACAGAGCTTCAAGACCGGTGTGAACGTTCAATTTCAACTAAATCATTTACCGCATGTTACCGGGGTAATAACAGGTGATGATACGTAAGTAAAACGAAACGTCTACAAAGGTAACATACACTATAAATATAAACTGAGTTGCCAGTCAAATATACGGCTAATGTTTTAAATAAAATAAGACAAATGAGATATGATTATTTTATTAAGGAAATTATTCCTTAAATATGATCTTTAGGAAATTATGTCTTATTTTATTTAAAACATTAGCTGTCTATCTATGTCACAGGCTACTCAGCTCATATATTTATAGTGTATGTTACCTTTTTAGACGTTAATTGAGAATATTAAGATACAATATTACTTAGTATTAACTATGTATAATTGTATCGTAATATTCTCAACAAGGTAACATTACTTGAAATAATATTACTTGAAATTCTTCCTATAATTTCAAACAAATGTTATAAACATAGGTAATTATGAAGAATATTAAAACTGCCACCAGAATTATTAATAATAAAAATAACTTACAAGATTGAAAACTTCGTACATTCATAAATACTTAAAGGATGTGTCAAATTACCGTAATGGATATGAAAGTAACTCACTGTCGAGTACCATTAAACTTTAAACGTGTGCATAATAATAAGTGTTGTGCTCTTACTATCGGAGGCGGCGATCTTTGTTAATAACCACCAAAATATCATCTGACATGACAACCGGACGACAAGCAAACGTAACCATTTTAAAAGGTTTCCGCCCTTCATAATTTCATTATAATTCACAGTACATACAGTGACTTTCGAATTCTGGAAATGCTATAACTGTGTTCACTTCTATAATGACTACTAAAAACCCAGTGGGAAAGAGTGTCCTATATTACTTTTCAGGACAAATTACAAAAAAGCGTAAAAAATTTTTTCAAGTATTAGAATGTTTTTTTCTTTCGAAATACAATCATTTTTAAAGACTAAAATTATTCTTCATACTATTATTTTTGTTTATAAAACAAATTAAATAAAAATGTACAATTAGTCAATCGAGAAATTCTATAGTATCTTTTAAACAATATTTCCTTGGTATCAGATCAAAACAAGACAGTTAAGAAAGCTGATTACACGGTGCTCCCACGATCTCATGCCCCGGCTTGTGAAGTACGAAACTTGGCGCGTACGTGTCAAAAGATGTAATTATGAAGAAATCCAATCAGCGGCGGCGCGAACTTGCGCATGCGACGACGTTGATTGAGCGATAAATTTATTGAAGATAAATCACCCGGTCGCGACAAATCGGTAGCAACAACGAACCTTTGTTAATTTTAGGCGGCGAAACGATACCTACACAGACCGTAATTCGGTGCGTGGGTGTTCAATACCATCAATAAGCAAAGTCATATCTAAAAAAATGAATGTACAACGTTAACTTCATTGGAATTTCGAATAAAATATCATCCACATTGCCTTAACTAACAAAAGCCTCTCATTACTTCCAATGAGCACAATATTTACGATACTACTCTCATTTAATCCCAATAAACATTTTTTTTAAATTGGACTTTGCTGATACACGATTCAGATTAATTTCACCGAGTTGGCGCCATCGTGCCGCCGTGTTGAAACGCGCTGAAGCTCATATTCTTGATTCAGGACCTCACGCGTGACTCAAACGGGTGGCGTAATAATTACAATGATATCATTTCACTTATATATTTACACGGGACTAAAAGTATTATTGATACATTAAAAATGAGAACGTAGAGTGTCCAATATCCAGCCAATATCAACACAAAGCGCAAACATAAGACGAGACTCGGTGTACAAGCCGAGAAGTTAAAAGACGATTTGAGGAAAAATATATCACACGATACAAGCTATTCAACACAGACGATACCGCAGGCGAGTGCAATAAATTCAACGAAATATACTCTTTGATATCCGTCGATAACGCGACTGGGCAAAAACATCATACAAGGAGTTTTAATGTCACTTGTGAATATTCTTATGAATAAGCACTGGCAGATGAATCTATACACGACTGTTGAAATACGACGTCTCCAGCGGCCAGACGGTCAATATAAAGCAGATATTATTGTATTGTTGTAGGCGTAGTGATGGAGCTTTAACTCACTCCTATGGATTCATATAAAAAAAAAATCGTAGCCCATTAAATAAATTCCAGTAAATAACTAAATAGCCATTAAATATTAATCTAATATGCATAAAACGCATAAGATATCAATAAATCACACAATTTCACACTGCATTTTGCATAGTGAAATGCCTGCGGCGAGTACAGCACTAAACAGACTGACTAATTAGACGCACTAGGCAACAAAGGGCCGTCAAACGGATTAACTGTTCGGTTGTATTAAAGGAACTTGAACCTTATGTGTCAGGGTTAATGTAGGAGAGATGCTACAGGTGTGGTGGCAAGTGTACGTGTGATGGCGGCGTACGATAGGCCGCCCACGCGCAGGCGCCTCGCCGCGAAATTCGTGAGAAGAGCTGCGCCGGCGCCGGCGACTCTCAAACATAATACGGCTACGGTTTATGGGTGAAGTTTCTACGGTATCTTAGTACTCTTTTCATGACATGAAAATAAAAGAATATAATTATTTATAGTGCCTATGTTTTATTTTTTCTTTTGTTGATTTGAAGGCGTCTTTGTTTTATGTTCTAAGATTTTTACGTGTTTTGTACTATAGACAGTTAAAAAAGTCCTAACTTCAAAAATCTTTACCACAATAATGTACTTGGTAAAATTTTAACTTATAAACATTGAAATTGTGTAAGTATGTATTGTCTCGAACATCCTTAATCATATGCAAGCACGCACTGCACACGAAATATTATAGCCACTTAATCGCACAATTACATCATGAAATTACTTGTAAATCCTCAAAAAGCGGGCCATCCTGATTCACGTCGAAGAAATCACATCAGAAATGTAGCTACAATACTCGGAATTCGCAATCGCAAGCTTAAATCACACTTCATAAAGACTTGCAAAATCGATGTTTACATGCTGAACGCACCATGTACGGTCATCGTTACAGCAAAATGTGGTTACAATCAGCCTGTATTGTTCATATTCGTACCTACATACATTTGTACAAAAAATTACCGTTAACAGTTTTAAGGCACCCAAACATGTCTGTACAAACAGATATTTCTTTGATCCGGTGAAATCGTATTCTACCGCTCTGGGTAACATATCAAAGAAGAGTATGCCGGACCTATACCGGCAATAAACAGACGACTACGAGAAAAATGACTACAAGTGGAATCCTCATGGTATGGGGTAGATTACTGAGTATGAAAAGTCAAAATTTAGCCCATCTGTTAGATAATAAATAAAATTATCAGACATGTATTTTTACCTTTTATAAAATACGGTAAAACTAAACTACCAACTACAGCGAATCAAAGTTTAGGAGTGGGTACTAATGGAGTCATGCTTGCGTACAAAATTCACGAATTTGTGACATTTCAAATCAATGTATCATCGTGACTTTTTGGTTACGTAAAATAAGAAAAAATACCTGTCTTGTATTTTTTTTAATCCTTACTAATATTATAAATGCGAAAGTATCTCTGTCTGTATCACGCCAAAACTACTCAGCACATTTAAATGAAATTTGGTACACAGATAGTCTAGAGCCTGAGAAAGGACATAAATCACTTTTTGCCGCGATAACCGACATCCTCGCGGGCGGAGCCGCGGAAAATAGCTAGTAATCTATATGACGAACCCGGATACCCCATTCCTTTGGTCTAAAGAAGCTGCCCTTATAGTACCTTATCTTTTAAAACCGTTTATAATAACTATACAAAAAGACCAAAAAAAAAGTAACTACGACTTGTACAGGGAAGCTTATTTAGTGAACGACTTAACTCGATTCTATTAAATTCATACATATTCACAAATATTAGCAGTAGCTTAGTACCCATGTACTCGAGCTACGTACAATCATTAAGATTCAACGTCAAATATCCTAACCGCAATACAAACACTCGAGTTTGTTGGACTCGCAAAACTTACCGAACACATCAATAATAAAATTGAATTGACTAATTAAGTGAAGACCTCTTGAAAGTCAACAACGTATTATATTATGACAAATTGTTATTTACTTTAATCGAATTACATTCACGACTTTTGAAAGTTTATGATAAAATGATTGGTCCTTTTATTGCAAGCTCTCAAAATGTTGAGACGTAGTTGTATCATTCATCATTTCTTTGACGCCCTTAAAACATAAACAACGGATTTTATGTCTTGTTCCAAACGGTTTAATTCGTGACCGTTGGTTTTTGTAAATATTTTTTAAACGAGTAAATTAACTGTTCTTTATAATTATTCAATTCGTTTAACATAATAATTAAATAATATAATTGATTCTATTTGTCACCAGCCGTGCACGCCGCGGTTTCAACCGCATATGAATTCCCCGTTCCCGTAAGACATCATTTTTTTTTCGGGACTTTTTTCACTTTTTTTTATAAACCAACAAATCGAAGATCATGAAAATCGGTCCTAAGTGGACCGATTTTGAGATTTAAATGGTTTAACTAAGCAGAATTTGTTTGACGTATACAGATATAGATAGATGCAGTGTGGATGCAAAGAACAATGTTGTTTAAAATCATTTAGATTTAATTTCAAGACTCAAAACTTTTACTGGTATAGGTAGATACAATTATCCTTTAATAACACGTTCTACAGAACAAAATCCACAGCGGGTTAAGTTGCGAGCTTGTCGTCAGCACATCACCGGTAAGGCGTGCCGACACACCTCTCTATTAAAGCCAAGTCGCAGCTGCTACAGAGCTATGTACAGTGTACACTTCATTAAAATTGTTTCACCTTATATAAACAGTGTTAGCACAGGGTACAGCCTACATATGAATCATTTAATTATGTAGGTATGTTGTAGGTAATATTTACGTTTGTGACGCACTGGACCTACGATTAGTAAGAAGTATATACCCAACACACACCAGGTATAAAAAAATTATACATAATATAATAAATGCGAAAGTTACTCCGTCTTTCTGTTATGCTACCACGGCTAAAATACAAAAACTATTTTTTACGAAAGCTAGTTTGTTATAATATTTCAGATAAAGAAAATAAACTTTTGCCCATTTTACATTAGAGGCATATTTTTTTAAGTTTAAATCGAGTGCGGCTTTGGAACCGTAATAATGTGATATCGGTACAAGAAAAAAAACATCAAAAAGCAAGAAGAAAATACGGGTCATATTAAAATATAATTTACTGTTATACAAAGAAATTAAAAGAATAAAACAGTAATGCCGAATGACGACAGGTTAAAAAAAAATAGATCCAAGATAACAGCCGAATCAAAACCAATAAATTATTGATGTACAAGGTTTGCACGCGTGTAAATTGAATTAAAAGATAAGTAAGTACCGCGTGTAAGTTGTGGGATTACAGCCCACCTCAGCGTACATTCAGAATTAGCTCTGGAAATTAAAAAGCGCTGTAAATGCTTATATAAATGTTAAAGTAATCTAGAATGGTACCCCAATAACCATAAAACACGTTTTCCAAAGGGTTAGTGACAACAACAATGATCGCAAGAAAAATATTTCGAGCTAGGTTTCTAATCACAATCATTTATGATTAGTAAATATTAAATGTCTCTTTGCCTAATTTATTGTCTATTCTGACAATTAAACACAGGTCAAAATATACAGAATTAATATAGACGTAGGTTGTATCAACGGATTATAAAATGTCACTCGTTAAGAAACATCTAAAGTTGTCATGATTAAATTTTCAAATGAATATTATTTTGAACAACTCCATCATCTTCGTAATGAAAGCATAATATATTTATCATCAAACTACTACACAAAAACAGGCTATGTTTCATTAGCTTCATTTAAATTATAAAGCAATTATAAGTCACTCGCTACATAACTTATTCCAATATTTTATGATTTACGTGACTCAGATTATTTCCTAACTAGCAAAATATGCAGTTTGAATAAAGCAATAACATGAGAATCCATTAAAATATAAATTAATGACGCAATTATGTATACGTTAATTAATTAATTATGTGACGACGATGTTCAATCAACACGAAGTTAAAAATTAGCTGACAAACTTAATAATGAATATGTATAGGAATTTCTGAAACAAAAATAATAAGCATGGCGGCGATGTGGCGGCAGTAAAAATGTACACAGTCTATAAATTATTAAGATACTAAAATATTGAATACTTAGAATAATAGAATTCAAGAAATCTGCAGAACAATTTTGTGACTCTTAAATACTTGTACAATAATACCAACGTTAAAGTTGACTTAACAAAAATCAAAGATATATATTATTAATGCTGGAACTTGATAATACTAAAACAAGTATGTAAAGACAGTTAACCAATTATGTATACACGAAACACGCAAACTTACGATTTAGTTTCATATGACTTTTTTTTAAAGTAGATACATTGAGCATATACCTAATTTATGTTATAGATTTTATTTACACAGAATGATACCCTAAAAATGATTAAAATATTAAGGATGTAACTGTGTCATAAAATAAAAACTACAGCAAGAAATTGTTATTGGGAAAATATATAAAAAAACCGCTAAGGCGTGTGATCAATTACTTTGTAAGAGACTAAAAACAATGCGCCTCACATGAATTATCCGAGGAGGAAGTACCTGTGTCGTACCATAACTTTATAAGGTCATAAATCAAAACCGAATTCCGACCGAACATCTTAATTTGCATCGCTGCAAGCCAACCGGTGACACTAACGATCCACTAACGAAAACAGCGGAATGGAACTATCAATTTTTGTGTCCCCAAAAGCTTCATTTAAAAATCCGAATAACATCGCTAAAGACATTTGATACGTGTGACAAATGCCACGATCATTAATATTCAATCATAGAGTCTTTAGAGTTAATTAACTGAGCCGAAGCTGAGTGAATATTACGCATTTTATATGCAGCTTTCCCTAAACAAATTATTATTTTGCGATACCATGCTAATTACTACTAATTATAACTACTACACTAGAAAATTACATTCCGTACCATACAACAAAACATAAAAACCAGAACGATGGTATAGTAATTTATCTTAGGGATTATCTTAAACACACAGTCTCTGAAATTGAGTTCCTTGATGGAACCTGTATGTTGTTAAAAATAGGTACAGATATAGGGATTGTTTGTTTATACCGCTCCCCTTCTTTTACGAACACGTATAATTTTCTCGCCTCTCTGGACTCAGTTCTCAATTCTTTATCGTCGATCAAAAACATCGCAATTATAGGTGACATTAATATCAATATCGCTAGTGTTCCTAGTGATTCCCACGCAACTGAATATCTAAACCTTTCGGCCTCTCATGGTTTACTGCCGGCACATTCTCTGCCTACTCGAGGTTTGCACTGCCTGGACCATGTAATGCTAAAATCTAATTTTGAAGCACTGACTCTGGTTCTCGATTCTTCTGTAACAGACCATAACAGTGTATTACTCAGTCTAAAATGTAAATCTGGATACCCTAAACGCTCTAATTATTCGGTAACCAACAAATTGAACGTTGACACACTTGACCAAAAGATGAAAAACATTAATTTTGAGTTAATCTATCATATTAGTGACGCAAATAGGGCGACAAACCAATTAGTTGATAATATCATGAGTGCTATTGAGGAAAGTACATCCACAGTCAAGGTATCGAACCGGAAACGTATAATTAAACCGTGGATAACACCCGGATTACTTCGTTGTATAAGAAACCGAGACGCGATGCATAAAAATGTAATATTGAACCCTGCCAGCGACATATTAAAACTCACTTATATAAGATACAGAAATTTCTGTAACAAAATCCTAAAAAAACACAAAAGGCTATATGACAGAAAAGAGCTGGCTGAGGCTGGTTCGGATAACAAACGCATCTGGCAGGTCATAAAGAGAGTTACAAACTATGCTAAACCTAAAACCTCCTCTAATGATCTACTACATGTCTCTTCATCTCCACTAAATTCAGTAAACGAAGCCAATAATTACTTTGCTAGCATTGGGATAAATCTCGCCGCTAAAATAAAACCCCCTCCCCCTCACCTTGTTTCACAAGTAGATTCGAATCTCTCATCTTTCTCTCCAATCAGCTCACTTGTCCTCTTACCGACAGATTGTACAGAAGTTGAGTCAATTCTTTTGTCCCTAAGATCTGACTGTGCTGTTGGGTGGGACAATATATCTTCAGCTTTACTTAAGCGATATAAATGCCAGCTTGTCCCTATCCTAACATACATTTTTAACCTTTGCCTTGGGACTGGTATTTTTCCTTCTAACTTTAAAAAGTCACGAATTCATCCTGTACACAAGGGTGGGGGTGGTGACCGTGTCTCCAATTATCGTCCAATAGCTGTGTTGACTGCGTTGTCTAAAATACTCGAGCGGATTATTAATAGCCGACTGATAAAGTTTTTGGAGGACAAAGCCCTTCTTTCTCCTAACCAGTATGGCTTCAGGCGACATAAATCCACCTCAAAAGCAGTGTTAAATATTGTCAATCACATTGTTTTGAATATGGATGCAAGGAAAAAGGTACTAACTGTCTTTTTAGACCTTGCTAAGGCCTTTGACACGGTCTCCATTCCACTATTGCTGCAGAAATTAGAAAAAATTGGTGTTAGAGGTCAATCACTGGCTATTTTAAGTGACTATCTAAAGGACAGAACCCAAAGCGTTAAAATAAATAACTTTATCAGTAATGAGCTTCCTGTTAGCTTCGGTGTACCGCAGGGTAGCGTGCTCGGGCCAACTCTGTTCCTCGTGTACGTGAATGAGCTGTGCTCAGTAAATTTAAAAGATACAATGGTAACCGCATTTGCTGACGACACGGCTCTCACGTTCACTGGAGACACATGGTCAGAGGCTTTCTCTAAAGCGCAGCAAGGGTTTAATGTTGTTCGAGTTTGGCTGGCTAAAAATTCATTGACCCTGAACACTGATAAAACCAATTATATGACTTTCGGTCTCCGTCAAGAAAGTCAGCCGCCACCGTCACTATCCATAGTTGCTCATAGCTGCGACCTATCTCCTTTCCAGTCCTGCAGCTGTCCTCAATTAGCACGTGTACCGACAACAAAATACTTAGGCATAACGCTTGACAGCAAACTCTCCTTCTCTCCTCATATAGAGCTGATGCAAGGTAGAGTGAGAAAATTAATTTATATATTTAAAACCCTGCGCCATGTCGCTAATTTCCAAATAATTAAACAGGTTTATTTTGCACTATGCCAATCACTCTTGAACTACTGTATATCATCCTGGGGCGGGACAGCGAAAACACTTCTCCTAAGGCTAGAAAGAGCTCAAAGGGCTCTTCTAAAAGTAAGCACTTTTAGAAAGTACACATTTCCGACTGCCGAGCTTTACAAATGTTGTGCAGTGCTGACAGTTAGACAACTTTTTATATCCCAAACAATCCTTACCCAACACGCTGAGACGCCCTTTAAAAACATTTGGAGAAGGCGTAAGGATATAATATGCAAAACTAAAAAAAGTAATTTCACTCACTCAAAAAGATTTAATTGCTTTCTGGCACCAACCTTGTACAACAAAGTAAATAAGATAGTCCCTATTTACCATCTGCCTAATCGTGTTTGTAAAAGAGACATTAACCAATGGTTACTGAGTCTTGATTACCACGAGACTGAAAACTTATTAAGTCCTATGATGAATTAACACTCACCCACATACGGACTTTTACACAAACCGCACAGACAGACACTCACTAACACACTACACACAGCCAGACACACTCAAACACAGATACTCTATGCAGATACGCACACACACCACACACGCACACACACCACACACACACACCACTCTCTCTCACACACACACACACACACACACAGCATATATTTATTAGAACACATATAGACGTTCTTCCTTTAAGCTTTAGATTTATTTTATTTTATTTTTTCTCTTTATTGTTAATTTAATATTATATTTTTAATGTTTACCTTGTTTTCTTATAATGAAAATCGACTTACGGTAAACTAACCAATACAAAATGGTTATATTATTATAGTGCTAATCGTGGGGTGAGGGACTGGTATCTTTAACACAGATTATCCTGTAATCTAGCTAAGATGCCAGTTGCGATCCGTACTGTAGTGTATAAAACCGTGAATTCATGTATATCGATAATTATTGTTATGTAATCTTAAGGTTTTATATTGTGTGTGTATCAATAAAGAATTATTATTATTATTATTATTAATTAGCTTTATACCGTTAAAGATTCATAATCAGCGTAATTAGGAAACCACCGTTGACAATACCGTAATATGAATAAACATAAATCGATAGATTATTTATTTATTAACTTTGGAATGCAATAAAATAATCACCGGTGCGCTAGCACTTAATCACCGGTTGATATCTTATTTAGGGGGGAGCTAATGAGAGACGTAGATCAAATTCGGGTAATGATGACACGTGTAGATTTATCAAACACTTTCGATCCACAACTTTTGCGTGGTGATTAGGGTATTCGTGTTGACGTAATGGCCCGAGCAAACGGAGTCAACCGAGACTATCATTTATGGAGTAAATATTTAATGCTTCCTTAAATTTAAGTTAAGTGAAAATCGGATATAGAATCTCAACGATATTTAATAACACTTACTTAACCGAAGATATTACATAATTATATCCGAACTTAATAACAATCAAACAAACTTGCTACGTCGTGTTAGACTATCAGTAGGTACGTGTACGTGTCAACAGAAAAAAAAACGAAGCCAACACGCATGAGAATCAGTGCCAAACTCATGAATAAAGACAGTCATTAAACAACCGCAGCAATAATTAATACAGTGTTATTCATGGCGTGGTAGCGATGACGAAACGCAAAGAAAGCAAGCTGCAAACTAAAGTTCACCCAGCGACATCAAGATATGGAGATGCCTTTTGTCAACGATCACTTCTTCATCACATTAATTCTAGTATAATGTTCATTTTCTTACACTATCAGCACAATTCGAAGTAACTGTCAACAGAAAGAAAAAGTTTGTTCTCTATCTTCACGTACTTAAAGTCAACGCCAATTTAAACTACAGATCAACTGTGACAGATATTATGTCGCATCCATGAAGGGCTTACAAGTAAATCGGACCACTGCACATTGTATGTTAAATGGTACGCCATTAAAGGGAACGGCGCTTAATAAACACATTACAGTGCAATATTAGGCGCGAGCGCAGAGCCGACGTGATTAAGCGTCAAGAACGTGGGAACAGACAGAGAAAGAGAGCGATGAAAGGAGATAGTTATTGCGACAAACAAATAGACAATAATGCTAACATTTTACAAGCCATGTTTAAGACATAATTTAAGTGATATTTCATTTTGAACAAGTTTTCCGACAGCTTCTTGACTTCGGTTACGTACTTTAATACATAGATAAATACATGAAACTGACCTGTTCTTCTCAAACAATGCTACTATCCCTAGCATACCCCATACGCAAAATTATCAAGAATATGGAAACCACGGTATTCTTTATAGCCAGGCTATAAAGAATACCGGAATTTCATTGAAGATTATATCGATTAAATTTATTTGAATAAAAAGTTCGGAAGCACAAAATTAAATGATAAAATCAATTCGTACAAATGCAATAAAACCAAACAACCGACAGACGTACCGAACAACACCGGTATAAAATATCAAAATACCATAACGAAAACACTAAAACTAGACGTGCATTGAGCGTCGTCACCACACAATAGATGCGAGCTTTTATGAAAATATCAATAATAGTATTCAACGTAGTTTAGTGCGCTATTAATGCACCGAGCGCTTGCAGACAAATTCAATTGACAGAAGCCTCCGCCGGAGCCCCAGGGTGTCCCTCGTTTACATCTACCCGCCTATCTATTTACGCTGGTATTGGAAATAAAATTGAGCGGCGAGATTGCATAGGAACTCTCAAAGGATGCGATCGAAACTTTATGATCCGATTTTATTGTTGTCATCGACACTGTCGTCTTTATAAACGCCGCAACATCGCGGTAGAACCCTTTCAATGGACCGGAAAATTGAAAGCTTAACAGGGTCGACATAGTATGACCTGCAAGTTACATAGCATCTAGAGCGGTAGAATAGGTTAGTGATAACATTATTGACATGTGTTTACAACGATATTGTAATAGAAGGCTCTACGATTCCTCAGTGTGAAATAGCAGTGTACCGTTGCACACGACTATTGTCGCATAGCTTAGCTTCAAACCAGATCGTCTCAATACTTACGAGATGCGTCCTAGTGGCGTTATCACAAAATATGATAGATCGTCGGGTGTGCGACGACGCTCTCCCACGCGGCACCACCGTGATTAATTATAATTCGAATTTTATTCAAAGTGAACAGCGGACAAACTACGATACCAATCAATAAACGGTTCCATACCGACGTCGGTACCGACAAGATACCACAATTTACTATTGCCGATAGCTCGTATGAAGACGTCAAAGCAGGAGTGAATAACACGCTTAGATAGGGAGCCCCGAAACAATGGTAGGTAACTTCATTTTCATTACGATACAAAACTTATGTAAAATAAATAAACGTGAAGCGATCCATCACAATCATAAAGCACTTATTCATATAGAATTAAGAGAATTTTTACATGTAAAACAAAACATAAAGTTAAACATGCACTCAATTACTCGAATATATCAAACGATGATTTTACGAGTGTGAATAAAACATCAAAAGACAGTCGCGGGAGGCAGAGCAAAATCCAACATTACAGACGCTATAAAATATACAAGAGTGCGTCATAATCCTCAAGTAGTAGTAACATTTTAAATTGCGCAACAGGTTTATTATTCAATAAACACATTTGTATGTTCAAATTCCTGTGAACCGTGTGTTTTGATCATTAGCTGTAGATATTAGACCCCCACGAGTACAGACTCACACTGCGTGAGAAATAGACGGTCATTTGACAATATCGTCGCTACGAATATATTCCAAATCACCCGGCCAATATTCCATTGCATTATATTACCCAGGACTTCATTATCTCCTGGCGGTCATTCTCACTACAAACTACTTGTGAATGGACAGGTCTTGTTTGCTGCTCATATAGATTGTAAATAAAAACGTCTAGAATTACACTTAAGCTGAATTTCCTCATGGCGCTTTGAACATTTCTCATATTACCTAGGTAGTAATCCTGTTAATGACTGCAGAGCCCTAAAATAGTCAGGAATGCAGTCCTTTAAATAATTTAATAGAAATTCAGATTGATAAAAATCGTTATAAGTTAACAATCAATTCAAATCATTTAAATAAATAAATGAACTTGTTACGGTTTATATATTGTAGAATGTGTCTCCATTAACTTATTTCACATGTTTAAAGTACGAAGCCGCAGTCCCATTCGTGTGGCAGTAATTGCGTCCTTATAAGCGCAATAAATCATAAACACGAGCTCACAAGCGCCACAAAGATAGAAGCGACACGCATCCTCGTCTCAGGATAATAAATAACATCCAGTTCTCGCTTTCAAAGTGAGACCGGTGAGCAATAAGTCGCGGACGGGTCAGAGGTGAAGTGAATAAAAAACGGCCAACAATTAAATAGCGTTCTTGAAGGTTAATGAGCATAATAAATATGTTGTCGGCACCGCAGCTGCGGACAAACAAATGCATAGTCCCGTCACATGTGAAGAGGGTTCACGTTATAGTAAAGTCGCGGCCTGTGAGAAGTCTCGCTCGCCTGACTGGCAAGTTCATTGTCGAGGCGAGACACTTCTACGATGTATTACGAACGTGACACATTTATTATAGAAAAGAAACGGGGTTAAACAAATATTCGACCCGACAGAAAAGAGAACGAGATGTATACACGGTGAATCGACTTTATTGAAATATGTAGACGTTTCTACACGTTTCGGCAAACTAATAACAGAGTCCTATTATTCGTTGAGTTAATCTAATAATTTATTATAGTTGATGTTAAAAACAACTCATTTTTTCAATACCAAAAGACTTATTTTTATGAAAACAAACTTCAGAGAATCAGTCAAATACATTATGTTAAACAAAACGAAATCTTTATTAGTTTAATCTCTTAATTTATTGGACAAATAGCATTAAAAGCCGTTTTTATATATATTGGGGAAGTGTGAATAAATTTTGTAATAAAATTATAATTTATTACCAAAATGTCATTCTAACCAGCACGCATAACAAAAATGCTGCGTGTTTAATTAAAACATCCCCAAAACATGAACATAATGGCGAGCATCGTTGCAGAAATCGCCCCCGCAAGGGTTTGCAGCATTCCACACGACTGCCCCAGACGGAATCATACCTGCGTTTGATTTATAACGAGGAGGGGACACGGGAACTGCGGGTGTGAATTCAATCGGCGAGCTTGAATGTCCCGGGGCAAACGAAGCCAGTATACATGATCTCTGGTATAAAAACAAATACCTTCTACTTAGTCATTTAAAGCGAACGACAGGAGCGAAGGATAGTGTCAAGTTACACCGGTAGGGGAAAGGTATCGCAGCGGGTAGCTTTAACTGCTGGCGCCTCGGACAATACCAAGCACCTTCGTGACCACTGACTATTATGAGTTGCGGCTTTTATAGATTTTTTCCAATATTCTTCATAAGGAACGTGACTCTACTATTTAACGGACACCGCAGATAGCTCAATATGGATTTTTGAATACGTAATCGATTTATTTTAGTGCTTGTTCGTCTAACTTTAATAATTTTATTTATCAAAATGCGCAATACTGTCCGTACCATTAACACAAATATTTGTGGACATTTTGTACTCTTGAAAGACAAACCTGTTTTAAATAATAACACGGAAGTCTGCATTGATAATTTGATTAACATCTGCATTGCGACGGATGTCTTTAAGTACACGAAAAAAAATGCATTACCACAGTCATGATTACATCTTTGTTGTGTTTCACAAAGTTCAGCTAAATACATAGTGTGAATTAGACAAGGCTTGCGAACGCACAAACTTTCTTTAGACTCCGAAGAACTTTTACTGCGTTTGATATAGAGAACATTTTTGTGCTCGGCAACAGTGAGAAAAAAGTTGTGAAGACACAAAATCAACAGGGACGTATTAACACTAGCCGGAAGGTAGAAATCCGTGGGTGTTCCTACTAACCAGTTGTATTTTTGTATGCACTAACTACCGCAAGCATATTTGGTAATAGATGTGAATAACCAAAGTAGCGACGTTAATTTTACTGCTTTATATTTATCTATTTCTGATTCAAAGTCAAACATGACGTCAATTATGATGAATTACTAAATCACAAGTATGGTCAATAAAAGTGATTTTATTGTTACCTGTTCTGATTAAAATTTCTTAGTTTGGAGAACAGAACTCCGGAATTATAAATACACCCGTGTCGCCCAACTAACGGTTTCTACTTGTTCCTCGTCCAATGCTTGCTTGTTTGAATGCACAATACGTATAAATAACACAGACACATAATAATTAAGTTAAGGTGTAAAGAACAGGATTTATGTTGCTGTCAATTTAAATGGAATTTACGTTAGCAGTGCTCAAAAAGATGGCATAAATTAGAGATATATTAATACCTCTAATTACGATAAGTTGAACACAATTACTTACACACAAATTAAAATAATTTTTTTGAAGTGAATGCTAAAGTGTACAGTGTGAGTTGAGATTAGAGGACAGGGCATTTACCTTAACAGTAACCAGGTTACAAAACAGGGAGGCCCTTGCAAACAAAATTGAGATGAAAAGCTAGTAACAAATAAAATCAACGGACGAAGGTAATTCGAGGCCACAAAGACAGAAGCGACAGTACAAAATCTAAACATAACCCAAAACCGAGTTGCACTTAAAAATGCCTTAAACACACCGGTGCAGCGGTGGCTGACCGAAACGCCGCCCTCTGTTCTAGAGACGATGGCAAACAATACGAAGATAGTCGACAAACAAATGTAAATGACCGAAATGTGAACGTCATGTTTGGCATTCCCATAAAGCAACGTTAACACGTCATTAGAAGTAATGATGGCATGATTACAGAGTGGGAGCGGGTTGAGCGATGTTCAGGTGATTGCCTGCTTACTGTGTGGTCTTGTGCACCTTTACAAATACGCGGGCTAGAGGGAATTAGTACCACGTGGCATACTACTGGCTTTATTAACCCGTTGTCTTCTAGATTCCAGTGCTCCATTTCTTCAGTGATCCAGTTATTGATTATATACATATAATATATCTAAATTTGCAAAATTGATGAAGTATATAATTGTATATAAAAAAATACCGGACAAGTGCGAGTCTGACTTGTGCAGCGAGGGTTCTGTCCCAGTTTAATAATCATTACGGTTAATACACCAAAATCAAACTTAACTGAGCGGTTAAAAAACTTGCTCTCATACATCGATGTATAACACTATCAAGTAATCAACTGTAAATATAAGTTTGTAACCGCAAAAACGTAATTTTCATGTTACGAAACTACAAATTAAAGAATTTGGGACTATTTTATTTTTCTTATGACGTCATAACAAATTTTGTGATTCTAGGTCGACGGGCGGCAAGTACCCTATAGGTTTTGAGTTTCTCGGAAATGTATAAAAAAAGGACATAAATGGAAATATTTTCTAATTGCGTTAACATAGAAGCTAGAATTTTTTATTGCATCAGGGGAACTTTGACCTGATTATTTGATCATAATTTCACCATTTTTTTTTTTTTTTTTTTTTTTTTTTTTTTTTTAGGCGGGGGAATCCTCATGGACGCCCGCTCACTCGGGGGAGCGAACGGGTAGTGTCAGACTCTTACTGACTAAACCTGAACCGCCGTGCTACGTCATCCGCGTGTTGTGTTGGTGCGTGGCAATGCATTGCAATTCATCACGCACCAACCGCGGGTCCGCCGGCCAATAGGGGCCAGCGGATCACTATCGTGATGGTTTGGAGACCGACGTGTAAAGAGCGTCGGCCTCTCCGCCTCATACTGGAGCCACACCCGTAGCACGGAATGCGGCCCCCCGTCGTGGGTCCTATAGTCGGACAACAGACACCCCCGTGTCCATCGCCCAGGACCCTAGTTAGGGCGGGAGGGCGCGCTCATACGCGGCCCTGCGCCGCCCCACTCGACGTCGGCGTATTTGGGGCGCGTCGGGGTCGTCCTCCCGAGCGCGCTCCGCCGCCTCCTTCTGGGACATGACGGTCTCGCAGAAGGAGGACAGCGCATTCCACGCTGTGCGACTGCTGAGCGCAGCAGCGACAACAGCCGACAGCGCGGAGATGTCTACGCCTCCCAGCGCCGCCTGGAGAACGGCGCGAGGCGCGGCAAACGCAGGACATGCGGCCATAGTGTGCAGTGCGGTGTCATCACCGTCACCACACTGGTGGCACGCAGTCGTCTGCTCCCTCCGAGCGACCCGGCACAGGTAGTGGCCAAAGGCCCCGTGCCCGGTCAGTATTTGCGTGAGGCGGTAGGTTAAAACACCATACCGCCTCTCCACCCACGGTTGTAATTGTGGGCGGATCGCCTCAATGGTTGCCCGTCCCGCCGTCGGTCTCGCGAGCCGAAGCTCCCAATTCCGCATCGTGACGAGACGGGCCTGTCTTCTCCAAAGTTCGCGTTGCCTTGGCAGGGGGTCGGTACCCCGGGACCGGAGCTCGGTGCAACGGGTGTAAAGGTCCGTTAGCACCTCTGCATCCAGATCCCAAGGCGGTGTCCCAGCCAAGACACACGCGGCTTCGTGCCCGACGGTCCGGTAGGCCCGGACGATCCTGTTGGCGACAACACGCTGCGAACCAAGTAGAACCGCCCGGTTATCGGCCGTCATAGCGTCACTCCAAATGGGTGCGCCGTATAACGCCATCGATCGAATGACCGAGGCGTATAGACGGCGACACCCGATGTCAGGGCCCCCGACATTGGGCAGGAGCCTTCCGAGGGCTGCCGCGGCGGACCGAAGCCTCGGCGCCAACCGCTTGAAGTGCTCCCGGAAGCTCAACCGCCCGTCGAGGACTAGGCCGAGATACTTCATCGTGCCCGACAATGGGATCCTCACGTCCTCCACTGTCAGGCACGCACCGGTAGTGCGTCTGCTCCGGGGGCCGTACAGCACAAGTGCCTCGGTCTTCCCCAGAGCGACGTCAAGTCCAAGCATCCGGATGCGACCTACGACGAGATGGACGCCGCAGGTCGCACGCCGGATGCACTCCTCCTGGGTGGTCCCTCTGACCAACACCAGGGTGTCGTCTGCATAGCAGACGACCTGCGTCCGAGATAAGAGGGCACCGCGTAGCACCCAATCATACCCAATGTTCCACAGGAGAGGTCCTAAGACTGACCCCTGTGGAACACCGCGCCCAGTCTCTTGCCACTGCGGGCCGGTCAGGCCAGAGTAGGCGACGTACCTGTCACGAAGGTAGTCCGCCACGATGTGCTGAAGGTAGAGCGGCACCCCGTGGTAGCGAAGCGCCGACTCTATGCACTGGTGCGGCAGCGAGTTGAAGGCGTTGGCAATGTCGAGCGATACTGCCAGCGCCAAACCACCCCGCGCCGCAGACCCCATGGCGAACTCCTTTACCTGGCTAAGGGCGCCCAAGGTGGACCGGCCCGCCCTGAACCCAAACTGGGAAGCCGACAGGTCGGGTCCCGTGCCAGTCAAGTGCCGGACGATACGAGCGGCGATGACGCGCTCGAAGAGCTTGCCCGCCTCGTCCAGCAGGACGATAGGCCGGTAACCCGACGGCGAGTCGGCTGGTCGTCCCTCCTTGCGAAGGAGGACGAGCTGCCCCGTCTTCCAGACTTTGGGGAATCTCCCCGCCACTAAACAGGCGTTGAAGAGACCCCGCAGCCGATCCTTCAGGGGACCCACAGCCAAGGCAATAGCCCGAGCCGGTACCCCGTCAGGTCCAGGAGCAGTCGTCTTCGTCCGGAGGCGCTGGGTAGACGCCTCGAACTCTCCTTCGGTTATCTCCTCCAGCTGTCCGCGCGACTGTGCGGTACCCATGGCTGGAGGGATAAAGTCAGTCCGGTGGGATGGGAACAGGGACGAAACGATGTTCCTGAGGAGCTGAGGCTCCATGGACTCCGTGAGCGGGGGCGCCGCAGCGCGAAGTTTGTTCCGCGCCGCCAGGTACGGACGACCCCACGGATCCCGGTTCAGCTCCTCGTACATCTCCTGCCTTGCTGCGGCCTTTGCCTGCAGAATGGCTAGGCGGAGATTCAATCTGGCCGCACGGTAGCCTCGTAAATAGGTACCGCCGCGGCCTCGTCCCTGCGCCTAGAGCGGTGGCGTGTATAACGGCGTTGCGCCTCAATACACGCCCGCCTAAGCCCTGCTATCTCTGGCGACCACCAGTAGACTGCCCGTTTATTGGGCCTTCTCCGGACGCGAGGCATCGCTGCGTCGCACACCGCTGTGATGGTGCTACGAAACAGCTCCGCCTCGTCGTCAATTGAGAGGCCCGACGGTGGTGCACACCAGTCACTGATGATGGCCGCCTCGATAAGCAGTTCCCTGTCGAGTTTCTTCAGGGCCCATCGTGGGGAGCCTTGGTTCGACCGACCCCTGGGCCCCCCAGAAGGGGAGACGCTGAACCGAATGTACCTGTGATCGGACAGCGTCTCCATATCCACAATGACACGCCAGTCGTTGATGCGCCCGGCAATGGCCGGGGAGCAGAACGACAGATCCACAATGGACCCGCCGTTATGCCGGACGCACGTCTGGGTGCTGCCCCGGTTCAGTAGGACGAGGTCCAAACCGAGGGCCCACCCCTCCAGCAGTTCCCCGCGCCGGTCCGTTACCGGTCCTCCCCAAGCCGTGCTCTTGGCATTGAGGTCTCCGAGTAGAAGGACGGGGCGGGGTGCCAACGTTCGAACAAGGGTCTCCAGCTCGGCCACGAATGACTCGAACTCAGCGAGACCCCTGTTCGGGGAGAAGTAGGCACCGACAACTGCGTACGACCCCCATGACGCGGCGACGAATCCAGAGCCCCTACGGATGGTATGTAGGGGCTGGGAACGGGCGCCTGTTGCGGCGACGACGGCGACAGAACCGTCAAGGTCCCCCGCCCAGTTGGGCCGGGAGGGGACGAAATAGGGCTCCGCCACTGCCGCAACGTCGATCTCCCACTCCGCCAGTGACTGTAGGAACAAATCCTGAGCACCAGCGCAGTGGTTGAGGTTCCCCTGGAGGAAGAGATGTGGGCGGACTTGATCCATTACGTTTCCATCATCTCCTCCGTGCGGGGCACAACCTCCGCCCTTACCGCGTTAGGGGGCCTCATTGGGGCCCTTTTGTTCCTGTTGGGGGCCGGGGGAGCACATCCCCGACTGCCCATCTGGTGGTCCGCCTTGCGTCCCTTGGACTCGCAGATGGCGCACTTGGCGGGAGCCGCGCAAGACGCCGCTTTGTGGTCGGGCTGTGCACACCTGTAGCACAACCCGCTGCGATCCGTCTCGGAGGTGCACACGGCCCTAGTGTGTCCGATCTCCAGGCATCGGAAACACTTCATGGGCCGCGCTGCAAGCTGTACCACACGAGCGGAGCTCCACCCGACCAGGAACTTCTTTGACCTCGCCGTTATGAGCCTTGGGGCTGCGGTCAGCGGGCACTTCACCAGAGCGGTGAACATGCCCCCGGGGCCCAACTTGAGGTCACCCACCTTGACCGAGCCCGGAGGACACTGGCCTTTCGTCGCGACGGCGGCAATGAGGTCCTCCCTAGTGACGGAGTCGTCCAGCTCTGTCACCCGGAGCTCCGCACACTTGATGGGCCTGTGGACCCTCACTGTCCCGTCGCCGTAAATCGCCTTAAGGCGTTCGGCCATCAGGTCGGCCCCCGCCTGACCTACGCTCTTCGGAAGCTCGAGGACTCGAGCTCCCGTCTGTGCCCTCTTGATGCGGATGGGGTCGACTGACATGTCGATCCCCATCTCGGCGACATTAATTTGTCGCCGCGCCATCTCGAGGGCTTTGGCGTAAGTCAGCCCCTGCTTCTCCGCCTCTGGCTCTAGGGTCAAGACAACAGCTGGTGTCTGGGCCACACGCCGCTGCCTCTGGGCCTGCCTCCTTCTAGTCCTCCCGCCTTGCTCCGTACGGGACCTGGTCTGCCCGGTGGTTCTGGGTTTGGAGGTCGACTGCTTTAGGGCAGCCTCTGTCCTGACCTTCCGCGCCCTTTTCTTCCGCCGGGAGACTTTCGTCCAGCCTTCCTCTGCCTCTGCGCCTGCAGCAGGTTTTGGGGCTGGGTTCACAGTTGGCGTTGGAGCCGTCCTTGGAGCCGGCTTGGGGGCCGGACCAGGGGTCGGTTTTGCAGCCGGCCCAGTGGTCGGCTTCGGCGCCGGTCCTGCGGTCGGCTTCGGGGCCGACTTTGGAGCGGACTTCTTGGCCGTCTTAGGAGGCTGCTTGGGGGCGGACTTGACGGGTAGCTTGGCGGTTGGCTTGGGCCCACTGCCCACAACCTGTGCCACTTCCGCGTACCTGCGCCTGTCCGCTGCCAGAGGCGGGCGTAAAACCCGCTCCGGCGGAAGCAGCTCCTTAACGCCGGCCAGTTTAGCGTCCATCATTGTCCCGACCGACAACATGATGGACCGCTGCAGCTCCTCGAGGTTGAACGCTGCAGGGGTCATTTGCTCACGCACTGCAAGCATTTGGCCCCTGAGGTCTTCAACCTCTTTGCTCAGCCGAGAATTCTCGGTAAGCAGCCTCTCCACACCTGTGGAGCTCGTCAGGAGGCGAATGCCATCCTGGATGTGCTCCACTGCGTCTTTGAGCCTATTTACAAGCGAGCCCTTGATGTTCTTGGAGGTGCGCGCTACCTCCAAAATAGTCAAGAGTCCTGCGTCGATGCGCTCCTTGACCGTGGAAGGATCGGACGACTGTAAACCGGAACTAATGAGGTCCCGGACAGCCGCCCTGGCATCCCTCCTCTCCCTCTCCTCCTCCTTCTTTTCCAACGAACGGGTCTCAGGGGACGGCGCCGACTCAGCGGCGAGCCTCCTGTAGAGCTCCCGTTGTCGGTTGAGCCCGACGTAACGGCCGTGGGTAACCCGTCCGCGCGAACGCGTCGACGATGCTAATGAGGCATCGCTCTCGCAGTCCGAAGCGGAGGGTGTCCCCACGTCGTCTCCGACGGCCGAAGCATCCCGCCTGGGACGTTTTCGACTCGCCCTCCCGATAGAGCTATCGCGGGACCGGCAAGGCGCCGGCTCCACGAACTCCATCGCCTCCTCGCCTGTGGCAAGGCTCTCGAGCAAAACTCGAGGCTCTCCCGCCACCAGCCCTTCAACGAGACCCAGCCTGCTCGCAGACCGAGTCACCCTCCTCTCTTCCTCTCCCTTTCTCTCCCCTCCCCCCAATGGCAGGTCATGGGTTTCCCCACTCCCCGAGACGGTGGTTGGCAGCATCAAATACGCCTGCCTGGACTCCGAAGAGCCGCGGGATTCTGTTCCGCCAGTGGCTTCCCTACCCGCTTGATGAATTGAGTTCCCATTCGTCTTTTCCATTATGATTTCCTTTAAGGGGTGTGGTCCCCGTGGGTGATGCCCTAACATACGGAGTTCCCCTCCGCTATGCAGCCCCTAGCCGGGCATCGGAAGCGTAGGCTTCGGGGTAATTTTTATAGTGGTTTTCTTCCACGTAGCCCCCGACCTGTAAAGGAAGGCGGCCCCCGGTCCCGTCAAAATACGACAGGATTACGGGTTCGGCCGACAGTGCCCGACAAGTCAGACCTGCCGCCCGCGACTGCGTCTCCTATCCCTCAACAGAAGGAGAAGAGGACAATCACCACGCTCGTCGCCGCGATTCGGAATATGTCCGAGACGCCGACAAGCCGTGACATTCGATCAGCTGTAAACACTGACCGAAGTCACCCAACACTCACCTCAACCGTTCCTCCTCTAAAGAGGAGGTAAAGGAGAGAGAGCCTAACACCCGCTGCCGCTACTCGGATAAGTCCAAGACGTCAGCGGGCCGCGATATTTAACTAGCAGTAAATACTGGTCAAACTCGCCCGACAGCTCATCCTCGCACCGTACCCCGCGCGCATGGAGTGACGGAGAGAGAGAGCACGACTTACTGCCGCTACTCGAAATAAGTTCAAGACGCCAGCAAGTCGCTCACCACGCGGCGGTCTGGACAGAAACAGACCCCGCCGTCTAACCCACAAGATGGTATAGCGGGTAAACTCCCCGCCCGTCACTGCTACTCGGAATACGTCCGAGACACCGACGGGCCGCGATGGTAGCCAGTAAAACCACTGACCGATCTCGCACGACAGCTCACCTCACCCGTTCCCCCCCTCGCGGAAGGTTAGGGAGAGGGAGCACGACACCCGCTGCCGCTACTCGGAATAAGTCCGAGACGCCAGCGGGTTCAAAACCACGCGGCGGTCTGGACAGATCAGGCCCCGCCTTCTGCCCACAAGATGGTATAGTGGGCAGATTCACCGCCCGTCGCCGCTACTCAGAATACGTCCGAGACGCCGGCGGGCCGCGATACCCGGCCAGCAGTTAACACTGACCGTTCTCGCACGACCGCTCATCTCACCTGATCCCCCCTCGCGGAAGGTAAAGGCAAGAGAGCACGACACCTGCTGCCGCCACTCGGAATGAGTCCGAGACGCCAGCGGGTCGTCCACCACGCGGCGGTCTGGACAGAACAGACCCCGCCGTCTGACCCACAGAGATGTGGGCAGACTCACCGCCCGCCGCCGCTACTCGGAATATGTCCGAGACGCCGGCGGACCACGATGTCCAGCCAGCAGTTGACACTGGCTGGACTCTCCGCGGCTATCGCATCCTCAGGCTGAGGAGCGATCCCGCTGCTGGAGCCGTCCGCGCCGGTTTTACCGGTACCGCACATATCTGTGCGGCATTCCCTTATCCGCGACCTAGGGACGCGCCCGGTAGGGGTCCAGCCACCCCTCCCCGCAGGATGCACCGCTCCCGCGGGCCCGGGATCATAATTTCACCATGATAAAAATTACCACAACCCGTACGTAAGAAAAAAAATCTTGACAGACAGGCCGAAAACCGAGCTTATTGATCTTAATAGGGTTTCTTTTTCCTTTTGAGGTACTGAACTCCAAAAGTTATGTAAGTTTTCAGTATCTAAATTAAAAAAAATAGAGTTCTGAAAAACTTATAAGAAATTGGCTACTAGATATAAAGAGGAATAATCCTCCTCCATTAATCAAATATATGTACTTTCAATATTTTTACTACTTATCATAATTATTATAGTCTATGACACGTTAGTAGTATTTTTTTTTGTTGTGACATCAATTTTTTACTGTTTTCAAAATTTCTCTCCTTGTCCCATTTTGTGAATGACAGTCTACTTCATAACCCCTTCAGTAAATCATAGACAAAGAACAAAAAAAAATTAAATATGGCTGCCGTACCCGGTCACTGGGAGATGTTATCATATGGCCATAGATAATTTATCGCTGAGTTATCACTCGATCTGCGTAATTGATACGGGTACAATCATGGCGTAACTCTGACGGGCCTAAGACCACAGTAATAAATAATTATTCAGTTTACTTTAAATCCTATACATAAAAAAAAATATACTGGGATCAAAGTTTTGGCTTATTTGTATAAGATGATAGAAGTAGATGATATATTTGTATAAGGTTGGTAGGTAACATCAAATCGTTCCTTATCTGTCAAAAATGTCTAAAAAAAAAAAAAAAAAAAAAAAAAAAAAAAAAAAAAAAAAAAAAAAAAAAAAAAAAAAAAAAAATATAACTTGCGAATATAAAAAATATCACCAATAGCAAAAGCAACATAATAACAAAAGTTCTGAAATTCTCCTTACTAATAGATAAAGTTTCATTATAATACGTAGTATAAACCCAAGTGCACATTTTTACTAGCCATGACTCGGTGGTCCGTCCATAACAAATGCAGTAGTGTAATAGAAATGCCACCGGGACGCGTATTGCGACAAATAGTGCCAATAATAATTCGTGGTATAATTCGTAGCTGGCGCGTGCGCCGAACAACCGTCACTGATTGAAGATCGCATAAACTGCGCCACCCACCGGCTGTCATTTGCATTGTACACAGTTGTTCATAATAAAGAGAGGATATCTCGTGAGTTGGGATCGCATGGTGGTCCTTTTATCCACTCTAAAATAAGGCCAGCGTAATGAAAACTCACACTTTCTCTGCATAATAGCAACTACTATAAATTCCAGAGACTAAAATAAATCAATAAACAAAAGTGTGTCAATTATAATGGAGAATGTACGTAGATATGGGTTCAATTCGTAATTCACTTGTTACATACAATAAATTTTAATTAACTCTAATTGGAGGATGTCAAAGTGTTGAAACAATTAAAATGCATTGATTTAATGAGCGCCTAGAAGATTTTTATTTATTTATACATCATTACATTAACTGAAATTGTAAATCAGTATAAATCTTATAAAAGCCAGTAGTGAGTGCAGCCCTTGTTTACAACTTGGACAATTAAACGCAGCTATCGGCAATATATCACAGCGCAAATTGGCAATCAACGGGCATTGATTAGCAGGAGTCGAGGCGCACTGGCTTCGCAGTCGGGGTCCCTCAAACTCCTACACGCATATAACCCTTTATAACCACGAGAGGCGCCACATAATATACACACTAATTAATTGTCGAGCTTAATAATCGTATATCAATTTCCCACAGACCGCTTAATGTCAACACCTCTTTAACAATGACTAACAATCTAATCAAATAATTTAAACTGGCAAAATAAATGAGCTCATAACTTAACATGGTAATAGCAGTCAGGGCGTTACCATCACGATAATCGTGTCCAGAAACCGTCGCTGACATCACCGTAATGAGTCTATATGAGAAAAAAATAACACAACACAAACAACAAATTTGAAACGATGACAGCACTACACCAACAATACGCTACACTTGACGCAATCATACGCATTACAGACAGACTGTATGTTTACCTAACAAATTATCACACCAAAAATGCATGGATCACAAAAACAATGTGGTCCTCAAAAGCTATTTTAAGATCACACAGCTCGCTAAATAAGAGGCCATTAACACTGCCCACTGCTATCGGCGACGCAATCAATACCATGCTAATCGACTTCACGGCGGACTTGATTTTAGCACATCGGTACTAATTACCAATTACCACGCGCCACGATCAAGACATTTGCCTAAGTACTTGAATAATGATACAAACTAAGCAGATACTAAGTAAATACAACTAACCTTATATAGAATAATGGTATGCCAAGATGTTTCTTTTATTTGTGCAGAAACAAATAAGTACACACTGTATAGTGTACAGATGGGTTCCGAACAGCCCCTAAAACCCACTGTTTGACGCCAGCCGGAAACCAGACGGAGAATAAATTATTGCCCTCCCTTTGCCCAAATACAAAGGACTCTCGGTTTTTTCAGAATTTCTACGTATAATTGAGGTGTAATTTCGCGGACAATGCCAAACAATTGGGCGATCAAAACGAACCGGTATAGCACGACGTAGGGGACAAAACGAATAAAGTTGAATTAGAAAGTTCTTTTGTTCAAAGTGTCTTCTTATGGTCATGATTTACGTCAATCTAAGCACAGATTCCATAAGAACATAAATAAAGCCGTAACAAAATCTACAGTATGGGTAGTAAGGTTGAGTTCAACTTTTCTAAATCATTTAACAAAAGCTTCGTTTTGGCGGGGAGTGGAGCGTAACTTCGACGGTTTCAAAGGATTATGAACGTCGATCAAAAAGGTACTGAATAATGATTGAAGTCGTCTCGTAACACCTTTGTTATTAATACTCGATTAGTTGCTTTATTAATCACTCTATCCTTTACACTCTAATGAATATTAAACCCGGTGCGAGAACGTAAATAACCCGACCTGAATACAGTGGAGGTCGGTCTAGTTTTTAGTACATTTTACGAGCGTGTAACGCTATATCATTACATGCCGATAAACGATAAGTGCAACGTATTGGGGCTTTCGCTGTTGTCGGCTCAATAAAATAAACGGGCGATATCGACCTACATTACCACCCCGTGTTCCCAAGCCTGTCATCGTTTTATGACTTTTTTATTTGGCCTGATGGCCGGAGAAATGCAACACCATTCCCGATTCAGATTTCCACACCGATATTGAATAATCGTGTGCTATAAAATGGGTAAATGGATCGTTCTGGACCAATCACGGTGCAATAAAATCGGTCATGTTTAAGTAACCAAAACACGTAAGTATACAAAAACAAACGATCATCATAAGAAATGAAGGCATCCTTAAAAAGACTAAGCAACTTAACGTTTTAAAAATATGGTATGCACGTAGATCATAAAAGGACAAAAACTGTAATTCTACACCACAACGGATACTTTGTAATAATCATGGCTTATTATGGGGCCCTGTCATAATAGTGAGAAGGTAAAACAACAAGACATGCATTTCAAAGAGAAAACGCCCTGTTTTCCTAGCTGTTTCTGTTTCTGTTTCTGACTCAAATACCCTTATAGGACTCAACCACAACAGGCTCTTACAGATTCAGGGACCACACATATTATATTAAATCTGAGACGAATCCATGTTGACACCGATTTAGTTTCGTGGCTATAACCACTGCATAGCATGTGTACCTATTAAATCGATTAAAGATGTGAGATATCGATGAAAAGCATAAAATCTGATAATGTATTGCCGATTCACACCTTCACAGTAAAATCCAAAATAATCGTTTTAGTCCAATTGACACAGAATTTTGAGTTTGGGAGGTCTGAAGTTCATCGATAATATGTTAAGACGGAGCGTCGCTGTCTGAAATATATTTAACTTTATAAAAGTTATAGATAAAGAATGGCAGATTTATTTTTGACCGGCTCAGCTCTTACGGTTCAAAACAAAATTACTGCGAGTGCAGTAAGAAATGGCTGTCGCTTTAAACTTTATATCTTAGCGTGTGAGTGTGTGTGTAATGAAAACATAAGCGTACATCAAAGTCACAGACCAATTGTGTATGAACTAGAGGTGATATCGTAAAAATATATTGCGAAAAGAAAATATTGTTATGGTTAACATGTTGAAATATTTGACTGATTGACACAATGTGTTACGTCTGGCATCTGTTTAATACATTGCTCTTACTGATGAAAGTCAAAACACGACTAACGATGAGAGTCAAAAAAGATATAAAACAAAATCAAAAAGAGACCAGCGCGGCGATGATATTTTACGTATTTTCCACCCAGGCCGTTCCACAGAGGCGGTATAGAATCAACAAATTATTGGAAAGCTGAAAAGGTGCCAATCGTGCCATCTGCCACTAAGAGGAACTGTAAACGCCCTTGTAACTGTCATCATTCGTCATAATTATACAAAGCCAAAAAAAAATGTGACCAATCGGGCCACAACGATGGTGAAATTTGCTAATCTTATTTTTAATTGTTGAATGTTCCAAAGGAAGAAAAGATGTTGCAAGCAACTTAAATGCCGCAGTGCCGCACCTATTAATGATTGTGATTATATCTAGAAATTAAGCGACAATACTTAGTTATACTTTCACAACTGTAGATATCTAGGTTACTAAACATAATTTAAGGAAGCCAATCAGGAATTCAGTTTAACGATGGGAAAGCAAAGGTCTATAGTGAATCATAATAAAGTAACAGTTGTGGATCCATGAATGATATCAAATTACACCTACCGATTGCCATTAACGTAATACCCTTTATAACTCAAAGAGAACAAAACTATCTAAATTTATGACCAGATACCGTTGAATAAAGAAACGGAATCAAAGCGCCACGGATACCGAATAAAAGGCTATTTTTATAAAAAAAATATCAAAAGATGTATAGATAAAGAGAATCAAGTATTCATAGGCGTGCGAGGCACCCGCTGCTTTATCAAATACGGGATTAGTCCTTTCCATGTCGGGACCCGTTCCTTTGTAACAAACAAATATTATGACACGCAGTTCAGCAAATAAAGCCGGTTGTGTGTCAAAATTATGTTCTTTTTTTGACGCGTCACGTTTTTAAACTTACATTTTTATCAACCTATTTTTGCTGGATTATTAAGCTTAGCCTTATATTTATTATAACACATTACATTTTTGCTTAAAGAATAATAATACGAAACATTCAAAGGCAAACAAAAAAGAAACAGATGAGCAAGGAAAATTTAATGAGTAGCTAGGTAAATCAAAGGAAGGAATTTTATATTTAAGCAATACGATTACATTTCAAAGCGGTGATTTAATCTGAGTCCGTAACAAAAATGTATAAGGCATTTTCAAACAAATCTAATCGTTCCAATTACATAGTACAAACGAATGAGGGTAACATCAAACGGAGTATCTCTATGACAGCGTATCTGCGAGTCGCATTAAATTAACGTACTAACTACAAAAACTCACCACCATACCACGACGTGATAATCTTTGCCCTCCGAAAATCACATAACCACAACATGAGTATTTTTTTATAATCAAGATCTCGATTCACCTCGTAAACGGAAAGCTAAAGCATTTTAGCAAACACATAGTTGGGGATACGCGTGCGAGTGTGACTAATGGTATGCGAGCAATTGTCGCATCAAGCTTTAACCGGCATAGTCGAGGAGGCCAGCTCCGCAATCCGCCCTGAATCGTGAGGGTTACGAGTATTGTTAAAGCTCCGGAGTGCGATAATGAACTGCTCTTTTCATGCCTCTATTTTATTACAATGGAACTGAGTTACGGCTATCAACTTTAAATTCTTTAATTTAATTTTTGGTTGAATAATTTACAAGTACAGAGGGGTAAACTACTAGTCTTACTTATCTGACATGATTAAAAAAAGACGATAGATAGATTGATTTCGTATTAAAACATAAATATTGCAATAAAGTCAATATATTAGAACTTAATTTGAAGAGAGTGTATTGGACAGATTGGTACAAGTAAACTGTTTAGACACGCCATTCAAGCGTTTACTTGTAACCCCTAGAATCTCCTTAAAATACCACGTACTAAGAAACTTCAGGGTTCTGTACCTGAAAGGTGCACACGGAACCCTGTTACTAAGCCTCCGCTGTCCGGCCATCCGTCCGTCTGTCTGACAGCGGGCTGTTATCTTATGAACTCTTATAGCTAGAGAGTTTAAATTTTCACACAGTATGTATTTCGCCCCTATAACAGCAAAATAATAAAAAAATAACTATAAAAGGGCTTAAATCTTTTGCGATGGTACCGACCCCTTAACACTGTCCGACTCGTATCTGGCCAGTTTTTTTTTGTTTACTGAAACAATAATGTGCTGAGTTAACAAACGTACAGTTTCAAGAAATACGCCTTACGCCTGATGCAGAGTAGTAAGTATTAATATTTTATGTCAAGTGGCATAACCTAGAAAATAAACCCGATTACACAAATGCAAGTTTTGAATAAAGTTATCAAAAGTGTTAATTTTAACCCTCCATAGTCCCTACCTAACTAACGGACTATCATCTGATCATATCTTATAAAAGAACTATTGTTCTTCTGCGTTTTAAAAATATAAAATCATTTATTGATTACATGTACAATAGATACACTCTTGTACATTTTTTTTATCTTCGTCAACCAGGTATCTGTCGACAACTAAAAATAGGTCATGGAAATTATTCAGTACGCTTTTTCAATAACAGATCTCACGCATCGATCGATTATTGTACGATCTCAAGAGGGTAGCCAAACACTCTTCTGATATCGCAGCGATGCAAGCGCTATGCAGAACAAATTAACACAGATCGTCGAGAGACTGTTTGCTGTCTAACTGTGGTACGGTCAAGTGAACGCCCAGGCAGACGGACAGTTATACAAACACGCATTGTGCGTCGCGCTTGTGGACTAATAATGCATTTCATTGTCGGCTTAGCTTCGCTAATGCAGGTGTACGTACATGCTACCATTTAAGGTATAAACCATGTACCATTTTAGAAATGAGCACGTTCTATGTGTTAAGAAAATCTGGGCGGCTATTCATGTATATAATGCTTTATATACAATGTACATAGGCAGACTTAATGCCAGAAAGCATTACCTTCATAAAAGACACTCAAATTGAAAATAAAGAAGGTACAGCTTGCTACAAGACTAAAGTAGGTACCAGTCATAAATTTAATCTATATCTATCTATATTAATAAAAATCAATGCCACATTGTGTCGAAGCATCACCAAAGAACGGCTCGACCGATTTGGGTGTTTTTTTTGCGGTGTTTTTAATTGTCAGAACGGGATTTGTATGACCAAAGATTTGCAAAATATTTGCGGAAAATGTCGGCAAATAAATAAATGGTATCATTTTTGTATAGAACAACGACTGTCGGCCCTGTCGGGTCAACTAGTTAAATAAAAAAATATGTGATACAAACAAGAAAAAAAAACACTATCTTATATTTTGAACGCTGGCATTAGATACAAAAACACAGCATTAGTCCAAAGTTAATAACGCTTTATATTAAAACAGACACGCGACAAATGCGCGCCATCTATGGTAAAGGACTTGAAGTTTTCCGGTAGTCACCGCAAAGTAATCACAGATGGCACTGTTACTAGTTCAAAGACAAAAGTTAATAAAGAATAAGCATTTTTAATAATGGTTATTGGTTATGTTTAAATGTATTTATGTACTGTTTATCATCACTCATGTGTCTTGAAGAGGTATGCAGAGTATTGAAGATACAACTGCATCTGGAATACAGGTGTGAACTTAAAGCCATCAGATTAAATTATGTTACCTGAGAATTTGTTACAGAAAACTTGTAAGTGAGCAACGTTTGAGAAGTTCTCATCATCATATGTCTACGGCTAGGTTCTATGTAAAGTCTACGGCTAGGTTCACTAAAATAATATTATTTCTAACAGCACTGTATGGTAATCTTAAATGAGATTATACTTATAACTAGCATATAAGTCTATACAACATATAAATATCTAAAAAAATCTTAAAATTAGAGCCACAGGAGCATAATATGTTTCTCAGTAACCAACATAGTCAATTCATAGTATGTGTAATAACATATTTGAAGCAAGTAAATGAAGGTGTCTAGATAGGTTAATTTAATATTCTACTATTATATAAAGCTCATGTCAACAACCCCTAAAAATATGTCATCTTAAATAAATTGTCATGTGGTATCTTTAAGCAAAGACTTGTAATTATCTTTTAAAACATACAACCTGTGATATATCTAAGGTGTATTGACTGTTGTTCAATGCATTACTTATATGGAACAAATAATCATTTAAAATAACACAAAACAGTTCATACTGTGTTGAAAATGTTGATATAGGACCAGAAACCATATTACCACTAATCAAATCTAAAGTAATATCCCCAGAAATAAATTATAACGAATTACTTACTTTATTAAGAGGTACTTTGAAGCAGATTAGCCTGGTCCCCTCGATAATATTGCCACAGGCTTTATATGGTATCCATCTGAAATTCAAAAAAACGTAAATACTGACACAAATTGGCCAAGAAAACATCGAAACACACTAGCCAATTAAACCAAAAGTACCTGTCCGGAATACTAGGCATATTGGTATGATTTTAATGAATTCTTTTAGTATGATTATTAAATATTTTAAATGTAATCCTGCATGTTATTGATACATAATAATATTTTGACAAAACATAACCTAACATTTAAAAACCTCAACGTCAACGCAAAATTGACAAATCTATCAATATTTGACAATTTCACATCGCTTTATTTAGTTTATGGTACGTTATAAATTTTGTTGGTTGTTCGTCTGTAGTTGTCTATCATGTTAAATTTACTATCGCAGAGAAGTGGTTCATTGCATAAACTAATTAAAAATGTGTGACAAACAAGTAAAAATAGAATATAGAAAAAGCAGATAAGTAGATACGCAATAATTATACAGATTAACTGCGTTGTTCGTTTATTGTTGTCCGTATAGTACCGTACTGTATCTTACTGTCATTAGCTGTCGTGTAATCGTGTAGTTTTATATTGTATTGTGTTATTATCGTTTACAAAACATTAAGTCTAATAGGCCAAATGCACTTAAGAAGGACTGCGCTACGGGTTTGACTCCGGGATGGAAGCCCAACCTGCCTGCTGCCATAGCAGTTTTTTGAATCAAAAACAAGACAAACTATAAACGAACAAGGCGGTTAATCTTTATAATCATGATTCATTTATTTTTACTTATTATTATTATTATTTTTATTAGTTTACGTTATGGCTCACTAAAAAACGTGTAAGTCTAAAGGTCTGAATGCACTATGAGTTCGACTCCGGGATCGGCTACAGTCGGTCAACCATGGCAGGTTTTAAACATAACATTGTTAAAAAAAAAATAGGGTTGTGGACCGTGGCCTAAGCGTTTTGCCAAATAAAACAGTCGATCATGTTAGGCCACGGCCGCTACTTTATGTTTTCTGTTTTCTAACAAATGTTATTTTAGAATTTTGGGCATATGACCGACTGCTTTGTTATATCACAGATAGAGTAGGTACAGTTATAATAATACTAACTGTACTAGCCGTACCAAAGAGCCAAAGGGTACAGACTAGTGACTATGACAGTACTTTAGCCCGTTAGTCGTACTGTACCCTGTGGACTGTGGAGTGTGGACTGGGCTCCACTTCACAGTTCACTGGCTTTGTTTTTGTTGATATGTCATGCATGAAACTTATCGAATTTTCTAACTCACATGCCTTGGCTATATTTTAACTGAAAATTATATAGAGATCTTTTTAATTTCTAATGATTACCGTATTCATCAACGATAAAAATTATGTTTCTTCATTTCTTGAATCTGCAGGCATGGAGCCAATTATAGGTTAACTACAAAAAAGTTTGTATGATAATAAAGAACTCATCAGGTTCGTTGCTATAGGAACAATATAATGAAACGAACTTGTTTAATCGAAATCTTTGATGATATTGATAGTTTCCAGAAAAGAATTAAAGTTCAGTCCAGTATTGTCGAGGGTAATTTAAAAATGTATAGAAATACAATATGGTATCGCTCGATCCTTGACGCGGAAAAGACGTGTCTAAAAGAGGATAAACTAAAAAAGATTCACTACAAGTTTTTAGATGGCAAAGAAATGGTTGAGGAGTATAATGTGGATACCCAAGTTTTATTGCGTAGAGCTTGGAAGGTGAAGGGAAAACTAGGAGGCGAAGGGAAGTGGGATGTGGAGATTGGTGACCCAATACCTAATGCTACTCCTGCTATTGATGGAGCAGTAGCTGATATTGTAGAGAGTAAAGATCAGGTAAATATTTGCCTTTATAATACATAAGTTGTACATTTAAAGCTTATCAATAAATCTTAATTTTAATTTTTCTTACAGCCCATACTTACGAGACGCAACACGAGAATAAACTTGGAGTGGAGAATTAGAAACTTGCCATATCCTATAGAAACATATTCCGTGACTGCAAACATTGATGAAAGATGTATAATAATACGCACAACCAACAAAAAGTACTATAAGAGATTGCAAGTGCCTGAACTAGACAGATTAAATTTACCTATACAACAAGCAAATATACAATGTAGCCATACTTTCAATACATTGATTGTTGTGGTAAGGTTTATTTTAACAATTTTACATTTCTTGTTGAGAATATCTCGCTAACGTCATGAACTTATCTCAAAATCTCGAGTTTCCATCACTAAGTCATTGGTTGATCAAAGTATGAGTTAAAGAATATAAGTAATGTTTACATAAATCCTTAATCCAATTTTTAAATTTGTATATGCAATATAAATGAATAAATTTTCATTTCAGTACAAGAAACCACTGCAATTGTTGGATATGGATAAAGAATGGTATGGAGAGCTGAACAAAGTGAAGCCTGTTAAAGATGTTCCAAATGATTGTAAAGCACAGTAAACGTTATTTAAAGCATTCAACTTGAAGTTTTATTTTACTTATTAATTTCTATTCATCGGTGATCAGATCACGTTAGCATTGAAGACCTTGTTGGTAATTTTTCCCAAAATTGATTTTCTGGCACATATTACTTCTATTTGATCTATAATTTGGTGATCATTGTTACAAATAACATAAAAAGCAAAATGTTTTTGAACTTTTTTTTGCCCCATGAAGATACCAAAAGCATGCTCTTTGTATCAAGATTTTGTCCTTAAATACCTACAAAACAGTAGCGATACCAAAATATCATCAATACAGCACATGGGCAACTGGTGTACTGGACACATTTTGCTTTGTTGTGATAAATGACTGGTGTTTAAAATGTTTAATAAATACCACAAGTCGCTTAAAATTAATTTATTTACAAGTAAAAAAGAAACATGAAACATAGTTTAAGTTAATCATCATCCACTACCAGTCCTTTTGCCAATTTCTTTAATTCTTCGTCATCTTCCTCCTTATCTAACAATCCTCTGGCAGCTAAATATTCACTGTACTGTTTTGGGATTCCCATAAATGTTTTTATCTTTGCCCTTAACTGTTTCCATGTTTCTTGATAATAGTTCTTCTTATCCTTTTCCATAGCTTTATAATCATGTCCATATTTGTCCAGTAAGTATGTTATAAATTCAACTTGGGGTTTTGGTAACCTGAAAAGTTTAAAAGATTTTAATAAAACAAATATACATAAGGAACTTAAAATTCCGCTGTTAGAATGAATATTTGTATCATAGCTGGTTCAGTGTGGTGCATTGCAGCATAATATTATGCAATAATAAAATAATATGCAGCACTTAATTATTATTTTTGGCAATCAAAAGTTATGGGCTTAAAGACCTCATTATGCAACTAGTTTGGATGCATATAATGCAGTTAGGTACATTGAACATTGTGTGTTACTAATGTATTTCTGTTAGTGTCTGACCAGGGTTTTTGTATAGGTTTCTGCCAAAGATTATCATACCATATTTTGTTAATAAACTTGTTTTATTTATACCATCTACAATTAACAGGTTGCTGCCTGAGTAATACAGTTAAAGTTACATTTTCACTTTTTGATAGTTTAATTTAGAACCAATGTTACTAAAACAATGTTGAAAATTTAATTCAATAAAAGTATAACATAAAAACCTGTAATATTATGCCAGCAAGAAGTTTCATTATTGATATATTTGGAAAGAACCGACCACTGACAATTTATTCAACATTTTGATCACATTCATAAAAGGTAAGGCAAAAAAGTCTATTTCATTCGGACACTAGTTTCTGTATTTAAATCACTGCTACAGGACCAGTATGCTTTAGTATAGCTGTATATATTACCTACTATTAGTACTTCATAATGAATGCTTAAGAATTTCAAATAATTAAATAACACTGCTTACATAAATCGCCTTGGCCGTAGTGCTTTAGCCTCTTTTTCCAAAATTTCAACAACTTCTTTTTTAACTACTACTGGTTGAACTATTTCTTCTTCACTTTCTTCATCAGATTCTTCTTGATTGACTATCTTTTTAGCTTGCCTCACTTTTTCCTGCTTGAAATTGGGTATTTTTATGACTTTGTTAGGATCATTAGCCAGACCCATTTCCTTCATATTTCGTAGTGAGGACTTTTTGAAATCCCATGCATCCTTTATTGGTTTACTAAAAAAGAGAATAAAATATAGTTATTTCAATCTTTTTGAAAGCTAAAAAGACATAAATAAACCCCTTCTAACCAATTAACTTCGCCAGTGCTTCGCTGTTTATTGTGCATTCTCTTTCGGTTAAGTTTATGTTGGTACTTCTTTTTACGATGTTGTTTCTTGATCTTCATTTTTGTGGGAAACTTCTATATACTTTAAGTTAAAAACAAATAGATATCACTGAACTCAATTTAGGTAAGATTTAATTTACGTTTACCACCTTGTCCTTTGTTTGACGTTTATACCACGTGAAATAATGACATTTATGTTTTGAACTTTTGACTTTTGAAAGTTTAGAAACGAAAGGATGTGCCCTACTCTACGCTAATGTACAATAATAACACAAAATATATTATTAAATCGATATAGAAACAAATCTAAACACTGTCTCTTGTTAAAAGTAGTAGTTTGGTGAAAGAGATGCCATGTTATTTATATATTTTTTATTCTCTGCCAAGCAACATTTACACATTACGTCACAACAAATACTCAGCAGCCAGTAATAAGCACATTTTTAGCTAAATGTACTGCGCTCGTTTTCTGATTTATGTGTTTTTCTGTGCGACGACAGACGTTTAAATGCGAAAATATCACAGTTTTAATAAAACGGTGGGCTCTGTTTTGACCAGTTTTGACACTAATTTAACGATTTTACATGTTCATACTAGTACCAACAGTTCATACACTATTTGCGCACTCTATAGTTTACTTATTTATTCTTCTAAAAAAAACACATATTAAAATCGATTTTAATCGATTATTTTCAATTTTTCACATATCCATTGCTAACGTGTTGGAGTGGTCTGTGCATAATATAATATGTGAATTGGATGGAATTGTAATTGTGAATGTCATTACCATAGATTTATAAGTCCTTTACTACATCTATGGTTATTACATTATTATAGTCTGTGGTGAAAGTTATCGATCGTTCATGTACTTCATGTCATGGGTAGATCTTTTAGGTTATTAATTATTTTAGAACTAACGTAAGCTAAAATGTCTAAAACAGGTGCAACTCGTTACCAAAAGTTTCTAAAATCGGAAAAATCTAAAACAAAACTTAAAGCCAAATCTAAAGACCTGCCTAAAGGCACAAATGTGACTAAAACAAATTTTAAAGTAAAAAAAATAGTTCTTAAAACACAGCTTAATAAGCATGATGAACTTGAAGCACTTTCTACCAGAAAGCTTAATGTGAAGGAATTGTTAACTCGTCTGAATCATTTCAACACTCACTCGAGAACTGATGCCCTCCAAGGTTTAAAGGAACTAATTACTATGCACCCAGAAGTATTGGAACAGAATCTTGGTGAACTTGTACATGGGATCACACCTTTGGTCTTAAATATTGAGAAAGTTGTAAGCATATTTTCAATAATAAAGTGTCTCCTTTTTCGTTATTTGATATTTCATACTAACACATTGCCAAATTTGTTTTAGAAAAGCATCTTTAATCAGGTTTCTTTGTATAATTAATTATAATAAATACCTATCCAAATAATAATAAATATTATATTTTTCAGGTGCGCCATGAATCTCTCAAAGTTTTGAATTTAATGCTGTCAAAAGTGAATACTGGGCGCATAGACCCTTTCTTTGACATTTTGTGCACATATCTAAGGAGTGCAATGACTCATATAGATGGCAGAATACAAGAGGACTCCCTCCTTTTTCTAGATACTCTCCTTCTATGTACACCTACTAAAGTTGCACATGATTTTCACAAAATAATCCCGAACTTCCTAGACATGATTTCCAAGTTAAGGGTTGATTCTAAACCTGGAAGAACTCTGACAGTTAATTTAGGAAGTCAGATTACAAGTGTCAAGTGGAGAGTTAAAGTTTTACACAGATTAAAAGATTACCTCCTTGAATATGTGAAATATAACCACATACAAGACAACACAGAAATAGTGGATAAGACAACTCACTTATTTGATCCTACTAAAAAGAAGCACTATACACTGTTTAATCCAGTGTATACTCAAATTTGTCATGTATCTTGTTTCTCCTCCAAAAGCTTGCAAGATACCACACCAATAGATGAAGGACAAAAGTTTATTGAATACATAGACACTTTGATGCCATTACTATTTGAAACGTGGCTGGAAGTATGTCCTAATGCAAACTCAGAAAAAAATATGGAAACTGTAGTCAATGAGGATGCTGCTTTATTATTGACACACACCCTGGAGGTTTTTTCATTAATATGGTTACTCATAAAACATTTTGACAAAAAGAATCCTAACTCTAATACTGAAAAACAATTTCTACAAAAATACCGCCAGCCTTATCAACAGCATTTCGTAAATTCATTTCCATATGTGACAAATAAAAAGTCAAAACAAAGAACTGGAAATAATTCTCAATTAGAAGATACCATCAGAGATACAAAAATGGTTCGTCAGAATTTAGAAATATGTCAACTGTTTATTCTGCTTAACCCATATGTGAAACTGAAGAAAGAAGACAAAGTAGTGATGTCTGTATTAGATTATATTACGAAAAGTTTTCATTCAAACACTCAAGATTCAACTAACAATGCCATAATTAAAATCTTGCACACAATTTTCTCCAGTGAAGTTAACAATTGGACAAGGACGCTTTCACTAATGGAACCCTTGTTTAACAGGGTTATTTGGGCTTACTTTAATAAGGAATTGTCTAGTTCCTTCAGACAAAAGATTTTTAGTCTTTTATGTAAAATTGCAATGAATGATAAATTGGACCATTTTCGAAAATGTAATACTTTCAACAGCTGGGTAGTAAACTTACCAGACATATTGTTAGAAGAGACAGTGACAGTCCAAACAATTGACATCATACATAGATTTGCTGTGCAGAACAATGAGTTATTTAACATGGTTATCAAACCAAAGTTGTTAAAAATTATTGATAACTTACCAACAATAGTCATATCAGACATTGACAATCATGCGCGCGCCTACTATAAGTTATTTTCATTGTTATATTATGTAAAACTTTGGGATGAGTGTTCTCTAAATGCTTTAGAAAAACAATTATTGAATAATATATACAAAAATGATTATGGCTCTTATATATTTGATACATTACAGTTACGATCATCGGGTAGCAACTAATGATTATTTTATGTATAAAATAAAAGTACTTTTACTATTCTTATAGTCATTTATTTCAATAAACTCAAACACAAATTATAATGCAAATTGTGACACAGTCAACTAGTAAAAGAACATACATTTTATGTAATAAGGTAACAAAATTATAGGGTAACATCAAATGAACACAAAATGCAGCAACACTCAATTGCATAATACAAAGATTTAACTGCATATCGTACTGTTGCAGACAGTCAGCAGTCATTTATTAAATAAGATCAGTAATAACCTAAAGGATAATGATTAGGTACATATCATATACATCATAATAAATATAAAAGGAACTGTCTTGAAATCCTGGGGTAAAAGGAATAATCAATTTGTGCTGCACTCATGTAATCACCCTGGTAGGTAGCTCAAATTTACCATCGCAAGCCAGGGTTTTATCACAAAACAATACATTTGCAAATCTTACCTATCAACCTTGGCAGCAGGCGACGGCTAAAATATTTTTATGATTTCGGAAATACGTCTAATTCCCACATCTCGCTCGACATCACTATACTCCTACACACAATCCCGATATGAAAGCCTCATTGAAGCTTTATATTTAATTCATTTAACGACTAGTTTATCCTTCTATAAACTAATTCTATAATAAATATGACTAATATAAAATAATTTCTGCTAATTGATGAGTCGTTTAGTGTCAATTTGGCAATTTTTGGCTAAAATGATAAATTTCGATCATTTTGCTACTTATTTTCAGTACCTAAGTTTTTTTCGGGGACTAATGTTAATCAATTATTGTGTCCCAGCCCAGTCATATTATGATTAACAATGTTGTTTTTAATGCATTAAGATTATTATTTTCTCGTAAAAGATTTTAATCGTTATAATAGTAGGTATACGAAATGATTACAAATTACAATGAATTCAGAAAGAGCATTATTGAGAATTATGTTCTCATAAATAATATCAATGAAAACAATTACGCATTTAATGCCTTATACATAAGACGGGATGGCCATAGGTTTAAACTTTATCAAAATAAATAGAAAGCTTATATTATAAAACACAAGGCCAGAAGTTTTAAGAAGAGATAAATTTTTATAATACTAATGAAGTTACAACTATATTAATGAATTTTTTAGATGATCGTCAAATTTAGATATTGTTTAGTCTTCAGGTAATGATAGTCTAGTCAAGTTTCGTGTTAGGTATATATTATTCGCAAACTCTAGCGGCCATAAATGGAAGAGTAATGATATAAGTATTTTGACCCGTACATAATAATATATGAAGGTTGTTATCATAATCACAAATTGATACTGGCTGCCATGATTTTATGGTTATAGAATTCATAACTATTTTACTGTGTTTTTGAGAGTTTATTTAAAAAAACCTATAGTGAACAAACATTTTGTGAGAATGCATGCAGGCTGTCTAATTCGTAGGCAATGAAAATTATTTAATGGAATTATCGCCTCTAAAAAGCTTGGAAGATCTGAATAACATTATGCTCCTTAACAGCTGCGTAAAAAAATCTTGCATAGAGCTTAAATCAGCAATTTTTTTAACTAAGTAATTATGTTTAACTGCATAAGTTAGAGAGCATAAATCGTTCTTGCACGAAGCCCAGTGACCAACAGGATTAATATATTTATACTTATTTGGGTATGATCTACTGTGTTTTCCTTTTATTAGATTTTTTTGCGCGAGGAATGGTAGCAGAGGCCGTCAGCATTGCCTGAAAATAAAAGGAGTAAATTGAAAACTAACTCAAAAAAGCTCAAGCACACTACTTAGTTATAGTTGCAGTTTTAATTGTTACAGCAAAGTTTCAGATTAAATCTTGACTTATATTAAATGGATGTGCAACCATATGAGTTGATTGGCTTGGGTTGTCAGTAGGTATTTACATAGGATTAGGGAAAAAAAACAGTAGTTAAAATAAAACTAAAAAGGTGAAATTCAACACAGCAAACGTAAAAAAATATACACTTTTTCTAAAAACAGCAAATAATTAAAAAATTATATTGCTTTGAAATAACACTGCACTTCAATTGTTCATAAAAGTGTTATAAAATAAAGTAAACCAACAAAACAGGCATGCATTACGACACACAAAAACATAACTAAAATAAACATACTGTTGTGCTAACTTCAGCTGCAAGTTAAAGCGGGCTTGGGATATAGGAAATCCTTTATACGTCTGTGCTTTTTGAAGTAGTCGGCGTTTCGTCATGTAGTGAGATTATCTTATATTCTGGATGACTTTCCATTTTCGCATCAATGAGTTTCTGCAGTGCATTACTTTTATCGCTTATAGCACCACCTAAATCAGAAGCGTCTATAAAGCTAATTTGATCATATCCTTTTTCTGCATCTTGTACTTCAATTTTATCCTTAGGTATTTTAATTTCGTCATCAATCAGAGTGTTTAAGTCAGTGCAGCTTTGAAAATCATCAACGGTTCTCTCAACAGTTGATGATCTTCTACTGTTATCATCTGATGAGGTTGTATCGTCTGATTTCGGTTTCTCTTCTGATTTGTGCCAAAATGCGAGCTTACCAGGCAACTGCAACAGTTTGCCGAAGCCTGAACTATTGCCTTTAGGGATTCGTGCCGGTGATTTAGATTTATGCCGCTTTTTGGTTTCAGGTACCGAGTCAACAGTTAACCCTTTTGATATTACAGCTTCTTGAATGCTGTTTGTTTTATCAACATCAACTAAGCTTTCCTGGGATAACGTACTATCTGGAATGGTCTCCGTATCTGTCTTATTGAAAACATTTTGTTTCTTGTCTAGTATTTCATCTGTATCATCTTTGGGGGGTAGCGGCGCTTTGCCTTTGCCGTATTTTCCTTTTGGTAATTTCCTTTTACTTTTAGGGGAATTATCGGGCGTTCCAAATGAGGCTTCGTCATCACTTTCTACAGAATCGTTATCGTTTAATGAGGTTTCGAAACTCGTCGTTTCAGTATTATGTGGCGTAGTTTCAACCTCGTTTAAACCGACGGAATCCACTTCCTTCATGGCAGTATCGTCTATCTCTTTTTTATTTGTACTACACTGCTCATCTTTATTGTCTTTTTGTTGACTCGCAACGTGAATGTCGCATACAATATCATTTTCTTTTACAATATCCTCTTGTTTAATAGAATCATCTGTTGTATTATCTTTCTTTTTACCTACTGAATTATCTAATAAAGTTTTTACAGAATCTATATCCTTTTGGTCCCGGGGATTTGTATTGCTTTCGGTTTGTTTATCAACAACTGTGTCCAAGGGGAAATTACCTAATACTTGAAGAATCTTAACTTGGTCGCCAACATATTGGTATATGAATGGGGGTTGTGTGTGGGATAAGAATATTTGGGACGGGAGATTAATAAGTGCGGGCATATTCGCATATTCAAAACTATCGTCGTCCTGTAGCTCCTCGATGATTACTTCACTTTCCTTTAAATAAAAAGTACTTAAGTCTATATCGAAATAAAGAAACCCAAAAGTAATAATATAAGCTAATAAATGCAATGAACAGACTTATTGGCAAAATAATCGTAATGAATGTGGTATACATAGTTACGGACAAAAGAGAAACATGCAATCAGAAAAAGTGTTCGATAAAATTCATAATATATATTTATATTTTAATATTATGTAAATCAAATCCCAGAGTATTTTTAAATCAAATTTTAAATATTCCTTAAATAAAAAGCCGATCGATTTACCTTATATAAGGATAATACTCTTTCTTTATATCTTACATAAAATACTATAAATATAACATTTTGAAGCCAATTAGCATTAACTTTATAAGTTAGGCATGTCATTTTCTACATTTGAGCCTTTACACATACCTAGCCATCAAATAGACACCATTCTTTTTAGATATATTTGTTCAGTCAAATAGTCGATATTAAATAGATTTTCACACATTTCAATAATGTTCTTGTTGCAACCCTGCATCATTCGTACCCTGGCACACCAAAACAAAACATTTACGTAGGCAGAGATGCAGCTTTACAATCTAAAGTGTCATTAAAAGCTTTACCACTATAAATTTTATTATTAATTTTGATATTATGAAAGCACATCAGCCCTCTGCAAAAATCCCTACATAAATGTATCCCAATAGAACTTCTTGTACATAACACAATATTCAATTAAAATAAGTTAAAGGAAAATTAATGTCTAAATAATGTTATAAGTATATGATTTGGTATTGTAATCATTATTCTACACAGATGTTCATTGCTAATGCCTGGTTTCTATATATAAGAATCCTTTCGTTTTGCTTACCGAAGATAGTTTTTTTTTAAACAAAACGGAAGAAAATCTTACATTCCATAAGCAAAACGTATCTTTTCTTGAATATAGGAACTGGCCATAAATAACAAATAGTAGAATAATCACACAATATTTTAAAGTTAAATGTAATTACCAGCAGCCCCAGTTCACAATATTAAATTAGATGAAAAACTTATACAACATTACTTCACAGTACAATTTTTTTTCATGAATTTTATACCTTTTTTTATATACAATTATGAATTAAGGCTATATAACTCATACATGTCGGTTTCATCATACTAACTAGACTGTAACGTAAAAATATCCTGCTTTTGTTTGAGGTAATCTTAATACTAAGCCTTACTTAATCTGGTTTTAGCCTGACTAGATTATAATCAGATAGTCCATTACAAAACGTGTTGCAATGTATAATATTAAAAATGGCAGACATAATTATGTTCAGGGCTTAATATTATGTATAATTAAAATGTGTCGACAATAATTTAGACTAAATTAATTATTATTATTAAATTTTATTTAACATTCAATTATTTTGAAACCGGCACATATATGGAATTTATTATTTTATGAACTAAGGCTGACGAAATTCACTCAGTAGACACTTGATATCCTATTAATACATATAATCAAGTGTAAAGTAATCGAACAAATTAAATAAGTTTTATTTTTATAAATCAAATTGATCTGCCTGATAATAATTATGTTATTTATGTTTTTTTTATAGATCATTTTAAAACACTGAAGTCAATCAAGTATCTGTAAGTATGATCGATAGCTTTGGCATGGGAGCAGCAGTATAACTTTTTTTTTGATTCATTATTGACTCATTATTTTCTATTAAACCCCTTCAGTAGAGAACAAGACCGTTAACGCTGTATGAAGAAGAGACCTTCGCCTAACAGTTGTAACACCCTTTTAACACATTCTGACAACCGGAAAACAATTGGTTCCAGCAATCGGGCACGAATGTCTAGAAAAAGTAGCTGAAGAATATGTAATCTCTCATAAAGTGTCATAACTTCGCCGCTTAGTATCCAGGTTAAGTAAAAACGGGTTTACAGACTGTTACAATATTTATTAAATACATATTTATTTCATACTGCACCCATGCCCTAGCTTTAAACGCTAAATCAGTGAGTTACCAGACCTCAGCGGCTTGCGGTCGCTTGATGGTAGTGACAGTGGTCCTTGACGTGCGGCCGCGAGCTCTTGCGCCCGCGCCTAGCGACGACGTGCGCGTGAGAGATGCGCTGTTGTCGGCGCTCGAGTACCCCGAGCTTATGTCCTCCGATGATTTTATGTGACTGGAAATAATATATTAATTTTCCTTAATTTAGCCGAACGGCAGACAATAAACAGAAGACGCGAAAACCTTAGCGGGACGAAATGGATAGCTTTTTGAAGAACTGGAAAGTTGTCGCGTGTTGCAGGTACGAGTGGCAGGCGACCTTCGTTCATTAGAGGGACAATATAGTCTAATAATAATAACAATTTAGATGGTAAGGTAAAATAAATAAGATAAGGGTTAGTTAGGTGTCCCTTGAAGGTTAAGTATTAAATTAAAGGTGAACTATATTTATATTGGTAATGGACGTTACGTGATCTATATGAGAAGAGGCCTCTGTCCACAAGTGGGACAATCCAGTGCTGTTTATTATGATTGCTTCATCTGTATTTAGGCTTGCTTCCCAATACTAGAAAATTTAGAAATTAATTAGTCAATATTATTAAGAAATATCAGAGGCCTTCTTATAACTTTAAAGAGGGGCAGGCACATCAGGCAACCAAAATGAAAAAAAAAAAATACTGCTGATATAAGAAAAAAATATAATATAAACCTGAAATCGGGCTCGTCACTCCTAGGACGTGGTCTGACGTCAACATCGACCTCAGGGAAGTACATCGGAGAACGGCTGTTAGATTCCGAAGCACTGCGGCGGGTCGTGAACCCACTGTAAGAAACAGAATTTATTTTTTATCAGCATCTCATGAAAATATTACCTTTTGATTGGATTTCAAACTTTTAATAAGTTGACTTTAAAATCAGAAGAATAGTCCATGTATTTTCAATATTTTTATTGGCTCTACTGAGCCATCTACAAATGAAATCCATTATATTGCTATTAAAATGTTATTATACCTAAAATAACGATAACAAAATTACATAACCGTCCATTTTCAGTTGTTAAAATTGGCAGCTTAATCAGACAGACATATGTAGTTGTATATCAAACCCTATTAACCACAACTACAGATGTTTTAAAACCATATAGCACAATAAATAGCACTGACCTCTTTCCTCCTCGACGTATAAGCCTAGGCTCGGCCAATACGTCATCAGCTTCATCACTGCCCCTCTCCTCACGGGGCTCGCACTCCGTCAGATCAGACAGGCTGTAACTCTTGCGGAGTTGCTGTACCAATCCACCGCCACCCTGAGGAAATGGGCAATATGAATTAATAAAAAATACAGTACTTATTATGCACATAGTATCGAGACATCAATATATTATTCATATTTTCTTTGCTCAGAAACCTTATTATAACGGCTTTTCTTCAGGCGTCGGTGAGATATTAGGGTTTTATTTATGTTTCTTATGTATCTTATTATGTATCTTCTATCACCCAACGTCTTTTAAAACAATGAAGTGTATTTAAATGTAACTGAATAGATTTCTAATGAATCATAGCTAAGGATAATACAATATAAATTATAAACTTTATTCTTGAATTGCGCCTGAAGGATAATACTAGCAAAAATGTCTGATTTAAAAACATTAAATGTTTAACTGGCATCAAATACAGCATACATAAAAAAATATTTTTACAATATTATTTATTATTATTATAATAAAGTATACTCACGTAAAATCTGCAGTAACACCTTAGTTACACAAGCTTTGTAAAGCATAGCGCATGCTCTCATTATTTCTATTAAAGCGATGGTATGTACGCTTTACAGAAAAAAACAAATCACAGAAGAGACGCTATATTTTTATTGAGAAATCATTGAATATAAAACTAAATCAGTCACACAACTAAATCTAAATAACACAATACAAGATGGTGGATTCACAACACATGCGTTTTTACAAATATGTTATACTTAGAGGTAGTATACTTATAGGTGTCATTGATAAGGACATTAGGAAGGTTTATATTTGCTATCGACAGTTGACAACTCAATGTTCGCTAGATAAAAATAAGGGCAAAATCGCCCAATGTTTTAGTAGAGCTAGGTGGTCATTGACGTCAGAAGATACGAAATTTGTGTTTTTAATGATTTTATAAAGCGATTATCGCTTGAGTTGACAACCACTATTATTAGCAAATAAGCTTGCTGAAGTGTCTAGTTAAAAGATAAAGATGAAATTTATTGAATTCTTTATTTCATTCTAGAAATCTAGAAGACTTATATGTATATTACCTCTAAGTATTAATTTATAAACTAATTATGTAATAATTAAAGACGTCATGCTATGTATAAAATGTTCGGATAATTTATAAAATTGTGCAAGAGTTTAAAAAACAGGAAAATAAATTAAGAATACCGCAAAATAAAGAAACAATTTAAAAGGAACACCTGGACGGCCTACAGCAATTTATAAAAATAATCGCATTGATTTAGGAACGTAATATAATATAAAAAAGGATAAGGATAGACAAGAATTTTGCACGACACAAGAAAAATAAATTCACTTATATTAAACAAAGAAAAATGCGACACGAATTTGATTTGATGCTTTGGTTTAAGTTGCATTAAAGTTGAATTGCATTGTGGTGTAACAAAAATTTTAAATAAAAAGTATCAAAAATATATCTGACATAGAAGCCTCAAATATCGTGAGAACAGAATCATACAAGAGGCGTATATCCAGTAAAGCCTCGTCTAAGACACATAATGGTTAAAATTGTAAAATGCTACTTAACATTTCTTGAGATAATGTGTACATTTCTCAGAATAGCTTGGTAAAGAAAACTAATATGATTTATACTAAGGATAAAATATGATGTTTTTATTTAATCATTGGCACTACTACCCAATTGTTTAGACAATACAATTAGACTCGTTTCTTTAAAGTCATTCCCATTTTATTGTGAATTGGACTTGCCTTATTAACGTCCTACTCTGTAGCTAAACAATTGCTTGCAGTAAATGCGTATTTATATTTTATTCCATGAAGTGACGTCACAAAAAAGGACTAAGTATTTTTAATAGTCAGTGCAAATTGAGTGACAACTAAATTTAAATAACTTTTATAGAATCATTTTTACTCAGTTTTAGTGTACTAAATTTAATTTCGCATTTTTTCTTCTAATCAAATATACCTAGTGTCAAATCATGTCACTGTCAATTTTAAGTTTTAGATCCTACTTAGTTGCGAATAATGCATAAAAATTTCTTAAAGTGTGACACACTTGATACTTTAAAAACAACGGACAATCCTAAACGTTGTCTAAAATTATCTAAACATCACAGTTGAGCTTCATTCGTGTTTATTATTCAGTCGACCTTCACTTCGTTGTTTTCTTTGTCTACGGCCGCTTGGCTTCTAGTGCGGCGGCCCCTAGACCTGCTCCGGGGCCTTTTCTCTTTGATTGCTTTACGTTTACGGATGACGTTGCCGCGGCTGCGCGCTGCTGTGTCGTCGGGCTCGTAGTCCGGGTCGTGCGGGTCTCCGTCCCCTGCCACGTAGTCTTGAGGGTCATCGCGGTCTAACTCCACTATTTCTACGATACCAGGCAGTTCTGAACGCTGGTACTCCAAATCGTCGTAGGTATCGTGGTAGCCGTCGGGAACGTCACGAGCCGTTATCGCTTGTCTAGCTCGTGCCTCTCTGTCTTGTTCAGGACTCGGCAGATTGAAGTTCTGCGTGAAGCAGCAATGGAAAGGATATTTGGAAAAGACGGGGTGGAAAGGGAGAAATTAAAAAAGCGTGTTAATAAAATTAAAAAAAGACGAAATTAAACAAAGCGGCTATGTGGTTTATATCAATTTGATGTGAGAGTTGAGATATTACATGGTCTGGAATGTGGTCATGCTTGATGACTGGTGGCTCTGGATGGCTAGCTTGCTCGTTGTGCGATTAGGCCAATTTGGAAAACACAAAAAAAGGTAATTGGAAAGCTGTGTGCAAATTAGCACTAAAGGCTAAAGGTGTGATTAACGTTTTACTAACTTATTTACATATACACACTGTAATCAAACATGCGCCACACTGTTGCTCTGGTATACTTATTTACTTTGTGACTTTATGGTGGTATGAAAACAACACAAAATCAAACATCTAATGAACTCTTGTAACTGTGTATTCATGTTAAGGGTTAAAGCCCACCGACACCCTAATTCGGCTCTCGTTAGAAAAGTTGGAACATTTGGTAACCTTTCATGTTATCATTGCAAGATCTTACATGAGGCCGCAGTTATAAAACATAAGCATGCTATTAAGGCTATAAAGGGTTGTCAAAACTTACTTTAATGGCGGTCTGCATAATAACAGTTGTGGCATAGTTGACGCCTTTGGTGCCCAAATTGAGCACCGTGTGGTAACCCTGGTCTTTGGCCTTCGCTATGTACTCATCTATTTCCTGAAAAAATAACGTTCAAAAGATTTATTACGACTGTAGAAGGTTGTATAATTTTATTGGATTTTTTTATTGCTAAATAAAATTTGCATTTAAATAAGACGGTTACTTATAAAAGAATTGAAAATGCCCGCTCAAGTTACCAGAGCTTTAAACAAGCTCAATTGATACGATAAAATATATGCATACGTGCGAATGAATTGAACTGAGATGGCACTTAATTTTAATCGAAATGTATTGCCAAATATGACAAGCCAATTAGAAATAAATCGACATTGTGCTATTGTAGACATAGTATGCGTTCAGACGATGCTAAAATAATATCTATATCAAAATATACTTTAACTTTGTAGAATAGATTATCTTATCATACGCTGTGGGTGTCATAACCGGCATCTAAAGGATTTTATTACAAGATTAAATGGCACAGCGCAATCTATTTTTGTACTAACTCAGTTACTGCAGAGTAGGTTATGGGGGTATGTTACGATTGTAAACAAAGGTCGAAAGTAATAATGTATGCATCCATTTGGAACTAAATAATTTAGATTAATAAATATTTATTTAAAGATACTAAACTAAATTATGAAGTTAACTAGTGCTATCTTAGCTTTGAACTGACCAGGAATACAGAAATTCAAAGGGTTACTCTCAGAGGGACTATTAACACCATACTGAAATCATTAAATTCAATCTGCAAAGTACGATGTTTGTAGCAATAATTACGACTGTTTGTTGCAATCTATCGAGAGCCATTTCAATGTGTTGGATGAAAATGTACAGGGTTGCTCATCAATCGTCGACATTATATATTACAACGATAAATAGATTATAGCGCAAAATGTGAAAGTTCAACTCAGATTTATAAATATAAGTTGACCGAGATATAAATAATGTGTTCTTCTTTTTGCAGGACGCATATTACTACGATGTTCTAAGTGGATTGGCGATATCGTAGTCAAGAGCCTTTCTAATAATTTTGAAAGCTCACCTGTTCCCGCCTGCACAGTGCTGGATGCACAAACTTCCTGTATAATATTGAGGAGCCCTTCGTGGCCGGCGAGAGCAGCCACAGTACCAGCACTATCTTCACCTCGTAGTAGAACGGGAACCATGATAGGAACACGTCTGTGAATGTCTCCGTGCATGTGAATAAGGCGAACACTATCCAATACATCATCCATTTTACCTGTAAAAATTAAAAGTTTGTCTCAGTTATTTCTTTGCTTTTTAAGTTTTTCTAAATTGAGCAGACCTCTAGTTATGTCTTGATTTCTTACAGGATTTTATTTCAAGAAGCAGAATGACAGAAAAATAATGGTTTATCGAAAAACCGCAAATTTTTATTTAAGTCTAAATGGTGGTTCAGTATTGAAAATGTACCTATATACCAATAGGTAATGATATAATAATGGCATGTAGCAATAAAGATTATAGTCTCACTTCGATATCCATGAGAAATAATCGAATTTAGATTGCTTTAATGTAAATATTATGTTAATATTTGTTTTCGATGTCGCATGAATATCGATTATCTAAAGAACATCGACATGCAAGGGATTATTGAACCTTATAAGTTCATTACGTGGGAATGCTGTCAAATGCATGCAGTTTTCTGCACCCTTCCTCCACTCAGACTTCCAGGGGCAATTAACCACCCCTTAGAAAATTGGCGTTGGCATTCAAAGTGTTTAGAAGTAATATTAAATATGGAATCTGATAGTCATAATACGATTTTATTATCTGTAAAACAACTAGCAATAAAAATATTAAATTATTTGAACTAATAGTTGCAGATTAATCAATAAAAAGATACAAAAAATATATATAATTTTAAATAAACAGTTCACATACTAAGAAGTCACCTCGCTCTTATTCTGTTCATGACACCCTTTAAACAACATTCTGGGTATTGTTTATAAAACAATGCCCAGAGTTATGTACCTGCTACCGGCGGCTACTAATTAGTCATAGGAAGCCGGGAACAAGGTAAAGGACACAGCGGGAACCGAAGCGTTTCAAACACGAGCGAGCGCCCGTTACAAGGCCATCATTGTACTTTACTGAACCATTTACGGCAAATTACACATTTTTTTCAACAAGGCAAATTGAAGCTCGTCAAATGGAAATTCGTCGTTTGAATTGGCAATTACTTGCTATTTGAAGTTTATAGGCCACACAATTGTTCCCTAAAATGTTAGCGTCACGAAAAATTAAGCGGACATTTAAAAAGCATATTATAATGACAAAGTAAATTATAATGAGGTCACTTACGTATTCCTTTAAGTTCTTCGTCCGGACAGCTTTGTATGAGGCATAAGCCGGGTAGAGGGTCCCGAATACCAATCTGCAAAATGGATACACCACCAAATAAGTGATCATCCTCGGTGCGAAGAATCCCGTCGTTAAGGCAAATATGCAGAAGTTTCCAAACGTGACACTAGGAATGCATTTACTGAGAGCCAGTCCTAGGTTCGTGGCGAATCGACTCCAGACTTGTCCTCTCGAATAACCGAGAGGGAAGTCATCGCTATCGTCGTAACCCTCGTCGACGTTTGGGTCGTATTTGACGAGCTCTCGGTTAGTTTCGGGTGTGTCAGACAGGGTGACACGTGCGTAATCGGCCTCTAGCTTGTTGACAATGAATCGGACGCTGGACAGTCCGAGGCTCAGCGGCGGCAGGCGACGGCTGTCGTCACGGTTACCGGTCGTGCGACCCACCGCCATGGATACGGTTTCAACGACATTTGTTTTCTAGCAACGCATGGGTATTCACAGTTTGTTTATTGTTTTACTAGTGTCTGTTCGAATGCACTGCACATTAATATTTCAGACGCACGCGTTAGATGAACTGTAGAGACTGATTGAATAAAGATCTGTCTCGGCGTGATTGGCGAGCTGTTAGCTACCTTGTAAATCAATACCTTGTATACCAACGTGCTCGGTACACTGACAGTAAGGCCGCGTAGACGGGTGTTTGGTTGGAAAGTTAATAGTCACCAAAGGTACCTATACAACATCGACCTTCAGGTAGTAATTAAGTTCTTTATTTTTACTTAAGTTGTGTCTTATCGCAGAAAAATAAAAAATGTATTTCCTATCGACTAAACAATTAAAAAAAACGTACTTATAAATTATTTCTATTGTTAGCTAGGTGCGTAGGTGGATTACTGTTTTGATGCGTCACGATAAAAAAATAGGAAATGTTCTGTAGATAAGTATAAGTACTATTTATAGTTGGATACAACAGTTAACTTCGCATGTCAACAGTTTGGCATTAATCGATAAAATATTTTAAAATCATCCGTTATACTGCATGCTCACTGCCCGGCTAAAAGCACGAGTGCGTGAAATTTTAACGAGTTAGTGCTTACTGAAAGTAGGCACCTTTGGTATTAATTTCAACCACTACTGGAAAAACAAGTTAGTAATTACTACAGATAGTGACGTTATGATACGATACTGAATGTAATATGAGACTACCTATATTCTAGATAAAAAAAACACGGCGGAAGCGACTAATGCAAGAGTGGACAATCCAGATGAATAATAAATTGAAGACAGAGCTAGGCGTTCGTCCTCGCCAGTTTAGTATGAGCCACCCCGACCGGCGTCGTTGCTTTAACCGATTAGATATCAAGATTCCAATTAGACTGGACGACTTTAAAAATAAACACAATTGCATAGCTTGACCATGTACTGGGATACCTGTACATATTATATATGTCTATCTTTAGTCTGAAACTACAATCAGTATCGTAATATTGTTTATACCATCACAGACAGTGATACGTTTGTATACGTTATATCACTTTGTTGTTTCCTGTTATCATGGATGTCCCGATTAGTTTAATTTGCGTATTGCGATCAATGCTCAAAAACATTGTGCCGATGTAGAATGTGATTAGATTAACTATACGATCAACTACGAAGCATAAATATCTTTGCAGTTTGTCAAACTTTCTGATGAATCATGTCTACATAGTTTGCAAAACACTCATTCTTAAACATATTCTTGTACAAGGTAAGTTTCTTAACTTCAATACAACAATGATTACCCATATAAGAAACTGTATGATGTCATTGTTCAGAAAACCTGGGGGAGGCAAGCCATGTTACCAATAACGGACCGATCATAATTCAAATGTAGAATGACCTCGTAAATTATCCTTTTATTAAGTACTTATTAGTTTTCTTCCTTTTTTGTGCGAAGCATAATTTGCAATAGATAACACAAATTATTGTTTCATCTTGTCCAAATAATAGGATCCTAGCAACTGCGTCTTCAAAGCGAGATAAGTTAATAAACTGATTTCAAGGTTTATAGATATTGTTTAGCAAATGCCGAACAAACTACTTACATAAACTAATCCTGTATGACGAATTGGTATTGATTTAAATTCAAAAATGTACACAGAAAATATCTGTTTAATATCACGCGAAGTGGAACACTAAATGTGGATAAAACTAGATCATCATGCTTGCGAAACGAACACGCACGCACATGGTTTGATTTCACAACTCCCTAATAACATCCTAAAATAAATAGGCGAGAAGCATACCATTTGTTCTAAATCTGTAGCCGTTGCCAAGCCGTGCGTACTACAACATCATGCCCTTTTCTATACGACGGAAGTGCAGGCGACCAACGTGGTCTGTTTGAGTAAATCGCAAATAAAAATAGGTTACAGGATCAAATTAGCATTTAATGTAAAATGAGACTACCTTTAACCAATCAGACAGCGGCGTTTATGTAGCACAAATTACTAATCATATATCTGTCATACCTTTAACTAGTCGTGAGGAAAACGATAAGTTACAAAAATATACGCCACGCATATGGGTCAAGAACCTCTAATACATCGGTGCATTCGAACATCACACGCGATGTTAAAACCTTTGTTCACTGTATAGATCTAGGGCTGGCCATAAACTTCATAGTAATACGTGTAAAACAATCGAAATACTATAATTGTCGATTATTTACAATAAATCAGCTTGTTCATAACATCAGCCTTTAATAACCCTAAAGAGATTGCAAGGCTAATTCGTAATCATTACTTCACTGTGCATCGGAAAATAAATTATACTCAAGTGGGTTGGATTCAAAAGGTTATCTACAATAGCTCTTGCTATTTCCAAAGTCTGATTGTTACATGATAAAGTACAAAATACTAGTCTAATCCTATAGAGGATAAAAATATTTTTCCTTTGATTATAATGAAAATAAATCGGTACATTCCAAATCGATATATGGGTTACTTTTAAAAACCGGTTTGAGATATCCGACATTCAAATCACGTTTATTGGAATGCATCCTGTTATATCTATAAAGAAACGGCTTTATCCTTTCTATACGGACGAGTACAGCTACTGGTGTACTGTGTACTAAATAAGGAGTGTGCGCATCGTATCGTGGCTTCGCATCGTTCTTCAGGGTCGATGTAACAGTCAGTTGAGCGTGGCCAGTGCGGCGTGGCTTATGATTAGGCGTATTGAATAACGGGTGTAGTTTTTGTTGATTCTTTGCAACCATTTATTCTAATGGTTGTAGTGTGTAACCAACCATGTATGAGTATTCGTTTGGTTCAAGTATTGCAAGACTTGAGGGGTTTTTGTTTCCACAAGTCCAATCTCTTTGAATGGCACACTGACATAAATATGTAATTCGTAATCTGGAAAGTTGATCCTCGCCCTGCATTTACCAAATATTGTAGCTCTAGTGAACTAGACTTTTCGGGGTCATTTACAAATAACTTATAAACTTGTCACAAAAAAGTTTCCAGTAAATGAGGATGTTATTAATAAATTAAAGCGTAGGATGTATTGCTCTTACGTTGTATCATTTGATCTATATACTTTTTTCAGAACGCATTGGCGTCGCTCGGTAGGATAACCTGTGTAAACTCAACTTTAATTTTATTTTTCCCCATTTAATCATAAGCAGCAATAACATCGTAGTTAAAAGCATTCATTGTTTAGACAACCTGACAGGAGATCATTATGCGCAATTTGCATTGGTTAACGTCATCGATCTGACAATGTAAATATTTTCTTGTCGTACAAACTATATTTGCATCTTATCAATATAGAACTAAACAATTTTGCGTAAATACGGCGTAAAAGAATGCGTAAAAGAATAATACAGTAATATGTAAACTTCCTGTGTATTGTAAGAATCGGTCAAGCATGCCATCGGTTCATTAAAATTTTAAATTACTTTAGCGTTTGTTTGTAACACTGCTCCACAAGTCTACCAAACTCGCGTGCTTTAGAAACAATATAAAAAATAGAAATTGAATAAGTTTGTACGGCCAATGCGCTTATTACACTATACAGAATTTAGGATCATAAATGAAATGTCGAAAAAAAAAAGTGTCGCATTCAGTCTACAACACGTAAAAAAAACAACTTTGAGAGGTATTTTAGGCTTCTGAATTAGGCTTTAATTTGGATAGTGAAATAAGCGCTTAACTAATTACTAGCACAAAGGCAGCCGAATATAGATTGTACTTTGTGGTAGGTACACGTAGTCGTTCTAAATGAATGTCAAGTCTAAAATAGGCATAAACCTTGGTTTGTACTTGCCCAAAGGTAAAGTTTTTGTATTCCTAACCTTAATGTATCTGGCCAGCATTTAGTATAATAGATCAACATTGATTTTTGTAAAGATCTACTATTATTATACAGTACTAGCTATTAAGTTTACTAGGTAGGTAGTCTTTTTGTGAATAATTACACATGCGGATCAAAATAGTTCAAATTCTTATTATGGAAATCGTTTTAGAAGATGAATTGTTTGTTTATGGTAGTTTCTTATCGTTTTAATCAAGACGGAGTATATTAAAGTTATGAATATATTTCATTTTGTTGACACACTGTACTGGTCGGCTCATTATGCCACAGTTATTTTGGTAGACTAACCTAGTTGCGTTACAATTTATTTATCTTACCAGTACGAACGTCAATATTAATGGTCAGAATTCGCTTAAGGGATATTAATAAACAGGAAAGGGAACATTAGCCTGTTGCTAGGATCTTGTGCTCTCTAACGTTATTGTGCAGTATTAAATTTCAAATACATCGGCATTCGAAAATAAACACAGGGTACAACACATCATATATTTATAGGATCTTACATTCAAGCAACTACAACATTACAAACCGCAAGTTAAATATAAATCACAACGACATGATCCTCGTAATAAATAGTTATTCTTACATCAAGTTTCGTTCGAGAAGACATTTAAAATTATACAAAAATATATGTCACTAACAAAACTGGGTAAAGGTACACGTAATTCAGCCGAGGCTGTACCTAAAAAGGCAAGACAAGGTGCCTTAATAAGCACATAACGTGGCGCAGTCAAGGTGTACGACCTCCTGACAGCGCGAACAGATTGAGCGCACTCGGAACAGACACTAATATCTCTTTACGTAGACCGAATGTCGATAAATGAATCACTAACAGTTAGGTGTCAACGCACTTCACTTGTTGCATAGAACAGCGACGCGAACGCAGGCCGTGAGCGTTACAGACTAAACCTTCTCCTCACTGCACCCAGAGGCGAACGCCCGAGCTTTGCCGAAAATAGCACCCGGCAGTGCACAGGGATACCCTAGTGACGAATTCCGCAACCAAGCTCAAGTTTTCTTTGTTTAACACGTCACGACGTATTTGGTTACAACTGAACTCTATTATTTTAAGTATCAACAAGTATTGATTCGAAACCCGATAGAATTTGTATCTAATTAAAATCTCTATAGTTTTCAAAATTAGAACTATTCTCTGTGAGGGATAGTTTACGTCTGAAGGTGAAAAGAATGATAAAAGGCGTACACAAGTAGTGTTGTGTTGCCAAATTTTAAGATGACGAGCCGATCCCAAAATCACTTCTTTGGATAATTGCCAGTATTGGACTATGTGTGTTACCACGCTCATGGCTAGCTTGAACTCAAGAACAATCAAAAAGCAAAAAAGGAGGACCAACAATTGAAAAATATTAGCTAAATGACGGGACTTATGAAGTCAAAATAGTCGACTGACAGAGGCTTAAGTACTACTTCAATAGACAAAAAAGTATTTTAGATAGGTACTTAAAAGGAATTATAAAAAAATTACCAAATTTATTATATAATATAATGCTATCCTAATCTGCCTTAGTTTTGAGGTCTAACATGTAACCTATCAAACATAATTTCTACATCTCCAATATTTATTGCATAGGTCTATAAAGATTTAAATATATTTTTTTTTAAAGATGACTGTTTAAATGCTAGTCTATTATATATATATAATATGTCTGTTATGCTTTTGTGGCTAAGTTTGATCCTGATGATACAGACATTTACATGGGCAGAACCACAGGTAAAAGCTGATGACAAGTAAGTAATTATGTTTACGGAATAAAACAAAATTATATCAAATTGATTCCAGGTTTTAAATATCATTTTTTTTTCAACCCAGTATGAAGTTTAGCTCAAAATCTTTTTGACCGATATTTAAGTTTATGTCAGAGTTTATTATTATGGTTATGTTGCCTGGTTCATTAGTAGTAAATCATTTTATTAGATTATTCCTATTGTTTATGGCAACTTATTTGTCCATATCTAAAGAAAAATTACAAACATGACACTTGAGCTGTAGAGTATACTGAGTCATATTTAATTATATAGATCTATAGTTTGCATGAACATTGCCTACTTATTAAATACAAATGAAAACTGACCTAGATTTGACTTTGAACTGATTCTGTTTTATTTAATTCAGGACAAAATACTGTAGAATAAAAGAAAAGACTGTGAGATAAGTTTTTTTTTTTTTTGAATAGATTTACGCAGTTAGCCTGAGCACAGGCTTTGACTGCTTCACCGGACTTTTGGCGAGAACCTTAAAGGCCTCCACCCAGAGCAATAGAAAAACTAGAACTACATCAGCAACGTTCACTAAGGGCACCCCCTGTGGGGTTCGGACCTCGACTTAGTGCGTTGCTAACAATCTTAATAAGGCAAAAACAGCAAGGGAGGGCTGGATCTAAGTTTTTATTATTTAAGGACATATTTTTATTGCTAGTTTGGCCGGCTCGGGCCAGCTTGATCTAGGGACGGCGGGGGGGGGGGGGCTGTGAGGTTAGTCAGAATAATTGATTGCAGTGTAGCAGTTTGTGTTCAAAGCTTTAAGAGTAAACTAAATAATATAAAATTTACAGATATTTCAGTACTGTACCATCTCTAGAACCTATGCACAATAGTAAAGCAACCAATTGTAAACTCATTTAATGGAAATGATATGACACTTGCAGAATTTTATAAAACAGTTTTGTTAAATTCTAAGATTGTTTACAAATATTGTGATAAACCACATTTTATATTAATGTTACTAAAAAAAATGTTTATTAGATGCTGTTACCTATATTGAGATGACAACATTTTATAATAAAGTGAGTTTACTATTGGCCATTCCTTCCTAAAATTTCATACTTATAATAAGAATTTTGATATTGGTAAGGTAACCTTAAAATTGCATAAATCAAAGAGATTAATATTAAAGGTTTAGTTGGCTGGATCATGGAAATATTTTAAATGGAGGATGAATATGTCTGGTGCTTCAATTAAGATCATTAAGGCAGTTATGTCTGCCGATAGTGTAATGTGATGTATAAAATAACAATGAGTGACGGTTATAATGACAAAAGATTAATATGAAGTTTCGAAATTACAAGCAATATGTTGTATTCAATCAGATGATCGTTAAACAAAATGGTTATATTTGGTGCCAATATGTTTGATACAACAATACGCTAGGCTTTGTTATCTTGATGATTATACAGTGGGATTAAAAGGAAATTATTAATATTATAATATTTTATTTCATGCAAACAAAGGAGTAGACGAAAATAAATTAAAATAAAATCTACTAAGAATAAAAGAAAATGAAATATACTTACATGACCAGTCGAGAAATTATCGACGATATCATATTAACAATCACATACGAAAAATTCACTCAAATAATCACAATAGAAAACATAGCAAAACACAACCGCCCGATGAAAAGTCTAATACGCCATGATGATATTGAACTGACAGTTGTTTTGATCACGTGACTTTACAAATCAATATGGTTTTAAGATGGCCGTCCAAAAAAAGTTACTGGTTACAAAGTTAGATAAATTATTAGAAATTCAACAAACGTTAAAATACTTATTTTAATACTACTAATTTATTCTCAAAATTAACTACACAATTTTCGTAATTTAACTGAAAACAGGACATCTGTGTTGATCGAAGTGCCATCTATGAATTTATACTTTGAACTATAGTTTGCGTTCGGTTTATTTTTATTTCGTAGAGGAGCTTAAGCTGCAAATTCGTTCGAAACCTTTATTTCTGCACTATTGTTATATTTAAGCAGGTTTAGTAATTCGATAAGTATAAAAAATATAAGCATGCGTTTACCAACGAGAGTCGAGACTATTTAAATTTTAAATATTGGTTAAACAAAGGACTGATCATGGTTTAGCGCCCTCTATTTGATTACAGGTAAACTAAAACGTAAAATCTACGTCCTTGTATGAAGTCGGTAAGTCGAACAATTTTGAAACGAGAGCTGTGTCTAAATAAAGGCCAATAACTATGTGATGTTCTTGTTTTAGCCGTCTAATAACAAGTTTCATTATAACTCTACCAAATATAAAAGTTACAAGCACCTTAAACTCTGTTCGTTAAAGTTAGCTTTTCAATTGAGTCATGTTATATGAACGTACCGCAAGAACGTTTCTTGTGTTTTCCACGTAGTTTCCCTTCGCTCGACGAAGAGTGTGACGTGTAGTGCGTTTTAATGCTGAGTTTTTTGACGTTTGTGTAGTTTTTAATGTGAATAATGTGATTGTGTAGTTCGTTATGGCTTATAAGTACCGTGAAGATTTAGTTGGCAAACGATTTCTCGCTGTGAGTGGTGTAACAAAAATTAACGTGAATAAAGTTTCCGAATGGGGATGGAAAGCTGGTATTATCAGAGCAGCATCGCTCAAAGATAACAAGAATAAGGAGCTTCAGGTATAAATTCTAGTTTAACGGTATATTAAATTAAAATAAACTTAAGTTTCATTCATATTTTTTTAGAATTTCGACGAGCAATAAATTTTCCAAGTACGTTTAGTAGGAACTTCGAGCGCGCGGTTTTTCGTGCTGCTATCGTTATTAGTTAACTTAGTAAGTAGCTACAGAGTACATACTTCATTGGCTACTTTCCATAATCTCATTCCTTTTCATAGCCAACTTCATAAGATGTTATCAATGTCGTAAAATGCGAATCAATGCCAAGAAAATTTATTATTTTCCTGTGATTGCTGTTTGTTTCCATAATTCTTTAGACGACCTTCAGAGCTGACAAAGTGCACCGTTGAGTTGTATTAGGCTACGTACACAGTAATTACGGAGTATAGTGATACTTGGTTGTATACGCACCTTTAGTACATTTTGTCTCGCAAAAGGTAGAGAGGGGAGGGGGGTAGCAAGAAAGGGCTCCCGGTCCCGAGTTACGAGCGTTTGGAAAGGGCTCGAATACCCGGGACTACCAGGCTCTGTAATATTACGGGTCTGTAACTCTGCACACAATATATTTAGCTATAAGTAGACCGTAGCTACCTAGCATCAAAGTAGGTAGGTACGTCTACAATCTAATTGTATTGATGTCGGTAGGTACTTATGTACAATATGTATATGAACACATAAAGACTTAGGTATATGTACCTACCTACGTACAAATTAAACTATTACATAGGTACTTTGATTATGTGCTTAGACTATTATTATTAAAACCTGTACGTAGGTACCTACACATTTAGCTATTGGCGCTATAGCCTACCTAGGTACTACCTATACATCTAAGGTAGGTTTAACGTGTCTTGTAAATTTTAATAACATAGGTTGTAAAAACCTTACCACGTCCATGTCTATGAAGGTTTTATGTAACTATTTACCTGATTTCTACTTTCTAAAGAAAATAATATCTACATAGGTACCTAGGTACCTTCTTTGCGCATACCTTGTAAATCGGCCCACAGATAAGTAGGTACCTACAACTACTTTATTTATACTCATTTACTTAATTATTGTTTCACTGACCTCTAGCATAAAGCATAGTAAACAGGTACCTAGATAGGGCAAGTTCCATAGTGGATAAATCACAAATGTTGTATGATAATAAAATAACATTCTTGTTCTAATATAATTAAAAGGATTGTTCATTATGAGTAGGTATGTAAAGAGACTTATTGTATACCTACTTACCTAAACATCGGATTTTGATCGGATTACTTAGTAGGTAAGTGTACATACTCGACTAAAAGTATCATACACTCGTGTTGTACCTGCAACACCATGATTCTACCACGTTACCGCAGATGTCCAAAGACAATAATGTCAATTTAATTAGTTTCTTCAAAGAGATTCAAATATAAGCGGTATATCCCTCAGTACGGATTAGTTGGACTAGCTATATATGAACCATCTATGAACTGTAAAACATTGACGCAGCAGTATTTTGTTTTTATCTACATAGGTAAGCTATTTTATCATTGCAATTAAGTACAAAATTGTACAAATCCAAATGCACATGGCGCTAGGTTCAACGACCCCGCTCTCACCGCGTTCGATGCACCGTCCGTACGCACCGCGCTGTGTCGACTCAGCCCAAACAGTTTTAGGACGAAGAAAAGTTATTAGACATGGAAAAATTGTCTCGGCTTTTACTTGAACGAAAGAATTCCAATTTGTATATAAATTATTCCAATTGACTTGTCCCGCGTTCTCCTCGAAGCCTTGTTCCGATCCGTCCTTAGTGAATATTAAATGAGATTGTCTTAGTATTGTCTTGTTACATATGGAAAACCCGAACAGAAAAGTAACGCTGCAATATGATAAAATAAATGAACTGAACCTCTTCTAATCCAAAAACCCTTTGAACATTTATGTTGAAGGTTTATATGCCTACAGTCTAACCAAAAAGGTCTATTGACTGATCAACAGGACTAGGAACCTAGTTCTGACTTGCTTGTCTTTGATATATTATCACGTATTCGTATATACGTTTCAAGTAGATTGTGGATGTACAAAAGTTTCCACTATTATGTTTGTAAAGTATGACTTAATACGTAATAACAACATAGCGTAACGCAACGTAGTTTTTTTTATACAATCACTGGTACCTAATAAAAATATTGATTGAACTCAGCGTGCGCGTACAACTCCTTCGATTTTAGGATAAAATGTAATCAAAATGCAAATCCTGAACTCAAAGGATAATGTAACACCGATCAAAAGTGTAATTTGTGTTTCAATCACTTTATACAAGGATTATTCACTTCTTGAATCTAACATCCGATATTTGACACTGATAATCCCCAATACAGTATTAACAGCAAATCTAGTTATTCTAAGTTGGTCTGAAGCAATAGCTGTTGTACCACGTAGAGACCATATAGGTACATTTTGTAAAAAATAAGATTATCGTGTAAAATCTATTATTTATATAATCTTACAATTATTTAACAATTTCATATTTCACTAAAACAGAAAGAGAGCGCAATATTACTCGTCTAGCTATACACTCTACAACTTCATATGCATACTATAAATACATTTCTCACGCGTTGTGTAATCAGTTATTGAAATTGGCAACTTCACATAACGAGAACACATAATTAACTAGATGATCTCATTAGTAAAGTTTGTTCGTCAGACCTATAACAGTTATCGTATCACTTAAGTTACAGATAAAAGCATATATCGCAAGGAATTTTACTCTAGTTACTTTTTGTACCAGATGGCAGAGTCGTCAAAAATTTACGATGACTGGCATGTTTCTGTAAACTGTAAATATAATATAGCAGGTATTATAAACATTCAAAATCAAGATACACGACAAAAGCAAAGTTGTTCTGTGATGCGTCCGCACGCTTGCATTACTCGTCGGATATAAATAGACGACATATCTTTATACCACTGCATCGCTATTCGCTCGCTCTCCCGCCAAGTGAGAGACGCCAGACCAACTCAACACAACTATACGCCAGGCCACATGAAAGATAATTTGTTTAGATTACCTACTCGTTTTGAACACTGGGGTTGGACGCAGGTGTATTTTACTATGTCTACCAAAATTAAATACGAAGACAAAGTGGTTTGACAAAGTTAACTAGCTATAATATAAGCCATCGCCTACAGTTATTTGAGACTCAGGTCACCTGTTTGTCAATTTAAACAACTTTAGATTCTTGTTCTGTTGATTAAGAAGTAATGTTTTTACTTTTATTGTCAACAATCGACCCTACCAGTAAAGCTAGATAGCAAACTGAACAATTTTTTCGATCGAAAAGATAATATTGAAATTAACTGCCTAAATGTAAATAAATTTTGTTTAAGTTTATTAATAATGTCGATAATGAGGCCAGCAACAAAAAGTCATTTAGTTTCGAGAAAGAATTAATAAAAAGATTCACATCGATCGGGTCAAGCAAGTTCAAATTCGTATATTTAGCTGTTTTTTGCGAAAACAAATGTCGACCCAGAACAGGTATTATCACTTAGGTAGCCCTCTGGTAATAACCGTCGAGTTTAATTTAAGCGTTCCTAAGTCAATATCCTGATCAACTCGATGGGAAAACTGGTGTCCTAAATAAGCTAGAGTCAATAATCTGAAAACCCTTTGAAGTGCGAGATAAAAATATAATATTTTACTCTTTATTTAAAAAGACCGTAGATATATATAGCGTAGATATATGTAGATATATATAATTTTTTAGATAGGGTTTTTCAAATTTCATCGTTTGTGAGGGATTCGAAGGCATTTTATTGAAGTTTTTATTCAGAATAAAAACCCCGACTTAGCTCTATATTTTTGTTTGCCTTTGTTTTTAGAGATGAGTAAGTTGCAGGTTTTTTTCATGGACGAATAATCCTGTTTATATACTTGTTATAAACCTGATCAAACGAGTTTAAGTTAATAATTATACTTACGTCTGTATAGGTCATACCGGTTTATTTTAAATTGTATGTACACATTGTTCTTTTTTGTTCATTTAGTATGTGTGTTATCATTAATTCAGGTCCGATATTATATTAGGTACGTGTAAGGTGTTTTGTACTTATTATGAGTCTGACATTTAATGTCCATTAAATAAATACAATTAAGTTTTTAAAGCAATAAATAATTATTTTATTTAAGGTAGCTGATGAAAATGTCTAAAGTCTATACCTACATATTATATAGATTGAATACTTGACAGTTAAACTTTATCGAACCTTTGAAATATCATATTAATCATTTTGGTCTACGTTGTTAATTAAAATTTATTATCAAACTGATGTCAAATCTATTAAGTCGAAATAGATGTCAATATAAGTAGGTCATTTGTTCTTAATTGAAGTGTGGCTGGAGACCGGTTTGATAATCAATTCTATTTTATCCCAAGTTTACAATTACGTCATCGTCACCCAGGCAACTATTGTATAGTTGTACGTTATACTATACAAATACAAACACATGGTACCTAGGTATACAATGACTGTTGAAATCATTGTAGTGTAGACTGAAAGTTTTATTTATTCCTGGTTGACTATTACGTCATCTTCTGCAACTTATAAGTCTAAAAATAATATAATACACAGTACTTCTATAGTATAGTGTTATATTAATAATAATCTGCTCATTTTGATGCAAATAAATGTAAATATTTCTGTGTGCGAACCTCACTTTACGTTATAATTTTCAAATTGTTATGGCCGAATACTGATACGCCAGACAGTTTTAAATTGCCGTTAAGGCTCGTGCTGTCTCTGTCACTTTAAGGTGTAAAGTTGCGACAAATAGACATTTAAGAACGTCTTAAAGTTAATTTGCGTTTCAGTATTCGTGGGTACTTAGAATCATTGATAAAAGAAAGAAGTTTAATATTTCTATGGCGAGAATGCTATGAAGCTAATTAAATGTTTTATTGTTAATTCTAAAATGAATATTAAATTCATCATTATTAACAGTTACTTATTGTAAATAATATTTTTTTTATACTTGGCTGTTATTACGTCATTGAGACCTAGGCAACTGTAATTGTAAGACTTCACTTACTATATTACTGTGTCGAATGCCTTGATATTCCAATCACGATGTGTTTCACGGACGCTTTTATCAACACTAAAGGTATCTTAGCATAACGCAAATATCTACCTAACATATATATGCTGGTATTCTAAGTTTTAAATATTGTTTTAAATGATGGTCTTAAGTCCTGGTTGTCTTCGTTACTGGAGTAAACAATAGAAATATATTAGTCTTTGTTCTAGTAAATTGTAAATTACTGTTCGAGTTAGTCACTGCTTTAACACCACAAGGCCATAGATAGAAAAGGACTGCTGTAGTTTTGAAAACACACAAAAGTCAATGGTGTTATGCTTGTTAGAGAATGGGAATCAGTCAAGACATTAATTGTGTAGAAAATTTCTGTAGAGATTACTATAGCCTTCTTCTTTTAAGTGTTTTGGCTGTTTCTTTTTTGTTGTGTTTATATTTGTCAGGAAAATGTTTGAATTAGAAAAATTTGCGTAAAATCCATGTCGAAAGTTGTCATGACAACGACTGTCGGATCAGCTAGTTTAGAATACATTTTGCCACCGCATGATGTAGCGTCAGTTCCACACCACCAATATTAGTAATAGGTATTAGTTTTTGATCGTGTTCTAAAATATTGCTTCCTCTTTACGTATACGTTTTGATGAAAATAGAAATACTTATTCATGTAACCAGATACCTCTCGTCCTCTGCAAATCCCTCACGTTCTGAAATAGCATGCTTGAGATGTTTGCGTGACCATAAAAATTGACTGCCTTAACCGACTCAGGATACAGGTGACCTTCACCAATGTTATTAGCTATTTGACGCACCATATTGTACATATTATCTTCGTAGTTGATTTTATTTTTCAGTTATGCTGAGGTTAGGTCAAAAGAGATTATTACCAATAGACAATAATTAACATTCGTAATAATACTTGAGTGAAATACATTGAGTTAAATTACTAGTCTTTTTGTCCATCTGTCCTATTAGCGAAACAATCATGGAAGCGGAAGATGGTAAAAAGTTTGGCTGTAAAATATCCATTAGACGTTGACCTTCGTAGTCACTTGGCGCTGGGAAATAGCCTGACGTTTACGAGTACATTCTAAATACAAAACTCGCAATTACGAACGAAAATGTCGGCTTCGTACACTGTTTAATGTTTACAAAACATGACAGGCAGGTATGTCTTAAAAATAACCGTCGAAAAGGAAATAAAAGCATCGATTAACGCTCATAAAAAGTATCTTTAAAAAAAAGTTACGTAGAATTTGTAACTTATTTATTAGTAACCGGTCATTGACATAGAGAAAGTTGTAAAAGTCATCGAGCAAAATATAACAACTTATCTAATTTATAATAATAAACAAAATTCACTATGTAACACGAGTTCAATAAACTCGCTGGGAGAGTTTTGCAATGCGATCCGAATTCAGAATAGAGGTGGTATGATCCAATCAACATTATCATCCAGCTGATATCAAACGAGTTGTGCAAGTGGCAGCACAAAGATCGCGAGGGCGAGGGCGAGAAGTAGGTCACAGAAGTGAGGGGGGAGCCCTTAGGCCACTTATCAAGCGAGCGACCGGGGCCGCGGCTAGCGGGGAAAGCGAGTTTGTCTCTTGAAATTTTTGTTGGTAGGTATCTGGCACTGTTGTGCTCGTTGGCTCAAGTTTAATGCTTCTCCACAGATGAGATAATTATATTTTACCTTTACCCGTAATGAATAAGGCCGCCCCGTTCTTTATTATACATAACAAAACTTTGTCGGTTTTAATAAGAGGCAAATTATTTAAAAGCAGTATCCAAATCAAATGCTACAAAATCAAATTACTGTTTACTTTTGTCCGCAATTAAGTACCTTAATATCCATCCATATGTGTAAGTTATTTAAAAAATTGAACTTTCTAAATATTTATAAAATAGTGTCCGCCAACTAGATAGAGGTGAAAATACTTGTATTTACGCGTGAGTAGCTTTCCTGCCCTGATACCAGTTTGAGTAAGCTTAACAAAGTGGAGGCAGCTGGCAAACTAGTTATCAACCACACTTCTTGTTTGCCCTCTAAAGATTAAAGATTAAGTGTTTGAAAGAAGTCCAGAGAACCAATCAACGGGAAAAAGCGGTAAACGTGTTCTGATCGTGTAGCTCTATGAACTAACTGCGAAGAAAGCACGATTGGGTACTGTGCTTGGCAGGAAGCAAAAGGTACCTACGTGCATAGCATTGAATTCGGTTCTAGCTAAAATGTGCTCAGCGTTTAGCAAACAAATGCAGCTATAAACCCGTACTCTATGTTTCCAACACTTGAAATGGTAGGTATTAGTTTGTGTGATGTTTACCGTCCAAATAAGGTAGTGCCATTGTAACCTCGCAAAGCCCTTCGAGGCGGCCAACCTACGCGGCCCCTGGTTCTCAGTGCCATCGACAGAAATCATACTTAAATATCTTCAAATTTATTTAATATTTACGTTGCAATACTGAATCATTCCAAAAATAAATGTGGCTGAGCGTTTCTAAATCTCAAACACTTGAAATGTTTAAAACTGAAAGCTTACTTCACTTAACCTCAATCTAGGCCGAAAAATTTGAGGCATTTGAAGAGATACTTAAATAAACAATTTGTGTAACAGGGATTTTGTTTTCTGGAATGATTTGTACTATTGCTTTATCATAGCTAAAAATTTGTATTTATTTAAAAACTTGGATTAGTTCGTCGTGATGTATCATGCAAAAACTTGATTTATTGTTCCAGCATTGTACTTAATCGTTACAAGTCGTCAAAGATGTCGATATTAATTACATTTTCTAGTGATCATTTACTGTAAAACAAGTGTTTCCTGATGTTTATATAAGCAATTGTCGATGCAGGTTGCGATGAACAAAGACACATAATAAACACTTCATTCAACTGTTTCTTTGTTGCTGAATGTAATGTTTTTGTTAAGTGCGCATACTTTTGTAAGGTTTTCAAGGTGTCGCCAGCTCTGAGGTCCCGGGTTCGATCCCCGGCCGGGTCAATGTAGAAAAAGCACTTTTCTACATTGTCTCGGGTTTGGGTGTTTGTGGTACCTTCGTTGTCTCTGAATTCCATAACACAAGTGCTTTAGCTACTTACTTTGGGTTCAGAACAATGTATGTGATGTTGTCCACATTTATTTATTTATTTATTTATTTTGTTCTTTTCAAATTATTGTTAATTAGTCTGTTACTTTCTGCTAATAAGTAGAACGATTGATTCACCAACAGAACTGATGTTATTTGTTGTGGATTGATTTACATAATATAATAATAAATTCGTGAACGTAGCGTCTAGAGTTGTCAATCTATATTTAGCTTTTTGAACATGAAACCGAAATGCTTGCTGAAGATATCAGATTAGAGTTATTACTGTCAGTATTCGTAGTGTAGATAACACTGATTCTTCTGCACATATGCACATAATTTATTTCTATTACATATCTATCTACTTTCGCTAAACCATTACAAGACCCAGAAGACTCTCAAAACTTTAAAAATCTAGCTATCATTGAGATTTTAACTTTCAAGTAAGTGCCTAAGTCGGAAATTGAAGGTACAAAATGAGATAGATACCTATACGTATATTTTTTCTTAACACACAGGCTTATGCGTCAGTTTGGAATCCTCTTCACTGAAAGATTGAAAATAGCTTGCCCGCTCGAAATGCGACGACCTGAATTCTCAGGGAATACTTTTATAAATCCAAATTCCGATCCTCAAAATAAATATTTTGTTTTCGACTGCATAATTAAACATGCGTCGTTGGTTCGATATAATAACATAAATGTTGTTAGTGTTTGGCATCATAGGAATGATAAAAAAGTGACCTAACTTCAAATGACTCTTGCTTGACTATCTTATAAACGATACAGATCCATTAAACCTGACTATAGATTTTAATTACTGGACAACAGCAATTTGCAAATGAGGAAGTATTGCTTATTTATTGCAGTCTATCGAGATGTGGTGTTATTTTAGGTTTTGTAGACTGGATTATTCTGACAAGAAATTCCTATGCACAGGGCTGTTATTCATTATACCTTCTTTGATTTGGGAAATTTCGTTACAAGAAATATCTTTATAGATACAATAGAACTGGAAACGTTTTACAACCTTTGTAAAACGAATATTAGAAGCCAAATCTCTTTTGCAACTTCTGCGTACACAAAGGTACAAACCTATTACAAAGGTCCAGTGGTATCGATTGGTAAATAGTACTTACTGTTATTTTATATTCGGAACAAAGCCGAGGACGCAGAGTTGTCGGTCACGCACCACAGGTCCTTCCGTCCGATATGACCGTCCCTGCATTTAAAGAGGCCATTTTTTTATTTGACATACCAAAATCATAGACTACAAGTATGTCACATGAGCTAATAGTATCGATATTTGTGTATGATGCCATGTTCTAATGGAATATGTGATCATATCGCTAATGTGCTTTAGGCCATGTTAATCAAACTCAGTAACGAGCTGTTTTAAAATAAGCAATAAAATGTTAATGACAGTTTTCTTTACAACATTAAACATATTGAGAACTGGAATTATTACAAAACAAGCCGAATGGAAATGTAAAGTACCTTTGAAGAGTAAGTAATTAGGAGTAAAATTTTTAATAAATTAATCGATAGCAGAAGTCGTATCTATAGTTAAATGCAATGGAATCTGTCGAGGCAGACCAGGAAGCATCGCTGGGCACGCGACGTGATCTAACGGAGCGTAACGCGAGAAATTAACTGTTATTTATACCAACAACGATGGCCCCGTTGAAATAACCTGTTACGACACTGACGAAAGTATTTTGGAATCGATTTCGGATTATAACGATGAGCCTAATGTCCGCATTTTAGTTCAGCTAGTCAACGTAATCTACCTTTTTTGTTTCGCTTGAGATAGCGTAACACCCCATTGCACTTTTAGAATTATTGCTGTCATTATTAATTTCATCGTCTTTATTTATTTATATACAGCGAATTTTTACATTTTTATTTTATTTTTACTTTTTGCTCGATCTTGTATTTATGTAGTACCATGACCAGCCGTGACCGTCGGCCTTGGTCAGTGAGCGGTTCAGTCTGAAGGCTCATTTCAAAGGTTTCTGTTGATGATTTCATAATATCATCGTTTCTGAATACTTAGCATGGTAGATTTTTAAAATTAGTTATTTTATATTATTTAAGTCTATAGAAGCCTCGGAAAATAAATTACACTTATATATCAAGAATGTAATCATAATTGACCATACCATACCATTACCACTCTTTGAATCCTTGGTTTTAGCACTTGGTTGTAGCTTTGTAATGAGTACAAGGGATTCTAGAGAACTTTTAATAGCTCCTATTTCAATCGCATTTTTTCAAACCACAACTTTAATTGTTCAGTCAGTTATGTAGTCACACTCAGCAAGCGATATGATTTTTTCTATTACTTCTATTTGTTGTGTGGTTTTTGCGTTGATTTAAAACAGTTCAACGTGTCCCTGCGGTTAATATAAGATAAGTCTGGGATAAAGGAAAAGGATATAAAGGTCTTATAAAATGTTCATATTTACAAGATCGTTGGTATTGCTTATCGGTAGGTATGTTCAGGGACTTCAGAGCATCTATTCTTTTCAAGGTTATATACCGCTATAAAGGATGCTCGCGATCCCCAGTAAACATTGACGGCCAAATGTATCGCATTTAAAAAATTACTTGCAATAAGGCAGAGATGGTTACATTACAGCATTATGACCAACCGAGGGCCAGACTCGGCACCGCCTGTACTTGACGATCCTAATTACGTAACGACGGTTGCTAATGAAGCACCTGGACTAATTAGAGTAGTAGAACACGCACAGGCTCAAAAACTGGATAGAATAGAATCTCCAAATGTCATGGTCTATGATAGACATTATGTATTTTGATCTCACGAATAACGTTACGCGATGATAAAATGATTTTGTAATGGCCGTAACTTTATGGAAGAAGGTTAAGTTCCTTTGTGAGTCAGAACTCAGATGCATCATTGAGACTGAAGTGAACGTAAACACGGAAGAAAATGACTTTGATGTTAAACAAATTGTGAGAAATTATCATTTGTATCGGTGTTCTTTGACTAATTTGGAATTTTATTGACCTCTTGTCCTGCAATTTCTCAATTACATCTACTTTCTAAAACTGTACTTGGAGTTATCTGTTATCAGTAAATTACGGTTAACTATTCAGCCAAAATTTTGTCATATTACATTTTGATGTTTATTGAAATTTTTACTATTTAACAACTAAAATAATACGCTAAGAGCATTTGAAACGAACTTAATTAATAGATATGTTCAACAAACTGGCATCTTCAACATTTTTGAGTGACATATTTAGTGTTGCATTATAAATTAGGTAAGTAGTACCTAATATCTCAATATTTGTTTCGACAATGCAATTAAGATAATGTGCGCGTAACTATTCGTACTGTGGACTGTGTTCATGTCTTTATTGTTTGTCTGTGATAACAACTACTGAGGTTTATCACGCCACCGTCTATTTATAACGAGATAGAACGTTTTAAGTACTTACTGGGTACCTATGCACGAATGTCAATAATGTAAACAAATCAGTGTTGTTGTGTTCGGTATTCGAATACATTACTGTATTATCTATGACGTTATGTTTACATAGAGAATCTGTACAACTTTTTATTTTATTTAGAAGATTTTTTCCTTATTTTAAGAAGCAATTTCTTTATCGTGATGACTCAGCATTAATAAAACTAATCTTAAGTGCTGTGAAAAGATTATGATAAATGGCAATAAAGATAAAAGACTCGTCACTTATTGTTCCTGTAGCATTGGAGATGAAGATGTTCATACAAAAATTTTGAAATGAAAACTACACACATGTGTATGCTACCTAAACAGTAACAATAACAAGTTTACGCTGGTTTCACTCGGTCAATAGACGTTTACTCACATGGGAAATATTATCGGAAAATTCCATGTACAGAGAAAAATAAAATTCTTATTATCATTGATATCATACAATTCAAGACAATGTAACGTTTCTTGCAGAAAGGTCAGTATCAGTAATATTTATTGAATGAGCGTTTTGTAGTGTGACCATTAAGAACAAAGAGGCCTTATTTAACCGCCCGTCTGTGGTGAGAACAATTAATTACAAAATGAACATTATTTCTTCGATATAAAGATGCTTTTAATGTTAGGGTTGTTAGTATTGATGTGCAATCTATTGTACTAATTATTATAAATAGTATTAAACAACTGAATAACAGTTTTTAACAAGTATTGGTGTTAAAAGTAGAATAGAAATATATACTGTAAACCTAGGTACATGGTGAACCTACCTAAACCCTATAGAGTAAGTATTTAAAGATGCAAAACGGCTCACAATAAGGTAGAGTCAAATAACAGTTTTTATGAGTTTCTCTTTCTCTACTAAAAATAAATGTGTGGTATCATAAAGTTCCTTAAAATTACGTAAAGTTTCTACGGCTCTACGAAGTATACCTTACCAAAGACAAGTTAAGGGAACCGTCTCTCAAATCTAACCAAATTTTAACCACTCAAAATCAATGGATAACTTGATAATAGACCCACAATCTTGATCTAAAGCCGATAAATCGTGCATTCGTGTTGTGCAATACGAGACAATCTTGCCTGACAGCCGGGGTCAGTATACTAACCGGTTCCATGAGGTACTCCGTTCTTTACCCCGCCCGGTAAACACAGACCACTTTCACAAAACGTAGGTACTTCAAATGCTCATTTAAACTTAGGAAATAGGAATAAATAAATTGAAGGCTCTTACAACTTTAGAATAAAAGAATCTAGGTATACTAATGATAGAAAAGTGAACACTTTGTTTGAACTCGCCAAGCTTTGGAACTATCAGTTAGATTTGATTTATTTTTTGCTTTTGTTAGCTTTTTTGAGGTTATTGGAAATCACGCTACGAACCTAAGTAACTGAACTAAAGTTGGGCGAAACCGTGTGGCACAGCAAGTTATTAAGATTTGTATCGTTGATGCTGGATTAGAAAATATAATTAAAATAAGTAATAAATATGTACGTACTTATGACTGTCGGTAACAGAATTTAATTTAATTTAATTAAGCATAAACCAAACTTAATTGATATTTTACATTAAACAAGTAGACATTTCTGTAATGAAAAATACTTTGATTAACTTAGGAATTTAATTAAATTAATGTTGTAATGCGTTTGTAATATTGTAACAGGTTCTTTAAATGTTGTAAATCAGTTCATGTTTCGCTTGATAAATAATTTTACAGCAATTAAGTTTGCAATGTAAGCACTACATAAATAATGTTGCAAGTAATTCAATTACTAAAAGACTTGGATTATCTTATAAATAAATTAATTTATTCATTTAAATTGTATTTTATATAGGTACCCATTTATTTTACAAACAAGTAGGTATGTACCTATTACTTAGTGTTTGTTATGCCTTGCTGAATAAGGCTGAAAATAATCAATGCCGTTATTGAAGTGTGTTTTACGAAAGGCGAAATTATTGGGAACACAGCCTGTACTAACAGTCATTATATTTGCTCATGTACTAACAAGATTAAATAAAAACACATTTTATTAAAAAGAAAATCTGATTATACGTATTGTTTTTAACATTCTTAATTGTTCTACTTTGGAGAAATTATTAAGGACACTAACAGTTTTATTATTTGTTTGAATAGTTTAAAATAAAGTTGTCAGTTATTATGACCTGAATACTTTATTATTTTGTTGTTTATGCAAAACTAAATCAATGTTGATGAAGAATCATTTTGCATAATATTAAGCAATGTTTACTTTAAATACATACTAATATAATATTATAAAAGCGAAAGTTATTTTGTCTGTCTGTTACGCTTGACTCACGACTAAACGGCTGAAGAGATTTCGATGAAAATTAATATGGGGTAAGCTAGGATCCTAAGAAAGGATGTAGGGTACTTTTGCCGCGATAACTGATACCTTCGAGGGGGAAATTGCGGGCAACAACTAGTAGTAAATAACTCTACAAATCGTTATGAGGTTTTAATGAGTTAATTCATTAGTCTATGATAAGCTCACAGCTAGGTTTCTTTGATCGTTCTTCATAATGTTTTTTTTTTACGTTTTGTTTTTTTTTATAACCTATCGCTAGATAGTTTAAACATTCAGTTATTTGTATAAATATAGTGAAGAATGCATAGTAACTAAAATTATCTATCTATCTATGAGATAACTTACAAGAAATAGGGTTTATACCTATTTCTTGTAAGTTATCTCATATTTGCAAGATAAAATTAATAAACATGAAAAAATTACTAGGTGGTTTGGAATAAAGCCGGATAAATTTTGAGGATTTACTTAAGCAAACAACTTTTAACTTAAAAATACATAAAATTTGTATTTCGTGTAAACTTGCATTTCATAAATAAATTAATTCTTAATAAAATTCAACCTAAGATCCTATAAGCGAAGTTATACTTAACTAGCGGAACGTCTCGGCTTCGCGCGGGTGGATTTTTATTTTTTAAACAGTAATAAATATAGCCTATGTTACTCAGGGATAATGCAGCATTCTAAAGGTGAAAGAATGTTTGAAATCGGTCAAGTAGTTTTTGAGTTTATTAGTTACAAACATACAAATCTTTCGTCTTTACAATATTAATGTAATTGTATGACTCATCAGTGTCCTCACTTAATGATTTGTTCACGGTAGAAGTTTTACAGATTAAAAATATATTGATCAAAGCAACACACGAGACAAAATTATACAAAAACACTTAATCTCAATCCGTAAACACAATTTTAGACCAGTGTAGGCGTTAATTTATGTTTTTACAACTAGTTACTCCAACTCGTTATTTATTTAACTAATTAACAAGGTAGATTAACGTGACGACACTTTAATTTAGACTTGAAAAACCAACAGCGACTTTGTCAATCGTTTTCTATTTTTGTTTAAAACATAATTTAGACACCTATTCTCGTAAATTGTATTAAAAATGTATAAAATAATACCTAGATATCTGACAGACTGAATTTATCTTGAAAGTAGGTCAAGGGATACATTAAAGACGAGGAAAATCCTTAATGACGCTGTTTTATATAATTATGAATAGACTAACATCAAGATTGTGCTTGTGATGTTGACGCAGAATTATTTCATCATTATCTCCTTTGTAGAATTGTTTACATTTCTATCTACAATTTAGAATACTGTTTTAATTATGAATGTCAATACTAAGTAGCCAATATCTACTTATGTTCTGATTGTCTTACAAAACACTACCTAATATCATTTACACCGCGCGAAGTTGACTTCAATTTTTATTTTTGTCGCTGTAAACCAATTTCTCGGTTTCTACAATGACTAGCATTTCTTTTTTCGTTTGATGTTTGTCCTTTTACTGCGTATTTCTAGAATTGCTAATACAATTTCCAGGGAAAGCTATGAATTCACCGAAGAAAATTGTTTCACGACCTTGCTTAAATATCATGTACACAAAATAATTTGACCTACCAATAAACTTGTCAGTGAAAAGTCTGATTTTAGATCGTAGAACTGAAAACGGAGCCTTGATATAAGAATTAATATTATTGCATAGATTTTGGACTTTCGCGACAAGTCGACAACACTTTGATTGCCAAAGTTCCAAAGATCAACACTTACAGTAAATAAGTATATTTTAGTCCGTCTCCTTGATAAAATAACGTGTCGCCCTTTCTACCTACGTGCTGCTGACAGAAATCACATTTTTCATACTGAATTCCAACTCATATTTCAACAAGACGCAGTGACTGGCCAACTACATTTGATACAAATTAAAAAAAGACATAAAATACTAAATATACATTTTTGACACGAAGGTTGAATAGCTGGAAACAAAAACCTATAAATTAGCCTTTAGTTTAGTATTACCAAATGCATTTTGTACGAATAGTATATTATAAAGCAGAATGCGGTGAGACTATTAGCCTACCCAAACAAGTTTAAAAGGAAAAAGCTATAGAGAAGGTAGGCTTGTATGGCAGAAAAAAAAAGATAGAGAGAGAGAGAGAAAAATAGTAATTCGCCTTCAAGCACTTAATCGAAAAATGGAATGAATTCAAACCTTACTCGGTGCAGTAATTATTACGTTTGGTTTGACACGGTCGTGAGATCAATCTTTGTTTGTACAACGCAATAAGCCACAGTTGACTGCATTCGTTCAGTTACGCAACCAATACTAACTGTACTTTAAACTTCTTGGAAAAATCACGACTAAATGTTATCGGTGTTTTGCTTTCCCATTAGTTAGACTTAAATACTGTTTATTGTATTCGTATTTAACCATACCGTAATTTATTAACGTAATTCGTGAAATGTTCTTCTTTGTTTCTGTTTTCTTAAATATACTGGAAATAACAATGGGAGGCTTCTGTTGTACGACTAAGGACGTAAGCTTAGTGAGTTACTGGGGCGTAAGGACCCATTTAGTTGTATATTTAAAGTTGATAGCTCACTCAGCTGGCAGGGAAAAGGCCGGGAGCTTTATTGGTACTGTTGTTACAACGTCGCTAGCTAGAAATGGAAGAAAAACATTGTAACAGGTGCTTTCTTATACACTTTAGTTTATTGTAAGTATTCATACCTAAAACTCTGAATAAGAAAAGGATATACTTGAGAACGCCTACATATTTTTAGGGTTCCGTACCTCAAAAGGTAAAAACGGAACCCTTATAGGATCACTTTGTTGTCCGTCTGTCTGTCTGTCTGTCTGTCTGTCTGTCTGTCTGTCTGTCTGTCTGTCTGTCTGTCTGTCTGTCTGTCTGTCTGTCTGTCTGTCTGTCTGTCTGTCTGTCTGTCTGTCTGTCTGTCTGTCTGTCTGTCTGTCTGTCAAGACCTTTTTTCTCAGGAACGCGTGGAGGTATCAAGCTGAAATTCATATCAAATACTCAAGTCTATGGTCTCTTGGAGCTGTGAAAAAATCAAACTTCTAAGTCAACGCGATCAAAAGATACTCCCGTTTATGCCGCAAAATTCCGCAAATTTTCGAAACTCGCACGGGAATCAAAACCTACAGGGTACTTCCCGTGAACTCAGAATCTTGAAATTTGGTACGAAGTAACGTCTTATAGTACAGATAAAGGAAAAATTGCGAAAACCGTAAATTTTTAGTTACATCATATAAAAAAAAATATTTCTGATTTTTTTTTTTTTCATTTTGCAATTATCATACCATAACTATGACTCGATCGTAGTGATGGGTGAACTTTTACTTATATACCTACAGGTGTGTACGGAACCCTCGGTGCGCGAGTCCGACTCGCACTTGGCCGGTTTTTTATTCAAATATAACAATGTCACACACATGTTTTTTATACACTTATGTTTGTTAAACTTTCAATCCTCATTATATTTATTATTTATCAACACTCGTTAAAATAATTTTCATGTATGTACAAACTGGTCCAAATTGTCAACCTTGTGGAACGCTTGCAACATTTTTCAGTCGTTCACCTACTATGTAAGTGGACCTCGCTTTAAGTTTGACACCTAGTATGATTTGTTATTAAACAGTGAAGATAGATAAGTGAGTGACGCAAGAGAATTCTTTGCTACTTGGCTTTCGATGTCGTGTCGAGGTAACAACGTCCAAAGGTGTCGTCAAATCATCAGTGACACGAATTGAAATCTCGCTTAACCACCTGCTATGAAATGTAATCACTGTATTAGAACTTTGCGATGCATCGTATGTTTGTGATTACTCTTTTCATCGGAATCTCTTATTCAAACATTCTGAATTTATTCGCGTATCCTAGAATTCTTTCTACGTCTACAACTTTTATAACTGGTTTTCATTCACTATGAGGTATTTGTACTTGTCTAGGCAATATACAAACATGAATAAATACAAATACACTAAAAAAGTGTGAAGGTCTTGACTATAAAATAAAGAAACTCGCTAAAACCCCTAATTTATAAAAGAGATCAGTTATATTTTAAGCACTAAAACGAGTTTAAAATAAAAACCTATAAACGAATGGCAAGAATATATACTGTACGTAACAATTAAATCGTGATGCATTGTACGTTTTAGAGGAAAAATCGTTAAATAAAAAAAACATTTTCAAATCAACAATAGGCTTTCTACTGAAAAATCAATTGGTGTGAAAGAGATGGAACATTCCAGCTGAGTCCTGAAACCCTGCTAGTATGAGGGCAAAGAACGATTACATGCAACCCCATTTTAAACCTACGGTGGCAAATGAGCGGCTTTCGGAACTGGGTCACAACGTGAAGGGACGAAATTGGGACGAACCCTAGGGGAGAGATGAGGGCTGCTTAGTTACTGCTTTCGGCGCTATTTGAAATTGTATTGAAAATTTCATTCTATTGCCATTCGGCTTTCTAGTCATTTGAATTATGTAGGGGTGATAATGGTACTGTACTTATAAAATAATCATAAATTTCATGGCAACGGACCTGTAACATAATGCTATAACTTTAAATAGATTTTAGGTCCTAATTTGTTTAAGGTTATCAAATTGGTTTATATTTGTTAATTAAATAACATGTCGTGACGTCACATTTGTTGACAATTGAAGCCCTTTGCAAGGTTTCTTACTAAACATGTTAGATGTTAAAATTAATTAATGTTTAGTTGGGGTTTGTGGGATTTGTTTGTCTTGAATTTATGCAGGGTTTGGGAACGTTATATTTCTATATTAAACCACATTACACATAGCATTCACGAACCAGACGACGATAGTAGGTAGTAATACCATGGCTGTTTGCTACCGCATTCAAATATTGGTATTTTAATCAATTCGATATGAACATTATTTCTTGAACCGTCTCTTTAGTACTGTTTGACATAAATGCAACTATTATTTATAGCATAATATAGTCAAGCTGCTATTTTTTTTTAAACTTTAATAAGATTTAACCCATATAAATAATTCCCTTATGATGTTTGGTGGTAATATAATTCTTAAATTTGAAATTAATTCTTTAAAAACAGAAGAATATTTTACGCGGGATTCTATGTTAAAATAACGCTTTAAAACTGACATGTTTTTGTAAGGCAGAAGAGTTGAACAGGGTTGCTATTGATTTAGGGCTAAAAACAACATTCAAATAGGTTTAGGAGAGAATCTAGAGAGGCACTTTTGAATATGTATCAGAGGTTGGAAAACCACGTTTATGTATATACAAATATTCATTTTCAGGCATTATAAATATTATCTTACTACACAAGGTCAGGCGTAGGCGTTACATTTAATAAACTTTTTGCTTCTCTAAATTAATTGTCATGTTCATTTGAGTCCTGAGGTAAATTAACTAAGTACTCTACAATATTTCTTTAGAAATTACTACTTAAGGTGAAGATTGTTGTAGAAAATCAACGCACGTCTATAAATTTAAGGCCAGCACCTATAGTGTCGCAACAATGTCATTTCGTAACAACAAATTTTATTTCATCGTATACGTGAGGTGCATTCGATAGATACTTCATTTATTGTACATTTTATTATTTATTGTAGATAATGTGTACGACGTTGGGCAAGCTTGCAAAATTTAATGCTATGTTTCGTGCTTACTTGTCGCATTTTCTACCAATACAGTGAATTTACTTTTAATTTGATAATGAAAACTGCAAAGTGTCAAAGACCATTCATGGATACAGTTTTTGTGTTGTTTTGTACAAATAAAAAGGATTGTTATTTACTTTATTGTCATTTCTTGTCTTGTTCACTCTACGTCCTACGACATAAAGCATATCCTGTGTTTAATCTTAATGACTCTTTACTAAACTTAGCCGATTTCCTATTTTCTTCTAGCTTATATTAATATATGTTATGGATTAATATTTGATCTAATTTACTTGAATACATAGGTACCTAAATTTCATTTTCTCTGCAAAAATGAAAAAAAGGGGATTCAATAAATGTGATACAAATAAACCATTTAGGTAGCAATATTAATGGCTAACATTCGTGTATGTATAATGTACAGTAATGTAGCGGAAGGTATTGTATGGATAATGTATCAAGAAAGGTGGTATATATTTTAATAAATTCAAGGTTATATTTTTATTCGGAAGTAATTTATTAAAATCTATCTTTTATTTAATTAAAATATAAAATTTTCCATTTAAAATTATAAAATTAACTATATATAACTACACTTAAAAACAAAACTAAACTATAACCACAATAAATATTGGTACTGACGATAACTAATAAAAAAACCGCGTCAAAAAATTCATTCACATCGCTGTCGACTGGAAGTGTAATTGTTCATCTGATTTCATCTTGTACTGTTATCTTTAGAAATATAATAAAAAATAATAATTACATAACAGTTCACTTCTTACCTGTCACCATTTGAGTCGATATTGCATTCCCAATGTGCTCTCACACCTCAAAACTTTCTAAAAGCTGAAACAATAGAATGTGTATTGTTTGGCGTTAGTTATGTCTAGCTTCTTGTCAGGTGAATAGCCTAACACAAGGCTTCACAAGTAATTCAATAGTCAAAAGACGAACAAGTAGTAATAATACAAGTACTCAGGTATAACTAACTGTCTGTAGCTCGCAAAACAAGAAAACACTGTTTTCTTAGTCCAAGCAGAAATCCACAGCTTTTTAAATCCATGTCAAAATCAAAATGAGTTCGTTTTTTGTCCTTTACACATTATTACTAGTTTTTATAAGTACTAAATCAATGTTAGAAATAAATCTGTGAATTTTGAAATATTTTGGGATAAAAAATATAGACTATATTTTATATTATTTTATCCCTGTAATATAAAATTCAAAAATTCTAATGGAGAAGGAATTTTTGAAATCGATCCGATAGTTTTTGCGTTTATTCCTTTCAAACATACAAATCTTTTCTCTGTATAATGTTAGTGTAGTTGTAGATTATTAAAAACCATGCAAACGCTATTGATGCTAAGACCATGGAAGTAAGAGCATAGCAGACCAACGTGCAACGTCTCGGTATCGATCGCCGCCAGCAGCCGACGAAACTCCAACCCGTTAACCGTCCCACCTCTAATTTACCGCGAATGAAAAATTAACGCCTTTTCAAAGAAACGGGACTTTTTATGTCTTTATCTTTCTAATTGCTATGCCAGTCCCGTCTCGCCAATCTACGAGTGGTTGTTTTTTAATAGTCTGCAGACCGCATAATTTGTCGCGAAATACCACCGTACTTATTTTAGCGTCTGTTAAAATTATACACTTGAACTATCAGTAATTTAAATGTTTTTGGGACAGACATATTATTTAACTTGTCGTTTGTAAAGAAAGTTGTTTTTCGATTACGTCTATTAAACAAACAGTATTACATAGTAAATACATTGTTAGTGCTGTGCTATAACATAAATTATTAATTAGTTTCCTCAGTTCTGCTATGGCTGCGAAGCATCATAATAAGTTATATGACAACTATCACCAACTATGTAGATTGTACATGATTTCACAAGCAAACTCATCGGAAATTCTCTCTGAAATTCAAACATAACTGAATTTATAAGCAGGTATGAGCTTAAGAAAGTTATGTCTTATTTAAGTTAATATCAAAAATATTCTCTAGACGTCTGTTAACCATCAGATCACTTTACATCATCAAAGTAATGGTCGCTGAAGTCTTTAAGTTTTGCCGCAAAATGTTGCGCCGCGCCAGCGAGGCTGCAGCGCTGCAACCGCGCCGCCCTGAATAAAGGCGCCCCTTATGATATAAACGATCTGAAGCCTGGTTTGGTAAATGAATTGGTGATCGCAATATCATGTTATAAGCACGCGTTATTCGATTTAGCACTATAGTGTGACGTAATCATTTCTTAGGGCACGACGGGTTGTAGAGCATGCTATTTCAAAACAACTACGACCATTATACTGGAAGATAAGAGTTACTTAAAAGTATAAAATAATGCGTTGTTTATGATAGTTGTATAGAACAATACTGATGATATACGTAGTGTAAACTGTGTATGTATATACAGTCATGCTCGGCGAGTGTGAGCGGTGCGCGTGCGTTGACCGCTAGGAATGCACCGCGCATGCGCGAGCACGCTCACAGCTGTTCCCTGTTCCGCTGCCGTTTAGACGAACATGACAGTCAGAATAAAATATCGAATACGGAACTTTTTACGTGTATGACTTGAAACACAATGGCTTGCATGATTTGAATAAAAAGCAAAATAAAAGCATAAATATTGCATACTATTCAATTGGTTGCAACTAAACATGCCACTTACTGTGCCCTTACTACTGGATGTACCTAGTAAACAAAGAGGGAAGCTTGAAGCACCATATTTGTATAGTTAAGGTTTAGGGTATGATACAAAAAACACATATTAATTTAACCGAAAAATCCGTTTAACTCAGTGTCATGGCGGAAAATTGTCGTTGCATGCAAAGTTAATTATTGTGTCGACAACACCCCAAATTTAACCACCATCTTCCAAGCATATAATTACTTTTCTCAGTGTAATTACTAAAATGTAACAAATAGATCATTTAAGAATGGTTTTGATTTAATGGTAACTGATTACAATATTATGGGTCATAAGTTAGTTAAATTTTGTTTTTGTTTTCTTCTTTTAACGTTACTATTTTCAATTCTAGGTTCTCAGTCCATCTAGCAACACTTAAAACCAAATTACCTCTGTCATGACTACTGCCAGCCATTCCGCTATAAAACCGTTTGTTACTCAGAAACACTAGTGTTAATGTTTGTGGGAGCAAAAGCCACAAATTTCTAAAAGACATTCCGGGTACATATAGATTAGCATCGGGGGGGAACGGTTCGCAGTTAGGAAGTGTCCTCGGAAGCTTAGAAACGGCCTCGAAGCTCGGGTAACAAGATACTCGCTGGGGAAACGACAGAAAACACGTACATAGCTTCAACACGGAGGAACTGTATGATGTTATATTATGGAAGGTTGCCCCATTTTTTGGATTATTCAGTCCCATTTTGAGTCAACCTATTTATGTCTGTTGCTTGCTAAAGTTATAAAATTCAGTTTAAAACCAAACTGATTTAAATTTAGTAGGTATATTTAGATATCATCTAAGCAGATGGTATAGGCCTGCTGAAAGTAAGCACTTTTAGCAAGCCTTTTAATATCTGTGTACCGATCCTTTTTAAATATGACGACTTCTTTACAACATGAGCAAATTCTGAAAGTTCACAGTGTTTGTAAGCTCTCACCCCACTTCTCCTCCCCTGCCCCTATCCCTCAGGACCGGAGGCTTTATCAGGGGCGCTTTATGAGCAACATCAGAAGCTGGCGCACTTATAAATGGAATCGGGCTTTACTGCCGATGCCCCTTCTCCTGAAGGAAAAATCGTTGGGAAATACTCGTAAATATTTCATGATACTGTTACGGCGTGTGTCTCATCTCAGTTCAGGATAAAATAACCGATAAAAGAGTTCTAGCGTATGTTTTTAACGTAAAGGAATTTTGAAAACAAAAATAGGCTCATTAGATAACGTTGTTTTGAATTCATCAGTATTCGTACCTAAAATTTTCCAGTTACAATTTTATTTAAACTTCTCCGAACATTCCATGTAGCGGTAACTCTGACACTGTTCTCTTGTAAAATTCTTTTGCTCGTCTCATTCAGTAAACTAGGCCGAGAGCAAAAGGCCTTTTTGAAAACACTAGCCCTAGAGGCGCGTAACCTAAATAAGAGTGCATCCGAATACGGAACAGCCCACGAATTTAACAATAAACAAGTTGTTTGTTTTCATGTGTACTTTATACAGAGAATTTTACTTAGGAATAGTCTCATTGAATATGGATTAAGGCGAGGTCGGTCACTGCCAGCAAGGTCACTTCAACGAATCGACGATTTTATATTTGTATAAAACATGTACTCTAACTTCTACTTTTATTTGATACCTACTGTTTCTTTGATAGTATTATTTCCATCTAAGAAGTTCATTTTACTGAAAAAGTAAATTAACATTTTATGCTACGTTCGTTAATGAAAGAAAGGAGTTAAGAGCTACACATTTGCGTTTTAGATGAACGTCTTGTAATGTTGCATAATAAAGCGATAAGAGCGAATAAAGTGGACGGTGACGTAGTGCTATAAATATTTTGTATTTACAGATCTTGATTATTATAAAAACATTGCCGGGCTAATGGAAAATACGAGCCATTGAAAAAGTCCTTGAATTCAATGGAATAGGAAAAACAGAGGCAGTTTCCACATCTAAGATGTTTATTTATTAACTAACTATTTAGTTTCCAAAACTAAATGAATTTTACTGTTCTATTCACTGCGCAATATAACTGGAACTAATATATTTTTGCTTTATATTTCTTAGTATTCTTGAGTTCAGATTTGTAAAGCATTTTCTAAAGACTTGTGAAAATGTGAACGTATTTGTCAATTTCAAGATTAATTTATATCAAGTGTCTACAGCTCTGTCAAAGCTGAGTTTCAATGGATTAATTTGAATGCAGGTCGTTCACCTTTACTTAAAAGATTAATGAAGGTGAATACCTAACTAAATTTGGAACCAATTAACAAATAAAAACTTAAGAATATCGTCACGGGCAGTAAGGTTAAAGTTTTATGCTTTTGTATAATAACACTTTGGGTTCCTTTCTTTTTAAGGTCGAACTAATAGAATATCTTACCTAACCTAATATAGCGAAAGAATTCATAGAACATTTACCACGGATCACCAAGAGAGACTTTCATAACACATTTACCATTAAACATGAATTTCCCTCAAACAGAATTGTGTTATAAATTCACGACTGGGCTTGTAGGTGTAGCGCGTACTCTTTGAGCATTATTATTATGAAAACCGACACCAAAACGTAAGGATAGCTTTGATCTAAAGCTAGCCAGCATACAGGTTTATTTTATATGCGTAATAATTAAATAATATTTCACGGTATGGTTTAACTCGACGTTAGACTTTCAAGGTCATCGTTATCATGCCATTTTCTGATGTAAGTAGAATTCTTTATCTGATATTCTCACGCCATGTTAGTTCTCAGATTGGAACCGCAACCCGCTGTCGTGGATTTCTGTAATATTCTTTGTTACGATTATTCTGTAATGAAATATGTCTTTCTTTTGTCGTGTCCTGTCCCGGCGTGGTACTTGCTTCCAAATTTGTGCGTCTATAGATCTTTGATCGTGCGTTTGTGAAACACCTTTGTTGTTGATTTATGAGGCCGCTTAGTTCTGTTGAATGATGATACTGTTCTACCTACATATACAAGACATACACGATGTCAGTAATTATGTAATCCTCGCATCTCACATCATCGTATTACGTTTGATGTTTTGCCTCGACTCTAATATAAATGTAGAGTAGGTGCTTATATGTAGATGCTTTTTTGTTTTTATGTCAGGCAAAACTCAGAGCCACTTTAGTAACACAATACGCTTTACCTGCAGGGAAGAAATTGTAGTCTTATTCATATCCATATGGTAAAGTGGCAGTACATTCACCCCTTTCCCCACGGGGCAGGAACTATAGTACTCCACGTTTGCGATCACTTTACAAACTCCTTTTACATTCAGACATAAATGCATAATAGTACGCTACGTACTACACATGTTTTGTATACGAGATTGTAACCAATATGGCCTCCATATGCTGTGGAAACATGGCGAACAACAGATTTGAGCAGTAGCTTTTAAATAATGGAGTATTGTATGGCTTTTCTAATATGCCGTTTGAACGTGACGTGGAAAATGTAGCGGTCTATGTAAATCGACCAAACTGTACATACAGCTCTAACAAATATAAAATGATCAAAGGCAATCAAAGTAAAGAGAAGATTACAAATAGGTACGACAATTCTTTCACAGACATGGAACTATAGAAAGCACATATACGTGATACGAAGTATTAGGTAACTTGCCTATTATAACAGCTTAACCATTATCACCAAACCCTGCATGAGATTTAGCTTGATGAAGAAATATTAACACCAGCGGATAGGGGAAGCCGTAATTTATTAGTTCGTGAAAGGAACCCGAGGGATGTACCGAACATGTTTCGTGTATCTACGTATTATAAGAACTACTAAGAACGGTATTATACCGGCCTATGTGCTTCAGTCCTTCACATAGTGATTTATACGTACCAACTTAAAGCTTGTTGGTATAACTTTCTCTACAACGATAATAAATTTAGCGAAATTTTAAGTAATACTAAAGTACCAGTAATAGAATAGTTTCAAGAAATTATTTTGACAGATTTACAGAAAAAATAATGGAAAAATAAAAAAAGAAGATGGAGATAGGATCCAAGAAGAATTAAAGATTCCTTTTAAAGTTTTTCACATAGATCATGAGAGAAAACGCTGTGTAGTCTTTAGCGAATTATCAAGCGAAGTTCTGTTATATTTCAGACTGTTACTGATGAGTGAGATGACTGTCTAACCGGTACAACAACTTCTGATATGGAAATAGATCCAGACTAAGTTTAGCAGCTCAAGTTGTGACTCAACACTTGAGGCGATTCGTCGTACCATTATAACTATACTCCTTGTTTTGGATTGAGCAGTTCTCATGTGATTAAGATACATAAGCGATCTTATTTCCAAGATGATATGGTAGAAAATGAAATCTTCTGATATTCGTTTCAGCAATTGCCACTAGAATTACTGTTCATCAATATCTTCGAAAGTAGTAAATGAGCACGAAAAGCTAATTTTTGAAGGCAGTTTCCACGGGTGACTGTGTAGATACAGGTCATACAAGACATACAAAACCGAGAACATAATACTAAATAAGCAAATAACAAACAGAACAATGAACATCAGGCATCAAACATTTAATCTTGCTTAAAGAATTTTCGGTGTAGGTTCATTGAAAATTATATAGAATTTTGATAAAATTTGTGGTTGAATTTGCAGCAGAGAGAATGGGGTTTTGAGAAAATTAACCTTGAGGCACGCAATCTCTTGGTTTTTTTTAACGGTGAAGATTAATGAAGATCTTTTTTTTTAAGTTTGCATAAAAACAAATGTCATACTATGCCGTACCTCTTACGTACCGTACTCTCTCATTGGGTTTGGGGGTATCAAATTAGGGTCACACTGGTACCGGCAAGATACATGGCAAAGCGTTTTCCCACGAGCAGAGATGTTTGAGCTATCAACAGTCTACATGCCTGTTATTAACGACCGGTCTTGGATACGCATTAATATCACTGTACAATACACGTACCATACAGTAATTATAGTATAGCCAAGGTTTTCACAGCGCTGGAATAGTTCGCTTTTGAAAGTACCTAAACCTAGAGTATTAATTTGACGAGGTTGACTATTAAGTTTATTGTAAGAAAATTGTGATGAAATTTGTTGTTTACTGACAACACGACAACTTTGAATTTCACGCCAACTGTTTTTAGACGTTGCATGCGTTCAAATATCAATTAACTAATGATGTAATAACAATTATAAAAAAAAACAATCATGTATCTTTGCACAAATTGTTTTTAATATTATATACATAACACATCCTCTTTTGTCAAATAACTTAATAATTATGGATTTTAATTTTTTTGCTAGTCAAAGACCGCCAACTACGTTTAAACAGCTACTATATAAAAGTGCAATTAAGTAAATAGGTACGAGCAACCAGTTATATTGTTCCAATAATACATGTGCCATATAGGCTATGTTCTCTAATAATAACCAAGACGTTGAGAAATAATGAGCTTCCAAATAAAAAACCTCTAGCTAAAATTATAATGCAAAGTAGGGTAACTCCCTCTGTCTTTAAAAGTATATATATTTTTTGTTAAAACCGACTTAACCATCGTCTTTTTTAGCAAAAATTAAGAAAACTTGAGATTTTTATTCGTTTAAAACAAAGAATATTTTCGCATAAGACTTTCGCTTTTATTTGTCTGCGTGGTCGACTATTTCCAGAAACCAAGCACCGGTTTTTATATTTCTAGTTAATATTTTAAAAGTTTATCAAACATTGATTCATAAAAATTTGCTAAAAAACATAGTAAAGGCGTCGTAGCTAAATTTACCCTCATGCAAAAGTTACCCTCTTGACAATTTTTAAGGAAATACTGGCGTAATTTATAGATGTCAGGTTTCTTGACAGCTGTCAATGTCACCTTGCCTCTGATCAAGGTGTCAAGTTCAATTTAGAATTGGCTTACAAGTCACGCCTGCCAATGACGAACACAGTTAACGCCTCTCCCTCCACAACCTGTCCTCAATTGTTCTATACGTCTAAGTATAAAATTGAGCACAAATCGAAACAGGTTGCCATCTTACCGCCTACAATTACCATAGCAAGCCCTTTCTTTCGCAACAATCCACGTTGCTACATTATGCGTGGGTAGCAACAACACACAAACTTCAGTAAAATCATCAAAGCCCGCTTTAATAGGTACTTGAATCCTTTTTTATAAAAAGAACATTATTCAAAAATTATAAATTACAAGCAACAAATCATTCTTAAATTGATTAAATTCACCCGCGCTCCTCTTTTTTTTTTGTTAACAGCCAGTTTTCTAATCCAAATAAATGAAGTGCATAAAAATAGATTTGGTATTTTTTAATTCCAGGCAACGTGTTACAGGTAACACATTGCCTTGACTGGTAAACAAAAATATCTGGATTCTGGATGTAGATCGGAATGTGTTGGTATTATGTGTAATTTAGTGTTAAACATTTCAAGACTATCTAGTCGATCTAGTCTATTGCAGTCTTTGAACTCTTTGTCAGTAAAAATAATTTACCGGGGCTAAGAAATTAAAGATAGAGAGATAACCTTATTGGTTTAGTTAGGCTCTTATATTGGTCACATAATTATATAAAAATATCTCTCCAAACTGTCTATGAAGATCTGTACTAATGCTTTCGTGGATAACAAAACTTGCTTAAACAAAAAAAGTGAAGAACGTCCGATAGAAATGAATAATTTTATTAATATTTAATAATTAATAATTTACAAATATAATAATAATTTTAATAATTTACGACGTAATTGATTCTCATAGAAAGGGCAATTTATGCGTAAATGAATAATTAATATGCCATACATCCGAAGCTATCAATTGAATTATCAGAGCGGTAGATTTGTCCGTCAACTGTCATTAGGTACGATTGGGAGTCGAAGACCTTTGCAGTGATAAATGCATACCTACTCGTCTATCTCGCATTATCGGTATGGTAATAATTATGACTTGTTTTATTGCGAGATCTGGACGACCACTTATAAGACGCATTTACTGATCGCCGTTATTGTAGGGTCAACAACATTCTTTTAAATTTCGACACAATGTTTCATCAAATGATAATTCATAAAAAAATGAAGACACAATTTTATCTTTAAAATCTATAGATAAATAGATAGGGTAAATGTTTTATCATTGTCATCGTAAGTTTATCGAAACAATGAAACCTTATGGGAATGATAACAACTTAAGAAGAATGAGCCACGAGCAAGTCGATTTCAATCTAAACGTGGCTCTATTTATTAAACAGCATACTCGCGACATTAGTAATCTTTTGTTTAGTTTCACCGAGCCACGCTGGTGGCACAAACCAAGGTCGGGCGATGACAATGTTTTGCAACGGATCGCGCGACAGGTCCGCGCTCGCGTTTGCGTCTGCTTGCGTTCATTGACCCACTGAACCCGGCCTTACGGGGGGGCTGCGTCTCAAGCCGACCGCTTCGGCCGCAGCCCCAAACGAACGCTTTGGTTTTCTTTTGGCGGGAAACTTTTTTCTTTAGGCACACCTCTACTCTGTTGCCAGTTTTGTATTCCATCTAATATTATATTTATATGATGATTGTTGCGAGTTCCGACTCACACCTGCCTACTACGTAGTATTAATACCAAAATGTGTAAAATAACAAAATAGCTGTTTTAAAAAATCAATTGATACTTTGATGCTGTTATTTGTGTACTTTGCTTTATGTTTACCATTTATGCAAATTCAGTGTAGGTACATACAAGACGACATGCTTACTTCTTATGTAATACATAAATTAAGTGTATGTAGATAATAAAGAAGTTTTTGTTCGTATTATTCGGAAGTGACTTACAATTTAGTTGCCAGTCACACGAGCCCTCAATTATGCGACGTCGACGAACGTGTCGATATTGAAAGTGTAAGTGCGACCTGCTCCTATTACGCGTCCTATATTTGGTCCTCTCGTGAAACTATGACGTTTATTATTTTATTCATTTTCAAATGTTGCTCACAACTGGATAGACAGCAGTTGGTATAATCTCGCGTTTGGCCTAGTTTCGCAACCTTGACGAAGGTACTTGGTGTTTCTAATAATAATGGCAGACTCGTTTCCAGCGCAACACAGAGTGGAGATGATTGAACAAATAAATAAACTTACAACAACTTTTAATGGATATATTCGGGATAAATCCATTTGCGATAAACTTTAAAAGAAGACACACTCACTACAGAGATAGTACCTAAGTAACAAAGATGTATGTATTTCTTATTCTTTCAATAATTTACGGCGACTTCCGTGTAATGCTGTCATTGTTGAGTTGAAAACCCCAAGGTTTATCTCACGTTTTATTATAAAAAACTTACCCGAACAAAAACATTCCAACACCAACATTCCACAACCAATTCTTATTGGTACTCTTCAAATTGTCAACATCCATCGATGTCATTAAATAAAAATAACGATAAATAAACATTCCAAAAACTGTCCTATAAGTTCCAAGGAGTGTTTATTCATCTGTTTAATGGAACTTGGCAGTATGAAAATCAACAGAATATAAGTTGTCTGTCGAATATTTGTAATAACGTGGCCGAGTTTAACTTCAAACGACACATCACACGTTTGAAGTCGATGTATAGACACAGTGCGAGTGGTTACGAAACGGTGTCTATCTCTGCTTTATACCACCTCGTTAAAATTCTCGCATAAGTTCTGACAGTTATAGAGTAACAAAGAGAAATGTCTCGTGACTCACGACGTCCGGCTAAAATGAAGTATTCAAACGTAAAGTTGGCTATTGGATTTACGTCTTGTCCGCGAGACTGTGACTACGACTGCCTGTGACCTTTGTGAGTACCGACTGAGTTCCAACTGCAAAATGCAGTTTGAAATTCGAACTTTGTTGTTCGAATGGTTGCGGCTTGCATTTGTTTTAACGGTCGATTAATCTCACATATTATTATCCTGTCAGGTTTGTCTTTGTCTCACAGTACGATTTCATTTTCATTAACTCATTTGTTAATAGCATAGAATAAAATTTGTTAATGGCAAAAGGGAATAAGTGTATCTTTTGATAAAGATAATTATATTATTAATTAAATCATGTTTAAAAGTAGATATGCATAAATCGAAGTTGACTTGGGAAAAAACATAGTTTGTAAAAAAGAGAGCATAGAGAGTAGGGTCATGGGTATCTTTTAAGGATTAAAGTATAGTGAAGAAGCAGTCAAAGCAGGGTTTGACTGCTCAGGCTACAAAAAACTATGGTTTTTAGCGACAAACTATTTTGACAACTATGAAAGTTGTCAAAATAGTTTGCTTTAGACATAAAACTGTTTGAGTAACATACGTAACAGTTCTCCACGCTAAGGTACATAATAAGTAATAACTTAACTGTAACAAAGTTTCTACTCACTTGTTTGTTACAAGTACCACTAGGGGGGCGATCAAAACATTTTTTTCCCAATTCCCCGAGCCTCGAATAGCGAGCGGGCAATAAAATCACAATCAGAGAACTGAACTGGCATTTAGATTGCAAATATTATGGGCTCCTACTCGCATGAGTTGTTGAATGACTCTTTGATTCCAACAACATTCACGGAAGGTAGAAATACGGAATATTTCTTAGAAATAGGATTATATAACTGTTTATAAGGATATTTTCGTTCGATGAATACTCAAGATATTGGCGGTGAATACAAATTAGAGCGTGTGGTTTCCATTGCATTCAGTGCAGTACAATGTTTGTTTACTCGTTTGTATGACGTGATCAGTGTTCGTAAGTACAACAGTGCTATTTTGAAACCAAACCAGTTTAGCTTGCGTACTTTATGTGCGCCTAAACATCGAATTCATTTGCATGGGTTTAATTACAAAGTTTTGTACCCAGTACGTTGGTTTGACTTAGATTTGGAATCAAATCTACGTAAAGAAGTTCATTTCAGGGAGGGAACGACAACTTCGTGCGGAAACATAATAGAGAAAGGTGATGGTCGTTGTATTTTAACAAGAGCTGAATGCTTCGGAACTAAAACAATAGATTATTCAATCCAGGGCAACATGGTAGTAAACAGGAAAAGAGATCAATTAAAGGACTGAAGAGATGAAAACTAATAGGAGCAGCAAAGAATTTAAGAAACTGACTTGAATATTAGATATGTTATGAGTATCTCTTAATTAATGTTAGCGGAGTTTGATGACAAAAATCTTTTACTTGACTTTCAATTTTCTTTCATAAATTACTTTTTTATAAAGTAATTTGTAGCCTTAACTACAAACCAACTACTATTAACTTTTTGTAATGAAACCTATTTATGAAAATTACTTTGAACTTTAACTAAGTATCGCTTTACAACAAATTAATTCAATGACCTCATTATTAATGAGATAGTATTGTGTACGCGTCTTCAATATTCTCGTTTCTATTCTCTGTGGGGGAAATTAGTACTATAATTAGTGTTAAACAATAAGTAAACTGAAGTCGTGCATCAGTTTAAAGCAGACCTATTTTTGGATTTGTTTTACTTAACTCTGTGCGGTTTCTGGCTTAAAATAATTAAGGTGTGAATGTTTGATACGTACAACCACAGAACATAAACGTAATAGAACTGTCCCTACATCGTAACTTTCTGAAATATAGGCATTTTTATAACAAAATCGACAGTACAGAACTGAATGAAAAATGTTGTAGAGGTGGCCTCTCTGTTCTAGATGAAATAAGCTACTTATGTAAACTTAACATGGAATAATCGAACTTTATTCTGACTAAAGTTAATTAGCAATAATCTAGTTAATATAAACATGTTCATCAGTGCATTTGTTACAAATCCTACCGTAGAATTCAAGCTTGTTTGATTTAAATAGTTTTGAATTTTGATATAACGGACGTCTGAAAGAATTCGAAACACACCAACAATACTGAAATAATGTTTGTTAAGCTACGGTTTGCTCAAAAACGGTGCGTTTTTTTTTTCAAATGAAAATAGTTTTTCATAAACATTTTTTTCAATCTTTAGGATTCCGAAACAGTTCAGTGCTATCATTCAAAACTAGTACTAGTTATTCCTAGAACAAAGTCCGGTGAAGAAGTCAAAGCCTGAGCAAAGGCTAACTGCGTAGATCTCTTTTAAAAAACAAAGTATAATGAGATCCCACCGGTCGATTCTGCAAGTATCTGTAAATATAATATATAATGAAACTTGAATGCAGGAGTTCCGGGTTACCTGTAAAAAAATAATTAAATTGTGAACTAAGCGGAGAAACCAGAAGAATTGAGCGGTGGGATCTTGCGCTATGCGAAAGGTGGCGCTGCTACTGGAGGAAACTCATTTGTTACTTTGATTTGTAAACCATATTGTTTTTATGGATTTTGCGCCATCAACAATCAAAGCACTGCTGATAACGATTAGTGTGCCAGAAGGCATCTCGGTGTTGCAAATTAAAAGAGAATATTCTAGTCTCGTTCTAGGCGTTGCATTATTGATAAATCTGAGATCACTATTCTATAGAGTCTCTAATACTCTGACAGTGAGTGCATAGTGTATATGTAGGTAATGTGTATATTCTCGCATTGAAAACGTAGCATACATTAACTAGTACAATAGTGGTATCTTAAAATATTGTATGATAACGTGTCCATTTGAAAGTGAATGGAGTTGTATTTTAGGGAAATTGAGACATAATTAATGAAAAACAGTTGTGTAGTATTCTTTATTGTACACCATAAGACTTTCAACTTTCAAAGTTAAATTAATTTACAACAGTAAAACGAAACAATGGCAATCTTATCGCTAATAACAATATCTTCCCGACTGCCATACAGAGGTAGATAGGGGTAACAATAATTGTAGTAATACAAATATTTTTTTCTGATTTATTTATTTACACTGTAACATGCAATTTTCTGTGGTCGTTCACCAAAAAATATCAGATTATTTGAGTTCGTTATCTTTTTATACAATACTAAGCAGATTTATTAACACACACAACATTGTTATTTATATCCCTTTCTTATAGTCTTTAAAAGAATCGGTCTTTTATAGAATCAGTCATTTGTAGAATCAGTCATTTAAAGAATTGTACATTTCAAGAATTGGTCAATTATAGACCATGTAGTCATTTCGCGAATCAGTCATTCCTAGACTAAACCAAATAAATACATTTATTGTGGTAGTCGGTACCGTACCGAAATACTGGCCATTTATAAGAGAGACACAGTTGTCTATCGTACTGACTGTGAGCTGCTAAGCTAAATTTCTGAGGAATCGGCGTAGAATTTCTTGGTATAAATATCATAACAGAACTCAGCTTGATTGGTTCAAAACTTCCAAGGTTCTATCACTCGTGTAAATCACGACACAAGTGTGTTTGTAAACAATTATTTTACAAACACTGTATAATATGTCGTGTAGTAAATATATGTTTGTTATATGCATATGTGAACAGATATCGCCACAAGGTCGCCCTGACAGTAGGGCTTCGATTAAAACGGGGACAAACGCTGGCAGGCTGGCACGCCATACCGTGCCAGGCAGTCGCATGATTTGTGACTTGTGATGTTTTTATTGTAATTAATTAATTATACTTAAAAAGGAAAATAAAAATAGTGTTTAGTTTTTTTACTAATCATTACGAATAATAGACGAGGTATTTCCTAAAGACTATTATTTATAATTACTTAAATAGACGGTATTGAAAGTGTGCGAGACTCCCTGAAGTCTGAATTTATAAGTAAATATCCGACTTGATTTCAATGACAATAAAAGCGACAACAAAAGAAGATATAAAATATAACACCTATTTTTTTTTATCGCTTAAACTATTTTTTGAATTTGCGTAAGTAATTAATAAACCTCACTATACCTAATAATTTCTATTTAAAAATTCCTGAGGTTTATGCTTATATTACACATTTATAAGAAAATATTCTTGAGACGAACACCACCTCAGTCTCCCCGAGACCATAACACCTGAAAAAGATACGCCCGTATCGAAAAAACAGAATAATAAACTGCGATAAAATCCGTAAAAATAGTTTCATTTCAATACTCTTATGCTTTGGACTGATTTTTCAAACGCCAGACAATTTTTATTTATGGAATAAAATGGACGACTGACACATTTTGTATGGAATGGAGAACTGTCAAAAATTCTAAAATACTCCTTGGCTATACCTAGGAGTATTTTAGAATTAGAAAGAAGAATAATTTAATAAGTTTTATAAATAATTTAGAATTTGTTATAAAACTGTTATTAGTTTTATAACTTTTTAGGTTATAAAATTGCGTTTCGTTAAACAATTAGGTCCCTACGTTGTACATTTATACAATACCTTGTCTGGTATAACCTGATGAAGGCCACATATGTAGCACGCTATAACATATTTCCTAGGTAGCTCGATGACAGTATTTCCCTGTTAAGCGACCTTTAATTAGTTACTTAGTTATATAAAACGATGTCCATGCAAAGGGCTTTAAGAGATCGTAAGAGAACCAAATTACTTATGTTTGTAAAACAATGATAGTAGGTGTTCTTGTGACATTGGAGATTAAGTAGGTAGGTAGTGTATTTGTTTGAGGGCCGAGTTTAGTTTTGTTACGTAATTGGTGACTTGTGTATTAAAGTGCCTCTTCTTTACAAAGTATAAAACATAGTCGCTACCGCTTTTTGTACGCTTATATCTTTTAAACTACGCAATGGATTTTAAAGTAGTATTCAACAATAGATAGTGATTCAAGAGGAAGATTTATATGTATAATAACTATATGCATATTGCACACGTGCAAAGCCTATATATTTTTACGAAAATTTCGTTATTGCCATCATTAAAATAAAAAAAAAAACGATAAAGACAAACGACTATAGCTATTGAAAGTAGGTTGAAAATCTGTAAGGAAAATGTGCTCTATGATTTGGCGACCGTCTTTTTTTTGTTCTTATGGAGTTTAGTATGTAGTTGATAAAACCCTATAAGAAGAATACTTAATTCCATTTTATAGATATCTATTGAGTAAAATAGTAAAAAAAATGTAAAATAGTATCTAGTTAAAGATAACAATTATTATAATACCGACTATAGAGTAGATATGTAAATAACGAGAATACTACGTATACCTATGTACGTACTCTGTTATCTTACGATTCAACAAGGAACTTATGGATTTCTAACCAGTTCTCGTCGGTGTTTGTCTATGTAAAAAAACACTTAATATTATAGGTAGGTAGGTACTTAATAAAACATTATTATTAATTACTTTATCTTAACATTTCATCACTCATTTGCATACTCTACGTGTCGTAGGCGAGAAGGTTAGGAATGTTTATATGCTAGATATCGCACTATTATTTAAGTTAGCTTTAAATAAGTTGTTTAGACGTCTGTCTTAGTAAGGTAAACGAGAATGTATGCAGAAATTAGCTAAATACCTACTTACGTAACTAATATCTATATAGGTATATATTCTTGCATTCACACCACCCGCCACCGGCATCTCTACGAGTTCTCTCTTATCTGTAACTTATTCAAAACGTTTGTATTGGTACAACTTTGATAGTACTATGTTATGTGTAGACGATAGAAAGTTGATTTGTTATTATTGTTGTCTCCTTCAAAATGCAAGTCTCTTTCACACACTTGATTTGGGCGGGGTCGACTGCAGCAGTGGTTGTTTACATGTGCTGCCATCTAGATTCATACTATGTTCAACTCTCTTCACTAAAGCAGAGTTAAGTTTACTTACAGCGTTGTAATTCCACTACTCGCTACCAGATGGCGTTGGGTGTCCCTTTTTAATTTGATGGAGGCAAAAATAAGTACACCAAAAATGGTGTAATTATTTATTTATAGTTATCTAAATAAAATATTTAATTTCAAGGTTTATAATGTGTTTCTTTTTTTGTTACAGGTGTTAGTGGAATACGATGGTGTAGACTGGCAACGCCGCGAGTGGGTAGCAGTTTATTCACGACGGACGTTTCGTGTTTTTTTAGTGGAACGAACTCTTGTTTGGGCTCCTAGAAATTACGAAGGAAAAGATATCAAATGGCCTGCTTTGGTAAATATGCTTGAACATACTCTTATGTCTTATTACATACTCGATAGATGGCGTTAGTAGTGCGTATTTAAGTTTAATAGCGTGTCACATAGAAAATTGTTCCTTAAAGTATTTGGTATGCCCTTATAGTTTTCTTACCATACCTCAAAAGGTAAAAAGGAAACTATATAGGATTACTTTGTTGTCCATCTGTGTGTCTGTCAAGTTTTTTTTTTTCAGCCGCGCGTATTTCTATCATTTTGTAATTAAGATCAAATACATAGTTATACGGACCCTTGGACCTATGCAATTAGAAAATATAGCCATTTATGTTATTTTTTCCTCATACATATCCGAGAAAATCAAAACGTACAGGGTGCTTCCTATCGACCCAGAATCACGAAATTCGGCTTGATGCTACTTCTAACGTCACAAGTAAAGGAAAAAATCTCGAACAACTGTAAAATGTGTATTTTAGTAACTTAAAAATACCTTTTTGGCGATTACAAACTTATCTTTACAGTTTGAAATTTCATATTGCCATTCATCGTTGTATGAGAGATTGTTGTAATTTTCTAATATTGTAGGTATTACGAAACTGCCAAAATAAGCGCCGAAAACTTGCACAATTATTTAAATTCAATGTAATATAACAACACATTAATGGCCTTATAAGAAACACTTACCATATAAGGTAGTATAGGACACATTTACAAAGCAGTTTTACAATTCGACATAGAAACCTAGTTATATATTATAAAAGTTTTACCATATACCTATTTTATTGAATTTTTAATAGTAACTAGATTTTGCAAGGGTCGGTGAAGTATTGGTAAGGTTAAGTACATCGTATATTTTATCCGCACGTGTCCTGTACGACCTCTGTGTGTCAGATTTACAAGCGCCCTCTTTACGAATGGCGGTCACGTAGGTATTATGTTATTATGTCTGAGGTCAACATTGATTCGAAAACTGAGCCCTTGAAAAGATTAACATTTATCTGGAGTCCTTTAAGTGATGTTATTCATTAACGATAAATGATAGTGGTACCTCCTACTTACTTGAATGTTTGAGTGAACTTGTTTTAAATGAACTTTAAACGCGGCCAGTATAAGGTGTATGATGGAGAGCAATCTTAATGTTACGTTATTTTGTCCGAACATAAGTAGGTTCTTTTTATACCACAATTGAGCCAATTCTTAAAAGAAATGCACAAAGAAAAACTTAAAACATAAGTAATTTAAAAAGCGCGAAATATTGTAAGTGATTGCTAAAAAAAACAAGATATGATTATATAGCCCAAAACCTCTCTAATAATGATCAAAATTTAATATAAAGGCATACTTGAGAGTTTTAAGACCTAGCTTGCCATTAACAAACTTTTACTGATAGTTAAGATAGAATAAAACGAAATAAGCCTATAAATCACCCTCAGACAGATTTCTAAATATATTTTAAGGTTATTAGGTTATTAAGTTTACAGCCTTAAGTGATTCAATTAGTTTAAGTGGGTGGGCCTAGTTTACTTTCTTTGTCTGATAACAACGCCATCTAGTAGCAAGTAGAGAAAGCTTTCAAATCTTAATTAAAGCGGTAAAGTAGACTAGCGGACATTGCTTGAGATAGGTAATTAAAGGCCTGTCCGCATAGTTTAATTAACTTTGTAAAGCTAATTCAAGTCCTTGTTTATTGAGAGTAACGGTTTGAAAAAAGAACATTATGGCTTAGATTAATTTAAGTATGATTTACGTTTAACAACGAGAGTAGAAGACAAAACAAATGTTACTTATTTTAAAAATTACAAATTTACTAATAGGAAAATAAAACCTAGATTTTTACCATAGGATTTACTAGTACTACTGCTTGTCGAAGTTTTCTCTTTTCGGTTATCGCGGCAAAAATAGCCTGTCCTTTCTTAGGAACCAAGATTACCCCATACTGTCCAGTATGGGTAACTATTGTAGTCTTTGTCCTTGGTGCCTTGCAATTGGTTCGGCGGTTTAGCCGTAAAAGCGTAACACACAAACAGAGTTACTTACGCATTTGTAATATTAAAAAGTATGGTTGACTAATTATATATTTTTTTCTAGACATTCATGCCGTTGGCAGCTGACCTTACGCTGCAGGCCGATGCCCAGCCGGTCGAATACCTTCACGACAAACACCTGGACTTCTTGGATTACGCTAATCTCCTTCCTTATCAGGTAAGGCAATGTATTAATTATTCATAGAATATAATACCTAGTATGTTACTGTAACCCTCCCATTGGCACCCCAGAGAAAAAGCCTTTTCTCATGCAATAGGAACGCATAATATACATATTCATAGAAAGTTTAAATAAATGTTATAAATAAAGATCAAGGCATCTTATACGCTTGATTCGAATAGTATTAGAAGTTCGATTGACTACAGAACAAAGTACTTATACTGTTCTTTGTTTTAATAAAGAACCGAACGGCCAGATTCTAAATCTATATAACAAGGAACTTGAAAACAAAATTAAGTAATTAGTTTGTAAAAAAATAAGTCAGCGGTAAGTATATATTTAAAAAAATAATGAAAATAAAAATGATAAAATAATTTATGCTGCCAGTATATGCCTACAACAAGTTATTACAGAAAAGGAACCAATATAAATAATGAAAAGTATTTATTCATAGCGACCGTTTCGCACTGCAACCACGTTCTACCGGTAGTTCTAGTCTTACGTGACAGGTGGCGCTACGGGTCATTGTTCTCTGTTGCACCAGGCATACGGAATACATTATTGAACATGCGGGCGCATTTCCTCACGTACAACTGCATAGGATAGGCTTCAAATCGTTCATTGTAAGTACTTAATTGTGCGGGTTGGATAATTATGCGATATATTTTTGCAGCAGATATTTTAACTGCATTTACATTGTTGCTGTACTCATAATTAAACTCGGTATAATCGGAACATCGCCAGGAAAAAATATGTAAATTATGATAGTAAAGTTTACTGTTTCTGTAGATATATTCCTCCCTTTTTTTAAAGTATAACCTATCAAGCAACTCTAACTTAAAGGACACGTCAAACACGTGGTTATGACTATAATGCCGCTTTCGGTCAACAGATGGCGACCTGAGTCATTTAGTGAATATTTGTTTTTTTTTGCGACTTTCTAAATTTATTCTCATGGCTAATGAGTCGCAGTTTAATATGTAAAACGTTTATTAATAATTGGCTCAGTACCCAAAATTAAAAAAAAACAACAATCTTGTAAAAGTATAATTTTGTACTTTGTTCCAATATTTGCCTGTGCACTCAAGCACATGCACACCCAACATAAACACGCAAACACATGACACGTAATTTTAATGTTCTTTTTTTACGATCTCATTATTTTGTAATTTCCTAATATCTAGTAATAATAAATTTAAACATTGGAACACTGCTGTTCCCTTCATGGAGGTGGGCACTAACAGTTGCGACCCAGTTTCCCTAACTATTGTGACTGTTAACGCAGTTAGGTAATGTTATTTTTTTTTTTTTTTTCCAATAAAGATTTTGATTTTTGATTATAATTGAAGTAATAAAAGATGAGACAGCGGACGCGCAGGGTATACCTAAAACCTAAAGCATATAAAATACAAATCATAACAGTTCTTTTATCTTAATCCAAAATATCTTACTTGTGACTTCATAATAACTTATAAATGGAAAATACCAATTTTATTTTGATTAAATATACGGATTCAATTGAATTAATGTTACAAACATATTCCCTCTACAAAAAAAAAAAAAAAAATACACACGTATATTGGCTGTCATGTTGCCAAAACAAACAAAGGATTGCGTAGGCTTTTAACAACTTTTTCATTTCACTTTGTTTATTGAACTCAGTTAAACACAACAAAACTCCTCGAGAACAAAATTACTTGGCGTATACCAATCTTTTACAATAACAAACCTTAAATCCATTGTTAAATAAAAATGGGAACGTTATTTTTTGACATTGTAGGCTGTACGGTAAATCATAAATATATGGAAGCTGAATAGATCATGCTCTTTGCATTTATATGACGATATTAGTAAAAAATGTGGACAATTGCGTGTTGTACTGGCAGTTAACTCCAAGATGCATTCTTATTTTAAAACAACAACAAATGAAAGACCGCAGACCCATAAAAAACCGGACAAGTTCGTGTCTGACTGAGGATTCTGTACAAATTTTGCTCATCGTCACAGTTTATTCTTCTAACTTAACTTTGCTGTTAGAAACATGTTTTCTCATACATCGATGTATGAAACGTGACAGTTTGACGAATATTATTTTTAATTTTCTAATTATTCACACAAAACAGGACCCCCCGTTTAAAATTCATTTACTTATTTACGTTGCTCGTCCGTCTTTGGGTCACTTCAATAATTAACTCATTCGCTCTAGTCGTTTAGGAGTTGGCTGTGAGCTGTGACAGACGAACGGACAGACACGAGTGATCCCATACTGTTCCGTTTTTACCTCTTGAGTTACGAAACGAGAAACCATAAAAAATAAAGAGATCTTTGAACTTTTTTTTAAACCTAGAATTTTATCTTTCTCTCCTATTTTTATTTTTTCTAGCTCTTTACCTACTTACCTTATTATATATTATATATATTTACCAACCTTTTATTCTTAATTCTAAGATTATTTTGTATTTTCATAATTAATTATGTAATAGAGAGCTATGAATAGTCTTGAAAATATAATAAACATGTTCCTAACAGTTTTAATAACAGATCTATTACTAAGCAGGTTGTAGGTCAAGTTAAATGAACATAGCATGACGTTATTAACTGCAGGATATTACCATTATATAAGACACGGCCGTATGACATGATATGCGGGCCATTTATTATACAACAAAAGAATGTTGAGGTAAAATAGGCGTTACTGGTTCACTTATCGTGCCTTTTAAGGACAAATTGTGATACAACTTGTCATTTTTAAGTATCTACTCAATCGCCATCTTATATAGAATTAGGAATGTAGTGTCAATTAAATTATAGTCACTGTTATTCATTGTAATATTTGTAATTATTAGAGTTTACTCAAAGGTGATAATAGATGGAGCTAGTAGTATTGAATTTGTAAGCATAGTATTGCTGTTAAATTAATACAAGGTACCAATAAATCTAGAGTTTTAATATAAAACAATAGTACTTTAATGTCGTAATCTATAAAAAGAAGATCGAACACAACATAAACAAGACAAATAGGTGCTCGAAAAGCCCATTATCTGCGTTTTGGAACATTGAAATAAAGAATTGGTGTGCTATATTCGTTCTCAAAATGTGGGTGGCCACCCTCACCCCTTCTCCTAACAGAATTTATACCTACAATAGATACGAGAAAAAGGACAAAGACTATGTTCGAATGAATTTGTGCTTGTTTTTAACTCTAGACGCAAGGAGGGGGTGTTATAAGTTTGACGTCTCGGTCTGTGTCTCTGCCTGTGGCATCGTAACTCCTAAACAAATAGACCGAATGCAACGAACGGATTGTTCTAAGACACCATTGCCAAACTGTAAAGAAAAACATCGTGAACAAACCTAGATCCCAAAAACTGTAATCTGAAATCGCCAATCCGCAAGTAAGCAAGCGTGGTGATCAATGCTCGTGCGTTTCTCTACATGAGAAGAGGCATGTGCCCAGCAATGGGACCTTTATAGGCCAGTATTATTATTATGTGTTAAATTTAATAAATTGGGCAAACTATGTAAATGTCTTTTTATTTTTTTTTGTTTATTTTTTTAACTAATCAATAACGTCTTTTACACTTTAAAATTAAAATATTATAAAGTTAAAATATTAAAATTAATTTCAAATATCATAAAGTTTTTTAAGTTTTAATCTATTTTTATTAGTAAGTCACAAGTTTTTGTTTACAAACCATGTCACGTCACCCTTGTGTTTTATTTTTCAAGAAAAATATAAGAATTAGGTAACTCGCAAATATCAGTTTGTAAGTAATTATCGTGATCTTATTACTTTTCGTTTTTAATGTTATCATATATTTTGTCGAATGTGAGATTTTTGTATATTGCTATGACGTAAGATAAATATAAAAAAAAATATTTTGGATTTATATTTACCTGTTAAACAAAAGTTCCATAATTTCTGTATATGTACATAGCTATTAGAGGAAAACTATCCTACGTGGAAACCAATGAGGCAAATTGACTTGAATGAGTAATATGTAAATACATTAAATTTATCGCAGATTCTACATATAAATAGTACTAAAAACAGAATCAACGTCAGTCCGTTCATAAAAAGAACATATTAAAGCTGAGCTTATTAGTTTATGAGATGAAAGAGGGATGATAAAAGCAAAACGCATAACCGACCCAATTTCCAGTGAGACGATACGAATGTTTATCCAAACTTGCGCGCTTAGGCGAAGTGGGGAGATCAAGGACGATGTCTGCCAAACATGGGGAGGGTTTCCCCGGGCGACGGGTGAGGGGGGCGCCGGGTGGCACGGCAGTCGAGCTGCGGAGCTGATCATTCTAGCGAGGGGCGCGGTATGTTTTGATCCTCGCCGCCCGCTTTATTGATTTTCCGCGCTCACTCCGCCCGCGCCTCCCCTTTATTACATACATATTCGGAGTCAGGTGGATGGTGGTTGGTATTGCCGAATGTCGTGCTATTTTCGGTTAGCCCCGGTAGGCCCCGGCCGCCTCGCACCCGTGGTAACTGGCAACGTGATGATTGATCGGCTGCTACCCCGCAAAGCCAATCTCTTTTTTGTTTTGCTATAAAATCACATAGCTCAGTCAAAATAACAGAACAGAACTTCAATGCCTATTTAAAGAATAATTTGACATCTAAATTAAATTATGAAGGTGCCTTATTTATTTTAATTTGTAATTGTTCATTTTATAGCTTTTCTTTTAGCGATTCTATAATATTTTGAAACAACCGATTGATTTGTATTTTGTTTCTATGATAAATAATATCATATTGGAGTAACAAAGTCTTTACTATGAGCTTAGAGAAAGTAATTTATATATTTTATGTAAAGTACAACTTAAAAACGCTCCAACTTAAGTGGAATATTATTACAAAAAGGATGTTCATTAATGTTAAATTTCCTTTCAGAGCCAGCAAGTCGTGCTCAATCTTTAGTTATTTTTTCTTTTCTTTGACATTCTACCTACCTAGTATAAATTTAAATTAATTGAGTAAAAGTGCCTTTGTTTATTTAATTTATACTAATTATATAAAATAATTTATTTGTTTACTTAGTACACGAGGAAGAAAATGGGGAACTGGGAAAATAAGTAGAGTACATTACTGTAACGAATTGCTGCTACAAACGAAAAAGTTTTCTACTTTCGAGTTAGTTGTCTTTGTTCGAGTAAGATATCATAAAGGAGGTTTTAACTAGGGTAGATATAATCTATGGCATTCGAGATAAAATACTTGTTTGCTCGGTTTTATTAGTGAAACGAGTTGAGAACAATGGCTATTATGTAAGTAAATATATTATCTAAATGTATTATGGTCCTGGGGTGGTCAAATACGAGGAGAGGCTGTGTCTCTATGTGTAAACAGATTCTTTTTAAACAGGTAACGATTACATCATCGTACGTTGACAACCATACAATTACTAATCAAGTAAAGTCTAACATAAATATTATAAAAAAATCCGCCATTGTCTCCTAACAATTTTTTGTTCATAAGGAACCAGATTCTCGACTATTACAGAAATATAAAAAATAATGTTATTATAATGAGCTATAAAAGTTACATAAAACTTCAAATTACCTACAGGTGTATAAACTCATAAATATTTTCGTGTACAACTGTATAAGTCTGCTATTTGGGCGTCATGCCATAAAAATACGTAATTAAATAACAAAAACATGACGAAAAGTATTTATAATTAAAAAACTCGATTAGCAAACCGGCAATGAAACTTTATCGCGAGTTTCTTAACTTTGTCGTCGTCAGCATGCACGCAACCCAACTCACAAACTGTTCCCCACAAAATTTAAACGAGTAAAGTTTGTTTCAGTTAGCTTACTCAACTGTCCGGTTTGCCCCAACCTCCCCTTTCTCCCAAATGGGTAGGCCGGGGAGTAATGCTGATATAGGCGTGTGTTAGACACGAGACAATGTTACTTTGATCGTGCTCCTATTTTATGAAGGATATCAAGACCCAAGAACCGGCGAGAAAGTTTCTTTGTTGTTAATTCTATTCAGAGAAAATATGATACCGAATTGTTGGAATTGGCTTTGTTCTTTCTACTTTACTGGTTTAATATTCTTGATAAGATTAATTCACTAGTTTCCAAAATAGAGTAATATTTCGCTTACCTTTGTCAGCGTTTTATTGTCTAGTTCAGGATTTGAATATTTAATTCTGGACTACACTATTGTTAGGTTGTAACGCTGAAAATATTCTGTGTTGAATACATTATTTTGGCTAGGCTTTGACTATTTTAAAGCTAAGCGATTAATTAAGCTTTATAGTCTCTGTTTAACGTTGGTTACAAAATGTTTTATTGTATTATGACATTTATAACCTTTTAATATATTCTTTGCGTATAATGTCGTAACGGAGTAGTGAATAACAAAAGCACAATTTATGTTTTCCGGTGAACGTTGTTTGCATTTTCCTGTGTGCGAGGGAACGACGTCAGACATTTCATCTCGTCTGATGGATACAATATGAGTGCATTGTCTAGGGAGTTAAAACCTACGGCTTATGACCGCTTTGGATACTTGCTAGAGTTCGCAATAAAGCCACTTGCGGAGCCTCAGGTGGATTTTTGTACGTTTATTTTTATCAACTATTATTGCGATGTCTGTTTGACTGTGTTGTTAGTTTTGTTCACAATAAAGTTACGTTATATTTGTGTTAAACATGTTTTGTTTGAACAAGTGTATGCACATTAAATTCTATTAATGGGTACGAAAGGTATCCGTTTACTTAGGAGACGATACACAGTACACAGTATATTACGTTTATTTAAATTCTACGATTGTAATGTGATCCTGTAGTACCTAGATCGTTAGAGATAGCTTATTGTTGGCAGGAGTACCGTTGGACTGTATATTTACGTTCAAGTGTTACCTAATACCTATGAGCGTTAATTCAGCGTTGAATTCGCGGAATAAATTCCATTGGATTTTATAGATAGGTGTTATATCTACACCTGTTATCAGTGCTGGTATCAAAGTGGGGAGTGAGTCGGGCGAGCGTTGGCAGGAAATTGAATGAGTCGCGGGAGACGCGAATGTGTGCCAGACGTAATGACTTCCTGGTACCGTCGACATCACCTCTATACTAACAACGAATAACAAAACTAACCTTACTGCATTAAAACAGAGGTGCTTTTAAAATTCAAAGTGTTGCCACAGCTGTGGAGTTGAGTGTATGTTGGTACTCGGCACCCACTCGCACATAAGCACTCCGTACACGGTTAACTTACATAAGAGATACCGTTTAGAATTATGTTTATTACTTGTATGCTGTTAGTGTCGGTATGACTAAACCTTAATTATTATCATACTGAATAGTGCTGCATTGATTAGAAAACATTTGAATATTTATATCTTAAGTTTTCGGTTGATAGTTTTTTTTTTTGCATTGGTATATGATGTCTTCAGTCTTTGTTATGATGAAAAAAATTAAGTTATAACATAGCTTTATTCTTGATTTGATAGGTACCTTTCATTGATACCTTTGTGTTCTAAAAACAGTAAGGTAGAGACCAAATTATCATAATTTGGCTTATAAACATGTACAACAATCAAAATAATAGATTGCCTCATTATAAACCGAGAACTTTCATAATTCGTCAGTGACCAAGCATTCATAGAATCAAGAATATTAATATTCATCACTTTCTCAAACAAAACGAGCGTAATCCGTTCCCTGATCCCGGGGCCACGGCGCGGTATTAATCACGACGTAATCTCACCAAATAGGGCGACCCGAGGAAAATAAACAGTAATGGCTGCTGGCAATGTTGCGTAACCGCTGCCCGGAGTACTGCTGAGTCACCGGCTAGCCGCGACTGCTGCCACGCAACGCTCGCCAGTGCGTGACTCCTCGAATTACGATTACTACGAAGCTGCCTTATACTATATCGGAAAATGATTTGGCCGTGAAAAGGGCTTCATTGTTTCGCCCGCTTCATCCGTAACGCGCTCGCATTCGTTCCACAATATAAGCTTACCGAACACACTTTTGCTTTGAATTACATTTGCAGAACAATCTCAATAACGTCACCTTGAATAGTTTATGTTATTAACGCCTGTATGCTATACATTTATAATTATACAGTATTTCTATTGTATTTGTTGAGTTTCTTGTTCAAATTCGTTGTGCCCACATAAATACTTTCAAGTAAGCTGTCCACACAAATGCCGGTGACCCTGAATGGTCCAATAGCGTTAGTTAGCAAACAGGCGGATACAGTAGGTCTACATGTAGATATTACAGCCGTGAGTAGGGGGGAGCGGGAAGAGGGGGAGGGAGGGGGCGGGTTCAACGCACCGGATACGTCTGTCGCCGGGTACTAGCTTGTATGCAACACACTGAAACAGGTGTGCGTTTTATATCAATGTGTGTGTTGTAACATTGACATAAATACTAGTGCAATCGTGTGCACGTTCAACTCCAGCGTACACACACAAACAAGCGTGTGTGTGTACGGTGAATTATTACTGCACTTAACACAATATACGTGGGCAAGTATTCTAATGTTGATTTGTGGAGGTGTACCACAATGTGGGGCATAATGTTTACATGTGATACGAGGTCGTAAAGGCAACTATCGATGTATTGCATTAATTAATATATAAATACAGATTTATATCTTGCTTAGAGTTCGGTATTTGTGCTACCAGCATGTATGATGCTAATTAAACCAGTTGGTACATAGATTACATAGTTACATAAACATACATACATGTGCACTAAATAGGCGTTAAATTATGTTGAAACCGTAATACCTCAACTGGAAATGGAATTACAGTTCAGATTGATTTACATTTCTAGTTTAGTGATTTATTACGATTGGTAGACGTAAGTTTTTATTTTATTACATCAGGTTTATCAATTTAATGACTTTTATGAGTATGTGTGGCTAGATTGCAGTATTACCAGTATCTTTATAAAGGTTTTAATTCGAATATTTAGCTTTTATAAATGATTTGACGTAACGGGGTCAAGAAAATCATGTATTTAATACATATGCCGCCATCTAGGCCTATTACCTATGCTTATATAATTTGTACTTGAATTCCAATCCGGAATAAACAGGATTTTGGTTTGGTCGAAAACATTCTAATAGTAACAAGGGGATAGGACGCTGAGTCCCTGAAATAGGCAGTGTTACACCCCTGTGCGTCGTAAAGCTCGCAAAATCAAGGGCTGTCACTTCCAACTATGTAAAGGGTATAGCTGGTCTGTGTTAAATTGATCGCCTTGATTGAAATACGCACAAAAGGAATAAATAATCAAGCTTGTTAGTCCCAAAGGTACGCCCACCTTTTACTACAGACAATAAAGGGCGACTGGCGAGTCTTTGGTCATTTCTTGGACATAATAATAAATTGTAAACTGTCATTGCGAATTTATGAATATTATATGGGAATAAAGCAGCAACCACAAGCCTTTGTCCAGCCCTGGGTTTGTGTAGCCTAAATAGATTGATTAATACGGAAGGTCGTTTTTTAGTACAAGCTGCTGTCTTTTGTTTTTCCGAACTGCTACATCTTACGGAGATAATTTTGACTTCAAAGCCATACAAATTATCTCAAACTCCTTTTTTAGTAGAAAAAGTTATTTGCGTATACCTTATTTATTAATAAGGCAAAAAAAAAAGAAAAAATCACGAAATCACTTTTTTTTCCACAGGACTGGGACGCTCAGCTAATAGGTCCAGAAGACAGCCTGGACGATACCGTCCTCTCCGCCATATCATCAGAGTCTGCGGAATGGAAGACGATACAGGACGGGCAGAGGATCCTGACCACCACCCCTTCGGTGCTGGGGGGATGTCGGGCCCAAGTGTACCGGTCAGCTGGCGCTACGCAGTGGTACACAGCTGTTATTGTTGGTGTCAATGAGCATACTGGAGTAAGTATCCTTGATTTTTTAAACTAGGCAATGTTTTTGTCACGCCGAGTGACCAAGGCATCATCAAGGCAGCTTTCATAGACTTTGCCAATCTCTGTAGCTAATTATTCTGTCAGGATGCGGGGAATGGGTCTTCCCAGAAGCTGCCAAACACCTCTATCCTAGGCAACTTTTGGTCAGTGGGTTTAAATGCCACTTTCCACTTAAGGCTTAATCTGGAACTGGGTTAGACACGTCTTATTCTGTTTTGGTGAGATTTTTTTACATGATACGGGTAATCTACTTACTTGATTGTTAGCCAGTACAAGAGAACATTGCTGAGTTGCAAGATTCCAGAATCAATTTGTTTTGGTTCGAAAACTTGGAGTTTTTGTTAGAATCTGCAGATTTGACAGATTTTATGATTACTTTGGATTGTGCTACTCAGCTTTAATGTTTAGCTCAATTTTTGTTCGATCGAAAATGAGTATGTGTAGAAAATGTATTTAAAATGATACTTTAAATATGATTTTTATTTTATATTGACTTAAATCTACTATTTCAGGCATGCCTAAGAAAGAAACCCAATAAACTAGTTTGGAACCTAGCTAGTTATAAATAAAAAGCCTTTATATTTAATTACAAATATAATCACATACAGGCTTAAACACATATAATTCAATTATCTATATTTTTACTGCACGTTCGTAAATAATGGTTATGAACCGTTTGGAACGAGTTCTCATTATAAACGATACAAGTTCCTCTGAGGTTCTTTAGGGTAACAAACAACAACGTTAATTAAACAGCTGTTTTTAAGCTAAGAAACCAGTTAATCTTTTTGAAAAATATGTAAAGAATAATGTAAGTTATGGTATAGTTTTTTTATATAAAAGTCATGATGGACTAGTTTTTTTTCAGTTATAATTTATCTTTCAGTGTAGCTAAAATATAAAGTTTTGTTATAATAATATTAAAGGGACAATACAGTATCTAGATGACATAAACCTTACCTCAAATCTACTTCTTAGCTACTTACAAAAATAGAAGGTAAATTCTAATTTAATATTATACTATGCTTGTCCCATAAATGAATTAGAGGTATATTTTAACGTGTAGCCTAGTCTTTATTAAATAAAAAAGTACTTGAAAAAGGTAAGGACGGCTCTATAGTGCCTCAGAAGATGTTACAAAATTATGGAAATAAATATAGTCTAGTCTATTAAGTTGTAGGAAAACTGTAAATTGTTATAACCTTATAACATAAATAACGTAAAATGTTTTTTTAATTGGAAACGTTTTGCCGTGACGTTCTTTATCAATTAATATTAAAGGTTATTAGAATTGTTTTGAATTTGTTTCTACATTTATAATGGTCTACATTTCTGATGGTGAGGTAGTGACTGAAAATAGATACGTAAATATAACGGTCTTCATAAATGAGTCCATGATGTCTATTTAGATCAGCCTTTCCCAAAGTGGGCGATAACGCCCCCTTGTGGGCGCTGCAGGCCTAAAGGGGGGCGCTAAGAGACCCAGAAATAAAATCGAATCTCCGCTAATATAGCTCACAATAATAAATTTTATTTGAAGTTATAGTGGTTTTTAAGTACCTAGGTGAAAAAATGTGGACGCTAAAATATAATTTATTCTCAAAGTGGGAAGTAGACAAAATAAGTTTGGGAACCCCTGATTTAGATCGATCCTCTAGTAGCTTTTGTTTGAATTGATTTTATCATATACTTATTTTATATATATTTATTTTACGCTCCCAAAAGTATTGAACCAAATATGATTACTACGAATTTATTTTCAATGTATGGAGTGTCTAAAAATGTGACGAATTTACTTTGTGACGAACTTACAATAACCTCAACTTAGACAGAACCAATAGCTCCGCTTTTGTTTTGTTTGAAAACAAATTCTGTTTACCAATAAAGCTAAGTGTTTAACTACCGTTATTGTTATAAAATATTTCAGAGAAATATTCTACTACTATTATAAAGTCCTCCTTAAAGGATTTTAAGCCAATTTCCGTAACATTTCCGTAACGTTCCTCTTTGAAACAGGATATTAAACATAGCCCATTTAGATAATACGTTTTGTGAATGTTATTATCGCGGCTTGTTGCCTTAGCTAACAATAGAAACTCAAAGTCAAGAGATACCTCAAATAATTGTGTACAGGTGAGTATAGCAAGTAACTGTACAAGAATTCTACAAGATAATTCCGAAGCGGGAAGTTCTGGATAGAACCAGTTTGGTTTATTGAACGCGCAGGAATCCGACAACGAGGTTCAATTTATAAGGGCGCTCATAAGTATCGAAACAACTTGAACAGCGTGTTCGTTACTCGATCAACATATGGAAACCTGTTCTGCAGAACGCTGTGTACCACCATAAAAGTGTGTATGGAATCCTGAACTTTCCACATGCTTCCAATTATAATGGCTCCGCGTTGGCCGTACCGGGCGCTCCTTGCGAGCATTGTAACCTGTTAAACACTTATTGATGGGTTAGTTAGTGCTTCCACGGAATCTATGAATACGAACACGCCGATGGATATATTACACTCAAAGCATTCTGTAGTCGCATAAAAAGATAGTAAAACACCGCACTCAATTATGTCGACAGTGTCCGCGAACGTTGATGGAGATTTAATTGAATTTTGTGATCGATGTGTCATGCGTAGGAGGATGTACGAAATTGATTGAAGTCTATTAACTAGTCTTTAATGCTTTTGTCCGAGCAGTACTGTGCGAAAGCAATTAAATGAACATGACAGCAATGTTGTGTGTTTTGCAGAAAAACGATGAAATGTTTCAAAGAAATTGAGATTGTGTCTTTTCATCTCGTCTTGAGCGATGGTACCCTTGAGTAATGGAATTAATGCATGTACGTACTTCAAGTTTGATGTACGGGATTGAATCTGCGTGTAGTTTAATATTAATATGATTCAAATTCCATGCCCGTATAATACTTGGAACGGCAACATTGTTTATACATTGTTCACGGATCAAGGCCGGTTTACGATAATAACTAGGATTTAACAATGGCTTAACTTGTTATGTAACATTCTTTTTTATTATTCACGAAGGTTTAGTACGAATGCGAATATATAATTAAATCATGGAATGACCATGAGCTTTCATTGTTATTTCTCTGCCTTTTCTATTGAAATTTAAAAGTAAATAAGATTAACTTGGCAGTACATTGAATAGACTAATAAAAGAAACTACTGAAGAGTATTTCTTATTTGTAAAATAAATTATTTTTAATAAATATGGTTTTTTTATTCAATAATTTAATTCAGTATCTAATATTTTAAATATTTTTCGGTTGCTAAACAAATATTGTCCTGTGATTATTCGTTATATAAATTCTCGTCACACCTGTTCGGAATTTCTTCAGGAAATCGAATCCAATTTGAATTTAATGAGCTCCTTACCAAAGATTTGTATTCAAAAAGACATTTACAAGCCTACAGCAATTTTCTAAATTTTAAATTACATTACCGTTTTTTATTGGTTATTTTTTTTACTGTTTGCTTGATTTCTCTTATTGCTTCCGTTCTGTAATATTTACATGTATTTTTCCTGTTAGTATTACTAAGCTCTTTTTTATTGAACCCTCTTTCTAAGCACCGCCGCTATCCTCATTATAGGAAACGTATTTATTGCAGCAACGATCAGTCATAATTATTTACAAGAGGAAGTTATAACTTGCGTGTTCCATCTTAATGCTTATTAATTTATTGTACAATAATTACCTTTAATAGGATTTATATTGCTGTCTATTCGTTGCTATCCAATATGTTCAGTAATATAATTGGGTACCGTGAAATCAGCTTGTTTTATAGACTCCGCTTAATCAAAATTAATCTACTACATATTCGGGGATTCATTATACATGCGTGTAGGTTTATCGTCGGTAGGGTGGTGTGGGTGAATGTAGGGGCGCGCCATTTCTCCCCATTCACCCCTTTGGTTAACTTCTCTAAACAAACTTTGTTGTTTTGCGATATTGAAACACTTTATTGTTTTTCTTTCAACTCCTCTCCTTTGAGGACGTCGATGTCAACGTTTCTTGTATTGTACGTATACGCTGCTTTCCTGTTTGGATTGCTAGTTAAATACTTATTTTAGTTTCTAGTTTGTTCACTTGTTTCTTTTAAGAATTTATTGTTCAGATTTAATTGTTTTCTATCATATACAACTTTTGTCTCTTTTACTTTTTCAATGCGATGATTTGTGTAATGTTTTCGTGTTTCAGTATGACTTATATCTAGTCCTTTGTGTAAATATCTATTAAAATTCTGGAGATATTAATAAAGTCTCAAGTATTCACATAAAACCTGACGACTTCCACCATCTCGGGGAGGTGATAGCGAACTGACAACTACAATTATTACAATAACTCATCAAACTCCTGAGAGTCGCTGTCTGAGTTTTTGAGTACTCCAATCTATCTCGAACTTTGCTAAGTAATTACAGTTAAAAAGTTGAGACGTTAAACAAATTTATACTGCGAATTAGCGAGTGGAAAACTTCGTTTGTACTTTGCGAGGTTCGTATTACTGGCGTCCGAAACGTCGAAGTTTTGAGTAACCCCCTCATTCGCCCCCTTTCCTGGTTTCTGAAATAACTTTCTTAAACTTTCGTCTTTGTTTCTTGAAAGTTTGTGTTTAACTTTGTCTGTCGCTTGTCGACATGTTTACGGACAACTCTATTTGTTTGTTTTATCGATAACTTTCAGCGTATGATCTAAAATTTCTTATGATGTTTTATCTGCATTCTAAATATCATTTGTTTATTTGTGTATCATCCTCCACATATTCTAAAACCTATATGAAATGATGACTTTAAAGCTAAATCACGTTCCAACTACAGAATTAATAGTCTTTTTAACACTGTGTAAAATAAAACGTCTGTGTAGAACATTCCACACGAATGTTTTTGGCTCAGATTTTGATTAAACTTGCTGTAAGCAAAGTCAATAGGCACACGTTTGTATATTTAAGGTTATGTTCGCTCATAACACCTGTACCGGGCCGACGAGCGACATAAAACAGAAACGTATTTGTTTACGCCATCGCCATCTTCCACCGGAGCGCTCGGGCGTGAGAAAGTTTAGATGGGAATTTAGGGAATCTTGTTTGCTTACGAATATAAAACACCTGCCAAACTCCCGTGGTTTACTTTCAATGAAATTTGTTATTCTTATACTCTGACTATTCTTGTTTGTATGATGGAATTTATTAATAGTATCGACGAAAGAGCTAAACAAAATATTTACCTACCTTTAGATACCTTTTGGGCTTCGTGTACGCTGATTTATATTTCTAAATGGATTCTTTTTATGTTATGTTGAGTTATTACTATCGAATTACGTTCTACTTCTTAAAAAATTTACACTATCAACTTTTTAAACTAGATGGCGTTAGTAGGTAGTTACTTAATTAATGCGTTGTTCAACGTTGGAATCGTGATGTGCTCTAACGGTATAAGATCATCATCGGTAATCGTAATAACATATCTGGTTTTGTAAACAAGCCAAGAATCCGGTTACTGAACGCTACACTTCGTAGAAAAATAGATAGGTACATAATCTAAGAAAGTGGTTAGATATTTAAGTATATGATGTATTTTGTTCTCAGGAACTCACTGTCACCGACGATACAGTTCTGGAGGAGCACAGCGAAGATCCGTCGCTCGTGCAAATGAGGCTACTCGGTGACGGAGGTAAATACCTGCACGTTACATATCACACAAGTGACACAACACACGCCATTGAATCCAAAGTAATCAAGCAATGGACGTTTAACAATGCGAAACTGTACCCGCTTTGTCGCATTACGATTTACGCACCATTATTGTGGTGCACGATTAAATGGATCGTCATGATTGATTACGATAACATGTATGTGGGTACATGGAAACAATGGGCTCTGGTTACATAACCTACACGCTGCAGTGAACAATCTTCGGCCATCTGCTGAACAATAGCCGGGTTTCACCACGCAGTTATGTTTTATGCCTGATGTATTTTTAAATAGATATCGCAAACACAGGTTATTGTAAGGTCGACATTAATAATTCTTATCTACTAACCCGTATGAGACAACGTAAATAGTCGGAACTAATGACCTTTGTTAGCAAAAAAATATCTGTTCTTTTGTTTTAGAATACATATAATTTCACATTAAATAAAAAGTTTGTTAGTAGTAGATCTTCAGATTGTCTGAGATATAATAAAGTACACATACAAGTTCATACAAACAATAGACACAGCTTGGGGCTACGCAGAGTATAAAAGCGAAAATATCTTTTATAAATTGATCTTTTGTTTAGATAGCAACTGGCTAATAGTGCATTATTATATTGTGCAACCGTGTGTACCAACAGTTATTGCAATGAGGACATGGAGTGGATGTTGTAAATACTTTTACATGCATAATTGGATTGAAACCTTAGTAATTGACGTTGCAATATGTTGAAAAAGTAAATGCGCTTACATGTTACAACTTCACCATAACTATATCATATAAAGGAGATCATTTGCCGTATCATAAGTACTTGGAACAAATATTTCTACATAAATACATAACAAAATTCCGAACAGAAAAAATATGTGAAATTGGGAGATGATTAAAAGAAGAAATAATATAATATATTGTTAGACAAGTCTCCGTAGTGTAATATAATAAAAACGAAGCCTTAGAGCCACTTAATAAAACCTTTGTTGACGTTATATTTTTTTTCCAGTGATCGAATCAATTATGAAAGGCGAAGTGGTGGGAGTAATGCCGAGAAGATCTCGCTCCAACCTTCAAGTAAGTTCTTGCTAATAATCTGTCTTGAATATTTAATTAAGTTAGAGATCCGAGCTCCCCGCCTGTATAAAGGAAAATTATCCAGTTTGAGAGACGATGTTTCTCGAAACTAACTGTATTACATAGATACGTGTACACACACATATTAGTAATTGAGTTTCACAAAATTGTGTAGCGCTGTCTAACGATTTGATTTTGATGTGATGTGTTTTAATTGCTTGTAAGAGAGGAACTTATACCCTGTAATGCATCGCAATCTATCTTCTATGTAAATAAAAAATATAAAAATGTATCCCGATTTCCCTATGCCATGCCATAATTTCCAAACAACTTCACCAAATCTGATAAATACTTTTTTTGTGAGGCGGTTTTATTAAAAAAAAAAAAAAAAACGTTTGGATATGTTTTGACAAAACTACAGAACCCTTGCAAAGCCTGGAGGGCTTATGTTGTAAATAAAAAATGTAACAGCTGAATTAAACAACAAAAAAGAGAGAAAGAAAAAGAATAATACAGTGCCGACCTCAAATAGAATAGGTTGAAGGCACAGTTAACGGCAAAGTCCTAGAAATATGCGAATCACGAAAATGTTAAAAGTGACATTCCATTGAGAACAGAATACTGAACACAGTTACTTAGTACTGTTCATTTCTTAAAAGTGAAGAAGTGCCGAGCCTACTTCGAAGCTTGTAAAATGCAAATCACTTATGTATATTCAAGTAGCGTTTGTCTGTCTATTCGTCGGTTATTTTGGTGTGCTTGTCGCGACAGGTGCCCGCTGGTGACGCATTCGACGCCTTTATCCTGAACTGAACTCACACCGGTTTAACTAAATATGGTATAGATGACTAACTGATCTATAATGATCTTGGTTGCGCTGTTTTAATTCTGTAATAATAATATTGAGAATAAATAGAAGAGAGAAGAAATACTTATTAAGATAAGATACTACAGATGACGACCTCTGTGGTTGAGTGGCGTACACACCGGTTTTCAAGGTGTTGCCAGCTCTGAGGGCCCGGGTTCGATCCCCGGCAGGTTCAATGTAGAAAACCCCTTTTCTACATTGTCTCGGGTCTGGATGTTTTTGGAACCTTCGTTGTCTCTGATTTCCATAACACAAGTGCTTTAGCTACTTACTTTGGGTTCAGAGCAATGTATGTGATGTTGTCCACATTTACATTTTACATGTTTTAAATGTGTAACTCATCGAGATAAAAATTAAGCGCGTGTTGACAATTTCATGTACTTTGTAATTTGCACTCAATTGTATTGTCTATTTGTTTAGAAATCACAGCAATCTAAAGTTTATCGATTTCCTATCTTTGCTATTGTTCGACATAAGTGTACTGAACATTTATTACGTAACCGTCTTGTAGTCAACCGCAGAATGTTATTTGAACTATGTTTCGGCAACTTCTGCCTCGATCCCAACCTTAGAGGAATAAATAAGTAAACTATAGAGTGCGCATATCCAGTATGAACTGTTGGCACTACTATGAACAAGTAAAATCATAAAATCATTATGAAAACAGAGCGCACGGTTTTATTAAAACCATCTCGAAACCTAATATCATCCTAAAAATATCGAAACCGGCGATATTTTCGCATAAACGTCTGTCTTCGCACGGAAAATCACATAAATAAAGAAACGAGCGCAGTACATTTAGCTAAAAATGTGCTTACGCTTGGTATAGCTACTAGCGATGCGCACGCTCTATGCTCGTCTATGATTACTCTAAGATCCCAACTAAACGATGGAGTTTCCGCACCACTGAACTCATTTGAATATTGGAATAGAAACAGACGTACAGTAAACCGCACAATATGATAACAATGTTACATTATCAACTTAATTTCGAAGCAATAAGGTTGGATATTCGTAATTCGTTCTAGCGATGATGTGCGGTCTAGTGTACTGTAGTTAGTTTTAGTTCTAGTGTTGTTTTAATGTTAATCGGAGGATGTTTGAGTAGGACACGAGCGGAATACTCCTTTTGAATATTAAATGGAGGTACTTGTTAGCTTTAAAATTACTCGCGAAATTCTTGTTAAGAACACAATAATATAATTAGTTTCTAGTCTATAAACATGTCCAGGCTAATTCTTTTCGTAATAAAATAATATGAACTTTTTTTAATTCATATTATTATCTCCTGTCAAGCTAGAGAGTAATGTCCGCAACTTTTCTTAAGGTTATCTATATAAAATGTCACATGTTAAACTATGTAACAAAGGAAATATTAAAACATTTTTAACTCGTTGGTTTCTTGGAACAGACTTTGTATGTTAATCTACGAACGTATTAGAAGGTCTTAACATGTCATGTCTAAAGGTTACGTAAAATTACATAACATTTTACATTTTATCCCTTAATTTTCTGCGCAATATTCAAGGTTTGTTCGGAATGTTCAGCTACAAGGTCTCGACTTTCTCGAAGGACGAGTCCTTTCATACTCTTAAAGGGATCTTGAATAACTAATTATATAGTTCACCTTCAGAGATTATCGTGTCAGAGATGTTAAGCTCCAATCGACTGTAATAATGTCATTATATTTATGAATTCTGCCATGAATTCCCTCTTTTTTTTTTGGATTATCTTAAGCATGTGTGTTGTTTTATTTGTAATGGAACATTCAATTTAATTTTGAGGTAATGAACGTTCAATGTGATTGTCAGTATTATTTCATATACAATGCAGAAGAGATATCTAACGCTTATAAAAAAGAAAATGAAATCTAGAGGTATGTCGTATCCACTTGCCTTGATATTTCCAATACAAAAAAAAAATAACGTATACAATATGAAGACAAAGAAAGTGAACTGTTATAACACGCTCTTGTCCTAAAACTCCCAGAGCTCAAAGCATCCTGACCAATCTTTGAAGAACGGAGACATCCAAGATACCACCCACAAATGTTTCTAGAAAGCAATTTCAGACTTTTAGAACAGGCCTACTTAAATTGGTCGCTTTAGTACCTACACCCACCTTAACTTTCCTATCCCTTTGAACTCATAAAGACATGTAAATAATCTCCACCTGGTGTCGTATAGAAAGGTCTCAGTCATTTTGAAATGAGTCATATAATTTGTACCATGGTGACTAACTTCTATTAAAGAGCAACACAAGGATTTTTAAATCAATACTTAGAATTCAAGCACATTGTAAATCGGAATCTAATTCTAATTGAGAAAAGGAAATGGAAGAATTTTATAAAGCGGTAATACAGTCGTCCGAATTCGTGTCACCGTCCATAAAACATATTTCTTTTGAAAGCCAGGAGGCAATGAGAGAGATTTAGTGGCGCATTGTATATGGATGTCACGTACAGCCGTGCATTGCCCGATAGTGCTCATCTCGTATGCGACCAATACACTCGGCTATAATTCTCATCTGGCCATGTTTGCCGCACCAATCTGACGACACGCTCGTCGTTAATCAAAATACTGGACTTTGAATGTACCATTGAACGAGTTTCCTATGTTAATCAATCTCGTAAAGCAAACTAGAATAAACCTTGAATATTCCGAGCAGCGCTGACGCTAACATTGTTTAGTTACATCCGCTGCACTACTTTTCAGGTACAAAAATATGAAAAAGACATTTGAAAGCTCTTATAGTTTGTGACGTGAATAATTCACATCGCATCCACTCCGACCGACAACAAAGCGTTCAAAACAATCCCACATTTGCATACCTCACGTAAACCCATTTTGACATTCATAAAGGTGCAATTTATGCTCAATTAGTGCAAATTCTTGTTCCTCTTATCTCTAATTTTAATTCGGCCCAAAATTCAACTTGACGTAAATCCTGCAAATAATACGATTAAGCCGAGCATTGCGCGCCGATTTGACAAAGGGGGAGCGAGCAATTCTCTTCGTAGCAATTTGTCTGGTTCAGTGACCCTTTTCGGAGACATGAGTATTCACCCTGCTCGGAACACATAAACAATTCATCTTGCAAAATCTACGCGTTGCGATAGTATCTCGAACAGGGGCATTATGAATGCTCTTAGCCTATCGATTCAAAAAGTACATTCAAACAAATCATCTCCACTTTTCCCTCTAGCTGTGCTGTAATAGCACCGTCTCTTTCCGTACGTGAGTGGAATGCTAAACTGTAATCCTAACTCGAGTTGTTTCTGCACGTTTCCCGGGAATAGCAAAAGGGACTTTGAAAAGTGCACTTTTAGAGTGTTTTTAGATTGCATGCGACAACTTGGTGTTGCAGGTGTTCCGTGATCGTGAAACAGCTATTACTAAGCTTCTTTTTCTATTGACTTTTTGAAATTGAACGGTCAAGAAACATCTGGAATGACTTTTTGTCAGCCGCTAGCTCCATTTCCAATGAAGATTCTAATCGAAAGTTGGCGCCATTGGCGCCATTTGCGTCGTACAGGTTATTTACAACTCGTTTTAAGCTTTGCTAATGACCGGTGTATTTGGTGTGGGAAATCCGGTTAGTCATGATGTTACCGTCTTCAGTTATTTTGTATATTAAATTGGATTGACGTAACTGATTTGGGAACATTAGAATGGAATAAAGGCAAAGAGCATGAACTATGATAGACGATTGATTTTTTGTTTCTTTTTCAATCGAAAACCATATTTTATAATTTTATAATCGTAATTATTTTTAATAACTTAGCAATTAATACTGAATAATTAAGGGAAAAATGACAAATCTAGTATAACAATAATATAACAGTTGCCTTCAAAACATTTTTTATATTTATAAGTCATAATAAAATATTTAATCACTTTGAATATTTTCGTGGCTATAAGTAGGTTGTCCAATTAAAAAGAAAAACACTACGTATTGTCGCTATTGTTTATTTAAACGTAAAAAAAAATATTGTAATATTTCATATTTTAAAATGATTTATAAATCGATTGTCATTTAATTGTTTAGGGGCTATTTTTAGTTATTCAAACGAGTATCTAACTAAAACGTTCAAATAGCAACTGTGTTAGTTCTTTGATAAACAAAGATACACATATAATATAGACGTAAGGAAGTTTTGCATTCGCAATGAACATTTCAGAGAAACCATTTAAAGTTGGAGAGTTGCCAAGAACAACTCCACACCTCTGGTCAAGTCGAATAAATTATCATTTGAGACTGAGTGTTGATAAACATGAACACAAGTGAAATGAAAATTTAATGTTTAAATGTAAATAGTAATTTTATTTATAGTCAGTTAGACTCGTTCTAGAAATCTAGAACGAAGTATTTTAGATTGATGAAGTACATTCAACTTTCTGATGTCATACTTTGTAAAATAAAAAGTTATGTATACGAAAAAGCATTTTAAATGGTTTAGTCAATAGTTAAGATTATTATTAACTAGCGACCCGACCCAGACTCGCACGGGAAGTCAAATCATTAATGAATAATACGCAAAAACCGTCTTAAATTACTCTATCCTTTGTGAAAAATCCGTTGGGTAGTTATTGAGTTTATTGCTTTCAGACAGTCAGTCGCGCCAATATGGCGTTTTCAAGATAAAAAAATTGGCGTTTGCCAGTCCAGCGTGTTTTAAGTACGAGTTGCTTAAATCGATTTTAACATTTCCTATTATCGGCCGAACCTATATATTATTTAGTATGTAATTGTGTGATTCCTTAATAAAATTCCTCGTATTTATTTTCCCTATAAATATTGAATGTAGATGAAAATTAGATTTTCAAGTCTTTGTACTCGCTGTTCAAACGTCTGAAGCATTCTTTAAAAGTGCTCGGGATTTCTCAGAAATAACTTCAGACAAATTGTGAGTCTCGTCATTCAATTTATTGGCTTACTTACAATTTACTTAGAGGCTGTACTTAATGTTCAAGAAATAATGTTCTATTTAATCATGCCTATGATGTATATTATTCTATTTAGTTATATTATTCTATATTATATTTGGAAACCAATCTTCATAACATAATTGAATCGATTCTGTACAATCTTATCCATAATAAGAATTAGTATCTATTCACCGTCAAGTTCGTGACAGAAAAAAAAACATAAACATTTCACCGAAATAAAAATGGGGTACGTCTATCATGATTCCTTTGTTTGTTTCCCATAAAAAGAAGAAAACACTTGAATAGAGTTTTTGTATGTAAATACCGTAAGTGTCGAATAAATAAAGTTCGCCAGAGCGGCCGGGTCACCAGTGACATTGTAACAAGGATTAATGGTTCACATTTGCAATTTATTCCTTTATAGTCATATTCGTTTTGTAGACGTCTGTAAAGCGTAGCCCATTTAGCTTTCATTGTGTTTAATGGTTGTTCTAAAATGCGTTTGTACTTTCAATCAATTCATTTGACAGATCAAGGCCATATTGTACAATTTCACTTCTATTATTTCGCATTGGTCATCGCTTTTGATCTTGGCTACTCGCCAAAATGTATGCTCACCAAACTAAAGTTTAGGAACAAACAGTTTAACCTGAGGGTTCGAACGGCTAAGCATGTTTTATTTTAGGACCCTCTGAGGAGAAATATATTTCTTGGGATATCTTAGGGATATAACAATGAAATGCGAGTTATACGAAAACATGCCTAGTATAATGTTTTCATAATTTGAATGTTACGAAAGATCAGAAAGATTCGTAATGTAATTGAATTTGTTTTGTCGTAAATTTATTATTACCTTAGCTATTAATATAATGTAAGTACACAATTCCTTAATATTAGGGTCAGTTGGGACGTCTCCTCATCAAAAGTTTTGTACTTTATCATAATTTTAATCATTTTAATTTGTATGCTAATATTAGCTGCCTATACAGTATACTCACGGTAGGCTTTATTAGAATTTATTTATAGATTATAAATACATATAGTCTCAAGTTTTAGCTATACGTACTGTATGTTAGTTCAAAAAGCTAATACCCTGTATATCTTTCGCTAATATTTATCTGATACTTTGCCAAAATAAAATCTTATTCTAATAAATCTTTTAATACCTGCCCATTCCATCATATTACGGAAAAGATTCTTTACGGATCAGTTTATTGTTTCAGTAAGATGGATGATGCTTTATTTTTGTATTTCTAAATAGATCTATTACAGCTGCGTTATCATTTATCATACTTATTTTGTAAGTAGCGTATCAGCATTATTTGCAGACTTATCAGAATCAATTAGCAGTTCCATAGTGTAGCGTAGTCTTAACTTTTTTCGTTAGTAACTAAGACAAAACTTTTACAGTACAGCACAGACGTCAATATTGTTACCCTATCTAGTAACGAGTTGTTGATTCATTTAGAATAACAAGAGGCAGTATCTCGTGAAACTCTAATCGGTAAAGTTTGTAACAACATCGGCCGACTTTCCACCTCAATCGCCGGAGTTAGTTAATGTGAGTTCCCTCGGCGTGCAGCGGATACGGATATCGATCGCGACAAGTGCGGGACGCCGGGATTCGTCTGGCAGTCCCGGGTAACCAAACACCCTCGCCCCACCCTACGCCGCACCCGCTAGAAGGGTCTGTATTAACGTGCCACTCACTACTTTGTTCTTGTTTTGTTTGAAGGTTAATATTCATTTTGACCTGAATGGCGGAGTTCCTTGTTTAAACGCGGAATTAGAATTAGTTTTGATGTGTTTTTTTATATTAGGTCTTTCATTAGTGCTAAATGATGTCTAAAGATTAAATTAGAAAATAATTAAGTGAGTATCTACTTAATAGGTTGACCTTAATTTTTATTATCTATTTATAAATTTTACTGATCATAATAATCTAAGTTAAACTTTCTATTACTTTCTAGCCAGTCTAGAATCGAAGATAAATTGCTCGTGATTGCCTACGTAATAGATAATCAGTATTAACAAATATTGCGTAATTTAACTCAACAGGATACCTATATCATGCTTATCAACTGTCGATGCGCGCCGTCGGTTATTGCACCAAGCTAAGTGTATCGCAAATCTGTATCAGTAAAAAGATGACCTTGCCTGTGCGGAAGGCGCAATGTGTGTGAAGTATAATTAATTATGCAAGCCTGTCTGTTGGCCGGGCCGGCTCGGGCGACAGGGGCGCGGGGCGCTGCGGGGGCGCCCTCCCCCCGGCCAGCCAGTTTGCGCCATTCTCCCGCGACGGCATCACTACGCTCGGTTACTCGTTACTCGGAACGGTTTACTGAACGCATCTTACCTTTCACCGCACTATCGTTAGCGTCACATGTTTTACGAATTTCTAATGTGCCGCGTGACGTCGTGAAGTGATTTTGGTGCTTTGTGGCCATTGTGGACCGTGGAGCGTTCCCCGCCGAGCCACCGGTACTTGTCATGACTCATTGTTTACTATCGCCTATTAGTTTGTACCGGCTCACATGTATGATTTATTATATTTATTTATTAGCTCAATAAAACTTTACTTCGTTAGGTAATACTGTATTACTTAATACCAGTATCATTTATTTAACAAGTCTTATCTCGTAAATATTATCCCACCAAAAACATTTTCATGTAAAATGTTGCCAAGACGAGCCCATATGACTCGCACTGTCAAAAAGTTATCAGATCTCATGTAGAGCCAAGCTTCTAACACTAGACGCCCTAACTCTACAAGGCCTAACTTCACAAACTCTACACCTTAGTCAAAATATGTGGCTTGGCCATTTCGCTACATTCACATCGGCGTAAGGTGAAAAATTAATTCACTGTTCATTACTTTTGTGTTATACAATAGTTCTTGTAGTAACGAACGGCCAAGCCACATATTTTGACTAAGGTGTAGAGTTTGTGAAGTTAGGCCTTGTAGAGTTAGGGCGTGTAGTGTTAGAAGCTTGGCTCTACATGAGATCTGATAACTTTTTGACAGTGCGAGTCATATGGGCTCGTCTTGGCAACATTTTACATGAAAATGTTTTTGGTGGGATTTCATTTCTTTTTGTAAGTTGTTTGTAACAAAATTTTTTTTTATTTTTTTCTTCTTTTTTGGGGTGTATTTCTGACGTAAGAGGCAGGAGACGTTCGCAACACTTCTATTCATTCATATTTATATGATCTGATCTGAAGTATATGTCTCAATATTTATGTCGATTAATTTTTTTTTTTATTTTTTTTTTTTTTTACAAGGAGTACCTATACATATATATATCTAGGGGAACCAAGTTTTAAATTATTAGATTAGACCTCTAGCGTCATCAAAATTTAATTTAAAATTACAGGTCTCATACAAACTCCCATCCCCTAGTTTAAGGGGTTGGGGGATGAAAGTTACAAGTTTTATAATTTTTTTGTTGTTTGTGTGCTAATACTAGCTTACATACAAAATTTCAGCTTTCTAGGACATTAGGAAATACCTTAAGAATTTTGATGATCATCAGTGAGTCAGTGACGAAATTAGCGTTTTTTAGATATAAATAAAATCTGAAGTATAAAAGCTAATGTAATTAAAACTTAATATGTTCAATAAGTCCGCTATTGACAATATATCCCGAAAATTTTGTTGATCTAGCATAATCCCAACCCAAGTTATGAGGGTTCAAAAAAACGACGAAGCGCTTCGAGAAAAGGTAGGTAGTGCCCGTGCGCTTCGCTTGGCTCGTCTTGGCGGGGGCACTACCGTGCCCCCAGATTTCATACAACTTTATGATATTTAATTGCCTCAAGCCCAACTTATTTACTGTTTCCTGTTTTAATTATTGAATTATGATCCATAACAAATTAAACGAAATATACGCCGCTACTTAATTATTTTATTATTCTACTATCTGACCAGGCTACATCGTACATACATACAGCCAGTAATCTAATCTATACTAATATTATAAAGCTGAAGAGTTTGTTTCTTTGTTTGAACGCGCTAATCTCAGGAAATACTGGTTCGAATTGAAAAGTTCTTTTTTTTATTGGAGAGTCCGTTTATTGAGGAAGGCTATAGGCTATATAACATCACGCTACGACCAATAGGAGCGGAGCATAAATGGAAAATGTTGCAAAAATGAAAACCCGTTGAAACTAAATTACGCGAACAAAGTCGCGGGGCTGTCCCCCGCGTAGTTGGTATATAAACTTCGCAGTTTTTAAATGTTTTGCCTTCTTAAAAACCTAATCCATACCAGTTAACATGCATCAAAAAGCTAATTAGCATATAATGGCATGAGCAAGACTAATGTATACATGCATACTATATTACGTTTGCATGCAACTATGTAGGCGCACTGCATACAAAGTAGAGATAGCCACACCCCGATAAGAGAACTGTCTCTTTCCCACCTTCACCAAATGTATTATACACATACTGGTTACTATACATACACAGCTCAAGAGACCGTTAATTCCTTAAAGAGACGCTAACGATATTTAGAGAAAACTTTCGCAAGAGTCCCGGAGTCCGGAATTAGATCAGTTGCGACTGTTGCGCATCACTAATCGACGCACGCACGCACAATGTCCGCCATATTGTTATTGTTATTACATCGCCTTAGAAGGAAACAGCTCGTTTGACTCGGTCTCGATGTTTGCTTTTGTTCTTTTCTAACTTCTTTGTTGGTCGTTATTGTTCCTTTGTTCGGCATGATAAAGCGACCGGTGCAGAGGAGATTATTTATAAACATTCACTCTTCGATTGGAATATTTTCTATTGCGTTACTCTCATAATCATTCGAGAATTTACAAAGGTCACATGTAATACTTTCATTGAATCTTCTACAATGGAGAGTAAAGATATATGACTACATAATACTACAAAAGTTATGGTCTTACGAAATAAAATATGACCGTAAAGAGCAATAAAGCCTAAATAGATAGTTCGCTAGACGCAACGACATAAAGGCGGTACACGAATACCAGAGTCTACATCCCACGTACGCCCACTCCGCGTCTTGAGGCTATACGTGAATAAATCTCACCTGACAACACCGGACCGAACCTTCCATACATAGACCTACAACGGCAGTTTATCTTACCTTTAAAATTTTAATACAAACGCTAATGTTCCCGCTTAATTGCGGAGCTATTTTCGACGGAAAACAATGTTGACTTAGACAACTATTAAAATTCGATTTTAATACTCTACGCTGTGACGATAAAGTATTCACTTTGATGAGAAAACTCCCAAGCAATTCAATTGTGTGTTCACAAAAAATGTGTCATTTGTTATACCAAGTTGACGAAGAGCAATTGAGTTGGAAGTAACAATAGCATAAGTCTTGTCTGTCTCGGCAATATTCCCCTCGTATTTATGTTCTGTTATCTGTAACCGCATTGGAGACGTGCCATTATGTATACTAACAATATATTGACGTCATAAAATGATCTCTATAAAGTATTTGTTGCTGATATCGTAAACATTATTGTAACTTTGATTTTAGTTTAGCTTTTTTCCATACGATGTTCTTATACGGTTATCGATTCTGGTCAAAATCAAAAACAAAATATTTTTATTTCAAGCCTTTTCAGGCAATTTCAAAACGTTAAATGACTCTAGTTGCGCGATTCCAAAACGTCACTCCTATGGAGAAGAACCGGCAAGAAACTCCATGCTAACAATTTAACATGGTACCGATTGAAATCCGGGCACCAATGCTCGAGTTTAGAAATACCATTTGACGCCATTGAAATGCGATGAAGCGAGTAACTTCCAAAGGTAGTTATAAAATTAATCTTATCTTTATTGTGTTGACCCAGTTTCTGTACGTTTACGTAGATTAATTACATATTCCCTTTTACTTATTGCTACTGCATAAGACATTAATAAAATAGCTTTGGGACTGTTCCAACTTTCTGTTGTGTTCGTCTTTGATCGTGTATAATAATGTTTATAGTCGTATCTACTATTTCATTACGCTTTTTACCCAGGTTCCGGTATTTGTTATGGAATATTATAAACAAGTTTCCTCCTTTATAATACAAATATTTAGTCTTAATCGAATGTTATTTATAATTTATCCTCGTTCACATCATTTTATGTTATATACTGTTATTTCTATTTATGTTACATTGATATTGCTATTATTAAAAACTAAATAACAATTCAACTGGTTAAAGTTTCTTAATAATCATTAGTGCTTCCTGTTTGGCGATATATAATGTAATATTAAAATACTCGACATGATAATTAAGAAATATGAGCTAATAAATTACATTTGTAATGTTTACAACTTGTATAACGATCGAAAAGTACTATTTCAATTATCGTTTGCGCACATCGTAAAAATGTTTAAAGGAAATCGTCTCGATGGTGAATATCAGCTCAATCATCATAATTATCCGGTTAGTAGTCGTATCGCCGTTGTAATCTAGTTAGCGAGACAGACCCCGGGCTTAGGACTGGACTAGGAGTACCGGTTTCTTGTGAGATCAGAGAGAAAGAGGGGGGAGGGGGCGGTCGAACAAGTCGTGTTGCACTCATGCCCTCGGGCCCCGCCAGATTGTGAGATAAACGTACCGGGAACACGTTCGTATGAACATACAAGTAAAACCCGAGTCGCAGCTTTTTCTCTACACAAGCTTGAGAAAGTTCATGAAATTGTATACCCGTGTATACGGAACGCACCGCGTAATATTACGCTCAACAATGATAAACGCTTAATCATCTTGAGTAATCACAACAATCCAACTTTGTGTTGCATAATGGAAATAATAACACCGGAGAACGATTACAAATTACAATGCATTTAAGTACTTGGTATTTTTTATAATAAAACGCAATTATATTGCCAGTTGGATTAATCAATTACTTGATTATAATTACCGGACTTCACAATAGTATTAAACTGATATTTCAATTGACAAGGATGTGCTAGTAGTGTATATACATAAATATATTGTATATTTGTTAGTACTTAATAAATAAGACCTCCGTGGTCAAGTGGCGTACACATCGGTTTTCAAGGTGTCGCCAGCTCTGAGGTCCCAGGTTCGATCCCCGGACGGGTCAATGTCCAAAACCACTTTTCTACATTGTCTCGGGTCTGGGTGTTTATGGTACCTTCGTTGTCTCTGAATTTCATAATTCAAGTGCTTAAGCTACTTACTTTGGGTTCATAGCAATGTACATATGTGATGTTGTCCGCATTTCAACTTAATGTATCAGTTACAATAGTTCACAAAGGAGAGTTTAGCCGTAATAAATAAATTATGTTATTTCCTAGCTAGACAAAGGTCAGACAAGCAAGGAGGTTGCGTAACAGTTGTAAAGTGTTTCTCACTCTATGCGTCTGCATTATATAATGACTTTGCTCTTGTAGCCGTGTCTTTCTTTGCAGACAAACAGAAGAAGACGTATTTCAGACCGATACGAGGAGAAACTAATTTCCAATACATAGCTAGAAATCTAAAGATGGTTAAGAAAATCGTATACTTATATTTTAACGAGTTATTTTTGATGATAAATATTTTAATCAATTTATTTTACTACTGTTGTTAAAAGAACTCTAAACGTTTCATAAGAAATAACTTAATTCATTTCTAAGTAACCCTCTTTATAAGGTTTCCCTCGAGCCTCACTTTTAATGAGATTTTCTTTATCACGCAAAATCGTGACTCGTTGAACATTTACATACAGAGGAAATTTATAAAGAATTCAATTAAACTGTTAACTGAGTAATGTGCCTAAACGCTTTGATGTAGAACCGTGCCGTTAACCTCACGTTCAAATTAACCAATTAATCAAAGCGCCGCGCCGTCTATTGTGTACCCACGTATCACGATTTTGTGAAGGCGGTAGTTCAATTTATCTTAGTTATTTTGTCGATATTACCCTTCGAGGAGCGGCTATCAGTAAGGTGAACGAATCAATAAATCACTTTATTTGCTAGTGACGTTTTATTTTAACGGTCCCTGTTAATATTTGTCTTCAATTTGTTACAAACATATTTCAATTGTTTTGTGTAAACGTATACCTACCGTTTTTTTTGGTTTCTTCTGCAATTCAAGGCGTTTTTGTTTCCACTATTTGGGTCTTGGTTATTTCTTCTTTTAAATATCTCTGTAATTATATCACAACAATAATTACATTTGACAAAACTGTAGTTAGTCTCATATCGTATATACTTAGGTATTCATTATCGACATTTGCCGATACTTATTTCCTGCGAAATATTACGATCTGGGTAGAAAATAATATCCAATACCGAACAGGAAATACATTCAATAACATCTACGAGATCTTTTATATAACTTCTTATTTATTTTATAGAGCAAACAAATAAAATAATATATCAAGAATATAAAAATCGAAAACAAGTGAACATGTATTCTCAAACTCTACAATTTAATAGGTCAATTGTAAACCAACAAAAGCTTTAGAAGTGCATAAACCCAATAAGTTTGAGTGATCAGCCCGGATACTTAGATAAGGACATGTTGACTTGAGCAGATAAGCAATGCTTGATAGTACCGTTGCTCCATAGAACACGGTTCACTACACTCTGTCCACAATGCTCAGCTTGTTTATTGTGTGTTTCAAAGGGACCTACACAAAGGCCCGATACAGTGTGTAGCTGGTACAGCGCCACCTAGAATATAAACGATCTGATTGTGTTCCCATTGAATTAACTCGCACTGTACGCTATACAGCTCTCATGATGTTGAAATATTAATCATTTGTAAATTGTGTTATGTGCGCTTGTAGACGGTACGATGCCCTTTTAAGTAAATATTGTAAGCAATCTAACAATAAATTGAAGAGTTAGATGTGTCTAAGTATTTGGTTGTAGATAATATTTAGTTATTTTCATGTCGGAAGTACACACTGCAATACAAGCCACTAATTTGTCTTGATGCATTCTGTGAATACAGCTAACTCTCTTCTTTAATCGCAAAAAAAAACTTTTTTACTGACAACCTTTAGATAGTTGCGCTAGTTAGTATAAAAAGAGGTAGTAAACGTTTTCTAATACCGTTACCTTAGTCTAATACGTTTATAATAGCCCTATCCACGTTTGTAACTCATAAGTCATAAGCTTGATTAAGTTCCATAAAGAATCTTATCCCAGCTAAAGTTATTACATCTGACCGCTCTCGCATCCTGTTCATTATCATAATACAAGTCGTTATTAATGTTCTGTATTATTACTGTAGATGGAAATTCAAACTAGGCTGTATCGAACTAGCCAATGAACGTGTAAAGGAACCAGTGACTTACATATAACGGGCCTATTTCCTTTAAGTAAATTTTATGATCATAACGGTCCCAAGGATTTGAATAGGGTGAATGTACCGTTTTCGGGTGCGAGAAAGCGATTTAGGAGGGACTGGGCTTTGGGAAAATTCACTTAATGGTTCATATACATAGGAAATTGAGTAAAACCCGACCTTTTATACACCGGCCTGCTTATAATCATGAATTGGGGTATTACCTCGTGTTTTATGTTGGCCGTAGAGACCAAAGCTAACTAGATCCTTGTAAGCTCATTTCGCACGCCTCGCCTTTACTGGGTAAGTAGAGCAGGCGGCATTAACGTAACTTAGCTTCAAGCTGAGCGCAGAGCATAAGTAGTGAAACGCTGTCAGCTTTCAAACACCGTACTTGTTGATAAAACATTTTGAAACAGCCAACTACATTCCTTATTATCTGTACGACGTAATTATTGCAAAGATTTTAGTTTTTTTTCAGCTATTGAACCGATTTGGTGAACACAACTACTGTTTTTAAATACAAACTATCTTTTACATACTTAGGGCGCTAATTGCTTGAACTATTAGTTCGTTTTATGAAGTGCTGCAAAGGCAATTTAAACCATGTCTATTTGAATGTGACCATGTCGAATAGAGATTCGTTCTAGAATCTTCAGGTAATAGCTAGTTGATGTCTAAGTACTGTCAAGTTTCTTTTCGTGATTACATTTTTATATTCGTCTACCTTTTTCGTAAAGCTTTAGATCTTTTATTTATATAACAAAGGCTTACTGAGTTACAATCTTTTACGAACGCTTTGATAGTTGATTTTATTTAAAAGAATTTAGTTGGTAGACGCATGAAACATCAAATGACATAATACATTGTACAATTTTACGACAGGCTGATTTCGAGAAATTTTATATATCGTGACATCCATTTGTGTACGGGTTTAAAAAGGCTTACAAATAAATTCTCTTTTTTATTTTCTCTGATGAAATATTGGACGTAAATCATAGTGATTCGCGGCTGAAATTCACATTTTTATTGAACTGGGAATCTTTCATGTTTTTAAATAAAACAAAAGAGAAACTTTCAATTAAATACTATACAAAAAGGTTTGCTTCCTAGCTTCCTTCGTAAAAATTATAATTACAGGGAGGGTAAAAATAATAGCGGGGCCCCTCCGTGTGGAATCTCATTAAAGCGAAAGATGGTTTTGATCTGTCACGCACAACGTATCGTACATTGCGATAAAGGGTAAAGGGACTGACACACCCCAGCAGGGGTGAATGACACAGTAAAGGATGAAAATACATAAAGTAAACCGTTCGCTTTTATGAGATGCTGAGAAGTGAAATGTGTTTATTTGAAACTGAAGACTCCAAGGTCGACAGACTTTTTTGTTGACAGTTGTTTTTTCTCACGCGGTGTTCTGTTTAATATGTACATATTTCAGTTTGAACAGATTTATGCATATGCATATTATGTATTGCTCGTAGTTTGATGTTATTAAAATTAATATAGGTACCTATTTTTGTAATAAAACTCAAAATGTTTATTATTTATTTTCATAGTTACTTATACAGTTTCTTACACGATGAAGGTCAAAAGTTATTAAACCAAAATTTCCGCTGCCTACATAATATTTTTGTAACCAAAATAATCAAGTCGGAGACGTAACTCAAATTAAATCATTCAATAGACTTCAAATGTGACAATAACAATCAAACAAATGGAAAGTTGCCAAATATTTACAGAAATTCAATGAAAAAATCTCATTTATATCTTCATAAGCTGTGTAAACTGTTCTGCTAAATAAAGCTAGGAATAGAAAATGCGTGGGTGGACGTTAATAGCCCCTATTATAGATTACTACCCAGCCAATAGCAGACCACCCACGTCGATGAAGAAACACGTTTCGTTCCATTTTTAAATTTGACATCAATCGGGAAATGCTATTGTTTTTTTTTTCTTGACTGTAAACAAAACTCGTTCGTAGTTCTTATAAATAAATCAGCAAGTGCTTTGAATAGTTTGTGTAGAACAAAAGAGGTTTTCCGTATGAATCATGTATAATGATGTTAACTGTCACTTACGTGTTGCAGTAATAAGACGAATGTTCTTTTATTTAGAAAGAAGATAAAGATTTACTGGACAGCAAAAAAGAGCCTGATCTCTTAGAAATTAGGCAAGTTTGGTGTATCCTGACATCTTGTAAAATCCTAATATTAAAGAAAAGCCCTAAAATTGTTAAGGTAATTTAGTCAGTAAAAGAAAACTCATAAGTTTTAATGCAGTCCCACCATTAAAACCACATTAAAACTGCATCTCGCCTCTTGATGTCGAAATAATTTAATTTATCTTGAGCAAACAGTGCTTAAACGCTAAAACACTTAAGACTATTAGCATAGAGTAAGAAGTATAATGCAAAGTATGCATTTCTTGTGCAAGCACAGCCGTGGCCCAGTTTGCGAGGCGCATTGCGTAGGTCAGTCATGTGGCGTGCGACCACACTTTCTCTTTAACCATTTCACTTTCACTTGCCGATCGACATTTTAATGTCATTTTTCTGAACGGACTAACAAATTCAAATTATTAACAGCCAGTTCTTTTTACGAAAGAAATAAAAAAAAAGTGTAGATAAAGTAGCCGTATAAAAAAATAAGTGCTTTAATTAGTGTGTATGGCCAGTAAAAAAACATGTTTGTAATTCGTATTTCAAAACGAGTTCGGTTAATTTATAGCGGAACTGTTGTAGCGTGAGAATCTTACAATCAAATGTAGGCAAATTAATGTTCTTCATAACAAGCTGGTTCTATCGTTGATGGTTTACCATTAAATATTATATAATTTCAATTAGCTGTTATTAAAACAGATCTGAATTTAGATAATCAAACATTGTTATTGAATAATCGCTGAACATAATAGATGCGTTGGCCTGCTTTATAAATATGTAAATAAATCTATTTAATCCTTAGTGGGTTGGGTTAGTAATCACTGTTGAACGCATCTGTACCAACAAAACCAAGTTCTTTGAAAACATTACCACGCTGTACTGATAACTCTACCTATTTTATAACAAAAACAACAGCAAAAAGTTTTAAACCATCGTTGCACAAATATGATTTAATGATTAATGTTCTACAGCCAAATTACAATATGAATAAATCATTAAAGACAATTTGCGAAGTGTCTATACTAGATGTCCAATCACCAATTCGATCCGGCGAATAGTAGGCGTTACTGACAATTGTTTCATTAAATATGATGTAACCAAACGGGCACGTAAAGAACAAAAGTCAATATTAAAGTGAACTAAATGACTCATAACTTTCCCCAGCGCACGCTTAGTACAAATGCAAAGTTTTAATTAACGTTTTAAAAACTTTCTATTCATATACAAAAGTTCGAGCGCGTGTTGATTGTTTGAAATTTGCATCTTAATTGATGTAATTCTGAAGTTTGATCACTCCAATTGTTACTTTATTGGACAGATTTATTTCACCTCATACTTCTTTGTTATTATCATGTTCTCCTCGTATTATATCAATCGCAAATCATATAGAAGTTTTTCGCAAAAGAAAATTGCTTCAATTGCCGTTTTCATATGAATGTGTGATCAATAAAGTAACCCTGTCAAAAAGATAAATGTTACATAAAAAGTTAGTATAGGTAGGTGTACTGAGCCAACAATGTCCCTCGATCCATACAAACAGGTTGTTTGTCAATTTCCCGATGACGCAGCGCGTTGTCAAAGCATAGCCGCTCGCTTGTGCACATAAACAGTTCAGTCGCGACCGACGACTCCACCTCCCACTTGCCCCCCTCGGGGAGAATCTCCCATCTCCCCGCTGCCCCATTTTTCACGAGTATTTAGCATGCCGTGGTCTGATCCAACTCCCACCTCCCCAAGCTTCGCATGTTTATGCCATAAATTTTTGTTATGACAACACACGGTCAGCTGAGCCATACATTTATTCAATGCGTATATAAGACATGTTGTTTGTTAATAGCTTGTATTCGTGTTATTAGATTTTGTAAATTGTTTCGTTGTCTAATCTTTCCTGGCAGTAATTTGCCAGCTTTATAGGGTTTGAGTCATTAATTAAAATACAAAATCGTTTCGTGTCTTTTATTAGCCGTGCCTTCACCCAATGCTTTATTATCATTCTTTTCAATTTCTTTCCTTATTGTGTTTTAAATTTCTTCAAAGTGATGAGGGAGCGTTTTATAACAAAATTGAAACTATAGAAATCCTTAATTTGAAAGTGTACGTTTAAAAGACAGTATAAATTGAGGTTAAGTTTGAGATTACGATCGGATATCAATAAGGATTAGTGCATAACCATGAGCGAGCGAGTTCTCATTCCGCTCCGTCAGCACAATAACCGCTGTGGAGGTGCGCCCAGCGCCGCTGAGTCGGCAATACTGTGGTCTTGCCGACTGGGCCGTGAGTCAGCACGAGCCGACACGAAACGCCATGACTCATGACTCGACGTAATTCGGACTGGGATCGCCCGCCGTCAGCCGAAATAAGTGGATTGCTGCTTCACGACTGAATGATTTCGTTTTAAAGGGCGCCCTCTGATGTCATTACTTCATGCTTATGTTCTCGGCTTCGTTATATCCTTCTCTGTATAAAGAATTTCAAAACACTGATAATGTTGTACCTTTAAGAATGTTGCAAGATTAAATTTACAAAAAACGTACCTAAGGATTAAAACGTGGCCTGAATTTTGTTTTGACAAGAATACTGAATGTTGCCCGATTTGCATACATACACAGTAAAGTAGCGGAGGGTAATTTGATACCAAAATATAAATATTTCTTGCGTTTGAAGACTCACACACTTCACTGGAATGAGCAAAGTGAGGTTATGCGTTCTACATCGTGTCTGCGTTCCTACTTTACATACACGTGTTTGTTTTAATGAAGAGCCTACAAATTAGAATGTATTACGTGTCTGCTTAATGACAATTTCAAATAAGCGGTGACGTACTAAAAGGAGTTTCTTGTAAACATGCATTTATGTTAATATCAAATGAATTAAACAAGCACTAATGTTATCGGTTCTTCGATCTAATCACATAACATAAATAGTAATAGTAGTCGGTGTAACGTTTTCTTCGCTTGAATGTCAGGAGAAACCGTTTCCAATTACCATCAAAGCTACCAACAAGGCTGTTCTAATAACTTAAAAGTTCAAAAGTTCATTATAATATGTATAGACCGGCCCCCACTTTTATTCGAACATCAAAGGTTTTGAATAGAACTGAAGGGTTTCGTATTACCGTTGTGTTCGGGACACAAATCACTTTGTTTGAGTTAGTTTATTAATAAAACACTTTCAAGGTTGCCTTTTTTTATCAATTGCCAAAGGGATAATTTGCTTGTTTTATTGACAAACAAAAAGGTCTTCAAATTATCCCAACATGCCCATAAAAATATATAAACACAGCTAAAGGAAAATCGCGTCAGCGTCCGAATAAGATTCAATTTAGATTAACTCGATATCGAAGTAATGTAATAACGTTTTATTTCTGTCTTATTAATATTAAAATAAGTTTATTTTTGTATATCGAATTACTAAATCTTTTGTTTTTTTTACAGAGAGTTGAGCGCGAGACTACAAAAAGTCCGGCGACTACTGGCGGCAGGAAGAAAACGTCAGCCGTGAGGAGCAACGGACAAATAGCACCCACAGAGCCACCGCCACAACCTGCAGGTAAACAAAACTTTTTATTATTACACCCACGTAACAAATCTCCTTTGTTCGTTCATCACATAAACTTGCCAACTTTAGAAGAAAACAATAAAAGCCAAAATTTATGGCGCTGTTACAAAGTTATCTATTTTTGCTGTGAATATATTGCTTCAATAGACGTGAATTTCGCTCGATGGTCACATAAAAGAAATGTTTTTGTAGTGAAAGTGGTTTGATTGATTACTTTAGGTAATCACAGGCGTTATCTAAAAGTCGTTTACAGCTACGTCTGGATTTCTTCTATTGATTAGATCAGTCTGAATGATTATACTCTTACTTTTTTGTAAAGGTAGCGTCTATATGAGCGTCCAGCCATTTCGGAAATTAACGAGATCATGAATACTTTGACGGATATTTCCGCAGATAACTTGATGTTCTGGTCCAAGTATCGATTGAATTTGTTTTCACCCACACGAATCGTAGCATCTTCCATGTCTCAATCGACGTAGCGTGCAATATACGAAAAGGGATAGTTACAAAAGCTCTCCCGGGATATGTCCGAGCTCCCGGCTTAATAGGATAAAATTCAGAACGTTCAGGTGTATTGAGTGGTACCGTGACCGAGCCATTCCTATTAAATTGAATGCACTATTCACTAAAGCTTTTTCTTTTTCATAAACATGAATGCAATGACAAGCGGTTGTAAAATAAATACGTTTCTAAACCCAATTACTTTTGTATTTTTGTGTTTTTTGGGTATTTTCTCTTCGCGATGTATTTAAGGATGATTTTGCGTTTTACTTATAAATCAAAAGAGGCCAAATTAGTGGCGTAAAAAGTTAATATACATGGCCTTTAAATTTAATCTTGCCATAGAACCGGTTGCTTTATCTTCCTTTGTTTCACGCATAGTAAAGCAGCTTACAGTCTACTACGCATATCTAAAATTACCCTGTTGACTTTGAAATATGAGTTCAGATAAATTTTTGGGTCAGTATAAATTGTGGGTCGTTACACGGACGTCTTTAGGTACATCCTTGTGAATATATAGATAAGCGTGTCTCAAATTTTACGGCTTTTACTCCATACGTTGGCACTTTGCCAGACGACGGCTATAAACGGGTTACTTAAACTTAAATAGTACATTCTCCCACAGCTGGGTTTCGTGCATTTGCAGCTAACTCGAAAACCGTCTACATATACAGATTTCATATATGTATTAAGTAAATTGAATAATATTTCTTAAGAAAAATGCTTGTTCATATTTTTGAAGGACGATGTACGAAACCTATCGCACATCTACGTATAAGTCCTTAACTTTTTCGTCTACAATGAAAAATATTTTAGAAAAACGTTTGCCTTTTTTTCGAGTTATTTGAAAAAAACGAGACATATTCTTGCAATCCAGTAATAATATAAGACGTAATACGAATGTATTTTCAGCGCGGATGAAAAGTATGAACGATGTGTATATTACCAAGTCATTTATTATTCGAACTAACATTTTGTATACATATTAATCATTTCGATTTATTGTCTGATTTGAAACCGCTACAGAACGTATAAAAATACTAGTAAAATAAATAAATCTGTGATGGTACGGTTATAAATATAGGATGTACATTTACCCCATACTTCTTCGCTAATGGATGATCCTGCTACGCCTTTGACTGCATCCAAGATGGATGGCATCCATTTGCAATAGAATGATTTACCTTCCTATAGATACAGCTTTCTAAGTCCTTGCGACATTACTGCATCGGGTATCTTAATCTCTCTTGTGTTTGGTAAGAGTTCATACCGACAAAGGAGTACGGTATTTTATAATGCGAAATTCTTTACTGTGTGAATTGTTTATATTCAATTATCTTTTGTTTCCTACGTCGCGCGTCGTGTGTGAACTGGGCATCGTTGTTTTGTCTCGTCTCTTGTTTATTATAAACACAACTTTTGTAATAATTAGTTTGTGTTATTGTGATTCTTTTGTATAATATTTTATGTTATAATATCGGGATTCAATAAATATACTTATTACTTATTATTATTATCTAGCGACCCACCTTAGAGAATTATAGTCAGAAAAACCTTCCTTTTTAATCACTCTATCCATTGGTGATGTATACATTCAGTATGTATAGATACATGCACAAATGAATGTATAATGTTTATAGAATTTCCACAGATAATACGAGTAGGTATCTCCAGTATCCAACGCCAGCTATTTAAGCTCTGGTTTAGTGTATTTCTAGGTAAGAGCGGATTTCGCCATTGTCGAGTATTAAAGACCCGCAAGCCGGCGGTATTAACATAATGAACACGACCAATCCACGAAATAACCCTCGATTTATACGTCTGTTCCTGCTAACTACCACGGTAATAAGGATACTCTATGTATATACGCTTAGCAAAGCATTTAATTACAACAGCAGTATATTGATCTAGGACTGAATAAAGAACATTTTAAAACTCTTTACTTTCCAAGAATGCAAAGATAAATTATTGTTTTCTTTGTGAGTTTAATTACCTATCCACTTAATCTAAACGAGTAAAAACCTGACTCGAGCTCAGGAATCTTTTGTTCCTTTTTAACTTTCGAAAACTTTCAGTGTTTTTAAATCCGTTTACTCTTTGTAGCATCTTAATGTTTAACTCCAATTTAGTACGAAACGGAAAATAGGAAGCGAAATTCCCCTTTGTCCGTTACGATGTTATCCTTTGAGTGAAATAATATGTCCGCGATAAAGGGAGATAAAACGTGCTTTCATTTTGTGCGATGGGTGCGAGTGACAGCGTGACGTCACAGAATGGCCGCCGGCCGGGGGGCAGAGGGGATGATATACGTGATGCGTACATGTGTCATATAAATCAAATGGAACTGCGTACTATGTCTTTACACACAGCTCTGATAGCAACGCCACGTGCATCTTTTTATACATCATCGTTGTTATATAACAATGTTTGTTATAGAGTTAGGTACCCAGTTGTTATGATCATGTGTACACACAGTATTAATCACTCCACATGTTAAACGGATTAGTTATCACAGTTTGCTGTTATTAACTACTTGAATTAATCCCCTAGTATGTGTATTCCATTACATGCAACTCGGAATAGAACATGCGTATTGTTAACTACGAGTGGATCTAGGCTGCAATTAGTATGTTTTGCTACAATTCAACTATTTGAAAAATTTCATGATGCATTACTATTCATATCTAAAAGAGTCTTGTTAATTATTTCGTAAATAAGTCACAGAACATTTTTATAACGCTGACCTAAAGTATTTACATGAAAAAGAGTTCGAATCTACCACCCTTTATATATGCAAATTTTGAATTTTTATCCGCTTTTATAAACCATGATACATACTAAAAATTGTTTGCATTTTAAACTCCATTTTATCAACTTCCACACGTATATTAAATAATAAATAATAATCTGTTTTATAGCTTAATGTTGACTCTACATTTAGTGATGCATTTACGTAACATAAACATAGCCATGAGAAAGTTATTGTATACTTAACAAGTTGGCAAGTTTTGCCCAGGGGCCAGTGTATTTATATGTATGTATTCAAACGGCAGCTAACTTTATATTGGCTTGGAACTACGAAGTTGTGAACAAGCGTGGGCTCGGAACAAATATTGCTCGGATCGTTGGAACTTTGTTCCCATTGTTGTTGATCGTTCCAAGTTCGGTCACTTTCGTTCAACGTTCGCGACCTGCTCCATCGGCCAGCGTGAGACCAACTTTTGAATGTGAAAATAGCTAAGTTACCAAGGTTGGTAACAACTTCTGTTGGTACCGTTCAGTAAACAATACCGTTTTACATAATTGATAATCTTGTTCTGCTTCATAAAAACCTTGAACATGTTTGCTGGAATTACGTTCCTTGCCATATATGGCTTCAAAAATGTTTGCTGTTTACATATTTGTATCTGATTTCATATAACGATAGGTGGTCAAAATATTGAAATATTCATATTTATACAATTCATACTATGTTATGTTACAGCTTTACCTAAAATAGAATAAAAAAATGTTTTATTTGAATTCGAATCGTTTTATGCAAAACTAAAATGTTCGAATGCAATCCTTTGTTTTATATTTGTTATATTGTTAATCTGTTGAAATGTTAACTGCAGATTCGAGGAAAACTATACAACAAACATTAAATTAACATAGATATAACAATGTTTTGTGTAATTAACACAAATTGGAAATTATTGGAATAGTGCCATTTAAATAGAACATAATTGATATCCAAATTAGCAATGGGTATATAGGCAAAGCTTTAGTGGGGACGTCTGGCAAAGCTATCGACTGTGTACCTCTTCAAATACGTATGCAGTGTTGTGTATTCACAAAGCGACGTGGAAGCGACAGTCCTTTGTGTCAGTTAACGGAATTCGGATATTGGATAAGCTTTCGCGGTGCCGGGGCCTGCTTGTTTACCTAACAATTTGATTTTAATTGGTTTCGCCGTACTACCGTCGCGCTGCGTCGTGTCGGGCTCGTGTCGTTCCCGTTTAAAATCTATACACTCAATTATCGTATTGCAGTCATAGTGCGGTGTTTATGTTGTTAATAGACGTTCGGCTAGCCTTGTTTATTAATCGGGTTTTAAATTACAACGGAAATGTTTTACTGTTATTTAATACGAACATGTCGGCAATAAAAATTTAGTTGGTAACGGGAGCTATGAACTGGAAGTCAATTCTTGTGTTCCTGTTATGAGATAGCGATCGATAAATATACACTAGTCAAACTGATCAAGGTTTGGCTCGGATATTTGTCAGCAATAACTCAATGTACGGATTAATAATGTACATTAGTTAACCTCTAATATCGTGTTACGTCTGTTATACCTATAACGCCTTTATTACATAATGATGTTTGACAACCATGTCGTGTCATACTAATTTGCACATTTCCTTTGATTATATTAACCTCTCCATATAAAATTAACATATTTATATAATTTATGTTAATTTTATAGAAAGCGATGAATAGAATTAAAATTTCGGGCATAAAAATATTGAAATCTGCCTGATTCATCGTGACAGATTGGATGGTTTTGATAGCTAAACGTGAATTTATGTAGTCTACGTTTCTAATTTAAAGTTCATGAATTCTAAATGGCAAATGAAGAAGATAGCTCCATTGAAGCATAATTTTATCTCATTGACAGATTTATTCTATCTTGATATTCGGTAACGAAGTAATCTGCATTCCGACGGCGGAGCATCGCAAATTTTGCGTGTACGCCCGCTGCCTCGTGCAGTTTGCATAACTTTACATATTTACCTTTAAATGCGCCAGAGAACACCGGTACTGCGGTATGTCTAGTGTATACGTTCATACACGAATCTAAGCTCTAAGGATAACAAAACAATGCTTATTTATTTTCTCGGTATGCAGTCTTGAGATTAAGATATGCGATTCGTGACCCAAAAACTTGTTTTAACTGTAAGTTATGATTATGCAATCCACTGTACACGTACGCAGACGTTATCACACTTAAGTGCAAAATGGTGTAGTCAATAATAAAACATCCTCAAGGCAGCCCCTTTTACATGTGAATATTATACGAGTTTAGGAAACCGGGCGTACATTAATACACATTATGCCCCTTTATCATACTTTGCTTCCCCCACTGCCCTTGTAAAGTTGGAAAAAAAATAACAATATTAAATTTGCATGCCGACGAAACTGGCTGAGGCACGCGACGAACCCTCCCGCGGGCGTCGGGGTGGTCGGGGCGAATGGGGGCGAACGGGAAAATTGTGACACGTCTAGCGCACGTTTTGTGGGGTGGCGTTAGAATTCGTGCAGGAATGCACTGTCACCCCAATCTTTGCTCCGTAATAACCCTCACCTGGTAATGACGTGGAGTTCGAGACAATCGGTGTGAAATTATGTCATTTGCTACGCGGGGGTGCAATTTAGCTAGAAGCAAAAATGTTATTGTTTTATTTATGTGTAGTTTACCATTTTTAGACTACTCTACAAGATTATTTCTCCACAGAACATACCTAATTTGATTAATTGACACAATGTAAACTTAGAAGTTTATATAAAACACGACTGCCTTAATTAACGTTGTAGTAATGAGTCACGTCTATTTTCCTCGTGTATTCTATGTTTTGTTTTGATATAAAACAGGCACCATGATGAAGTGCACAAACGCATGACAGCCGCATCCGGCCCACAATTGCGCGAAGGTCAGTGACACGACGCCACGCGAGCGTGCACGTGAATCAACATCTACTTAATTAAAAAGAAAAGCGTCTAAGACTTTGAACACTTTATGTATATTATTTCGCCTGTAGTCGCCATCACCTCGTCGAAATACGTGTATTTATTTGATATACGAAAACCATAGAATAGAGACAGACTTTTCATAGAATATAAACAGAATTAAGACTGCACGGATGGTCAGTATAGTATTCAGTGGTCAGAGCCGTAAGTTTATAGTCCAAGTGTTGCTTGAATTATTGAAAATTTGAAACTGTCTGTTTCTAGATAAACAGTGTTTGTAGTTTCCCTAAACGGGTTACATACACACAGAACCTTCTGAACACCATTAATATAGTCACGTCTGGACCCCGTGTTCATTTGTACAAATTAAATTTTGTTGCTTGATGCTGATAATAGATGTCGCTACTTGTGCTGTTCAAGCGGTTTCGAAAGGTACTTTAACAATAAACAAAAGTGTTTCTCCACAAAAACATTACACAATAACCATACAAAGAACTTTTTATATTGTGATGTAACCGCATTCGCTAAAAAACTTGTATTTAATAAGTTTTTTTCAATACCGAAAGCAGGGTTTGAGCGCAACTATAGTGTAAAAAATAATGGTTAGTATATTTTCCGATCCCTCCACAGACAGCCGAATGCCCTTTTTATGTCGGGTCGACCGTTATGGAAGATTTATGAGGGCACGCTCGAGCCGGCTTTCAGAGCTCATTTAATTTTTATTGCATCGAGGTCGTGTAAAACGTGATAGTGACGGCGCGCCATTAATGTAATACGCCAATTGACAAACAATCATACTGAATAATTAACATCGTTTAATATTACATCACGCGATGATCTTCAGTCGCCGCGATCACTAATTAATATGTATTTATGTTGAACGAGCTAATTACAATTCTTGTATGGCTACATTATTAGAAACAGTCTTATAATATCCGTGTTTATATGCAGATTAGCGCGATTACAAGAACAATAGTCGGTGGAAATCGACACGGTGAAGAGCTCGGCACCTGCGTAAGCATAATAAATCGTTGCGGGCGCGTCACGTTGGCGTTACGTAAAGAACAATGGCCGGCTGGGAACGCGGCCGTGAACGCGACGCGAATCCTCTACACAGAATCTATTCCATTTATTTATTCAGAGTGACGTCTGAGTTAACAATATCGGTGTGGAATCGCAAATAGCCGGCAGTACCGTTTCCGTCCTCTGTGCCGTGTGCGGGACAAACAACCATTTGCATATTTTCGTCTGCTCGTGTTCGGCCTGCGGAATGTCCTAATTGTGTTATTGCAAATGTTAATGTTATTATTTCTGATTCATCATGGACAACAATTCAAATGTAGTAGTATTGTTGTAACATATAGTTTATACCATTTACCGAGGATTAGAAAGAATATATATTTGCGTATTTAGCAAAAGGTTTAAAGTCGTAAACTGGAAGAGACAATCCTTTATTCTGTTCAGTTGGCAAACGTTACGTTATTATGTGTACTTTCACCCCGATTCACCGTTACTTGAACTACTGAATATCGTCTATCTCTCTCGCACTTTGTGAACGCAATCTCTATCGCCTCATCTGTTACTTTAAAATAACGGACTAAGTAATCGTTAATTCATGGCTTCACATTTTTTGTCGCATTCAAACAGCTAGGCCATTGTAAAACCAAATCTTTCTATCGGAAAAATACGTAATTTTTATTCTGAGAACGGATTAATACGTAATCGGATTTCAGGTCATGCCACAGAAGCCATTGTGTTACCATCTCTATATTTAAATACTTATTTTGTGGGTAGGTGTTTCCGTGTCCAAATAGCCTCGGCTGAGAGAGACAACACTGGTAATAGCCACTGTAATGTATCTGCCTTTATTATGTCCTCTTTAGAAATTTATTGAACGAGCAGAAACAGCGCGATTTATATGTTTATTCAGGCCGGGTATCTGGCCTCGTTTGAACATGCTTTGAATGGAAACAAAGGTCTCTTAAATGTCTATTCACAATACCAACGTGAATATAATTATTCTTATTCATTTTGCAATTGAAATATAAACAGCATTCAATTTAATAGTTGAATTTATAAAATACAAATGTCAATTGTTCATCTAGTAACAAACATTGAATAAATATCTATTCAATGAAGTTAAAACGTAATTGCCTTCAAAATTCGCTTTTACTATTCTATCGATCATTTAGCCTTAATCGGAACATTGTGAAAGAGACCCTAATAAGGTCGTAAACGTAATATAGAGTCAAGGCGATCAGCCTCATTCCGCGCAAGTTTTAACAAGTGAAATCAGAACACGATCGTATTGAACACCAAAATGTGTTGTGTCTACACTATTCAAATCACACGTCAAGACCACAGAGGTCGTGTGTTTTACACGTCGACGCAAATGCATTCCTTACACAATTATCACGCTGCCGGTGGGTACTCTCGCTCCGTTATGACTTTTATTTGCCCTCCGATGAACGCATGTCCAGTACGAACTGGTTTTGAAACCAGCTCCATAAATACGAGTAGGGCGAGGCATGCAGGTCCTATCTGGATAATCTCTCACATACATTCGTCTCCCTCTAATCGCCGTAAACGGGAAGATTCATGGTGCCCTTAAAGGGAATTTTGCTGTCGAATCGTAATCGTTTCCTAGAAGAATTTATCGCCAGCCTTTTCGTAGAACCTGTTCCAATGCGGTCGCCTTTACATTAAAGGCTTTTGAGGTTGTATTTTTATTTTAAAAGTCTATCGAGTCGAATGGACCGTTAATTGGATTGAAATGCAGGCTTACATAATTAGACTAAAAAGGAAAAGGTAAGTTGGTTAATAAGAGTCTGTAAGTGAGCTGAAACAGAATACTCTTGATATTGCATTTGGAAACTAACGTTTTTGTAGAGCAACGTTTTACGAGTAAATGTAGAGTCATTCACTATCTAATAATGAGAAAGGAGAGATGTTCTAATGAGAAAAGTAAAAAAAAAATCAACAAAATATTTTAGCTTTAACCAAAGATTCAATTCAGATGAAGAACGAATCTAAAATTTTGTAAATAACGGTAGATATAAAAGCAATATAAATAAATCAAATAGCAGATTATAGTTACGACACTCGGATGTTATTTAAATTGAGTTTAAATTAAGAATACAATAATAATAGTTCCAAAGATGGCGTCGGGAATTACGTCAGCTGACGGCGCGGCGCGAGCGCATTAAATTGATCGTTGTGTTGTGTTGATTGACGCTCAGGGCCTTTTTTGCAGCAGTTTTTAAATACAGATCTGTGTCGCAGGCAACTATGTGAAGGACTTTAATAGGAAAAACTAACAAATCGTGTACAAATAGATGTTAATCATTTCCATTGTTAGTAATAGCGTACCTATTTAATAATCTATTGTATCGGTAATGCGGTACGAAATAGTTACTAAGCATCGATTAATATTTGTAATGAAGTTACTGTGTTTGTTTTTATACAATACAGTGCGTGTTTAAAACATCTCATAAACTGAGCGTAAATGTATACAGTAATAAACATTTACCAAAAATAACGGCTCATTACTAAGAGTCATAAGTTAGGAATTCTTTATTGAACACAATGAAATAATGATCCTTCAGATTCCAAATTAATATGACTGTTATGTTAAAAGAGGACAATAGCCTGAAGTGGTATAGGTAAACACTCATCAATAACAATTTATACCATTTATAGCTTATTTTGACTATTACCAGTCAGTATATTCCTGTCAGTGCGACTCTACCTGACACCTATTGGCTACCAATATTAACATAAAAACGTTTGGATATAAACCTTTTTATGTTCGACTGATTTAATTTACCTGTCTCAAAGTGCTTTGGTAGCAGCGGACCTGTCTTATACGTCTCATTTTATGTTCAAAATTTAAATATATCCTTTTTTTAACTATAGTTTTCGAGGTCAGTGGTTTGACCTTGATTCTGACTTTATCTAGATTTATTTGTGGCACACTTGTTTACATACATAAAAAACATGATAAAGAGTGCCCTTCCCTGCCCTCTCCGTATAAGTTATAACTGGTTTCAATACGAAACTGGTAGTTTAATAGCGCCAATTATAATACCATAGCAATTATTAATGTCTTACATGCAATTTTTTATCTTCATACAGAGGTAATGTTCATATACTATTTATGCATTATGTTTATAGCGAAGGAAACTGGCTTTATAACCACGCCTCAAATTAATTATCATAACAAACTCGTCATGACGGTATTTATAGCCATGTGTTTGTATTCATCTATACTAATATTATAAAGCTGAAGAGTTTGTTTGTTTGTTTGTTTGTTTGTTTGTTTGTTTGAACGCGCTAATCTCAGGAACTACTGGTCCGATTTGAAAAATTCTTTCAGTGTTGGATAGCTCATTTATTGAGGAAGGCTATAGGCTATATAACATCACGCTACAACCAATAGGAGCGGAGCATAAATGAAAAATGTCGCTAAAATTAAAAACCGTTGAAACTAAAACACGCGGACAAAGTCGCGGGGGACAGCTAGTACCTTATATAATTAAATAATTCTATTTATTCACAATAATTCCTTTACATGTTTCGCAATAATCCTTATATAATTCACATATTAAAGGACTAAATAACCATTTAAGGATTGAACGTTAGTCAGTTACATATCCATTTATGTATAAAAACAAGTCTAAAATTTTGTTTCAAAACTAAACCAACACATTTAAATCTATATTTTAAATTTTTGTATGCATAAATAATCATTCTAACTCATCAATGCTAATTTGTAATTCTAATTTATGCTATGAAATATTTTTTATTCACACGTGAAATGAATTAATCGAGGGCGAACGGAGACGCAGTCTGTTCGACTCCCGGGACTGTTGGGTATGATGGGGAAAATTAGGTCACATGGAAGATGATTACATGAAAATATTCGAAGGGTGCACACAGCCCAAAATGGCCGACACGACACGCGCAGTAATGACTGCCGGCCTTGGGCCTCGCAATCAACTTATTATTCAATCTCATGTCGCGAATTGGTCCGAGGTCTGTCGGCCGTTGACCCAGCCGCGGTTCCACTCCACTCGTTGTTAATGTTCTGCCCGTAGGCTAAATAGATTAAATTACATAACGTTGTATCTCATTAATTTTTCTCCTACTATGTATTACTTTTTTTGTCTGTTTATATTAAGTTGTTTTGATGTCTTTGGTCACCAATCAGACTTAATATCCACTTTTCATAGTTAGTTAGATCGTTAGGTGGAACTAGTTATTAAATAAAATGAAGTCCGGCTTTGTTCTCCGTAACTAAATGTAATTACTACATTAAAATAGTTGATCTTATCGGAAAGGGAGAATTGTTGTTAGTATTGGCATTCCTGAGGTCGTCGTTCGGCGCAGTTGACGTAAATCCGACACGGTCCGTTATGTCCTCTCGGAGAACAATAGATTGTTCGCGCTACTCGCCTAATGAGAAATGTTTGTTTTTCAGCTTTATACAATGGCTACTGCTCATTGTTGCTTTTATTACTATCTCTTTCAGATTAATAGAAATATCTTAATCCATTTAGTTATTTATGTGGACTTTATTGCTGGAATAACATACTCTTCTATTAATATAAATTCTTAAAACGATACCTTTATATTTAATAACCTTGTTTGTTCAACAAAAAGTAATTTATTTAATATACATTTTAATTCTATGAATATTGTTTGTTACACAACAACATAATAGTACAAAACGGGTTATAAATTAGAGGCAACGTCGCCGTTTCGGAGTAGTTCGACCTTGATTGAAGGCTCATTAGCCGTGTCGAGTCAAGACGAGCGAGACTACGCATCGAACCGGTCTCGGTCGTGAGCCCGGATGATTTATGCCCCTGCCTTTATAAAGACTGTTGTTTTTTTTCACTAGACCGGTTTGCCCGTCTCTCCCCGCTCAGTTTTTGTTGCGCTACCTGGATGCCGCGGAAAAAATATAGTGTCAGCTTTTTACCATCGTAATAATAATACTAAACATTCCTTTTGTAGCACATGCGGACGTGGCCAGTACTAGGTAGGAACGTGATGTGATGGCGTTGTGGCTTCATTATATTAATGGACTCGACCGGATGAATACAAAGACGGGGCCTTTAAACTTTATCGCGTGTAGAATACGTGTTCCCCGGTACACGCGGCATGAAATTGAATTTATGATTCATATGATAGTAATCTTCGAACTACTAATTTAAGTAAGAATATCATATGTAAATTAAACAATATAATTTATTCCAATGAATTCTTTGTTGTCTTACAAGCAGATAAAGCGTTCTTCGAAACCGATATTTTAATCAGTCATTAGTATATAATTGCTGTAAAAATAAACAGTAATCTAATCCAGTAATTTTATCTCGCTTTGCAAATAATTGAAATATGTATTAATTAATATGATGACGGAGTAATAATACTTGTTTGTAATAAGTATGCAAATACATGACTCGATACTTTTCAAGTAACTAATGTTTATAATAATAATTATCGACGGGATAATGTTTGCAAGGTTATTTTCCTCAAAATTCTTCCTCAAGTACCTAGTCATAACTACTGCATAAATATGATAAATCAAGAAGTTCGGACGACCTTTATTTGACATTGGCGGGCTCGCCTGTCTCGCTCTACAGTTTTTGTTGCACATTTTTTTTGCTCATAATTTATTTATCAGCCGCCATTTTATTTACCACCTGCCGCGGTCGTTACCCGCACAGAAAAACTCCCCTTCTGTAACAAAAGATATTCCCAAAGTTATTCTTACTTATAATTACAGCTCACAAAGCATTTCGGGCAGAAAGCATTTTTTTGTAGGCCAGCAAAAAATCTCTCTTTAATTTTTTGAAAAAGAGGCATTCTCCTGCTTAAATATGGGTCTATATGGACCTGTTTTTTTGTACGTGAAAAAATGTAAACAATTCATGCGCTGCGGAATAGGGATTTACTGTGAGATCCATATGTTATCCCCCGTTTCGCTAAAATGGTCGATAACAATGGATAGTAAATGTTGATTGTATGACAGATTTACAACAGTATTGTGTATGTGAGTGACATAGTTACGGCAGGTCACAATGTCGTGAGACAGACGAGCATAACTGTTCGCTTTTCACTTCGGAGCTGTCGCTAAATACTAATCTACTGCTTATTTACACAGCTTGCGACATGTGTACGTGTCATGAATTTATTTAACACGTTATCGTTACACAGTCCGTATGTAATTTAATGATAACAATTTAGTAAGATAGCGAATTTGTTATTTAAAGTTCTCTTCTGGAGCAAAGGTTATAAAACTAATCATGTATTTGATAAGTTTGTTGTTTTCCTTGTTGATATACGTGATTTAAATGATTGTCTCATCTTAACTAATACAGAGCTGTATAAGGTCATCCTTCTGATAATGAAGTAACATGTAAACAAGAATCTTTTGAGCAAGAATGAGGATAAATACTCTTATTGATGATAATAAAAATAATTGAAGAAGTAATCACCAAGTCCCAATGTTATTACAATTTTTTATTTGTTAACCAGACTCATAATTAAAATTCAAGCGTCCTTCAATTCCATTCGATATTAAGTCAAGTTAATGGACTTTATAATTATATTATAAACGTCACAAAAGAAAAAGGAAAATAATGTTTGTCGTGAAATGAAAAAAGTAAGTAGGTTGGATGTATATGTATTATCATTATATGTTACATTTTGCTTCAGAACAAGAACAGAAATAGTTGTAAACACGTGAAGCTGGAAGTTAACTTTAAACACCTGCACACATTTAAATGTTCTTTGTAATATATAATCCGTACGTACTAATATTCAAAATAGGAAAGTAACTTCTGTTGTTGTTTCTAGTAAAGGCACTTGCACGGCTTAACCGCTGAACCGATTTGGATAAAACCTGGCATGGGGTAAACATGGAACCTAAGATACTAGGCTACTTTTTGCCGCGATAACCGACACACACGCTGGCGGAGCCGAGGGTAACAGCTAGTACATCAATTTTGTTAATTTACATTTAAAATTAAAACCTAAATTGTCAGGTATAAAAGTAATACAAATGAGAATGGTTACGAAATTTTGTGTTTCCACTGTTTTTAGTAATCCTTGCCTGGTATAGGTGACTTTGATATAACCTTTAGAACAACTGAACTAATATTAAGTTTTAAATGTAGGCATGATAAAAGACAGCTGTGTAATAATATTTTGGAAGTTTATCAATATCTATTAAATATTCAGATGTATTTTTTTGTTTCTTTTTTTTTCTCACAGCTGTTTATATTTGAAGTAGCTAATGTAACCATTGACTTGTCTGCGTTGTTTCAAGTGAATTAAAATTAAAACCATTCATTACATTGAAACTTATTTTGTATAACATTGTTAAGATCATTATTATTCAACAGTTGATAGTCAGGTAGGCTTCGTGAGAATCTTAATAATATGTTAATTAATGCTTTAAAGTTCAAACTGACTTCGAATATCAAATGTCATCTAGATACAGGTTTTTAAATATCACGGTGCTTGTAAAACTTGAAAGTAAAAGGTTATCATTGCAGACATCGATAGCAAATTAAAAAATCAACAAACTTTCTCAATTAAGTGAAGCATACTGACAGTTGTCAAAGAAGTTGTAAGCGGATATAAATCTCAGTTTAGTTCGATATTGCCCGCAACCGCTCCTGCCAACTTAACAAAACTTCTCAAAAGAAATGCCGAACTTTTAATGCTCTTTCCTCGGATTCTAATAATAGGGGAAAACTTCGTCTTTTGCGGTTCTTTATTACAACTTCACAAAGAGTATTTATATAATTGATTATATAAGAAGTTACATTACATTTGCCTTAATGAATTTAATTACAATAATATTACGTTATAAAGATATTTATGTACCAACCTACCTACGGGTTTCTGTTTTCATGACAGATACGATGTTCGTTTATACGATAACAATTCTAATTAAAATGTTCATTACATTATCGTATTATGTTTATATTATGGAAATATTTTTCATTTTTATAAAGGATAAAAACGCCAGCTACTCGAGATCTGACCTCTACTTGACACTCTTGACACTGAATTGTTTTATTCTATAGTTATATGTTTATTTAAAACCTGTCTGAAGAGTCAACGAAACATTCTTTATGTTTAAAAATATTTTGCATTATTCATTCGAAACTGAACACTCCACAAACTCATTTAGCAAAGGACTTTCTCATTGGTAGTTAAAGACGTCAATGTTTATTTAGAAACCTGATCCAAAGTGTTTGGTCCCATTACTGCGGCATGCCGGGGTCGTGCCCTCACTTGTGTCAGATCAGATGGCCGACTTCTGCTAAACGAGCTCGCTGTAAGATAACTCTTATTATGTTTTGACTTACCACGTGACCTTTGCGTTATCACGAATTTTGATATTTGATACTCTACAGCTGGACCTCATACCGTTTGGTTTATTATAATTACATTGGAACGTGGTTTGTGTACTGTTAATGTCGTGCTAATTATAGTTTCTTGTAATGTTTTCCTTGATGGAGGTCGGCTCGGTCTAATGCCTAGCTTGTTGATTTATTAAAATTAAAATGTTCTGAGAACTCCATGAAAAAATATCTGTATTTTATTTTTATTTTGGCGTTTGTTCTCTATTGTAATTATGTAAAGACTTTGGAATTTGGAAGTAGAACTTAGGTAAGAAATAAATTAATTTAGTTCTTTTTTACAAATAAAAATCCATTAAAATTAACAGCTGAACTGAATAATGTCCTATAAAACTGAATGGAAGTGAACTATTCTTTGATGCAGATGCACAAGTTATTTATTCTTTTATGTGTCTCACCTGCCGCTACAATATTTCATTTAACCTTGAACAATATTGCCAACTAAAAAACACGTGGCGAGCGACTGGATTCAATCAGCCCATCAGCCCATTCAAACCATTTTTGTAGTTCCTTGCTTTATCAAAACAAGTTTGGGTATTTACAGCTGGTATTTAAAAACAATGCAGGTATAATATTCATTTATTATTATTTTATAGCCTTTTGTTGTAAAAAATTCAGAACTTTATTCAGTATTTCTAGTTTTACTTGATCTCATTTTAATTCCGTAATAAAATCCTTTGATCAAATTTGTATAGGGCTACTGTGGTACGTCCATAAGCTTTATGTTAGACGGTCATAGATAGATTCCCCTCTGTAAGTAGTAAAGGATGGGGGCTGATTTCAAAAGGATCGGTAGTAGTTGCTCCATATAATTCATTCACTATTCATGATTTATTTACAAACTTCAGTAGGTACTTAACCGTATATTGCTTATAATTATCGCTTGCAGACTTATTATTATGAAAACATTTATCAATATATCAGATAAATTTCCTCGAATTTAGAATGATATACTAAATTAATCCACGTAATTTAACGATAAATATCGTACGATAGTCACAAATATAATGTTTATTCCCAAATAGGTATAATTAGGATCTGTTGTTTTTATTAGTCGAGTCACCCTGAACAAGGTTGTTATTGTAGGTATTTAATTTATCAACGGAAAACCTTATCTAATATTATCTGTTCGAATCGTTCATAAGTAAACATTCACGCGTTTTGCAATCTACCACTAGAATTCACTAGATTGTTATTCTTATCAGTTTTATAAGTGTACGATAAAGGATGCTTATCGTGTTTATCGCACGTACGATAACAACTGAGTATCCCTTTGTCGCAACACTGCGATAGCAAACGACGATTTTTTATTGCCACTTCCTATGACAACACATAATTATAGTTTATCATTTTATATCCGTCAGCCTTATGATGACACAGCTATCATATTGCTCGCGACGTATTACAGAATATCTTTGTTATTGTTAAATATTAAAAATAGTGTAGCATTTCGCTAACTATCAACATACATTTTTATGTTTACCTATTATAGAAACTAGCAAATAAACATTTTACTTGCAATAAGTAAGACATTTTGTTTTTATTTTTATAATATAACAATCATAAAGATCAAAAGTAGCTAAATGGGCCTCGGCGACGAATAAATCCATCCTCATCAACGGTACATGACGAGAGTTACATTTAAGTGGGTATAGCAGCCTCTGTCAGCGGACACGCAATTGATTATGATAGATGGCCAACTGTACCGTTACTAAGAGAATGTTTGCTATGTAGAAAGCATGGTGTTCCGCACTCACTTTCTATGATGCAATCATGCACTCACGTAGGAAATCCAAACGTTTTTGTTGTTATTCACTCAAGCATCAACAACTTCATTTCCGTTGACTTTGAGCGCTGTTTCTAAGACTGCTTCGTTTACGTATCGTTGATAACTGTAATCATTAATCCGTCACTATAAATCACGATTGTAAGGAAACAACGGTATAAATCTGGTATACTATGTCGTTATAAAAGTATGAACCGATTAAACTGGTGAAACTTCTCGTGCCTAACTTAAACATTACAGTTTTATAACGATAAAGACTGTAAAGTCAATTATAAACTGATCCGGTTTGAATGGACGCGAGTCAGCTACACTATCAAGAATTAACATACAAGGAACTGCAGTTTAACAGGCAATTAATTAGCGCAATGGACCGTTGGGTGGAGTGACCCGAAGGAGTGGCGGTCTCATTAACCGACGAAGTCAGGCTCACAATTTATAGAGCTATTAAAATTCAAATTAGCGAAAGTTAATTCATTGATATATTGTGTCACTGCTCCTTGCCATTTTGTTATTCAGAAATAGACCGAAATTTATTAATGTAGTTTATTAATTTTGAGTGTGTTGTAGTGACCTAGCGATTCAATGAACGGATTTGTGTGCACAAGGTTGCAGGTTCGAACCCATTACAGGCAAGCACTAATGTGCCTTTGTCAAATCTATATGTACTTTCTTAATAATCCTAAGACATCGTTGATAATCAATGAAGAAAAACATCGTGAGGAAACATGGATACCAAAAATTAGAATCTGAAATCGGCAACCCGCAATGAGCAAGCGTGGTGATCAATGCTCGTTCCTTCTCTACATGAGAAGAGGCCTGTGCCCAGCAGTGGGACATTTAAAGGCCGGTATTATAATATCCAACATAAGCATTCTTCCTTATTAAAGTGAGCTAACTTCTGTTACTCATTTACCTACTTTAACAACTACTACACAAGGATAAGTGAAGTACAAAAAAACCTTTTATTTTGTCTGAAGGTCATTCAGTCCCTTTTTATTACTACCCCAGGTAAAATGGGTACGTCGTGTGACCTTTGTATCAACACCCGGCAGCCCTCGCCTATTGCGACTACAAAAACCAGAAAGACTATCATCTGATCTTACTACTTAAACTTATTCGTTGTTTTGACCGTTGACAGCTGTTAAAGCTTCAAACCAAAAGACAAATTAATTTACTATAAAGTCAAGAAAGGTCTCGATGTATCAAGAAGTGGTATAAGTAGGTAAATGCTTAATATCTTTAATCGAACGCTCATAGCAGCTACTCAGAAACATTATTTTTAATTCGATACAATAATAAAATTAATTACAAAACTGTGAACTTGAGCTATGTTATCAAGCGAGGTTATCGAAACGGGAATTTTGTTTGACACAATATATGTTTCATGTATTAAATTCTGCTGAACGACAATAGTAATTCCCAGCTGTAATTCTATACTTAGTTTTTGATGAACTGAGCGTTTATATTGATTGCGTTGTAAGTATTAAAAAATATGATCTATGTTAGTGTTTACTTGCAGTAGATTCAGCAAATAATGCGCTTTAAATGTTTATTTCTCACCTTTAAAACGGTTTAAGTGAATTTTAATTGAACCAATAATATTTATTTGTTACGCAGTTTTAGATATATGTATTATACATATACAGATAATAATAATAATAATAGTTTATTTCAAACAACTTAATACTAATTTACAAGGTAATGTGGCAACAATTTTAATGTGAGCAAAAAGATTAAAGAAAAGAGATAGATATATGCTACTGTTTTGAAATTCGTTTTTTTTTTAGTTTTTTGTACCAATCGTTTTTGTAATCGATATAGAGGTCATACTTTTAGTTTTTTGCAACGACAAAAAATTCACCCTGTATATGCTTGCAATAATTTAGTTTCAGCTAGATCACAACGTCAAGAAATATCCAAGAGGAAAATAACCAAATAACAAGTAGCAACATTATTCTCATTAGATTATTCTATCTACAAGCTCTTTAAAATCCATATTTTCTTACATAATATTAAGGTATCCAAAATAACCTTGAAAAATAAAGTTCATGATATTTAGCAGAATTATAGGTATTATGTATAGTTGAAGGCAACTTTAGTATTGGAAACTATTACGGGTTGTTTAATGCATGTATATGATTGTATATGTTTTAATATTACAGGAAAAAAGTACTGAATTATATTTATAATGTACTCAGTTCCTTACCTGATAAAATCTGTAGATAGTTATATCAGGCGACTGATAAAAATAACACTTATTTACGATTCCATTTCTTCGCTTATCTCACTTAAATATGACAAAGATGAAAAAGGTTTTTGTCGAGATTAAAGTAAATATAAACACTATCTATTGTTCTCTTATCGTAAGAAAACAAGGCCATGAGTTTGTTCAGATTAAACCTTGACACTAATAATTTATTGTTTTTTCTTATTTATTATGTATTAATTATTTATTTGTTTTTGTTTCAGGTATTGAGAGTTTTTCTTTAAAAACGTGTGTAAGTTTAATATGTAATTTTCCTGAATTAATCGCGTCGATCTGCTGTTGGTATTTAATTTAAAAATAGCAACTAAAAACTTTAGTTCAATTCTTGATAACAGCCTTTTTAGTAAATATTAATTAAATTCCTGTGACCATACTTAGTTATGCTTTAAAATTGGTTTCAAAGCCATTTTATGTTAATTTACCTTAAGGTAAAATAGACCTCAGAAAAGACTTACTTGCATTGACACAAAACGACCAATACTTTACGCTCGTAAAAACTAAACTTGTTTGATTGTTCAAATATAATCATAAAATTTAAAGTACATTTTGTCACCTCAGTTTATTATTAACATAATAGTCCAGGCAAATTGACTCATTTACAGAGATAAAAAAAGAAAAATGTTATCCAGAAACTTACGTTTTTAAATGGTTAAGAGGGTTAAAGTCAACATGAGGAAAATGAGTTATGTACCCAAGAAAGTCAGGGGATGATTTTAGGGGTTGAAAAGGGGTGAAAATGGATACATCTCTTGTTTTTTGCAATTTCACGCGAAATTTGATGTCCTACTGAAAAATGTTAAATACAAAAGTTGTAGATCTTGGAAAAATCTACAACTTTTGTGTAGGTCATTTTTTAATATAACCTCAAAATTTCAGAAAAAAATGCAAAAAATCAAAAAAATATATATTTTTTGTTTTTTACTTGTCAATTTCTCAAAAATAAATATTTTTTAACCAAACTTGCTGAAAGTACTCCTTTTTGTGTCCCAAATAACAAAAATAAATTTTAGATTGAAATATTAAAAACTGATTGAAAGATTCATTTTTTTCGGTCCGAAACACGTTGTTTTCAAAGTTACTTTTTACTACAGACAATCATCGTAGAGAGGTCATACAGGGCTCATTTTTTTCGTTTTGACGTCTACTTTTCAATGAAATAATAAAACAATACAGCTTACATTTAAAAACATGTCTAAAAATTGAAAAATATAAAAAAATAATTTTGCAAAAACAAATGTTTTGGTTATTGTTAAGAATTTGTTATAAATAAATAAAAAATTCAAAAACTAATAAGACCATTGAATTGTACGGGAAAAAGCACGAAGAAACATATGTTTTACTATTTAAATACATTTTTTATTTTTGTACAATACTGCTATAAACATTGTAATAGCATATTCCGTGTAGTTGAAAGATGTCAGGTAAGTACATACAATGCGATCGACTTTTACTTTAATTAAAAACAGTTTTTCATTTCTCGCGATGAAATTAATTAATTCAATTATTTTCTACATATTTTGATAAATAAATCGTCTTATAATATTTTTTTTTTACAAAATTTAAATTTGTACAAAATTATTTAAAACATGCTTTTAAATAATTGAATGTTTTTTTTTAAATGAAATTAACATGATTTAACATTTCATTTTATCAATAGAAATTTCAATATAAATCAAAGCCAAATATTAAAATTACACAAAGTTAGGTAAGTTTTAAAATAAATTTTATAAAACGTTTTGGAGTAAAGATAGTTGAATATGTTTTTGGAAGGAATATGGCTTTGATTTATATTGAAATTTCTATTGATAAAATGAAATGTTTAATCATGTTAATTTCATTTAAAAAAATCATTCAATTATTTAAAAGCATGTTTTAAATTATTTTGTACAAAAATTAATTATAAGACGTTTTATTTATCAAAATATGTAGAAAATAATTGAATTAATTAATTTGTTAATTTCATTATATAAAAACATAAATAATAAATCATGTTAATTTCATTTTAAAAAAACATTCAATTATTTAAAAGCATGTTTTAAATAAGTTTGTACAAATTTAAATTTTGTAAAAAAAAAATTAATTCTTAGACGATTTATTTATCAAAATATGTAGAAAATAATTGAATTAATTAATTTCATCGCGAGAAATGAAAAACTGTTTTTAATTAAAGTAAAAGTCGATCGCATTGTATGTACTTACCTGACATCTTTCAACTACACGGAATATGCTATTACAATGTTTATAGCAGTATTGTACAAAAATAAAAAATGTATTTAAATAGTAAAACATATGTTTCTTCGTGCTTTTTCCCGTACAATTCAATGGTCTTATTAGTTTTTGAATTTTTTATTTATTTATAACAAATTCTTAACAATAACCAAAACATTTGTTTTTGCAAAATTATTTTTTTATATTTTTCAATTTTTAGACATGTTTTTAAATGTAAGCTGTATTGTTTTATTATTTCATTGAAAAGTAGACGTCAAAACGAAAAAAATGAGCCCTGTATGACCTCTCTACGATGATTGTCTGTAGTAAAAAGTAACTTTGAAAACAACGTGTTTCGGACCGAAAAAAATGAATCTTTCAATCAGTTTTTAATATTTCAATCTAAAATTTATTTTTGTTATTTGGGACACAAAAAGGAGTACTTTCAGCAAGTTTGGTTAAAAAATATTTATTTTTGAGAAATTGACAAGTAAAAAACAAAAAATATATATTTTTTTGATTTTTTGCATTTTTTTCTGAAATTTTGAGGTTATATTAAAAAATGACCTACACAAAAGTTGTAGATTTTTCCAAGATCTACAACTTTTGTATTTAACATTTTTCAGTAGGACATCAAATTTCGCGTGAAATTGCAAAAAACAAGAGATGTATCCATTTTCACCCCTTTTCAACCCCTAAAATCATCCCCTGACTTTCTTGGGTACATAACTCATTTTCCTCATGTTGACTTTAACCCTCTTAACCATTTAAAAACGTAAGTTTCTGGATAACATTTTTTTGTTCTCCATATTCAACGTGCCTGGACTATAAAGCTGACTCACGTTCTTTACTGGTGAATGTTTGGTGCCGAGGTCGTCACACCATGGAAGCGCGTGGAGAATTAATTTCCCATGAGTCTCGTTCATCGTATGTAGGGTTGCCAGATCCGAAAAGCCGGACAGACGAGCCAGTTTTTCCGGACATTTAGGTGAAATAGCCGGACACGCCAATTTTCTTTTCACAGTACCTAAAACACGAAGTAAACGATGATTTTTAAGTAAAACTCGTATACCATAAAATATTTCTAAAATTTAAACAACAATAAAAGCTCAAATTTAAATAGCCCTATTAGCCGGATATTCCGCTAGTCACTGTCTAATTTGACCGGACACGGAACCAAAAAGCCTGACTGTGTCTTTATCCGGACGTCTGCCAACCCTAATCGTACGTAAAGCAATGTTTACCAACCTGATTACTGTTTGCTTTGGTATCCAGCTAAACGGTCGTGACTTTCCGAATTATATACTAATAGAACGATAATTTATCAAATTTAAAATCGTATAACAAAATCTCTTTTATCAAAGACTCTTTCGATTTGTAATGTATACTGTCATAACTTTTATGAAGATTCTTATATCACGAAGATTTACGACCGCAGACTGATTTTATTATCATACTCAATTTCAAGGAAATACACTATGTATAAACGCTGTTTCTTAGAAATTTTCCGTTTGTAATATAGTTTCTTTATTTCACGATAAAACGTAGCCAACAAACTGTCATAGTTGGTACAATACAGAATTGGCGAGAGACACGCCTGAGTAACTAGAGTTACTACAATAAACATAAGTTTGACGTCAATGATGCTGACGCAGGGACTACAGGAATTGTATACAGTAGCTAAGCTGTACCTATGTCTTTTTATACTAAGAATTAATTCAGCGGAGTTTCCTTTGTCTCTTGACGTTTGTGGTAATTTTTTAGAGTGCAGTCGTTACTTACACAGATTTTTATTGTTAACTAGCGGACCCGACAGACGTTGTTCTGTCTTAGCCAAGAATATTCTATTCGAACTGCATTTCTTTTTAACTTTTAAATTAATTTTAAATAATCGGTAAAGTCGTTCTTAAGTTATGACGTGAACAAGGGAAATAAGGATTAATTTTTAACCGACTTTCAAAAAGGAGGAGGTTTTATGTTCGACTTTAGGTATTTATATATAGATTTACTAAACAGTGGTATTTAAAGAAGCGAAAATTAAAAAAAGTTATGTCGTAAAATATATACGTTTCAGCCATGTTTCCTATTTAAAAACATTCATTAAATTATTACTCAGCTTTATTCTTTATTATACCATTCCATTTGCTGTCTGGCATGTCCAGTGCTAATAATTTATGTAATCCGTTGATTTATACAGCGATACTGTTGCTATATAGTTACTCAACTTACCTACAAAAGGGTATTCTTATTCATTGAGTGTATCACGTCCATTTGTATGAGTCACAGACTTCACAGTGCACAGTCCCACAGGCAAATAGTGTTTGATCAAAACAGCTCATAATGCACTCAACTGTCGTGAGTCCAGCGATATAAATCAGCCAGTGTCAGTTTTCGTTTAGTGTAACTGCATATTCAGACGCACTCTTAACCAGTATACACATATACACATGTATTTTCGGGCTTCATGCCAAAACATTTGCCAGACATCTTGAAAATGTTTTCATTGTAAATCACTGAGGAATAAAAAAACAAAATCTCATTATATATCATTTCAATGGATCTTGAATGATGTCATTGACACACCTTGCGAGCGACTCAAGATTAATTTTACGATATTCGCGATAACGGTTTTTAACTTATTATGTGAATAAAAAATAAATTCTACCTAATGAGAATTCTAATAATAAAATCAAGTGTCATAATATTAAAGACGCATCTAATTCATTACATGTTCTTAAATCAAAATCAAATCATTAGACCTCGTCAATCTCTTTTAATATACGTTTATTAATGTACCTAATGTATTGAAAAAAAAAAACAATTTATTAATAGATAATGCATGTTGACTGATTGTACCTACTGATATTGGAAATCGTTTTGCTATCGTAACAACAGATTGCATTGGAAATTTTCCCAGAACTCTATATCGCGTGTTTTATTTCTCTTACGGAAACATAAAGCGCAAAACAAAAGGAGATGTGTTGTTAGTGCTGTTAAGAGCCATGTGTAGAGCTAATGCATTCGGTTTGAAATCATAACAATACACAATAGAAACACCCGGTCACCTTTCATCTATAAACACCATGCTGTTCAATAGTTCCCAGTCGATTCTTACGACTGCAGGAAACTAAACAGCTGACGTAGCGTGTTTGTCTTGTATTCCCTGAACATTAAATATATTATCTGCTGCGCAAATATACGCACACATTTTCCCTATTTATACATATTTCTTTATAAATTATTCATTAAATCGTTCACGTATAGTGTCAATATTTATTACAATCGCATAAGCTTTTTAATATACACTCCCAAGGAAATTATCTTACCAAGCAACGTATAGGTATTTGTAAATCATGTGACTTGATATTTAATTAATTGTAGATAATGAAGTTTGTCTTCAGATATCGTTCACTTAACGTGTTTTTACATACTTGCGCTATCTCTAAAGTGTTTCTGATAACATAAATCCTCATTATTAAATTTATCATTGGAAACGATAAGGCGTCTGTTATCATTTTAGACAAACTAGCGTATGATTGTGAACTAGGTCAGAACTACAGTTTATTTTCATTATGTAGTTATAAGAAACGCATTAAATTTTCGTCTTTTAATAAAATTTATTGTATTTTCCAGTATTTGCAATGAAAAGATCGTTGAATCGTAAATGTTATAAATATTATTAACGAAGGTATAAGTCCTAATGTTATGTTAGCTTTGTATTGTGTACCTTGACATAACATTGTTAATTATTTACTACCACGTATTCATCTTTATCAATTAAGTACTTTTAAAACAACGTAGTAAATGATTATAGTGTAGAATACAAATTAATTAAAATAATTGATGGTTTAAAATAGACGTGATTTATATTCATAAACAAACGAATTCCAACAATAAAATTACCAAGAATTGAATAAAACGTGGCAACGCGCCCACGTGCCATTTATTTAATCCATTTAGCTGTTCTCATTCGTGACTAGGTACCTTAAACAATGCTAAAAACTAAAACTTTCATTCTTAACAGTTTCAAAACTTGTGAACTATAAACAGTACCGTTTCTCAGAACTATGTCAATAACTAACTTTTCATATCAAGAACTTCTTTCAACTTTTTCTGGTTCTTAAACTATAAATAATATTATTTCTATTGCTGGCTAATAAATTCACTGAACTCCTACGTACTTTAAAACAGCGTCGTATTAATATGTATCTGGCGAATTATGCAAAGGAACTCGATAATCTGGTAATCAATATGCGCATACAGTGGAACGGACATCTCGGATCACGTCTCGATCTTGGTCAAGGCGAGGCTGACGACCGTGGCGGCACGCCAAACGTGCCCACAGTAATGGCTACCATTTATCATATTTTTTATTGAAAACAATGAGCAGAGGACAATGTTTATGACTGCCGACGTTCGCGACGTTCTCGCAAATCTCCAATGAGTATAATTTGACTTTGAATGTTGGGAAAATTTCCGTAATTTGTTTGAAGAATAAAATGGAGACGAAATACATAAAGAGGCGACGTAAGAGGTCATGACCCTCACGGATGAGGAAACGCCGAGGTGGAGACAATTTTATTACAACCACTAAGATCAAGACCATGAACGAAGCAATTATTTTAAACGAATTGTTATTTCCATGTTACTTTACTTACGGTATTGTATGATATGCAAATAATAATATGTATATTTGCAGATATACATATTATTATTTGTTGTTGCAAATATTAACATTTCCTTAAAATATGAAATGTCACAATCGTATGCTGAAAACGATAAAACTGTGTGTTAAGTAAGCAAATTAATGCGGTATCGCGAATTGGTTGGCGTCGCTCCAACCAAAGAGAATATGGTCGCTATCTCAAGGGCATTTAGATTTTACGATTTACGTTTGTTTTGCAAATATTAACCTTACAAAAATAAAATTGTAGGTACTCCGTTATCTACACTGATATTGTTAAAAGTCAAAGGTTGTAAATAATCTTTCATATTTTTGGAATAACTCAATTTTCGAGTGTTATTAGCAGAATTACTTGTTTGTTTTGATATGCATCAATCTGATTATACAGGGTTTTTACCCTAAATATCTTTACCTACTTGTGTTTATTTAGTATGCTTACATCATCATCGTATACATGAGGTAGATATAGAAGGAACATGAGTAAATCGTTCTGGAATCGCCAGTCGTTATCCATAAAACGAAAGACCATAAATTATATTTACCAATTTCAGAGCATCGTAACGTGAAGGAAAACAAACGATAAACGCGATGACTCACAGTTCAAGAGTGCGGACTTACAGCCACCTATCGTTTTTCTTATACAATACCATTTTCAATCAAGTTGTTTACATTAATAGCCTATTGTTAAGTATGTTTTAAATCACTTTCTCTACATCAAATAACTTCATAATTTAATCGGTTTGTTACGAAGACGGTTCCTTATTACGACATCTCAACAATATACGCATTTCTAAATTGAGTTTTGTTACGATCCTTTAAATTTTCGTTACAATTATTACACGTTTATAGCGAGTACATGAACTCTATGGTTGTAAATAGCTATCTGAAGTGGAATTGGAAATGCGCCAACGTCGATGTACAAGTAATCGTATTTCAAGTGGTCGTATCAACTAAATGTTGATTGATGGTTTCCCGTCTCTGTAAACGACCGGTTCGACCTTTACTGGATTCAACTTGAATATAAATGTGGAATCATTTTCACGGAATCAAGCCTTTAATGCAATACCTGCTGTGATTGTTCATATTCCGCATACGTGGTCGGATAATGTGACGACCAATAAAAACATAATGCTTTTTAATCTTGAGCTGTGAAGTGCATCGTTGATAAAATCAGTATAAACAGTTTAACAGAAACACGGCAATACAAATATAAACAGCTTTTTTATGTTATGTAACGGCACAAAGGTGTAAACTTTCAGAATAACCCGTTAAAAGTGGTCGGGTATAATACTGAGAATCCAAACCAAATCGAGTTTAGTTAACAAATATCAAGTGAATCCCGGTCCAACCAATTAAAGTTCGATCGTATAAAACATGTTGAAGTACCCGTCCTCTCTCGGGCTTTTAATGAGTTTCCAGTGTAATTTACAGTTATTGTTTTACCCTAGTGGCCGTGGATTTCGGAGTTACATCCGTTGAATACCAAATACGGTCTGAGTAGAAACTTGGTGGTCACCTCGAATTTAATATCAGATTATCTTAAATACTGAAGACATTTTATTAAGTTTGTTTTGATAAAATATTCGATTGGTTTTTTGCGTGAATTACTAAGATGAATGCCATCGACTGTATTATATTTAAGATTTTGTTATTTTAAACTACTTTCTACGTAGTTTTTGACCATCATAATAAACAAAATGTCAGTGACTTTTAATCAGCACATAACGCAATATTATCAATTATATTTGAAATAATTCTGCTAACATTATACCTGATTAGATCATCTTAATGATAATTTAATAAATATGTTTCAAAAAGGAAATGATATTTATCAGACAACACATTTATATAGTCACGCCCGTTTCCCTAACAGGTATAGTCGATCGCACATTAGTGATAACATTTTCATATTGAAAGCTTTTTTATGTTAAAGCAGTAAGGATTATTTTTGTAAGTCATCGTGACTACAATATGCGGTATACCGCGCGCTGATATTTATCATTAATAAAAAAACAAGATAAAAACCAACACTAATTTGATACGGCCGTTGCTAAGTTTTTAATTTTATTATTATTGTTCTTACACTCTTACATATTTACCATTCTCTTAAATATTTGACTTTCACTCAATCCAACTGAAAGCGTAATTAAGTGTCGGCTTGTGTAATTAGTTTTAATATAAATAATCTCTGAAAGATAAACAAAGTAATATAATGTGTAATTAATAATGATTTTAGCAAAGATAATTTATTGAGGTAACTTGCTTAGAAGTTCATTACCTGCTGTAATGATTGAACAAAGTAATTTACTTGCCGAGACCCTAATCTTCTAAGACTAATATGGAGAAACTAAGAACGATAATCTACGAACTAATTTACTTCTCAGGAAAATAATTAATATGATCCATCATTGCATTAGAAACGTATTTTGCCAAGTCATTAATACTGTTTTCTCTTGGTTACAACTTACGAAACAGTTTCATATTTTCGAAGACAAAATTTAATAGACTTCTCCTGCAATCTCAACCTCTGAGTTAATAATCAGTTCCTAAAGTTGGTGAATCTCCCAAACTTAATTATAATAACTAAGGTCGATGTGAAGTTTGGATTCAGACTTATTTATCAAACTGTAGCAACTTAGGACCCACTCATCCGAACTTAGTAGTTTAAACAAAGTTCTGATGACCTTTAGACATTTGAAAAAAAAAAGTAATAATTTGTTAATTGATATATTGTGACTCACATTACATAATTTCAGAAACTTTTTATTTGTTTTAATAAAATCTGAAGTTGTAAATAAATTATCTTTAAGCGTAAAAATTAAATTATTACTTATTAGTACAAAACATCTAAATACAGAAATACCCACTTAAACATTTAACTGTAAATTTAGCAACACCATTATACAGTTTGTGATTCAACTTAGAGTTGGCAAGGAAAGTTAAATATTATAACTTTGTAAGGTTTTACATTTCGCAAGAAGACGTTCAGTTCCGATTTTCCGAGACTTTGTTACGAAACTTTCTTGTTATTCTTTGTTTCTATTTCATTAAAGTAAAAGTTGAACTCGTTGTCGTATTTTTACGCAACGTTTATTGTTTTCATATTTATTTCGATAGAACAATATTTTTGATGATTGTATAATTCAAGTTATTTTACGGTATCCGCGTTTATTTTTTGTATTCTTAATTTGAGCAAACACCCACATCATTACTCTCAAACATAAATACATCTCCTCATGAAAGTTAATAAGTATACAAATAAAAACATAATTTACTTGAAAAACTTGAATGAAATTACCTCATCAATTAACTAAAGCAAGATACATTAGCTTCGCATATATACATACATTATAGAATTAAGCCAATGATTGAAAAGTTAAGTTAAAATTTTATATTCCTTTCATGCAAAATATTCTTGACTGTTATCAAGATGCTGTTGAGAAAGTAATTACGAATCATATTAGGGAAGTTTGCTTACAGTGACAAACTTGCAGATTATCTACTTCCAGCCATTACAGTTTTGAAGGAGCGAAGTTCTAGCCGGTACAAGTTCTGAACTTGCCAACTTTGTGGACTGTGCCCAACTCCTGCCGCGCACACCACTTCACTATCAAATAATGTACATTTCCCTCTTTGTCTTTTATTTGTCATTCTATAAAAACAACACAGTTCCTTTTAACATTTTAATTGAAATGCGAAATGTTGTGCATTAATTAACTACTGATACGATATTTAAATTAATACGTAACAATGAAACAGTGAAGGGTGTTAATTTAACTGGAAGTAATGCTGTATCCGTTCAACAAGTACCCACAACAGAAGTTTCGCCCCCACTGACAACAATGTGTAATGAAATCGTGGCGAATTCAATTAATCCACAGAACGATCAACTTTTTCTCTCAGTCCCAAGTGTCAAACAAAGTTAGGAGCCCTAAAAGATTCCAAAATAATCGGATAGAAGCTGAGGGTGGTAGAACTTTGTCAATTTTGGCCCCCTGCCGCCAGTTTAAACCGTTTCAAAGGGGTGAGCGACGGGCGGCGAAGCGGGAGCCTCCCTCCTCTTTGGTGTTCGTGAATACCGCTTAAAGTTCTCGACGTAATTGCTGTCTGGCTGCGAATAAACTTTGTATTACATTACCCGAGTTAATTTATAGTGTCTTCTTATTCATTGCTTAAAGTTAGTTTTGTTTTCCAAACGACCGGAGTTATTCTAACTAGTAAAGTTTTCTTAAAACTTGTGTGTATGTGCAAGTTTGATACATATGTCTTAGTTTTATCAACGTAGACTTCAACGGACAAAGAATTCATTTCTCTCCACATTCATTCTTATTAGGTCACGAAGTTTCTGCAGCTAACTAATGCGCACTTTATTGCTGTAATGGAATTTTATGTCGCCAACAACTCATGGTCTGTCTCCAACTAGCATTAACTATACTTTATAGATATTACACGATGTTACGTCGTTTTGCGTCACAAATCATGTCTCTGCATCGTGATTAATAACTAAATAGGGACATTATAAGGATCATAAATCATTCGATCAGATATAAAGATGCTCCTACAACGAATGATCACTCGTGATTATTGCTCTCAATGGGTTCGTGTTCACTTTGTCCTTGACTCGCCTCGGAAATATCTACATCGCTTTATGAAAAACGGTGCTTTTAAAACTGAACAACAAAATTAATTCAGATAATTTTGAATTAAATACTTTGTAACAAATTGTAAATAGTCACGCAACGTTATTAATAAGTACCTAACTACATACCTATTGGACACTCAGTCACGAAATATCGTGATTGTTAGTTTAAAACGTCTCTATTAAAACAGGACAGTCTCGAAAGGCGGCCAATTGTATCTCGTTTGCACACAGACATCGAAAGTTCACAGCTGTGTTGCCGTACTAATTGACTATGAACTTTACTATTAAGGGGTTAAGTGGGACGTAGTTTATCGAAAGCAACAGTAGACACAACAATATAGAACATTATACGAGTAATCTTAACTAATCTACGCAATGACCATAACAACGGGAAGTCAGTTTCAACGAATAATGTAAATTGATTTAGTGAATGAGGTAATTTGTGCAATTAATCGAGCGGCTGCAGTGCATATTGCAGGCCAATAAATTTGATGAGCCTCGGGCGAAGGTTATCTGCGTAATTGGTTGTTGTGCGAGCGCACATTCCATGACGAGCGAAATCCATTTATTATTAGACCCGTATGATAACGATAAACCAACGAGGTCAGACGAGAGCGCGCAAAAAATAGAAACGCTGTTTTACTGCGCGTGACTAAAGACTCGATGCAGGCAAGATGGCGTGCACATCCATCTCCTTCTAACGGTGGCAATCCGCTACATCTATCCCATTCTATCAGATTTGGTTGCCGTTAATTTTTTTGCTAACTGGCCGGGTTTTTAGGCACTTTTTTGTCATTGAATTTCACGAATTACGTGATGGTAGCGAACTGGCGAGAGCTCCGCGTTTATTCTTTTGTTGACTTTTTGCTATCTTTTGAGGTTATGTAATGATAACCCCGGAATATTATTTGAATAGGTATTTTATCATGAAGTATATTTAGACAGTCGTGAACTCGCTTTTTTAGATAAGATTTGCAAAAATGTAAATATATTTTTGGGAACTTAATTGTGTATATTTGTATGAAATGAGGGTCTCATGAACAAGTTGTCTTTATCCACATTTGTATGCAAGACTAAACTGAAACAGCCACAATGCGTGCCCTAGGAGAGGCGTCGAGATAAAAACTCTTTGCATAATGTATTCGGTCTGAGCGCCTGTTTACGTTGGCACAAAAGCGAGTTATATAACGGAGCCCACCTTTTTAGTATCGTCTTAAGATTGATGCTCTTGCCTACCCCAGCCTATCAGCTGTCGAGACGCGACGCACATATTAATGCCCCTCTTGGAATTTTGATGTGAATTTGTCTGGAATGAGATTACCATGTCCGAGTAACTTAACGATAATATGCTATAACACAATGCATTCTACTTTAAAATGTGCATATTTATAGACTATTACTATATTATCAGATAAAAAGGCAATTTTTTACATTAATTTGACAACAGGTAAATTAAATGACTAAGATAAATAATGAACGAGACAAACAAAAACTCGTGTCAATATATGCAACATCGCGTAGACGTAATAATAAAGTAACACAACAGTACAATAGTGAGTCACGCATGGCGTGATGGGTTGTCGAGGAAACGTTTGACACGAAAAACATTAAATTACTATAACAAACACCCACATAATGTGCATCAACATAGTAACGGCGAATCAAAATTCCAATAACCTTAGTCATTTTCTCAGAATCGCCCGTAAACATACGTAAGTTCATAAAAGACAAAATAAAATGTCTTAGCCAAATTTAAAACTCTTAAACATTGAATAACGTATTTATATATAATTATATATCTAGAAAACTCAAGTTTCACAAGTAAGGAGTAACATTATTCGCATTACAAATGACACGATATACGGATATTATTTCTTATAGCTACGACGCTTTGTGTGCAATTTTCCAAACAATTTAACACAATAGAAATGTTGCTGAAATGTAACTATTGTTTATAAATATCTGTTATCTTGGCAGTGATTCAGGCGTAATGTAACTCCCGTTTGTTTACTTTTTCACTCTTTACGGTTTTGATGATATGGTCATAACTACACTATGTGGGAACTAATAAAGGATGTAACACATTAAGAGCTAACAATTCTAGGACATGTAGGTGGGCAGACTGCTTTATTCCGACATTAAGAAAATTTCATTGACGTGGGCGCATGAATAGGCTATATTGGGAATTTTACGACTTATATACAAGTTTAATTTCCAACTCTACAAACACGATTAACTCAATAAAATTTTATTTGGAGTGCTTTGATAACCTCGCTTCGTTTTATTGAACAGCAAATAGATCGGTTGTAGAGTATTTAAACGTACATTATGTAGAGTCAACATCAGTGCAGCTGCTGAAAGGGTACACGAACCAATCAATAAATTCAATAGCAGTCGGCCATTGGAATGTTGCACAAATAAAAAACCACGTGGTGTACACGAATTGTTCCGCTCCGTTTAGCGCTTGTATGCTGTTGCCAAGCGGACGCGTGGACACGTGATGTTTTCCGAACGAGCCCAATCCAAGATGGCCGCCGGCACCAAAGCCGCCATTCGCTTTCCCACGTCGCGCACCACCACTTCGCACGCTTCATTCTCGTTTCTTTTCTATTGTGCATAGCAATTCGCTATTGCATTTTTGCGCTAACTTCGTTTTGACGATTGTATCTTTATTAGCTTTGAAACCGTTAATGTTTATTTTGAAATAATTTGCTACGTCGTTATTTTGAAACATACCGCAAGCATTTTACGAGCAAGTGGTTCTTCTATAAGCACGTAGCGAGCTTTAATATACACGTGGCATCTCGGGTTCGAGCCATTAGCTAACATGTGTTAACAACGTAACCGTGAGCATGACAGATGTGGGGAACACTTATGAGACAAAGAATGACTGGACGACATGTGTTTTTTACAAATACTAATGAGTCATTAGAATTGCTGAATAGTGGCCGTTGATTAAAATAAGATTAATTACTACTTCATTTTGCACTATAACTTTCAGTGTGTTTGTCTACCTACTTGGATCAATATTTGTTATTCAAATGATGTTCGAACAATAAAATATATTCAATTATTGTAGCCTACATTCGAGGTGACTTGTACTGTTCTTATCTAAGCGTCATTTAATTAGCATTCTTTATTATCTATGCATTGTTCTTCAAGTCATTAATACGCGGTTCTTCACATTGTTCTCGGTTCGCACGGCGTGATGTCATGTTCGTTGTTCTCAGAACATTAACTTAACACTTTTTTCGTTCTTCGTAGAAACAGATTTAACTTTTTATGAGCTACACTCTACGCTTAATCTAATATTGACAAATGCGATGCCTCGAAACGAGGCCATTGCCTTCTTCTTTCGAGTAATTATCGAACATAAAGGACACCGGTGAACGGAAATATCTGGAATAGATTACCCACTTGAATTATTTAAAGGTATTTAAAAGCATTTTATAACACTAAGTTTAGATTTAATTGTAGAATCAAGAGGTTACTCGGTCAAAAAAATAAAACTAATGATATACCTAGTATGGAGGAAGAATACTAGACCTATTGTATTCACCTAATTGAACAATTAATTGTAGTAACATATTTTAAATACGCGATTACAACTACAATAGCGCATTCAAGTTTCACCTTAATTAAGCAATGAATTAAACATTGCTGAACTCATTTATATTGACAACAAGTTTAATTGTTGGTCTATTAAAAATTTAAATGTAGTTTAATGGTACGTAACGCTTCAATAGTGTGCAGAATAAGAAGAATCGGTTAGATATTTACCAAGGATGTGTGTCACGGCTAAAACCCGTGCGCGTTTGTGGTGCTCGAGCATTTCATACATATTCAAGCGGCGCCGGACTGCGATCATAGTCACTCGCCATTGGCCCGCAAAACTAGCTGAATACTAAACGAACGCCTTTGCAAGATCTGCATTGAAATTATATTCGATTTTGGTTTCCTGTAGCACGATCCGGCACCGGCAGGAAGCCATCAAATTTACACATTACTCTATTGAAGTTTAATAGGTATCTTGCTTAAGTACCTATTCTTCTGCTAACATTCCGTAATCCAAGTTTTTAACACGTTATTATTCAACAACATTATTTATAACCGGCATGGCATGGAGTTGACCCAGTTGCTTGAGATAAGAGTTATCAATTCGTTATGAGTGTGATGTATTAGTTGTGCAATTTCGTTATCGTGTATTTATTGCTCGATTGATAATATTGTTGATTTTTCAAGTTCATCAATATCCTTTGTTCTTATTCAGAGCTCTATAAACACTCGTTACTGTTCCGATATTTGTTTAGTATTTAATGTGATTGTTTGCATAAACAATGACGCACTCCCTTCACGTCTTGTAATTCGTAGCACTATTTAATTATTTTTATTTGTGTATTTGCTAATTTAGCTAGTGATATTGTTTTCAAATTATTTTTTTCTAAATGCCGCTTTTCTATTTAACACTAGACATAGTTTATTTTTTTTTGCACATTCACTTGACACTTGTAAATTTGTTCATTAATAGGTTTCACCTATTTAAGCAGGTATAAGACATCTGATAAGTTCAGTTCATTAACATCTTTAACGTGTTATTTAGGAACGAAGCATTTAAGTGTAATTTAATTCCAAGTTATTCAGCGAGCAAGACAAACTGCCGCGCTTGTTCGGTCAAGGTGACCTTCCTTGCGTCCAGTCACATCGCAACTTAACGGCTCCCTATTCAATGTAAATTTTGCGAGACCTTGTTCACGATTTGTAAGCTCTAAATTCATGTGAAGTCACAACTAGTGAATTTTAGGATCTTGGACGCTGGTATGCATCAAATAAATTATTAGCACATTTTGAAATGCACGAGCACCGGTTTCTTTAAATAACAAAAGAAAGAGGAACACGTGCTGCGCACCGTCCGCCATTTTGCAATATAAATAGCAAGATGGCGGCGGGCCGCGTCGGTTGGCGAAAGTACTCGGTAATTATAAGCGGCGCGGCGCGGCGGGTAGGCGAGCTGAAACGCGAGGATCTATGGCCGGCCGATGCACGCAATGCTTAGCTTGATTTATATCGCTCTCTTGTTTCCATTCGACCGATTGTTCTCGGCTTTATGCGCTCGAGACTCGCAATTCTGGTAGTATTGTTTCCGACGACCATGGGAACCGAGCTCGCGTGGGTTCTCAATGACCTTTATTGCTTATGCGACTCTTTACTAAATGAATTTTGTTTACAGTTCAAGTTCACAATATTTATTGGTAATACGATCATTAGGCTAAGTATTTGTTTAAAAAAAGAACAGGTTTTAAATATAAATGGAAACCTGTTTATTATCTACTTTTCCTTAATTCTACTTGTTAGGAACTACACATGATCAGTCATGAAATTCTAATGCATCAATGACGCAAATCGATCAAATTATTCAATCAACAACCGGGAAGATAATACATACTTAGATACTGAATAAATTTCCTCCACCTTGATCTGTTTCCATTTATAGTCAGTATTGTGTTGATACAATAGGTGAAATATTTAAAGAAACATTAGACACTCAAGTGTGAAATTTTAGAGCTATGACAAAGTAAAATCCGTATGAAATCGTGAACATGAGAAAACTATACAAAAATAATGTAGGTTGGTACATACTTACATAATTCGATAATAGTGTTAGACCCGTATTTGTATAGGACGTTAAAAAATCGCTGCAGTTCTATTGATAGATAAGGATCACTACTTAACAGCAAACATATAAGCGTCATACACTGTCTATCATTTAAATTGTATAATAACAGTAAATAACGCGCTTATAAATGTTGATGAAAATATGTCGGTACACTAGTGAACTCAATATGTATAAAGTATTAGACGCTCAATGTGATTTAAATTCCAATATGTATAGATAGATTGTATAGTAAACAATTCTCGATCAATTGTTACGAAGCGATAACATAGCATAATGTTGGCAAACAATTGAGCGGAGGTTGGGTGGCTGCACTGCTCCGGCTACTGACGCGTCTCGCCTCGCAAATAGCTCCATGAGTTATTAGCCTCTATGAAACGTTAACATTCTCTCGTTAATCAATATTTAATGCCCCATTTCCGTTAGATGAATTCAATTTACAAAACTTTCATTACAACAAAAGCTGGATTTTCAATTTTAGAATCAAGGAAATAATAATGCTATGATTTCCATTATTTCCGTTGCGTAGACGTGATTATAGTCTATAATACTTATTATTTACAAATTCTTCGTTGAATTTTGTATAAAATAGAAAATATTCATCGAGGTTATTGAGGCCTTTTGAATAATCAAGTCTACTCCATTTGCATTCTGGCCAATCAACATTTATTGGTATCTAAAATGGCTGCATATTACTAGATAACAGCAATCGAGTCTACGTTGAATTTACGACTTGATTGCGACAGCCACACATGGCATAAATGTTACTGTACAAATTTATTGGAATTCATGGCCAGCTAGTTATTATCGGTGTACAAATAAGTGCTGATAGTGTAGTCAGAGTGGGCGGCCTACAATAATGTAATGGATCGTAACATTTACGATGCATGCACAAGCACATCACTACTCAATGTAAAGTGACCTCATTTCCAATGTTTTTTATTCATCTCCAATGGCACTTGTTACTTAAGTGTTTTTATTTATCGCACGAAGGAAGCCTACGTCACGGTCTCTGTACAATCGATTAAGGTTTTGCTCTATTTTTTAGGTTTGTATAAATGATACTGTATTTTACGCATTTTGTATGGCTTCCTTTTTCGAGCGACCGCCCGTGAAGGTTCGACTCAAACCCGGAAAATAAAAACTGCTTTTCAATGTGAACCATGACAGCATTGCCAGCTCAACACAAAACAAACAAAAAATATTGAAAAAAGCCAGTTACTGTGGATTGCTTTTTATCTAGTTTCATTCACTTTTAGTAATCATATTCTGTAATGATTAGTTTGTTACATACTAGTTGCTAGTTTTCACTCTTCAGATAATATTTCAGAGTTTCCACCATTGAAAATAAATTACTTTTCTCCGAAATAATGGATAAATCAAGTTGTTATTCTCGTTCCGAAGAATGTTACGTGTTTAACGACATATTGACGAGTCTGCAGCGCGATCAATAAGATTTATAAACAAGTTTCCATTCAAGTTAATTACAAAGACGATAAGACGGTGCATTGAACGACATGATTGATAATAATAATACTCCTACTCGTAACACGATTGCATTTCAATTGCTATTGTTATCGCAATGAATGTACCGACACGCATTTACAACTACTACTGCAGTTTTACGTAATTAGTAAATGTTTTTTTTTATTCTGAGAAACAATTACCTTTTTCGCTGTTTTTTTGTTTCGAATCATATCTAGTGAGTGTTAGTCGTAACAAACAGATGCCAACGCATTGTTTATTACCGCTGGCATGTTTCAGCAGACCGACAGAGGATCGCATGCCAAGTCGTTTGACCTCATTCCCGAGACTACTTCTGCGTAAACTCTCATATCGGGTTTATGAAAACATACCTATTTTAAGACTATATAAGCTCCAGACCGGTCCAACTTATTATTTGTTTGTATTAGAGCTGGAACGTGTGCCAAGTTTGTGCGTGTTTTCAATGTTCTGCGTTACTCAGTCTGATTTACTATAAACATCTAGAGAGAAAGGCGTCGATGAGAGATAACGCGTTTGCCCGACATCGATTCATTACACCATTCTCGTAACACAAAATGTAAAATATTTATACAGCAATACTCATACATTCCAGCAACCGATTCCGATTATGTTTGTTCTCGTAACGAGATATTTCAACATGTGAGGCCGGTTTCGTGGAGCATGCACCTACATATGTATTGTGGTTTATACTTCACATAAATTCAATGAGGTTCGTCCGGTGAGCGAGCTCTATGGCCGGTGCTCGGTTAGGCGACATCCGCTAACTACACAACCAGTTCTAGCATCTTATCTCAATTAGAAAGTTAAACATTATCTGACTCCGACCGACGACGGTTGATCGATGAGGCTGAAATTGTTTTTCTAATACAATTAGATCAGCACTTAATGTGTTTTCCATTCAGATCGCTTTCAGTTAAGACATTACTGTGTAGTTTATAGCGCTGATAAGTTTATCGAGTAGAATTTATTTTGCATTTGATTACGGAGTAAGAATAATGTAGTAGATATAAAATTTATATCGCAATTTAAACGATACATTTTATGTTTAATGTTAGTCACGATGAATCACCTCGCAAGTGCTGTCGAGACCTAGTAATTATCTTGTTTCTTAGTAATGGTGCTAAACGGATGCTGTTTAATGTAACAAACGTAACATGTGCTGGATGAATTGCAAACATTAATGAGTAGGTTTAGGAAGTGAGCTAAATATAGCTTAAGTACGCATTATGAAAACAGATAGGAAGCTTTTTATGGATTGTAAGTAGGTCGTTTAGATTTTACGATTGAATAATTACTTTTATTAATTGCTTTAAAATACAAACACGTTTCAATGATCAATATAAAAAGCTAAATAACAGCTCATAGCAGATGTATTTGTTCGTTTTGCTCGATTAAATCGAGCGTAGAATCAAGCACGAGGTTTATCGGGCAACGAACGCAACCGAGTCCCCATTTCTCACGTTCAGACCAGTTGCAGACTGGTCGGCCTGCATGCCGACCAAGAAAGGCTGCTGCGGTGCCTTAAAGGGAAAAACGGCATGTTTTTTTGTTTCCCAGTATGCGTCCGCCATTACCATTAACCCGTGCGTGCGGTTCAAATAATGATTAGATTTAGCCTCGCAATATCTTTGGTTAGGCTGAGCATGCACTGGGTAAATTAGAGCAACTGAGTATGCAGATAATTGCAAACTACCTTTTGTTTTCGTATATAAGTATAATAAACAACTTATGTTTAGAAATCCATTTTGATAGATTTGTGTCAACATATTTAATGTAGAGTCGCCATCAACCACCTGTTTGGAACCTCATGCCATTTAAATAATTCAACAAATTTATTACATCATTTCTAAATTTATATTAAGTCGCTACCTACCCAGTGCATCGTCGACCTTAGCCAAATTATTTCGGCCAAACGATGTTTTTTGTCTGTCAGCAAGACGTGGTTATTCGCTCCTGAGCGCTTCTGAAAATATGCGTAAAAAGTAGACGCTATTAAAATAAATAGCTGTTCATTCTGAAGAAGCCTTCCAATTACATCAGCTTGATATTTTGGGTCGTGTTTGACTGGAATACCAAAATAAAATTATAATTGAAACTGCTCGTAATGTTAGAAGGCTCTACTTTTTTATTACTGTTCACTAATCCGTAATATTTGAGTTTATGGTCGTGTAAAGACTTGTTTGACTACAATATTACCATTCTAACCCAAATGAATACAAACCACGTTTCAGACTAGATACTAGAAGGGCTGATCCGATAGATAAGCTGACCAATAACAATTTATAACTAAAGATAACTTTGCTTCAACTAGTTATGATTAATTTATTAACTTAATCTATTTCCTATTTAACCACCTGTCCAATTCGCTAAGTTGTTATAGACTGGTTTATTAAACATTTCGAAATCTATTTCTCTAAATTGTTGCTTAAAGTAATAAAAACTTGAACAAGTCTATCTATATTTTCAAATCGAGTCCACCTTTAAATAAACAAATTATACTCACGCTTCATCACATAAAGAAGCGACGATACAAAACAGCCAGCTGCGAACATAACATTATATTAATAACATCGACAGCGAAATAACATTTGAGACTAGCGCAGGACAAAAACCTCCTAAATCTATGTAATTATGGCCGACATACGTGTATTTCACTACAATTGACAGGTGATTATGCTAAACAGCCAACCGCGCCGGCATGTCATTAACTGGATAATGTTTTCTATTGCATAACTTACAAACAGGTTCTAATAAAATGTCAGACGAGTCATACGAGCATTAAACACAGCTGTTTCTTCTACACCTACGCCGCAATTATGGATGTAGGTTTATTTTTGATTAATTGATTGCAGACTTGTACGGTACAGTTTCTTAATATGGACATGATGAAAGGAAACTTTTTGGAAAACCAATTAGGCGTTTTATGTTATGATTTGTTTATTGAATCGATATATCACACGTTTTTATTAATAAACTTTTTTTTTAACTGGGCTGTAGCTTAGATTAGAAAGTTTTCGTTGTATTAAGGTTGTATAAGAGTGCATGAGTGTGAGTGGCGTCGCCACGTCGTGCGTCGTCACGTTGGCGTCGCCGCATATGAGTCCGCGGTTACTGAACTGGCAGCTGCAAGTGTCGGCCATGCGGGCAAACAGAAACATGGGAGACTGCCACTCGCCCACCTGCCGTACTCCCAACCCTTGTCTGATTTGACCAGCCGTTCTCCGCATTAACATACCATTAATTATTTCGGATATTGAAGATTATCGCTACATTGAATGACGTATGCATATCGAATAAAATCACATGTCACGCGAAATTTCTATACCATTAAAAGTTTTTGTTCGATTGTTTTTAATTCCATAAACACAATACATGATAGCTACGTTAAATCTTTGCATAACCATATAAATATACCATATTAGGTAATAACGAACTTTTGTACAAATATCAGAGTAGTATTTTTTTTATATTTAAGTGCCTTAAAAGTTGTTGGTTTCGCATACCTCTTACTCAGCACGACGGGTTGTCGAAACCGGTCCTTGTTTGGTGCCATTCTTGAACAAGTTATAAATATTCATCGAATAAATATATTTGACCTTTAAATCGAAAAACAAATACAATGACACTGCAAATTAATTAAAAGTGACGAAATACCTATTATTATAAAAAGGTGTGTTTTATTTAAAAAACAATATTTAACAAGCGAATAATTCTTGACCTCGAGAACAATAAATACGTTTCCAGAGTAAGTGTTTTTTTTCAAGTATTTAATGGACCTGTCTTTGCTATAGGTTTAATTTTAGACATAAATAAACTCTCAGGTAGATTATGGTAATACAGAGTTATGAATGTATCAGAGTGTATTTTAAATTAAAATGTATGACTTTTCAACGTTTAAATATTAATAGATAAATAAGTACCTATTACAATCTATATACTTAATATATAAAGCTGAAGAGTTTGTTTGTTTGAACGCGCTAATCTCAGGAACTACTGGTCCGTTTTGAAAAATTCTTTCAGTGTTGGATAGCCCATTTATTGAGGAAGGCTATAAGCTATATAACATTACGCTGCGAATAAAAGGAGCGGAGCATAAATTAAAAATGTTGCAAAATATTCATAAATGAAAAACCGTTGAAACTAAAACACGCGGACAACGTCGCGGGGGACAACTTGTGTAGATATAAACATATATGTCGAGTATATATACTGTTGTGTTAATAACCCCTCGTACTGCGCCTTCGAGCAAAAAGGTTCCATTTAACAGTAATTTAAAGTTTTTATCACACAACCCAACACAAACATTGCAATTTTATCTAACTACTTAATGCGAAATCGTAAATTTGTCAACGAGCATGTCGTAATTTGGTTTTTTATTTTATTAATTTCGTAAATCTGTATAACAGTATTATTCATTGATTCGACAACACTCGATCAAGTTTCTTTATGCTAATTTTAATAGGTATCGAATATCTGAATTGTAATAATGTAACGTGTTTTGATACAAAACACGTTTATTTCCTATGAATAGATTTACTATTTTTCCGTGGGTTTTTGTTCTCATAAATATTAGTTAGGTATATCGGTCTTTTTAGGCAACTTCTACTGAAAAGATGTTCCTAAAAATATACTACTAAAATATCGTATCGTGTTTATTTTGTACTGGTCACATGTTGATAAAATAAGGATACAAATATATTTGTTTGCGATGAATTCAATATGACAGAGAGAAAGGTCTTGTTTTATTTATCTTGTGTTGCTACGACTGTATATACTTTTAAATACAACGATATTCTCATTTATCTAAGTTCACTGGTAACCATAGGACCGTATTTTTTAGGAATATATTTTGTCTTTACATTAATATTGTGTGTCTTTTGTTTCAGGATCATCACCAGAACGTGATACCGCCGAAATTAACAATAAAGGTACAACAACAATGTTAACATCGATTACTATTCATGAAAACATATATTCAGTAGCTCAAATCGATCAGTCAGTGTTTGCCTGCTTTCAATACCAAATAACCGTACCTCTGCTTCCATAACGTGCGTTCTTTTTTATTAAAAGCTGTAACTTGTGCTGATGGTACACTGTCGTCCTCAAAATTGAATTATTTAAAAACTTATTCACTCAATTTATCTAGTAATCCACAAAATATGCCACCTGATGTCAAGATTGATAACTCTCATAAACTAAATAGCCAGTCGCGAAATCTGACATTGACGAATTGATTATCAATATCGGAGTGACGTGCTAAGCTTAAAATGGATACTAGTAAGTAAACGAACTGATATAAATTGAAGGATACAAATGACAAGATAAGTGTAAACACTTATCGTTGAAAAAACCGGATTCAACAAATTTTAAAATTTTATACTGGCCATATCTTTTATTTTCGAAAATAACAAGAATCTTGTAATCAAGTTTGTGTCCCATCAAGGCATTTTATTTTTATTATCTCTCAGTCTGCCGCCACCTTCCCGAGAATCATAAACGTGTTTACGTTAAAAAATCGAGATCACCATCCTTAATTTTACATTCAAATCTGTATCTTTGTTTGTCCAGGCCTCATCTGCGTATGCATGGAGTATTTATGCTCCACAACACGACAGCTATAAGCCAGAGGTCACTGCGGACGACAAATACATTTTTTATTATCATTTCACAATCTGAATTTCAATTCAGCATCCGAGTAACGGGGTCACATCGTTTTCGATAGATATTTCTACATAATTCTTTATTCGTGCGTCCGTTTTGTTTATGATAAATAGATGTTCGCAGTACTCTTACTATGTACTTGAGCGACGGTACGTTATAACTGATTGATATTTATGATATTTGTTTATCATTGAATTTGTGTTTGTGCAATGAGCAATGGTTCTCCTCTTGTTTGTATTTAAGGCTTGTTTGTCGACTTTGTTTTAGTGTAGGTTAAAACAACACGCTCCGTTTTCCCTTCGGGCGCCACACACGAGGTGCCACCCTCCTGTTTATTTTCTTTTCTCCACGTTCGCCGCACCTTTTCGCGGTAGAAGGCACTAAAGTATGTACTTACAGGGTCACTCGAAACCGGCCTGAAACTTTAGTTTGTTATGTTTAAGCCGACCTCAACTGTTGGAAGCTTATTTCTCGCTTATTCGTACCTTGTAACAATAACATCACGTATTTTCATTGAATGAAATTATTAAACGCCTACAGAACGTGTTTAAGGTCCACTGTACAGTCTTATGAATTCTTGTTTGGAATCGGGACCACAATTTATTGTTTTAACTGAGGTAGAGATCATAAAATATCCATTCAATTTAGTGTAAAGTCGGCGTCACTTATTCCACGAAACCGACTTAAAAATTTATTGACTTGCGCTATAAATAAAATTAAATACTTTAGTAAACCGGTAACAGCTTCAGTTAAGTAGGTGTGCGTCATCTTGAATCTGGTATAAAGATATAATATATAATTAAATAAATATTCATAGCGTGCTCAGCCGGATCAATTTGTGGTGTTGCCAAGAACTGGCCTCTCGGTTTTTTGTCGGCCGTCATAACTTGGTACGCTGCGAACGATTACAAGTTGTTATACCCGCGTTTGGATCGTGAATATTACTTATTATTTATAAACACCTGCCCTTTACTTTGTACGAGTGTATGTAGGCGCGTTCATACTTCCGATAGAGACGATTAATCAAAAACTGGTAATTAATTGGTATAACCGCGTTCGTACCGTGCGATAGCTCGGTTATTTGATTACGCACAGAACTGTACCAACTATTAGTAATTAGTGAACACATGATGTTATGTAGAATGTCAGAGCAACTATGTCTAATTGTTTGCACGCTGTAATGACAGATGATAGATACCGGTGGATTGTGGCTCTACCGTGGCACATTCACAATGAATGTAGTACGAGCGTACAATGTAACGTATAACAGTTTAAAATTATGTTTCATGTTACCTTTCAAAAACATCACATTGCTGATAGCATTTGAGAATAATAGAACATTAGTGAAACTATTTCAAAATTACTGTCTCTATTCAGCTCGAGACATCTAGTATTATACAAGATACGCTATATTACGTCATGTATACGCATTTAGACAATTAACCTGCGTTGATAAAAATAAAAAACAACTAAAGAGGTTTTATTTTTAATAGTGCCCCATGGATCTCGCCTGACATTGACAGCCTCAAAATTAATTGATCGCATATAAAGATTGACAGCGAACAAAGAGATATCCGAAGATACGAACAGCGCCGAACAATGCCGACGAGGTCAAAACAACCAGTCGAACGAGTATTTCGTGTAGTATGCACCAGTAAGAAAGTCGCCGGTGAAAGTACAAGACCGAGTCTAATTCGCCCGACTGAATTATTAAATGAGTTTCATAACATGATTCGTAACTAAACCGGTTCCTTTAGTTCTGACTAACAAGGTAATCTTTTATTATTATTATTGTAATTTAATGATCCAGGGAATAATAATAAAGGTAAAGTATGCGAGATTTGTAAAGCGAACCTGTCCCTTTTGTTGGAAGCGACCGGGACGAGGGTCCGGGCTTTGGGGTCGGCTATTATGTACTTGAATAGATTCGGGATCTCCTTTCCAACCGTTACTGTTATTCTTGAGTTACCTGTTTGACTGATGGGCTGCTTTAGATACGAATTTAATGTCCTTGAGTTTTTTCTTTATACCCTTTTTATCAGAACAATAAGCTGAAACTAGTTGACCTTCTTAATAAATTAAAGTTTATCGCGTACAATAAACCTGCAGACATTAATGTCACAAAACCGGAATCAACATGTATAGAGTGGTTTCTGGTTTAGTTATTCTCGTTTGGTAATAGATAAGTAGTTTCCGTTTTATTTAGCGAATGTATGAATTTAAATTAAGTGCCTATGTAAAAACAAAAACAGCGGCTTAAATATTATTAATTAATCAAAGGCCTTTTCGCGTTTCAACTTCTACATAATAGTTAAATAAACAATGCTTTACCTAATTTCCTACTTTGATTAAATCCAGTGCATTAACAGCCAGCTTACCGATTTAAGCCAATTATAAATTTTAATTTTTGCTAAAGATAAGCTTGTCACAGTTCTCACTATAATTAATCTCGCTAAAATATATTCGCGACTCGTTCAAAATATCGTGTCAGTTTTTAACACTAACTAGACGTTAATGAGCCTTCAAAATGTAGGGTATAATGACGTCATTTAAATTATTTCGCCCGCATGCGTGTTTATGGCGTGGCGTGCGATAGTCGCGTTTCCAGTGCGACGCCCGGCCGACCGGTTGCACATAACATGCAATTTTGCACGACTTTCTATCGCACTCCGACGGACGCCTGAACCGAGCTTTGACGCACGTATCAAATTAACTCGTTAACGAATTACATACCAAACGAGTATCTAACAAATATGTAAATGTTGTGAATTCAACTGACTCTACCGCTTTTAGTATACAACTTCAATGTAAATGGTAATGGGAAATTAAGTAGAATACTCAGTTTATTTATGTATTACTTGCGGTTGCGTTCACGGCACATCCGTTTGTCATTTGTTCATGGGGAAAATATTGTGCTCGGGAACTAACGTGGTAAACAGATACGACGTACATGAATAGACAATTGAAACAAAAGAACAAAGTATATGATATCGAGCATGTGAGATGTTACTGAATAATGATTATATGATAATGCCTCGTTGTGAGTCAAATTGAATATTAACGAGACACAAGGGGAAAACACGAACCATAGGTGTGGTGTATTCATGTGACGGACTCTTATGGCATTGCTTATAATACTTTACTGAATAATGGTTTCTTATCGTTGTTTTTTTTTGTTTTAACACAAAATTTTACTTGAACTGCGGCAATTGTCTACGTAAATATGAAACTTTCAATTACCATCTTTAATTGTTGGTAGTATTTGTTGTGACCTTTAAATCGAACGCCTGACCAAACTTTCCGCTGGTGTCGGTGCATACATAAGATTTCGAAGTAATTGCTCTTTCATGAGGTGCAGCAATGCAGTTGTCAGGGTCGGAGGCAACGCGCCACCTGCATCACAACCGGTAGAACAAGTTCCAAACGCCGCCAGTCTAGTGCCGTGTACTTATGAAACGTTTATTTATCGACGCCATGATTTTATTTTACCGCTTGCGTAATAATTAACACGCCAACGATGCTGAGTGGCATCGCCACCGCGTTGATTCTCATAATGAGACCTCAGATCGACGTTTTATTCAACTTTAATGATACATATATCATTTTTAAATTACAGAGTAAAGTGGCAGTTAAACCGGGCCTAGTTACGGCTACTTTATTACGGGCCCACATCATACCGACTCGTTCAATGTTGCTGATAGAGACTAGTTGAGTTATAGCATCAACCTTATATCTAATTGTATGTAGATGAAATAGAAAGCCAGATTAATATAATAACTCTAATAATAGATTGTGAAATAATAATACTTTAGTATAATTTATGTTCACTTCTTTCGAATGCCAGGTAAACATGAATGGGACTACAAAGCATTGACTTCAATTTGCGACATTTCAAACCAAAAACAAACGAGCAATTTTCAGGTAAATTCTGCAACAATAGGGGATGATTGACGTGTTTTTGCCGATTCACAGTCTAGTGATTTTTCAATGCTTTGTTCGTCTGCGACAAAAGAGAAAGTAATTTCTGCGACTATCAACAAAACTTATATTGTGACGAATTTTATAAAAGATCAACTAGTTATATATAAACCAATTAAGAGTGTTGATAAACCTCAGACGTAGATTTCGCCTCCGAATGTGGAAGTCGTGATGTAAAAATAACCCATCATCCGTGTATTGTGTGAAACATAAACGGTCCGTATTAGGTTGGTCACGATAAAATCGAATTCAATGTATATCGTAGTCAGAGGCGGTCGGTCCAGTGCTCGTCACGATCCGTGCGCCGGAGTGTAGGCAGCTACTTTCTCCTAACGGGATTTACCTCTCCCCGCTGCCCCTCCCCCACCCCTAGCCACTGCGCAGACGCCGATTACGATTACGACATTCATTTTGAATTTTATTAACTGCGGAATCACGATGATTATAATGTTACACGTTGTGAAATAATGTGCGGTACAAATATTAGTGAACCTTTGTTAACTTGAAACCGTTCTCGGCGTTCGTTGTCGTTTTTCCCTTTTACTGCATTACGACACTTATTGATTTCTATTTTTATTTCAGCTCCGTAATTGGAGCTATAAACTTTTATTTAATAAATGTTTCCGTTGGTATCGACAGTTGTTCTTAATTGTACGAAACAACTAGTTACGTATGTAAACGCAGCATGTTCGTTTTCATATATACTGCCGCCAAAATGTCGTAACGTAATGTTGTATAACCTTACGTTATGATAATTTGAGTACGCACTCGATACTTTGCACCTGGATAGGGAGCTAATAGGAACAATCGTGAGCAGACAGTTCTTAGCGCCCTGGTTGCCCCGGCGCGGCCCCCGGAGGACTCGCAGTCAAAGGCCACGAGTCACGATCTTTGCTTCTCTAGCTTAAGCAATGCAGGCATTCATTGTATTCAACCAAACAAACTGACGTTTTATTCCTTCAAACAAATAAGTTATAGTACATTTTCTTTTTTACCATCACTTTTTGTTATTGTGTCACAGTGACTGAACACACTAATGGAGCTCCGAGAATTAAGGTCGTCTTTCTTATTTAATACAGACCACAGTTTTGTTTACAAATCAGTAATCACGAGATGCTTGCTCTATTTTTGTTCACTGTCAGAAACGATTTCTGTGATAGTTTCGTTTATCTTGTCCTAGTTTCGTTTATTAAAGCGAATTTATTGGATCAGTATAAATTCTAGGTTAAGAAATAATGTTTATTTACACATCAATCTTGTATGTTACACATGCTATCAGTTTGCCTCTAATTGGCCTTTGTGCGAATATAATCGAGATGATTATGCTCAGACTCAATTCGCCTAAACATAAACAGGCAACTTCTATTATGATTCATACTCGACATAGCTGTTGTAATTCTATCCACATGTATTCAAGTGGCACGTTTCTCCTCTTCCCTCATCGAAACCCTGGCATTGATCCAAAATGTGTCGATCTTCCGAGAAATGCACCGATCCACTAGAGAGGCATTCAGCGCCAACTCGTTAATTAGGCGTATCGACTATCATGTATTTTGATTACGTCAACCATGTCGAAAAACGATCATGTATATTATAATTGCAACTCATTAACGCAACATATGGCTACTAATTTTTTAACGATTCGAAAGCATAGCGAATTGAAGCCACCATCATAAGTTCGGCGCACACGTTCGAATTCTCATCACAAACGTCACGAACGTATTGATTTCCTTTCTAATAAAAAGGCATTGTCCATTTGTAAGCTTGCGAGCACAAAGCGTGAAGAGTACAAAAAGCTACTGCACAAAAAGGCTCGACCGTATCGGTGGTTGCGCGCACCGCTTGCATTATTTCACTATGAAACGGAACGCACATGTGAGGCAGATGTTTGGGGTTCTTTTTTCAAATGTATTATTATGGGTCCTCCGCCCCCGCCCCGTTGGCTCACCCTCGACACCCCGCGGCGCAGTCACTGACCCCTTTTTGTCGTTGCTGACAATATTTCATCAGTTTTTGACCTGCTTTTTGGTTATTTCGATATCCACTTGTTGAGTGTTAAAAACTTGAGGCTCAATTTCAAGGTGATTCTTAAATCTATTTTGATTGGAAACTATCTTTAACTTTATATTTCATCATTACTTTTTATTACCAAGAAACTTATATCTTTTGTTTTAATTTATTACGTTCATGGCGGGAGTTAATAATAGCTACTATTGGTGTGCAGTGACTTGTTATAAATACAACTTCGCGTTGATCGAACACATGTTACGCCCTGTGCTTTTTACGAGGGTGATCACCCGGACATGTAGACAGGTTCCAAGGTTGGTACTGACATACAAACAGCTGTCTTTTATTTTGTGGAATGACACAGTAATACGAATCTATTTTCAGGTGACATTATTGGTGTCCCCAAACAAAAATTATTTGGAACATCGCCGCGTTTAATATTTTTATCTGTAAATCTAATAGTTTTCTTTATTATAATATTGTATTAACTGTTTCTTAAATATTTTTACCCGTTTGCCAAGGAAGGGTTATGTTTTTCGAGTGTATTTTGTATACTAGTACTACTAGTTTTGTATGTTGTACTTATCTTCCTAACGGCTGAATAGATTTTGATAGTTAACGTATTGTTAGATTATCCAAAAAAAAAAACCCAAGTACTATTTATAAGTGATTTGAAAAAAAAAAAATAGAACGACGGCATGTTAGTAATAAATTAAGTCGTAAATGGTTTACAAAGATTTATGCCACTTGTATGGTTAAATATAATTTGGAACGAGAATTCCTAAAATGAATAATTATAATTATTATAAAAAGTCCTGCTTAGTATATCCAATGTTTCATAGTCGGGCTTTTTATACTTTTTACTAATACTAGTTGTATTATACTTACCCGACTTATACTTGTTTTATTACATACAATATTGAAAGTTTAGAGTCGAAACTTTTGAAACAAGATAAACTGTTGACTACTTCTTATTTATAACCCTTGCAATAGGTAGCAATCATGAATATTAAAATACTAAACAAAATCATCCGCCATAAATAATGTATAGGATTATAAAAGATTCCAAACTACCAAGTTCAATGCTCCAGTAATCGTTTAGCGGAGCAATCAAGACCCGACTCAATAAACGCAAAATAACAACTCGCTCGAGGCAAAAATGTCGAAATATTTACGAGATTCGAGACTTTTTGTTTCACTTCTATATTTAGCTACATAATGTGCGAAACTCGTCCAAAGGAATTCCGACTCTACCGTAATTGTGTAAATTATATTTTGGTTTCCCAGCGTGGGCGGTAGTTACTCTCAATTATCGGCAGTGGAGTCGCGCGACCGACGGACCAAATCGTACGTTCCTCGTGAAACGTGTTTGCCGAAGCTATAAAGGAACTAGTAAAACATGTATTGTGGTCTCAGCCTTTTTTTGCTCATTTCAAGCATCTTTTTTTCTCAGCTATGATTTTTGGCAGGTTGGAAAAAACATATTGAAACGATAAAATCTATCTACTATACATAACAGTCCTAATAGATTTTATCGTCCCAACATACATGTATTTGATACAATACCATGATACGACGATTTTAATCGAATGTAGAGTTCAGGAAAGTCTAAACAAAGAGCTATTTTTTCTGCTTGTTTGTTCAAATTGGCCTGTTGGCCACGTATTTATCAATCGAAATTCTGTAGCTAATACTCTGAATTAATTTGATGGAACGAACCGTCTACTTTGGAATTTCGTTCCGTGAACCTGTTAAAAGCTTTTCGATCTGACTAAAGGGTCTTCGCGCAGGTAGAATGGAATCTTCCAAGTTTTTGCCGTTTCATTGTCGAATACGATACCGTATAATTTATACCTTTCTTTATTCTACGTAAATATATGAGTTCTGTGTCAGAATCCGGCTGCTTTATGTCGTTGTATTTAGTTTGCCTCTCCCACGATATAGTGATGTGCTTGAAACCGGTTGGTTTATCGATACCGGGGCAGTCGTTTCGCTCGATTTCTTCTTCCGCGACAACGAACCGGACGGTAGACTCATTCATCAATTATTTATACTTCGCTTGGCTTTAAAAGGGGGTATTTATACTGACAGCCGACTTAGCTTTACATCATAACTGTAATGCAAGTCAATTGAAGTATAACAACCACTGACCTTAGTCGATAGTGAAACGCAGTGAGGTGTCCGTAATTTGTTGACTAATTACGCAAATAACATCCGGCGCTATTTGTCATGCTTAAAACTAATTAGATGACTAAATCAACGCATGTAGGACACCGTATGCTAAGGAAGGAAAATATTTGCATATTATGTTCAAGTAGGTATATTTGTACGTGTTTCAATAACCGGCATTAATCATTAAACAGTATGCTAAGAATGTTTGCTAAATGCAAAACGACTTCACGAGTCGTGAGAATAACATGGAAATATTACTTAGGTAGGTACAGCAAACAAACGCGCTAGCCAATCTCTTTTGGCACAATGTTTACAAAATCTCGTGGAATTGAATCGAGTCTGCGCTAGTATTTGTAAACAGGCCGGCTCGGCGGCGCACCGTGAACGGCGTGCGTGGCTCCTAAAATACTTCAAACAGGAATTGAACCCACGCCAACTGGTGTGCGTAGACGGCGGCTCGCGAACCCCTCGTAAACTTTTCACTATACGACATCTCATTTTATTCCCGTTCATCTGTCTTTTATGTTCGTGTAATTTATATCAGACCGCTGACTGCGGCTGTGGTCAGCGATACTTGCGAATATTTAATCTCTGACTCCTCTTAATACTCTATAATCTAGTCTGACACATACATATGAAATTAATAGTTCATATATTTTATATTTCTCTAACAGCTTTGAACATAAAATGACAATTTTAATTGCCTTTTGCCAGCCGTTTATTCTGCCATATATTTTCCATTGTATATAATAAATATGTAGATATGTTGTATATCAAGATACAAACAGGTAAATCCGTTCGCTATTTGCATTGAGAGGTATTTATAGTCACGCGGAGCACGTTGGATTTACATCGTCTGTAATCTATTAACCTTGCCGGGATTCTCTTACGACTATCGACAATATGATGATACATTGCACAACACCGTTTATTCTTTAGTCGTTAACTCTTTAAAGCATGATAATTATTAAAATATTTAATATACTTTTAACAAATTATATAATGAAGTTCGCTCGTTTGGCTACACTTTGTTAATTTTATATTTGTCACGCTCTCGTCTAGACTCTATTCTTTAACAACAAAGGTGTTTTATAATTTAAATTATGTTCGCTTGCTTACCTTCAAATACTCTTCACGCCGTCTTTAAGAGGTCATGCTACCTGCTTACATGACTGTTTATGATAAAGATTTATAAAGATTGCTATCGGCGGGCTATAATTAGTAACGACCATTAAATATGTAAATTATTTGTATGATGAAACGGTCTGTATATTCGGGAATATAAATATGTTACGTGGTATTTGCTGTTTGAATTTCTGGCCAGTAAATGTACGCGGATGTAGCGTGTTCGCCGTCGCACTTGCTCAATAACTCTCGTTTTATTTGCCTCCCGGGTGACCTATTTCAATCCAACGATTATACGATACGTTGCAGTAGAATTAAATATTAGTTGAGTGGCAAACACATTTTGTTATATTTCAAACGTTCCTTAATGTAGGTCGCGTGTGTTCGCGTAGTTTTCACAGTTTACGTGTTTATAGTGTTAGATTGCTTTCTTGGCGTCTCGTTTTAAAGCAACGCTACGGGATGCAACTCATACTAGAGTTTACTTTCAAAATATTAATATTATTGCATACGCACTAAACTACTTCTATTATTATAATTTCAATCTGTGATAAAATCCATATAAATGTACGTGTCAACTTTCGATTTATTCGTTAATATTTCTGCCCGCGCTTACACGTATAATGTCGAAATTCTCAGTATTTTCTGAGACTTTTTATAAATACAATGGCGAGCGGGTCTAAAATTAATGAAAAGCATTGCTAATGCATTGTTTCTGCGCGGTGTCGTGTAACCGGTTCTTGGTTCGTCACGCGTGTCGGCTTCGAGGAAACCAACAGTAAAGTTGTTTCCATTGGCATTCTTCGCACGCCCGCTATCGCTTGCCACAATGTCAGCGAGAATCGACGTAACTACACAACGAGAGCCCATCTCCAGCCTCTATTGTTCTAGCTTTGAATGCTCTTTTAATACCTCGTTGCCATGCGAGTAAAAACATTGCTCTATTTGGCACCATTGCTGATTGGCGTGGCAATCTTAAGACGGTCACTTTCCTTTATTGCTTCATCCGTACGAACTATAATATTCATACGGAAACGTCTTCAAGGTTCCAAACGGAGCGCATCTGTGTCGGATCAATGCGTATAATTTATTTATTTGTACGGCGGATGCGAGCCTATTTACGTCCGAGCAACCCGAAAGAAGGTTATTCGCGTTTACACAACCGATGAACGTATACAAAGAAGAGTTAAATGAACGCTGCGGACATTAATCAACGTTGTCGGTAACCGTAACCGTCTCCGGGGGATTAGTCGGCGAGATATTCTATTCTTCGGTCGTAATTAATAGCTTTTGGCAAGTGAGCGTCGGCGGGCAGCGCAAATAGATATTCGTGACGAGACGTTGCACTTGCGTAATTAGATAATTAAAACACGCGATACGAAAACAATGTGGGTCTATTGGAAACGTTAGTAACACGTAACTGTATCCTCTGCGATGTAGCATGCATGCACATAATACGCGACCCACGCCGTGTAAAGCGGGCCAACGGCCTTTTGATGGGCTAGGTGTCGGGTCTAGATGAAGATAGGCGTCGGCGAAGCGCGTAGATGAACGACTGATCGCTGACGCCGGCCAGCCTCGAAATGTCGACATAATATGAATAATGCTGGCTGGCGGCTGGCGTGGGCCGCCCGACCAACACTGCTCGAGCTCTGTCAATACAAATTATTTTGTACACGAAACTCTGGCTTAAGTGGCTCTACTGTGTATGGTATTATAGCTATCGAGTCAAGAACCTCGACATTTAATTAGGCATGAGTTATGAACGCCCACGGTTGTTAAGGCAATGACTTCTGGCTTTTGATTCATTAACATGCAATTACACATTTCGTAGCTATATATTTAAGTAAATATCGGGTTGTTTTGCAACGTAAATACGAATTACTTCCTGCTGTACTTTCGTAATATGTTAAATGGTAAGTTTTCCCACATTTCCATGATTATTTTCAATTCTTAACGGTATCTAAACGGTACTAGTCGGTAATCTCGATCCCGGTTGACCGGATGTTATTTAAATGCGATTAAAGCTTTCAGTCCGGTCCTAAAAAGGTTCCCAAAGGAAAATTTATCGTAAATTAGCTAATGCCTCTTTACCTGCAGTTACAACGAACGAGTCAGGGTTTTAATTACCATTTAATAGCTGCTTCGTTAATTTTTCTGTTTGAGTAAATATTGACAAATTACCGCGTCAAGGACAGGTGTAATGTTAACTAATTAAAGATCAATTGAACTCCGAAAAGCGGATACACATAACTATCAATATTTGATCAGAATAACAGGACAAGTAAATCTAATATATAATATGACCTCAAACCATAACCTTTAAAAGACTTATTATGTGAAACTCATGTGTATAGTAATATGTGAAACGCACTCACAAACAAAGACGAAATTCTGGCAAAAATTGTGAGGAAACTCGCCTTGGAGGTTGTGCGAAATCAGGTTCTTTTTAGCGATTATAATACAAATTAAAATATTATATTAGCGTTGGTTTCTCAAGACACCTTAATTTACCTCGATTTCTTTTCCTGTTACCAATCTGTCACCTGCGCTAAAAGTTTTAAGCAAATTATAAGAACCGGTTTAACCGACTATTAATTAAGTGACCGTTCATGTATTATTTACTGATACATTAATATTAAAACAACATGTTTATAAATAAAACCAGCTTATGTAAGTATTTGTCAGCATTGTGTCAAAATACACAGCAATGGTGTTAATCATTATTTTGTTGAGACAACGGAATAGGTACCTCAAAAATGTTACATCATCGATATTTTTACACGAGTTTTGTACAATACTTACTGAAAAAAGTATTACGAAATCACAGTTTAATATTACTAGGGCATGTATCAATGGCTTATGTTCAGCAGTGAAGGCAGAAAAGTAAAGTGGTTGATGGTACCTACATTCTGGAAATACTTAGCTTCAATTATGTATCTTAATGTAAACAAAGCTTGATATTATCCGAGAATTTGTCAGTTTATAATCACTAGACGTTGTCGAGTAAGGCAGAGGGAAGAGGGGAGGTGATTATATCAAGTAGATGAGCTACAGCATCTTTACTGATATTATGACAGGAAAACCGGCTTCTCAGACACACGGACACAGTATTGGCTAAGTATCAGCAATCAAGAGTTAAGTACACATCGTAATAAATCGAATCCATCAGTGGAATTATCTTTTTATGATATATCTGATTTATATATGTTTTACATTTATATATTTGTTTTTTTGTTGGGTCTTTCCTCTGTTACGTAGTTTTTTTTATTACAAACTTTCGTTTTACAAATCCATTGATTTTACTAATCTAATCTATACTAATATAATAAAGCTTAAGCTTTTGTTTAAACGTGCTTATCTCTGAAACTACCTGTCGGATTTCAAAAAATCTTTTTGCATTTGCTTGCCCAACTCCCGAGGAAGGTTATAGGCTATTAACATTACGTTTCTTGCCTTGGGAAAAAAGCAAAGCGATTAAAAACCGCGGGGCACAGCTAGTCTACAATAATTGAATATGCATGATTGAACTAGAAAATCAACTCATAATAAATATTAATATCTAACATAATTAAGTCGGTACCTACAAGTCTATTGAATATTTGCTGCTTAACAACATAGTTCGATGTCTTCGTTACGATGTCTCTATTTATTTATTTACACTTAAAAACAATTCATTGATTACGACATAGTTGCTTTGTATAATTTAAATAATGTATTGTAATTTATTTACCTACTGTTTGTTCAAGGAAGGAAACTCATTTATTTACACAACATCTAAATTAAAATAATTACATACGTATGCGTTATTTTACCTAAAGTTTAGACTATCCTTATTGCTTATGCATTTATACGGTTGTAAATAAACAATTTATATTCATATACATACCTAATTGATTAGTGTTTTTTATTAGAACTTTAAGGTATGATCGGATTAAGTCTTCGAAGAGTTTTAAGAATAAACCTAGCGCGTCTTTGCAAAATCAGGCATTGGATTAGGTTAAATTAAAGTAGGTACTTTATAATAGATAATTTGTTTAAGCAGTTCCATGGTATGGTCGTGGTGACCTAGTGGTTCAATGAACGGATTTGTGTGCACAAGGTTTGCAGGTTCAAACCCATTACATGCAAGTACCAATGTGACTTTTTCAAAGTTATAAGAAACTTAATTATTCTAAGGCATCATGGACAATCAGGATTTCAAAAATTGGAATCTAAAATCCGCAATGAGCAAGCGTGGTGATGAAAGTTAGTTCCTTTCTTTATATGAATGTATAGGCCTGTATTAGGTACAGTGGGACATTTATAGGCTGGTATTATATTATTATTACCTAATTCTAATTGAGTACCTATTCTAACTGAAGCACATTACACGTAATGTTTGATTAAAGGGAAATCAAGCAACAACTCTTAAATAACCAATTCATAAGTGGAAAGTATTACGAATCAATTGATTTCACACATGTGTAAATACTTCTACTTATTGTTGATTGTCAATAGAAATTCACGAGCGTTCAAATGCCACGAGGTCGACTCGCATCATCGTTCAACACATTGTTAGCTAGGCATTCAACACAAACGTTGGCACAAATGTTGGTAAACTATCGTATTGAACTCCAATATCTGTCCATTTACATTGCTCCAAGGTTGATTACTTAATAAGCCTTCGCAGTCTCGCTATTTTCGACAGGTTTAAAGTACTCGATAATTTTTGTTACTTAATTGTATTTCAAACCTGTTTTTGCGTTTGCTGAAATATAAATATGCAATGTGCACGGTTAATGTCTTACAGCAACTCTTTTTGTTTAGACTTACGTAGATTTAAAACATACAAAGATAAGATAACTGTGCAAATAAGTTACTTGCTGTAATGTAATTACGACTGCAAACAAACCGCCTTTATTTAGGAGCGCACGTAACAAAGACTAATAAAGTTTTAGTAAACAAACCAAGTGAAGATTATTTATATGGAGGTCGAGAAAGTAAAGGTTGAACATCCACTAATGAATAACAATCTATTTGAGCTTGTCACGTCGGTTGCGCAACAAATTGTCTATGGATGATTATGGAGAGCGGACGTCACGCGCCGTGACTCCACGTTTAATAAAAACAATGACAATCTTAACAAGGCCTACTTCAACTGTCGAAACGAAACGACCTATGGAACTCTCAAAGGCCTTTGCAAGCTGGTTACGAGCTAGCCATTTGAATAAATTTGAAGAATAAAGCGCAAACAACGAAGTCATCGAAACGTGAAAACGAAACTATCACATCACGCTCGTAATTGGCTAAACTGTACGGTTAAAGGAATGCTATTATGCTACTCACTTATCGCCGCCACGTCTGGCCTACATAAAACGTGTCGATTTTCGACCTGATAACGCTGGCCTTGCCGTTTTAACCGTACTGGCATTTAAATTGCATAAATCGAATTTAAACCGTGCAATTTATTCGATGCAACCGGTTCTCATGTAATTTAATTCACCAGTCGATTATATTATCGCCGTCGTTAGCGGTGGAGAATGAGTCATTGTAAGTACAACACATGCTCTAGATATTAGTTTTCATAACGCGTGTTGTCAATGTATCAAATTATGTACGAGTATCAAATGAGTCCGCGGAATGATGTCACTATTGCATACCGACATTGATCCGATTTCAGCTTTACTAAGAAAGTAAACAAGATTAAATAACAAAAAAGAAACTCAAATCGGAATGATCAGACGTCGCATAAGGTTCGTGCGACGACAAAAACTCTATAAAACTTGGAGACTATGACGTGGGTCGAATTGTCTATTCGTAAAATAGAAATCCAATATGGATGTAGGTCGTCGTGACATGATAATGGAATGTCCAAACGTGATGTTGACACGAAACTTCAACGCAATTCGGATATTTGTGCGAACAGAAGTGTGTAGTTATTCGATTAGTACCTACTTACAAACAAAGCTAGAACCGTAATATTGGTAGTCACTGTATGTATATTTGTCTACCTCTAGCATAAAAGGATGAATAAAAGCTTTATTTGTTAACGTTTCTATCTAACAAGCGACACTGCCTGTAACGGATAAATCGCTCACTTATAAGAATAATAATTGAAGTTCACCCTCGAAAATGTCTATTTCATATCTTACATCAATGTTTTCTTTTATACGTGAATAACGGGAGGGTGAGGGGGAGGGCCGCCAAGGGTCTTTATGTTCCCTGGGGCGCTCACCGGGAGAAGGGTTGACGTGACTCTTATATTATATCTATACTTCGTATATTTAGAACAATTACATACCTAAGTACTGCGGCAATCATGTTGAAATTGAACTTTGATTTACGCAAATATTTATATTCAGCTTATTCGTACACGTGAGCCAAAACGGTTAATGTCAGCACTATCCATCTTTTTTCAAATTAATCCGTCGAGCAGATTATCTATCTATTGTAGATTTTTTTAGAATGCTTTTGGAAACGAGTTGGCGTCATAACAACAAATAGTTCATTGTTTATTTTTTTTATGTATCGTTGAAAACCTTATTCGAATTCTTAAGAATTGTTCATTGTTTTATGATATACCTACGTAATCACACTATGTATACAAGTAACTGTTTGGAAACACAACTTAATCCCTAGATTATTCCGAGAAACCCGTTACAAATTCCTTAAAATAAGGACACACTTTTTTTTCTATTTGTAACTGTAATGAATATTGATTGTTTGTTATTTATCGTACCTTATTTACATCGTAATTTGATGAAATTAATAATAGTAATACGTAAGTAGTCTTCAGTTCGTAAAGTTCGCAAGTAAATAAATAAAAAGTCACCAAGATAAGGTAAATATATTCTTAAATGTATGAATGGAATCAGCTGCTTAGGGATGCAATGTGGGAATAAATAAAGCAAGGGTCGTTTTATTAAAAGGCATGGGCGCTCGTTGCCTAGCAACCGAGGCCGGATGGGCGCCTTTAATAAAAATGGCAAAAGCAGCAAAAATACGAAGCTTTGTTTAAAGATAAACTATTTTGGAGCTGGTTTTTAAATAATAGGTTATTGGTTACTTTGTATTTATATTTTAAGCGTCTTGTTTTGAAGAAAAGATATTTAGATAAATATCTGTAGACTGCGTAGCAAGATTATGATGTCATTCAAAAACTATGTAGTAATTACGGAAAATATGTTGTAATTTGTTATCATTAAATTAATTATGTTACCTTTAGATACCTATAAAATAAATACAAATGGCCACATATTCAAGATATTGACAAAGATTTGAGTTGAAATCTTATCAAGCGAAGCCTATCAAAGTGCAGATCTATAGCATAAAGTAAATGAAGGTAATAAATAAAACCGTTGATAACTGAAGCCTATTTATATCGCTACGATGATTTCATGCTACGGTCTCTTAATCGTCATATCTATTAGATAAGTTGAACAAAACATCATTTATAAACGAGTTCCAAAGTACAAAGGTCGCACATTCTGGGGTCACACTTCGATAAATAGCGTCTTGTCATCATAAATAAAAGAATAACTAATCAAAGTTTTGCCCCTGGTTTTACTTCGATTCTTGGGCAACAATGTAAACAACCCGCGGTTTGTGGGAGGCATACCAACCTCCCCTTTTGCCCTCTTTCGTCCCCACGGCGCGCGGCGCTTCAATTGTGACATTTTCCTCTTGTCGCCCCCTTACAGTTCAATAATCTTTCTACGACACGAAATTTCAAAATTAAACGCCCTTTTCATAAAAATGTAAAGAAAAAGTCTTTTAATTTACATTTTTCAAGTACCTATTATTACTTTGGGAGAATTTTTAATACATGTTTATTAAATGGTTTTTAATAGAAGTTGACATGTTTCTAAACAATTTTCATAAGTAAAAAGATGATGTAATACTTTTGATCGAGATTTAGCATTGTAAAACAGGACCGTTTACTGAATAAACTTTGTTTTGCGTAATATTTAAATATAAAGCGATCCGACGAATCCACAGGAAAATAAATTTTCCAAAGTAACTTTTAAACTTGTTTCGTTTACTTAAATAAATAATGACATACAAAGTATCTTCAAACAAATTCTAACAAAATTACCTTGTTTGCCAAAAATATGGTTACAGGTTAATAAAAATATATGCTCAATTATAATCTAAAATACGAAATCATGTTGTGCAAGTGTGCTCTATTGATTTTCTGTAGAGCGTTTAAACCGGCTCAGTACGTGCACATTCGCCAGGTAACCGATAACGGTCAATGTAACTCGTTGAAACATTTGTTGGCGGTGTGCCAAATCACCGAATGAGCTTCCAAGAAAGCCCGTGATAACCTGCGCTAGTTAACCGTTAATGGCAGAGAGGGCTTAATGCGCGCCTTTGAATAAACCAGAGGCGCCCCTTTTCCGCCCTAGTGCGGGGGACTTGGCAGTTCACCACCCAGGTCCGCGATGTACGACCGAACGCCGCCTGACAGCTGACGCCATTATAATTATATTTTGCCTGTTATTGATATATCATACTGAGGTTATATAAGAAACTTTAACGACAGTTTATTATTGTGAAATCGCTCCACAGTAATTGCTGAGTAATGACGCGACTCCGTATAATAATACAAGCCATTATGTAATGTAGATACAGATTATTACCTCTTTGTCATAGTAATAGGTTGCTATATCATTATTGACTTTTCATTCATACGTTCAAACAAACAAAGCGTCTGCGATTATTATTATCAATGGTATTTTCCACAGCCATTATTATAATAGCTAACTATACTAGATGTGTGTGATGTTTTGATATCTCTTGCATTACCGTATCGAGCTCAAGGAAGCGATTGTTATGTGTAGCGAAAAGTATAAAGCATCTCGGTAACAATGGAGTCATTGTGGGGTTTGATTAGTGAATTGAGGCGCAGGGGCGTCGTGGCAGCCGATCACGACTTTCTGATCTCACGCCAGCCAGGTTCCCAGCGCTTCGCTACAAATTGTTTGGACATTTTCAGTATGTGCAAAAAATAAATAAATGCATCCACCCTATTATCTGTTTGCACGCATGCCGAGATCATACTACCAATAACTTTCTTGATTCATTTATTTTCAGAATTTATAAAGCATTTTACTCTTGTGATTGCATGACTATCATGTCCAGATGACTGACAATTATCAGTGATGGTAGATATTTATTGAACAGATAAATACAAGGAAAATATAAAAGCAGATTATAAAGGGTTTGTCATAAAGATAAAGTATACAATGTCATGCAGTCGTAAGTGTAGTGTTAACGCTGCACTATTCTTAGATAATGCGTCATAAAAAATTGTAATGTTGGTAACAATGGGTCGTTGGGTGTACAGGAAGTGCGGCTGTGGCCCGCAGCTGTCTGTACCCCACACTACTCACCTTCGACACACACGACCTGTAAGGTACACCCGATATATTTTCTACACGTTTATCGCAATACATAAGTTCTTTAAAACTATCAAGGGTGACAATAAAATACAAATGTCCATAAAGACAGTTTTAAGATAAATCGCGCTCTGCAGGTGTTGTCATTCCATTTACATGTGCTATATATAAACTGCCAAATGGAAGTTATTTCTTGTTAACACGATGTTTTCCTTATTTACAGGATAATACTTTAAATAATGTAAATTGCTTGCTATTTAGCATTATTTCCAGACTTGGGAATTACGAATTTCTTAATTAATAATGCAATTTGGATAAGATTTAGAATCATGATTCTATTTTTCAACCGTTTCTCTTTTCTAATATCGATTCTTCATTTTGTTTAATCTCTATATCTTACATCTGGGGGTTTACTCGTGAATATATTAAATTCTAATACTAATACAATGACAATACAAAATTGTTATTTATTTAGCAGGCACGCAAACAACACACAGAAAATACTGACAATATTTAGATTCCAGTTCCTAGCCGCTTAGTATAAATTGTAGAGCCGAAGTAACAAATATGAACTGCCATTTTACCCAAATTAATTCATGTTTTACCTTAACTCCCGAATTCTTTTGATTTGTGAACGTTATAATAACTATATAGGGACTAAAAATCGTAAGGCGCTCGTCAGAAATATATAAATAGGTTTCTTTTGAGGTCGGGCTTTGTATTTTCCAGTACAAACGCGACGTAATAATTCGTAGTTCACGGTTACGCATTATTCGCTTATGTGCACGTTAGCGTGTGTTGGCCCACACTTGCGGTCGCCGAGCAGACGGACGGGCGCGGTATTTCATTTCACATTATTACGAGTCGACGGCGGTAGACTTTCATCAGTAATGAGTACTCCGCCGTAGGGTAGGCCTCGACCGCAAATGTTTTCAACGTAGATTCAAGAGCTCGAATAGAAAAACACATCCATAGACAGTGCTTACGAACACAGGACAATTGAATGTTATTACAATTTAGACTTGGAATATTATCATCCATCTTCCGCGTCCATCAGTTGTGTAACCTGGACCACAAAGGGTATCGCTATCAATCAGAAGTTTCCGTGTTATATTCTTTAGTTCCACTGGTTAACCGCTAATTGTTGTGAAACGTCTCTATTAATGATTCTTTCGTTCCGAGAGAAAATACTTTTGATTACGATTACACGGTACAATGGTTGTGCGTGAGAGTTGGACGCGTTGTATTGTGCCATTAAAATTATGTATTACACCGGTGCATGCTCTATTTAGCCAGCCGGCAACAATAGACACAAGTAATGATCATTCTGTATTAATTCAACGTTGCGTGCAGCAGTAAAGACTGTTTGCAATACTTATCGTATCATGATGGTTACGTGCGATCAATGAAGCGCAGCGGAAGCACAATGAGCCATATTTTTTATTGGAATTGGGATATTATTCGGGCGGTGCGAACGCGAAGTGTTCATCATAAGGTCGTATTAATATTCACGATGCGGCGCACCCGGGGCGGGCAGGCTTCACAAAATGGCTGCCGGAGGCGCGCGGCCCGACCGAGTCGTGACCGCCAGGAATCCACGCGCTCGTTCTGAACCCTCATCAATTATGCATGAATGCGGCCGAACGGCGATGTTTACTCTACATGAGACAACAATTTATTGCGTCGTGCGGTTTTTGACATCCGATCGAAGACCGGTCCAGCGATCTCGGCCCCGCGATGACGAAATACTTACGATTTACGTCCGGCACTGATTTAATATGCTAATATATCATTCTCTGTGATTATAACGTACGCTTAATATATTATGTCTACTAAATATACGTATAGTGGCGAGCAGGTACGGTACAAGTCTGTCAGATCTTGTTTGGCAACTTTCCAAATGACCTTTTCATTTATAATCATGTAGGTACCTACTCTCAGAAGTGCGTAAAAGTCGTGATTTCTAATAATAAAGAAAACAGCTGTCGTTTGACAAATTAATAATTTTAATTAATGAGCAAACAAACGTAAAAAATACACCACTTAATAAAAATACGAAGTAGGTACTTAAGTACATATAATTATTAATTCTATCCTACAATCGTGTATACCTAGTTTACAAACTGTGGTATGAGTATGACTGATTTATGATTCCATTACGCATCGTCGAATTAATTTATTTGTATTACCAACTAGGTATATTATAACTATAACTCCGTACTCGGCAGCTGAACAAGCTATTGATAACGACTGAATAACTCATTGTTATTATCAAACGAGGTTCGTTATCTCGTACCAATACATTTATTTATACTGAGCTCCTTTAATAACCGTTTAGGAATTTTACCGTAGTTTTAAATCTCTTGTCCAATCATAGTAAGTATTCAAAAAGAAAAAGGACGCGCTCTGTTTATGCAAACTTTTATAAAATCCTTGGTGTAGGTCGCCTTTGTATTAAAGACAGAACTAATGTTGTTGAGCGTTAAGTCATAGGTTATTCCCGAGGTCGGACCGCTTTTGGGTTTTTACTCTGGTAAATTTATTGCGTCCAATAAAATTTAATTAATATGAAGGAGGATTAAGCTCAGTTTTGTTGAATACACCTAGTCTAGTTTTGAGAAAATACCTAACTAATTAGTAAGTTTTGAGTTTGGTCGCAACTAGGCAGAGATTTCTGTGAAGAAAATATTTACGATACCTCGCAACAAGCTTCGAGTTCGTTAGATAACGTTATCAATCACCGAAATTGGTTTTTATCACAGTAGATATTGTAGATTACTATACGAAATTCCACTTAACTGCAGCACTGTTAATACCTACCTACTATTTATGAGATAGAAGTCACATTTGAAAACAGTTTACGTCTATTCGCCTTGATTAAATAACACGAAGGCAACATAGATAAGTTAATTATGTGTAAAATCTCGTTGAGCAGTCAACATAAGGCGTGTAAACAATGAGTACGAGCGTGGAAAACATTTTTATAACTTGTTTGAGTTTCTCAAGCCAAAATGAACCGAAACGAAGACCTATTGGAGTTCTGAGAAGCTCACAAACGCTTTCAGTTATTTATACAGGTCTTTGTACAAACAGCCGGATTGTAACGGACCTGTTATCAGCGCCTGCAACCAGGCTATCGACTGCCGTGTTTGTGTTTCGTTATCTACAAATTCCCGCCTCTCACTATGCCAGCTATCTAACCGCTAAAGTATCTGAGTACGCAAACTATTGTATGATAAAACACCTATTTTTAGGAGATTATCTAAAGTCGTGATGTTGCGCTATCGCACTATCTTGTACGTGATTGTGTGGTAGGTATGAACACAGCTATCTCAATGACATTAACCACTTATCATTGTTATTTGGAACGCGAGACATTAGTTACAAGTAGGTATACGAGTGACATGAGCTCGCTCCACTTGAATTATCGCCGCTTTTTTTTCATTGCTTTGTATGTGCAAATTACAGAATATTAGTTATTCGCATGTAACTGCTAACTCGATTAGCACAAGGTCAATACGAGGTATGCGACCTCTTTGCTTGTTTTTACAAAAAACACCAAACAGGTTTTGTCTGCTAATTTTCCTACGTATCCGCCTGCCCGCCCGCATGACGAGACACGATGATAAAAAACAACTAATAATAACAACACGATACAAATAGCATGATCTACTTAACAAAAAAGTAATTAGGTTTTTTATAAAAATAAACAAGCTATATTTCTTCTGAGAACTTCATGCACACATGTTGTTAAGGACATATAATCTAAACGTGTACTTTATCTGCAAATAACAAAAAATAGAACATGATTTAGATTATTTTTCATGCAAATTCCTTTGGGTAAACATCAATTTTATTTATGTGACCTGAGAGCTGAACTCTTTGTGTTATTTATAAAAGCCAACATAGAGCGTATAGCTTGTCACGGAATAGTTGGGAGTGTGCCAAATCGTTAGCGCGTTGTAAAATGTTTTCGGTATGTTGGTCAACGATCGCTATTTGTTTGTACCCATTATAACAATACGTTCCTATCGTAAAGCTCTCCCGATAAACTGATTATTTTATTTAAGTACTTGTGTAATAAATAATATACCTTATTACAGAGTAATTTTAATATTAATATACCTATAACATGGGACGAACACTAAATTTTTAGGAGATATAAATCATACTTTTTGTATTGTATATCTCTTAATACGAGTATAAAAGTATTTATTTTTACTAGTATTCCTAATGTTGTTTACAACCATTAGCGTAGTGACTAATATTTAGAGATCAAGCAAATTAATATCTGTGTAGGTAGGTCGGTATTTTAATACGCTTACGTAAACCACGTCGTCTTTGTTTTATCAAATTTGTAAAGAAGTAAATATTCTTGGAATGAATTTCATTTCCGTGTTTGTCATTGTTTGTAAAATTTTATTATTAACAAAGATATTTCAACTAATGTTCTAAATAGAATCTTATTTATTGTGATTGTGAAAATCGATTTATATTAATTGTTTTTAATTAGCTAGTTTCTTGTAGGTACCTATGTATAATTTAAATAGTAAGACATTCAAGTAGGTATATTGGCATATTTAGTATAATTGCTACGTCGTGTATCTAATTATTAACTAGGGCAAACAGTATTTTTGTGTTTACATCTGTTTGATTATGTAAAGCGAGCGTCGTGATTAGCGACATCTGCCCTTCCTGTCGTTTAATATGGGTTCGTGGGGTTTGCGTGGATCGCGGCTGGAGACAGGACGGGTGCACATGAGCGTCAGGTGCGCGCTTTGTGCTGAGGGGCCCCGGCCGGCTCCCCAGCGCACCCCGACCGACACGTCCTCACACCCGCGCCGCGCCGTTCACTTGTTGCTACGTTGGTAGTGGTACGCTGTGCTACGTCGCCGTCGTTGCTAGATTGCCGCCGCACAGCTCCCCGCGCCCCCTTTCCTCCGGACACTACTTCCCTTCCCCGCATTTCAGTTCTTTGTGCGCCACTGAGGCTTTAGCACGTCTGTGCTGCGCCACATAACGTTCGCAACGAATACTTTTGACATAGTCGTGAATTGTACATAATATATTATTATTAAGTATATAGCCATTTGGAATTTGTGAGTGTGTGCTGGTGTATCTAACGACACATCAAGTAAAGTCCAACTTTGAAAGGATTTGGGGCTGATTGGAATTCTAAACAGGAGGATTTTACTGTGAAAAATCTGTGATAGTGACTTTAAGTCATTTGTGTGGTTAACGGCACTGAAGAAACTTGTGTCTGAATCGTAAAATTAAGTGATTTTAGTAAATTGACGAAGCTATTATAATTTAAAGCTGAAGAATAATCTACGATTGATTACGTGATTATTACATTGAAACAAGTAAGTACTGTTTAATTACTTTTTGGTACTTTCTAGCAAGTTAATAGATTATTTGATAACAAAAATATTTCAAAAAGTAACGGTCAACACAAATTATTTGTTCGTTTGATGGGATTAGTGATTTGATTACCCACCTGTTATTTAAATTTTTATTAATGAAATACCTACGTAATAAAATCTTTATTTTTTTTAGAACTGTGCCATATTCCTATAGAACCCCGGAGATAAATGTTGTCATTATCAAGATTTATAAGTTTTTAAAACTTTACTTTAAATGTAATAATAGCTCTAACGAGAGATCGGTATCTGCCGATATAAAATTACAAGAAGACAATAGGGGGATGTCATTAAAAAACTAAGACCTAAGTACCTAAATACCTGTATCTTTGACAAGGGCGCAATATACTAAACTTAATCGATGTCTCTTAATTGACAGTCATTAAAAAACATAAACGTAGGTCATTAAATTTAATCGTTATTATAGTCAAACACGCATTATAATGTAAATATCTAGGTCTACCAACGTCATTAAGTACACACACTCGCTTATTAATAATGAGATAATGGTAGAAATCTGTGTTAATTGCCTTGTATATGTTACTAGAATTACCAGTTAGATAATCGCATACCTACCTAACGAGCAGGCAATAATCAGATCGTCGTGTTGTGCATGCACGATTAATAAATAGTTATTTTATTACGTTTATTGCTGCCAATCTTGCACCGAATGACCTTTCGTATCGTGTTTTATCGCCAAATGCTTTCCAAGTGTGCATTGTTACCGTAAACAGCGATTCGTTATCGAATCGCGTGTTTTATCGCCCTATTGTTTATTGTAGACTGACCCGTACTGTTTGTTCTAATTCCTTGATAGTGGTAATGAGTTATTTTTAGCTTTTCCGTATTTCAATTTCACGGTGCGCTTTTAAACGAACCTAGCCCTAGTGAACTAAAATCTACCTATTTCGTTATCTTACAAACTACCTGCCCACATACCTAGGAACTAAAAGAAAATACCGACCTACTTAAAATTCCTGCGCGTTTTTATTCTCGAATACCCACTTATCCTATCATAATATTCTACCTTTCTAAAATGACAGGAAATATCAAACACTACCCAAATAGGTACCTATAATTATCTTTTTACGTAGGTATCATAAGCGTGTAGGTAATTATTATTACTTAGCAAACAATCTCATGATAATAACGTTCGGGGTCAACCAGTCTGCCGAGCAATGTTAATATTTACCTCACGCGATAGATCCGGAGATGTTGTTACTTGTTATGTGGATATAGTACGTACTTTGCGTTACTTGTGTATTGTCTATGCTCGAAATCAAGAATTCCGGTCACGAACAATCGGGACATGTCGTGAGATGCGAGGGAGATTGCAGCGCGCTCGCCTCCGTGCGCTTTCAATAGCACATTGCGCAATTTACTGCACGAGTCGCGCCAGTCGTGATATCTGGCTACACTACATCGTATCTTCAAGGTGGTATTGCATTCTGTAGTCACGATAAATGATGCACCACTATCCTCCGATACATTTTACACTAACTTACATTTCACAGAAGCAATAAAGTAAATGATTTACTGATATACTAGGTACTTACTACTTATAAGGAAATCGTCAATTTCGACGCTTATATGGACGAGACTGGCGTCCGTAAATGGTCTTCCACACGGCTAATGATCCAAAACTAGGTTGATATTTCAAAAGCGAATGTTGGCTCGATATAGCATTAGGTATTTGCTAGCTTCTTATAGAAAGTAAGATTAATTTGCGGTTTGCGGCAACCTACTCTAATTTGAGGCGATACAATCAATTTTACGTTAACACACGCTTCTTTATGTAACTTCGTACCTAGATTGTTTAATTACTCTATCACAGAGAAAGCTTTGTCAACTTATGTTCCATTAACGGTTATTCTCTGAATGGAAGTGTTTCATTACACGGTCGGCGAGTCGAAACGCTCCAGTGGTTTTAACGAGATGGCTTTGAGTCGGCAAATACGCTCAGATAACACGCTAACAGGTTATTTGAAATTATTGACGTACAACCGCTTTGTCTACCGAACTCGTTTTACTTGGTACCTATGTTATTTGCACAATGCCAGTTTTGTTCGCGTAGTGACAGCTCGTAAAATAAACAGCTTGTGTTCCTATTTTGATTTCACAAGTAGTTAGCATATAATTGTCATTTTATAAACAAAAGTCACTCGGATTGCAAATATTAGAATTACACACATAAGTGGATGCAGCGATGCGATTCATGTTCCACATAACAGCCATTTACGTAACTTCCCGTCGTTAAATGCTGGCTAACCTGTATAACCTCCAATAGCTATTCGTTGGCTCCTGTAATATTGGAACATTTGATTGATCGTTGCCAGTCACGCGTTCAACTTCCTTTAAGTAGTAGTGTACAAAAAATATAATTGCATAGGTCCTATACCTACATATTTGAAGTTGGTACATAAAACAGATTACTATTGATGATGTGGACCTTTGAACTCATCAAGACTAGTCATAATAAGTACCTACCTACATAATAGTCGTAAAGCTCAAATGACACGACTCGTCTGACGTAGGTAATTGCTAACAATGCGCTTGCGGTTAACTATAATTCTCAGAAATTATTGAACAATTAAAAACATTGTTATACTTTAAATCTAAACCGCGCTAATAACGTATGAACCTACTGGGAATATCCCTACCTAAGTATTTATTGTGGTAATTTTAAGATATGTAATTGAAATTATGTTTGATTAGGGTACAAAAAAGTAGATTTTGGCCACAGCTGCAATAACTATAATAAATTTATATCTATACCTGTACTGCAATAAGGCTATACCTTTATACCTTTACGATAGGTTGGTGCAATAGTCGGTCTGTTAAGTTACGGCTGTCGGGGCCCGCCCTTCATGAATAATTCAAATTGTCGTGGTCAGGATTTACTGGCGTCGTGGAGGAACGGCGAGCGGCCGCGCTTCTCGGGGCTCGGGTGTCAACTTTTTGCCCTTCCTTTCCATCTAATGAAAAGCTCTCTCACCGGTTCCGCCTCGGCGTTTGTCTTGTCAATCAACCGTTGTCGTTCTGCGACGTTGCCGCACTTCCCCGTCGAGTTATTTGTTACCCCATTGTCCCCTCCCGCTGATCACTGTCGCATTGTTTCACAACTTTTGTTTACATTCGTTCAATGGTCGTTTGTTTGTAAAGCGGCAGGTTTGTTTTCTCCGCCTCGTGTATTCTTTTAACATTGTAAACAGCTGGGGCTTGTTGAATTTCTTGTTATCGAATATTGTTGACTAAAACAACTATCGTTTCATTTGCAAGCAATAAGTAACGCTATCGTGGCCATTGTGATTTTGCAATTCTTTTTATCTTCACGCCTACTCAGGCGCGTTTACGTTTCGCTTCATATTACGTAAACATAACACGTTTGTTCATCGATTAGATTTGCATTTATTTTCGTTTGACACTAAAATATTAGCAATTCAAAGTTGTAGATTATGATGTTTAATCGGCATGTTTTTTTTTTGCATTCCGTGTTTTTAAATTTGAGCATAAGTCTAATTGCTTCGTTAATTAGAGTGGGTGTGCGGTGATTAGTATCAGGTTACAAAGTGTGTGTAGTAAGTACATAAATTTGGTGAGTGCGTCACTATAACTGAAAAGGAATGTCGTTAAGGCTGAGAGGCGTTGCCTGGTAGATTTTGCCGTAACCGGTTTAGAGCGGCGTGCCAGCACCGGTCATTAAAAATGGCGGCTCGACCGCAACCGTATCGCGAATTGAGATACATTATCATATCATTATGCGCCGACTGAGATGAGATCTCCCGACTTACGCACCCCGTGAATAATGGCCAGCTGTAGGCAGCCACACAATCGCCAGCTTCTTCTGTTTATGTTTGTTATGAATAATTATATACAGGCTATGCGATTATGTAAATGAAGATCCTCGTTAACGGCTCTCTCATTAAAATTCCATTGTTGTTCGCTCGACACGCAGGCTCGCTCTTTTGTGTAGGTGTTGTGTCGAATTTTGTATATGTAGAATGCGTGAACATTGTATAAATTAATCGTATAAAACAGCAAAAAATTTGAAACCTAAAAGGTATCCAGCTTTTGGTAATAAGATAATAATTTATTTCTACTTCTTTTTTTTACTATTCTATTCAATTACAATAATCGCGTGGTTCGTTTTTTCTGTGATGAAAATTTAAATTGCGATAGCGTGTTACAAACAAGAAAACTTCTAGTAATGCGCACTCAGAAGAGTACTTATAGGATAATTATTATGAAAGAATTTGCGTTTTTTTTACCATTATATTTTCCAAGTTCTTCTGTTATGTAGGTACAACGTTTGCGATTCAGCAGGTAACTGTATTTTGCCTCTAGTATCAATTAATTTTAATTGTATAAGTAGGTACCTACTCGGACTCTTTTATCTTGTGTTGTCACAAACGCAGACGTAACATGTAATAAATAACCAAGACAAAGCCTTTTGATACTTCCTAGTAAGCTGTCTATTGTGTGTGTAATTTCATAATTTGTATGAATGTGGCGCATCACCCCGGGATTTTATCACATTGCCCTCGTTCTGGTGGAGCGCCAAATGTCCGGGCGCTCGCTGGCGACAGCACTGCTTGGCGTCCCTCCAGTCGTCATTCACGTGCGGCTCGCAGACCCGCCTGCCAACTTGTTACTTGCTAGTTCCACCCACGTAGCTGTATCATATCTCTTCATAAGCTCGTCTTCCCGTTCCGGTTACTAATACACCATCTATTTGAATAATTATGCATTTGCTATGCAGGCAACGCGCACCATAATAGCTTTGCTTGTCTTCGTGTTTATCAATAACGTCATTAAACATGTAAATCAATCTGTTGTGTGCCTAGTCAAGTGGTAGTTACGCAATTGTGAATTGATTAGTCACGTTTAGCAATACAACAATTTACGACTTCATAATAAAGTATTGTTTACTTGCGATGTCTTAAAATAAACTTTTCTTTTTAAGAGCTGCCTTTTTTCAAAGGCACTTAAATGTAGAGTTAGTAGGAGTAGGTACATACAATATATTATTTTTACGTAATTACCTCAATATGCGTGGGTGTAGTGTGAATGGGCTTATTTTGGCTTCGTCCCAAACGTGCCGACATGACCGACGGACACAGCGCTGACGTCAGCCGATTGAAAATATGCAGCTGGCACCTCGTTGATAACCCAGTATTAATTTGTTATGACATGGAGATATGGCTCTGATAAATTATTCACCATTCTCGATGATAACAACAAAAGTAAATTCGTCCGACCTTATTTATGATTTGATGTATGATGTCTCACGATTACTTTTGTATTGTTTCAGGTGTAGCTGAAAGTGTGAGTGCAAGTGATGTCGCCGAAGTCAGTGAGGAAACCGACAAGTGCGTAAAGCAGGAGGAAGTGAAGGCAAGTGAGTGTGAAGTGAAGAGTGAAGTGAGTGCGGGCGCGGATGGTGTTGCCAGCGCCGTGGCCTCCGAGGAGGACGACTGTGTGATAGTGTGCGCGCGAGATGCGGACGATAGGTCCGACTCGGGAGTGAGCGGAGTCCGGTCCGGCGGCTCGGCGAGTTCCGTGGAGGAGCGCGAGTGGCGCGGCATGGCGCACGGTTACGGCGGAGGCCCCCCGCCGCCCCTGCTTCACTTGCCTCCCCCGCCGCCGCCTACGCTTTACACCAACGAGCTGCTGTGGAAGCAGCGCTACCAGCCGCCGCTACACGCGCCGCTGCACCATGCCATCGCGGACGACTACCTCGCGGCGGCCACCTACGATAGAGAGAGACATGAAAGACTGCTACGGTGAGTTCACTTTTATTACAAGACTTAAGTTTCTTTAGGCATGTGATGTGATCTCATGTGGCAGGGTCGCAGAAAATATAATTATACTTGGGGCAATTTACATGGCTTCAAATCGTTAACTAGGCACCTATGCGCCTAGTTAACGTTGAAATTTGAGTAAGTCTATAAACAAACACATCTGAACTGATAAGTAATGTCGATGTTTAGGGACAATTAAGCATTAAACTGGTGTGAAAATAGTATAAATTTATCAGTATACATATGGTACACTCAGTAGTCAGTAGTTTAATTAATTTTGTCAGCTGGTAATATTCATGTTGGTAGGTATTTTAGTAATACTTGCACCGAAATCTTACTTTTTAATCCTTTTAGATACAAAATTATATTATTATCCTTGATTAAAAAGTACAGGTGCAGATAAACACATTTAATTAGCTACAGCTATCGAGAAACCTTGTTATCAGTGCTATATCTTGCCTTGTAGATTAGTTGTGTAAGTATCCGTATATAGCTTAGTCGTTGCTTACTAGATTATCACCGGTCAACGAACTTACTTACCGATGTAGGTACATACCTAATTCGAAATTCTTTAGTTATTTACGTTTCTTTTTAAGGTTATTAAAAAATCCGTACCTGCGTATGTGTTACACAGTGAATAGTATTTTTCTGTTTTATACTCCTGGCGATTACCTATACTTTCTCAAATGTCACATGATGTAATCGGTGTGTCTGTGTAACAAAATTGTATTAAAATCTCTAATGGACACGTACAAAAGGATAAATAACGGATTTAAATACTTTTAAAGTTACTATGTAGTAACCCTATATGAAGCGTGGTCTGATCGTCGCTCGGTAAACTAACTTTTAGTACATCTAAGAACTTTGCAATTAAATAACTACCAATTGTCAGTTGTTAATAAGTTAAATGTCATATTTAATTTGTATCTATACGTATTGTAGTGTAATGGTGCGGTTAATTACCTTAATTATCTTATCATGTAATAGTAACTAAATTATTACCGTGTTGTTTTATTTATGTTAGTAAAAATAAAACATAAATAGCCTTATTTACTTTGAATCTACTAAAGACTGCTTAAAACAGTCGAGATTAATTAAAAAGGCCTTTAATACGCAGAGGATATAAATTTTTCTTTTCATGTGAAAAGATCGCATTAATTATTTACTCTCTACTGAATTAACGAGAGTTCAATGCCATATTAATCCGGAATAATCGTTAATTAATCGCTAACAGATGCTTGGAACGTTTTCGCTATTAACTGGTTTATTATTCATTCGCTTCAGTGAAAAATATTATTTTTTGTATATGTACTAGTTAGTTATCATAAACTTCATTAATCCATATTTTACCTCCGGAATTGATATGACAATTATACTACCCTTTTTCAATTGTTTTGTACATTTTGCATCATTCTTTACACATATATGACTATTGACGCTAGGTTCAATTCCAATCTGGTATGTATCTTACCTTTATCGCTTGTACTATAAACCTTATTGATTTGTTCCCATTTAGAAAAACTGATGCGATTACACCTACTTGAGGAACGGTTTCATTTAGAATAGTTTAATAAGCCGATTATTACACTTATTTGTCCTAGTTGTGGTTTGTTATTGATTGGTAATTAATTATTCAGCAATTAAAATATTTGCTGCTAGCTGACTAAGATGACTCACTCCTGTGATAAACCAGTATTATAATTTGTTTTGTCAACGGAAACATCGAAAGGTTTACGGTGAGTCAGCACTTTGACCATTAATTACGTTAAAGCTATTTGTTTGTGAGTCATGAAACGTAGTTTATGTAGTCAAGAAATGTTGAGCTATTACCTGACCCATTTCACATACTACATTTACTGATTTTATCACCCTACTATCTGGAGTACTCCATATTGTTTATTTTACAACTTTTTTTATAGGATACTTACTTTTTTATAAATATAGCTGTGAAATAAATCGCACACTATGGGTTAAAATTACTTTAACAGTTGCGAATCGCGTAAAAAGACTGGAATGACTAGTAAAAATAGTTTACAATTTAAATTGTGCCTAATTACTAGAACGATGTAAGTAATGTAACCTGACTAATTTATTTACTGTCAGCCACAGGTCCAGTCCTAATTTAATTTAAAATGGGCTTTTATTTACTACGTTGATAAAATTGATTAAAAAATAATGGCCAGACACATTTTAGGTTTCACCAAAAAGTTTTTATTTGCGAAGTGTCATTTGAATACTTACTACTTACTAATTTCAAGAATTAAAACAATCCAAATCCTGCATACATTTATGTTAATCATTATGACCAATCCAATGGTATCATATATAAAAATAAGGCAGATAATATTTTGTTATTAGAACTTGCATTTTGAGTACTCAAAATCATAATTAGAAAGTTTTCAATGTTAGCTATCTCTTTTACTGACGTGCTTATCCTATCTTTTGTACTTTTCAACATTTTGACATTTACCAGCGCGATCAGTATCTCGCGTATAGTATCTTTGGAGTAATCGCTATAATTTATCATACTTATAAAACTACTTACCTAATCGCCCAGTATCTGTTTCTCTTTGTTCTATTTTTCAAATAGAAAAAATATATCTGACAAGAGTTTATTATGATTTGCGACCTCTTGGCCGTTTATTTGTTTTCAAAAGTAGTAGTTCCATTCTTTAGCTAACAATAGAATGTTTATATTAGGTGAGTAAGAACGTAGCGATTAGCCTACCCATTGACTGGCTTTACGTTATGTAATCAGACTAACCTATTCTTCATAATTGTCCTTTCAAACCGACTAGAGAGACAGAGTTATACAGAAATTTAAAGATATTATTTACCAGTATTAGAGTCTTACGGGTTTATTATATGCAGTAACAGTTAACGTAATAATTAGGACAAAGCAATATCGAGTTGTTAATTATAAAAAGATGAAAACTATTTACCTAGTAAAAAAATATTAAACCTACGTAGGTACCTATTACCGTATTTTTAGCTAATTCAAAATAAAAAATAGTACAAACGTTGGAATTGAAAGAGCCCTGAGTAGATAAAACCAATCAAAGTCCAAGAATGGGGGCTAATGACGTCACGCGGTCGCATAAAAAGTCATATCATGACGTCACGTCATTTTAAATCAATTTACCTATACCCTGAGTATTTGTTCAGGTAAAAAAAGTATATCTGACGCACATTACTTAAATAAAAATGTCACTTCATTGTATTTCATACAACTAATACAATATTTTTTCCTTTAGATTCACAACTTTCAACAAAATTGTCTTTTGATTCAATTTTCCGACCTTTGAAACCAAAGTCAGGGTAATGCAGCTAGCACATAATAAATATTGTAATATAATGTTAATTTTTTATTTACTCTTTCAAGTAGATAATTTAGTATCTACATTTGACACTTAAAGACACAAATACATGTAATGTAACTTGGAATACTAGAATTCTACAAGCAATTTAAATAAAACATGTTCATTAAACACAAAGCGTAAATCCTATTGTACAATGTATTATTATTTTACACTGATGCAACAATGTAGAATTCAAAGAATAGTTTATGTAGGTATGTATATTGAGAATTTATTGTTTTACTGCGTTTTTCTAGACTTAGTTGCCGACGGTACCTAATTTAAAATACATGCAAGTACATTGTACAATCCGTACAATACAAATACCTTATTGCATACTGCGAATATTAAAAGAATACATAAAGATTATGTTTTAAATACAAGCAAGGACAGAATAAAAATAACTGGCATTCATTTACATACGAAAATAACTCTGTCGACATGCAAGAAAAAGTTCGCAATGATAAACATAAGTATATTTGGCGAGTCTCCAACTTTTGGTTGTATGTTATTCTTGTTGAATGTTTAGGAAATACGTACCGACCTCATTATTTATACGTCTCAAAACGTCTGGCTGTTCGCGCTACTTATAAATACTGAATACCGAACGGAATTAATTACTAATTGCTACCTTGTCAGATATTTTTTTTAACCAGCTAAATAATAGAGTCTGTCCGTAAAGAACTAATCAAATTTATTACTTTTTTTATCGATTTGTGTCCGTAAATATTAAACGTGAGACTAGTGTTTTAGATAATATAGCCTAACCTCACTTTTACTTGCTAAACCAATAACGTAAACATTGAAATGGTTTTCGTTTGTGTTTGTTTCAAGTCTGGATTTTCTTCGGAAATTGAATGTTTGTGAATTCCCCACGACACAGTGATTAAATTATTAGTACAGGTCGTTTTTATAAACATAACAGATTTAAATTAAACCAGTATGTTACAAGTGATTTAAGCATTTTTGCAAAAAAAACATCTATTTTAGCAAAAATGCTTTACAAAAATTTAATAATTTCATCATTTTAAGCGATGAATCTACTGTACCTAATTACATGGTTATTGTGCTTATTGTATATTTCTAACATGAATAAGAATCGTTATTTTGAATCAGTAAGGGTAGTATAAGAGAAGGTAGAAGCACTCCGGTTTTCCCCAGGGCGGAGGAAGTCCATGAGGATTTCCCCGAAAAAAAATGATATCTAATTTATAACTAATCTAATAAAATGTATGATTTTATGTAACGTTGTAAAAAAATAACAGGTAAAATTAATTATGTCGGTTTTCTAGAAAACAAACATTAATTGGTTTCTGGGAATTTTGTTTGCAATATTTTATGCGATGTTTTTAGAATATTTATGATAATATCTTTAAATTTGTAGATATAAACTGATTTCTAATGATATACCTAATCTCTAGATATGTTAATGTGGTTTAAGTGGTTTCACAATAAAAGTTGACCAGATTAATAAGTCACCTGTTTTCTTTGGCATTTAATACGACTGCGGCGAAGCAAAAAAATAAGGGGTTATTTGTTTGACCTGTATATTGTACTACCTATGTCCGTTTCTATATTCGCTTGTAACTACTCAGCGGCTCAACCGATTTTGATAAATGATAATATGTCATTAGTCTTATCGAATATCGAAGGAAATTGTAAACCTACAGTAAAAACATGAGGAATAATATTTTAACTGCGCAAAACAAAACTCCATTCATATGCGTAGAGGTTGTACGCATAATTGCAAGTTACGGTCCGTGGGGCGTCGAACCGGGATATTGAACATTTAAACATTACCAAATAGTAATATTGTATTTAAATAAGAATATTCATATCTCTCATTAAATAAACATGTAAAATAGTATGTAAATTGTATAATACCGTTTCCATTAAATTTATTATAGCGATAAATCATTGCCAACATTCGAATGCTAATACAGTGGGACACGTTTCTTGAATAATCGTGAGAAACTCTCAGATACGTCAAGAAACAATAATTAACATCCAACCAAATATGTTTAGCCATACGAATTAGCACAATTTATTACTTTTGCCTACGTCACAATCTATTACCCACGTAATTAATTCCCAAGTTGCAATGTTGAACTAAATTCTCATAAAACATAACCTCATGTACGTGTTTTGAATATTAATATCACTTAATGACACGGTTATGAGGAAATATGTATGCTTTTGACGTATTGGTATTTTCCCGTTAACATGGTAATAATACAATTTGGAGGCCATAAATATTCATCGTGGACACAACAAGGACATTATTATTCTTTAAGTCGTTGCATTGGCTTTACAGCTGCTCCATTGCCAGCCGATTCCGTATTTTTTTTGTGGAACCGGATTCCAGTTGTAATTCTTTTACCTGAACCAGATACATGTTTCGTTTACATCTTTTGTCTACTTCACCACTAAAAGATGGTAGGTAAAAATCCTCTCCCATTCTCATACTGTGTTAAAAAAATGTATTTTATTACCTAAAGGCTGAAGGTAGTGTCACTTCTATAATTAAATACTTAATTTATGCCGAGATAAATGCTTAAATATAGTAATAAAAAGGTAATTTTATGTCATTAGTATCATAACATTTTTTTATCTATACATACTTAATATGTTACTGCTAAGCATCGAATTTCAGTAAAAGCCAAGATTTACCAGTGAACTTAACCAACTTAACTTAAAATAGTATAAGTCCGAAATGATCTGTGATCATCTTTCTCTTATTAATAGCTGTGTTTTACAGTCAAAATTTGGCGCATTATATACTTCAGACCCCGAGGAGCGGGGCTCCGTTGACCGATCAAGTCTTTTCTTCAATTTCTGTCGGTCATTGGTAAAATCAATCATGAACCAATCTACAAGCCCGGAAAATTTACAATTTTTCATAAAATCTTGACATCTACCAACACACGATGGCAAAACCTAAGCTTTGTTGGTAAAACCTTAGATATACTAATGTATGGGCCTTTACAGTAACATGTATACATAATAATTATGCATATTTTATCCATATCAAAACGTTAATAAACTTAAAAGAAATAAAAAGCCTTGATATTTAAATGTATGACGTGTGTTCCAAAAATAAACTCCTAATTAAATATTTTGTTTTTAAAGACATTCACATTGCCAGTTTTATTTGTCCGACATAGTATTTTTGTAGCTAGCAATTAAGTTTTATGAATTCATAAAAGGCAAATCTATTTAGGTCCATATTAATTTTGACCTTGACGCTTCTAGTGAATTCTTATTGTTAGTAACATGATATTAGCAAATATATCTCGTATAAATAATGATGTTAATATGATGAAGATGTTGTTTTTAACCTTGACTCGTCGTTCTTGAATATTTAGTACCTACGTCTGCGTGTTTATTATTAATAAACTTTGGATTAATGGAAGTGTTTATTGAGGTCGGTATAAATATCTGAATTAATGGTCGGGTATATAATTATTTTGTTGTAAGATACGTCTGTTCATTGTGAGGTCGTGTCATATAATGCATCTGCAGGAAAGCGAAGTGTAGTTAACGACTTTCCCTCGAAACCGTTAATATTACAGTCTGTACAAATACTACCTACATTTTTAATCTGTTGCTGCGTTACTTTTAGGTTACTATGTATATGTTTTTTTTAGTAAACATAACTTCAAATAATAATATTATTTTTACTAAAAAAACTTTTGTTATAGTTGTAAAAACGGAAAAGAACATTTTATATAAGAAAGTAATAAAGCCTGTTTGGTTTAATTAAATGATAAGATACGCCGGATTACAAAAAAGGTCATAGCCATTGTATTCAGTATTTTAAGTATTCGGAAGTTAATTGTGTCGAAGGTTGTAACTCTTGACATACTTACTTAATAATAATTACAAATACATGTAAATTTTACATTACTTTTGATTAATCAACTTAGTAATTGTTTTATTAGACTAGGTAAGTTTTATTAGACTAGGTAATTAATATCGTTTAAAGGGGCAAGACCATATTAAATGAGTTTTTATTTAAAATTAATTAGTTTATATCATATTTTAATAGGTTACACAAAGTTATTAAATATCTTGCGTCAATTAATATAAATCATAACTCCTAAGTATATCTACGTTTCAAAGTTGTTTTCTAATCAATCAGTGTTCATGTCGAAATTTATTGAACAACAAATTCTCTCAATTTATGACGCCTGTACCGTAATACCGTTTCAAACGAATTATACACGTTTCTTGTATGACGAATTATAAATAGACTTCATGCTACGTAGATTTGTACACGAGTTTTTAAGTACAAATTCATTAATATCTGGAGCTGAATATCAAGTTAAGACATACTTCAGTAAGTAAAATAAAAATTGTAGGCCTATGTATTACATTTGTCTGTCTGTATACCTCCATTAAAATAATCGTGGTTTTTTAAAGCGCCAATATACGGATTTCTGGTCGTTTGAAGCCGTATGATTACTGTCAACAATGATAAAATATGCGTGGTATGGAATACGTTCAAGGTTCTTAATTACGTCACCGTCCGAAAGTCGCTGTAGGCCAAGGTCAACAAACGGGAATGCCAGACAACTGTATGCGCATAATCGATATGCGTTTGATTTTATTATCAGTTCCGCTTTGCTGCAGTTTAAGCCACGAATTTATTATTTAAAATACCTACCTTCTTGTGAATAATTTACTACATAATTCGGAAGGAATGTGAAGGAATTGCGGATTAAATGTGGGTTACGTTTACGCCCGAAATCACGTTCTTAGAATACTTGTATAATATTCACCGATTTTTTCAAATCTGTACATAAAAGATTTATTTATCACACTCACAAAGTAAATTAGATACACTTATTTGTCATGGCATGCCACCTTCATGGTACAATTATGTAGGTTTACAATAAAACGGTAAGAAAGGTATAAAAAAAAAAACAAATGACACTGTATTGACAGATGTCAAACTGGGGCATATACATATACACCTATCATATTGTCCAAAGCCGTTGAATACTTTTATTACCAATTAGAATTACCGTGTTTAATTTTATTTTAGTGTTAAATAAAAGTGATACTTTTTTACTTACTAAGGAATTATTAATAAGTTACTTTTTTTAATATAAATTCACGTAAACGTTTTAATAATTTCGAATAAAATAAAATGGAGCGTGAAATAATGATTTCTTGTATTATACGTAGCAAACCCGTCTTAAATGGGTAAGTTATTGACTTTCAGAAACTATTTAATCTAGTAATTATAAAAATAGACTTATTATTTGGATCACAATATAAAAATAATTTATGTGAAAATACTAACATTTTATTATGAATGGCGGCGAATCTATGTAAGATATAGTGCCGGTCAATGTTTGTTTGTTTACTGGGAATAGCAAAGTCTAATAATTAATGTACTCAACAAAAATACTTTACGTGACCTTGCGTGTAATACCTAAAAGTCGAAGCCATAAAACAAAACATTTTTGTAAACTTAATCCGATATAATAAACACAGAAACGTTTGGGTCTTGAAGCCAATTAAATTTATTTCTAACAAATCTACACATTTGTTTTTAAAGTATTTACAACTCTATTTATTTGTTAATCTATGATTATGTTTTGGTTTATAGTTGCCAATAGTTTACATAAAAATGTATTTTAGTGCGGGATAATTGATTTTTATTTACTTTAATATAATAGAATGACCTTGACCCACTTTAATGTCATCACGTCACTCGGGAAAGTTGCGTAGACGCAGGTCTTACCTAACTATCTGAAGTTGTCTTGAAATAGTTACGTGTAACAGCTGTTATGTAATTGAATATATGAACATGTAATTAGGTCCAATTTAAACAAAAATGTTGATAATTATTGATGGTTGTTAGGGAATATTTACTTTTCTTTGTGGTTTATTTCAGAAATCACGACGAATATTTTGGTATATTAATATTTATTGATAAGCGATTGTAATGGATAAGTTACAACAAATTAATGAAGTACGAATAAATTCAATGTTCTGTTTGACTTATCAATTTTCTCCTTTGGTTACAGAGATCGACGGGAACAGGAGCAACGAGAAATGCTGGAGAAGCAACAAAAAGAGAGAAAAGAGAGAGAACGGATAGACCAAGAACGAGAGCGGGAGAGAGAACGGGAACGAGAGAGGGAGAAACAAGAGAGGGAAGACAAAGAAAGGAGGGATCAAGAGAATGCCGCATCCAAATTAGTTTCGAGGCATTTTGAAGAGTCTCTCAGGCTGGCGAATCAGAAGGTACTTAACACTAAATATAAACAATATTTGGTTTTCTCTTAAAATAACGTTACCAAAATAAAGTATGGTAGTGTTAAAAAATTAACAATCACACAAAAGTTAACTTGGTTTTTGTTTTGATGCAGCGGGAGCGTATGTCGTGGTCGCTGCTGCACAGCTTGGGATCGAGTTGCGGTGCGCCTGCGCAGGAGCACGAGCGGCTACGGGCGCCGCCCAAGGACCTCGCTTACTACCGGCGCTTGTCCCCACCGGGACACCCGCCGTCGCACCCCGCGCACCCCTCACACCCCTCCACCAGGCCGCCGGCCACTTCCCCCGCGGACTACCACTCGCAACACGCCCGCTTATCAATCCCCACTAAACCAGACAAATCCTCGTCCCACCCGTCCTTACCTAAAGGTGAACCTAACTTCGCCCCCTACAACTATCCTCCCTATCGATACGACAAAATTAAGGACCAACACCTACCGGCGCCGCCACCGTTGGTCCCTGAGAAGAACTCTGTGATAGTAAAGCACGATCCCAAACAGATCCACCTCGAACAGAAGCACCCTTACCCGAGCAAACCTCGGAGTGAGCCCAATCCTCATTATCTTCCGTCACGGACGTATCGGACGGGCCCATCACCGCATGCGCCTCCACATCCACATCCGACGTTGCAGACATCGCCACACGCTGCTTTGCCCGCACAAGACAAAAATGCGCGGCGGATGTACCAACCCCCGCCTCCGCGGTCTCCTGCGTATTACCAAACTGTACCGCCGCCTGTGAAACCGAAGGTGTCGAGTCCTGCGCCACCACACATATATGGAAAGCCTCCGTGTAATTCACCGGGTCCTGGACCTGGTCCGGCGCATTACGCCGTTGCCGTTGAACCTCCGATGCCACACGCCAAGGTAGAGCAGCCGCCGGTTCCGTACCCGCCGCCCTACGCTCAACGCACACGGCCACCTCCACCCGCACATTCGCGCACCCCCGAGCCGCGCCCTCCGCAGCGCGCGGTCGTCGACTCCGACCCCACTTCACCGTGCCAGCTGCAACCGCTAGACCTCGGCATGGTGCGCGATGATCCCGACCGTCTGTCACCCAGACGTCGTGGTGCAACCGATACCCCTGAAGCCGACGCCAAACGGAGAAGACTTGAAGACCCACCGGCGCCTGAACCGTTGATTGCGGCAGCCGCTGGAACTGGTACTGGTCGAACTCCCCATGGATCCGAACCTGCGCCACAAGCCCCTGGCCCACCTTGCGATGTGCGCGTACCGTCAGCTGATGGTAGTGTAGCAACTCCGGAGCGAGCTGCCGGAGCTTCTCCAGCTCCTCACCTAACACCGGCGGCGAGTCCAGCGCCGGCAACATCCGTCCCTCCTGTGGCCGCGTCCCCGCCTGCCGCAGCAGCCCCGCCGCCGGCTCCCACGCCGCCGGCCCCTCCGGCCACGCCACCCATCACGCCCGGTGCTGAAGACACCGCAGCGAAGGCAGCCCAGTCCCCACGCGATGGGGGCAGCGGTGCGCCTGTCCGACATCTCGGCAAGAAAGCGTGGTTACAGAGACATGAGACCGCACCAATCGGTGAAGGTGATTGTTCAGGCGGCGGAGGCACTTGTATAACCCTTCCCATGACGATTACTCGAGTGTCAGAACCTGATGATTCGAGTTCAAATATAGTCGTGCCTCTCGCTGCAAAGTCAATCCAGCGCGGTGCACGCAAGACGACAAAACCAAGAAAGCCAAAGGAAGCTAACGGACGCGTCGATGACGCCGAAGAGGACACCTCGAGCTCTGACCGCGAGTCTACAGCGCCCCCAAAGCGTAAGCCACCAAAGGCTAAGCGGAAAAAGAGTACAGCCGCACGGAAAGCTAGTGACGAGCCCAAGAGGAAGAAGGCTTCTGAAAGTGGAAGTGAAAGCGATAAGGAGAGTGACGACAAAGACTCTGACTCTGGCGGCAGCGGCAGCGGCAGCGGCAGCACGTCGAGCCGGCGCGGCGGCGCGGGGCGCGCGCGCGGGCGGCGGGCGCGCGGCGGCGGGCGCGGCGGCCGGCGGCGGGACGAGCCGCCGCGGCGCGGGGCGCAGGGCTCGCCGGCCGCGCGCGCCGCGCCCGACTCCTTCCTGCAGAACGGGCCGTGCTTCGAGGTGGCGCCGCGCCTCGCCAAGTGCCGCGAGTGCCGCTGGTCGCCCGCGCAGCGCGACAAAGACATGCCCAACATCTTTTGCCGTTTCTACGCGTTCAGAAGACTGAAGTACGCCAAAAACAGACAGCTGGCCATCGCCGGCTTCTCAGACCCTTATAAAGATGCTGAAGAGGTGCGTTATTTACGAAAATTTGTATATTGCTTCAATCTTCTATAATTACAAATTGTTTTGCATCATTCATGTAAATAAGTTGCAAATAGTGATACATAATTTGTTTTGTCTATAGGATGACAAAAAGCTATGGCTATCGTCTTCTGCCGGCGCTGCTGAATTAGATATCGAGATGAGTTGCTTCCTTTTGAGGGAGATCGGAGACCAGTTCTGTGAACTGCTACAACAGGAGAAAGAGGCTGAATCCCATCACTTGAATGATGGTAAATACTCTTTACATTGTGCCTTATACATAAGATGTTATTTATTACTTCAAAACTATGTTCTGGTACTAATAACTATGTTTTCTCTTTTACAGATAAGACGATAGCGTGGAAGCGAGTCGTTCAGGGTGTTAGAGAAATGTGCGATGTTTGTGAGACTACTTTGTTCAACTTCCATTGGACATGCGGCAAATGTGGTTTCGTCGTTTGTTTAGACTGTTATAAGGTAAATATTATCACGGTGACTTCAACAATCAATTGACCCACCGGAGATTTGTGGGTTTCGAATGTTTCGATTGTAACCATTGTGAACACATTTATTTATAAAATATTGTTTTTATGTTTATAGTCACGGACATCCGGCGGCGAAACTCCCAGCGTTACAACTGAAACAAATAACTCCGCGAATGCAAATAGCAACGGCGAGAGAGATTCTTTTGGGTGAGTTTACTGTTATGTGTTTTTTAAAAAACAACTGCCTCGTAGAGAATTTAATTCCCGTTTCATAAAGAACTCTGAAGTTAGAATGCTCAAAGCGTCCTAATTTATTATTGTCAATATTGATAGAGGTAATTCGATGTGAAGTGTAATAAAAGTGTGTAATACTAATGATACGTGTTGTGCAGCTGGCTGACGTGCACGTCGGGCGGCGCGCACCCGGCGCGGCGGCTGCTGCTGACGCAGATCGCGGCGGGCGGCGCGCTGGCGGCGGCGGCGGCGCGCGCGCACGCGCTGCGCTCGGCCTTCGCGCTGCCCGCCTGCGCGTGCGGCGCCGCGCCCGCGCCCGCGCCCGCCGCCGCCGCCGCCGCGCGCCGCCTGCTGGCCGCGGCGCTGCTTAAGGTCTGTACACATACCACGCCTATACTTCCCCATCTGTTGTGCTCTGCGGAATAATAAATATGCACAATTTTTTTTGCACTTAATAATGTAGAAGATCAAACCAAATCGGTGATTTGTGCATATTCTCTATTAGTCCCCGTGGACATCTCTGGATAAAAAGTATCCAAGTTATAAGACATGAGAACTTTATAGAAATCAGTTCAGTAAATTTTGCATTATCCGTTTGTCTGCCCTCACAATATAACACGCGTTTATAAAAGTAACAAATAGTAACAGAACTCGATCAAAATATAATCTCCATAGTTTAGTTGACTTTATATTATGTTAATCATTAATAAATTGTTTTATTTTTTAGAATGTGAAAAAGGAGGATGTAAAAGAGGAAACGGCGCCCGCCAACGGCTCGTCGCCGGTCAAGTCAGAAAACGGCAAGACCGGCAGCTCTGTCGTTAGCTGGCTGTCGGACCTGCCGCTCAAGACTGAGGCCGAAGAAGAAAAATCAGAATCAAGTTCTTCTGACTCAGAGGAGGGTGGCAACTTCTCCACACTACGAGAGCTGCTTATCCGACCGGCGCCAGAGGGCGGGGAAACGCAACCTAAGAAAAAACAGAAGAAGAACAAGAGCGACATCCTTGATGACGTTATTTGTAGCGTCCTTGACGAGAAAAAGGACGAAGACGGCGAGGTGAAACCTTTTGCGCTGTCCAATGTTGTGAAGAGGTACGACCGCAGCGGCCGCAGCCGGGAAGAGCTGCCCATCCGCATCATGACGCTGACGGAGTCCAAACTCCTGTATCCTGACGTCCCACACGCGTGGCTTTGCGACGGCAAGCTGCTGCATCTTACTGACCCCATGCATCCTGGCAATTATAAACCATTCCAGGTAAATAAAACCCCGTTTCATTTGACACTTATTGCACAATTATATAAATTATGACAAATTGAAAAAAAAATCACTAGGCAATTTATTAATGTAATTTTTCCTTCATTGCAGGACCAGTGGAAACGCGGTCAACCAGTTCTAGTCTCAGACGTATCAACCATTCTCGATAAAGACTTATGGAGTCCCGAAAGTTTCTCTCGGGACTTTGGTGAAACTCGTGTAGACTTGGTGAATTGTGCGTCCGGTTTAGTAGTGCCGTATCAACTGGGTAGAAAATTCTGGGATGGATTCGATCTAGCTGCTAAGCGACTACGTGACGAACGCGGTGCCCCGATGGTGCTCAAACTGAAAGACTGGCCACCAGGCGAAGACTTTGCGGAGCTTCTTCCGGCGCGCTTCGACGACCTCATGCGGGCGTTACCGCTCGGTGAATACACGTCTCGCACTGGAAAATTAAATCTGGCTGCGCGGCTACCCGAATGCTTCGTCCGTCCCGATCTCGGACCGAAAATGTACACGGCATACGGAGGTGCCGGCGGAACCACGAACCTGCACCTGGACGTGAGCGACGCCGTCAACGTCATGGTGCACGCCAGCGCGCCGGCCGACGCGCAGGAGCGCGCGCGCGAGGCGGCTCGCGCGGCCGAGGAGGCGGGCGTCGACGTGCTGTCCCGCCGCCGGGCCAGGGTCAAGCCGCCCGCCGCGCTCTGGCACATCTATGCTGCTAAAGACGCTGATAAAATCCGTGATTTCCTAGTCCGAGCTGAATTAGAGCGTGGAGCGAGACCGCTACCTCAACATGACCCCGTGCACGATCAAACTTGGTATCTGGACGCTGCGTTGCGCGAGCGCTTGTACCGGGAGTACGGAGTGGAGGGCTACGCGATCCTGCAGTGCCCCGGAGACGCCGTCTTTATCCCGGCGGGAGCGCCACATCAAGTGAGAAACCTTCTAGACTGTATCAAGGTGGCCGAGGACTTTGTGTCGCCCGAGAATGTGTCTCGGTGTTTCGAACTCGCGCAACAGTTTAGACGGTTATCTCGCCAGCACTCAAATAAAGAAGATAAGTTACAGATTAAGAATATTGTGTACCACGCGGTAAAGGATTCTCTGTGCTGCCTAGAGGAGGCGCTCGCCGAAACCAAGTGAAGTCGAGCGGCTCTCCCGCATTTGATCTCAACCTCGAACGTAACATTAATTGCTAAGTTCCGCATTTAACGTAAGATTGGGAGCGAGTATGATACGCGCTGTGCGCCGTTTCGTGTATAAGATGCCATTGTTAAGCGTCCGAATCGATTGTGTACCAGTTATGTGTGTAAGTGTACTCGAAATGTGATTTAGTCCGACGGTCGCGATCGGAGTATGTGCAATGTAAATTAGTCTGATTATGGTGATATCGTTGAGATGTGGATATGTTTTATGTTCCTTAATTGAAATACAAATAAAACTTTTCAGGTTATTTACAGCTTAATTGTAGCTATAGTGATATGTATGTATTGTGTAAATTTTAATTCGAATTCCATCGAGTACATATTAAGAATTGTATACTTTTAAGTTATTGTATTGAAATAAAAAATAAACGTATTCGCTCGAAGCATTGTACATTACAACACGGCATGTAGATAAGTTTATCCTATTACTAGATTTCTCAATTTGGTTATGTTACAAAATGATAGTGACAATTTCTTTTTGTCCTTATTGCTGTATTAGGAAGTTTTTTTTTGTACTGTGTATATTATGTATGGTTATAAGTTGGAATAAAAAAAAGATGTTTATATGAAAAAGGTGTTCTTATTATTTATTGCTTTTACTAAATCACTTCAATTACATAGAATAAATAAACACGGCTCTAATGACATGGTGCCAAACATAACCTAAGTAAAATAATGCGTGCGACTGATTTGATTTGGTCGTGGAAACAGCCGTCCATAACGTGATTTTTGCAGCATTCGTCCAAGTTTTATAAATATTATCGAAATTGATAAAGCTAAACGTAGGACTTGCGTCTATTTGACTTCATAACCAGCAAATTGCATTGATTCGAAAATCGAGATCTTATTTTGTGTTTCCAGCACTAAACGTGTCGGTCATGACCATGTGCTTAAAAACAGCGCCATCTTTTGATAGTTCAAAAAGCTTCGTAAAATAAAATTGATGACTTAATTTTGCTACTCGACAATAGATGTCGCTTGAATAAGATAGTTCATGGAACACTGCGTTGACTGCCGTTCGTTGACTGTAAAAACATTTGATACGATAAGATAATGTTTTTACTTTTTTTTTTGCAAAAAATTGTATGACAGTAGGTAGGACAGAGCAGTGACATTTAGGGTCAAGTAATATTGAGTCACCTCCAAGTTCTTACACTTCGCTATTTATTAATAGAATGATAGATACAAAATTTTATGAGGCCGATAGGTACCTATACCTAATACGTAAAAGTAGGTCCCCTATCCTTAAAATAAATAAATTATAGGTATCTATTAAGCGATTGTATGTCTAATTGTGCTAACCTCGTAAACGATTAAAAAAAAATCGGGCATTTTTAGTCCATATGTGTTATTTCCATATAATTATATTGATATAAGTATAATTAAACTATTTTTATTAATTAAACACAGATAATAATAATTATTGGAACAATAGCAGTGATGTTTACCGGTAGTGTTTATAATATATCTATCTATTTGATTGGAAGAGTCTTTCCACCACGTTTTCAATCTAAAAAGAACTTTGAAAACATGAAGTGAAGCGAATATCTACTTATTATTGAAAAAATAAATTGAATTCTTCACTCCAATGAATATTCATCATTGTGATCTTTAACTGGTTCTTATGACTCTTATCTATTTAATAGATTAATACCTACTACTATTACCTACTACTTTGTCTTTTTCTTTAGATAAAACGTGCGAAATTATTAGGAGATTGTCCTGTGGCTTTGAACAGGTTCTAATTTGACCACCGACTATTCGTAATTATTATAAACTAGTGGCCCCGGCTTCGTATGGGTGTGGTCAGATTTTCAATACATTTCTTATACGTTTTTGTCTTGTTTTTTTTAATTAAAACCTTGTCCTTATAATTAGTAACATAAAAAAAGAATTATATCCAAATTAGTGCAGTCGTTATATATTTACTCTTATTTTTATTCACCTTGTCTCATGTCTTATAATATTAACAAGGTAGCGAACCGGCTATATTTTTCCTTAAGACATATTCTAAACTTATGTCGCAATGTGGTTTAGGTAGGTAGGTCTACAAACCGTGTTCTAGATGTAAATCCAGTATCTGCCTGTCTCCACAAAGCAATGAACTCTACCAATTCGCTAGCACATCAAACACGTTGACCTGTAGATAATAACGGCACCTCTTTCATGCGCAATACATCGCTATTTTAAAATGAAAGATCATGAGAATATGTTTGAATAAGAGGCAATGGATATGGAATTAAGATTAGCATCCATCACGGTCATTTGTGGAGCTCCCCGCGATTTGATATAAAGAGGATTGGCTCGCCCTCTCTGTTCAGTTCACGTTACGTCGTGGAGGTACGCAGAATTGTGATCGTTCTTAACAATGAAGGCAGCTACTTTGTTTGTTTTCGGTAAGTTGCACTTTATTCCAAGATGCATATCTACTCGGAAATATATTATCTACTTTCTTTATCAATTATTTATTTTGCTCTTATTTAAAAGAAAGCTCTGTTATACTCACTGTTAAAATTTATTTGTTTGAAACCTGCATGACATCACTTTGTTTTTTTTCTGACTTAATTTAGCCAGATTTTTTGGTATCGTAACATAAAAGGTTGCAATGTTGATGCGTTAATTAAATTTACAAATGTTAATAATTGCGATGTGTATGTTAACTACGTGATTTCCTCGTATCTTAAACTAGAGATGGACCGAGTAGGTACGAGATTTACCGAGTAACCGAATACCTAATATTCGGTTTTACTTTTATCAAACCAGTTATTGGTTTATGTAAATATTTTAAAGGTTTTCAGTAAAATTACTTACTAGAACTTAATATTATCTCTTAATTGCAACTCTTTTTAAGCGCCGCCTATTTTTTTTTTACTAGGTTTAATTTTTTCTTCATAATTGGTACAGACCTGTCCTTTGTGACCTTTTCTTAGTAGGTATATAGATGTAGGTAAACAAGTATTCAACTTCTTCTGCCTTGCCTTTTTCCAAGCTATGTTGGCGTCGGCTTCCAGTATTACCAGATTCAGCTGAATATTTTATTTTACATGAAGCGACTGTCTATCTGACTTCAACAACCCATTTTACTAGGTAACACAGTAACTAATGGTAAGACTGGTTGTTAGAATTGTAATGACTTAACGACTGCCAAAGATCAACATATCACAGTCACGACCAACGGCTTAATGTGCTTTCCGAAGCACGGAGGGGTCTCAGTATGTTTAAAAATGGACACCCATCCGCGCGGCGTAATCTAATCCTTATTAATATTATAAATGCGAAAGTAACTCTGTTTGTCTGTCTGTCTGTCGCGCTTTCACGCAAAAATACTGAACCGATTAAAATTAAATTTGGTACACAGATAGTCTAGAGAAAGGACATAGGCTACTTTATGCCTCGATAACCGACATCCACGCAAGTGGAGCCGCGGGAAACAGCTAGTTATTATAAATTTCTTTCGGGTCATCTATTGATAAGTGGAGGAGACTGGCACAGGACCGGAGAAAATTGCACACAAATAGAGAGACATATGAATCCACGAATCATAATTCGCTCGAAAGTTTGCGTCATGAAGAACTGGTGTTCATTGGTCTCAAGTGGTCCTTCTTCCTGTTATTATCTAGATGAACATTTTACGACCTTAATGGACTTGGTTAAGGTCAGAGTCGCGTGCGCCTACGACGATCCTTTGACTTGATTACATGATGAGATCCAACCGTTTACGGTTTGTTAGGGAACCAAATTAGATAATGATAGGTACCAATTTGAAGATTATCTGGGTAAGGGTCATCTTATAAAAAAACAAGGATGGAAGTGCTAATATTATCAACAGAAGTACGAACCTCCTTCGTTAAGTACGAAGGTTGTGTTGAAAAACATGTAAATGCTAGATCACATTACCAGAAATTATCAATAATTTTTTATGTATTTTAAAATCTGATGAGATTGTACTTTCAAAGTCATGATTTTGTATGTCGATAGAACACACTTATTTAGTACAGGTTTTTTGGTATCATAGTGACAGCGGGATACTGACTCCTAAGTCACAGGATCTTCTAGTTTAGAAGTCAGGGTTTACTCTATCTGTTTGACGTTAATCACTGTAATTTATACGACTTAGCACTTAAGCAATGTTGAATGTTGAAGGTTTTTGTGTAAATAAGGATTTTTATTCATTGCAAAAACAATATTATCACATTCTCCGTTTTTATTTGTTATTCAATTTTTACACGAGTAATACCTATACGATAACAGTTTACATACTATCTTTTATTACAATTTTTTTTAATCACTTTGTTTATTAAACTATTCTCTCAGCCATTTACAATGACGTAATTAAATTCCAGCTCGCATCACACCTATATAAAGTCTTCATGTAGGGGAGGCCGGGGCTTTAATTAACAGAGGTAAGTATTAACAAGCGAATTTCTACGAAACTATAAACAGCACGTCACTAGTGATTCCTAGAATTCGTCCCTGTGACAGCGGTCTACAGGTTGAGACTCGACAGTCCAGCTCAGTGCGCCGCGAGAGTGAGTTATGTGATGTCCGTCTATTTTGGCCAGGTAACGAACTTTTTTCACTTTACGATATTTTGATTTACGCGTTGAATAATTGATTTCGGTGTAATATGTATTTTTTTTGCAATAGCTTGTTTTATGCTTAATAATGTTACATACCGTTACTAGCGCTAATGCACAATATTTCGTAATTATATATTTTTTTATTGAAAAGCTACCCATGGGGCTAAATTTAACAAAACATACGGGGCTAGTATTAACATGTTAATTCTTACCCGTAAAATAAAGACGATGGAAAGAAAAAAAAGCAAGGTAAAGAAAATGATAAAGGAAAGGGTAAAGGTAAGGGCAAAGGAAAGGGTAAAGAACAAATAGCTAAAAAAGGAAAAGAAAAGGAAACATTACAAGTGGAAAAGGCAAAGAAAAGGATATTGGAAGAAAGCAGCGACAGTGCAGAAGATGAATATTTCTGTATAATTTGTGGTGTCTCATATAATGAAGACACATCTGGTGCAGATTGGGTGCAATGCATCTCGTGCAAGCAGTGGGCTCAGTCCGGATGCACAGAGGCAACACTGTTTCGTATGTTTGCCTAAATTGTGATTCAGATGATGAATTTGAATAAAAATGAAACATATTGTGATTACATGAAAATGAATCCTAGTAGATTATATTGTTAAGATGTTGATTTTATGTAATATAAAAAGGATATTTATATTACCTTCAGTAATTTCATACTAAAACTAAGCTTTATTGAGACTGTTTTAGACTATAAAGGTAGGTTATATAAAGACTGCTACGTTTAAGAATAAGCTGTTTACTACCTCATTTAAGTTGATTGTATTATTATTAGATAACACACATAAGGCTGATTAAACTACTTAAAAGGCTGTTAACTTAATAATAACGATACGAAGAGGTTTTGTTTGAGTTTTTGTTTCTATTCATTAATATAGCTGAAATATTGTTGTTTGACGGAGTGGTTTAACTTTTAAGCATAATGTTAATTATTATTCCACTAAGTGAATATTGTGATTATTGAAAACTGACGTTTCCTACAATAATATAACAGTAAAAGTAACTGTTAATAATAAATGATTCAGATATTTGTTGAATTTTGTTATTATGTATGTATAGAGGTTTTGTTCGGGTTTCTTTCTCTATAAACATATATCGTTGTTGCGGGACAAAGTGCTATATTGTTTAATCCTAATGTTAATTGTATTGCTTAATAAAAAAATGTCATTGTAATTTTGAGTTTTCTTTATTTATAGAGGAAAATACTTACAATGTTAATTGTTGCCCCTTTTGTTAATACTTACCTCGGAAGTGTTAATTATAGCCCCGATCGCGGGGTAAGTATTAATTTCTGACTTTTCTGACTAAAATCGACTTTCTTAAAAAGGTATCCATTTCTTTTCAAATTAAAACCAACGAAATGGTTATTGAATAGTTTAGACATCATTTGATACAAAAATAATTTCAAAATGTTTAGGTGTCTTGAAGATACAACTGAAAATATAAATTTTGTTAAGTCGCGCCCCGGTCTCCCCTACAAATTTTTTGTTAAGGCAAGGTTAATCAACATTTTATTGTTATGAAATCCCCGAAAGTATGTAAAACTGGTTTTACCTCATCCTTATAAAGTGACTAATACTTATTCAAGAAGGCTTGTTTTGAAACGTATCTAAATAAAAAACTGCAATACATTAACATAAATAGTAACTAGTATGATGGCTTAATGTTTTTTGAAACACTCTGCCTTAAATAATTGACCATGGTTAAAATAATACTTAAAGAGGTGCTTTTACCTAGTAGGCAGACTTTCAGTATTTAAGTTCAAAAACTATTATGAACAAATCTGGTAATGCATTTAAATAAATTATTAGTTATGTTGTGCGTGTCCGGGATACTTCAGGGATGTTGAAATTAAATGTACTTTTAGATGAATATAAAGTTTATATTTGCGTTCCACAATACTTGGTTAAATCTAACTACGTACTATGTATACGTTGAGGCAGGGCGGTGTGCTGTAGACGACTGGCGAGCCGTCCGCTCGCACTCTACTTATTCGACAAAAATGCAACTCTGCAAATTGTATAACTAAGTCGCTACAGTTAATTTGCAGATTATTTTATAACTTAACAAAAACAGATCGAAACTTATGATTTTGGCAATAATTTTCCAGCTCTGGTGCTGGTGGCGGTGTCGTGTCGTCCGGACAAGCCAGACCTTAAGCAGCTGAAGGCGGAGGGAGCTCGTAAGAAGGCCTGCCTGCACGACTGCAGCAGCCAGAAGCTCGAGCCCATCTGCGCCGGCAAGCAGGGAGAGAAACCCAAGTCCTTCGGCAATGAATGCGTCATGAACAACTACAACTGCGAGAATAAAGAGAGTGAGTTTTGAAGAAAGGTTTTAATCGAAGGAGTTTACTCTTTGGCACCTACCAAACAAAAATAAGACCTTTGTTGACATTTGTTGGTTTAAAAAAAGGAAAAAGAGTTTGAGTTAAACCATTTAGGATTAATTCAGTGACGGCAATATGGGTGACGGCAATACGGCTTATGAGGTTTATTTTTATAGCTTTGGTACGATGATAAGAGGACACAATAGGTTTTATGATATTATCTGCATCAGAAACTACACAAAGCATTGAATGCAATTATTTTTTTCTATGCGCAACATGGTTACTCATAAAAATATCTGATTATGAAAACCTCAAGGATTTAGTATATACCTAATTTAAAGTAAGTATAAAACATAGATCTTGGTATGTTCTCAGAGAAGCATTGTCTTACTTGCAAGGTTACAAATTATTATAAAAACGTAATATTTTCAACATATTTTTTGTACTTCCGCTGCCCCTGTGTTTGTGCTGTATTGTGACCTTAATGTGTGGTCTAAGTGATAGCTATACTTTAAACGACATTTTTTCCAATGAGACTTACATTTGAATGAAGGCGAAAATATATAACTCTGAAAACTCGCGAATGCCCTCCGGGAGGGCCTAAACAAAAGAGTAATTCACTACCTATTTTTTTTTGTAAAATTGCGCTCTTATAATATAATAAACCATTAAAGCAATGTTAATATATAATTACAATAGACGGTAATTTGTTTACCGAAATTACACACAAAATTTCTTTTGTTTTTTAAACAGTTCAATCCGATAAAGAAATTTTGTTTTGCAATAAGATTAATGATCCTGTTTTGTTTTTGTTATTTTAATACATACTTATCTACATTTTTCCTTAATTTTTGAAGTGATATTATAAACAAAAAGTTTAAAAGTTATCTGTTTTTAAGAGAGTTCAATGTTTGTTTTAATTTTGTTGTTACACAATGAATTAATATCTGTTTTTATCTTTTAAATATTTATAAGAGAGAGAGAGCAATGCGATAGGAAAGGCTTAAAAATGATAAAAAATGGCGGCGAGAGTCTAACGAATAAATTTCTAAATGTTACTGTACTCAAAGTAAAGGTTTTTTTAATGAAATTAACCGGCTTAGAGAATGAACCAGTCATTAATTCATTATCAAATAAATTTGTTTTGGTTAAGTGATGGTATAGTGATTGTTGGCCATTTGATTGTAAATTAATGTGATTGGAAATGAATTCTAATTTTATCCAGCATAGTAAATTGACAAAGACAATAATTTGCAATACTTAGTATAATATGGTAACTGACAAAGGCATCTAGGTATATCAAAATCTTTTATGATTGTATTTATAGGTACGTAATTCTGACGAAAAATGAAAGTTATTATGACAGAAATCTGCACAAAAAATAGTTCGCAACGTTTAAAATAAAACTTTATGCAATGGTCACAAAAAGACCTAAACAGGAAAACCATGACAATATACACCAACAAAGGCCTCAATTCGATAGAAAAATATACCTACCAATTTACCAACAACTGGATTGTACAATGTTGTTTTAAAACCTACGTGAGATCAACGAGGTGTGACCCGTGAGGCGCGTAATCTAATCGTGGTAATGGCCACCATTGTGCTGAACTGAACTGACCGGATTGTGACTCATGTGGTTCAGTCTAGAACACGACTTGAAATTGAATGTGATAAATATCAATGTGGGTAGACATCTATTAAGTAGTACTGAATATAAATTATCTAAGTATAAGGGATTGAGATTAATAAATTTATGTATGAATCAACAACCAGAGAGAGCAAGCGTGGTGATAAATGCTCGTTCCTTCTCTTTATGAGAAGAGGCCTGTGCTCAGTGGTGGGGCAATTACAGGTTGTTATCCTTACTAATATTATAACTGCGAAAGTAACTGTTTGCCTGTCAAGCTTTCACGCTAAAACTACTAAACCGATTTAAATGAAATTTGGTACACAGATAGTCTAGAGCCTGAGAAAGGACATAGGCTATGACCGACATCCACGCGGGCGGAGCCGCGGGAAACAGCTAGTTATTTTATACTAGCTGTCCCCCGCGACTTTGTTCGCGTGTTTTAGTTTCAACGGTTTTTCATTTTTGCAACATTTTTCATTTATGCTCCGCTCCTATTGGTCGTAACGTGATGTTATATAGCCTATAGCCTTCCTCAATAAACGGACTATCCAATACAAAAAGAATTTTTCAATTCGAACCAGTAGTTTCTGAGATTAGCGCGTTCAAACAAACAAACAAATAAACAAACAAACAAACAAACTCTTCAGCTTTATAATATTATTAGTATTAGTATAGATAAGTGTTAAAACCTTTTAAAAAACACCTTTTTCTGTCTAGCCATTCTTCGAGTACCAACCTCAATGAAACCTGTTTTGTAGATGTTAGTTAAGTTTTATATGGCAAACAAGGTCAGTAATTATGGTACTTACTAGACTGCCTATTTAATGTAGATATTTTTTATGTTCAGTGGACCGTACATCAGTCGGATCACTTTGACATTGATAGCACCTTCATTTATTTCAGAGCAGTAACATAACAAAGGTTTAATTTCGTTGGCACATTACAGTATAAAAAATCGGCCAAGTACGAGTCGAACTTAACGTTAAAATTGAACAAATAAAGGTATATTTGTTGTTTTAGCGGCAACTGAAATACACACTCTGTACAAATTTCAACTGTCTACCTATTACGGTCCTAGTGTATCCAAGTATCAGATTTTTATCTATACTAATATTATAAAGCTGAAGAGTTTGTTTGTTAGTTTGTTTGTTTGTTTGTTTGTTTGTTTGTTTAAACGCGCTAATCTCAGGAACTACTGGATCGAATTGAAAATTTCTTTTTGTATTGGATAGTCCGTTTATTAAGGATTGTTTATTGATAAATGTTGCAAAATGAGAAACCGTTGAAACTAAAACACGCGAACTTAGTCGCGGGGGACAGCTAGTGTTATATATAAATGCTCAAACGAACTTACCTGATGTTCGATCATTATTATACGAAGTGCTTCGTTCGAAGATATATGGTAAATATATATCGAGAACGAAGCATGCAGTATAATTATTATTATTTGTTAAATTAGAGCTGATATCGTGTGATATTTTTATTGTTATTCTAATGTGTATTTTATGTTTGTAAATGGTGTCTTAATGCATTTTAGTACTTAAATATGTATTTAGTTAGTGTAAGTGGCTTGTGTAAGCCGTTCTAATTAAAATAAATAAATACGGTTCATGAGACCCCGCTGACAGACTCTCCTCAAGGTAAAACAATAGCCACAGATTATAAATACTTATCATTTTCCTTTTTTTCAGCGCTTTCCAAGATCAGCAAAGGCGAGTGTCCCGGATCTGAAGGCATTCGTCTTTCTTAAGCCACTTAAGTCAGGAAAAACAAGAGCCCTTTAATTTGTTAAACGCTTTTTATTATACATTATATTTTATATAAGAAAACTTATTTCATCTTTGCTTATCGACTAACATCAAAGAAGCTGTGATTAATGTAGAATTTTAGAACGGGCTGTAACCGTATCTTACTTTTTAATTTCATATGTGTATTAAATGATTAAGTTACAATATTCATCTTTGTTTTTATTTTGTGCATGTATATCGTGTCGTTTTGTCCAGGATTAAAAACCGGCCAAGTGCGATTTGAACTCGTACCTAAGAGATTCCTTACCATTTTATGGAGCTCCCTTTAATTACTTATTCATTTTTATTTTAACTCACAAAAAAAAATAAAAGAGAGGAAAAGGGGTAAGTAATATTTGTATAAGTATATCTAATAATAATATTGTAAATTGTAAGAACTGTTAAAATTTTAGTTAACAATGGCCTTATTTATAAAAATCTCGACGATGGTTAGCAATTGATTAGCAAGATTCTTTTTACTATTTTTCTAAAGAGATTTTGAATTTAGAACTTTTTTAGCAAATTGATTTTTATAAATGAGGCCATATATGTTAAAAACATAACTCTAAAAACTTAGGAATAACACTTTACTACTGGTGTCGTCATTTATTTTTCATGTGCTCCCTTTCCACGGCCAGCCTTTGAGGCAGGATTGCTTTTCAGCAAAACGTTTGCGCTCCTTCAAGACTACGAATTTGTAAAGACCAAACTTGACAAAAGCACTTTTCACTTTGAGAAATTAGAGTGTGTCCTGGTTCCTCGCTGTTTTTGCACCTACAACGACTAGAGGCTATCGTTTTGAATTCCAAGTCGTTAAAGTACTTTAAAAAAATATAATTAAATTCTTACTCGTATAAAAATATTTATTAACGGTTTTTTTAACTTTTTAGGTTTCTGACATGTTCGAGGGGTAGATATTTATGTAATAAAAGAACGGAATGTATCTATACTTTAGACTTTCTAAGTTGTCACAGGCCTTGTTTTACGTGGAACTAGCGGGTGTTTGGTGCGCTTCGTTTCACCTATAAAACAATTTGACTTATGGTTTAAAAGATAAAAATCACTGCCACCAGCGCCACCTCTCGGACACAAACGTAACTATGTTTGTCGGAGAGGTCTTGTCGCCCTTTATAGGTGTGCTTTATAAGTTTCATATCAATTGGAAAAACTGTTCTTGAGTTTTAGGTGAACATACATACACACATAGGGTACATTATCTTTTGTACAATATATAGATAGCAAACTGTCATAAGTATGTACTTCATAATTAATGTAGAATCTACATGCGTTATTCACAAAATATATTAACTGGAATTTTTAGCTATTTGTCTTTTAAACGTCTACTTTGTAGTCTAATCTTCTATGTCAGTCAAGTAATTAAGAAGCCTCTCGTTATTTATTAAATTATTGAGCTCAACATAATTTTGGAACTTTGGGATAAAAAAATTACTTAATTCTATTTATAAATAATTAAACATAAATTATGAATAAATAATCCGAATATAAAAAAGTAATATAAATAATCTTATTAAAATAAAAACAAAAGGTGATTCATAATTAAAAAATTAACCATGTTGAATTTACCGAAATCATTTTTGTTTACCATTGGCATGACATTTTCTATCTATTTTTGAATTCGATAAGTGGAAAAATCTCTATCATCCGCGGTCTTTGCACCGTCTTCAATACAAAACAATTCGATAGTACGATAGCACGGTACTTAGAAATACGTACCTACCAATCAGTAGCACAGACGTGACCTTTAGGGTTAAATTGAACATAGTACTTAATACATAAGTAACTTTGTATAACTTATAAGTATGTATTACTATGTTATAAGTTATAACTGCAATACGCAAATCAACTCATGCTGTCACATGACATTACAAAACGTGCACAAAACATACCTACATATAATATCGTGGATAATGATGTTTATCGTTCGATTATCATTTGTTTACTTCAAACATGACATTACCTAGATTGGGAGTCAATAGGCCGACTGTCGTGACCTAGTTGCCGCTACATAGACTGCTTGTCGCCTACAACTGGGTAGATGTGTGTAAAATGAGTAAGTGAATACCTTTGCCTGCCTGGAAAAGTCATAACATGGGATAAGTTTTAAATCGCTAGAATGTTCTAATGTTGTTGTTGTGTTATTTAAAAATCAAAAAAAAAAATGTCATGAAATAATGGCCAGTGTTTTTTTCATTAGCTGTCATTATAATAAATGTTTATTACTACTTTTCCTCATTGAATATATTAAAAAACGGGCCAAGTGCGTGTCGGACTTCGCTCATTTAGGGTTCCATACCAAATGGGAATTAAAAAACAACTGATTTGATCAATTTATTTATTTATTTGTTAGAAAAATAAACATTATATATTTATTTATTAGTAAATTATACGTAATAATTTATTATAATGTTTACATTATTGCCAAATTTCAAGTTCAAAGGGAGTTGAAAAACACGTCAGTGACAGCAGTAGAGCTCTGTTTCGGACTTTGGACCCTTCGGTGCAAAAGGTAAAATATTAGGTATATTAATTTTTAAAATGTCAAAACTATATATTTGGTAATCACAGTAGGTACTTAGTAGTATGAAGTTGTGTTCTTGAGCGCCTTTTATGAGTCTAGTGGCAAAAGTGATTAAAGATAACTTTGCTAAACCTTCCACTCTGAGAATGTAATCTATGGTTTATTTTTCTTTAATTAAATAAAACAGAATGATCTTTGTTATTAAATCTTTATTGAATCTAAATTTCGTCTATTATGATGACAATGCTAACACCGTTTACCAGGGTTTTTACATGACATTATAATTCGTACTTTGTACAATAAATAAAAATATTGACTTACAGAATAAACTTACAACAAAAGAATTACTAACATATTTATTTGAACATGACTTTGGCGTTAATTTTATAGCTACTTACATACTACTAAATTTCTTAAAGAAAAAGGAGAAATTTTGAATTTTAGGAACTTTTCGACCAAAGTATTTGTTCTTATAATAATTAACGAGTTTAAAGTGTATCCAAACATAATTTATTTGTAAGATCTGAGGTTCGAAAATCCTCTTTATTGTAGCCCTTCACACATTTAATTAAAGCCAAAGAAATTCAACATACTCTCTTAATGTAAAAGCCATAAACCCCAAAAAAAAATCAAATTTTTGGATTTATTCACAAATCGATTAAATTAAATATCGATGTTTTTTTACAATAAGTTCCTGGCCGCAGGTATACAGAAATTAAAATTTCGAATAGACAGAACGGGCTTCTAAAAATAAAAATAAATTACTTGTGAAGGGCTCTTCTGAAGTTCTGACTTCGAAATCCGAACAGTTTTGAGCAGCATAATATAACATTTATGATTTTTCTTAGCGAGTCGATGATGGAACTAAGTAAGAATTAATTTACACAAAATCAACACATCGAAAATAAACTTTTAAGATTTATACGTAAAAATAAAATAAAACCATTGTCAACATGAGTAAGTAGACATACATAATTTTGAAGACATTGTAATCGACGATTTAGATCGTTTAAGCATATACTACACGTCTCTTACTATTTATTATTAGAGGTAATACGTATGGTATAACATAATAAATGGCGACTGCCCGTCTGTAGTTAAGCGGTTCATAATGCCTGTATTACCGACAATGTGTAGGCGGACCGTGATTAACATAACACTAAAAGAAAGAAAAAAAAGGAATAAAAGATATTTATTTTTACTCTATTTGATGCGACTATTTATCGATAGTTTCACAGTATTTCATACTTTTCAATGCGATAGCAGAGGGTTATATGAAATTTATTCCTAAATAATATATTGCCTCTACACATGGTCAGTAACAGTTAAACTAATGCAAGAACTAATGCACTTCGTGTGTTGCCTTTATATCAGCATTCTCCGAGACTGGTGATTGCGTAATCTGGAACAGAAGAAATGTGAGGATTACTTATTGAGGAATTGAGGAGTGCGACATTAAAAAAACGTTTAGTAGCTTAATACCAAAAGCGCTAAAGTAAAAACTGAAATGTTTAAATGATCTGCTTTAATATTTTTGGTGACCCAGAAAGCACAGTGAAGTACTCACAGCTCCTTTTTCTGTTTCAAACCCAGTAAATTGTATTGCAATACATTTTATCTAATATCTTCGATTCGATGCTGAAAAATGGGCAATGCATGGGTGTCATTTTCCTAGGTTTTAGAAATGCGTTTAGGCCTCTGTTTTCTGCTACGTGAAGCAACGCTTTGATGATTTCTATCTTATAGCCCATGTCAAAAACTACGTCTTCTTTAATGTAAACTTACACGTGCTTTCGCGACACGACGCTGCTTCTAGCTCACATAGCGTCGCGAAGGTCCTAGCTGTGCCCGTAGCGTCGAAGGCGCACACTGGACCCGTCGGTGGTGACACGCATCTCCCGGCGCACAGCGGAGGAGGAACACCCTCTCTCACTCGCCCCCTCATGATCTCGATCGGGACTTTGATGTCAGGAGTGTCCCCGAACTCATTGACGTCACCGAGGCGGGACGGCAGGAACGGTAGACTGGCCGGTTGTACTTCGTTCCATGCTGAAATGGGAAAAGGTCACTTTTAATTCGTTATAGAAAGACGAACACAAAACGCTGAAAAGGATTTAAATATTAAAACAAATTGAGCAAAACTTTTTCTAATTTGTCCTTTTGGTCTTATCAATATATCATCGCTTGGACATCCACTACAGATACTAGGTCTTGTGTTCGCTACAAATCAGCTCATGACCATTTTTCAAAGTAATTACATACCACTTTGGTTTTAAATCGTATTACTATTTTTCATCTTACTTTTCTAAAATATGGGGTATATTCTGTAGTCGTCATTTTTCGGTTTGAACAAATGAATTAGGACAAATTTATAGCGGTTAATGTTAAATGAGATATTACCTATGTTATTATAAATATTGTTGAAAAAATCTAGTTGGTCTCAAATAAATTATCGCTAGATCTTTACACGGTATTCAGTAGGACTCTATTCTCGTTACAATGTAAATACAACATTCAATCACCTCTACTACATGTCATGTAGTAGGTGATTGAATATTAGGTACCTTAATCGTATGTATACCTTAATAAGTAAATCTTAATCAAAGTAACGCCCGCCCGGTGCACCGCCTCATTCGCGATAACTTAACCGGCGATAAATTAATGAGGACATAAACGTAGCTTAATTGTTTCTTGTTTTATTCCATTATTGTTTTCAACAGTTGTTCTTGCTTGATAATCGTTTGACATTATATATTATTTGACCCCTCAATCTAATCAGTGTTATTTATTTTCCTAAACTTTTCCTGTGATCTCATCCATATTACGCATTTGTAAAGCGCACTATCAGCTCTATGCATTGTAGATAAACAATAAGATGCACGCCCCTCCTCATTGAGCACGTTCGTGGTAAATATGGCTTATTTACTAGTACAACTTACTTAATACAACGTTCAAATTTCTTGAACTTCGGTTACCTTGTGTGTGTTTGATACAATGCAATTTGATGTTAATTAGTCGAACCCTAATTAATCATAAGATAATAGTAAAATTACTACTTTATTGTATATATACCGTATCCGTGTAGTAATATATATTTATTCTAGCTGACCCAGTACTACTGATACCTAATTGGTTATAAATTTGCATTCCGAACTAAGTAGGCGAAATAAGAAGAAGCAAGCAAATAAAATATTCTATCCTGTTCCGACAAACGTTGTTTTGCCATATAAATTTGACAAAAAAATAAAAAAATAGTCTGAAGAGAGCCATCCGTATCACCAAGGGGTATAAAAAATTGCCTAAAACCTATTCTAAGACCTACCAAAAATACTAAAATACAATCATAAAAATCGGTCAAGCCGTTTCAGAGGAGTTCGATAACAAACACTGTGACAAGAGATCTTTTTTTGTACTAGAAGATATGACCATAAAGAAATGGTCAAAAAATATATAATTAAATAAAATTTTAATGCAGGGGGTAAAAATTAAGTCTATTTGCGAAAAACTTCATTTTAAAAGTCAACCTTGCACCTTATTTCATTTCTCTTTCATAATTCAGCGTTTTATATAAGTAATTGATAAATCAAGGGTTAACCTGACATTTATTTATGATAAAGGTGAAGTTAAGGTGAAACACTATCTTAATATCATAACGATGTAATATTGTTTTTACAATACACATTTGTATGCAACAATAAAAATAATATAATCACTGTCAATCTCACTTCGATGTGTGCGTGGTGTGTGCGACCTTTGACACTGATACAACATACATATACCCATTATAAAATGGTTGCCATAATGGATAAATCATTATACGCATGAATGGTATCATTACTCATCATAACATCAAAGCCTGTGGTCTAATTTTTGTCGGTTATCAGAAATCTGACGCGATCCGTGACTGCAAAGATAAATGACTTGCATAATCTGTGTTAACTGCGTACTTTAACTGCGTAGTTGACCCAGGATGGAGTAATGACTATGATTTTTTATCGTTTTGTGTCGGTTTCGTTTCCAGAAAGGGTAACTGATCTAGATACGGTCACTTCCTCGGTGACTCACGATAGGATGTCGGTCTAACTTGGCAGCGTATTGCTTGCGCGCTTAATAAAGTGATTAAGCGGCTGCCTTCAGAATTCCCACTGTATATTAACTTGCATGAGTCGGTCTAGGTATTTTGTCTTACTTTTTTATTTTGCGTATGACGACGGGGCATAACTTCTAACTCTACGATCTCCGATCCAAATTTAGAGTTCCAAGCTTTCATGGAGCTTAACCAGAACTTTCGATACAATGAACGATACGATTTCGATACGATGAATGATTAACTAATTTGAGCAGAAATTTTCTAAACTGACGACTTTATACCAAATGTTCTCTTCACCCCTTTTGGATTAATATACCCTTTCGGTAACATCCTTCATGTGCATCGCATACGACTCTAGAACTCATGCAAAGAATATCATATTTTCATTTTGATTTAGAGAACTGGAATAGCAATTTTTTTAGAGAGATATTTGGAATTATCATAGCATAATTATTGATGAGGTAGTCTTGCAGATAATACAGTTATTTATATGCATGTGTTCGAAGATTTATATTCTATCAACTTATCTATCATTCAATCAACAGATTCTTGTACTTTTGTACTATATTACTTTGGACTAAAGATCAAACGTGTAATAAATAGTCGAACATGTAAATACTATTAATTAACTATATAATGTAAACACTCATAGATAGTGATAGTAGCATAGATGCACAACACTATTTAGTGATATTACTCACACATACAGAAAGATATATGAATTCGTTATCAGAATACATAGATCAGGTCATGTACGTCATTACATTACTCTCTTAAACGAGTGTTTTAACAAATTAACTTAGAAAAAAAATAATCTTTTCCTCATAATGAATGTTCAATTGTAACGTATAAACAATCCAACATAACTGCTAAATGTACTAATGAAATTACATACAACCTACATTTGTTTAAAGTAACCGCAAAAGGCCAACCGCTAAACCACTGCATCAAAGTAACAGACATCTATTTATTCTACATATATTTAAAAACACAATTTACACTAAAATACTATTCTTAGAACAAACAAAAAAACAAAGCATATATGAATTCTTGTTGCTTGTGTGAATAGAACAGTAAATACCCTTAAACAGTGAAGTTGAAATGATATCATTTTCGTGGTAACAAGTGCATTACAATATACAATTACTTTGCAAGCGACGTCGTCCGTATGTCTGCCCTATGATCGATTACTCACTGCTAATAATAAACGCACGCTGCCCTCTAGTGGGCGTGTAGCGATAACCCTAGGAAGAAGCCGCCAAACGGTCTAATGTTTCATGCGTATTTTGGCTTAGAATGTCTTTGTGTTTGTCAATAGTAAACATAACGTCTACTTCTATAGAAAACCTGTTTAATCACATTTTATCAAGGTGTTCGCGGCACTTCAGAGCTACTGAAATTACTTTCAGTCAGACACTTTTTTTTGTTTTTCAAAATTTTACTCAAATATGAGTAAGCTCGCCTATGTACTATGTAATTGTATACTACTACGTAAAATATGTGCAATAAATAATTGAGAATTAAAATAAACATCTCTTTCAAAGTAGACTGTAACCTTCTACTGCCAAGCAAATGTATAATATCCATAGCAACACTAGTTATATTCACTCCAACATAAAGTTACAGGGTTAAACATATGTATTTGAAAGAAATTACGTACTTAATTAATGTTGAAGTAATAAAATATACCACAGAACTTACCAGCAACTAATACTACGCACAACAAAAACTTCCCGTTTATCATTTCCAACTGATTGAGTCTAAAAATTAAACGGCACCACTATTGTAACACAAATAATTGTAAAGATTCCTATGTATATGTACGCGTACTATCCGCAGTTGAGTATAATTCTTTCGCCTATACTGTCAAACTTTGAATTAAGATGGTCATGCGATGTTTATTGTGTAGAACTTATCTGTTCACTGGTGCATCAGAGCCGCTTGGAGCGTGCTCCAGGATGGACGGAAGGGGGGATGGATCACTGTGGTGGTGGCACCGATAACCTCTGACTCGGCCGGAGGACGAACGTCTGATAACAACTGCGACTTTCAAATGAGAGCGACTATTCTTTCGCTACAGATAAAGGTATGGAGCTTCGAGGATTGTTTTTAATCTTCAGTTTAAGTTGTTGATGCTTTTTTTGTATTATAAAACAATTATAAGCAATTTAATGGTTTGTAATATCCTTTTGCATAATGGTCCAAGTAGTGGTTGGATATACACACGCATCCATATCAAAATATTGTTAACTTAGTATGATCTCAATTCACCAATATCTTCCTCGACAGTTCTCCATTATTAAAAATGTTTTTTTTTTACATGTTTTATTTATTGTATAATAATGTCAACTGTAATACAGAAGTATCTAGGGTTAAATTAATTGTTAAGTTTGTATTTATTTTTATGATCTGAAAATGAAAGCTTTCCGTTAAATGTATATATATAAATTAATGTTCTACATGATACAATGGGTGTAGCCACTAGTGGTGGTCATATTTATGATTTAAAATGTTAATCTAGTAAAATAAAAAAAAGTAAGACTATCTACTTTTTTTAGTTTAATTCTAGAAGTTACTTCAAGTTTATTAAAAAAAACACATTTTTCACAATCTAACACAGATTTTATTTCATCGCAGCGGTTCTATAGACTGCTATCATCCAGAAATGTATTCACTGATTAAGGTTATCTCAAATGACTCCGTGTCAACTTAAGATACGTCATCACTAATAATAAATTGTATAAAAATCTTAACAAGCCGATAAAAAGGCTGAATCTGATGTATTTCTTGTCTAATGTAACTAGGTATATGATGTAATTTGAAAAGTATATAAATTAGAAATTTAATGTTCTTATTCAATAAAGTTTATGTTGCATTCTGAATAAATACCTATTATCATTGTGTCACAGCTCCAAGATCCTAATTGATATTTCTTAGCTATTACAAACTCACATTATAATGGACGATGGTTAATGTTCGAGTCCAGGCTCAATGTTGTTACATTTTTGTTTACAAAGACTAATAATATCAGCCAAACTGGAAAAGTAACTCAGTTGATGATACTTATATTTTAAAAGCACAATAAATATTATTTCGGGATAAAATTGTTTACATATTATCTTAACATAGTATAAAACAAAGTCGCTCCCGCTGTCTGTACGCTCAACCCCCCAGACAAGTGGCATTTCGACAAGCGTTAACGATTATAGAAATCGCTAAAATGACAGTAAATGTATGGGAATGACAGTTTGTTTCGATAAGTCACGTGACTTGGACTTGTCACTTGCATACATTTGAACGATTCCATCAGCGTTATCGCTTGTCGAAATGACACTTGTCTAGGGGGGCAGATCTTTTAAACTAAGCGACCGATTTAAATGCAGTTTTCAGCAATTGATAGAATGATTAAAGAGCAAGATTTATAAGTATAATAAATGCATATTATGCGCCACGTAGTTGTAGAAAACTCCCAACTTCTAACCTAAATTAAGAAGAAATTTCTTCAATCCCAATAGTATGACTAAGTGGTTGGGTAAAAAAAAGCCTGTAAGTACGTCACTTCTATATAAACGACAAAGAAAAAACAATCATATTTATTGTTGTTTGCAAATTGAGATCATCGCCAAGATTATTGTTGCATTGAAACGAGAATTTACGGGTTGAGGCATTTACTAGCTCTTGATAAGCTACAAAGTATCTTCGATAAAAACATGTATAATATTGATGAAATGTCAGCCAAGTGAACAAAAACAAATGATAATACGATAAGACTTTTAGCTTATGCCTATTTAATATGCTAGATGACTTGATAGTGCTTATGTTCACTTTATATTGCTTATGTACATAAAGCGGACTCAGACTGACGGAAGACAACGAAAACCGGAGAAAGATTCTCAGAAAGACGATGAAACGCATAGATACAATACTAGAGACCGGTCTGGCCCCCCGTCCTTAGATCAAGCTAGCCCGAGCCGACCAAACTAGCAATAAAAATATGTTTTTAAATAATAAAACTTAGAACCAGCCCTCCCTTGTTTGTTTCTTTGTTTTTGCCTTATTGAAATTATTAGCAACGCACTAAGTCGAGGTCCGAACCTCACAGGGGGTGCCCTTAGTAACCGTCGCTGACGTAGTTAGTTTTTCAATTGCTCTGGCTGGAGGCCCTTGGCCAAAAGTCCGGTGAAGCAGCCAAAGCCTGCGTTTAGGCTAACTGCAAATCTCTTTAAAAAAAGAATATACGGTCTGGGGGTTAATCTAGAATGAATTTCATTTCTAACTCAATGCCAATGCAAAATGGTTATTCATTTAGCAGGTAGGTACGCCAACAACACACAGTACAAAAAATATTATCAATGTTTAGATTCTAGTTCCTTCCACTAAAAGTTTTTTTTCAAGTAAACTGCATCACGTGTCTGTAAACGTAATATCAATTTTCCATTGGAATTGCTAAACTCAAAAAAAATATTAAATTATTTTAAGATAGTATGTTCGTAGTTTAAATACTACGACGAAGGGTTGGAGTTGGAAACAATTTATTTTGTCGAAATCCTTGAGTTTGATAGAACAATTGAGATTTATTATAATTGAGATTAAGGTACTCAGTTCGAGCCTGACAAAAACATGAAGATTCTGTCAAATGTTTATAAAATTCTTATGACGTATACGCGTTAAACGTCTTTTTTTAATATTTTTAAGCTATAGGTACATATAAAAACGAAAAAAACGCGTTTTAAACACAACTGGTTCTAGTCTAAGGTGATTCGGAGTCTAATCTAAACAACTTTTAAGATTTATATGATTAAATAAAAATCTAAAAGTTTTTATTGCATTGTTAGAAATGACTTCTATACTTTTTGGTATCGTCGTTTATCGAGTCGTTTTTCTTGTTAGTATTTTTTTTATGACATTCTATTATTTTATTTAGCATTCTATTATTTTATTTAGCATTTTATTATTATGATCTTCAAACATTAAGTCGTCTAAAGATTATATTATTACTAGTCTGTTACAGGCGGCTCTGCCCGCGAGGGTGACGGTTATTGCTGCAAAAAGAAGCCTATAGCCTTTGTTAGGATCCAAGCTTACCCCATGCTAAGTTTCTTCCAAATTGGCTCATTAGTTTAGCCGTAAAACCTATTACTACCTATATTGGTATGGACTTCAGATCTTTTGATACAAAATTTTGTAGGGGTTATTAATTTTCGTTATAATATAACCGATCGACGACATCGTTAGGGAAGCGGGCAACCGGTAGATGCAAGCTGCAAGGTGCCGTTCGATATGGCGTTCTATGGGGGAGGCCTTTGTTCAGCAGTGGACATCTTCCGGCTGATGATGATGAGTAATTTAATCATGAAGCCACCCTTGGCTTCATGATTAAATTACTCATCATGGCTGGCTTTTACCTTAGACAAAGAATAAGTATTGCCATACAACGTGGCAATGTCGCCAGTCTTTTGGGTACACTTCAAATCGACAGCGATGTGGATGAATTTTTTGAAGCCAAAACGTTACATTATAAGTGAATATAATTTTATCTTATATTTTGTTCTATCCACATAGATTACCTCCTACAGTTATTTTAAGAGTTTACATGGAAGTTGCTACTTTTCTTGAAACGCCAATGCGTTATATTAAGAAAATACATGAACCGATCGGATATACGATGAGAGGTCGATTGTAAGACATCGATACATTTGTGTCGATGTCTCATATTGACGTCAGACTATGTGGAAACTTCATTATTATCACATTTTGTGTATCATTTAAGGTTACAGCTATTATCTTCCTGTAAAAGGGTCAACAGTTATTTATTTACTCGACATAAAAATTTTATTACCAAAACAGTGCGTAGATGTTGCTTATGTTTTATTTAACAACTTCGTAGTTCGACTCGCGACACCACCGCCGCCGCGTCAGCTCATGATTAGGGACTCCTATTGAGTCTCCTAGTGAAACTAGTCGGGCGATCCCGACTACCCCATACGTGAGTAAACCGTTTTGTTTTAAATAATATATGAATACTCCTCACGAAAGTTATTATATAAATTTAACAACTTCTTTAAAACGTCCTATCTTCAATTAGATTTTCTTGAAATAAATATTGTTTTGTACTTAGATCACACAAAAAAATTGTCACATTCGGGAATCGCATCCGCAGTACGTTGCCTTTAACCTCACTATCTTTCGTGAAGAGATTAATTCTAAATTTGTATAGAATAATCACACGCTTTCAATTTTTATACATATACAAATTATAATTTGCTATCGTCTGTTACATTGACCCCCAGATACAAGACAGACTATTAATGAATAAGGAAGACCGTCAAGTTTCGACTATTAAGTGCTAAGAGTCTTTATTTCTATAATTACTATTTACAAGTTAACACTGCTAATGGGTAAACCGTGCTTACTAGCATCGGTAAACACTATTATACATTATGTATTAATAATGGTGGAAATACAAGACGTCAACTAATTCCAGTGTTTACAGATGAATAACACGAGTAGAGGTACTTTTTTGTTATCTTCTATACTTACTAATATATAAAGCTGAAGAGTTTGTTTGTTTGTTTGAACGAGCTAATCTCAGGAACTACTGGTCCGATTTAAAAAATTATTTTAGTGTTAGAAAGCCCATTTATTGAGGAAAGCTATAAGCTATATAACATTACGCTGCGACCAAAAGGAGCGGAGCATAAATGAAAAATGTTGCACAAATGAAAAACCGTTGAAACTAAAACACGCGGACAAAGTTGCGGGGGACAGCTAGTTTAATTGTATAGCTTCTATTCTATGTTACCTTGTAGGGATTGTCATTAAATATCACCATTTAGCATTATTTGTCTAATGTAATAGGGGCAGACCCTATGACTAATGGGCGCGATTTACTCAGCTATGTTTCAGAATGACTAACAAAATGCAAGTATAAGTTACACTTAGCTACGACAAGTATGTTTTAAAAGTCATATCGGTCGGTATTTCTTTGATTCGAAACCTATATCCTTGTACGTGAGGTCGATCATTAAACCCTGTAATATTAATGGCCTGTTAATATCACAGCAGCCTAAAGATCTGTCTTCGTATAGAGAAGGAACGAGCCTCATTTAGCAGTTTATGTATTCAGATGAATGTAAAGATAATTTTGTTTGTAAAAAGATGAGTATGCACACGTAAGTAGGTACTTAAACAAGGTAAAAAAATAAACAAAAAAGAGATCAGTCAGGCTTTGCGAGAGGCGTACGAATAGTACTTACCTACATATAAAACACAACTTCAAATTATAATAAGTAAAATAAAAATTACATTAACTGTACATATTTAATAGATGCTAGCATATTTGTTTAAGAGTAATAATATTTATTCATTTATTATTTGAATTGAGACGCTATTTTACAATAGGCATGTTTCCTATTTTTTTTTAATGTCCGCCTGGTAGATTAGTGAATTTTATTTGTCAAGTATTTTTTCTTTTTTCCTTCAAACAAAAAATGATTACAATACAGAGAACGGAAATTTCGCGTGACGTCACTCCTCGCTACAATTTTTACCAAGGCGAGGCGTCATAAGCCCCCACTCCGAAACTTTAAAGCGCTGTATCTTTGTAATTGTTTTTTGTTTTGATAAATGAAAAAAATACGTGTCTAATATTTTTTTATTATCTAACTGACGGACTAAATATATTTTAACTTTTCATACCCAGTCAACATCCCTATTATTGTGCCGCATAAAAAATACTTAATTGATTTTTAATACATTAATATTTCATCATCATACCAGCCTATAAATGTCCCACTGCTGGGCACAGGCCTCTTCTCATATAGAGAAGGAACGAGCATTGATCACCACGCTTGCTCATTGCGGGTTGGCGATTTCAAATTCCAATTGTTGGAATCCAGGTTTCCTCACGATGTTATCCTTCACCGTTTGTCAATGATGTCTTAGAATAATTAAGAAAGTACATATAACTTTGAAAAAGTCACATTGGTACTTGCCTGTAGTGGGTTCGAACCTGCAACCTTGTGCACACAAATCCGTTCATTGAACCACTAGGCCACCACGACACTTTTCACATTAATATTTAGGTCCTTGCAACATTCTGGTAACATGCAAAATATACTTTTACGCTTATGGGTAATTTTAGAATTATACTGGCAATGTTGACTGTTATCGCATCCACTGTGCTTTATTATATCTATACTAATATTATAAAGCTGAAGAGTTTGTTTGTTTGTTTGTTTGTTTGTTTATTTGTTTGTTTGAACGCGCTAATCTCAGGAACTACTGGTTCGAATTGAAAAATTCTTTTTGTATTGGATAGTCCGTTTATTGAGGAAGGCTATAGGCTATATAACATCACGCTACGACCAATAGGAGCGGAGCATAAATGAAAAATGTTGCAAAAATGAAAAACCGTTGAAACTAAAACACGCGAACAAAGTCGCGGGGGACAGCTAGTCAGATATATGTGTGAAATATGTATTGAACTCTTCAAAATGTTAAGGATTTTATATTTTACTAGCTGCCCGTTCCGGCTTCGCATGGGTGATGTGAGATTTTCGAAACCCCTTTTTTTTATAAAAACCTTCTCCTGACAATAATTATAACAACAAAAAAATAATTACAATTTACCCTCCGTTTACGCGTGATTCTGACGAGATGACCAAGGGAAATAAAGATTTATTTTTACACATCCCTTTGACCGCCTGTCATACAAACAAAAGCTTGCTATCGAAGCCATGCTAAAATTTTATCATAGAAATCTGTCATGTGGTTGTAACCGTGGTGTGCTAGACATATTTTGCTTAGTCAGGCATGCCTTGCATGTCTGTGGCGGTCAAAAGGATTTATAGATAAAGTAGGGTTTCCAACATATACCAAAAAATGATCCCTAGGTTTCTTGTTCAATTTTTTCATTCTCAATCCGTAGTGTTTCACTTACCCTACTAACACGTGTTTTGTTTTAAAAAATACTTTATATGCCATTCTTAATTTAATATGCAAAATCGATTAGTACCTACACGCGTTATCCGTAATGATCCTACCTTTTGTTTTTTTTCTGTGCTGCTTATTGTATAAAATGATTCATGCAAAGTAATTACCTTATAAATACAATACACTTAATAACCTGTTTATTACAAATATGAATGGTTTTGTTTGCCTGTTAGATCTATTCTGAAATAATAGCAGTTGTTATTGTTTTCATGTAATTGTACTTAAAATGTTTAAGTTTGATAAAAAAAAAGTAAAAAAACTAAGAAATTACAGCAGTAAATACAAATTTAATTGAAAATTGTAAAAAACCTCCAATTGAAACACAATCATATATCAAGATATCTTACATTATAGCTCAGAGCACTCTCTATCAAGTTGATTTTCAAACAGCCAATAATAACTATAGAAATCGTTTTAAACTTGTTAGGGAACTTTATCCATAGACCACTTAACTTGTGACACTCCTTTGTATCGGGAGTTAACAACGTATAAGTAAAAAAATAAACCAGCAATAACACAGTAGTTACACAAATACAATACTAAATAAGATCTAAAAAAAGTGTGATAATGTATTTTTAATATAACTTAATTAGGTGCTTATGTCTTGATTTAAATCCATCAGTAACTATTTTTTAATCATATGTGTAGCTAGTACGAAACTACTTAACCTGTATGAGTTACACCTTTCCCTGTTATCCTTTAGATAAATTATCCCAATAGGTTTACGGGTTTATCCCCCTTTCAGAGGAAAAAAGACATTCTCTTGTACATACCGTTGACGTAGGACATTAGTCCGAGTTAATTTTTCGAATAGTGTTGGGCCTTTGTCGATGTTTTATGTGAAACTTAAAGATTATAAAAAATAAAAATAAAAATTAGATATTATCTTTGTTTTAACTGTCAAAAATCAATATTTGTAATTTCTAAAAAGTAATTTAAAAATAATGACAAAAAACGATCATCTATTCGATGGTTAAGAAATCTTATATAGAAAAAATAAAATGCACATCCAAATGTAAGTACGTTAATTAAGTAGGTATACAGCACAGTATTCAGTTTTCAAGCATTCAGTGTATCAAACATGATTAATTCGTTCCTACTCGTATGGTTATTATAGTTAATTCCTTAAAGTACAGTTAAATAATAGATTTGAAGTAAAGAAAGGTTTTAAATTCATGCTGCCACTTAGCTACAACAAAAACTTATAGACATGAATGATTATAGATATGTTCTTAAATAAACAATGACTAGAAAATTCGCTAAAATAATAGATAAATTATTACTCGTTTACCTTCTAACAAATAGTTTTCGTTTTATGGAAAATACGTCGGTAAATATCATCGTTGAACGTCACCCCAACACTTAATCTCGTAGCATATATGCCATTTTAGATGCGCGGGAGTTTATAAACAAAACCGGTGTCTCCAACTGGACAGTGACTGGCCGGCAATCTTGGACGTTGGACTGAAACCAAGTGTTTTACTCACTTATTAAAAAATGGCCAAGCTACACGTTTTATTCGTAATTGGTAAGTAACTTTTTGTGTTTACTTGCATGTTGTGGTTTTTGTTATTACTTTTTATGTAAACGCAGGTAGTTTTATAAATTGTGTTTACACTGGGGCTGCTGTAAACACTTGTATGCTTAATAACCGTATCATTTTTGTTGATGCATATTGTAGACAACTTAACAAATTAATAATAAATTTGATAAATAGAGGACATGGAAAATAAAAAATCAAATTAATAAAAAGTTTTAAACACCTGCTAATTTCGCGAAAAATAAACAAAATAATTCCATCGTCGTTCGGTATATAAACGACAAATTATAAAAAGTTTTAAAACTTATCTCATTTACATTTTAAAATCAAACTGGTTTTTATTCTAGACTAGACATTATGAGTCTACGATGATTAGCTATTGGGTAAAAAGGTTTTTACATAGATGCATTATCTTTATTAGATTGGCTTGGATACGTTAATTATTATTAAATTAGCCTGCTAATAATCTAGTGCTTTTTAAATTAAATGTTTTTGTTTGTGCTTTGCAATATTTTTTTTTTTTTTTTCAAAATTAAGTAAAGGACGTTTGTAAGGGAATTCTAGCTTATTATCTTGTTTTAATACTTTAAATAACGATATTCACACATTTAACTAGACTTAAAAGACACTTGTTCATTTCTAAATTTCTAAAGAAAATATAATATTCTGTTTTTCAGCTGTTTTCTTAAACGCCGCCTTTGGTCAAGACGAGCAGACAAATGCGAACGAAGAAGAATTAAAAGATAGGTTCGGTTTCAATCAGCCAAATTGGTTCCCGGGGCAAAATTTCTTCCCAGGACAAAACATATTCCCAGGGCAAAATCAATTCCCCGGTCAAAACATTTTCCCGGGTCAAAATCTGTTCCCCGGACAGAATTTGCGACCTGCCCGGACTACCTCAACAACAACAACCACAGCGGCACCTACCAATGGGTACTTAGTATTATCACAGAATATATAGTAGTACTGTGGTATTATTAATATCCTGTTATAATAATTATTAAGTCAAACTTTTATTAACCAACCTTTTTAAAATGTTTTAACTGATTTTGAAGCCACCATTCATATCCAAAAAGCAGGTATTTTTCCCCTTGAGTTGCAAATCTACCGACATATTTTTCCAGAGCAGTTCCATTTTAAATAATATTAAATAAATCGCATAAATGCAATCCAGTATTCACATCAGTATATTTGGCCAATTATTGCGTGCTCTTAAGTATCTTGTTCTTTTGACTTTTTTTAACTTTCCAATAATAACTCTGGTAGTTCCATATTTTGCCCAATTTCTTACATCTACTGACTTATCATGTTACAAATTTCAGTGCAACAACCATGTCGCCGGCCGTGCGGTCCTGCATCAGCACCTGTCCGGTGACACCGGAGTACAACCCAGTGTGTGGAACTGATCGCGTCACTTACAATAACCCTGGAAGATTGGCATGTGCTCAAATGTGTGGCGTCAGTAAGTATTCAACAGTTCTAATACAATTTACCAAGTTTCGCCAACCACCAACGCGGAGTGCAGTTGCCTTCTCATAGTTTGACGAATAACAAGCCCTATATGGACGGCTACAGGACAAAAAAAAACTAATTTATCAGTGGGAATCTTGAATACAGGTGCATAGTGTAATTGTAGATAAATTACTGATGTGAAGTATATATTAATTATATTTGAAGGTGTCGCTAGCTCTGAGGTCCAGGGTTCGATCCCCAGATGAATCGTATGTCGATTGTTGTGTCTGACTCCATAATACAGGTGCTTTATCTACCTACTTTGGGTTCAGAGCATTGTATGTGATGTTATCCCCATTTGTTATTTATTATTTATAATAGGTTATATATTTTTTTCGATTTGGATCTGTATATCCAAACTCCAGGTTCCGGGTTTAAGTACCAAGACATTTAACATTATAGGGTAACGCAAAATTTCGGTTTCCAGGATAAATAATTAGAAAGTAAAAAGAATACAAAGAAACATTTTTAACTTGATAAATACCAAGAAAAATTATTTAAGTCCATTATTTTGAATGTTCCACCGCATTTTATAGATTCTATCTTAAAATCCGGTTCATTAACATTGACGACTTTTCCTTGAACAGATCGGTAAAATATTAACCTCCTATGACCATATGTCGACCATAATCAAAGACCTTCTGATTCAACTGATGACATTAATAATACGCCGTTATTTAAATGATTAACATAATTTACAATCTGACCTTTAAGAAAACCGTACAAGACCTTATTTACAAATACTGGGTTTTACTCTATGATGTCATTTAAAGATTTGTTATTTATTCAATGTAGCTTATTTGACTACATTAATCTAATTTATTTGTTTATTAAAAATACAAGTCATGTCATCACTTTATAGTATGTTATTCTCTTTAGCTACCATACAAGGATCAATGTTTTTTATTTCTATTAGGTATGCTAACAGCGGTGAAGAGCATACCACTTATTACGGGCACACATCTTCACAATAACTCAGTAGTGCAAATTATTGTCATAAGAAAAATATTTTACTAACGTAAGTGGGGGAAATAAAGTAGCCTTTGCATATTTATAGTAGTACTGAAATGACTGATACTAATTAAGTAAATAAGTTTGGTTAAAAATATATTTTTAAATACAAGCTTTTAAATCAGTTACATTCGAAGTACTAGTAAAGACAGATATAACAAGCCCAAACACGATGAGATTGCGTCGTTTCGTTATGGAGCTCTTATGGTCACCTTTTGTCTTAAACTTCAGACCAGCTCGAAAGTTCCATAATATTGTATTGTCATCGAACTTACAAGTATGCAAAATTTCGTCTCAATCGCATATGAAAAAGTGGTTTCCAATTTAGCTTAAACGATTGGACCTAAACAAACATACATACATAGACAATGTAAGTTAAAGATAAGCTTGTAAAAATACCAAACCGTCACAATTGAGGTAGCCAAGGATATAATAATAATATTTTTTTATTGCGGACCAATTAATCCATATAGTGTTAGTAACATACAATAGCTTATATCCTAGTGTTTATATTTCTACATATCTGCACGAATTTCTTAAAAATAGAAGAGCCGTCGCTCTCAGCTACAGTTTTTAATATGATAATCCTAAAATACGAACTCTTAAGTTGTCATATACCTACATATTTCATATATGTAAGTATATGATATCATATATGTAACTATATATTCTTACGAATATTCTTACGAATTGTTATAAAGAAAAACTATATTACTGAACTAAATTTATTGACTCGACTGTGTAAACCTACGTCTATATGAGTACAATGTACCTACATCCCTATGTACCTATGTACCTACGTGTATATGGTATCAATCTATTCTAGTCTGTGTACCTACTTAGTAACCTATTTATTCCTCATCTCATAGTAATAAATTATAACAAACTTTACCGCAAATGAGACAATTACTATAAACTACACTTATTTATTAAATAACTACCAATTGTTACTCTGTTACTGTTAATATGAGGAAAATATAACCATATAATTATAACAGGATAGATTTAAATTACACAATAGTTATGTTCGTTTGATAAATGCACATAATGTGTTGTTATTTATAACAGTATTTTATTTAATTATGTATTGCAATATGGGTTTTCACAGTTAAAAGTATTATATAATTATTTATCCTCATGATTAGATAATATTGATCTAATTAGTATGGAATGAATACAAATATTTAATAATAAATTAAATAATTAATATTTAATCTAAATCAAGAACTTAAACGAAATCATTTTTATTTTAATGGTAAATTACATTTATGGCATAACACATTCTGTGCCGTGGATAAAATATATTTCTTAAAGAAAAAAAGAAAGTGATTCCATAAAAGTTGCAAAAGACGTCTAGTATTGATATATTTTTTATTTATATAATTATTTATGTAATTATTAAAGGTATTGCTTTTTCTAAAGAAATCTCTACCAGCAAACCCTCGATAGGACAAGTAGCGAATAATGACAGTCAACAGTATGCAAGTTATTATTATGTTGTTTTAATTTCTGTATAACATATTAATATAATAATATCTTGGGAGAGTTGTCCAACACACCATATGATAGATGTCCAACCATCTGATCCCAAACTCGGCAGAGCTTGTATTATGGCAACCAGACAACTGATAAACATACTTATATATTTTTAAATACATATGTATTATAGATAAATTACACCCTAACACAGAACAAATGAGTTTACACAAAAAGATGTGTCGTGGGTGGGACTCGAATCCGCGACCTCCGGTTTAGCAGTCAGGTTCACTAACCATAAATTATATGTAGGTAACACGATATTTAATTAGTATGTGGTATTTTCAGGTGTGTCCCTGTTAAGAACATCACCCTGCCCGCCTGCGCAACCCGCCGCTGCCGCTACAAAATAACCAATTAGCTTATTACTTATAGTGAAAGGACTGAATAAATTTTGTAAATAAGTAACAACTACATTATTTAGAATACTACCTTTAGAATAATAAGACTAAACTTTATTATTAATAAAAGAAATCATGTTCATAAAATAATCATTTTGAGAATAGCGAGTATTATTTCAAAGTAGGTCATATGTATATTATTCACCACAATTATGACATTTTAATCAATAACAGAAAAAGAGTTCTTAATCAATAACTTTCTTGTAAAATCTTGAAGTGTTGAGTAATATCTCCGAATCGTGAACTAAACTTTAACTGCAAACTATGTTTATATTAAGTCAATATGCCTAATTGCTATTAAACTATTGAGTGGCGTATTCTTTCTATGCAAACCAGACCATTTTGATCTTCAAATTATGCTTCGTATAATTACTAGTAAGTATAGCTTCACACTGATAGGTTTTATTTAGTAATACGTTAGATGACTGAGTATGAAAAAACAAAATCTTTAAAGTCCGCCAGTAACTTAGTAAAAAATATTAAACATTTTTTTTCTTCTTCAAAGTAATAAAAACTAAGTAGATAAAGCGAATCAAAGTTTAGGAGTGGGGGCTTATGACGTCATGCTTTCGCACAAAATGTACAAAATCCTGACGTTACGTAACGTTATGCGAAATTTCAAATAAAAAGTAAAAAATAAATATACATCTATACTTAATATATAGCTGAAGAGTTTGTTTGTTTGTTAGTTTGAACGCGCTAATCTCAGGAACAACTGGTCCGATTTTAAAAATTCTTTCAGTGTTGGATAGCCCATTTATTGAGGAAAGCTATAAGCTATATAACATTAAGCTGCTACCAAAAGTAGCGGAGCATAAATGAAAAATGTTGCGAAAATGAAAAACCGTTAAAACTAAACATAAAGTCATAAAAAAATTGTCATCTACCCCATTTTCAACAGTAGCTGTTTTATGCCAGAACAGAAAACATGGTTTTATTGACATTATTATATACCGAAGCTAATATTTAATAGACTTACCATTTATGATATGCATCTAAGCAGTGTGGGTTTTACACACATATTTTGGTATTCCCATTAAAAATTTAGATTGTAAAATTAAAAACGTAAAATTATGCTGATTCCATAGGAAAAACACTTGCTTTTAGTTCTGGCAAGAATTTTTTATTCGGAAGAAATTAAGATGACATTGATTCACAAATTTTAAAACAAACTCTAACTGTAGTCTGCATAATAGATATGTTTTGAATCTAATTCGTAGGTTGTCGACATATGTTAAACAATGGTCAATTATGGAAACCTTAATTAGCACTTTAGCAAAATTGGTGTGAAGTTGTAACAAACAAACTGTGGAATATAATAAATTCAATGCATGGTTGCGTTCTAAAGTTAGATCTACTAACGCAAAAAAACCCAAAACTCAGCAATGCTCATTAATAAATTGCTAACCACAGCACTGACCTCACGTAAACAGATTAAAACAGACTGAAATGGTATAATTATCAAACATTATATCAGGAAATATTACAAACTACCTGTGCCGCGCGGTTTCACCTGCGTAGGTAGGGTTGCCAGATCTTGAAACCGACAAACCGGATAGACCAGCCAGTTTTGCCGGACGTTTGGGTAAAAAGGCCGGACTCGCCGACTATTTGTCATAGTAGTTACATAATACGACCATTTTTTTAAGTTAAGTAAACAACAACAAATAATCAACCTAAAAAGTCAGACATTCCGTTGGTCGCCGTCACACAAGCAAAAAGCCTGACTATATCCGGCTTTGTCCGGACGTCTGGCAGCCCTACGTGTAGGTAAGTAGTTCCCGTTCCATGTTTTGGTAGTAAGTTATTCAGCGGGTTGGAGACGTACCCAAAATATCAAAGATCATGCAATTGGTCCACCCGTTCTCGAGTTATAGTGTTGTAACAAACCCGACTTTGTTTTATATATACTACTAATATTATAAAGCTGAAGAGTTTGTTTTGTTAAACGCGCTTATCACAGGAACTACTGGTTCGAAATGATAAAATCTTATAGTGGTGGATACTACATTAATTGAGGCATGCTATAGGATATATAGCATCGCGCTACGACTAATAGGAGCGGAGCATCACGGACGAAGTGGCCGGGGACAGCTAATATAGATAAAATAATGTAATATGTCGGGACAACTCAAACACGGCTATCTGATCCCAAACTAGGCAGAGCCTGTATTATGGCAACCAGACAACTGATAAACATACTTAAAAATTTCTAAATACATAGATATTATAGATAAATCACACCCAGACACAGAACAAATGATCGTGCTCATCACACAAAGATTTGTCCTGGATGGGAATCGAACCCACGACCGGTTTAGCAGTCAGGGTCACTAACCACTAGATCAACAGTCCTGAATGACGGTTTGCTATGATTTACGATCAAACTAGGTCGTATTCGTCATCACGAATGTTCTCTCACGTTCAAGTTCACATACCTATATGTCACGGTGACTGTTGGCTAAGCTCGAACGGATAAGTTAATATATAATGACTAATGTTATGGAATTCAATAATATACTTAGTTGCTATCCGAAGTTAATAAAGCAAAGTTTATAATCCAAAATACTAGGGGCTAGGGCATAGGAACTGCTTACTTGATGATGTTATACCGTGTATGTAGGTAGAGTGTATCCCCAAATCTTAGCGGTCTTGGAAATGTTCTGGCAGCCTTGAGCCTTGGGTTTGCGCTTCCGATTGTTGGAAAACCCCGAATTTCGTTTAATTTATTTAAAAACGTTGACCTCCAGTTAGAATTTCTCTTGCTTTATTATTATGTTACGTAATAATATTAAACGCCTTGATTAACATAGAGTAAAATTGGTGATCTCGTTTGCTGAATATTTAATTTAGGCCTTAATTTTTACCTATTTGGGCATTTCTGTGGAATTCCCGTCTGGCCTTACCGAACGATCTGAAGGTTAACGTAAAAAAATAGGATGTAGTGAATAACCACAATGCATCTTAATAGTGAATCACTGGAACTGCTTTAGTACCTATTTTATGGTCTGTCATAAAAATGATGTATAAATATATTCTCGGTAAAAGTTTTGTAAAAAATCTTAGCCATAATTCTTCCTTTTTAGGTTGATGGAATGATTTTTGTCTTAGATCTTATGTAGCCAAAAACTACCCTTAATAATATAATTTAATCATGAGCAAATCAATCGCTATTTTACCTACCTGTATTCTTCTAATTAAATTCGGGGATTTTTGTTATTTAATGACAACTTCTTAATCATATTATAGGATTTTTTTTATGGATACCATTGTGTAAGGTAAATTCAATATTAATCATTCATTCTAAGGCATCTATTTTTAAAAGGCTCTATCGCGGTTTATTTACGTGTCATGGTCACGGGTAGACTAAGGTGGTATTCGTCTTGACAGTTGTTGTTGCTCGTTCTACCTTCATATTTTTTTTAATTAGTATTCTAAACTACGCAATATGAGCTCTCTGTGTCTAAACTAACTAACTAAGCCCAAGAGGAGCGCCGCAAGACTTCATCTAGCGGCGCTGCTCTTGGGTTTGGTTTTAACTTTGTATATTATTGGGTCCCAAGTACGTGACATCTTCTAGCCATGAGCCTTAAGTTTGTTCGGCGACTGCAGACTTCTTTGAGCAGCAGTGTTTCACGTCAGCTATATTATAGGTAATATTCTTTTACGCGGTTCTCTATACTGGTCTTTATTTAAACGATGTGCGACAGACCACAGTCAGAATTTAGTTTATAAGCTCTAGCATCGTGTACAGGTTTAAAACGGGTTATATTGCAATACCTAACATTCGCGTAAACCTTAGAAAGCATCATTATTTAAATTTTGTTTTTTGTCATATACTTATATACTTAGAAAGTACTCTGATATACGAAAATTGTTTAATTTTTGTGTAAAATAATCTTGTACTAAAATTATTATCAATGCGGTTGAAGCTACATTTGTCAAAGGCGCTCAACTACACTTAATGTTGTACATGCTCGTATTCCTGTTTACAGCTATGATTATTGACGGACATCAGCTGTACTGCACAGTGTGAATACCCTTTATAAGCTTGAGAACGACAAGACCGTAGGTCGCTAACCTGCATCCTGAAGTGCATTTACTGGAGTGCTGTTAGTTTTCCAGCAATCTAAGAATGAGTTTTTTTATAGCACATTTATATTCCTAGTCACCACTGCAGTGCACCGCAGTGCGGGTCACCGTAGGTGTAACTACAGAAATCCAAATATAGGTTCATTCGCGAACTGAAAATACCTAATAAATGGAAAAGTTTTTTAAGGAATTAAATCGTGAAATTTTTCTTGGAATAATTTTTCGTTGTATAAATTGTTGTTGTGTTTAAATTGCCAATTCGTGATATTCGGGTATTTAACTGCGGTTAGATTGTAATGGGTGATACGTTAGTTATGATCGCTGAGGATGCAAGTAAAATAAAATAAGACAAAACTATGCGACGTCACTTACATGTTCAACACTGGTTTGTCTAGTATTTGCTATTTTTAAACCCGTTGTTGGGTGTGTTGCAGTCAAGACTCTCAACCAGACAAAAGTACTTTTAACTGAATAAAATAGGCAAAAGTAATTTTGACTGGACAAGTTCGTCAAAAGTAATTTTGACTGAAAATTGTTGGTCAATAGTGCTTTTGACTTGCAGTCAGTGGTTTTATCTAACGCTCTTAGTGAAAACTAGTTTTAACTGCTAAAGCATCAGTCAAAAACACTATTAACTAGTTAGCATGTAAATAAAGATAACTTTATTATGAAACTTTTGGTATTAGAATCAATACAAAAACGTTAAAAAAATATAAAAAAGGTTATCAAATAATATAAAAACACTACGCTTTTTTAGGAATATTACGTTAATCGTTTTTTCAATTATTTTTTAACTTTTATTGAAATAAAAAAACAATTCTTTATTCGTTTTTGTATAATGAGAACCTTGACTTCCTTAACTTTTTAAGAGTTTTTACTGTTTTTCCGTCAAAACCATTTTTGACGGAATCAGTAAGTCAAAGCTACTTTTATCCAGCTCCAATGGGCTAAACTACTTTTAACTGTTATTTCAGTCAAAAGTTTATTTAAGTAGGTATTGTTGAAAGCATATTGTTAATTCTGCTTTTGACTGATTTTGCTAGTTAAAAGTACTTTTGTCTGGTTAAGAGTTTTGACTGCAACAGGTGCATCATTAACTTGTTCATACATTTTGTAGATACCAAAGCTAACCTTACTGGTTAGTGTTAGTTATATGAAATTATAGGCTGTATTTTATATTACAAAGTCCAAAAAAACCGTTCTTGTTTGCTATTGTTTTGTCTTTGAATGTACAAACCTTTCAATATTACATCTTTATTTTATATTTCATCTTTATAAGCGATTATACATCTATATATTCTGGACAGCGATGTAGACGAATTTTTTGATGCCATATTTTAGGTTTATGTTTAATTAGATTAGTTTATTTTGTGTATGTATATATAGTTAAGTTTATTTGAAAGATATAAGAATAAAACATACGATAGATTAAAAGTCGAATTATTTAAATCTCACGAAACTGCATCTCGTGATGTAACCTCTTATCGGTTATCACTAGCATATATAAATAATAGGTAATTGACCAAACGAAAATGATTCATTTATAAGAGGAAACAAGTTTAAGGAGGAAAATGTGGTGGTGGGGAGTTGTTTAAAACATAACATGATCACACGTGTTTTGAAGATTCTGATCATTTCGCGAATCGGCCTCGAATGTATCGGATGATAGTGAATAAATAACAAGTGTGTAAGTTAAGTCAATGTGATGAAATGAAGTGCATTGTATATATTGGTAAGTGAAGATGGATATTTATTGTGAATTATTAATTTTAATAATAGCATTATAATATATTCTAATTTAATATTATATAACCTGATCATTTCAAGGATATTCGGTTTTGTTGACTTAGTTTTACCTGTTTTGGTTTTTTTTTTTTTCAAAACATCTTACGGTGTACAATATTATTTGGGCAAATATCTAGGCTATATTATACAAGGTAGATAATTTAAAAAATTGTTTTTTTTTTGGATTAACTAATATTGTAAAAATGCATTAGTAAATAGGAGCGAATTGTCTTTGGCCTCGCACAATATAAATAATATACAGAGTTCTGTAGTGTTCTGTGTTTAGTAACGAACTTGACCTTACAAATAGTAAATACATACAAGTCAAAACACATAGCCCTCATTTTTTTACTTTGTCGCAGTTGGGTAAAAAGTTAAAAATAGTGTACCTAAGTTCTGAAAATGCCTACTACCTACTAGTTTAACTTTTTTTAAAAGTCAACAAATATACACACTCCCATTCGAATACCATACACATGGATTGTGATGGGTATACGGATGACTTAATTAATTGTTTTATTATTACATCATAACACAGTTTATTTATACTTAAGTTGTTTTTGCAATGGGGGGTATTTATGTCATACAGAATTACATCATTGAGATCAGATGAAATAGGTAGTTACTCAAATAAATACGATCCTAATTTGTTTATTTAGTATCGTACAAAATACTGGTACATATAATAGAGTGAATAGGAATGTTTCCTGGGTATGAAAAGTTAAAATCTATTTAGTCCGTCAGTTAGATAATAAAAAAATATTAGACACGTATTTTTTCTTTTATCAAAACAATAAAAAAAAAAATACAATGATACACCGCTTTACAGTTTCGGAGTGGGGGCTTATGACGCCACGCCTCGCTAAAAATCGTAGCGAGGAGTGACGTCACGCGTAATTTCCGTTCTCTGTATTTTGATCATTTTTTGTTTGCGGGAAAAAAGAAAAAATACGTGTCCAATAAAATTCATTAATCTACAAGACGGACATTAAAAAAAAATAGGAAACATGCCTATTATAACGAAAATCAATCAAAATTAGACACACATTAGTTATCTTCTGTCAATATAGTATACAAGGTGAGTTTTTTGTCACTGTACCTACAAACGAAAATTATGACTTCTTTATCCATTACAAAAACCATTGGTGTAAAAACACTAAAAAAACAAATGGAATTTCAATACAGTAGCCGTAAGAGTTTTACGGTAATAGTATAGTACTACTGACATACGAGATTTTTTTTTTTCGTTTTTTGTTTTATTTTTGATACCAATCGTTTTTATAATCGATATAGAGGTCATAGTTTTCGTTATTTCAACGACAAAAAATTCACCTTGTATATGGTAGATAATATTAATTTTTAATTAAATTAAAGACAAACCGTTACTTAACATTAGTGACCGACCGAAACATGTTATTTTGCCGAAACCGAAACCGAAACCGAAGGTTCGGTTTCATTGTAGTTTCGGCCGAAACCGAAACCGAAACCGAACCTTTTATAAAAAAAAAAGTCATTAAAAAGTCGAAAAAATGTTAGTAAGCCCGTTTTTTTTTAAATTAATATCTCGCCAACCTATAATTACAGGTTTCTACTTTCAAAGATTTATCACAATGAAATTTCAGCACAGTTACAGAGGTTCTGTTTGAAAATTTAACTACCCTATAAAGTGAAAAAAATACATTGTTTGTAACACAAAGTTACCGATTTTTTAATGGCTATGGATCTATTTGGCGGGCGACGCCATATTGTCAGCCGTGCCGAGCGCGCCCGACGTTAGCCGAGCGCGACCCGAAGGTACGATGTTGTAAGTTTCGGCGCGGCCGAAGGGTTCGGCCGTTTTTGGCCGAAACCGAAACTCGGGCTGAAACTTGATTTTTTGGCCGAAACTGGCCGAAACCGAAACCGAAACCGAAATTTCGGTCGGACACTACTTAACATATATGACCTTATTTATAAAAATCTGGACGGTGTTAAGCAATTGCTAAGAAACTTCTAAATTCAAATTCTCTATAGAAAAATCGTTGGTTGCCTGTAAAGTCGGTATACGGGCGAAAGTTTTACGTGACAACGACTGTCAATGTCAATGTCTGTCTCTCTCGCTCTTAGGCGGGCTAACCATGCCCGAGTGGAAGGGACGCGTGCCTCTCACTCGCTCTCATTGTGAGCGCATAACGTGAGCGGAGCGTTACCCAGTTTCTTGAAGTGTCACCCGGCAAACCAATTTATAAGACGTTGTCACGTCTAAATTGACATAAGAATCTGCTAATCCATTGCTAATCATCGTCGAGATTTTTATAAATAAGGTCATATAATTATGTTAAGTAACGGTTTGTCTTTAATTATTGTTGTCTTTAATCATCATGATGGATATTTATTTGTAACATAACATAAAATTTTACATGAAAATATTTATAAGAAAGATGGCATTAGTAACACAATTCTTGAAAATTCCTTTCTTTAGTAACGGTTTGTCTTTAAAGGTGCGATATCATACGACATATTATACGATTGAAGTACAGTCGACCCCTGGGAATCTGACAAACGGACGGACTATTGAATTTGTCAGATTGTAGTACTTTACAATCTGACAAATTCAAGGCAGTACTCTGCCTAAGACCTGCATATAACACCCCCTATAGTCAGGAATATTTTGAAAAATAGTACCTTATATCTGATAATTCACAAATTAAGATTTTTCAAGGTTCAAAATTTTATGTACAGTTAAAAGTTATAGCACATACCTAAGCACATGTCACATTACAGGGGCCGCCGGATTAGACAGGGTATAACTGGGTCCGCTGTAGTTGTATTGTCAAAACTAATCCAAGTAAAAAGATACACGGGTCGCAAATGTAGCTCCTCATAAGTCAAAATAGGCACGATGTTAGCAAATTACGCCTGCACACCGCAAATAAATCACTCATACGTAAAATATTTTTTTTCATGGTCCCATTAATTTACAATACCTAAATTTTGGAAGGCATTAAGTGTACCGTAATTAAAAAAAAAACTAAGTTCCTTTTTCATTAATAAAACCTACAGCAATACCTCTTTCAGAATTGTTTGCAGAAATAAAAAGCATTTGTTTGAATATTTTGAAAATATGTACAGATCGCCTATCTATATACTAATATATAAATCTGAAGAGTTTGTTTGTTTATTTGTTTGTTTATTTGAACGCGCTAATCTCAGGAACTACTGGTCCGATTTGAAAAATTCTTTTAGTGTTGGATAGCCCATTTATTGAGGAAGGCTATAAGCTATATAACATTACGCTGCTACCAAAAGAAGCGGAGCATAAATGAAAAATATTGCAAAAATGAAAAACCGTTGAAAACACAACACGCGGACAAAGTCGCGGGGGACAGCTAGTCATTAATATGTTAAATTATTATGTCTTGTATGGTCTTGTACTTCTCGCCTTATAGTAAAATTTGGCTGAGCTTGTATAGGTAATTGTATTTGACATCATGTACCTACCTATATTTGCGAAATCCATTATGTAATGTCTTATGTCTATACAAGAACTTCGTCTACAAACAAAGTTAGGTATTCATAACTGATTTGTGGTTACTGTACTAAAGTTGTTGTATTTATCCGCGAAGGCAAGACACGACTTCCTCTAGCAATAGCAAAATATAAATTATCAAAATTTTTTTACTCACTTAGGTACGGGGATCTTACATTTTATTACTTACTTATTTTAATTAACTAGTTGTGACTATTTTTAGCTTTGGCCGTAATGATGGGTACCGTGGCTGTTCAGGGTATTACTCAGAGACGATTTCACCGGCATCGTATGAATCATCGCGGATCACCACGAAGGTTTTACCATGGGCATCATCATGGTCATTTTATGCATCCACATAGAAATAACACAGCACATACGGACGGACCTAATCAAAGGTAAAGATTCGACTACACGTTATTGACTATATGAACCTAATTATAGGCCTCAAAATCATCTTGCAATTAATGGATCATGCGAATAAAATAAATAGGTACTTGAAATAATTTTTGGTATTATTCATATATCCGGTTCTAAAAGCTATTGTATTTAATTCTGTTGTCATAATTTTAACGATTGTTTTTCGTTGACGGTTGTCGAGATGGATAACAACCATAAGGTTGGTTGTTAGTCTTCTTTGATATAAATAAATTCAACAGTGATTTATTAAAAAAAAACTCGAGGATTGCATTTTAAAACTCATCCGTTTACCTTAGTCATTCACACAAATATATATAAAAACATTTTTAATGTAATTTTCCTATTGCAGGTGTCCCACTGCGACTTCAACAGTTCCAACAACAGTTACAGAAATATCATCAGAATCATCAACATCAATACCAACAACTTTACCAACAACAATACCAACCACATTGCCATCCACATTACTAACCACAGTACCAACCACATTACCAACCACATTGCCAACCACATTGCCAACTACATTACCAACAACAATACCAACAACTATACCAACCACATTGCCATCTACATTGCTAACCACAGTACCAACCACATTACCAACCACATTACCAACTACATTACCAACCACATTTCCAACCACATTACCAACATTAACTCAAACGCCAAGAAACAAACAAACTTTTACCAATCGACCTCCACAAATCCATCCTGTTGAAATCCTACCCGATGAAACATCAACCACGCTACTTTCTTCACCAACAACCGAAGCGCCAAGTCGTGCTTTCAGCCCACTACCCTTGAGAACAGTTACTTCCACATCTGAATCTACATCTACAGTGACATTACCCCCAATAACAACATGGCGGCCTAAATCCCCCCCTATGATTATAACAGAAACCACTCCTGATTCAGAAACTACTATAAGTATGGATGAAGGACCTCCCACAATCTCCCCTGATATACTTAGATGTATAGAGTCTTGTCCTGTCACACCTGAGTTCGACCCAGTTTGTGGTACAGATGGAGTAATGTATGAAAACGAAGGAAGGTTGTATTGCGTCAAAAACTGTGGAATAGGTAAGCATATTATGTTTTTAAATTCAACTATGTAATTAATTAAAAATACTTTTTATAGATTCTACTTGTAGTATCATTCAGTGTTTACTTTTGGATCGCTAATTTTTTCTCAGTTTCCCTTACAATAAACGGGAATTTTAATTTTGATGCAGCTTACATCTTTTCTATTATATTAGGCAGGTATGTAGTTAACCTTCTTTGAACTCATGCAATAATTGTATAAAGTATTTAAAATACCCATGTAACCTTGCGACGTGTCCATCATAAAAACGCGAGATTATAGGAACTATAAAACGATGGCTTACCTATAAATTATTGATTTGAGCTTATGATTTATTAATTTATTTTGTAACTGTAATTATCCAATGATGTTAAAATTTGTGATATAATGTTAACGTAAACCTAACGACCAGATAAATATGTTGGACAGGACATAAAAAAAACAAAAGCAATCAAGCAAAGTCAAGGAAAGATGCACCTTTTTCATATCGAAAATATGATCGTTATTTTATATACTTATATAAAAAATTAAGGACCTTATTTAGTTTTCTATACCTTTTTTCTGCTTTATTCCGAGAACGCGGGGCTTCATCTATCTTTTTTATCTGATTGGGGGCAACATCCTATAAACAAGTTTTTTTACCAGTAACATTATGGCAAGACTCACTTATAAATACGCAATTCTTTAATACGTATAACTAAACAATAAAATTACAATGAACGATCATTATAATCATGTAGGCTCCTCAGTGTATTAACTGCAGAAGACATCATTTATAAACAAACATAACTGCTTGTTTTACACTTTTAAATTTTAACTTAAAGTTGCTTTTATGTTAGTGCATTGCAATAGAGGGCACTGATATCTGAACAAATTACTTAGTATATTATGAAGGAATAAAAAAATCAGATATAATATGAAAAGCAATAAAATTGAAACGGTCCATAGGACATTGTTCTACATTTGTTTAAAGAAAATTGATGTAAAGATTATACTTACCAGTTTTTCGTTTCCTTAATTGATTAGTCTAGTTCTAGAGGCTGAAGTAATATGCACTGTTTGTAGTCATGTGTTTTTTGTTACAGATATAAGCATACGACGGAAGTCATTGTGTCCTCCGCCTGTCTTTGAGGATAACTTTGAAGAAGGTCCTCCTGAGCCGCTACCTACCCCTCCCCCCACCCCACCTCCAACACTTCCTGCATTTCTTGCACGAACAACAAAATTGTCCAACTTCCATATATGTATGAGACAGTGCCCTATAACAGCAGACTTCACACCCGTCTGTGGAACAGATTTAATCACTTACATGAACATTGATCGGCTTCGATGCGCCCAAAAATGTGGTGATGGTAAGGATTGTAATAATAAAAACGTTTATTGTATTATACCCTTTAAATTTTGTTTAAACCGCAACACATAAATCATTGATCTCTCAGTCACAGGCTTACAAAAAAACAGTCACGTTTTGGGTTAATTATGTTTATTCACAATTTCTGACAGACACAGTGCATCATGTTTCCTTAAATGATATTTAATTTTACCTAAATCTAAATAGAGGCATTACCATTTATGTGATTATAAAAGCTTGCCAAACAATTATTTTTAATTGACCATGATGAGTTACCGATATTTCTTAAAGGTTAGGTACATGGTATCGTCTCGAACTTAAAAGTACAAAACAATAATCATGGACAATGATTATATATTATTATATCATACTTATGGTTATTTCAACAGGTGTGCAGGTTTTATGTGACAAACCCTGTGCTGTTTGTGGAGTAAATGCAGTAACTACATCTAAACCTAAAACGACAACTTCAGTAACGACCACAAAAGGGAACAATGGTAGAATTACTGCAGAAGCTGATGTAAGACAATGCATGAGAGCATGCCCCGTCACACCGGAATACAACCCTATTTGTGGCACCAACCGTGTTACCTACAGTAATCCGGGCCACTTACTTTGTGCACAAACCTGTGGTGTTGGTAAGTAGTACCTACATGACTATGTCACAGAGAAATATAAAAACAGGAATTTGATCAAATCACGTTTTTCTATTTGAAAAATAACATCAGGGAGTTTTGATTGTAACATCCTCCGTGGTTTGATCAAATACCTGAGGAATTCCTATTTTTATTATTTACCTGCGGCCCATACATATTTAAGAAGTACGAGTATAATTATAATATATTATTTAGAAGTATATGTATGTGTAAGCAAGTAAACTTAAAGCCAATATTATGTTGTAACCCCGTAAAAACCGAAATAATTGTGTCCATACATGACATAGTGACTATGGGTTGATGACATAGTGACTTTAAGAGCATAAATTCATTTAAACAATCTCTTAGTATTTTAAATTTTAGTAAATGTTGTGCCACCCTTCTATTTACAGTCGATTGCAGTTTGCCCTGCTTGAATGGAGCTCGATCCATGATATCCCACTTCTATTTTTTAACTATCGATATCTTTCAGCTGTAAGTGTAGCAAGATTTTCACCGTGTTTTGCTACGTCAACGACTACCACCACGGAATACCCTTTAACTTTCGAAGAGCTAAATTGTATAAGGACCTGTCGGGTTACGGCAGAGTATAACCCAGTTTGTGGAACGGACAACTTAACTTACATAAACATTGGACATTTAGAATGCGCACGATATTGTGGACTCGGTAAGTTTCTAGTAAACCGTCGGTTCTACAAGTTATTTTATACTGCCGATTTGTGATGTTATATTTCACTTTTAATTTCAGATGTGGAATTAAAAGAATCATTCCGTTGTGCGGGAGATTTAGATTTCCCAACAGAGCCTACTGAACGAACGCAATCCCCGACCACTAAAACTATAAATAGAGAGAAGGATAAAATAATTACGTCAAAAGAAACTACTACTACTAGTACAACTACCACCACAAGCAAGCCGATATCTACCAACACGCCGATTCCAACATCAAGCACCACTCTTGCATTTTTAATACCATCGAATATACTGAACGATATTTTTGGGTTAACGACCAATAATCCAGTACCACTTACGACATTCCCACCCCCGACCACGACCTCAACTACAGAAAGGACCACCACGGAAGGTGACGAAGACGTCGATTTAGATGCTAGGTTTGGCAAAGATGTTAAAGATAAGGATTACTATAGTAGAATTATTTTCCCCGAATAAAGACTAATTAGACTAATAACGCATTTTCATTAGTAATCTATTATTCACCTGTATGTAGATTAGTTGACGATGTCATTATCAAAAATTTTGCTAATTAATGCTAATTACAATTATTTTGTATATATTCGCTTTAAATGCAACTTTTTGCATCAGTTGGTTGTGAGCTTTACACGCCTCAATAACAAATATTGGACAAAATGGAAAATTTCAAATTCGTATTTATTATATCGTTCTTATCGTACTTTGGATCTTCATGGTCATATTCAGGTAAGTTTACTTCTGCTTTTTATTCAGTACGTTCTGGAACTTTGAAAACATTCTTATGATTTGTGCTAAAATTCGTTTTTATTCAATTGTGTAATATAGTTTCTTTTAGAAGACCATGCCACGATTCCTCTCCAGAATGTTTGAAGAAATCTGTCCAAGCTGGTTTGCCGATGATTGCTTTGGGCGTCCCGGAACTAGGCATGGAACGATTAGATCCTTACGTCTTAAAGAAACTGAGTTTGAAATTGCCTGGTGGGATTGTGATACAGTTCGAGAAGGGTTTTGCCAAGGGATTAAAATCATGCATCGTTGATTACGCAAGGTAAGTCACGTTTCTTTTTTATTCCTCTATCAAGCATGAGTCACGGAATTTATAATTTGGAAAAAACATCATAAACAAGTTTATTTACGCTTCCTTTTTTGGTATGTTTGCAGATTTGTAGGAGATACTTTTGAAACTCAGCTACATTGTAATTTAACTATCAAAGGCAAATACAGATCATCTGGACGTATGCTATTATTTCCTATTGATGGCGATGGCAAATCTATTATTAAGTGCAGTAAGTTACTTATCGAAAATTTTTGTGTTTATGTCATTAATGTGCGTTTTCCTCTTCATTCTCATAGTTATTTGTCTCTGAGTTTACTTTTCTACCTTAATATAAGATTCTTTATTCTAGCACATCCCTTCTACTGATATCTGAGTCATGAAATCTTAATGTTATTGCTGATTGTTTGCAGACTAATAAGTCCCACCTATAACTCGACAATTAGGATTATTTAATTGACTTCCATTAAAAACCATTTATAATAAATCCATTAGGTATAATTATAAGTTTTAAGCACTAATACGAATTATCCAACATCATCAAAGACTTTTTTAATGATGTTTTAATATTGTATCTAATTAAAATTTGCTTTTCAGATAACCTAAAACTGCATAGCGTCCTTAAGTTAGGATCAAAAGTAAAGTCTGATGGAAAAAAGTATTTTGACATCAAGACTGCCAGCATCGATCATAGTTATGATGGCCAAGTCAGCTACATTATGACAAATCTCTTCAGAGGCAGTCCCGAAATAAGTAAGTCCTTTTCTTTACAGTCATATCCCATTTAATATTCTTAATCTATTGATGTGATAGTATATTATTCTGCTATTTAAGACAATTAACTTCGTAAGTAGTAAATAGACAATAATCTATCATGTCAACTTTATTGTATATCTATAAATAATAATTAATCATGCAAGGCTTTTAGTCTGATAAAAAAAGTATGTTATTTTAATATTTAAATATAAAAATATACAACTTTCGGTATACTCATGGAAATTAACAAATCAATTATGAAAAAACAAAAGATCAATTTTAGTTACTTATAATAACCACCTAATTCAGTCTTAAATTTTAAGAACGATTATTAAAATTTTAAATACTTACGTTTAACTTAGTTGTTGTTTGCTAGCTTTTTGCGGTTGAAATTTAACTTACTACGATGACTCAGCGACCAAAACAATCTTAGCAAAACGAAAGAACATCAATTAGGTCTTAGACTAGACTCTAAGTTACCGGATGACTCCACCAATGCCTAAAGCTATTAACGTCTAATTTTGTTTACAATTAATTATTTTATTACCTATTTTACAGGCCAGGCTGTTCTTAACTTCATGAATAGCAATTGGAAGTTGGTAGCTGAAGAATTTGGAACTCCAATAGTGGATTTTGGTGTCAACGCTGTTATGAGAAATGTCAGAAGGCTATTAGAAATGTTACCAATTGAAGAATTCAATAAATTATAGTGGTCAATGGTAACGTCTAAAGTAAATCAATAATGCCAAGGTGATGAAACTGATCGTATAGTGAACTAAAAAGACATAGCATAGAAGTAGAATGCCGTAAAAATGGTAGTAGGGAACCAAATGTTATTGTACTACTTGTATTATGATATTGTACTACGTAAGTAATAAATATAATATAAGTATCTATTCGCCAATTTTATTTACATCGCCTGCATAAAATTATACTAACCTCAGAGTGTGACGTGTTTGCGAGTACCAAGGGATTATTTTTGTCGGAATGTTTGAAGTTCTGTGAAGGATTTGAATAAAAGAGATTAAAATAAGAAAAGGACTCAGCCTATGTTTATGAATATTATTGTTTTTTTTCTCCTCTTGCCTTGTTGAATTCATTTCTAATGTGTGTTTTTTTTTTCTGTTTCTTTTATTGTTGAGTAGTACTTATTATTAGTTTGCATGGTTCTATTGAAATAAATAAATATATTCTGCTGCGAGAAGAGCTTATAGATGAAGATTATTCAATAAAATTGAAACTTTTTTTTTTAAATATTAGAAATAATTAATCTTTCTTAAGTAGATAAGTCACTAGACTTATCTACTTAAGAAAGATTAATTAATATTTGCCGGTCACTCACATTCGCCCGAATACGCAAACACACAAGTGTAGGACGACATTTGCAAATGATTTCATTTCCAAGATGTGTCGGTTTTTTAACAGTCATCAAAGTGCGCTAACCTTGTTTGAATGTTTGCGCGCATGTGAGTGACCGGGGTTATTTTTCTACGACTAATTAAGTTAACAAGCTATATCATAGATCTCTAAAATCTTACTTATCATAGAGGGTAAGGGTAGGCAGTAAAATAAAAGTAAACAAAATTTTGATTTCTACCTTTATATTTCACTCCATGATATAATATAAGTGGATATCATTCTATTAATTACTGACGATACGAGTTCTAAAAGATTAACAAACATAATTATCCAAATAGTGCCTTACATAAAAACCTTAGATAAAGAAACATTTATAAAAAGTATTAAAGGAAGTGAGAAATTTGAACAATAACAATCAAATAAGTTGTCGATACACTTATAAACTTCAACATTAGCGTTATGTCTACTGAGAACATATCGTAAATGTAGATACGTAATGGCCAGACTTCAACTAATTCCATGAATGCTTTCGCTTGTATTCTCATCGTCTTAGGCAGGTCATAGTTCATTATTAACTTGTTTACCAATACCCTTGTCTCATTCCGTACCAAAAGCAGTCTCTCGCAAATAAACGCCATGATTGCTATGTTACTTATCATACCAAAACACCAAATTCCAATATTAATCAACTGATTTAAATTGTGCGGTTTACGGAAGAAGTAAATTGATGTCCAAATAGTAATAACTGTGTATACAAAAGTAGAGACGAGAGTCATAAATATTTGATAGTTAAAAACTTCGTTTATCATGGAACACATATTACCGATGGAATCGTACATAGTCGCCAGACTTCGAATTTTCAAGTTTTCTTCCGATGGACGTCCTATGAAATTATACGATGCTTCCGGTTTAACTTTTTTTTTATTCTTTATTGTAAAGACTTTAATTTTTTTCTTTTTCTGCTCTTGAATGAAAACTTTCAAATAATTGTTAATCACCCGAAGTCTGCATTGCATCATATAAATATAAGCACAAAAAAGAAATGCTTCAAGTTTTTGCGTAAAATATAGAGGGGAAACCGTGATCCCCCATCCCACATCCGTTACGCTTATCAAGTCTACTAGGCCATTGAGAATATGAGACATAACCAGAAGTATTAGACATTTTGTAAGTCGTGAACGTAAATGTTTATAAAAATCCGTTGAAGTAGCGATTTGCAAATTGGTGTCTAACTCTTGAAGCGAAGTAAATATACGAATGTTAGTCCTGTTAACATAGCAAGAAGCTGACAATGCCGTAGTGATGTACTGTATAAGCACCACTATACTTGGAAATTCATCCATCATATCCACAAAGTCACCAATCTGACTAATACAAGTCGGATATCTGATAAAATAAAAAAATATTGATACATACGATAAGATAAGGAAACTTCCTAATGCTTTGCATTTCCATGATGCTGGACGTAACTCTCCATCGACTAGTTGAAATCTGTATGTCCCAAAACAATATTCAAATATGAGTTCAGGTTTAATAGTGCTAATAATGTTCTCAACGGTCTTTTTGCTGCGAACGTCGTCTTCTACCTCCTCAGCGATACTTTCACTGCTTTCTTCTTTATTGTCTTCCATTATAAAATGGGCACCGAATAAATATTCAGTACGTTTGGTATGAGAGCAACGAATAGTTCTAACTAAACACACATATTCTAGTTACAATGATTGTCCATTATAATAATTATGGTCTACAAACCAATAAAGTGCCATACAATAAAAAAAAATCAATTTCATTAATTAATGAATGAAGGTACTATTTTTAAGAACGAATAGTATAGCGTTGAAAACAAGTTTCAATAGCTGCAGGTAGATAGATTAGATAGAGGTATCTATTATAAAAATAGGTGAATGTTCCGACATTTTTAACTATAGTAAACTCTTTAACCAAGAGATAACAGTGATTGTATTGCGAACTGGGGTTCCTTAATTACCTCACTGTTTTTGGGTATTTAACTAATAATACTTTTAACTATAAGCCACTACAATGAGGCTCTTTTACTTTGAAATATTGTCGTAGCCTTAATTATTTAAAATGATGAACTTATTTCATCGATGTGACTATGAAAATAATTATAGTAATGGAACGTCAATGATGTTATTTGTAACTAAATAACAAAACAAAAAATTATTATCATCGATAATAGAACGCGACTAGACGTTTCCGACGTAAGTGTTGATGGGAAAACAGGCAAGCATGATAGAAGATGAGGAGACAGAAAATAAATCGACCATGGAGGAGATAGAGGGTTGTGGTTACAAACATAATGTTATTGAAATAGTTCACACTATGAAACCTTTAACCACAGTAGAGTACCTCTCCGGCATATTTAAATTTGATCTCGTCGATGGAGAGCTTCAAAAGCCCAACAAGATCATGAAAATTCTGGCAATATTTTTCGTATTTGCCTATTATGCTATATTTTTCTTCCTCATACGAATACCAGTTGACAGTAACGATACAGTTAATATGTTGTGTTTTATAAACACAGTCCCTACGATGTTGGCGCTCGTTCATTACTTCGTGTCTGTGATAAAAGCTTCTTTTCCAAGTAACTTAAAATATCAGAATATTATCACAACACTTGCAGAGCTTGATCAAATGTTGCTCTGCGTCAATTTTAGTGATTATTACGGAAAATTAAGATCAACAATAAATAAGTATGTGGTAATTTTTCTCCTTGTTCATGTAGTCAATAGCGCAGTTTTAATAAATAGTACGCTTTTTCTCGTGTTAGGTATATTTAGCTTTCATTTGTATTTGTTCGTAAAGACCGAATTATTAGGGTTTTGTACGCTTATCACCATGGTACGCTGCAGACTCTCGGTTTTAAATGAATATTTGACTTCATTTGTCCAAGAGCAAGAAAAGAAAAACGTTGAAGTTTTTACGGTAACTGACAAAATTTATAGATCACATTCACAGGACAAGCTTAATTATATTGGACATCCGTCAGAGAACAATCATAAAATACGAGATTTGTCAACGATGTACGACACTATTGGTCAAATTTGTGACTTAATAAATGACGTTTTTAATTTTAACTTGTTCTCTATGGTCCTGACAATGTTCATGTGTGTAATTGCAACTATATGGATCTCATTGTACTATTATCGCTTATCGAATTATGATTCAAATAATATGATAAACATTGCGTTTTGTTGCGTCAGTGTAATTATCAATTTAGCTGCTATGTCATTTGTTTGTGAACAATTACTCTCAGAGCGCAAGAAGACCAAAGTACTTATAAACAAGATAATAATGAACTATAACCTGCCGAAGACCATGCGAGTGCAAGCGAAGGCGTTCATGGAGCTGGTGGAGGCGTGGTCGCTGCGGATCTTCATATACGACATGTTCTCAGTAGACATCACGCTCATGCTGAAGTTTATAAGTGTATCGACGACTTTTCTGATTGTACTTATTCAAATAGCTAATTTAATTTAGGGAAATTGTAAGCACTATTCTGCTGAGGTAACTGTTTCATGTCAGTTCCAAAGAGTAATCTCACAAATTATATCAGTATACACAGCGATCATTTTTCGCGGCGTTTCTAAAGGAAGCTTTTCACACACTGGCAAATTGCACAGCTCTTGTGCGTGATTAAGATTGTTGTAGTAATCAAAAAAACTGTAATCAATGTGCAATAATTTAGAAGTGTGTTTTAATTGTTCAAGAGAGTGCGTGCTGACCTAATCAATTTGACATAATTATTATAATGATTGGGAATTTACCTTGGTTTCTTTGTTGAAGACCTTTTTGTATATTTTTTAGCTAATTTACGTACCTACTGAACTGGTACCTACACGTTTATTTATTGATTTACGAGCTAACCCGGCAAACTTCGTACCGCCTCAGAATCAATAAATAAAAAAGCTAAATGATAATTGCAGAATGTTTCTGGTTGCACTCCGGGAGTGCCGGCAGAAGTGATATTAACGTTCTGCATTTTTGATATTTTGGAATGGTTAGGGAATAATTTTGCACGAATTGCTTTAATTATCAGTATAAAAGTATACTATCATTTATGTGGTAGAATACAATATTTATTTATTGCGCTATCGTACACAAACATTACTATTTATATTACATTAAAAAGTTATTCTCTTAGAAAAATTTACTTCCATCCATAATTTCGACGACTTTTTCACCATCATTATTACCAGAACCATCATCGCCAATCTCTAAAACTGATACGATCGGTTTATGATCGCTGAAGTAAGAAACGAACAGTTTTGATTCGAACCTATTTAAATGTTTAAACACACACGAACATTCGCGCAAGCGCCATGCGCCGCCTAAACGAAACAGCAGGCGCAGGCATACATTTTCGCCGCGCCGTAGAAAGAGATAGAGAGGGGGATACTTCCTCTCCTACGCCGCGCCGGCTGTCTACTCTCCATCTGTCTTACGAATTTTCGATCAGGGTCACGTGTCCTGACGCGAGTTTATCATTTTTTACCCATTACACTAAAAAGTGTCCAACGCCGCTAAAGAAGTTTTCAATTGAAAAATGTGGTCAAAACTTTATTTTCATCACGCTACGACCAATAGGAGCGGAGCATAAATGAAAAATGTTGCAAAAATGAAAAACCGTTAAAACTAAAACATCCGAACAAAGTCGCGGGGGACAGCTAGTATATTATAAAAGTAAAAAGTATAGAGTATAGATAAAGAACACATCCAGTAAGTTACGGTACGGTATCTAGACACAATACACACTAGTACCAAAACAATAATATCAGCACGCAACTGTCAACAGTCAAAGGCGAAGGCTCATATAGAGAAGGAACCACACTCAGAACCGCACATTTTCCCGCACTATGGAAAACATCTCATATTGTTATGATCCATAAGCCAGGTAAGCTGCCTAACGATGTCTCATCTTATCGCCCTATAAGCCTTACGCTTGTGATTTCAAAATTAGGGAAAGAATCATCCTTGCACGATTGTCTCCTTTTCTAGATATGGACCATGTAATACCTGACCATCAATTTGGTTTCCGAAAGCACCACTCTACTTTAGACCAGGTTCACAGAGTCTACTGTACAATAAGACAATGTCTGGAAAATAAAGAATACTGCTCGGCTGCTTTTCACGATGTACAGCAAGCCGTCGATCGGGTTTGGCACAAAGGACTGCTTTACAAAATTATCTCAGTGACCGAATGTTTCAAGTCAAACTCCGTGAAGCAAGATCTTCTTTTTTTAGCTACAGGGCCGGAGTTCCACAGGGCTCCGTACTTGGTCCGGTCCTTTACAACATAATGCAAGACAGTGATAATACTAACTGCTTGCTCACGGGACGGAAAGAGTTAAACAAATGCCAAGGCCGCAAAAGATCGTCTTAAAATAATAACGTAAGCGACAAAATGGAAATCTCTTATTAATTGCAATCTATTAGATGGAATATGAAATAAATCGACATTTATTGAGATATTATGGTTATGCATCAAATAGTGTGAAAAAATTACATTAAATTAAATAGTTTGGTGCATAGAGCAAAAATAGTGATTTTAAACAGCTGATTTCAAAAAATATAACTATCGAGGAAAGTTTCTTTAATCGTGTAGGTAGATCACCATTTATTTTCATCAGATCTTCTTTTATCTAGGTACCAAATTTCACGTCAATATATTTTATAGTTGCTAAGTATGATATTTTATCCAAATTTTATTTTAACTTTCCCGACAGGTCAAAGCGCTGGTACCCGTATTTGCGTGTTCCATTCACTTCCACCAATTATAGGCAAAATTCTTTGATAGTGCATGCAATTAGTAATTTCAATAGCATTTGTAAGCAGCATGATTTTGATCCTTTTCTCACGAGTGTGTCCTCAGCCAAAAGGTGCCCGAGCCTTAGCTTATTTAAGTGTTATTTAATCGATGTGACGATAAAAATAATTATAGTAATGGATCTTTGATAATGTTATTTGTAACTGAAACACAAAACATAAAATTATTACCTTCATTGTTAGTAAGCGACTGGACGTTTCCGAAGTAAGTGTTGATGAGAAAAGAGGCAAGCATGATAAAAGATGAAGAAGCAGAAAATTCATCGAACATGGAGGACATAGACGGTTGTGATTACAAACATAATGTAATTGAAATCGTTCACACCATAAAACCTTTTACCATACTAGAGTACGTCTTCGGAATATTTAAATTTGAACTCGTCGATGGAAAGCTTCAAGCGCCCAACAAGATCATGAAAATCTTAGCAATATTTTTCGTATTTGCCTATTATGTTTCATTCTTCCTCCTCATACGAATACAATTTGGCAGTATGGATACAGAAAAAATATTGTGTTTAGTAATCGCAATCCCTGCGATGTTGGCGCTCATTCATTACTTCGTGTGTGTGATAAAAGCTTCTTTCTCAAGTAACTTAAAATATCAGAATATTATCACAACACTTGCAGAGCTTGATCAAATGTTGCTCTGCGTCAATTTCAGTGATTATTACGGAAAATTACGATGTAGTACAAATAAGTATGTTGTACTTTTTCTCCTCAGTCATGTAGTCAGTTATACAGTTTTAATAAATAGTACGTATAGTTTTCTCTTGCTCGATATATTTATCTTTCATTTGTATTTTTTCCAAAAGACCGAATTATTTGGATTTTGTACGCTTATCACTACGGTACGCTGCAGACTCTCGGTTTTAAATAAATATTTGACTTCATTTGCCCAAGAGCAAGAAAGGAAAAACGTTAAAGTTTTTACGGTAACTGATAAAATGTATAGATCACATTCACAGGATAAGCTTAATTATATTGGACGTCCATCAGAGAACAATCATAAAATACGAGATTTGTCAACGATGTACGACACTATTGGTCACATTTGTGACTTAATAAATGACATTTTTAATTTTAACTTGTTCTTAACGGTCTTGACAATGTTTATGTGCGTAATTGCAACTATATGGATCTCATTGCACTACTATCGCTTATCGAATTATGATTCAAATAGTATGATAAGCATTGCGTTTTGTTGCGTCAGTGTAATTATCAATTTAGCTGCTATGTCATTTGTTTGTGAACAATTACTCTCAGAGCGTAAGAAGACCAAAATACTTATAAACAAGATAATAATGAACTATAACCTGCCGAAGACCATGCGAGTGCAAGCGAAGGCGTTCATGGAGCTGGTGGAGGCGTGGTCGCTGCGGATCTTCATATACGACATGTTCTCAGTAGACATCACGCTCATGCTGAAGTTTATAAGTGTATCGACGACTTTTCTGATTGTACTTATTCAAATAGCTAATTTAATTTAGGGAAATTGTAAGCACTATTCTGCTGAGGTAACTGTTTCATGTCAGTTCCACACAGTAATCTCACAAATTATATTAGTAGGTATACACAGCGATCATTTTTCGCGGCGTTTGTAAAGGAAGCTTTTCACACACTGGCAAATTACACAGCTCTTGTGTGTGATTAAGATTGTTGTAGTATGTTAATCAAAAAAACTGTAATCAATGTGCAATAATTTAGATGTGTGTTTTAATTGTTCAAGAATGCGTGCTGACCTGATCAATTTGACATAATTATTATAATGATTGGGAATTTACCTTGGTTTCTTTGTTGAAGACCTTTTTCATATTTTTTAGCTAACTGACGTAGGTACCTACTGAACTGGTACCTTCACGTTTATTTATTTGATTACTAGCTGACCCGGCAAACTTCGTACCGCCTCGGAATCAATAAATAAAAAAGGTAAATGATAATTGCAGAATGTTTCAACTTTAGTAAAAAATGTGGTTAAAACTTAATTCTGACGTAAAAATACGACTATTTTAATTATCTGTCTCACGCTGGTCATTAATGCGGTTAGCATGTGAGGTACCTCACCGCACATTGGATTGACTTCGACTACCTAAGTCAGGTTGTCTTCTCCTTGGCATTGTTAATTGGAGATAATCAAAGTAAGGAAAATTCTCGCGCACTTAGCGGTAAATAGTGTCACCATCAGAAAGGATCAACAAAGTAAAGTTGTCTGACTTAACTACAATTTTGTAGCAATCTAAACTTAAGACAGTGGTGTTCCCACTTGAATTCTTATTTATTACTTTATAGATTGAGGTATACTAACAGCATTGCATATGAATCTATAGGCTAAAATTATTTACAATAATAGTACAATTTTATATTAAATTAGCTGTCCCCCGCGACTTTGTTGTCGTGTTTTAGTTTCAACGGTTTTTTTATTTTTGCTACATTTTTCATTTATGCTCCGCTCCTTTTGTTAGCAGCGTAATGTTATATAGCGTATAGCCTTCCTCAATAAATGGGCTTTATAACCATGAAATAATTTTTCAAATCGGACCAGTAGTTCCTGAGATTAGTGCGTTCAAGCAAACAAAGAATCAAACCAACAAACAAACTCTTCAGCTTTATATATTAGTATATAGAAAATAATACATCCAGTAAGTTACGGTACGGTACCTAGACACAATACACACTAGTACCTAAATAATAATATCAGCCCGCAACTGTCAAAGGCGAAAGCTCATATAGAGAAGAAAAGAATCATCCTTGCACGATTGTCCTAGATATAGACCATGTAATACCTGAACACCAATTTGGTTTCCGAAAGCACCACTCTACTTTAGAGCAGGTTCACAGAGTCTGCTGTACTATAAGACAATGTCTGGAATATAAAGAATACTGCTCGGCTGCTTTTCTCGATGTACAGCAAGCCTTCGACCAGGTTTGCCTCAAAGGACTGCTATACAAAATTAAAAAGTACCTTCCACACTCCTACTACCTGCTGATGGACTCTTATGTTATGGTTATGCATCAAATAGTGTGAAAAAATTACATTAAGTTAAATAGTTTGGTGCATAGAGCAAATACAAATTTAATCTTATAGGTAGATAGTATTTATTTTCTTCAACTTAAATTTCACGTCAATATTTTTATAGTTGCTAAGTATGATATTTTATCAAAATTTTATTTTAACGTTCCCATAAGGTCAAAGCGGTAGTACCCGTATTTGCGTGTTCCATTTACTTCCACCAATAGGGATGTTTCCTGGGTATGAAAAGTTAAAATCTATTTAGTCCGTCAGTTAGATAATAAAAAAATATTAGATACGTATTTTTTCTTTTATCAAAACAATAAAAAAATACAAAGATACACCGCTTTAAAGTTTCGGAGTGGGGGCTTATGACGCCACGCCTCGCTAAAAATCGTAGCGAGGAGTGACGTCACGCGTAATTTCCGTTCTCTGTATTTTGATCATTTTTTGTTTGCAGGAAAAAATAAAAAATACGTGTCCAATAACATTCATTAATCTACAAGACGGACATTAAAAAAAAATAGGAAACATGCCTATTATAGGCAAAATTGTTTTATAGTGCATGCAATTAGTAATTTCAACAGCATATATTATAAGCAGCATGATTTTGATTCTTTTCTCACGAGTGTGTCCTCAGCAAAAAGGTGCCTAACACTTAGCTTATTTAAGTGTTATTTAGTCGATGTGAGGATAAAAATAATTGTAATAAAAATAATTATAGTAATGGATTGTTGATAATGTTATTTGTAACTGAAACACAACACATAAAATTATTACCTTCATTGTTAGTAGGCGACTAGACGTTTCCTAAGTAAGTGTTGATGAGAAAAGAGGGAAGCATGATAATAGATGAAGAAGCAGAAAATTCATCGAACATGGAGGACATAGACGGTTGTGATTACAAACATAATGTAATTGAAATCGTTCACACCATAAAACCTTTTACCATACTAGAGTACGTCTTCGGAATATTTAAATTTGAACTCGTCGATGGAAAGCTTCAAGCGCCCAATAAGATCATGAAAATCTTAGCAATATTTTTCGTATTTGCCTATTATGTTTCATTCTTCTTCCTCATACGAATACAATTTGGCAGTATGGATACAGAAAAAATGTTGTGTTTAGTAATCGCAATCCCTGCGATGTTGGCACTCATTCATTACTTCGTGTGTGTGATAAAAGCTTCTTTCTCAAGTAACTTAAAATATCAGAATATTATTACAACACTTGCAGAGCTTGATCAAATGTTGCTCTGCGTCAATTTCAGTGATTATTACGGAAAATTACGATGTAGTACAAATAAGCATGTTGTACTTTTTCTCCTCAGTCATGTAGTCAGTTATACAGTTTTAATAAATAGTACGTATAGTTTTCTCTTGCTCGATATATTTATCTTTCATTTGTATTTTTTCCAAAAGACCGAATTATTAGGGTTTTGTACGCTTATCACTACGGTACGCTGCAGACTCTCGGTTTTAAATAAATATTTGACTTCATTTGCCCAAGAGCAAGAAAGGACAAACGTTAAAGTTTTTACGGTAACTGATAAAATGTATAGATCACATTCACAGGATAAGCTTAATTATATTGGACGTCCATCAGAGAACAATCATAAAATACGAGATTTGTCAACGATGTACGACACTATTGGTCACATTTGTGACTTAATAAATGACATTTTTAATTTTAACTTGTTCTTAACGGTCTTGACAATGTTTATGTGCGTAATTGCAACTATATGGATCTCATTGCACTACTATCGCTTATCGAATTATGATTCGAATAGTATGATAAGCATTGCGTTTTGTTGCGTCAGTGTAATTATCAATTTAGCTGCTATGTCATTTGTTTGTGAACAATTACTCTCAGAGCGCAAGAAGACCAAAATACTTATAAACAAGATAATAATGAACTATGGCCTGCCGAAGACCATGCGAGTGCAAGCGAAGGCGTTCATGGAGCTGGTGGAGGCGTGGTCGCTGCGGATCTTCATATACGACATGTTCTCAGTAGACATCACGCTCATGCTGAAGTTTATAAGTGTATCGACGACTTTTCTGATTGTACTTATTCAAATAGCTAATTTAATTTAGGGAAATTGTAAGCACTATTCTGCTGAGGTTACTGTTTTATGTCAGTTCCAAAGAGTAATCTCACAAATTATATCAGTATACACAGCGATCATTTTTCGCGGCGTTTCTAAAGGAAGCTTTTCACACACTGGCAAATTGCACAGCTCTTGTGCGTGATTAAGATTGTTGTAGTAATCAAAAAAACTGTAATCAATGTGCAGTAATTTAGAAGTGTGTTTTAATTGTTCAAGAGAGTGCGTGCTGACCTAATCAATTTGACATAATTATTATAATGATTGGGAATTTACCTTGGTTTCTTTGTTGAAGACCTTTTTGTATATTTTTTAGCTAATTTACGTACCTACTGAACTGGTACCTACACGTTTATTTATTGATTTACGAGCTAACCCGGCAAACTTCGTACCGCCTCAGAATCAATAAATAAAAAAGCTAAATGATAATTGCAGAATGTTTCTGGTTGCACTCCGGGAGTGCCGGCAGAAGTGAAAACTTGAATATTAACGTTCTGCATTTTTGATATTTTGGAATGGTTAGGGAATAATTTTGCACGAATTGCTTTAATTATCAGTATAAAAGTATACTATCATTTATGTGGTAGAATACAATATTTATTTATTGCGCTATCGTACACAAACATTACTATTTATATTACATTAAAAAGTTATTCTCTTAGAAAAATTTACTTCCATCCATAATTTCGACGACTTTTTCACCATCATTATTACCAGAACCATCATCGCCAATCTCTAAAACTGATACGATCGGTTTATGATCGCTGAAGTAAGAAACGAACAGTTTTGATTCGAACCTATTTAAATGTCTAAACACACACGAACATTCGCGCAAGCGCCATGCGCCGCCTAAACGAAACAGCAGGCGCAGGCATACATTTTCGCCGCGCCGTAGAAAGAGATAGAGAGGGGGATACTTCCTCTCCTACGCCGCGCCGGCTGTCTACTCTCCATCTGTCTTACGAATTTTCGATCAGGGTCACGTGTCCTGACGCGAGTTTATCATTTTTTACCCATTACAAAAAAAAGTGTCCAACGCCGCTAAAGAAGTTTTCAATTGAAAAATGTGGTCAAAACTTTATTTTCATCACGCTACGACCAATAGGAGCGGAGCATAAATGAAAAATGTTGCAAAAATGAAAAACCGTTGAAACTAAAACATCCGAACAAAGTCGCGGGGGACAGCTAGTATATTATAAAAGTAAAAAGTATAGAGTATAGATAAAGAACACATCCAGTAAGTTACGGTACGGTATCTAGACACAATACACACTAGTACCAAAACAATAATAATAGCACGCAACTGTCAACAGTCAAAGGCGAAGGCTCATATAGAGAAAGAACCGCACATTTTCCCGCACTATGGAAAACATCTCATATTGTTATGATCCATAAGCCAGGTAAGCTGCCTAACGATGTCTCATCTTATCGCCCTATAAGCCTTACGCTTGTGATTTCAAAATTAGGGAAAGAATCATCCTTGCACGATTGTCTCCTTTTCTAGATATGGACCATGTAATACCTGACCATCAATTTGGTTTCCGAAAGCACCACTCTACTTTAGACCAGGTTCACAGAGTCTACTGTACAATAAGACAATGTCTGGAAAATAAAGAATACTGCTCGGCTGCTTTTCACGATGTACAGCAAGCCGTCGATCGGGTTTGGCACAAAGGACTGCTTTACAAAATTATCTCAGTGACCGAATGTTTCAAGTCAAACTCCGTGAAGCAAGATCTTCTTTTTTTAGCTACAGGGCCGGATTTCCACAGGGCTCCGTACTTGGTCCGGTCCTTTACAACATAATGCAAGACAGTGATAATACTAACTGCTTGCTCACGGGACGGAAAGAGTTAAACAAATGCCAAGGCCGCAAAAGATCGTCTTAAAATAATAACGTAAGCGACAAAATGGAAATCTCTTATTAATTGCAATCTATTAGATGGAATATGAAATAAATCGACAATTATTGAGATATTATGGTTATGCATCAAATAGTGTGAAAAAATTACATTAAATTAAATAGTTTGGTGCATAGAGCAAAAATAGTGATTTTAAACAGCTGATTTCAAAAAATATAACTATCGAGGAAAGTTTCTTTAATCGTGTAGGTAGATCACCATTTATTTTCATCAGATCTTCTTTTATCTAGGTACCAAATTTCATGTCAATATATTTTATAGTTGCTAAGTATGATATTTTATCCAAATTTTATTTTAACTTTCCCGACAGGTCAAAGCGCTGGTACCCGTATTTGCGTGTTCCATTCACTTCCACCAATTATAGGCAAAATTCTTTGATAGTGCATGCAATTAGTAATTTCAATAGCATTTGTAAGCAGCATGATTTTGATCCTTTTCTCACGAGTGTGTCCTCAGCCAAAAGGTGCCCGAGCCTTAGCTTATTTAAGTGTTATTTAATCGATGTGACGATAAAAATAATTATAGTAATGGATCTTTGATAATGTTATTTGTAACTGAAACACAAAACATAAAATTATTACCTTCATTGTTAGTAAGCGACTGGACGTTTCCGAAGTAAGTGTTGATGAGAAAAGAGGCAAGCATGATAAAAGATGAAGAAGCAGAAAATTCATCGAACATGGAGGACATAGACGGTTGTGATTACAAACATAATGTAATTGAAATCGTTCACACCATAAAACCTTTTACCATACTAGAGTACGTCTTCGGAATATTTAAATTTGAACTCGTCGATGGAAAGCTTCAAGCGCCCAACAAGATCATGAAAATCTTAGCAATATTTTTCGTATTTGCCTATTATGTTTCATTCTTCCTCCTCATACGAATACAATTTGGCAGTATGGATACAGAAAAAATATTGTGTTTAGTAATCGCAATCCCTGCGATGTTGGCGCTCATTCATTACTTCGTGTGTGTGATAAAAGCTTCTTTCTCAAGTAACTTAAAATATCAGAATATTATCACAACACTTGCAGAGCTTGATCAAATGTTGCTCTGCGTCAATTTCAGTGATTATTACGGAAAATTACGATGTAGTACAAATAAGTATGTTGTACTTTTTCTCCTCAGTCATGTAGTCAGTTATACAGTTTTAATAAATAGTACGTATAGTTTTCTCTTGCTCGATATATTTATCTTTCATTTGTATTTTTTCCAAAAGACCGAATTATTTGGATTTTGTACGCTTATCACTACGGTACGCTGCAGACTCTCGGTTTTAAATAAATATTTGACTTCATTTGCCCAAGAGCAAGAAAGGAAAAACGTTAAAGTTTTTACGGTAACTGATAAAATGTATAGATCACATTCACAGGATAAGCTTAATTATATTGGACGTCCATCAGAGAACAATCATAAAATACGAGATTTGTCAACGATGTACGACACTATTGGTCACATTTGTGACTTAATAAATGACATTTTTAATTTTAACTTGTTCTTAACGGTCTTGACAATGTTTATGTGCGTAATTGCAACTATATGGATCTCATTGCACTACTATCGCTTATCGAATTATGATTCAAATAGTATGATAAGCATTGCGTTTTGTTGCGTCAGTGTAATTATCAATTTAGCTGCTATGTCATTTGTTTGTGAACAATTACTCTCAGAGCGTAAGAAGACCAAAATACTTATAAACAAGATAATAATGAACTATGGCCTGCCGAAGACCATGCGAGTGCAAGCGAAGGCGTTCATGGAGCTGGTGGAGGCGTGGTCGCTGCGGATCTTCATATACGACATGTTCTCAGTAGACATCACGCTCATGCTGAAGTTTATAAGTGTATCGACGACTTTTCTGATTGTACTTATTCAAATTGCTAATTTAATTTAGGGAAATTGTAAGCACTATTCTGCTGAGGTAACTGTTTCATGTCAGTTCCACACAGTAATCTCACAAATTATATCAGTAGGTATACACAGCGATCATTTTTCACGGCGTTTGTAAAGGAAGCTTTTCACACACTGGCAAATTACACAGCTCCTGTGTGTGATTAAGATTGTTGTAGTATGTTAATAAAAAAAGCTGTAATCAATGTGCAATAATTTAGATGTGTGTTTTAATTGTTCAAGAATGCGTGCTGACCTGATCAATTTGACATAATTATTATAATGATTGGGAATTTACCTTGGTTTCTTTGTTGAAGACCTTTTTATATTTTTTAGCTAACTGACGTACCTACTGAACTGGTACCTACACGTTTATTTATTTGATTACTAGCTGACCCGGCAAACTTCGTACCGCCTCGGAATCAATAAATAAAAAAGGTAAATGATAATTGCAGAATGTTTCAACTTTAGTAAAAAATGTGGTTAAAACTTAATTCTGACGTTAAATTCGACTATTTTAATTATCTGTCTCTCGCTGGTCATTAATGCGGTTAGCATGTGAGGTACCTCACCGCACATTGGATTGACTTCGACTACCTAAGTCAGGTTGTCTTCTCCTTGGCATTGTTAGTTGGAGATAATCAAAGTAAGGAAAATTCTCGCGCACTTAGCGGTAAATAGTGTCACCATCAGAAAGGATTAAAGTAAAGTTGTCTGACTTAACTACAATTTTGTAGCAATCTAAACTTAAGACAGTGGTGTTCCCACTTGAATTCTTATTTATTACTTTATAGATTGAGGTATACCAACATCATTGCATATGAATCTATAGGCTAAATTTATTTACAATAATAGTACAATTTTATATTAAGTTAGCTGTCCCCCGCGACTTTGTTGGCGTGTTTTAGTTTCAACGGTTTTTTTTTATTTTTGCTACATTTTTCATTTATGCTCCGCTCCTTTTGTTAGCAGCGTAATGTTATATAGCGTATAGCCTTCCTCAATAAATGGGCTTTATAACCATGAAATAATTTTTCAAATCGGACCAGTAGTTCCTGAGATTAGTGCGTTCAAGCAAACAAACAATCAAACCAACAAACAAACTCTTCAGCTTTATATATTAGTATATAGAAAATAATACATCCAGTAAGTTACGGTACGGTACCTAGACACAATACACACTAGTACCTAAATAATAATATCAGCCCGCAACTGTCAAAGGCGAAAGCTCATATAGAGAAGAAAAGAATCATCCTTGCACGATTGTCCTAGATATAGACCATGTAATACCTGAACACCAATTTGGTTTCCGAAAGCACCACTCTACTTTAGAGCAGGTTCACAGAGTCTGCTGTACTATAAGACAATGTCTGGAATATAAAGAATACTGCTCGGCTGCTTTTCTCGATGTACAGCAAGCCTTCGACCAGGTTTGGCTCAAAGGACTGCTATACAAAATTAAAAAGTACCTTCCACACTCCTACTACCTGCTGATGGACTCTTATCTCAGTGAACGAATGTTTCAAGTCAAACTCCGTGAAGCAAGATCTTCTTTTTTTAGCTACAGGGCCGGAGTTCCACAGGGCTCCGTACTAGGTCCGGTCCTTTACAACATAATGCAAGACAGTGATAATACTAACTGCTTGCTCACGGGACGGAAAGAGTTAAACAAATGCCAAGGCCGCAAAACATCGTCTTAAATAATAAAGTAAGCGACAAAATAGAAAATCTCTTATTGATTGAAATCTATTAGATGGAATATGAAATAAATCGACATTTATTGAGATGTTATGGTTATGCATCAAATAGTGTGAAAAAATTACATTAAGTTAAATAGTTTGGTGCATAGAGCAAATACAAATTTAATCTTATAGGTAGATAGTATTTATTTTCTTCAACTTAAATTTCACGTCAATATTTTTATAGTTGCTAAGTATGATATTTTATCAAAATTTTATTTTAACGTTCCCATAAGGTCAAAGCGGTAGTACCCGTATTTGCGTGTTCCATTTACTTCCACCAATAGGGATGTTTCCTGGGTATGAAAAGTTAAAATCTATTTAGTCCGTCAGTTAGATAATAAAAAAATATTAGACAAGTATTTTTTCTTTTATCAAAACAATAAAAAAATACAGAGATACACCGCTTTAAAGTTTCGGAGTGGGGGCTTATGACGCCACGCCTCGCTAAAAATCGTAGCGAGGAGTGACGTCACGCGTAATTTCCGTTCTCTGTATTTTGATCATTTTTTGTTTGCAGGAAAAAATAAAAAATACGTGTCCAATAACATTCATTTATCTACAAGACGGACATTAAAAAAAAATAGGAAACATGCCTATTATAGGCAAAATTGTTTTATAGTGCATGCAATTAGTAATTTCAACAGCATATATTATAAGCAGCATGATTTTGATTCTTTTCTCACGAGTGTGTCCTCAGCAAAAAGGTGCCTAACACTTAGCTTATTTAAGTGTTATTTAATCGATGTGACTATAAAAATAATTGTAATAAAAATAATTATAGTAATGGATTGTTGATAATGTTATTTGTAACTGAAACACAACACATAAAATTATTACCTTCATTGTTAGTAGGCGACTAGACGTTTCCTAAGTAAGTGTTGATGAGAAAAGAGGGAAGCATGATAATAGATGAAGAAGCAGAAAATTCATCGAACATGGAGGACATAGACGGTTGTGATTACAAACATAATGTAATTGAAATCGTTCACACCATAAAACCTTTTACCATACTAGAGTACGTCTTCGGAATATTTAAATTTGAACTCGTCGATGGAAAGCTTCAAGCGCCCAACAAGATCATGAAAATCTTAGCAATATTTTTCGTATTTGCCTATTATGTTTCATTCTTCTTCCTCATACGAATACAATTTGGCAGTATGGATACAGAAAAAATGTTGTGTTTAGTAATCGCAATCCCTGCGATGTTGGCGCTCATTCATTACTTCGTGTGTGTGATAAAAGCTTCTTTCTCAAGTAACTTAAAATATCAGAATATTATCACAACACTTGCAGAGCTTGATCAAATGTTGCTCTGCGTTAATTTCAGTGATTATTACGGAAAATTACGATGTAGTACAAATAAGTATGTTGTACTTTTTCTCCTCAGTCATGTAGTCAGTTATACAGTTTTAATAAATAGTACGTATAGTTTTCTCTTGCTCGATATATTTATCTTTCATTTATATTTTTTCCAAAAGACCGAATTATTAGGGTTTTGTACGCTTATCACTACGGTACGCTGCAGACTCTCGGTTTTAAATAAATATTTGACTTCATTTGCCCAAGAGCAAGAAAGGAAAAACGTTAAAGTTTTTACGGTAACTGATAAAATGTATAGATCACATTCACAGGATAAGCTTAATTATATTGGACGTCCGTCAGAGAACAATCATAAAATACGAGATTTGTCAACGATGTACGACACTATTGGTCACATTTGTGACTTAATAAATGACATTTTTACTTTTAACTTGTTCTTAACGGTCTTGACAATGTTTATGTGCGTAATTGCAACTATATGGATCTCATTGCACTACTATCGCTTATCGAATTATGATTCAAATAGTATGATAAGCATTGCGTTTTGTTGCGTCAATGTAATGCTCAATTTAGCTGCTATGTCATTTGCTTGTGAACAATTGCTCTCAGAACGTAAGAAGACTAAAAGACTTATAAACAAGATAATAATGAACTATAACCTGCCGAAGACCATGCGAGTGCAAGCGAAGGCGTTCATGGAGCTGGTGGAGGCGTGGTCGCTGCGGATCTTCATATACGACATGTTCTCAGTAGACATCACGCTCATGCTGAAGTTTATAAGTGTATCGACGACTTTTCTGATTGTACTTATTCAAATTGCTAATTTAATTTAGGAAAATTGTAAGCACTATTCTGCTGAGGTAACTGTTTTATGTCAGTTTCAAAGAGTAATCATACACGCCCTTGATCATTAGTCGCGGCGTGTGCAAAGAAGCATTTTCACTCCTCGGCAAATTGCACAGCTCATGTGTGTGATTAAGATGGTTTTAGTACGTTAATCAAAAATTATATGTATCAAACGTGCAGTATTTTAAATGGCCGTCTTTTTAACTGTGTGTGCTCACGAGATCAATTCGATATAATTATTATAATGATTGGGAATTTACCGTGGATTTTTGTTTTAGACCTTTTTCGTTATTTTTGTGCCTTTTTGTCTTTTTTTTTACTTATTTACGGACCTACTGAACTGGTCCTGGACCTACCCTTTAACATTGTCATATTGGTACGACATCATCATCTGTCCTTCGCTGGGCAAAGGCCTTCTCATATAGAGAAGGAACTGGGACCTCATGATGTTATCCTCCACCGATTTGTCAGTGGTGTCTCAGAATAATTAACAAGCTTTGATAAAGTCACATTAGAACCTGCACTCTTCTAAACAGAATTCGGTCCGAATTTTCTTATGTGTATAAATGTTCCTATGAGATTTACGAGTCGGTGAAATGGTTACGTATTCTTACATAACTAACCCAAACTTAAAAGCAACTTAACTGAGACCCTGATATTATATTATAATATAACATAGGCTATCTTGTTGTAATACCCGTGCAGAGCCGGGGCGGGGCGCTAGTCTTTTATATAATATCATATCTTGGGACAACTCACACGCGGTCATCTGATCCCTAACTAGGCAGAGCCTGGATTATGGTGACCATACTACTGATAAACATACTTATATATTTCTAAATACATACAAATTATAGATAAATTATACCCAGACACACGAAAAATGATCATGCTCATCACACAAAGATTTGTCCTGGGTGAGAATCGAACCCACGGCCTCCAGTTTAGTAGTCAGGGTCACTAACCACTAGACCAATAGGCCAGTAATAAATTAATGGTACACTTCCCACAACCCTAGTTTTAAATTATTAAAATATTCATTTGGTATGTGATTAATAACTGTCTTATTGATTGATAGATCTTACAGTGACGTTTTTTTGATAAGTCATACTTGGATATTTCCATGTTCTCACGATAATTACCTAAGAAACTCGTAGTGCTGTTAAATGCCAAAACGATAAACATAGTTATCGTACTTATACCAAATTTAGTAGCTGGAGTAGATATTCATAAAAATAACGCCTTATCTCAGTTATTAGTACGGGATGGGTAATATGTATCCTACATGTGTGTTAGGTTAAATAAATAAGTCTACAGAATATTTATTAAAACTATAATTTTAATTCATACACACAGGTTTTGTATTAACGGTTCTAATTTACAATTTCTTAAATGAAATGAGAGATTTGGACAATCACAATCAAATATGTCGTCGACACACTTATAAACTTCAGCATGAGCGTGATGTCTACTGAGAACATGTCGTATATGAAGATCCGCAGCGACCACGCCTCCACCAGCTCCATGAACGCCTTCGCTTGCACTCGCATGGTCTTCGGTAAGTCATAGTTCATGATCACCTTGTTTACGAGTACTTTCGTCTCATTGCGGACCAAAAGTAATCGTTCACAAGCAATCGATATTAAACCCACGTTCAAAATTGCACTAATACACCAAACTGCTATATTTACCAATTCACCTGAATAATTCTCAGGTTTCTTGTAATAGAAGAGCGATGTCCATATGGTAATTACCACATACGTAAATGTGGATACAAGGGTCATGAAAATCTGAAAGTTGAATGCTTCATTGATCATGGAGCAGACCTTTCCAATGGAATCGTACGTCGTGGCCAAATTACGTATTTTGACATTACTCTCCGATACCCGCCCAATATAGTTGTATTCCTCATCGGATTCTTTTGGTTTGTCTCTTACAGTGAAAACTACAATGTTATGTTTTTCTTGCTCATGTACGAATGTTTTTAAATAGTTGTTGATCATTATTAGTCTGCTCTTTATCATAGAAATAAATTTACAAAAAACAACTATTTCTAGTTTTTGTACAAAGTACATTGGTAAAACGATGATTTTCATGATTACGATGTTGTCCTCAGTCACCAAGTCTATAATGGTATTCAGTAAGTGAGAAGCCGAGAATAATATAATATATTTGATGGTTTCCCGACGAGAATTTTTATAAAAGTCAGAGGATGTTTCAACATTCAACATTGAATCTAAGTTACCGAGCATAGTCAGAATGCGAATGTTTAGCGAATTGACAAGAAAACTCGCCGTTATTGCTGACGTAGTGTATTGAATCAACACCACAACGGAAGGGACTTCTTCCATAGCGTCCACTATATTTTCAGCACCGGTCATCACGGCTGGCAATTTGAAGTTCATCACAAACAATATGAAGGTTAATACCATAAACAAAATACCGTAGATTTTTATTTTCCAAGATGGTGGTCGTAACTCTCCTTCGACGAGTTGAAATCTATATATGCCGTAGAAGTATTCTATATAAATCAGTGGATTTATTGTGTGGACAATGCTATCAATTTTCTTTTTGAAGTCACGTTTGACGTCTGTTTTTGGATGTACTTTTTCTGTAACCATATTTCTGCTCGTAAATGTTTGGGAAGTTTTGGTCAAAGATACGTCTGCGTATGATCGTGTTTCCACCGAATTTGAATTATAAAGTTACAGTTGACTGATGTCTAAGTTCCATTGCGATAATTAATTCCTTGATAAAGTTATAAAATATTCATACAGTGTTGTGCTACATCGGTTGTCGCAACACAGGTAACGATAAACATTAATAATAAAGTCAGTTGATTGGTTTTATTACTTTAGTGCATTTAAGTAAGTGTGTATTGTTTATTTCGAGAACTTTGTTTGGTACAAGATATCCATGACGACTAAGGTACAAAGGTACATTTTTATTTAAAAGTATATATAATTACCTATGACCAGCATTAGGTTGACAAGGGCATCGAATGATAACGGTGATGATGAATCATCTAAAATTATAGAGTTTGTATTCATTTAAAGATACTTAAATGCTTTTTATCAAAACTTGGCATCGAATAACGACCTCACAAAGACATGTCGCATGTCATTTTAAATTTAGTTATCTAGACCTTACATAATTTGTTATTGTATTTTTATACCTAGATAGGTCAGGTATTAGAAAACATTATTAATAAAATAATGTCGCCCTTGCACGTTCTCTGATATTTATATTCTAAAAGTTTCAGTATGGACATTAGTGACATCTGTATTACATTTGGTTAGTGCAAGTTTTACAACTTTCGCTATTCCACACAAGATGGCACTAGTAGTCGATAGAGGGAAATACGAAACAAAATTAAAACTTAATTTAGTTAATAAGTAGAAAAATTTGGTTGTAGTAGTAATATAGTGCATATAACTAGTAAATGTATCCAATATCGATACTGACTATGGGGGTAGATTTAAAAAAAAAAACACCGATTGAATTCTAAATTATTCCAAATTAACATAGGCTATAGAATATTCTGAAAGAAGATAGGGATCCGTATGAAAACTTCGATAATGTAACTCAATGTGTGAAGCAGATACCAAAAAATATCCTTATACCGCGTACGCTGCTGAAACTATTGACAATAGAGCAAACTGATGTACCTACTACAGTTTTATAAAAGACATAAATATCTACGAAAAAGTCCGCAATACCTTATTGTTATTGCGGACTTTTTTGTAGAACTATTACAGTTACGTCACAATAACTACAAAGTACAAACTGCCAGTACAAACCAGGCCACATCATTCGTACCGTGGTATAATTCCTTATCCAAATAAATAATTTCGTATACAAGACTGTTTCAATATCTTTAGATTGTACTATTTGAACTAATGAAATCGGACATTTCTGTTTACGAGAAGAACTCGGAAAAACTCTGGCCAATTAACGTACCAGCCATTACATCTACCTATAGCCGCCTGAAACAATAAGAACCGGATTAGGTTTTAGTAAGCAGAAACTGTGAACAAATCCCGAAGCAGAGTTAAGATCTGATAAACCAATTGTAAATACTTAATATCTCAAACTACATACAAGATAATAAATTTCCTTTATTGTAGTGAGGAAAATGAACAACTGACACTTGTTCAGATAGCGGCCAGCGAATGAAAGCAAAAGCTGGTTTTAAATTTCACTTTTTATGCAGTGCGAATGAAGACTGCACTGCCGCGTAGTGACAAAGATTTCTGGGCTAATGTTAGCTATGAATTTATTTATTTAATGACGTCATCAGGAATATAGTGTCGTATGGACTGTAATAAAATGATTTATAATAAAATTTATAGATAAATCTGACGACAGTCGACATTGAAAGCAGTAGGTAGTTGAGTTCAGCAGCTTTCAAAATTTATTTTGAAAGCTGCGTTGTTGTGTATAAATAATTAAAAGAAAACCCTAGTAAAATATTATTTGTTTAGTAGGTATACCTATCTACTTTTAGTACCGATATTACTTTTTGCCAATAGTTATTACATTTTATATTATACGTAAAAAATATATATATCTACTTAATAGGAAATATTTATAGTAGGTAGATACATAAATATCGAATGGCTCTAGGGAAAGCAGAATGTAAGTATTATGTCATTGTCGAACTAATTATTTTACAATAGGGATGTTTCCTGGGTATGAAAAGTTAAAATCTATTTAGTCCGTCAGTTAGATAATAAAAAAATATTGGACACATATTTTTTCTTTTATCAAAACAATAAAAAATACAAAGATACACCGCTTTAAAGTTTCGGAGTGGGGGCTTATGACGCTACGCCTCGCTAAAAATCGTAGCGAGGAGTGACGTCACGCGTAATTTCCGTTCTCTGTATTTTGATCATTTTTTGTTTGCAGGAAAAAAGAAAAATACGTGTCCAATAAAATTCATTAATCTACAAGACGGACATTAAAAAAAAATAGGAAACATGCCTATTAATTTACATAATTTTGTATAGATACAATTATATCCTAAATTAGTACATAAACAAATTGTAAGTGGTTAATCTAAACTGAAGTTTGGCAAGTTCGAACTGTCAGAGGTCCCAGCTGTAGATTGCGGACCTGCGCCCGCTGTATCGACCGCGCCGACCTCTAGGGATGTGCACACATATGTCGACAAAATTTTAGTTATGAGCTTGATGTCAAACTCTTAGGTAGATATAAGAACAGTATATTTTTTGTAAAGGTAGCTAATGTGTAAAACACCTACTGTTTATGTATAAATCAGCAACGCCAAAAAAATATAAATTAGCGGTATAACATACGTGTGGGAAGCGTTATTTGTATATTGTTGGAGAAATAATTTTATTAAATGGAAAAATGTTAGGCATTTCTCTAATAATAATTGTGCCACATTTTCGTATGTAGAACATTATGAGGTGCTATTTTACTTGCTTCGTACTATTATTTAAAACCGTTATTTTATAGCTTAACAATAAGTAAAAACCGCATCGTTGGTATAGACGTGGTAAACGTGCAGCAAGACGTAAAATTAAAATGATCGGAGGCACGCTCCGTTTGCGCGTGGTTTCACAGTAACCCAAAAACACCGTAATGGTATTAAAAGGAAGTTAATAGGCGGAAAGCACGAAACAGACATCTGTTTCCGAACAGCTCTTAAATCAGACGTTGATGCTAACCTGTGTCCACCCACTCTGTCGGTCTCTGACCTATTCCACCTAAAGTAGGCTAATTTAAATAGAGTGGTAAAATAGTGCTTATCAAATTTTTAACACAAGACGAACACATACTAAGTAAAATAAAATAAATATAAGTGGGTACGTTTTAGCATTAATATTTTTATAATCTAAATCATTGAAGCGTTACAATCAAGACAAAGAAACGTACCTAATAATTAAAACGCTTTTACTGATAACATTCGAGGTTAAGGCGACCAATTAAATACATTAATGCTTATAGTTACTATTTTGTTTCTCCTACAGGCGATTTAACCACCTATAATGTCGATATGTTATCCCAACTCTACGTGGGAACAGCGAGGAGCCGGGGCGGCGCGGCAGTGGACGCGCGACAGACGCGCGGGCTGCTCTACGCGGCCCCGCTTCGGCCGAGGCACCAGCAACTACACGCTTAGCCGTCACCATGGGCCAAACAGCTGGAGCCGAATGCACGCCCGAAGACGAAGACTCGGAACCACGCATCCGTATCAATCCCACAGAAAAATCTCTGGTAAGTATATCCACATAGAGCACTAACTTCATTCTTAACATCGAAGAATAATAAAGCATCAAAGAACGTTAAATTAGACAATTCTGACGAATTTTTGAATACGTTACTTAGTACTTCTTTTTTTTATGAATTTGCTACGGACTACGCGCGTATGCAGACACGTTCATCCTTTTTTCAAGCTTTTTTACGTAATAACTTAAGACAAAAGGATGAATCAAACTTATTTTCCTTTTAACGAAACTATCACAAATACTGAGTAGTTTAGTACTAAGTAAATGGGCTTATAAAAGTCCATAAGTGCCATTTTATGTGCGACAACCAGTTATTACATTTAGTAGGTTTCACAACCTTTATTTACTTCTGCTGAGTGTGTAAAAACCCAAAATTAATCATTACATGAATACCTTATACGTCGGCTTTTGTATAAGTTTTAATTTGGCAAAAAGTAAACTACTAATTACTAGTTAAATTTTAAAGATTGACTGTTGTAGTGCGTTTATAGTTCTTGTGTTTTAAGACAATTCGGTCTTATGATTTTTATAAATTAAACAGCCTTATTCATAGGTAATACTTTTTGCTTTCGTCGGTCGTAAAGACCCTGTTTTTTCTTAAATCAAACGTTGGAATCATAGGAAGCTGACAAAGAAAATTGTTTGTTAGATTTTTTTAACGTTCGTTCAAGTGTTTCTAGTGCGAGGTCTATTCCCCAGAAATAACTTATGACAATTGATGACAATTTAAAACTGTTAAGTAAATCCTAAACTAGATACCTAACTGTAATTACCTACTTCCACTATAGTTCATTTTTAATTAATAGTAGGTTAGACTTTTAGAACTAACACCGCTAAGCTGAATTGCATTCCAAACTTCATGAATGAGAACACCCAAGTTTTCAAGCAGATCTACTCCTATCAATAATATTATTTACTTACTGAGAATCTAGGTATATCGGTAGGTATAAAACAATTACTATACAACAGCTTACAATAATACATTCCTAATAATGGTTCTTTAAGTACTAATAACCTTTATGGGAAGGTACGTAACGTAAGGTCACGCAACTTGGCCGTGGTAAATGTGTAATTTGGATCCATTCCATGAATGAAACATAAATTATGTTTGACTTAAATAATCGAGATGCATACCTACGCGATAATACGATAATATAATAATGTAATGTATATTACGACATGAGTAAAAGATAAAGTAGCTTGAAAAAAAATTTGAGCACAAATCGCAGTATCCCGAACAGTGTAAATGTGCTCCATGTCACTGCTTATCTTCCTTCAGTATCAAATTAAATTAGTGAACTCATAAATTAACGTATGACGTATTTACAAAAGAAAAAACAAATCGAAAGAAAAAAAATAGCAATAAATCGAAAAACAGTGATTTTCCACATTAACAACTGTAGTGTTATCTATTTACTAATAATAATATAACGATAATAATATATCTTATTATTGAAACCATGGCAGTCATGCCATTAACGAATTTAACAATTCAAGTAGGGTTATTAATGGGTGTCATTAAAGACATGCGTTCAAAAACAAATTTGTTTTCGCGCCGTCCATGTATACGCACTTCGCGCGTTTTTATTTGTCATTTTAGCAGTTGTCGGCCTGACGGCATCTAGAACGGTTCTTTTGAGTGCGTTCTGTGAAACGAAACGTCACAGACTCGTAAGCAAATCTGTCAAATAGTATTGTATATTTTTAAACTATTCTTTATTAAGTTTTTAGTCTTCCAGTAATTAACTTAGGGTTTTTATTAATATTTGTGGCACTGATAATTTAATAGCGTGTTAATTTTGTAAAGACTGACAAATATGGAATCGTGAAATTTGCGTTTGTGCTGTCAAAATTTAACTTTGTTATTGTAAAGTAAGGTGTTAGATGTGCATTTGTTTTTCCCTTGAACTTGGTTTCATTTCAAATTGGCTAGAGCTAGCTGGAAAGTGACGAAACAATCTATTTTCTCTCGTTGTGTAAAGAAGTAAGAATATAACTGGAGATGTCGAAGGTGTCCCTCAATAATGTGCCATCAAATCCTCGTATCAACCGTTTGAGAACGTTTTCTAGGGTAAGTGTTTCATATACTTTATTATATTTACGAATCCATTAAAATAAAACACTCATTGTTGTCGGTTAAATATTGGCATACGATTACATTGCAGTTTGAGGTTACGTATTGTAAATCGAATACTTTGGATAGGTGATGTACCTGGGCGGGACTTTAGAAAAATGTAAAGAATAAAATAAACACGATATTTTCATTACATTAGTTCTCTTTTAAATAATATCATGTGCTTAACTACATATTATTTTGTTGTTCTCACTGGCCACTCGTCATTGTACATAAGACAAAAAAAAACTATTTTTAACGACATAAAATGTATGTATTAAAGTTTTTATCATTTACAAACTCTAGCAGGTAACCCAATGTATGATATATAATAAATCAAAAACACTTAATAGGTATACTAGGTTCACTATTTTAAAAAATCTTAAAAAAGAATTTTTGTCTTTGATCATGTACATTTTATATATCAGAATAATGGGTTAACAATGCCTTTGTTTATCTTGTTATCACACTAATTACTACTTAGGAGTATGTAATTAACATTAATTACCCTTAATTCTGACTACCTAATTCTTGAGTTAATGATTTACTATTGATTAACTGTCTGAACTAGATATTATTGTTAGTAATCATTTGTTTACTTCAAGCAGACATTATTTAGTTAGTTTATTAGATCTGCTAGTTATAATATGTTTTGTAGTTCATTAACCTTACAATGATAGTCTTCGCACTATTAATATGTATTTATTTGTATAGTTCTGATACTATACAACCTTATTATATTTTTTAAGTAATGCACAAAACTTCTTCTTACCATCACATTTGTTCCAATGGCCATCTGTACCAAAAAAAAAAAAAAATTGTCCCGTTTGATGCACAATATCACAAACCTTTTTTCTTTGTTCTGTTTATTATTTTAAACTGTGTTTGAGGTTTATTAACAATTTTATTAATATTTATCTGGGTACTAAAACACTGTCAACCAATAAAACTTTAGCTTTCCCTTATAATTTTTAACTAAATAGTAAAAATACAGATTTTATGCAATATAAAATGATCCAATTTAAATCTGTTATCAACCTACACTACTTATTTTTCTATTTAAATTTAACATAAAAAGTGATCTTAGCATTAATTTTAATTTAAAGCGATAATAAATATATAAAAATTTATTAAACCTCAAATAAATATGTATTATCTTTATTTACTGCCATAGATTTATCAGACATCATTCATAAGTTATGCCTTTTTCCTTGTATACCTATTAGGTTTTCTGTAAAATTCAACTATAGGGATGTGACATCTGTGCATTCTAGTTTGTACTAGAAAAATAATTAACACAACTCTTCATATCATGATCATGGGTAATCATCATTATGGCATTCAGAAACGGAATTGCCAATAGTTCAGCTGTTACGTTAATTGCTACTTTTCATTTGTATATTGAAGCTCATCTATAGCACTTGTTTAGTTTATCTGCATTCGTGAATCAGATAACATGGAGACAACTGAAAGGGTTGGTAATTATTTTTTATTTTAAATTAATCAAATTGTGTTGCATTGTTATTTAAAATGGTGATAAATTATAATATCTGATATTTTAATGCTAATTAGTTTTTTTAGATGTGATTAGGTTTCCAAATAATTTATACAGCTTTTTTTATTATTTGAATAGCCCTGAATATTACATAATCTCATTCATCTTTAAAAATTTAAAATATTAAATGTGGTTTATAAAAAAAAATATTAAAATACAAATAATTTTGTATAATTTAAATTCATTACCTATTTAAAATACTTATAATATTAAATTAAATTAAAAATATACCTTAAATTAAATTAGGAAGATATGTATAATATTATCTAAAAATAATAATCGAATTATATTTCATCTTATAATTCATAATTATAATTATTATTTTGTTGAACTGGAGATTTTTTTAAAATTTTGTCGGATTATCTAATTGAAAAATATTAACAAATCATAGACCGCATCATTTGATCATTCAATACAAATCAATCGTGACGACATTTTAAATCGAAAATAAAATTTTTTATACTCTATATTTTACTCTTTGATAACTCATCCCGTTTGCGTGGCCCTAACATTGCTCACTACATTATTTTGTTGCCACTGTTTACTTAGCGACCGGTTTCGTAATAATCAGCTCTAGCGCTAGATCTGTGAGTGTCCACAATTGGCACAAACTGTTTTGCGCTCACCGTTTTATCAATGACTGAATACCGCCACTTGCCAATTTTCGCTATTTTGATGTTACAGAAGAGAATTTTCTAGTTTTTGTTGTTTACTATAATGTACCTACATAATGACTTCTCTAAGTATTATTATATATTACCCAATTAAATATAAGTTTTTATCGCATTAATCACAAATAGGCATGTATTTCATCGTCACATCTCCAACACCAGAGGTCTTGGTAATGCGTTGCCGGCCTTTGAAAATGATGGCATAAGTAAAACAAATATTTATTTTATGCAGACCTACTGCATTTAATACTTACTATAAACGAAATTTTCTCTCGTACCGGAATGTTCATACCGCGCCGCAACGCGTGCAATTTTCCTTGAATATAATTCTCCAAATTCCAATTTCGACGACGAACGAAACTGCGCGGCAAATATGAATGTCGGATACCAATTTTTTTTAAAGAATATTAATTTAAAGGTGTTGGCGTACAGTTATGAATCGACAAGATAATGCACAAAAATAACTAATGTTATCTACTTGGTAGCATGAGCAGCAAAATATTACTCCTATCTCAAACAAAACGACAGCTTCGGTGTCTTATCTTAATGATCAAGGATAATACATAAAGACTGATAAACTTATTTGCTAGAAAGTACAATAAAGTGTAAACAGTTGACACAACAAGATAGGTTTAATTAAGAATTGTAAATTCCACACAAAAACGTATAGAAATTTTAACTTAATATTTTCCTTTAATCTAATCCATACTTTAATTTCTCTTTATCTAATAAAAAAGACATTAGATACTAAGATATGTAGTGAAATTTCTACAATGAACACCGATGAGAAACAAGGATATCATTTAAACTTTTAAAGCATTGTATAGTGTCTTTGACAATGATTTACAGCCTTGTTCCTTCACAAGGCTGTTGGAAAACCTTCGTGAGGACTATTATTCAAGGTTCTATACAATAACTGAGGAATATAGTCTTTATTGCTATTGATAATAAAGATTATAATGCCGTTAACGTTTACCATAAAGTTCATCCAAGAGTCGACATAGAAACTATAAGGCTACGCTAACGTATTCAATGATTAAAACGATAATATCTATTTATTGGATCGTGCGTTTTACGTGCGTATGGTGTTCCGTGTACAATAAATGTAGTGTACAAATTGTATCGACAAGTAAGTTTAAAAATTCATTTAATGTCAGAGTTATTTTACTAGTTTTTGTTATTCAATCGACTGTCCTCGTTGTCACTGAGAATGACAGGACCCTTTACAAATGTGCCATGAGCAAACTCAATAAAATGGAAATAAAAATACGTAACATTTTCTCTGACGTTTTCCATTTACCTTTGGTTAATTTGATTACGTTTGTTTTACTGGGATTTATTTTCCCTTTGTCGGCATTAAATCCTGCGCTCGAAATATCGATGGAATGTAAAAGTAAATAAAAAGCTATCATCATATTATATACTTGATACAGTTTTAATTCAATTCAAGAATTTACGGTGTGCTTTTTTCATGAACAATGTTCATAATAAATAAATTTATTAGTATAAAATATAATGAAAAAATTAAAATCATCATAATGGGCCTGTTTCCTATTTTTTTTTAATGTCCGTCTTGTAGATTAATGAATTTTATTGGACACGTATTTTTTCTTTTTTCCTGCAAACAAAAAATGATCAAAATACAGAGAACTGAAGTTACGCGTGACGTCACTCCTCGCTACGATTTTTAGCGAGGCGTAGGACGCTACGCCTCGCATTTTAAAGTTTCGGAGTGGGGGCTTATGACGATAAGCCCCCACTCCGAAACTTTATAGCGGTGTATCTTTGTATTTTTTTATTGTTTTGATAAAAGAAAAAATACGTGTCTAATATTTTTTTATTATCTAACTGACGGACTAAATAGATTTTAACTTTTCATATCCAGGAAACATCCCTATTATGTACATTTATCTAGAACTGCAAGTGTACCATGTTTATAAATACGTTTTACATTTTATGGAGACACTGATACCCGTGTAAATATATTAAGATTACGATAGCATAGCTCTGTTTTTTTAACAAAGTTCTTGCAAACACCAAGAAAAAAACAATGTTACGTCTCTTGCTATTTGTTTTAGGATGGTTCTAAAAAATAAATCACAACAATAATAAATAAAGTGATGACTGATGAATTATTATATATAAGTACTTAGGTTAGTAACTTAGCTCCAGCAATTAATTACTATGATATCATCGTGATTTTTAATAGATATATGGTATTGATTGTAATACGATTATAGACCGAAAACGTACTGGGTGTAAATTGTAATAGTTTCTCATATATCAATTTATATATTTATTTAGGAATATTTAATTATATATATATTTATTACTTAGATAACGATATGGTATGTGTTAAATACTGGCATATAAAGGAAGTCTTTTTGAATTACCTTTATCTTTGCAACAAAACATTAAAAGCCTAAATTACATTACCGATAAAAAATGTACTTTAATTTATTAAAAAAAAAAGTGAAAACCATACGATTACTTTTCTAGATAACCCGTAATCTTGTTAAGGCGATCACACGTTTTTAGAGGTTTTCATAGATTAATAAGTAAAAGATTATATTACATTTATCTTTATTGTTTTCAGCTGTATTGACGCACCGTTCTGTTGCTAAGCCGACTATGTATTAGTCTCGTCTATAAAATAACATATGTAATAGATGATTAACATCTGGATTTATATTTCATTTACAGAGGCATAATGACGCATTTAATTATTATTTTATTTAGTTTATAATTTCTACGTAATATCTGATACAGTTTTACTAATGATGATAGAAAATTTCTATATACACAAGCTGTTTCTGATTACAGACTTGTAACCATGTAAGCTTTAGTTGCAAAATCATCATCATCATCATCATCATCATCAGCCTATCTTCGTCCACTGCTGGACATAGGCCTCTCCTATGGCACGCCACTGAGCTAAAGTTGCAAAATATTTGTTTATAAATCTATCACGTATTGTTCCTTATGATAAAGCTGCAAGTGGAATGTATGTAGGTTAAAGATAACAGGTCGGTAGGTCTCCTAATACAATTGTTTGTTTCAAATTTCAATTTGAACCTTAGCAAATAGCGACAACTCATTCGGAACTTATTGTTTTAAAACGTTTTTTTTTTTTAAATAGAACACTAAGACTGTCCAGATTAATCCTTCATTCTTAAACTAAGTGGGTTTTGTACTTCAAGCTTAGTACTCAGATCGGTAAGTGATACAGACTTCTTAAACCCGCTAGTATTGCTTAAAACATTGTTAAAATCCACAATATTCTCTTTATATTTATTCTTTCAATTATTTATGAAATAAATTAAAAAAAATATCTATGTCATGCGCATTGTCCTCGTGACTGCCCAGTTCTCGTTCGCTGCGATTGACACCGTAATGGTACGCTGTTATCAGCGAAGATGTGCTGTCGTTGTCAGATGCTGAGCTTTTGTATCTTATTGAAAATTACCCTTAACATTTTTTTTTTATTCGGAATGTTTTCTGCATGTCACCTCAAATCACATGATTAAGGGCCTAAACAAAACTCATTTTTCAATTTCAAAGTTGAAGTTTCCTTAAAAAAATATATTTGAATATTTTAACTACATGAACATTAAGTATTGCACTGTTACTATAGGTGCACTAAATTCATTCCTAGTAAAGTGACACCATACTTGTACACAATAAAGTAGTTTTATAAGCCACAATGAGCCATGCGCTGGGTCACTAAACATATTAGGTACACGTTGCATAGATAAATTAAACAAAGTCTCAGTTGATTGATTAGCCACGTTTTAGATTTGACACCATATCTATATTTATTTTGAATGTGGCCATTAGGTAAATGAATTTCTATATCATTTTACCACCAATTGCGACTATATTGAACTAGCTGCTTAAAATTATTAGGTTTGCGCTATTTTTATACTACAATGGTCTGATAATTTCGTACCATACAAACATGAATGTAGAAGTACGACAGGTATCTCACTCTTAAAGCCTTAACACCTTCGTATTGTTAAACGGTTCAGCCGTTTAACTGATTGAAGTAAAGAAGAAGACAATTAAAAAAAAATGGATCAGTATGTCCGACTTACCTCAAATTGAGTTGTGCAAACTAATGGCACAAAGCCAGTGAGCCGCACTCTTGCAGCAGTATTGAGCTGCAGATATAATAATAATTCTCATGTCTGTGATTATGAAACAAAAAAGTAAGTGCTTACTAGATACTTACTGAGGTTCATAGCAACAGTTGAGAACGATAGCTTACCGAGATATCAATATAATTAGTGTTGGTATTATCAAGGCGTGTTGGTTGATTAGGATATCGAATTCGTATTATCTGCTCTAAGAACTAGGCTTATCATTGCCACTGTCAGTTGATTTTGCAACTCAAGTGGCTGTGGTGTAATTGTTCTGTGCTATTTATCAAGTGCTTTTACAAATATGAGTGCGAAAAAGAGGGTAAGAGTGTTTGTTGTTTAAAGGAGTTAAGAACAACATAAATACTAAGGAGAATAAACGCAACCTCGACCTCTTTGTTTTAAAAACTGTCTAGGATTATCTTTACTATGTTAATACTTGACGATCGGCGTTCGTTCATTATATCTAACGCCCAATTACATACTCCCAGTATTAATTCCATTAAATTGTTCGGACTAGCAACAGCAACGCAACTATTAGCTACTGCGTCATTATTGTAATTAGCCAATTTAGATTTGTCTGCTCTAAATTGTCGCTTTTAATTGTTATGTGTTAGTTAGAGCAAGGAACGAGTTTTTTTTAATCTATATTATACAATACCTTATAATTTTAAATATTAAATATTTCACCATTTGAAAACTGTTTCTAATTATAAACGCGAGATCTAAGTTCTCAGTGGAAAAAATTGTGTATAAAATAGCATGCGGCATGAGCATTTTTCATGGGACAATTAACTCATGCCGACACGAAGAACAAGAATTATACAAGAATGAAGTCATTCCTTACGCGATAATATAATAATGTGATTAGTGATCATTCAAATCTAAATCTCTCTGACAAGTCTTTTTCCAAGTTATGTTGAGATCAGCTCCCAGTAAACCGGATAGTAATTTACAACAAATAATTTTGATCGAAATATAAAAAAATAAAATTAAAAGTATTGTTTAACATGACACTATAGACTTGCAAGAATTTCCTGCGCATGATTACGTCCTGCTCAAGTCTTCACATATAATAGCTAAAGGAAGCAGCCTGCGACAGGCGTGCGGCACTAATCAATTAATGGCAATCGACATCACGTGCGCGGGCGCCGCACACACGACGCGACCACGTTGCCTGGCATTGTACTCAGTGACCAAGTTAAATGCCATTACATTGGACTAAATAAATTGACCTAAAATTTTTATGAAATTTTATACAACATTTCGCAACAGCGACAAAGTTCACAAATTAATGAAAAACAATTTTAGTTGGTTTCTGCTTTAAGTTTGATTATGTAATTTTCTCTTCTTTGTAGGATTCTTATGTTTTCCTCGCCTTTTTGTATTTGAACTTCAGCTTTGATGTGTTTGTAAACTAACCAAGTTATGTTAATTTATTTTGAAGCCAAATAGTGGAAGTTTTCGAGCAATTTAATATTATTCAGAAAGTCGTTTTTGTTTGTGTAAAATGCAAGCGCATATTACCACCGTTATAGTTATAATTTTAGAACTTAGAAGACTTCATTCTAAGGTCAATCACACCCGATGCAGTTTTATCTGCTGTAAACTTTTAAAGCGTAATTCGCTTCGCTACTCTCTGGCAAACTCGTTTTAACGAATATTCTTTTGAGAATAATTACATGCACGTTGTATACTTTGTTTATCATTAGTTAAGGGTACAGGTAAAGGTATTATTAAGTAAAGAAAGACCCAACCCATCAACGTATGAACTTTAATAACCTTTTTGTCAGGTGTTTTGACATTTCAATATGACCCTAACACAAATAAGTATTGGAATGATCGACTAGTCTTTGTTCCGTTGAGACAGTGTTATTAAATGTAAACCTAATCATTTCTCGAAGGGCAACAGGAATTAATAATAAATTATATTAATTTTATTGCAACGCGGAATCTTTTATCGATGATTTAAAACGAAACGTACAGGATTCTTTGTTAATGCAACGTTGTCGGAATGTCGAAGTACTGATACCACAGAATAATTAATATATAGGTACTAAGGTCGTTTAGGCTTCCTCGTTAGAACGAATTTTCCGCCTTCATACGTTGGTATGAGACAAGTAGCTATTTTAATCTCAACTGTCATGTTAATTGTAAATGTCATGTTTGTATTTACACTATAGATATAGATTAATACACTATAGATATAGATTAATAGAACAATGCTGTAAACCTACGAACGATTCAAAAAGTATTAATATCACCACCATTTTTCTACATAAGGATAAATTTGTTTGATGTAACCAAAGGCTAATATCAAAATTTTGTTAGGTAGAGATGGAAAATCACGTTAAAGAAAACTCTAGGAAGTGTTGTCTGTAGTCATAATCTATGTTAACAAAATAAATCAATATGTCAGAGCAGTTTGTGGTGTAAACACGAACAAGGTCGGACACCCGTCTGTCTGCCGCAAACAAAGTCATGGGGTGTTGGTTGTTACATTTACAATAGAACTCATGCGTTAAATAAACCTGTTTTGTTCAGAATACCAGAGAATATTCCAACAAGCAACTGACTTTGAATAACCGGTGACTTGTCAATGTAACCTTATTCATATTAGCTACACAACATGTCCCAAATGCCGTAGCATCACAATAATAAAATAAAACAAGTAATCAGTAGCTCAGCAAGATAATCTTAATATTCATTAATCTTGTGTTTATCATAACCCTGGCCCCAATTTCACGTCGTTTGTTAAATTATTATCATTTAAATTTAAACAAAAATATTGATTATGAAGTGAAGATTTTGCAACGATTATTTTAATCTGGAATTACGATCTTTCAGTGGGGTATAATGTACCTAATTTATCGAATAATAAATTAATAATTTCGTATAAATACTATGTGATAATAAAATTAAAAAGAAAGCACAGGTTTCTTGTCTATGCTCTTTGGATATTTTTCTGGAGTAGAAAGTTTTTCATACAAGCTCTTTTATAAATTTTACTGTTACCTTCTGTGTACCTTTTCGTTACACTAACGTAACTGAAAATAGTAAAGTAAAAGTTGATTATGCAATTACGCAAGTTTGAAAATCGTATTACGAACGCGCAGCAGCTACGCACAAGCGTAGCAATTGCATCTACTCGGGCACTAAAATTAGTGCACGAAAATTATCGCTTTCATACTGTACATATTAGATTTGATTAGATTGTACCTAGTGGCATTTCTATTAGGTTAATAATTATGTACATAATTTATTTACCTTTATGAAGGTTTTTTATTTAGTATGCTGACTACATCAGTTTCGTGAAATAGTTTACACACGGTATAATAGTTAGTTTTTGGTTTTAATTTCGGGCTAAGATTAAATGATATAAGATAATTAAAAAATAATCATTAAATCCTCAGTTACAAAACATTTTGACAAGCTGTAGTAGATAAAAAGCACACCTACTGCTTTCTCATAATCATAACACTATTGTTATTAAATATGTTTACAAATTAACGACTTCCGTGGTCTCCTAAAACTAATAGCAAAGTTCATACTAATCGCCTAATCCTCGTTGAGTAAACATTTCGTAGAGTAATTTTCCTCTCGAGCCATGAGTCACTCCTACTACCGCATTGTTTATATTATTTTCAATTGGTATCATATGAGATACACTCCGTATAGAAACAGCAGGTTGGCAGAACGTGTTCTAACGTTGATGTAAACAACCACACAAATGCTATAAGCTTCTAGTTTAGTTGGCAAACTGCTCGTGTTTCACTTGTTTTGCCTTCAATTCTCAGTATTCGATTTTAATACTATATTATGTTAGATAAAATGCTTGAAACAGTGCTCATTATGATTGACCAAGTCTCATAGATAATTCTGTCGTTCGAAGTGATCACATGACAGTTGTAATTGACGCGGCGGCAAACAAAGAAATGATAAAGTCATACCTAATGAAACCCCGCTCATGCTGCTAACAAAGAGACGTCAATATTTTCAACTGTGACATAACTTACTAAACTACCTATTTACTTGTTATCTAGAGTTGTTATACATGCATGCATTATGCTTGTATATTAAATAGACTGGAATAACATTCAATATATTAAGAATATTTATTCATAAGTTAGTTTAGCATCTGTGGCTAACGTAAACAACAGACATTTCAAGACTTTAATTTGAAACCCGTTATGTCAAATCGCGGGAAAATTGTTGAAAAGCTTTTTATGAACAAAAAAATTCATCAACAATACGTTATCTTTTTATTCCGAAACAACAAAGACCTGATTGCATTTCAATGTAGCATTTTCATTGTTGTACGGATATTAACAATAGGCGTTATTACACGCATGTATTAGTAATTAAAATAAAGCCTTAGTAGCGGCTTTGACAATGGCCGTAAAATAAACAAGCAATACAACCAAAATACGCTGTACTTAAAAATACATTTTCTCTCCTTGTTTTCTCGGTTTTTATTGATCGTTTGAAGTTTACGTATACGTCGTAGCTCAAAATAAGTTTGTAAGGATCGCAAAGTATTCACACAACGAATGGTGAAATTCCAGAAGACTGTTAAAAGCAAACGTTTTATTGCTACCGTTGTATTAAATTTACGACATAGGACAATAAACGGAGTTAAATACATCCCATAATAATGAAATCGTAGTGACGTGATTGATTTGAATGTACGTCACGTATTCTTAATATTAGATTCAAGAGTAAAATTTTTATTTTGTTAGGGCCTTGGCATTGATCCTTGACGCTTATCTTGATGTATAGTTGTGTGCTTATATGTATTCATATGTTACCCTAGGAAAATTGTGACATACTTTTATTGATAGATTACCCGGACTTTACTGTAGGGTTATTTTTAGAAAACTGTTTGCTTAATGTTATGAAATGCCCATGAAACGGGGCGTGTTTGTCGAAATTTATCCTATGTGTATGTACATTCTCTAGGTACCTATGTGGATAATTTATAGAACACTGCAACGTAGCTGCATTGAGTTTGAGTGCGCGCGTCGCTACACGAATATCGACAGCTGCAATTAGTATCAAAAATCATTTCTCTTTTTCTTTGTTACAGACGGAAAGTGAGACGTCATGCGAAGAAGCAGCAAGACTGACGGCGGAAGGAGCGGCAGCTGATGCTGATGACGATGAGGCCTACGATTATGGGGCTCTACCACCTCCCCCCGACGGGGGTTATGGCTGGGTCGTGGTCTTCGCCTCCTTCATGTGCAATATGATCGTGGACGGCATCGCCTACACATTTGGCATATTCCTACCAGAATTAGTGACGTATTTCGGCGAGGGTAAAGGCACTGTGGCGTGGGTTGGCAGTTTGCTGTCCGGATTTTATCTCGCAGCCGGTGAGTTTTATAATATTTTCTATAGTACATTTTGTGCAGTACACCTACTTGCCCCTTAGAGATTAAATTTACTAATGCACTTCATGTAAGATTTCTTCTACGTATAATACGATGTTCGTGTGTATGATAGGGTGTCTATATCTACGTCATGATAGCACAAATGGATTAATATACATTTAGAACTTTAGCATTCCTTCTTTTTGGGCGTTTTTAGTTTTCATTTCCAGTGAAGCGCGTTCATTTCCTATCAATTCAGGTCACGTCGACACATGTAGCTGTTCATTATTCATGTGTGGATTGCAGCTACCTTTGTACTCTAACGAGATATATAGCTATTGTTTATGAGTACGTAAATATTGTAGTTGCTTCACGATTTAAGCGTATATCCTGACAATAAATTTGTCACTTTATAATCTTGGCCTTCTGCCTATTTCATACTTGATGGAAATTATGATAGTTATTTTCTGGGCGTCGTTAAGGAATTAAAGGTATGAATTTAAAACAATTACGTTCAATTTGTAACTCGTTATATCATGAACTAGCTGTCCCCCGCGACTTTGTCCGTGTGTTTTAGTTTCAACGGTTTTTCATTTTTGCAACATTTTTCATTTATGCTCCGCTCCTTTTGGTCGCAGCGTAATGTTATATAGCTTATAGCCTTCCTCAATAAATGGGCTGTCCAACACTGAAAGAATTTTTCAAATCGGACCACTAGTGCCTGAGATTATCGCGTTCAAACAAACAAACAAACTCTTCAGCTTTATATATTAGTATAGATTTAATATAAAAGACATTTACCCCCATTTTCTGAAAGCCTGATCATTTTAATGCGTTGTCAAATTAATCAACTGATCGTGTCTGATTGGTTGACCAAAAGACTAACAGCCAATTACAGCGCTTAAAATGAGCTCAACGTTACAGAAACCAGGGATTAGTCAGTCTGTTTTTTTATAATGAAGTTTTTATTTGTTTTATATGTGTGATATGAAATATTATCATACCGTTGTTGGTTACTGATAGCACATTCGATGCATGTTCGTACTGGTAATTGACACTTGAAGCGAGTGCAGTAAAACAAAATAACCGTGTCGCACTTAATCCTTGTTCATTACTATACCTCGGATCCGTTAGATAATCGAGTACGTTGCATTAGTGGTAGTAAATCCATCCAGATAACACAAAATAATCTCTAGCCACGAATCTAGAGGTTTTGTTTATATAATGCTTCATATCACATAGATATAGGTAAATTAATTATTTTTCGCAATCATTAATCTTAAGTAATTGCGTACCTATTTTATTACACCTTGCACGTTTACCTATATAAACATTATTCTACAATCGGGTGTTATCTTTTTTAAAGTGCCATTGACCTGATTGGAAATAGCGATTACAGACGTAGATAGGCAATGTTCCGATAAAAATGTATTGTAAAACCAATTTAATGTCTATTATAGTTCGTTGTGTAATTTGCGAAAGCATCTTATCACTGAGACCTGGCATAGTGACCCAAACATTTCACATTTGTGCTTATCTTTGACCGAACTTTGATATTTGAAACAGAATTTGCGTAGAATTTTACTTCTTACGTAAACACTTATCAAACTGTACTTATAATAATAAATAATAATAATACGGGCCTATAAATGTCCCACTGCTGGTCAGAGGGTCACGCTTACTCATCGCAGGTTGGCGAGTTCAGATTTCAATTGTTGGAATTTAGGTTTCCTCACGATGTTTTCCTTAACCGATTGTCAATGATTAAGAAAACACATATAACTTTAAAAAGTCTCATTGGTAATTGCCTGTTATGGGTTCGAACCTGCAACATTATGCACACAAATCCTTTCATTAAACCGCTAGGTTACCACGACTTTTGTACAAACTATACTTATTAAAGTACCCATATCCTACAAAACATTAACACAATTGCCCGAACAAGGTCGCTATATAACGTGTTGTTTTCCTAATAAAAGTATGTATTGATATGTAATTAGGTCACCAGTTCCTTTGGAACATAATCCTGTTGGTTTATAAACACTTTATCTGTCTTGCATTAATACTTCTTTCATTACCAAAATTTCGTACTAGTTGATGAACAATAATTTATCATTGTTGTGCTCGGTGGCGATAACTCAAATGATATATTATTAACTTATTTAGAGACGTATCGTGTAATATTTGTCAGAGTATTTTATGTAAGTATTAAAACTGTGTAAGGTTTTTAATGCCTGTCAAATAGCGTTATATATTGCAACTCCTTATAAAGAATTACAAAGTAAATACACCAGGTTAGTGTAAAATGAATCTCTTACAACGAAGCATCGATTCCTTGAACTGGATTGCAAGTATGTATTTAAATAATACATCGAGTAGCTCTGATCAAGTTTGCGATGTAGGTTTTAGTACCAAGGTAGTCACTTGACTTTTCTTAATAATGATCCTACTTAGTAATGTTTAATATACCATAGCATAAGAATTTAGTAGGTACCTAATAAATTAAATGACATATTAATTGTAGTCTTAAATTAGAACTTAAAATGCAAATAACTGATTACCTTAAAACGTATTTAAAATTGGCTCAATATCAGGTTAGAAAATTATCATAAAAATATAATAGTTGAAGTGGGAAATTCAATATGGTCCTAATTACGACAGTGAAAAATATACAATGTAATCATAATTTATAAATAGAAAAGCCGGAAGACGGCCTCGGTCACGGAAGGACAGTTACAATGACCTTATAGGTTGTGTCCTTCAAAAAGGTCATGAATGTATGTAGCATGGAATTTATTTAAGGAACATAATTAACTATGAAACAATGTTGAGGCAACCTAATATAAAAAAGATACTGAGTGATAGACGCAAAAAGCTTTTAAAATAATGTTATCCATAATAAATATACTTAAAATAATAGCACTCAAGTTTTGTAAATAGCTTCTAGGCAATGAAATCTTATAACATCATACTGCATTCAAGTTGTTAATGAGTAACTTAATTAGTTTCTTATAGAAGAACTCTTAGTAAAAGCCCTCAATCAAAAGTTAGCAATACCTGCTTGAAAACTAATTACTAACTGGAACACATTATATACAAACTGTATTACGTAAATGTACCTATTTAGATTTACCAACGATTTTTTAGTTTATCTTGGGATACACGTACTGTTTTGATCACAGCACATCGTATTTCATCTTTCTGATTGATGTTTCGTGTTTATTTGGTCCTTAGAGAAAACGTAGACAAGCATAGAGCGTGCGCATCACTAGTAGCCCCATTGCCGAGCGTAGTCACATCTTTAGCTAAATGTACTACGCTCATTTACTGTATATCAGTAAATGAGCGAAATAGATTCAGCTAAAGATTTTTCTAACTAAAGTGATTTTCCGTGCGACGACAGACGTTTATGCGAAAATAACGACGGGTAATATTAGGTTTTAAAATAGTTTTAATAAAACGGTGCGCTCTGCTTTGACACTAAGTTTACGATTTTACATGTTCATACTAATGCCAACAGTTCATACTCGATATGCGCTCACTATAGCGATTTAGAAACGTTTACTCATTAATTCCTCTAAGATTTTGACAAAAAATATCTATTTTCTAGCGTATTTACTAAGGAAATGTTTGTCGACAGGTCCGGTAGTGTCGGCCTTATGTAACAAGTTCGGATGTCGAGCCGTCTGCGTGGCCGGCTCATTCGTGGCCGCTACTGCGTTCGTCATCTCTACATTCAGCAAAAGTGTCACTATGATGATGATCACTTATGGATTGATCGGAGGTAAGCTTTGATTTGATTTCTTTAAGTCTTTTATTGTTGCTGTATTGACGTTCTTTATTCTTCTTCTATTTCCTATAGGGTAGTTATCAATTTCGTCTGGTATGTAATGCTTTTCTGGAGAAGTATAGGAAATTCGTAAGTGTTACCTGTGATAAGGCAGACGTGACGAGGTGTTTTTCATAGCCAACGCGAGTCCGATTGCCCCCTCGCTGTGCCCTCAGCTTGTGTCAAAACCATCGGGGTTTCACCTCAAAACAAGATATAATGTGATACTTACGGAGAATTACCTGTTTTTGCATCATCTGATAATCATTACCTAAAGATGAATAAACATTATTTTTTTTTTGCTTTTTTGATAGTCTTCTTGGCCTTCTTGGTGATAAAGTTGCAATTTATATACATAATTCTATATACACAAGTATTTGCAGAACGATTATTGTTATAACAAACCATTGTTTTACGAATAATTAAAGTAGATTATCAGATTACGAATGCAAATGTAACATTATTTTTCTCTGTCGTTATTGGTTTACTTAACTATAAACATGCGCGTCTCATCAAATATTTTCCGTCCATAAATCTAAAATTAAACAAAAAAAAGAATATCTTACTTATGTAGCTAAGCTATAGTGTGTAGTCTAATCGGAACGTTGAATTTCTTTATAATAATAATGAAAAAAAAAAAACAGCCATTTATTTCAACCGGATACATGACAGAGGATTATTCATTCATGACATCTCGTGACGTGAACAGATTAGTAGCCATTTTGAAATTGTAGCAATATCGATTTTATCAAATTTCCCATTGGTGTTCCCCGTTTCAGTACATTAAAATTAGATTACTTTTAAATTGAAAGTTTTTCATTAAATACCCATTTTCCAAGCACGTTCCACTGGGAACCCATGTCTCGGATCATTAAGTTTGAATGCAAGTAAACAGTGTAATTTGTATTGACTTGGGGTAAATTTAGAATGGCATGGCAATAAAACGGTTTGCAGGACTCATGTGGAACGTGAGACTTATGTAAATGTCCACTGGCCTTGGCACGCTGGCATAGTTACTGCATGGCGTCGCCGAGTCGGTAATCCGTCCTTCGGACCATGGTTTCAGCAAGCACAAACTTTAAGGATACAGCTATTGTATTCATATAGTACCTAGTTATATCATTACGAGCGAATGAATATCACAGCAGATGCTAAAATGAGGCCAAATGGCACCATTCTGTGACGGAGATAATAAGTTTACAACTGGTTCGTTTGATTCATCTATATGCACGAATAATATCGCAACAGATAATGTTTTGTGGGTTTCAGATTTCTGCTCGAACTTTTCATACTCAGCAACAGCTATTATATTTACGTTAATGCAGATTATTCAATCAGCTTACTGATGAGTCAATTAATTTTAACATCAACACATGAGTCAGTCATGTACAATTACATGCATACTGATGCATATTTCCCATAGAAGTATGTTTTTTCCTGACATTAAAAATATTTCGTAGTGTACTTATTTGTCATTAAATACGTTTAAAATGTATTGTTAATGGGTGATTGTGTTGATATTGTTCTTTGTTTTGTGGTGTTTAAAGATGTATTTAATACTGGCCGAGTCATGTTCGTAATGTTGGTATTTTCAGTACAGGGTTGTCTGTTCTCGAACTTTTATTGTATTTTTAAAACTTTCAGGTGTTACTTTTATTTTCCTTACTTCTCCCATCCAATTTGCTTAAAGTTTTTTAGCTGTTTTTTTAGATTAGTTTTCAGGCTATCTAATAAACATGCAATGTAGTAAAACCGTTTTTGAATAGACCATTTAACATTTGTCAATTATAGGTATCAAATATTCAATTCCTGTGTATCTAAATAGTGTGTGAAAACATGATTGCAGGCAAAATTCGACTATACACAATAGTGTTAACTCTACTGAAATTGCGTATTTTCATCAATTGGAATCCTATCTCGATAGTAATATTTTTAATTCCTTTAATCGCTGTCTATCACGTTTAAGTTGTTGAGTGATAAAGCTGTCTAATGGAATAATATTGATACAAGAACATTGTTTTCTGATAAGTATCGAGTTATAATATATATAATTTCCCTGGGGAAATCACCCGAGATCGATGGATGGTTCCGTGTCCCCATGTTAATTACTTAAATGACTGTATTCAGCGCATACATTAATGCTCATATGTCTCTTGCAGCTCAATAAAAGAGTCGAAGGACACGCTTTTAACTATGCATACTTATGTAGACTTTTATGGTATTTAATGCAGTTGTCTGAAATTATTATTCTTTTGCCATTAAACGGGCTTTTAAAGTATTTATAGCCCTATATTTAAAAAAGGGTTTATTAGAACAGTTTGGAATGAAATATACCTAATTTATTACTTTTCAATGGATAATTATTGGAATTCTATAATATAACGTACATAGAGAAAAATATACTTAATATATTATGTAACTAAAATACTTGCTCCTACGAAAGATTTATTTTGTCCCCTTCTATATGACCGAGTCTATCTTTTCCGATAAAACGAGACGCTTGAATTATTAAAAACGTTTCGACACGTCTTTGTTCTCTCTAACCCTTGAAAACCGAGGCAACAGCCCGTGTGTGAAATTGGACATTTGCCAGCAGACACCAATGTGGACGAAACGGCTTAAATGACGCTTTAGTTTGAAGTGTTAAGCCCTTCTGACAATTAGCTGCATTCGTGGAAAAGCGGGGTTTTCCATTCCACGAATGCAGCGCTGTTATGCCTGACTATTTAAATAACCTACGAACACGCTATTTCTGCTTATTAAAATTGCTTTAATTTTACAAAAAGGGCCGATTTAATATAATAACCCTTCCTTGGCAGTCCGTTTAAATAATGAGTCACAATGTTCATATTGAAAGTGTTTAAAAATAATTTAAATATCGCTTCACTACACGAATGAATTAAAATAGCTAATACTGGATATAAATAGAGATGAGTTAAAGTTTATATTGAGCTTTATCAGGCTGATTGTTTTAATTGTTCGACAATAAGAAGTCCTGGCCATTGAGACTCAGTTGAAGGCTTGAAGGTCGCTAGAATATGGAACGCTTGGCTGGGTGCCAACGGTTGCAGACGACCTGGCGCCTTACTAGGCTAGAATATAATAGTCTTTAATTGCACATAGATTTATTTTCTTTAGGGTTTTAACAATGTTGCACTCAAATCGTTGAGTATTCGGATTATCCGATCTGACCTAATTCTTAAGAAACGTGTGGCAAGAATTCAAGGTTTTATCTATGGAAAAATACACGGCGACTACTTTACTTCAAACATTTATACTAACCTCAATATTATTTAAAATTGTATGGTTTATCTCTAGGGTATCTTTCAGTAAATTCGTTACATACAAAGAAGAAGAAACAATTCAAATAGGTTGGTTATGTCAAGAAGTTATGAAAAAATCGTCTTGATAATTAGCACGTCTGTTTAGCACCAATTTTAAATCCCAGTTGGCAGTCGGCCGTTGAGATCATCGATTCTCAATGTCAAGACTATTCAGAAGTTGTTACCTACCTCTTCACGTTCAAGCCTAAATCAATATCATTTCAAACGCTATAAGTATCGAATTAAGGTTAATTTTGTTGGTTTTTCGTATTTTGTGGCTACACTTATAAGAAAATAACATGTATCAGTAAGCTATTATTAAAAAAATATATATTTTACTGATTTTACGCAAGTAGGCCATGACAAATTAATAAGTTTCATTACGACTTTAGGAACCGTACCTAGTAAGAGCCCTAAGATTGACACAGTAACGTATATGTATAGTTGATTTATGTACTTACACATTTCCATAGTTGTAACTCACAACTTTACAAGTGCTTAATATTTGGTCATTGTATTATAAAGTGATAAATAAATGTAAAATAGTATTTAACAACTTGACATATTTCATATAATAAGATATAAAAACAATTTACAAAATACATATGTTACCGATATCTACTTGATAATTTAGTTTATACGATTTCTGAGAGATCTGTTTCAGTGCGAATACATGTAAGTGCATATTAAGGTAACTCCGCGTTGCTTCAAAATTTTCTCAATTTCCTCGTTCCATAGGTACACAGAACCAGTACATGGAAAGTGATGTGAATTTTAAGAAACTAATCTTGTATTTTTTTTTTACGTTTATTCCACTCTGACTAATGCACAAAAATATTCTCACTCATGTTGAATGAAAATACTAAATGACCAACATTTACTAAATGAACAGCCTATTCCAAGAATTACATGAGGAGTACATTTATCAGATGTATCTAAAATAAGTATTTAATATTCTCTTGTTAATTTATTACACCATTTAACCTATGTACGTTAACGATTGTAAATCAAATACATTGAATCTGGGTCTCCTATACGCATTGACTGGCGAAGTGTCGATTCATTGTACCTTTTCCAGCTGCTAACATTGTATGTAAATTAATGATTAATTATTTTGACGGGAAAAGTGGAATATCGCACTGGGAAATGACGCATGCATACAGTGGCGACGACCTCTTTGAAGCAGCCCATATGCCTTTGTGCGGTTTCAAATACCGATTTGTGGGCCGACAACAAACTGAGTCATCGTATCATGTTCCGAATTCATTGTTTAGTTCGCGTAATGTTCGCGTAATTAAATATTATGGCATTACGAATTCTCGTTTATTTTATGACGTTTTGGCTCCTAGCGGCGCCTTTTAGATGTTGCCTAGTAACGTGTCAAGGTCGCAGACAAATGAAGTCAGAAGGGTTAGCTCCTTCGAGACTTGTCGCGTCGCCATCGTTAACGTGGGAATGTCTGGATACGATTAGGATGAAACTTTATACGGGAATAATGGGCATCAGTACAAAGATATCTAGGTAATGATAAAAGTACAATATCGAGTATGTAACTAACAATTTCTATTAGGTATCTTATCTATCCTAAACTAATTTCGAATGCTAGGTATAATATTTAAATGAATATTATATTAAGAACATCTTGACATCATTTATATTAAGAAACTAGTAGGTTTTTTATTATTCTAGGAATTTCCATTGAGTACGTTTGGTACCTAAACCAATATATCATGGTAACTCAATTATAATTTAAATAGAATTATACAAAATTTTACAGATGTCAATGTCCACGAGAAGTGAGATATCAGTAACAGCTCGACGGTTCCTCTTTTTTTATAACACACGCCAAATTGTACGTGACGTAGCTACCTCACGCAAATTGGTCAAAGTTCTCTGTAATTTGGGATACTGCCAAATTGAGCAACGGCCACTAATCATAGTGTTTCACCTCTTTGAAGATTCTGATTTGCGTAGTGACGCGGGTTTTATCCAAACATATGCATGCTGTTTCGCAGTCGGCGTTCTTACTCGTTGTAAAAGCAAACGAACGGACGCACAAAGAAGAGCTTTCAAAACAAAGATTTTACCTTGACGCTTTTGTATCTTACGAGTTCAACGTTCTTTGGCTTTTGAAACGAAATAAGAGAAAAGAGCCCAAAAATCTTACTAATAGGGTCTGCGATTATGGTTTTTGTGTGAAAGAGGTACTTTACATGGCACAAAATTAAAGCAGGTCTAAACTTTGAAAGGAGATATTAAAAGTTGTCCTTTTTAAGGGGCAAGATTGGGAATTTACAACAATAATAAAACTACAAAATATTTTTGGTTGATTGGCCTTTGTTGCATGCAAATTTTTTTTTTGTTATAGGTCTCGGATTTGGTATGATCTACCTCCCATCAGTAGTGGCCGTGGGCTACTACTTCGAGTCCCGGCGGTCCCTCGCCACCGGCATAGCTGTATGTGGCTCAGGAGTAGGCACCTTCAGCTTCGCGCCACTTGCAGCACTTCTGCTCAATGAATTCGGCTCCTGGCAGAATGCAAACTTCTTGCTCGCCGGATTAATCCTTAATTGCGCTGTTTTTGGTGCCCTGATGAGACCTTTGGTCTATCCGAAGGTAGGTATTTTTCATTCAAAGACCATAGGTTCTTTTGCAAATACTTGGAAATACAATAATGATTTGTTTTCAACAAGTAATTAATGGAGTATGATGTAGTTATAATAGAAAACGCGCGTTTATTCACGACCAAATTCCGTGTGTTAAATACAAGAAAACAATTTCATCGTTTTAGTTTACCTATTGGTCTATTAGTACATATTAATCACTGTATATGTTAAAAATACCGCGTGATACCGCCAATCTTAGTTTATCCATTCAGAAGACGTCCTTTAAGTAAAAATACAATGAAATTCGTAAAATTACAGACGTCAGGTGAAAAACCTTTATTGCAACGTATGGCTGAAGAAAAACGCCTACAAATGGAACGAGGATCCATCGGTGGTTCATATTTTGTGGTCCAACTGCCCGATGGTACTATGGAGAAGAGGCTGAAGGTGAACGTAGTAGACGATTCTGTATGTAGTTGCTTTCACTAATACTTTTCTAGTCTATAAGGTGGTGGTTTGTATCTAGCAAACGGCTAGATCCTTTTCAGTGGTCTCGTTTTATTACGCTTGTTGTGCTAACAAAATTATGAGCATGTTTTGATTTCGTACGTATGTATGTGCACTAAATTAGACTTGATTGGCAATGTAAAGGACATAGATGAATTAGTTATCGTACGTAAGAGCCACTTTAGTTTAAGAAGAATTTTCTTCTGGAATGATCGCATTTGTGCTAAATCCCTTTCAATTTCAAACGTAAGAGAAAAGTCAGGGATTGATATTCTTAGTTTAGTTTTAATTTTAGTTTGTGAACAGTAAAAACGAAAGGAATAAAAAACATTTTCGTTTTTATTCTTCAAAGGGTGCGAATTACAAGACTCATTGCAATTCTACAATTTTAAAAGACCTGGAATCTAACACAAAAAGCATTTTATTATATTTTCTGTACTCCCTTTAAACAAATTCTTTGTCTACAAAATTACTAATTTGCTGGAATTGCTGCATAAAATAGACTTGTCTTGAAATAGAATGTTTTACAAATAGACGTGGTTTCTACTTATAACGATACAGTTCTATGAATCGTAGTTACTGCGACACAGTTCATATATTATGCAGCATTCTCATGCTTTGTTGAGGGCAATGCCTTCAAATGATTGGCAAGCTTCCCCCCTTTTCTTTTGTCCCTATTATTACTGCAAAGTGAATTGTCCGTTATCGACTGTATTTTCCAATCTCTTCGAACTAAGGGGAAGGGGATGGTGCATGCAAACAGTAGCTGTTTCTGTTACAAAACTTTATGTATCGCATCGCACTGTAGTTGGCACCGCTTGAAAACTCTTTCTATAAGCTTACATTAGATATCTACCTTTTTAAAACCAGTCATACCTTGATACTACGAAGCCAGGACATTTTAGAGTTAAAAGAGGTTTTATAAGCATGTGATTCGATCGTAACTCAAGGTATGACCTTATCCCACACTTATTACTTAACAAGAAGCCTTTGCGTCACCAGGCACCATTAAACATCGATCCCGGAGTACATTCGTCTCTGAACCTGGAAGCTTTAGCTCGCGTACCGACCGTCCCTAACATGCCCGGAGTACCGACAGTGCCTACCCTGCCTACTATAACTGAAGCTAAAGTTGCTGACGACAGTGGAGATAAGAAAAAGGTTTGTATACACATGTTATCCTCTTTATTAAAGCTCTTCGTTCATTTCAAATTATGATTTCATTCTATACACTTGCTTTCTGACCTTTTTCTTCGGTACGACGCCGGTAGCGTTCTTTTTATCGGCCTATGTTTTGCTTTTCTTTCATCTTTTCTCCAATTAAATTCTTGGTAAAGCTGTGATGACGGATACGATGCATAAACACCTTTATTACGATACGTTTAAGGTTTAGTTTTCAATGTTGAATAAGATTACTTAGATTTTCACTATAAGTAAATGGACTATGAAGTTACGATATATGAGATAATAGAATAGGATACATACCAAACATTATAATCTAAAATTCTAAAGGTATCTTGGCTTTAGACACTCCAATAATACATGTTCAATATACAGACCATTATTGTTGCGCAATAATAATGATTAAGTACGTAGTTGAGTTATTACTTGCCTATCTTTTACGAATATTACATGTTAGTATGATAAAATACTGCGAACATGTCTGAACATCCTTCAATACTGACAAACATATTTAAGTAGCCAGATAGACCGTACATGTGTAGGTCAACACTTGCACGCAATATTAAACAGATAGGTACCTACGTGATATCCTAAAAAGGCATGCATTATATACCCACTCATATAGAAAACTATTAAAAACATCAATAAAATAATAAAATAGCTCATCAAATACAACAATACGTTTTTTTCCTAACTCGTGAGTGCTTAAAGATTTAAACATAACAAACAAAAGGCGCTTGGAACAAACATCTCTAGGTCAAAGTCAAAGTCGCTATAAAAAATAAACTACTTGCATAAACAAAGAACTAATAAATATGCATTACCTGTAAAACTTTATGGAAACAGCAATGAATTTACAAGAGAGATTTATCTTTTAAATGGTAGTTAGTCAATAAATTATTATGACAGTCTTGTCTACATTCCATTTCACTGTTGCTCCTCTACTAAAATATTGGTTTTATTTATATTGATGACACTTTTTAGGTTACGTAATCATTATAAATGTATGTGATGATACATGCCCCTAGATATAATAGGCATGTACATACCAATATATTATACATTTGTTGGATTTAATATAGGTACCTACATACAATTTTATTGTTCTTATAAAAACCCAACGTAAGTTTAGTTAAGTGCCTCTTAAATCTTGATGCGACCGCTATAATTAGAAAAAGAGCGAATCTAGGACCTGTCAAATAAGATATCTCTATAGATTTTGAAGCAACACAAATTATTTTTAAACGTTAATATTAATTTATTTAAGGCGTAGGTATGTTGAGGAAAATCATTCAAGTACTTATTGCGTTATGCAAATTATAAATGGCAGCTAATAGGGCAATATTTTACGTCGTTTTATGTGGTAATAACATAATTCATCATTCTAGTATAATACTACATGCGAACGTAGTTATGCACCATATAATATTCATAGACAATGAACTGTTTATTAAGGAATACTGTAAATACATGTTTAATTCTCGTAGATATTATTTTAAAACTTTGTTTTGATCCTATTTTAGCATAAATTTAAATTATTTTTTCACTCGACTCTCAACGTGCTTTGTTTTTCTTACATAAATTATTTATAATTCTAGGTACGTTATAATACTCAAATTTCATAAAATACTGTAACATCCTGTTAGCATATTTTTTTGTACGTATGTATTTAACTATTTACCCGAATACAAAAGATTTCTTGTCCGGTCGTATTATCACAGATCATCAAATTGCTATTATTATTTTTGATAAAAATATCTATAAGTCCAAATTTTGTAGGGCGAGAACGGCAACGTGACGGTGAACCCGCAACAACAGCTGATGTCCCGCAACGTGTCGTCGCCGGCATTCAGCGCGCACGCTCCCGGCCTACCCAAGAACGGTTCCGTGCCGTTCTTCGACAGACAACGCAAGCAGAGTACCGGCGACAGGTCCGGCGATAGGTAGTAGATGATTTTGTTATAGGGAGAGCCGTGCGGTGGAAGTGGTGTGGGAACTGGTACAGTACGCAACTAGACAACCATACACATACGTATATATATTTTACTTATTTATATCATTTACATCATTCATACATTTATATATTAGACATAATTACTACAATGGGCCTGTTTCCTATTTTTTTTTTAATGTCCGTCTTGTAGATTAATGAATTTTATTGGACACGTATTTTTTCTTTTTTCCTGCAAACAAAAAATGATCAAAATACAGAGAACTGAAGTTACGCGTGACGTCACTCCTCGCTACGATTTTTAGCGAGGCGTAGCGTCATAAGCCCCCACTCCGAAACTTTAAAGCGGTGTATCTTTGTATTTTTTTATTGTTTTGATAAAAGAAAAAATACGTGTCGAATATTTTTTTATTATCTAACTGACGGACTAAATAGATTTTAACTTTTCATACCAAGGAAACATCCCTTTTACGACATAATTCATACATTAGACGACCTCCGTGGTCGAGTGGCGTACACACCGGTTTTCAAGGTGTCGCCAGCTCTGAGGTCCCGGGTTCGATCCCCGGCCGGGTCAATGTAGAAAACCACTTTTCTACATTGTCTCGGGTCTGGGTGTTAGTGGTACCTTCGTTGTCTCTGAATTCCATAACACAAGTGCTTTAGCTACTTACTTTGGGTTCAGAGCAATGTATGTGATGTTGTCCACATTTACATTTATTTATACCTACTACGAAAGATAGGGAGTATATTATGCAACTAGTTAACTACACACATTTTCATATGTATGTTTATTAATTTATTTTCTTTAAATCATTATTGTCATTAATCTAACGATACGATGGGATAGTAGAAGATTTGTATAGGAAGTGCTGTGGGGTGGAGGTGGTAAGGTAACTGGTGGTAGAATACGCAACTAGTCAACTGTATATAAGATCATAATGTATCTAGGTACTTTAGTATTTCACTATTCATGGTATCCATCCCACTATTCATAATATCCATCCCACTATACAAATACGTACATATAACATTTTCATGCATATATGTTGCTTTTATTAACTTAAGCTTACAATTGAATAATATAACAAATAAAAATCAATATAAAATATTAGTTCTATAAAACACTATTTAATACTAAGATATAAGGCTCATAGACTAGAGGCGAAACATAATTCTAAAACGACATTTATATTTTTTTTTTATGTGAAATAAGGCTGTTTGTACACACTAGGTACTTCTGTATACCACATCATATTTATTATTAACTTATGTGTGCAATAAAGAATAAGCCAATAAAAGCTTTTATCGTAAGTAGAAGTGACTGGTGAAAACAAGCATGAATGGCGTCGTAACGCTTGGATTTAATTGATCGAACGTCTGATTGAACAGAACGCGTAGTAGTTAAATCGGCTATAACTATTTATTTATTTATTGAAATAAATAAATAAATAAATAGTTATAGCCGATTTAACAAAATCGTTACTTGCCTTGCCATGTCGTGGTGGCCTAGTGGTTCAATGAACGGACTTGTGTGCACAAGGTTGCATGTTCGAACCCACTACAGGCAAGTACCAATGTGACTTTTTCAAAGTTATATGTACTTTCTTAATTATTCTAAGACATCATTGACAAACGGTGAAGGATAACATCGTGAGGAAACCTGGTTTCCAACAATTGGAATCTGAAATCGCCAACCCGCACTGAGCAAGCGTGGTGATCAATGCTCGTTCCTTCTCTATATGAGAAGAGGCCTGTGCCCAGCAGTGGGACATTTATAGGCTGGTATGATGTTACTTGCCTTGGGAGAAAAGTAAGGCGAGTAAAACCGCGGGGCACAGCTAGTTTTGTATCAGACTAGAGACTTTAATTAATTATACACACTAACCTTTCTCTTGAATCACTATATCTATGGCTGAAAATTGCATTACTATCCGTTGCATAGTTTAAAAGATGTAAGCGTACAAACAAAGGGAGCAACTTTTTAAAATTAATGTATAGATAACTATATTTAGTATATTTATAGGTATTGATAATATATTTTTTAGAATAACTTATTGTTCACAACGCTTAAAGTTGCTTTTTTTCTATTTGCCTGTTTTGTATTGATGGTGTATTAGTGTAAGTGTGTGTAAGCAGTTACTTAAGATATTTAGGCTAATAACATAAATACCGCTTCCATGTTAGAGCTACTGCCATTAAATGTTATAACAGTTTTACGACGTTAATTATGTTCTCAATACACTTAATCAATAAAAATATGATAATACTACATCCTATGGTAAGTAAATAATATTTTCTAAGCTTGAGAATGATTTTTAATGGTAATGTATTTTTAATTCCAGATTCAAACCATCTCTAGCCGCAATAAAAGCAACGTCCAAAACTTCAATGAGCAGCCAATTACGCAATGCTGATGTAAGTAATTTAAATAAAAACTTATTGCTCTTTTCTCACTTTATAATTAACTAGCGACCCGCCCCGGAGTCACACGGGGTTACAACAATATAGTCTATGGTACTCAGGGATAATGTAGCATTCTAATGGTGGCTTTCCTCTTTGTAATATTATTAGTGTATTAGTACTATCTGACCCGGCAAACGTGCCAGCGCCACCCTTATCACCTAGAGTGTTGGTTAGCCCATTTATTGAGGAAGGCTATAAGCTATATAACATTACGCTGCGACCAAAAGAAGCGGAGCATAAATGAAAAATGTTGCAAAAATAAAAAACCGTTTAAACTAAAATACGCGGACAAAGTCGGGGGGGACAGCTAGTATTTCATAAAAATCGGTTAAGCTGTTTCGGAGGAGTTTGATAACAAACACTGTGACACGAGATTTTCATATATTAGGTTAGTATAGATGTAGATTATACCTATTTCTCTCGAGGTAGGTAGGCCTTAGGTTTAACGAAACGATTTATTTGTTTCGGAGTGACATGAGCCGTTAATCCTCGTAGTTGCTAATTATCGTTAAAGTACGTTGTAAATATTTTTGAGACTGTCTTAATTAGACATAATAGTTGACTTAAATATTCACTTTCACACATTAGCCAACACAACGTTCAGTATTATTATCGTCTCTAACGCGTTGGGCGTACGAGCACTGAGCACCCTAAATAGCATTAATTTATGTAAACAAGCCCAACTAAATGAGTGTTGAAATTATTGTATTTAGTTCAAACCAATTGACCCACTTTTAAACAACAATAAATAAATTGTTACCAAGGGCAATAATATGGTCATATCCCACGTGTGGTTGTTCTACGAAACTTGAATGTGTGACCTTGAACTTTTGCTATTGTCTGCCAAATAGCCCGAATGATTGGCACCCTTCCAATACGATATTGTTCCGTGTACATATTGCAGATCTTCGCAAAACTTTAAAACGACCAGTGTCATTATTTTACTAGGAAACCGTGTCATCAATCGTTGAAGAATGTTGTAGAAACTTAGTAACAAGACTAAAATTATGAATCATCTGCCACATGGCTGATATCCAACTGTAAACACTTTGCTTTTAATAGATTCAAGTGCCTTATGCGACTGGCTTTTTATTTGTATAGTTGTAGAGACATAAAAAAGAGTCTTCATTTATCATGGGACTAGTTTGTTGAGACATTGATGCGAATTTAAATGATCAGCTTTCCACTTGACTATGATTCTATCATATTGTTATATTAGTAATGTTTCATAATTATATATTAAGGTTATTATTTATAACACTTATACGCCACAAACAATTTATACATACACAAAAAGTTAAGCTATATTAAAATTAAGTAACTAAATAACTAACAAGCATCAAAAGAATTCGTCGTCGTCTTTGATAAATAAATGGGGATTCTATAGTACAACATGAGGAAAACGCTATGTAATACTATAGCATAGCTATCTTAAATACTAGCTAATTATATATAACAAACAATACACATAAATAACAATAGCATACTCAACAATGCCGTACTTTTGCAGATTAAAGGTTACTTATACATTTACATATTTATAATCAAACAATGAGCTTAATAGTCATAGCTGCTCTTTTATTAATATTCACTACATAAGGATGATCTCATACAAAAAATGTTTATTTAATTATCCTGTTTATGTTTCCTATCGTTCCAGGGTGATACTGAAAGCATGATGTATAACTCGAAGCTGTCGGTCGCTGGCCCTCGCGAGCCATCCCGTATGGTTAGGCCGATGTCGCGCAAAGACATCTTCTACTCAGGCTCCGTGCTAAACCTGCCGCAGTACCAGAGCCAAAAGTCGCTGCAAGGGTATAGGAATTCAGTGCTCAGTCTGCCACAGAGTAGGCAAACTGGTGACTTGGAAAGACAAGAACGTAAGATTTGTTTGTGTATTATGTTCTTATTGTAATAGAATGTTGAATATAACATACGAGTTTAACACAAACGGTCATGAAATTAAAAGCAATAATATTTGTGTTCCATTAGAATTATATAGAATGTAGACTTGAATCAACTAAGTATGTAAGCCCGTTTAAATAGAGATTTCCTATTATTTTTCATATTTCATTGCAGTAAAGTTGATTTGATGTACTGTATTCAAGTAACGAAAAAAAAGTACGACTGTTACTCTCAACTGCTAAACTACAAGTACAACAGAAAAATGCTCATTTTTAATGTCAATTTATCTCATCCTATTTATAAATCAAATTAAGGCTCTATTATTAACTGGACGCCTTGCTAATTGTTACATACAATTTTCAGAATACGACCTCTGTCCCTGCCTTCACCTGCCAGAATCGTTCAAGTCCGCTCTATCGTCCATGTTGGATGTGAGCCTGCTTCGCGACCCCGCCTTCATGTTGATCGGAGTATCCAACGTCTTCGGCATGGCTGGACTATACGTGCCATTCGTGTACATCGTCGATGCTGCAAGGCTTAGTGTAAGTACCAAGATTATTTAAAAACAATTAAAAATTGTTATTTATAGATAAGGTTAAACTGCGGGCCAACAAAAGAAAAATTGTACACCGGTCACCGGTGACCGACAATGCGTTTAAATAATTTTTTGTATATTAAAATGGCTACAGTAATTGTACAATAAGTCATTTTTATAACTCTTGTTTTCTAATTTATTCTTGTGATAATCGTAGAATAATATGTTCAAAATAAATTGTTGTAATAATATAAATAAAAATACCTTGTATTATGACATAGAAACATTCAAAAATAATTGTAAACGGTAATTACCAATGTTCTACAAGATATGTCTAACATTTTACTGAAGATACTATTAGATTTGAGGTTGTCAATTAGGGAACGATGATATAATAATGTTCTTGGCATATGTATGTAGTTAGGTCACGTGAATGTTTTGTTTTCAAGTACAGTACACACTGTCGTAAGTCATGCTTTCTGTTATAAATAGTTTTAGTTTTTGCACCCACCCATCATTCAAGAACGTGTGTGACTTATTATTAGCCAATCGTACACAGATACGCATTAAATTGTATTATATACCTGTCTATCGATTTATTAATAAGCGATTGTTTGCAGTATCGTATTGATTTAATATTTTATCTAATTCTATCACAAATTATCTTACTCTCTTTTATTATCCTTATTGCTAGATCCTTGCTTTAGACATTGCGAACACGAGACTTACTAAGATTAGAATGCAATGAATAAAATGAGAAAATACATATTATATGCTTAGGGCTTAGATTAATAACACAGCAAGTTTCCTAATATAGCCTTAATTTAAAAGTAACATAATTACCATTATGCGCAATGAGGGCACCATTATTAATTTCGCCGCCAGGGGCGCTAGTCGCACGCGTGGTCAGTCCATAGTTTGTTGGTGGGCTTTGACAGCTGATGCGACAGTGATGCCGACTAGTGAGCGCAATATCGGTGGCCCTTATTAGTTTGTCGTCCACTTAGGCCCGCTTGCACAAGCCCGGATTATCTTTTTTACTCATAGTTAAATGCTAACACGAGGTTAAATTGATAGTTTGTCATACAACATTGTAAATTTAACCTCGTGTTAGCAACTAACTCTGAGTTAGGCTTTTCGTGCCTTAATGTATGTTAATTTTTAATTTTAGTAACATCATAGAAGTAGTGAAACTTGCTAGCTACATAACTAGACTTAAATCGTTGTATAAAGTATAATAATAGTGAATGCGTTCGATGTAAATACATATAGCTTCAAAATGATTTCGTAAATAAATAAGTACAATGTTTTTTAAATGAGTAAGTAGAATGCTTACTAATACAATACAACTTAGAATATTGCTTTATTTTTAATTGACAGGGTGTGGAGCCATCGCAAGCGTCGTTCCTACTCTCCATCATCGGTATAACGAACACGTTCGGGCGTATCATCTGCGGCTGGGTCGCCGACTTCCCCTGGATGGACTCGCTCTTGCTCAACAATGTCTGTCTCGTTATAGCTACGGTGAGACTTGATACATTTCCTCTCTTTATGATAACCAAGCAATCTTAAATCTTATTTTTTGTTTATTTATTCATTTATGTAACACAAAATCATAAAGAAACAACATAATATAACAGATATACAAAGGAACTGCTTATTTCTAAAGAAATCTCTGCTAGCAGACCCGCGATAGGAGAAGTCTTAGATTAAAAGCTGTTTGGTTGCCAAAGTAAAGCTTAAAGAATAAAAATATCAATAAATTAGTGTTCAAAAACAAAAACAATATTAAATGTTAAAAAAAATAGCCCTAAAATAAATTTTAATTCTTTCTGGAGGTAAAAGCATATTATTTCTTATTTATTCGTGTCGCCTGACGTTGTAAAATGTTTATAATGATCTAAACCTTTAATTTTAACGTATTAAATTGTGTTTTCCAGATATCAGTTGGATTGATTCCCTTCTGTTATTCGTACGCCACATTCGTCGCGATTGCTATTGCTTTCGGCATCGCTATTTGTGAGTATAAATAACATTTAACTATATGGTACATTATAACCATAATAAATTAAAAATAATAATACGTTTCGCGCGCGGAAATGCTAGAGGCATCTTGAGTGAGATAATGATGCAACTATAGTACAATTTATATAGATGTGATTCTTGCATCGCACTTGAATAGAAAATTATCGTTACTGAAAAGTTTCTTACCGGTTAAAACCACCAGAGAGTTTCTCCCTTCCCTTATACTGGGGTCCATGCGAGAAAGAGAACTACCACAATCTCCAGCAGGGTCCACGAGCCCTGCCTACCCTTGACCAACTGCAGCAGATTTGAGAAATCAAACATTAATGAATATTTCTCCCACAGCCGGCTACATCTCGCTAACATCAATCATCCTGGTGGACCTGCTGGGCCTGGACAAGCTGACGAACGCGTTCGGGTTGCTGATCCTGTTCCGCGGCGCGGCGGCCATGATCGGCTCGCCGCTGGCGGGGGCCGTGTACGACGCTACTAAGAACTACGACGCGTCCTTCTACATGGCCGCTGCGTTCTTCTTGGCCAGTACGCTAACGTCGTTCGCGGCACCACTCTTCCGCAGGTAATTTATATTTTACGGTTGATATCTTCTTCTTTCTGCTCTTTTCCCAATTTATTTGGGGTCGGCTCACAATATTTTCTCCTGCCATTCCACTTTTATTAGCCGTCATACTGTCAATGCGCAATCGATCCACCTTTTCTTTGGCGTTCCTCTTCCTCTCCAGCCCTCCACATCCAAATTCATTACTATTTTATTCACATGCATATCATCCAGCCAGTCGGACACGAACAAGAGGACTTAAAGCTCGAGACTCTAATAATCAGTGCTCGGCTATCCTTCTAATGAATCATATTAATATAATTGCCCGGTTTATCTCACCTCCGAACACACATACACAACTTTTGTTAAAACACCATGTCTCCCCTTTCCCACAGAAAACCCGAAGAAATCCAGCAACCGATGGACATCTTGACGCCCATCGACGAGGACCTGGAGGAGGGCGAGGAGGAGGACGAGGACGACACGCCCATCACCATGGGGGCCGCGTTGGCCGCCAGACCGCCGCACATCACGCGCACCGCCGCCTCGCCCGACGACCCGCCGCCGCACGAGCTCTCGCAGCGGGAGAGCGTGCTGTGACAGCCTTACTCACTAAACCACTAGCCCAACGGACAACTCAAAAATTACAATACACAAAAACAAGCTTCATGCGTTTGAACTTACACTCAACAGATAACAAGTGATATGGTTCAACACGCATCATTATCTAACACATAGAGCCATATTATGGAATTCAAGAGTCGTGATTGTTCATGTGACAAGCTGCGAGGACGTTACTGACAATTGAAACTCTTTTTTGTAACGGATCGGAATCGTTTTAACATTTAATTAGATCAATCCTTTTAATGGGGGTCGTATACCGATTTAAACCATGATTATAAGTGGAACTGTTCCCACAAAGTATCTATTGATCAAAATTACTATGGCTATATACGGCCGGACCCCATGTTACAGTTTAGTGTAATACAAAAACAATAATTGATTGGAACAGTATTATAAATTAATTAATTATTATTAACTTATTGCGATTCCTTTGCAACATATTGTAAAATTCTCTAAACAATCTGTATCATGCATACAAATGTCGTCGGCTAATACAGGTGCTCTAAAATTGCGTCTTTCTCTTGAAACGATATGTGATCTTTTAGAAACTATGCTCATGTTAAATTCTACGTCTTCTATACTTTTAAGAACCTATGTAAATTATTTATTTAGATGCTTTTGTAGTTGACAAAATTATTTATTATTACTTTACATTATTCTTGCAACACCTGCTGGCCGATGATGTATTCTACCTCCGATCATTGGGCGTTTAGTAAACGAAATTATAGTTGATTTGGTATACAATTAGATTTCAGGAACCCTTTTATTCTCCAATAATTAAATAAATATAACGATCTCATTACATTGGAGACGCTGTGATAAAGGTTTCTTGAAATCCACTTAGATATTTAACAATTCTCGTACGATTAAACTGCAAAGAGGGAACGACGAAATGATTTATTTTCTGACAGTAATGTACAGTGCTATTAATTAAGTTAATATTAGAAAATGACTCATTTTGTTGATAAACATATGAAATACGATAAAAATGCTTCTATGTGAAGATTTATACGAAGTTACCATAAGTTAATGACATAATTAAATACTGGAATTGACTGCAAGCAATAAAGCGTACATTCGCTTTGCATTTTAAAATATTAGAAGGGATATGTAAGGTTCTATATTCCAATGTGCCATATAAATGTCGTGGTGCTAACGTCAACCAAGTTACAAGCGATGTTAAAACATTCAGTGACTAATACTCAAAGCACTGCAGAGTTTTGTGAACATAAATTATAAATGTCCATATCTCCATATTGTCATTAGCAATAATGTTAGTACTTATAGGGTTTCGAGTACTTAGCAGAGTTACATAGAGATGTAGAAACTATTTTCACCTTCTATACAAACTAATAACTTGATGGTTTAATTTCTCTTTAGAAACGGACAATAAGGTTATCTCTGAAGGTCTAAACCACAGATATATATAGACCTAGATATCGCAAGTATCACGATCTGTATAAAAACCAAGCGTGCCATTTTTGACTACCTACTTTGATGTCACGAACAATATTTAGTGATGATTTCAAACTAGATTCCACATTAAAATACTATGTAGGGTCGATTTGTTTATTAATAATGCCAAGTATAGATTGGTGAAACCCACTAGCGCAGAACATCGATGCAGACTGAGCGCGACACTTGACACGTTAAGTACATTAAGCTTAAGTCGGGCACGCGAAGTAGCATTTACTTCGCGTGCCCGACTTTTTTTCTTGCGTTATATAGGTTATTTATGCCTGTGGTGTAAACTCATATTTCATTAAATCAAAGTAGTTCAAATATATCAATGTAAATAATATGCACACTTGTAAATATGTTGCAGTAAGGACATGGGAACTTAAAGAGAAAGAATTTCGCGTCCTGTAGAGATTAAAACGGCTTAAATTTTTACACTCATATGACAAAGATTGATGAATTGACTGAAGGGAGTGGGTAGTCCTTAACTGTATGCTAGATGCCAATTTTAAAATAAGGCATTCACTGTGTTTCGAGACAAAGCTAGGGACTATCAATTATTACGATTTAACATATTATTATATTATATATAGTGTGTGTATATGTGTGTGGTGTTAGAGTAGCAATTGCCTTTTAAACTTGCTAGACTCTGTGAACTTTTCATACACTTTGCATACACTTTTTTTAACCTACAAAGCACTTTTTAAGCATTAAAGTACAATGCGAATGGCAGCGATATCTTCACTATGAATCTTCGACATTGTATAGAATTCTTATAGTGCCATTGTAACGAACAACAATTTGTGTAAATACGCTAATATTAAGTGAGTTTACATAGATTAATAATGTTGAGTAAAATGTAACGCAGTCAATTTTACGCGCATCATACATGCATCCGAACACTTCCTTGTAGGTGTCGTTATATATGGCTTTATGTACTTGCCACATTAGTGTGTATATATCTGAACTATAGATATATATTTTTGTCATAGATATTTTTTGTCAATAAACTGCATAATTTAGCTTTAAGCATTAGGTATAATAATAATGTATTTATCATTAGGAATGTGACAGGCAATTAACTGTTAGGAGGAGGTATTATGTGATAAACATGGAAAATATATTGAAAATATTTCTTTTTTTAACAACCTGTATTGTATGCCTTTAAGTAAACGATAATTTTAAAGATAAAGTTTCATTTTAAGGTTTAATGTAATCTGATATGACGTTACAAAGTGTATAGAACGTATTAAGGATTATTCAGAAAATATGAATTAATGTTACTGTTGTTATATAGCTTTATGTAAAAACCAAAAGTGTTATTATGTTTTTAAGTTTAAAAATTATTTAGGACTCGAGATGGAACTGTAACTGAACTATAGATTTAACAGAAGAGTTTATCGTCGGTTGTACAGATTGAAATAAAATAGAAATCATGTTGCCTACGATATATTTTGGTCTGACTTCTACAATCGTGAAACTATCATGAATTTGTAATACGTCACGATTATTTTTAGAGGCGATTTTTTATGTATTAACATTGATAAAGCACAGAGAAGCACATTATAACATTGTCGTTCATTGTGAATGTTTAATACTTACATATAAAATGTATATTACAGTGTATTATTCAGTATTGGCTCAAAGTATTGTTTATGTATTCATTGAGAAATGTTAACGAGCTGTTTACCTATTAGTTGTACCTGTGATTCTGTATTTGTTGGAATTGTTTTGATTGAGCGCATGCATTCATTAGTAATTAAATTATAATATCGATATATGGTTTTATTTGCCGTTTTATGTATGTAAACAGCTCAGTGGTATATTGTATAATGTATGTTTAACATTTTAACTGCGTAGTTGCACTAACGTCTTTGTATCATGTGTCTTTAAATTTACTCTCTTGTAGATGATTTGTAGATGCGCAGAAGTTAGCGTTGTCTTGTTTTTGTTTAGACAAGACTATAAATTTTATTGGCTAACTATAGAATATTGACCTTAAAAATAACTTGGTTAAATTTTCAGGAAGATATTATAGTTTAAATCTATTGGGCTTGTAAAAACGTTTTTTAAAAGAAAGGTAAATCTACTTTTGTTATTTTATACAAGTATTTCGGAAGTTTTTACTTATATAACTTGTTTTTAAAGCTATAAGCAGTTAAAATATTAATATATACAATGAAATTTATTATCAGAAGGAGAGCGCACGCCTCGCTTGCGCTAAAGTTAAAAGTTGCAAAGAAGCTTATTGTTGACAAAGTCCACCGAAATCTTTTGTAAATAACAGATTCATTAAATGATAATGATGACTGACATTGGCCGTTTTATTTCTTACATACTCTATATTCTATAGTCGGTAAAGGTGACCTATTTGTAACAGAATACATAATATTGTAAATCAATGTATTAAAATACAGACAATACATTTTGATCACAACCCCACGTTTTCATTATTTTAGAAAGCACATAATGGCGCCGATTACCTTGTACGCTAACTAAATCGAAATTAAACCATTGCTAATGACGAATTGAAAAGGACGGCAACAGATAACAACTAACTTAGAAATGTCAAACTAGTTTTCGCCTTGAACATCACAGTGTTTTAGTGCACACGTTTCTTCGTGTCGGTAGATTTGTTTAAAAAATTTAGTCGAAACTAAATTTGACAGCTCTAATTTTCATCTGTCCTTTTCTAATATTGTATATTAGTGAAAAAGATAACAATGGCCTAAGATAAGATTAGTGTGGGTTTAACAGAATCGGAGCCAATATCAACAAGAATTTACCTAAACTCAGGTAGTCAAAGCCAGAATTACCTGTGTACCTAAGCATCGAATCTGCTAAAACGAATATTACGACAATCAACTTAAGGAAACAAAGACTTAAGGAACACTAGTAGGGCTTTTTATTTTATTTAATTACTTTCTAATTAGTTAGCCGAGCAATCTATATCTCGCAATTTATTTCGTAATGTAAAACTCAACAAATTGACGCAATAATTATTTTTAACGTCCATGCCATATAAAAAGAGCCGTTTCAAGGCAATGAGGGTGATTATCATGTTCACGAGTACAATAATAACCAACATCCTATTGTTATAAAATAAAATATATAAACGTATACAATATTATAGGAAGTTATTATTTAACAAAGTTTTGTTGACGTTGGTAGGTAATTTAATAGGTACATAGGTATATTATGTTAACCTCGTAAGGCCCAAAGACCTAATTTGAGGAATACAAAAAGTAGTCATTGCGGCCCCAGCAAGTTATTAAAATCATTAAATACCGTCCCTGCTACCTAAAATTAGGACATACTGTTAATTATTTGAGTTAAATATACCCACTAATTAAAATCTGCCATCGAAAGTTATTAAACTACGTATTTTTGTCAAGGTTGATTATTATCAATTTGACATTTTAGAACCAATGTATTATATTAGGTATATAATGTTAAATTAATTAAGATGAAAGCATTTTAACTGGACAATTTTTTACTAATTTAGTCCTGGGCCGCAACTACTAGAGCCTATTTTTAGTACATTGGGCCGTCATTTATAGTGTCCTAGATTTAGATTGGGCCTTATGAGGTTAAAATGAACTAATAATTTAAAAATCCATCTTTTCTACGTTATTTTTTTTTCACTAACAAATATTTAAGCATTTACCTAATATAATCAGTATATACTTATGTATACTTAGGCTTCTAGGTACGAACTTTAAAAAGGACAAAATAATATATTAAATTCCATAAGTGCTTAGTTACCTACTAATAAAAAACTAATCTATATCGTGTTTACTTCTTGCTATTATACAAACTACAGGCACTATTTATTCACCTCTAGATACCTACGTCATTTAATAGCTCCAATTGATATGCATAAGATTAACCTCCTTACTAGAAAAAAACCATTTCCTAAATATGCCACGTGTTTACTTGTAACGAGATATCTACGAAATGTGTGTCAAGATAAATCAAGTGTCATAAAATTAGTACTCAATTATATAATAAACAAACATTGCCTAACTTGTTTACATTATGTCAACTAGCTCGTTCATTGTTTTAATGGAAATTGACAACAAAAGGCCGTAAGTATTTAAAGTGTGTTCTCCTAACATGAACATGATTCTTGGGGTGATAAATGTATACCCAGGTTCTAATTAAATAGAAAAATAATCTAATTTAATAATAATAATAATTTGGACAACATCAAACTCTTGTTTTTGCCCTAAATCATCATCTAATAATAAATTATGTACCTACTTAGCTAAAGAATTTGTAGGTATAAATTTTAAACTTTATTTCATAGTACGTGGCTATGTAAATAAATAAATGTGGACAACATCACATACATTGCTCTGAACCCAAAGTAAGTAGCTAAAGCACTTGTGTTATTGAATTCAGAGACAACGAAGGTACCACAAACACCCAGACCCGAGACAATGTAGAAAAGTGGTTTTCTACATTGACCCGTCCGGGGATCGAAACCGGGACCTCAGAGCTGGCGACACCTTGAAAACCGGTGTGTGCGCCACTCGACCACGGAGGTCGTCACAATTTATATGTAAAACCAAAGGCGTTATAAAATGCGGACAAAGCAATAGGTAGTTGCGACTCTCTTGAATCTTGAGATTAATTACTTGATTAAAAAAACATTTTAATATAAAACACAGCTACTCACCTGCTACAGGAGTCCTTGCATTCATCCTTTTACCTACTTGTTTTTCAGACCGTTAATTTGCGGTTCGAAAAATACAACCTTAGCATTCCCATTTTCCAGCGTGCTGAAGAACGATTAGCATCTCAGCATAATATCTAGCTGCAGGATGTAATTATAGGAAATAACGCTGCGTATGAAGGGACGCAGGTGCCGCGGCACAGGACAGTACAGACTTTGCAGAGCAGGGCACATCGCCATGCATCTCATTGCTGTCCAGGTAAGACTGGCTATGCAGGGTTCGCCAACCCCCGGACTCTGAGAACCTGTTACTGTAATCTGTTGTTAAATCTAACATGTCTACCTAACGCAAAATTATTTCTGATAATAAATTTTATTGGATTGTACCTGTTACATGATTGCACTTAGTAATTTTAAGAAACGTTATCTGCATAATATCCTACATTCGATATGAAAATAATACAGTTGTTTTCGAGACAAGCCCTCATAGATAAAAACACTGCGATTTTAAAGGATTACGTCGTCCTAGTAGACATAATACAAGAAGAACCCGCCACATATCAATTTGAAATGTCAATTCAACAAATACCATCATAACGGGTATTTATGTCAGTCATTCATTCACAACCAACTCGTTACTATCTATTATTATTCTTAACAAATGGTTGAGGCTGTCTGTCGTATAGTTTACTATCAATGTAGCAATCGGGTACAATTGACCCTCACGAATTGATATCTAACCGCCTACGCGCCTGCTGTAACGGGTTAATTCATTACATCAGCAGTTCAACACTTTCAATTATATCCTACGGTCTCAAGGGTGAGGAATGTTTGTTTTTTTATTAGTTAACTACCTACCTTCCGAGCAATATTCTCCGAATACTGCGTCAAAGGCTGTTTCTGGCGTCATAACTAATTGTATTAAGGACAAATAATTTATCTTATCATATTTTCGGTGACGCCAACAATTGTTTATGACCGGATAAGGGTGGAACATTTTATTAAGAAACAACAATAATGTGGAATGGAAGAAGTTTACAGATTTTGCCCTTTAATAATGAATATCAATTTTCATATGCAGATTCATGATTCGTGTAACAGATGCAGAAACAGAAAAATAAATAGAAGTTGAACAGAAAACTAAGAAGACTGGAAGTAGAAACTCAAAAAATGAAAAGACTGGAAGCGGAAATAATAACATCTTAGAATATTGCTAGTTTGCGCGGCTCGGGCCAGCTTGATCTAAGGTCATAACGGTTTCATTATTTTTAGGAGACAGGACTATTGAAAATTGAAATGTATTCAATTTATCTTCTGTTTACCTACTTTCAGTTCCTTCTTAGTTATCTTCCAAAATTACTTTTTGAACTTCGTAAGACTTAAGGATTATCAAATGCCCCGTGTCTAACAATGACCAATAACATTTTCAGAACGCGAGCCATTAGTACTCGAGACTTATTGATAGTATCTATGGAGCTTCGGTTTACACACCAGTTTTTAAGGTGTCGCTAGCTCTGAAGTCCCGGGTTCGATCTCCGGACGGGTCCATGTAGAACACCATTTCTCTACATTCGTATTATTATTTCTAGGCCTTGGTGTTTGTGGTACCTTCGTTATCTTTGATGCCATAACACAAGTGTTTTAGCTACATACTTTGGGTTAAAAAAAATGTCATATAAATGTATTTATAAGTAAAAATGTATTATAAAAAACGCAATTTATGTTGGTATAATACCTATATCGCCCTTAGACATACCGTGATTGATTGATTGAACAAAGTTATAATCTGACAATATAATGGAATGATATTATGCAGTTCTAAGGATTTTCTTCGGGTTTTCCTTATCCGTGTAGCGGGTACTTACGGAAACGACTTTGGTTCTAAGAAGTTAGTTTCGTTATGTCTGTTAATTAATGTTAAATAATGCAATTTCAATGTATTTTTAAGACCAAAATAGAAGCGCTGTTGTTTAATTAACAATTTTGTTTTTAAACAAATGTTGTAAAAACAAAATAGAGGCACAAATTGTGTTAGAAATCATTATCTTCAGAGAGCTTCTTTTATCTAACTTTTCCAAAACTATATTGGGGTTGACATCCAGCCCTATCGGATTCTGCTGAATATCAGCATAGAGTTTATTTTAATTTCACGTTGTATTAGTCTTCTATATAGAAACATTGATACAGATACTATTTATTGAAAGGGGAACTTATTAGATATCTAACATTTGCTGAATACGAATAAGTTAGTATATGCTTACTTATAAAAATAAAAACTGATGCCTTGTGCATGCGAGTCAATAAACTGTTAAGGTATTTATTTATGTGTTTCTACAATACAACTAGTTACATACCGGATTTGTAATATAGCCAGGACATAAGACACTTCCTGAGTTAATTTCCGCTATAGACATTATATTATTTCTTTGACTTTGATCTTGCGGATAATTAAATACTTCCGAATAAGATCAAGTTAGAGGACGTATGTTATTTATTGACGTCTACGTTAACACTTACTTACGGTGTTTATGTTTATTATTTTATAGGTACATGGCAGGTAGAATTATTCGTTTTTGCCAGCTACTTCGTCCGCGCGGACTACAGAATGCACTAAATAATCCCACGGGAACAAAGAAGATAAAATAATCTATAATTAAGTAAGGCTTCCAGGGTTTGAAGTAGGTAGGTACTTGTATGACAAATTTTATCAAAATTTGTCAAGTAGTTTCTGCGTTATGAGGCTACTTAAATACACACATAGGTACAAAATTGCTGCCCATCAATTTAAAATAATATTTAAAGCTCTCTGAAAATATGATCATATTTAATAGGTAACTTTTCTTAGGACATATCATACAAAGGACCAGTCTATTAACAAGAAAAAAAAACTAACATAAATCTAACAAATGAACATCCTTTAAAATTTAAGAGGTACCTACCTATACATAAGAACCTAATAAGTAAATACCTTTATCATCATAAGTTACCCATTTTAGGGGTCGGATTATGTCCGCATTTTCCTTCTGTAACAGACAAGCAAGTCATAATATGCTAGTACCTAGGTACTGTACCTACACCAAAGTACCTAATTAAGTACGAATTCTAAGTCAGGATAACCATCTCCACTTAGTTCTCCAGACGAGTTATCGTCAGTTGTACGGATTTCCTTATGACATAAAAATCTTCTGAACTACCTGAACTAACATAAATTATATTCAAAGCTAAGTTATTTTTTTTTATCGTCACATAAATAGGTAATATCATAGAGTAAACATAGACAAACATAGAGCGAGCGCATCGCTAGTAGCCTTATGTCAAGCGTAAGCACATCTTTAGCTAAATGTACTACGCTCGTTTACTGATTTATGTGATTTTCCGTGCGACGACAGACATTTATGCGAAAATATCCACGGTTATTAGGGAAATAGGTATAAGGTTTTGAGATAGAGAGAGTTTTAATAAAACAATGCGCTCCGTTTAGATAGAAAAGGAAATATATAATATCAAAAGTCTATCAAATCAAAGCCTTAAACTTAATATTTATTATATTAGGTTTGTAAGTAGCTACTTTAACCTAACGTAAACAGTTGTACATGTCTCTCATATTTCATGGGTTTCTATAAAAGGGACGCAACAGCAAAATTTGTCAAACTATCCAATCCGAAGTAATATATATGTGTAAATTTCACATAACAAGTAAATATGTATATGGGTTAGCGATGGTCACCATAATTCTCAGTCGGCGGTAGACTGCAACCGAGCAAGGTCATTGACCGGCGCGTCTGGTGCAATGCGCGCGTGTATTACATCAGCCGACCTTGCCCGACACGGAACAATGACAGTCATTGCTGTAATGTACCAGTAACTAGTGCCCGTGGCCGTTTCAGTAACAGACCACAATCAAAACTTTGTTACAGATCAAAAATCATTAGTTGAATTGGTCAACGGAAAAAAATCTACAAGGCCGGAATCAGACAATTTAATTTATTGATTGATTAAGACGTACTCCATTAAAAATAAAAATACATTAGTTTTGTCATTCAATAATCCATATTTTACATACACATACAAACAATAATTTATCTTATATAAAATAATATTCCTTAAGCGTGGTCACCCTACTCAAGGTCACGTTCAATCGTTTAATTGCAGTCTCGACAGTCTGACTTCGTCACCACTCGTATCACTTCGTCAAAAATATTACGAAGTTTGGCCACACCCTCAGTTTTATTTCCTTAATTGATTCGTAGACGAGTTTGCGAGTTCTGCTAAATTGCTAGACCGATATAACCTTATCCATTAACTGTCTATAGGGGGTTTCCCTTCCAATTTAAGTATGCTCCAAAAGTTTTCTAACCGATGACTTTTATTATTATTTATTTATTTATTAATTCTCGCGGAAATAACAATCAATCACGAATTCCCACATACCTAAGCATTTTAGCGGTTTGACTGCAGGTACATTTTTAGCTTTTAGGTAGAGCTACATAAATTATTATAATTTAAATGGAATTGTGTACATAATGGTAACTATTTTAAAGACTTATCGCGTCATTGGTTTTCCCAGAAAGTATTTGTAATGTTAGCTTCCTAATTTGAGGCGCAGTAGTTACAGAACTCAATGGATGACCTCAAAATCTCGTGATTTGATGAATCAGCCTGATTAAAACAAAAAATGTAAATAAATGAAGCTGTTATTGCGAACACTATATTTTAACGACGATAATATTATCAACGTGGAATTGTCACCTTACGATAGGCCGTAAATTAATTAAGTAATTAGTTGTGAGTTAAGATTGATACATAAATTTCGGGTTTTGTTTGGTTTGTCGTTGTACTTTAATGACTTAGGTATCTATTTACCTATCTCAATTTACCTTTTTTTTTTTATTAGTTAAGAGTTTAGTTTTGTTTTAAGTGTATATATGGTTAAGTTTGTATATATTTAAAATTGCAAATAATATTACCTATCTCAAACACTTAAGATCTGTATTTTTACCTATGTTTCACAAATAAATATGATTGATTGATTATCGTAAGTTCTAAATAAATTTTTGCTATATTTATGTACTACAGGACTTTTGTAGAGTAGGAACCTAAACGGATTGCAAAATAAATAAAGGTACAAAAGAGTTTAGATCGTTTTCTTTTATCTTCAATGTGAAATTTTCGTTGTTTTTTTTCTTCTCCAGTAACCAACAGCTGTCTTTTTACAGTATTTGTCTGGAATAAACTTTTGTAAATGTTTCCCGTGAGCTGATTCTGGCATAGCTTTTATGGTTATATTGAAACTCTTGTATTTACATTTAATCTTCAGATTGAAGGGTTCATTTGCAGCACCAGTTATCAGTCATGTTTCGGTAATTAATATTCTTTCGTTCTGCTTTTGTATTTCGCATTTTACATTGAAGCTAATATTATTTACATGACCTTTTTAAAACGATAACTTTTCTGTACCAAATCAATGCCTGGAATGTAGCATCTGAGTGGCTTTCTTGTTATTAATTAAGTTGCCTGTAATTAGTTGGAGCATTTAACTGTATTTAACCTTGTTCTAAGTTTTTGCAAACTATTTGTCCTTTACTCAAAATACTGAGACTAATTTAATGAGACTCGCGATGAGTTCGCGATGTTTTTGCGTATGTTTTGTTTAATGTATAAAAAATTGGTTGGCGTGGTTATTAATTGCCAAGTAGTTCAGCACGTAACTATTTATAAAGTGATATTTCATCAACACCATAGCTTTTCCTTAGAAAAACATTGATTTAATATTTAATTAACGATAAAATAAACAATTATTTATACCTTTGGGGTCGCGTAAGCTATTGCAATTAGTTCCTAGCAATATGTGTACTTTTTGTCTAGTGTTATCTTTAAAATATATTAGGCACTTCTTAATAATCTTATTTTCTAAAAATGAATCATGAATTATTGTATATATGTGAGTAAAATAAGATAAAAACTGCAATCTCAGCGTCAATTCTTGAAGAGAATAGCTCGGTCTTATATCAACAACACTTGGATGAAATTCCGAATAGCAATAAACAAACGAGAACACGCAACATGATGCCAAACGTGCGTACTCGAGCACAATTTGCGTCGACTAGTGACGACTGTATCAACAATCACACCTTCCATTGAAAACTTCAAATCAATTTGCGTACGATGCCCACAAATGTCGACGGCAATGAATAGAGAGGCAGAACAATTAATCGCTCACCAGTGACTCACGTGGATGATGTAACATCTCTCAAACTTGCACGAGACGAATTCTCATGAAAGAAACATTTGAATTTTTATTAGCAAAAAGACTGCAATGGACCTCATCAACCTTGACGTCTGACAGTATTAAAAATAACCTAACGGTAGAATGTAAAAAAATGAATTATATGCACGAAACTTAGAAGACAATCACGGAATAATATGTAAGACACTCTGTTAACCTATGTGTTAGCTATACGTGAACACTGTTAAAATATTCATCGATAGTATACAGTAATAGATATCGAAACTCTTTATTTCATGATAAACAAAGAACTCTTTATCTTATAAAAAGTTTTGTAAAAATATTTTCCTCCCATTTAAATACTTCATGGTGACCCTACATTGTTGTAAGGACGTTATAACTGTAATCGATACTTTCATCGATAAACGTGAACATCACGCTAGTTTTTTATCCGAACCGATCTGTATAGTTCAGAAGTAAAGCGTACTATTATCGGAAGATTTTCCACGGAGTAGGCAAGTCGGCCAAGGCGTTTTGAGGAGGTCGATAAAGTACTAAATAACTAAGTCCTAATAACTACCTGTAGGTTTTTCTACAGGCTGTTGTTAATAATTAAATGTTTGAACAGTTTATTTTATAGTTAAATAGATGGAAAAATATCAGACTTAATTTTTATCGTGATTAGATAAGGTAGCAGGACATTTCTAAATATTTAATCAGGGAACAGACCAATACACAGCATTGGAATGACAAAGTCTGTGGATGAGGTGGGTGACGATGAATAAAGGAAATACATATAATACATTTATCGCTTCTCTATATCCCAAAAAGGTAGAGTAGCTCAGAGCTGTACTTTTTTACTTTGTATTCACATTTCGCTGGCTAGTTAATCTCATGTTGCTAAAATATTTTATTAGAAGTCGTTAAGCTTAAGCGATCTTTCATCACGTGAAGCTCGTAAGCGGGAGGAGGGGATCAGACCAAATCACATGTTGATATTTCGATGAGAGTTTCTATTATTATTCTTTTTATGCCAGTTGGCAACAACCTGCAACCTTTATGTCTGTTGGGTAATTTTTATCACAAAGCTGAATTTTTCAGATTTTAATTAGAAAAACAATATTCTTAAAAAATCAAGATTCCTTATTTGTACAAAAATATACACGTTAATCATCTTAGGGGTAACCTAAAATCTTACCATTTACGACCAAAGAGGAAGTGTGGAGTTAAAAACTCGCTAAATAACCTCACGTGATTAATAAAAGACCTCGTGTCTAAAAACTTAAATAAATATTATTTAATTTTTTTAATAAATTAAATAAGCTCCAAAATATACTTCACCACATCCTGTTTGATATCGGGGAAGCAGTTTTTCCTGTACATATTTGAGTCACTAGTCAATTGTTACTTCTATTTATCCAATATGTAATAGGTAATACTATGCATGCATTTTCATTGTTCAGTATTAATTAAATTATAATATTTAAGCAATTACGTATTCACTTGACATTAGTTTTTCCTACCACACACGATGTTCGATCCTATGGGTATTATTATACATGTAAACGATGTTTGTTATCACTTCAAAAACGCTGAAACGCGATTATAAACTCAGTTCATTTTTTTTTATCAATATAATACCCAATACTAACCTCTTTTGACCCAATCAGACGAAAAAGCTGGTATTTATAATATATGTGGGTACCTATAACATTTCCGTCATTATGTCCAAACTACAACCGGAACCGTAGTTCCGACCACATGAGTAGTACAATCACCCGCACGATAGTAGTCACAATACATCACAAATATCAAGCAAATTACAATGAAATAACAACGCTGTAAATGACAATGTTACTATTGATATGCGCAGTATGCGCTCGACTAGGGTTGCCAGACGTCCGGATAAAGCCGGACACAGTCAGGCACTAAGATGCGTGTCCGGCCAAATTAGGCGGTGACCAGGGGTATATCCGGCTTTTTCAATAAGACTAAAAAAATTAGAATTAAAAAAATGATGGTGATTTATGTACTATTACAAACATTTAAGCGTTAATGTACGAAAAACTGACTGGTTTGTCCGGCTTGTCCGTTTTAAGATTTGGTAACCCTACGCTCGACTATACTATTTGACCTATTGTTGTTACACAATAGCATAGACAAGTTAAATGGGAGAACATCAAAATCATTGTGATGAATATGTAAAATCATGATGACAGACGATCGTGATTTGTTTTTAGATGACTTTGTTATAATTATGTTATTTCCCAAATTTAACGTGGCTCTGGTAAACGCGTAAGGCAATTCGCAGGTTAGGCCCTTATCTAACCTGCGAGTTTCATCCCAGGTGGTGTCTTCACCGTCAGAGTCATACTGAGCATGCGAGCAATCCCGCAACTCCTGCAAAGCAAAATAAGGGGACCAGGGTGTTTCAGTCGGTGAAAGAGCGACATATCCTTACGCCGTGCTCTCGGCGTGGGTCGAATTTATTAGCGTTTCACCACGTAAAAAAAAGGTTAGGCAAGACAGAGACGATACCAGATCATTTTTGTCCAGTGGGAGTCAGCTTAATGCAAAAACGCAACTCAACTTTAAATAACCGTTAAGAAAGTTTAAGGTCTAGAGATATACGTTTAAGAATGTTTTAAGGCTAAGTTCCTTTATAGCATATCTACGGGTTATACAATATACCTTTCTACTAGATACTAGATGGTAGGTATATCTCCTTGTGGGTAGAGCACATTTATAATGAACATGTGAAAAATAGCAATTAAATATAGGAAACATGTTATAAGGAGGTATTTGTTAAGGCTGTATTTATTTATTTTATCAGCATACAATTAATCACTATCTGCATCATAATAACTTAAGTATAAAAAATGCAGTAACTAATTATTTCCGTATAAAATTTATGATTAAAACTACTTTTTGTTAAAGTAAATATTGTTGTTTTTCATTAAGGTTTTTTTTTAAAGGAAATTCCAACAAAGCTAAGTAATTAAGTTAAGTCTATATCTTAAAGCATTATTTGCAATAATATTTGCGCAAGGTATGAAAACAAAAACAAGTTTATGTAAGTTACTTCCTTTATTTATATGCAACTAGCGTTTGCTCGCGACTTCGTCCGCGGAGAAGTCGAAAATTGTTTTTGACATTCCAATTTAAAGAATATTGCACTAAGGCTTTATGTGAGTTCACTGTTTTTTTTAATAAAAATGAATTGTGTTTTCAAACATGTGTCAAAATAAAATGTAATTTAAATTAAAAGCACTAAGGAGTATTGATATCAACTTCGATGCAAATCACTCCCAAAATAATTTTCTGCCCCTTTTTAACCCCGTTAGACAATGAGTTTCAACAAAATAAGAAACACATCTTTCATCAATTCTGTTAAAGAATATTTATGCAAAATTTGATTGGACCAAGGAAGTAAGTGTTTCATACAAACTTTGCCCCCGTTTTTAACCCCCTTAGGGGTAGAGTTTCGAAAAATCTTTTCTTATCGGATGCCTACGTCATACAAAGAACTCGACCTCTAATTTCAGGTGTCTACGATCAGCGGTTTACGCTGTGCGTTGATCCGTCAGTCATTCAGGACGAAGCATTTTATATTTACAGATATGTAACTGGCTGTATATTTCATGATTTTAATCCAAAGATCCAAGATTACTCTACATACTCAATCAATAAACTTGTACACGTATTATTTTGATATGCCAACTGTCTCCAGTGTTAAAGGTGATAATAGTTCACCAAAACAAGAAAATCATATTACCTGTCATTCCATCATAATAATTATAATATTAATAACTTCCTTGGCTCGCCAGTAGTAATAATGAAACAATGCAAATGTTCTAAAAAGACAAACGTGAGAAGGGTGATTTTAATATTAATTTATAACATTTATCAATTATATTTTATAATTACTGCAGATGTTGGCTATAATTCATTGATCTAGTGATCACCAAACTGCTTACATTTCAAATCAAACTCTAATAGTAAACAAAAGTAATATTCAACGTCGCAATACTCGATTCATAACATCTTTATACAATTTGCTTACTCAAAGATATCGCGTATGCTATTGTTAACATTTACACAGCTTTGATGTACATTAAATACGTATACATTGTATACAATCTATAATTTTGATTTGGAAATAGCTATCAATTGATTTTCAACTCTTACCCTTTTTTTTTGGATGAGATTTACGCAGTTAGCCTGAGCGCAGGCTTTGCCTGCTTCACCGGACTTTCAACTCTTACCCTAATGCCAGACTAGTGTTGAAGCTAATTCGCATTATCTTTTTTGAATATTGCCTTCCGTGCATAAGCAAGATTGAATATTAATTAAGTTAATTAGTAATTTAATTTTGGCTAATGATATAGTGTAGAGCTAACTTTGTAACATGGGCATACCTATAACCGGAAGCTGAATTCAGTCAGAATTTAGAACTAATATGTATGTTTAGCTTTAAAACACCGTAAACGTTAAAACTATAAGTTAGAATTATCTTTTTGTCTCTGCAGAGAATGCCTTCAGGCTTTAAGTCCGTCTTAATGCAAAAATAATAAATTATTTTAAATTTTTAATAAATAAATTATGCATTTTGCTTTATGCGGTTTTGAAACGGGCTTTTTGATGAATTCGTTATTTCATTTTAATTCCTAATGCTATTAATTTGACAGAAACACATTTGATTATATGAATACAGTTTAAGATATGCGGGAAGTACCTTATACCCATACCATGTTTAGAACATGACGAAGATATTTATGTTATTAAGTTGCGTTTACTCTTTATTATTGGGGCACGACCTTTAGGAAACGATGATAAACTGGTACCCAAGCGTTTAACTTTTGTTCGTCTACAATTTTTAACATTTACTTACGATTAAAATAATATTTTATTTGAATCTAATTTTACAGATGCTTAGTCAAGAGAAATATCATTCAAAATGTATTTTTTTTTTCTGAAAACTGCTACGACGTGTAAAATAAATATGTAGATTGAATACTTGACTCAGAATGCTTACATTGTACTTTTATGTGCCTTTAAATCGTTAAGCGCCTCTCGGCCTTATAAGCTCAGATGTTATGTTTTCCTTGTTACCTTATCAAGATAATATCAGTCACGCGTTGAAGGAACTATAATTGAAAAGTTTTATTCGTGAGCATAATGAAGGCAGACTGTAATCACGATTAAATCCGTAAGATAATAATTAATAAAATATTCAGAACTATGTGTATTTTTGAACGGAAAACTTCTTTACGCGCGTTGGTGGAAAAAACAATTGAAGTCGCGACACTGTTACCATTACCGACACCTCTGTATAAAATATGTATGTAGATATGTAGCAATTGTTCAAATTTTTACTTCTGTTGACACTCCCGAAGTGCCACTGTTTTTTTCTCAGGCACGTTGTTGTTAATAAGATTTTTCCCAGTCTCTTGATATTTCTGTCCTAGTTTTCTCGGTATTGAGTTTTTGTTATTATTATTTAATTAAGTACCTTTAATATATTTGATTTGATTATATATAGTAAGAAGTTTGGGTTATTGTTGACTTTAGATAACGTTAGTGTGTTTAAATTAATCACGTTTTTATTAGAATTTAGTTTAAGAACATTATATTGCTTATTCAACAATGTTTAGAAAATTCTAAAATATTTTCTTTGGTGTTAACAACTTCAGGAACGACTTTAAATTCATTCTGGGCACGTAACAAATAAGTTGATTGTTCGGTAATTTAAGTAACTTGCTAGTAGTAGTTTTAAAGGCTAATTACCATTATCTACTTACGCTAGACGTCAGTCGTTACGGAGAGAAAACGAGAAAACACGCTTTAAATACTTGTGAACCTGATAAGACGGTTGACAAAATAACTATTTCGTTCGTATTTTAAAGTGTTAAAATCATTATCTATCATTATGATAGGAGTCTTTGTTGTTTAAAGAATCGGGGTTCGGAAACTAATTTGACGGACTGTTTTTATTTAAGGGCTAGAAATCGAACTTTAAAGTATAATGCTGAAATTTGTTAAAATTTAATTATTGTTCTATTTTTCTTAATTGAAAGTGCCTTTATTAACTAAACAATACCAAATTTACATAGCCAGTGAGAGCTATAAGGACTTAAATAGTAAATAAATAAAAAAACATTAAAATACCTCAACAAAGTATTCAGTTTAATACAAATAACTTTAATTCTATTTAAACTGTGTATATTTAGTTAGGTAACCAATCTGAGCGTGAAAACAAAGATTGCGAGATAATGCGTCCTGTGATTAAGCGGACGAAAATAGAACGGCGCATGCGCAGCGCCTGGACTCCAGGAATGCGGGCTTTTGTTTTACTTTTTACATCTATTATATGGAAACTAAACAGAAGACTTTACTGGCTTTTTATCTCTTTGCCTTGAGATTAGCGATAAACAGTGAGGTAAGATGATGAGATTAAACGAGATATGTGCGACCATAAAAAAAGTTAAAACTTATTTTTTAACGTCTTTAAAAGCAAGACGTTCTCAATTCGAAGGATTTTTAGTACGTTTGTTACAATTATATCCCCGATTATTGTGAATCGAGTGTACCTCAGAGTTGGTCCCATAGAAATTTAATTAATGTCGGTTCCTTTTTAAATTATTGTACACACAAATGTAAAATATTTCGGTATAAAACATAAACACTTTTTAAATCAATGCCACAAAGTTCTGAGATAGATAAGGAACCTAAATAAAAGTAATAAATGCACAAAAAAATAGGTACGTACATATATTACTACGTAGATATGTTGCACTTGATATTGTTACTGATCGAACAATACAATAAAACTTTATATTTAAATTTAAAATACTAAATTCATAAAAAATAAACAAATTAATTCATTCTTAGAAAAATCATTATCATATCCAAGAGAACTAGTTTTCATTTGTTTTACAAATTATAATTAATAATTCAGACACACGTTTTTTATAGCTTTTGTTAGAAATAATTAAGCGTTGATACTTTTATTGTATTTTGGAATTCTTTTGAACTACTGGTCGTGGGAATGAGATTATCCGATAATATTAATCTTAATTAATGAGATTGTAGAAATCAAATGGATTTGAATGGAAATATACAGAAAAAACTAATAGAATCAAATGTATAATGTTACAGACCCATGAAGCTGTGAGAACCTTAATTAATTGAGGGTATTAGTTGCGAATTAAATTATTTAAGCAATATAAAGAAAACGGCAGAAAGAATTATAAAATTTCAGACATTATTAAATACTTTTTAGTTCAAATGCCAGACAATGCAATCTTCAACTCTGCGTCACTCAGTATGTGGGAGTATGTTGGTGCAGTTAATTTGGTTTCATTATTGTTCTTAGTGAAACGTAAATCTCATGCAATTAGCCATGTAAGTCTCTCGTAATTAAAGGAAACAATTACTTCGGGTAATGTTGTTATATAACCTACTTGTTACTTAAATTACGTTACCTATTTATTAATGAAAATAAAACAATAGAAAAGATTGTCACGATTCCATATAGGCACCTAAATAAAAAAAAGTAATGCATTTCATTTAAAATTGTTTTTTTAATCTTTTACTCGTGCTATTGTAAAGTAGTTCGAATAGGGTATCAAAAAAATAAACTCAAGGTGTTTTAAATCCCTGAATGTGCTCATATACGAACAACTAAAATTGAGCAATACTTGTCAAGTCCTATTCAATTTTGTATTGCTATACATTGCTAGGTGTTGGCGGGATATTAATTTTAACCAAATTGCCAATAATCGCGCAATTAAATAAAAATAAAATAAAATAATCTTTATTTCGGACTATTAATACATCCATAGGTGTTAGTAAGAACAAATCTTAAAACTATGTTAGTATTTGGTTACAAGCCTATTGTTGGAGATACATCTTCGCACAATATCGTAAACTATAGGTGAATCGTACCTCCCTGCAATGGTTTTCATGATGGAGTTGGAACTGGCCCGCACTCTGCAGAGCAGCGAGGCAGACTTCTGTCTGATGATGGCATGGAAGCCATCAACGTGTGCTTGTGCGAACATGCCAGAAGCACTGCAGAAACGGGGCAGTCCCATCAACATCCTAAACCCATTATTATATTGGACGCGCAAGGCGCTGAGAGTCCGCAAAGTATAGTTGGTCCACAGGCTGCACGTGTAAAACACCTGACAATAAGCTTTAAGAAGCGTTACTTTAACTTGTTTGCTACAACGTGCAAACCTGCGTGCCAACATGTTACATCGAACTGCCAGCGCCCTACGTTCTCGCTCAATATCTACATGATCCTTAAGGTCATCAGTCACGTAATGTCCCAGATATTTGAATTGATAAACACGATTTAGTTCATTATTGTTAAGCCTAATTGCAGGTACATAATCTGGACATTTACCACCAACCGCCTTAAAGACCATGAATTCGCTCTTAGCAACATTGTACCGTAGGCCATGTGTCTGAGCATAGGACTCACAACACGTTAGTAACTCCCTGAGCGATCTGACCGTTGGGCTCAGCAGCACCATGTCGTCAGCATAACTGATGTTATTAATACTGCAGTCATCGATGCGACAGCCAATTTTCTTATTGCTGAGCTCAACGATCAGATCGTTAATATAGAGGTTAAAGAGTTTTGGTGAGGTTATTCCTCCCTGCCTTACACCGCATTCTAAACCATACGGCACAGATAACTTGTCGGCCCATCTCACATTATTCATCTGATTATGGTACCAGTACTGAAGAATACGTAACAGTTCAGCCGGTACTTTTCTCTCCCGTAGCTTATCCCACATGACATCATATGAGACGAGGTCAAAGGCACGGGAAAGGTCTAGAAAACACGCGTAAACTGGGGTTCGACGCCTAGTGTAATATTGCACGGTATGCTTCAGACCGAGAATCGCGCTTTCAGTGCATAGATTATTGCGGAACCCGAACTGAGCATCGTGCAGTTGCAATAAATTTTCCAATCTTGCGTCCAGCTGACTGTCAAGCACCTTCGCGATAATAGTAGCTAGGGAGATGGGTCGATATTTGCACTTATCTGATATGTCACCCGTTTTGTTTTTTATAATAGGTACAACAATAGTCCGCATGAGATCATGAGGGAGGTACGAATGAGACATACACAAAGAGTAAAATCAGAAATTAATTGCGCAAATTTGTGTAAGTACATGCAAAAATATGCAAACCTAATAAACTTCAGATGTATTTATTTTAACAAAAAATCTTAATGGATATTACAGTAACAATACTGTTACAATATTTCCTTAAGCATTTAGTAGCAATCAATGTATTAATAAATACTATTATACTCAAGTAATTTATTTGTAATGTACCTATATTAAACTATTTTCTCTCATGAAAATAAACATCGGTTATAAATTACATGCAAATTGCGGTTGTAATTTTGAACTAATAGACGAAGTATCAACAACTTTACAAATCTATACTTATACTAATATATAAATCTGAAGAGTTTGTTTGTTTGTTTATTTGTTTGTTTGTTTGAACGCGCTAATCTCAGGAACTACTGGTTCGATTTGAAAAAATCTTTCAGTGTTGGATAGCCCATTTATTGAGGAAGGCTATAGGCTATATAACATTACGCTGCGACCAAAAGGAGCGGAGCATAAATGAAAAATGTTGCAAAAATGAAAAACCGTTGAAACTAAAACACGCGAATAAAGTCGCGGGGGACAGCTATTTATAGTATCTGTCATTTATATATTTCAAGCAAATAAATAATACATGTGTTTTCATGCTTATGTACAACTGATTATATAGATATAGAGACTTTTACACCAAAAGCACCTTTATCTCAAAGCTGTAAAGTTCAGTCTTCCAAATGCATTGTTACCACGGAAATGAAGCAATGATTATAAAAAAAAGTTTCCCTTTACGAAGAGGAAAATGTGTATGGGTTTTTTAACTATCTAATTTATCTGTTGGTTCAGAAAACATTCAAGATAATGACAGTATCGTGTACTATTTTCCTGCTTTGACAGTTAATTAGTAGACAGGACAATATCGAACTATAGATAAGCAACAGTACCTATTTTAGTATTATACGTACTTACCAAGTTATATGCCCATGCGACGTGATTCTCCAAATAACGTGAAGGAACATGGTATTCTTGGTCATTGTCCATGGCTTTTACTATATTATCACAAATATAGGATCAATATTAAACTACACTGTAGACTTAATTGACTTACTTAAATTTATTTTTATCAGCCTGTGCTGTCCCACTGCTGGGCAAAGACCTCCCTCCATTCTTTCCAATTTTCAAGGAAAATATCCAATTCGTCCCACCATGCCGTCTCCTTTGTGGTCTGCTGCGACTAGATATTTTGGGGAACTAATCCTGACATAAACGAGCCCATTGCTCGATTGGCATGCGGCAGACAGGTCCATCCCAGTCCCAGTTTACTTGAGCAGCCTTTATTTGCAGCAGGTATATGTTAATTAAATTATATGTAAGTAAGTATTTGTTAAATCATGTAAACAAACATAACAAGGATAGCGGAAACTTAGTAAAGCATCTCGAATTTAACAATCGATCAAAAAGGTCGTTCCTTGAAACCTAAGGCGTGCGGAAACCCTGTTTTAATCAGTTTGGCAACAAAACAATGTCAAGGTGTGAATGCATCATCAGTATTCTTGCATTTGCACGTCTCTAGACATTTCCTCAGTACAATGTAGCCTTAGGGGATCGAGGAAACAAGTGAAGCGCGCATTTAATGCACTGCGTAAAAAACATGTTCATTTCCCTGAAGGGATAGTAGATAGTAGCTAATGTTTACCAATATTTCACTAGTTATTGATAATAATGCAACTTATACCTACTTAGATGATTAAAAATTAAGTAAGTACGATCGACTAATTACACAAACACACAGAGATGTGGCAACCTCGATATCTGAGCAATCAGAAGTTTAAAAAGTTGACAAACTAAAAAGTATCCAGGTTCATCTTACAGATTAGTAGCTATTTAATATACTAATTACGTATGTATGGTTTAATTGGCAGTGTTAGCTCTTAAAAATTGAAACGCTTTTAAAGGCTTTATCACTGTAATCAATTAGAGTTCCAGATATTACCCAATTAAACAAACTTCAGCTTTGTTATACTAGTATAGAGACGAACTAACAGCACACCTCTATTTACAATTGCAAAATAACTTACGATACGCTTTTGATATGAACAATTCATTAATATTAATATACTGATTGATTAGCTACACATACATATTATGTAAACAAACGTATGACAATTTGATCATAATATCGACAGACGTTGTCATTTCTTACACATTTGTAATTTGTGGCTGTGTGCCTTTATTTTTAGACTTAGGCCGACCATACACGAACTACTTAATCTGCATGGTGAACTACATATTTCTATGTACACGGAGTGAGTGCTTTGAGCTATCGACAAAACCAAAAGGGAGTCGCACATGACGAGCGCGAGCGGACTAGCTAACTGCTTGACCAGTCCGTGTGTAAATAAATAATAAATGTGGACAACATCACATACATTGCTCGGAACAAAAGTAAGTAGCTAAAACACTTGTGTTATGGAATCAGAGACAACGAAGAGTACCACAAACATACATCCCGAAACAATGTAGAAAAGTGGTTTTCTACATTGACCCGTCCGGTGATCGAACCCGGGACCTCAGAGCTGGCGACATCTTGAAAACCGGTGTGTACGCCACTCGATCACAGAGGTTGTCAATACGCGGAGGGCGACCTTAGAATGTTAGTACATGTGTAATGTACGCTTGAGCGAATACTATGCATGAGTTCATCCCCTAATATCTCGTAATTATGGCCGGTGTAACTCATTAATTCTATATTGTCGACGAATACTTGATACACAATACATACAATTTAAAAAGACAATAAAAGGTTGTCAATGCGATCTTACTACCATCTGTTACGAATATTCCTTTATTTTTTGTTTGGACTTTGTTAAGGAATATTATGTCTGAGTAGAAGTCCGTTTTGTTTTTAAGTCTGGCTCTCAAGGGATAAACAATATCTAAACAATAAATAGACGTACTTAAAAGTAAAACCACGAACACATCTGGTGATAATAATTATGACTATAACCTTACACATTGTTTCGTTTATTTAGACGGCTCATAAGTAATGATATTTTGTTTTCACTTTTAACAAAATTCTATGATATATCAATGTATACCCTACCTAACAAATCCTAGATGGATAAAACATTTGACAATTGTGTATTATGTAATAATAACTGCATTTAAATTGTAACGTACGCACGTTTCTAATGGGATTAAAATTAATAAACACATAATAATGTTCATTTATTAGCAATTACTGATCTTTGTGTTAATTAGAACATAATGTTGTTGCAATTTGCACATACTACTGGTATCCTTCCTATCGTATTACCTTACTAGCTGTCCCCCGCGACTTTGTTCGCGTGTTTTAGTTTCAACGGCTTTTCATTTTTGCAACATTTTTCATTTATGCTACGCTCCTATTGGTCGTAGCGATATGTTACATAGCCTTTCTCAATAAACGGACTATCCAATACAAAAAGATTTTTTCAATTCGAACCAGTAGTTCCTGAGATGAAAGAACAATACCCCGTCTCTGCCTTGCCGGGGTCATAAACAACCTGGTTATATAAACCAAGAACCAAACCGGGTTTAAGGAAATTATATTTTTAATCTATTTTCCTTAGGACCATAAGAAAATATAATTTTACCAGATTCTGACACTTTTTTTACCCACATGTACCAGGCTGGCATAAACTTCGCACGCCATGAGGTCGCTATAAACTCGACGTCCATAGAATACTGATGTGAAGCAGTCACGAGCTGCAGGACCTTTGAGCATACGAGATGACGCGCATACCAATCATGGTAATATGGTAACGTTCATGGTAATCAATGGTAATTTAGTGCTGTTAATGTGATGCGTAACTTGTCTTGTTACTTAATTTTAATGTTGCAGGAAACTTTTTAATCGATTGTGATCTAGCGAAGCCATTTGTAACATAAAACTTTTTTGTATGTGTAGTGAAGAACACTGCATGGAATCTTTTATATGTAAATTGATAGCTAATATTAGTATTTTATATTAATAAAGTGTCAATTCATGAGAAAAACAAACATAATTTTATGAATACTAGACTTGTAGCCACACTTCGAGCACACTCCTTTTTTTACATGAAAGAAACTATTGCTTATAATGAAGTCTCATAACTAAAGCTTATTTTATAAAGTTCTATATCCTTTTTACACAACGGAAAAGGCCAAAAGTGAAAGACACGGAAATAAAACCAAAAATCAAAAAAAGTGTTCTTATAAATAAGGCTGCGTTACAAAAGACATCAACGAGCTACTTGTACAGTTTTGTTAAATGCGTAATAAGTTCGAAGGACATTCACACGCTTAAAAATATTACTGGTTATACTTGTTTTGCGCGTTGTAGACTTTAGATAGACGATAATTAAAGCGAAAATATCATTCATCTTTTAATTATCAGACATTTATTTAAATAACCAAAAAATTTATAACTTAATTATATTTACAAATATAATATTTGCATCATCATCATTCTAAAGTAAGCTAGCTAGTAGAATAACTAGAAAGAACCGAGAAATGTAGTACAGACATGGCTTATATCTAACAGCAAATGAATGTTTACTTTTTGAATCACCAATCATAAGTAGGCATGGGATGCATAATTGATTAATTGGCATGTCTCGTCATACGTCTTTCACGCCCCACATAACATACTGATCGTTTGTGGCACCACACTATTTCTGAACTAGACATTACTTGGTGACAAAAAATATTGAGTCTTCAATTAAGGTGCGCTTACATGGACAACAAAAATGTATGTAGGTACCTATTTATAGAGTTAAAAAAAAAAAAACAAAATAATTATGACTTTTCGAGCTGACAGGGTCATTATAGCAATATCGCTTCATGGAACGCTACAGGTTTTGTGAGAATTCGTGTTTTTTTTAAGGTATAAATAATTAAATAATAAATAAACATGGAGTAATATAGAGCAACTAGATGACATAATAATGTATACACTAAATTTTTTAGTTAAAATGTATTTTATAGATATTCTATGATTATTAAAATTCCTTCAGATGCTACATGAGGTGGTCCTAATTACTCCAGATTGAATCTTTAATGTTGCCGACAAATATTAGTCAAAATTGCCCGTTTTAACGTATCATAAGGCTTTTAGAAAGTAACCTAAGAAATCAGCACGCATTATATCATGTGTCTGTCTGGTTTTTAATAGTTTAGGCCGATCTTTATGCTCTACTAAACACAATTAAGAAAATATTGTTTACTAATTAATTAACAAGTAGCTTCACTACTAGTTTAATGCCGTTATTTGTAATTATCGCTAATTACAAATAACGGCATTAAGCGGGTCGCCCCGCTTCGACTTTACCCGGGTAGCACATCAATAAAGCCTATGTTCATCATCATCATCCACAGCCTTTGACATCCCACTGCTGGGCATATGACCTCTTTTTTCACGTGCCATTCTCTCCGGTCCTGTGCTAGTCTCATCCCGATTTGACCCGAAACTTTTATTATGTCGTCGACCTATCTTGCTCCCGGACGACCGATATTACTCAGGGACAATGTAGCATTCTAATGGTGAAAGAATTTTTAATAACGGTCCAATAGTTTTAGAGTTTATTTGTTACAAACACACACATCTTTCATTTTTATAATATTTGTATAGATAGTACCTACTCTAGAATATGAGTCAAGGATTGAATGATTAAATGTAATTGATAACCTTTTTGCTCACCAAAATTTAAATCTGTTTTGATCGTTAACAAATAAAATGATTTAAATTGTATTTAAAGTATTACTTATGCATATATTATAATAATATAGGAACCGGGCTTTAGAGTAATCATGAACGATGTAGTGCATTTTAAAAACAGAAATCATCAATGGCTGAATATTTTTTTTTTTTTTTTAAAAAACGACTCCCGCACTAAGGAATTTCATCCTTGTGTCGCGGGGGGTTTCACAAACATTCAAATCACATGCACAAAGAACACCCAGACTTGAAACAAGCATTTGTGGGTCACACAAATGCTTGTCCCATGCGGGGATCGAACCCGCGGCACGTCGCGCACAGAGGTAATTGGCGTGGTGACCTATACCACTCGGCTATCCGTGCAGTCAAAAAGTATGATCTTTACAATTACATAGATAACAAGTTGTGAATGATACGATAAGACAATAATAATATTCTAATGATGCTGTCCTTTCTTGTTGAATATTTAATCTTTAAACTTAAAGTATTCGTATATTACGAAGGGTTAATAAACGTCGTTCTTTTTCTTCGTTTTGTGATAAGTTTAAATGCCTTTATTGCAGTTATTTATTGACTAATTGGTAAATATCTCCCTGCGACTACTGATGCGTTGAACCGACTAACTACCAAGGCCTAATTTTTTTCCTTTTTACTATTTGTATTTAATCCTTACTAATATTATAAATGCGAAAGTAACTCTGTCTGTCTATCGCGCTTTCACGTCATAACTACTGAACCGATTTAAATGAAATTTGGTACACAGATAGTCTAGAGCCTGAGAAAGGAAAGGCTATAACCGATATCCACGCGGGCGGAGCCGCGGAAACAGCTAGTTACATATATTTGCTCCGCATGCGTTAATGCGTAACAAATAATAAAATAATATTATACATCTCCCTTTTCAAATAACTCCTTTTTAAATAACGCCTTCTTAAATAGGCCAGTCTAGTTCGACACTCAGTCAAAAACTTGATGATTATTTTAGAATTTGCACTGACTACAGTTTTATATGTAGGTGATTGATCTTTATAACAAATTGATATCCGATTCGGATTAGACTATTTTTTGTAACATGTGTCATGCGTGAAAGCGTGTCATGATTAAATAAATCTAAAAACAGAATCAGGTCGCTTTGTTTGTGAAGACATTAGACTACCCATCAATTAATGAAAGATGTACGACAACACCGACTTAGTTTAGTTAGTTTAGCTAGGCTGTTTCCCGCACTTAGCCTCTTGATTGGGCCGTTGCAAGTGATCAATCGAGATGAATTTTATTTGCCTATTTATTCATTGATGGGTTAACTTGCTAGCTAGAAAGTATGTGTTTTATTCTGAACGGATCGAAACGAAACTACATAAATGTTGAGAATGTCAATTATTAAAGAGTAGGTAAAAAGTACAATGTATGTATGTGTTCTATAGATTATTTTTTGTTAACTATAATGTATTTACGTTTTTCTTTCTTAGAAATAATATTAACTTAGGAGCTAAACAGGCAGACGTAGATTTTCTTTGTATAGCGGAAAGTTCCAATCAGCCTTTCAGAGTATCAGAATTCGTCATTGAAAGCGGCTTCTAGTTAAAACAGTAATTTATTAGATAATTGATATCCAATTTTTCGCATCAATTATTCGACACTTAACATAAGTGTCTTTGCACTAAGAGAGTCAATATCTTATTACATCACTAGCTAAATCATAGGATATATCGCTTGGCAAAGCGATCTCCAGCGATACCCAGACCGTTAGGTCTGGCTTTGAATTTTAGTGTCGAATAAATGATGCGAAAAATTTCCTTAAAATAAAAATTGAGGTATTTTAAGCAGAAATTTTAAATTTATTCCTGACTGGCAAACCACCAAACGGGCTTTAAATATGAAGGACCGTTGGTACTGAAGTTTTTTTCCAAATCTGACAAACAATTAATTCTGGAACATTCAATCAGACCCCAAAAAAATCATGAGTCAACAAACGACAAGCTATTTTTAAATTAATTTCGTGGGAGGTAATTGTTCCACCTGCATGATCTAATTTCACGTGCCAACCGTTACTGAAACACTAACTATAGACTGCTAAGTTTATGCACGCGTACGATAATAGGCTCGGTCAACACCCCGCAGATAAATGAAGGCTATCTACTTATATGTACCTTAGTACTTGGTAAAAGTAAATGCACGCGACTTCATTGTCAGTATTCTTAATATAATGTAAAGGAATCCGATCCCATTTAATAATAAATGCTACACGGGAATTCCAAATTCCAAATTCAGAAAAAATCGTAGATTTTATATACAGATATTCGTATATTTTTTAATGGATATCGCTACGAAGGAGATTGCGGAGCGAACTTGACTCCTTTTCAAAATCATACACAACCAAGACCTGAATAATTGGCAGAAGGAAAGGGCCTTCGCCCTGTAGTAGGACAATAATGGCTAAAATAAATAAATAATAATAAATACTATCGTTAAAAATATATAATGTATTAATTTCTTGATGCACTGACATATTTTGAACAAATACTATGTTACCGATACCTAATAGGAACTTTTCCCTAGTTTCTACTCTCATAGTTCTGCAACAGCTGCCTTAGTAGTTGTAAAGAATAAACAATTTTGCGAGAATTTACAACAAGTTAAATCTGTAATTTAAAACAAAACTTTCTTTTCAAAGATATATTAAGTTAGCATAGTTGTATAATTTAATTAGATCGCCATGCAGCCTGTTTTGCACCGATAAAATAAATACATAAAAATGGTAATAAAGGAATACAAATTCAAGGATATTTAAAGATTAAATAGATTTAACTTTTGAAAGGAATTTAATCAATTGTTTACTTACCAGTTTTGCAAAATTACAAATTGAATTATTCATAAATATTTAAAAGTACAACAATAAAATATTTATCTAAGGTTAAAATTAAACTGATATAACAGCCTTGCAACATTTTTGTAGCTTTATTTTTTGTCGAGATACTTATCAAGTTCCGTTCCGATAACGAAAACCACTACAACTAAATATGTTTCCACTATTTGATATGTTTAAATATATGAATATAAAATATATATTACAGTATCACAGTACACTGAATATAATTAAAATTTGGATATAAAAAGTTGAGCGATGAGGTTTGGTGTATTTAAGAAAATAATTATAATACCTTTCTAATTTAATTATTATTATTTTTAATAAAGATTTTGAAGACGCAATAAAAGAAATATAAGTCTTTAACTCTTCCTTTCTATTTATTACATAAAAGGTTATCATTTCATTTAATAGTTAAAGAACGAAAAAACAAAAATATAAAGGCTAAACTAATACCTAATTGTATAATATTAGGCATATTATATTAGGCATTAGGTCTCAAAAATTATAAAAAATACAGATTTAACTCTAGGTAGAGCCACACTCTACCTAGAATTTTAAGTTTCATTTAATCATTCTCAGCCTGCAAATAGTAATATTATGGTCTTTACTTTATTTCATAATGAAACATGATAGAATAAACATTTAAGTATTATAGTATCTATTTTAATTAACAGGGATGTTTCCTGGGTATGAAAAGTTAAAATCTATTTAGTCCGTCAGTTAGATAATAAAAAAATATTAGACACGTATTTTTTCTTTTATCAAAACAATAAAAAAATACAAAGATACACCGCTTTAAAATTTCGGAGCGGGGGTTTATGACGCTACGCCTCGCTAAAAATCGTAGCGAGGAGTGACGTCACGCGTAACTTCAGTTCTCTGTATTTTGATCATTTTTTGTTTGCAGGAAAAAAGAAAAAATACGTGTCCAATAAAATTCATTAATCTACAAGACGGACATTAAAAAGAAAAATAGGAAACAGGCCCATTGTACTATTTACTTTAATTAACCATTAAAAGCGTACCTATGTATTTGTTATGCAAAAGCGCTAATCTCAAAATCCTGTATACTTAACCTTTCACCAGTGCAGTGTAAACAAAACGCGCTCCACGCTGAAATCCTATTCGATTTCTTTATCTTTACTGGCGTGCTTTTAAACATGGCATCGAGCGGGTGCCGCCGCTTAGTACACTCGCAACCGGTGACGGGAGCACGCGTCAACGCGTTCGATAACAAATTACGGACAATCATAAATAAAACTTAATAAAAAAAAACAAATACACGTGCGGAAAGAAATCACATACAAGTTTTTTAAAGTTCACGTGATTTTAAATCGAAAAGCGCGTGTGTTTCATTCGTGTGGATGTTAGCTAGCCGGCGTCACGGAGCATTCTACATACGTATTGGTCAAGGTTCGTATATAGATTATAAACATATTTGTGTGAAATTGTGTGTTTTATCCTGAATTCGTTCACGTGTGCTTCGGGTGAGTGACATCTAGGCACGTCTAGTTGCAGCTTTATTTATACACACGAGAGCGCTAGGATGCGCGGCCGCAACTATTTTTGGTTCACGAAACGTTCACACCTATATTCTAAACTTCATTCTCATGTTACAAAATAATAGAAAGTTATAAAAATATTTGAACATACGAACACAATTATTTTCTGTGTCGACTATTTTATGATTTTCGAATTTTCGCGTAAGATTTTGCTTTCGAGTGTACCCAAATAAACAGGACGTGTGCCAAAAAAATATATGTAAAAACTGAATTGAACACTTGTATGGCTCATTGTAAATAATAATATAATTTCCTATTGTTTTTGCAGAAACCTAAATAATTTGCATCCGGATATTTCCAAACCGGTGTTTTGTACTAAATACCAATGAAGTGTGAAATTTAACGTATAATTACGCTTATTACCATTTTACAAAGCAAAAAAACAATACATTAAAAGGATGTATTTTATTTAAATTCTATGAATGTGTATTGTCTTATCTGAATTATTAAAAATATGAGAAATGAGGAGACTTTAAATTTTTAAACGTTTAGTTAATAAGTTTATTTACTTCTAAGAAACTACTTGTAACAATTTAACTAATATTTTCAAGAGTAGAATTACGGAAATTCATAAAAACAGACTCTGAAAATAAATGAAATATACAAGGGTTAAGGGAAACGAAAACAATTTATATTCATGTGCGAAGCAATGAATATCGCATAAATAAATGTAAATGCAACATTTTATATCCAACTATCTTTTACTCGCCACATCACCCGCGTAGTACGCCAATAATCACAATTTCTTTAGGTACTTTTTACTTGTTCAACGTTTTAATCAAATTTGGTTCAGCCGTTTTAGAGATGAACAGGAACTACGAGATAGAGGAAAGTTTATTATAACTGGCGTAGAAATTATGATTCTTATTACTACACCGATATCTAGATAAAGTTTTGTTTAAAGAACATCGCAATATTACGATACTATACTACCTATTAAAACTAACTCTAAAGAGATCACCTAAATTATCTTATTTTATTACAATAACTTCTTTACCTTAAACGAAATGTTTATTGTATGGTTTGAACAGATGGAGATATTACCATCTAACCGCATTCAAAGCCAACAAGAATACCTTCATTATGATATAGTACAGATCCATTCAAAAATTTTATATGTTAGTTTATAGGAAGTCTACCTATAGGACAATATACATCTAACTTATTATATGCAATAACAACATTATAAATTTATTTTAATAATAAATTTATAATATTAACTACACTTATTTTTTTTTAATCGTTACGTTCTATTTATCAAAAAGAACGTGTACAAGTAACTACCTAAATTATTTTTATTATGATTTGGAAGCAGGATAGTCATTACTTATTCATTAAGGAAATTCACGATTAATAATACTGCATACAAGCAAATTATGTACATACTTTCACACATAAATTATATTCATCAAAGTAAAATAAAAACAGTATTTGACCATTTAATTAAAGGATACAGATTAACTCATTCAAAAAACGAATTAACACAATTCGCACAAAAAAAACTATAATAGTGAATTATAACCGGCCAGAATCCAGTTTTTTTTTTAATGTCGCATTAATGACAAAGCTTAAAACAGACCGAGAACTGAGTTAATAAAAAATAACTAGTTTTTGTGAACGTACTCGTACTGAATAACGTTGATTTAAAGATTTTTGGGCGTGACCCGCCCCGCGACCTTATGTGACGCAGATGACATGTGAATTTACAATAACATTAAACAATATTTTATATAACATGTCATGTACGTATAATATACGCTTATGTAACATTGTATTTGACTAGATTTTAGACGCATAAACAGCCGTTTTGTCACTCAGCAAAAACGCGGCAGTAATAGATTATTGAAATCGGATAAGTAGTTTCGAAGATCTTCGTATCTAAACTTACTAACTCTATTTTATTAAAAATAAAGTGTGAATTTGCATGTATAATCCAGCGATATATTTGTTACCTGGTAATTCGCGTAAATTTTTGTTATTCGCTTAACATCAAGCTACAATAGTAATTTCTTTAAATGTATTGTGTGGTTAGCTGTACACATGACATATGCAAATAATAAACCGGAACATTTACCATAATTAATGAAGAAACACTTTCGAAATATCACATGACTTGGGAAATACAAACGAAATAAATTGTTATTTTAGTTACAACATGACATGACTAGGACTATCAATGACATGATTATTTATTTGTATAACTTCATTTTAGTAACATTAACTATAGTTTCTTGTTTACTTGATTTAGATAACAGACTGTCCCAAAAAGATAACCAACACATTTTAAATTGTTTCCCAGAACACTGCAATTTTGTTGTTAAAACACATTTTGTTTTATAAACACATTTTTTTCCAACGCTTAACTGCGCATGCGTAGGATTAAGAATACTGAATTACAACATGACTAATGTTATCAGTCATCTAAGACTGGATTAATTATCTAAAACTTTAATTCCCGAATCTATTTGTAAACAAAATAGTGACCAGTTGCAGTAAACAGAATGATGTCCACATAAGACTACTTTTTAAAGTGTCATACCCGAATCGTGCCAACATGAACATATTATTAAGCTTCCGCTGTCCGACCGTCTGTCCGTCCGTCAGTTCGTTTGTCAGCGGGCTGTATCTGAAAGAAAGAGTTAAAATTTTCACAGTGTATATTTCTGTTGGCCATATAACAACAAATAATAAAAATCAATTAATAATTAAAAATTCAAAAGGGCTTCATAAAATGGTAGGAAACACTTCATCCACGACCCCGACTCTCACTTGTTCGTTTTATTTAAACCCTCACGATACAGAGTAAAAAAATATATAAATATTAGTTAGTAGATAAAATTTGTGGTAATTTGGGATTCCCCACATGAGCAATGCACCGTAATACTGTTAGTCGAGGGGGAAACCGCGAGGTGTGGGTTAAATACTGCACCCTTCACATCGACAACCTTTTAATGTTTGTATACTCGACGGTCACTAAATGACACTCCCTTTTTTCGTTATAAATATAGCAAAGATATATTCCACTTAATTTTTTTAGATCAATAGTGAGGTCTCTTTAGTTAAACTGTTTGTAAGTTACAATTTTGGACGAGCAGAAATATAGCAAAGATATATTCTACTTTATTTTTTTAGATCAATAGTGAGGTCTCTTTAGTTAAACTGTTTGTAAGTTACAATTTTGGACGAGCTGAAATGTAAGGATTACATCGTGTGCGGATTAGACATGGATTAAAATTATGTAACTCGCGCTTGATTTGCCCAGCAGATGATTACGTATGACTAGATTCTAATAGCACGTGTATGATTTTACATGTGTAACTGTGTCCAATCGAGGGTAGAGGCTTTCTCATAGAAAAATAACAATTAATTTTAGATAAAATTGACATCTATGAATTCATTGTATAAACTTACAAAATCACTTAATAAATCTATGATCATTAATAAATAGTTTCTGCTTTAAACAAACTCCAAAAAGCCTATATAGATTAGAGGCCCTTATTTATTTACAACTAGATTTGCAAGGGAGTTTGTCGGTCATCGCGGCAAAACCAAATTTCATCAAAATCGGCTGTGTGGTTTAGCCGGTAAAAGCGTTACAGACAGACTGACAGATAGACAGACAGAATTACTTTCGTAATTAAGGATTTTTTTAGGCTCAGACATGTTAAGTCTAATAATGTTTTAAATCTGCACAAAGGTGTTCGTCTAAATAATGTATGTTTAATTAACTAATTATATAGTTATGATACTTGCTTAAACAGAGCTCTGTTTACTAGATATTAATTAATCCATTAGTCTAACAATTAATCTACTTTTTAGGTTATGAAGGTCAACTAGGCCGACAGTCTAGACAGGCTTTTGTTTAGATTGGTTTACTGATTAAAATTATACATTGCCCAAATTATCTGAAAATTCAAGAATTAAAAATATAACAGCAACGAAATACGTATTTTAAACTAGTGATAACGATAATAAATTAAGTCAACCTTTAAACCAAAATTAATTATCACAGAAAAATTAAATTGCTAACTTACACTCTGGTTGTGGCTTAATTAACACACTGTATTCGAACATCTTATATCTGATACTGAAATATCAATCTGTATAAAATTAATTAATTGAGAAACGACTGAACAGTTTTGAGGCGGACCAATCAATTAACTTGGAACGAAACTTTATCTGACAATTGCCATGACGGAATAACTACATGGAGGATGATTATAAACTGCAAAAACATTTAATAGTCGAATGGCGTCAAGACCAACTAAGAATAACTACATTTCAATTAACACCGGGGATTTTTTAATAGATTGCTGTTATTTCGTAGTAATTACCGACACTTCCCTGTAAAGATATCATCTATGTTCGATAAATATAGTTATTTAATGAATGTAAATAGTTTCATATTTTCCTTACAAATCTTTGACGTGGAAAACGGTTCGCACAACTAGGAAATTTCATTAAACTTTGCAACTAATTACGTAGTCGAAATAGTGTAATAAAGGACCGGTTTTTATGTAAAAAAATGCAATGTTAATTAACAATTGAATATGAACTTATTTTCTAGTTGAACACTTTTGTTGATTATCGTTTTATATTGTTTTTCGGCAAAACGCCAACCATTTGACATTAATCGAGCATTCATTGATGGGTATGTACAGTGTCACCTTTAAACAATACCTACGAGCTAGTCTAGACGATTGTGATTAAATTAAAATTTTGATACTTAACCGCCTACGAATTCTACTGTAAACTAATATTATGAAGTTTGAGTTTGTAATTGTGAATGTATGTATGTTTGTTACACTTTCATGCAAAATCTACTGAACGGATTTAGATGAATTTTAGCATAAATATAGTTTATAACTTTAATTAACATATAGAATAATATTTATCCTGATAATTTTACAGGAACAGGAATTAAGAGGGTAAAGCTAAACGCTTCTAGTAGCTTAAAACTAAAAACAGTACATAACTGTTAATATTTTTATTTAACTACTATTTAATATTAATTTCTATATTTATTATAAGTAGGAAGTAATGACTAGCTATAAAACTGAACTAAAAGCGTCTTGATACGGTATTGCCGAATACGCAATATTACATGATTCGCCAATTGATTACTATATGACGACTTTGACCGTGACATTAGCAATGTCGCCTAATTTGCGATATTACCCCGGACGTATTGATCCGACGATAAATATAGTTTTTATTATAAATGTAAATTTTCTGCAAGAGATTTTTATTTAAGTTTTTAGTTCAGCTAAATTACACGGATTACTACGCTTTTTAAAAATACAGTGACGGAAGCAAAAGATCATGTAAGTGTTTTGAATACACGTTCGAAATGTTTTGTATTATCCCCTTCATAAACTGAAAAATAGTCTCTAAATAGTACTATGTAACTGTGGTGAAGCGTGCCTTCTGATAAATAAATAAAGACGCCGCCTCATTCATAATTTTGAAATATTATCTTTAAAAAAAGAGCACCCTAAACTGATATGTATGGCGCTAATTCTCGGAAACCCCGACCCTAGCGTGGGACACTGAAAAAAAACTGAGCCTTTGAGAACAAACATTGTAATGTTTGGCGCCAAATTCTATGGGGTGTAAAAGGTCCATTCAATTCTATTTTTGAATTACACACCGCCAAAGACAAGGTTATTTTTTTTCTCGACTATTAGGGATTATGAATAGGACTCATTAGATCAGAAACTAAACGATAATTACTTCGTAGAGTTTAGGGAGAGACTTTTAAAAAAACTGTTTTGTATTACCATGCATCATTGTACACATTTTTAATCTTTCAAAGCGGATAAACGGCAGTACACAATAGCTAGATATGCTTGTGTTTAGCGGCGTGTGAAAACCAAACAAGGACACGATGTCAACACTAATCATCAATTTGTAGTATGCGGACAAGTTAAACATATGATAAAAAATCAGAATCAAATAAAGGATGTGACGATTATCGAACGTGTATCGATATTTAATTAGCAAAATTGTGTGAGACGAGCCTATATTTAGCCAATGGCAGTCGGTCTAAATCAGAAGATCCTGATTGTAAAAATTTCAAGTGTAGGTAGGTAGTTTAAATCGTAAATAACTTGACAGTCATAAATGTGTTTACAATCTGTATCTAATCTTTTATTAAATTCGTTTTACATTTGCTTGCTTCCGTGGATGTTTGACGTTGAGTTTATCTTAGCAATATAAATACTAAATTGCATTTATCTTAATATATTAGCGTCGTATCTTTTTATCGTAGGTAAACATTACTGACGTTTTCGTTTTGTAATAGGTATAGGTACAACGACTACATTAAAAAAAATACTTTAAATTAAATAAAGTTTTACTTTTAAAAAATATTCTAAAAGTGGTTCTATATTTTGTTTGGATAGATGGATATTTGTTCCTCAAACACGATAAAATGGCAGAACGGATTTGAATGAAATTTGGCACATTGATAGTTAATTACCTGAATTAATAATGCATATTTTTACATTATTATTTTCGCGGTATATCGGCGCGCGCATGTTGTGCTTTATGAATAAAGGTAACTTCATTCAGTTTTTTTGCATGGCCTCGAATTTTAATATCAAAATTACAAATTAAAAAGATAATTAAATACAATAATACTGATATTTTATTAAGCTTTCGTTTATCAGACTCCATTACATGCAATGTTAAAGTTCAAGCACTTAGATAACAAAATACGTAGTTTATAACTGATTGCACGGACTTTTAAACAATCACGTTGACCAGAGTTACACATAAATAGATTTGTTTTATTATGTTTATAGTTTCATCATCATTATAGAATTAAAACAAAAGATAATCATTAAAAAGATACATACTGTAAAACATAGAACAACCTCCTTTTTGGAAGTCGTTCAATTTTTATTACTTAATATTGGTATAATAGTTGCGTGCATCGCAGGAGGTTATACGAACAATAAAATCGCATTCACAAAGAACACCCAGACTTAGAACAAGCACCAACACATAGATTGCACAAATATTTGTCCCATGCGGGGATCGAACTTATTTTATTAATTTATTTGAAACTTCATCATACGCAAACTTATTAATTTTTTCTACTAGTCTACCTAAAGATGATGCAAAGATTACTTCTGTATTGTCCGGTGAAGCAGTCAAAGCCTACGCTCAGGCTAACTGCGTAAATTTTTTGCCAAAAAAAATTGTTTTGTATGTATGTATGAATGCATTGTTTAAATGCTTATTAGTTTATTACAAAGGAATTTAGTGCCTTCAATATCGTTACAGAATAAATGAAGAATATTGATATATCCTTCGATATTTATTGAAATATTTAAATCAGTTGTTTCTTAATCGGCTATTTACAATTTTAAAACACCCTTTTTATTTTTAATGCTGCAAACTTTTGAAATTTACAAATTCTTAAAAAAAAAACAAATGCGTAGATATGTGTTTTATTCATGCTATATATAGATCTTAAAATACTGTGTCGTATAAATAACTAAAATACGAGACGGTTGAATGGAAAAATTCCGCAGCAAAACCAGGTGACATTTCACAATTGTTCAAATATACTTTTTCAATGGCGCTGTCGTGACACAATGCAACTATTTTATAATAAATGAACTTTAATTTGTGACTTCGTTTTAGAAATGTTTATTTCTCTTGTACAAAGAACCTCACATTAGTTTATCGAAGGCGTAAGGTCAAGTTTCGTGATTCATTATTAAGAATGGCATGTAGTACTCTATACTTCTAAATACAAGGATCGTATAATTTGATAAGCGGAGGTCACGTGTTATAGAACTCATGGAAAGTCGCTTCGACCACATTCCTCGCAAAACTATTTGATTTACTTATACATACATACTTAATGTATACTAATAATCTATTGATACGAAGAAACCGGATTTAATTGGTCTCACTTTAGCATGCAGTCCGTTATCATAATGTATACAATGCCACAATCTTCTTTATAGAACTATGATTTTGTGGTTTTGTTGATCACTGGCTAATTGTCGAGCGGCCCGTTTATGGTCGGTATGGCCTAATACGTTAAAATTAAAACGATTATCACTAATAGGTACGACTGATATAAGATATCTCTTCTTATTGTTTTGTTTCCAGACAGATTTCAAATCAGGTTTTTTTTTAAAGTTAGGTTAGGTTAGCAATGTGGATGGAATTCACATTACTAGCAAGTCTGGAGTGGGTGGACGTGGATAGTGTATTGGGTGGGGTTCGAACCTACGACCTCTCGATCACAAGGCTGTCACCTTAACTATTACGCTATTGCTGCTTAACAATGTAAATAAATTTTCATTTCAAGTATTAATTTCATCATTTTTCTTCTCCACATAAGCTACAAATACTTTTTTTTATTTATTAAATAGAAACGACTCCCGCACTAAGGAATTTAATCCTTGTGTCGCGGGGGGTTTCACAAACATTCAAATCACATGCACAAAGAACACCAAGACTTGAAACAAGTATTTGTGGATCTCACAAATGCTTGTCCCAATCGGGGATCGAACCCGCGGCACGTCGCGCACAGAGGTAAGTGGCGTGGTGACCTATACCACTCGGCTACCCGTGCAGTCGTAATATAAATATAAACAATTGACAAGCTATTAAATCTCCAGAACGCAATACCGAACGAAAATTATATTTGTGTTATGACAATGAATAAGTTCGACAATAACACATCAAATACTTTTGACTAATAAATGCTTTATTACTTTTTCGTTTTTTCTATCATCGTTATCGATTTTTAGTTTTCGTATTATAATCGGTATAAAATACCAGAAAGAGTTTAATAAAAATAGATTACAAAAACGATTAAAAGTTGAATCTATTTTCACGGCGGATCGATCAAAGATGGATCGACGGGGTTATTTAAAAAAAAAACTTGTATGATCGTTTTGGATTTATAGTTATAAAATTTAGGAGACCGTTAAAAATAATTAGATTAGGTAATCGTTCTTTTAGATTTCTTTGTATACTGCGAGCAAAAGAATAGTTTTGTGCTGTGATTCTATCAAGAACGAATAAATGAGCATTGTAGTAAAACTTCTTTAAGCACGCTTTACTTGGGGAGTAAACTGGTAAACCCGTGACGAGAGCGTTACGAAAAGTGTGATCGGGCGAGGCGAACAGAAGTTGAGAGGGAGATATAAGTTAGTAAAGATAGAAAGATAGAGAGCTACGTTTCGTATATTACTGTAGGGGCAAGAGAGAGAGGTGCCAGCACACATTTTATTTCTCTCTTTCTCTCATAGCCAGTTACGTTTCGTAAACAAAGAAGTTAAGAAATAAAGCACACTAGTTTTTTAATAAAAAACACACGTTATTTATTTTATTAAAATCTGTTGATAACTCAATATTTCCAACCGACCGTAGGTACAGATATATACAAAATGTAGAGCATTAGTAAATATTTTCTATTACTCTACGTGTCTTTATTGATATCCCACACTTTTGCTCGCAAATTAAGTCCATGGCTTCATTTGTGGTTTCTCTGAAAAACTGAAGCCGACACGCGAAGTTAATAGACCAGAGATGGTGAACCTATGGCACGCGTGCCATTGATGCAAGCGACACAATATTTTAGGCTCGGTTGGCGTTGTAGTTCAAAATAAAATATAATTATGTTTACCATAAAATCTGAAATAATAGAAGTCCCTCTAATGTAACTAATTGAATTACACGCATAACTGTAACACGTATATTAAAATACTAACAGTGCAAAATGTATTTTTTTGTATTTGAGTTTCTGTAGTTAGTATTTATCCCTCTCATTTACCCAATAATCATCAAGTCAAAAAAATTAACAGCATGTCTATGGTTTCGATAAATAACTATTTAAAATAAATGGAACGTAAATCCATGAAGGTTCGCCACCCCTGTAATAGACATTGAGATAGGCATTGACCCCCATCGGGCGATGACTATCAAATGTAAACAGTCGAATATGACCCTACTACTTAATACATCACTTTTCAGTGTTGACACAATTTACTCTAATAAAGTGTATATCGCTCTTTTGTCGACATTTAATTGATGACTATTAAAAAGATGTCGTGTTGGACTTGCGGTTCCATGAGCGGGTTTGTGTGCACAAGGTTTCAGGTTCGAAACTATTACCGGCTATTCTAAGCCGTCATTAACAAACGGTGAAGGAAAACATCGTAAAAAAAACCTGAATTTCAAATATTGAAATCTGAAATCGCGAACCCGCAACGAGCAAGCGTGGTGGTTAATGCTCGTGCCTTCTCTACATGAGAAGTGGTCTGTGCCTAGCACAGCGACATTTATACGCTGGTATTATTATAAATAGATGTCAATAGAGTAGATAAATAAACTAGAACATTAATCTTAAAATATGTGTCTCAAAAGACGTTTAACTACAAAAAAGAAAATAGTGTAAAAGGAAAGTTGGTGTTAATGTTAAGTCCTTGCTTATACGAAGCGACTTTACCTCCAGATACTGAAATACAAATTAACTTTAAGAAGCTCTTAATTATCTATCTGTCGGTACTTGACACCTTAAAGTGACAGAGTCAGAGACAGCAGAGATTTAACGGCGTCACGTCGTGTACAAACTGGCTAGTACAAGTGTAACCATGATATGCTATCAAAACTTGAAATAAACATTAACCTATTTAGAGATCGACAACACTTCCGTGTGAAATTCAGGTACGTAAGCAATAGCAATGTATTTTAAATCGAGCAATATCAATAGAAATAAATATGTAGCGCTTTAGTTGGCAATGAGACATATTGTTATACCACTTTTCTTCATGTTGAAAGTAAAATAGTTCTGTGTAAGACTTTCAGTTTTTTTTTTTTTTTTTTTTTTATTTATACCTTATGTTAGTTAGCTGATACGTTAGTGAAAGAACGTAATAGACGCGTTAAACCAGTAGCCGCAGGTTCGAGCCTTACCAAAAAAAACGGTTTGAGTCCTGCCTAAGGTTTAAACTTCCTCTATTTGTATTTAAATATGTTAAAGATTTTTTTTAATTCCTTTCATAATTTTTGAGTCCATTCATTATTAAACCCAAAAAACAAACTGCTTTCTTTATCATATTAGTATTGAGATTGACTAATTTCTTAAGAACACAGATTTTATTATTGTTTTTTTTTATTTAGAACATAAGATTCGTCACCTCGAATGTACGTCAGTTTGGTACCTTAACAGCATGTAGGACATTATCAGGACTTGTGTGTAAACCAGTCAAGTCATCGATGTTCTACAAGGCTTCTTCAACCATAGAAGGCTCTACGTATTGCTTATAAAGGCTGTGTGAAACTATAATATTTATAGCCGACAACCAATGATTTATTCGATTCTAGCATCATTACCTGCTCGATACTGAGATATCGATCTCCGCAGTCCCTTGAGAATACTGTGAACCTTGGAGTTACGTAAAGTATATATAATACGAGCTAAGTACAATTATGCAGGTTAAAAACCACTATCATCTATGGGCAAGTACTAATGTGACTTTTTCAAAGTAATATGTACTTTCTTAATTATTCTAGGACACCATTATAAACGGTGAAGGCAACACCGTGAGGAAACATGGATTCCAAAAATTTGGAATCTGAAATCGCCATGGGCAGCCAACCCGCAATGAGCAAGCGTGGTGATCAATGCTCGTGCCTTCTACACGAGAAGAGGCCTGTGCCCAGCAGTGGGTCGTTTATAGGCCGGTACTATAAGTATAATTATATTAAGCGATTGAAGTTCAAAGGCCGAAAAGCAATGCTATTCTAAGAAAAAAAAAACTGACTGTCGTGTGATTTTTGCTAAAAATATTTTTTTTTTATTTGTCGTATTTAGAAACACAAACAACGACAATTACTGATGTTATTTGTAAAGGTAGTAAGGTAGTTTAATATGTATATAGGTACTAAAATATTGCACAATATTATGAAATTAAGAGCTATAAAACTATACATGTTATACACAATACATAAACATATAATGCTATGTATTATGGTTGTGTTAATTATGTAAATCATGAATGTATCAGACCCCTACAAGAAAATCTTCAGAAGTATTACTATAGTATTCGTATTAAAATGAAAATTTCAACCAATATGGAACCAGACAATTTTGTGTATCAAAACTATAAAATAAAAAATATTAGAACACGCAGTTCATCAAATTTGGAACAAGCATAACTGCGCACCCGCATCTAATAATTGTATGGTAACTTACGAGTCAATTCCAATTAGGCCAATCATGTACCATGACATATTAAACGGTGAATCTGATTCTAACTGACAAAAACTCCTTTTAGACACGTGCAAATAAAGCTATCATTAAGTACCGAACCAATTAATATTTAGGTACTTTTATATACGTTAAACGACAATAAAAGTAAAAAAAAGAAGAGTCATGTGTTTTACCTTCATTGCAATTAAAAAGTTTGCTGAGATGACGGCCAACCTCCAGTAGTGGAGAGGCACGTTAAGAAGAAGAAGCAATTAAAAAAGAGAAGAGAAATATCTCATTTCAAAACTATTGATACTAGTTTTTGCCCTAGGCACTGCCTGCGTGGATGTCAGTATAGCGGCAAAATATACTATATAAGCTCATACAAAGTTTCATCAAAATCGGTTCAGTACGTGAAAGCGTAATAAACAGACAACAGAGTTACTTTCGCATTTATTATAAAGTATAGATTTAGAACTGAGTTTAAATATACTGAGATAACCCTCTCAGTATATTTAAACTCAACAACTAGTTTTAGCATTATTTTAATACTAAACGGTGTCAAGAATTCTATAATTCTTTACTTTTTACTTTATTTCGATGCTCGAATTACAGTTTTTAAGTAAATTGTTCACTTGGACAATAAAAGCAAATCGAATAATGTCTTTATGATTCCTGATAAACAAAACCTGCTCAACCGGTGTTTTGAATGACATAGAACTTGAAAATTTACATAGAATTATAAGATATAAACATATCATCGCGATATTATTCAATACAGTAAACGATCAACAGCCATACAAAGTGTTGTGATTGCTAGTGTTGAGAACTCCAAGAATTAAAAAACACTCTTTGGTCAAAGTGTCAGTGAAATACAGATTATAAAACTTTTTATTGGTTAGTAGTTTATTTGTACAACCCATTTTCTGTAATAGCCAGTAAAATGAATTGTGTAGGTCAGATAGGCAGATGCTCCACAAAATACGGTATTAAATGATAAATAAATGTGGACAACATCACATACATTGCTCTGAACCCAAAGTAAGTAGCTAAAACACTTGTGCTATGGAATTCAGAGACAACGAAGGTACCACGCACACCCAGACCCGAGACAATGTAGAAAAGTGGTTTTCTACATTGACCCGGCCGGGGATCGAACCCGGGACCTCAGAGCTGGCGACACCTTGAAAACAGGTATGTACGCCACTCGAACACGGAGGTCGTCGTATTCAGATGAATCCGGTAAGATTGGAAGCCGCCCCCAATATAGTTTGAGAAAAGGCTACACAGACGAAATAGTTTATTCGGTAGACATCGATTTAAATAAAACTACTTAGTAGGTTTTCACGAATGCTATTGTTTCGTTATTGTAATTGTCAAGTTCAAGTTCACGTGTTAAATAATGTCAGAGTTTCTGCCTTAATAAAACTGTTTGTATTACTTTGTTAACGTTTTTACCGGTTTTTAATCAAACAGTTTTATGATAATTAAAAAAACAATGACACGTCTGTTGTGCAAACGTCCGTGAAAGCTTATAAATACTAGTATTTACTTATTTTTATCCTAAGTCGCCTATGAACCTAAGTTAATAGCGAATAGTTTATCGGTCAATAGTAAGGGACAGTATAACATGAATGCTCTATCCTTTTCTTTTTCGTCTATGTGATCTCGTGACGTGTTGTATAATGGAGACTATTAACTAAATCACAAGATGCATTTGTTGTTTATAAGTTATAACCTTCACAGTTGATAAATTCACAGGCTGGTTCAAAATTCGATTTTTTTAAAACTCCACTCGTTATTTAGAGATTATCAATAATATAAAATACCGATATGTAATACTCGTATTAACCTAGAAATAAATATGCTTAAAGTTCAAGTTCTTGGGCAGTAGCATAATATTATGCGTGAAGGTTAGTAAAAGTAGTGTCACTTATTACACTAATTGACATTTAGGGGAGCTTTTTGAGTGGGACGCAGACGTCTGGAGTTTTCTGCCTCTTGTGCTGCATACCCTCAATAGTGTGCTCTGCATATCCATATCATAGTGGGTCCATTGACTTTGTCATACCGTTCTTTAAATATCCAAAATTTTTTACTCCTATTCTTCTCGTCCTATTTTTTGGATTTCAAAATACTTCTTATATTTTATTTTAAGTAAACCTATTTTATACTACCTATTTTTTCACGATTATGATTTTTCCCATAGTTTTAATTATAAGCACTGCCAAACCCTATATTTTGAACGAAAATATTCTAATAAGTAGGTATATTGCAGTTACTTATGTATAAACTTCGGTATTAAATAAACAAGATAATGCGAGTAAGTTTTCCACTGCTGTTTATTATTCAACTTTTAATATGACTTATAAACTCTTGCTATCATAAGTAATTAAAATGTCAGAGGTTACATCTATAAAAGAATACAAAATTAATAATACGTAGGTAGGAACTTAAGGATGTTATCTAGTTGCGCCCTAACTTTAATGAGTTAACATGAATAAACAAGTGGAAAGGAAACCTCCCTGAATTGAAAGATTCTTACGAAGTAGGTATAAAATAAGGTTTTAAAAAAACATATTTTTAAACACAACCTTTTAAATTTGTTAGGATCATAGTACTTACCTACTACAGAAGAGAAATTAATCAAGCCTAAACACGATGGGATTGCGTCGTGTTTCGTGACGACGTTCCTATAGCCATATTCTGACTCCATCATCAGACCAGCTCGAAAGTACATAATATGACGACTCTTTAACATGATCGGTATTTATTTAAACAAACCGCAATAAAATATTATGCTTTGCTTTTATTGCAGACCTTAAGATATCGAATCAAAATATCCGTTGAATGGAAATTTACTGTCAATGAATAGGTATCAGTATTAATAATATATTGTTTTTGACTTTCGCACATAAATTCTGTTGCTATCGGTGGTGCGTTGACCGTAAAAGCAAGCGAAGGGCCCCCACACGAGTAATAAACAATATTGTTTAACTTTCATTATGTTTGCGAGAGTAATTATGGAAAATATTAGGTTGGTAACTGATATGAAACGATTAAGGGTCATGCGAATGTCATAATAGCTTAAAGGTCGAATCGAATAGGTGACTAATACAATCTTTAATGTTACGAAAACTGTTCAACTTGTGTGACGAGATAATCGTGAATAAACAATTCGATAAAAGATTGACTATAACAAGCATATTTAAATTGATTTTTTGTTAAAAATAATATATTTCCGACAGCTTTTCTATTTGCCAACAGTACGTATTTTTTTTAACAAAAGTCAAGCACCTACTGCTCCAGTTTCAAAAATTGGATGTATTCCAACTATTCGATTTCAACATAGGAAGAGTCGCTTTCAAAATAAACTAGACATGTCTAATATAATTGAGACATCATTAGGCACATAATTGACTAATTAATTATATTTTTTGTACGTTAATAACTTTTAAACACACATTCACAGGTTACTCGATGACGCTTAAATATCGATCGTGGACAATGACGTCACATCACGTGATCAACAAGTGCGCTACCATTCATTGATCAAGTGTAAACATTAAGTTAGTAAACATAATGATGTTGATCAGCAATTACAAGACTTCCATCCATGCGTTCAGCATCAATTAAGTTTCCATAATAATCAGTTCACACGTTTATATTAGGAGTCGTTTAGTGATTAATGATGTGATGTCACGTGACTATTTTGCGGTCCCGTGTTTGAAGTGTGATGAACTTGATCTATCATGAACTAATATGTAAATATTTATGTTGATTAAATGAGAAGATGTTGATTCAAAGAGAGAAAATGGTACATTAAGTAAAGATGCCCTTTATATTAGTAAATCCCTTATTTATTACACCTATTTATATTTTTGTTTATTTTTAAGTTAAACTTGTTTATAACTAATTTATTTATTCAATTGTTCTAACCACATATTGCCTTATCTTAGTAATTTCTGTAAAGTCTTCGCATTGTATAACGTATTAATTATTCTGGAAACTCTTTTCGTTTATGAACAATTGCCTCTCTATTTTCTCTCTCTATATAAGTAATATTTACGTTGAATGTTTCTTCGATAAATAAATAAATAAACGATACGAATTACTTACTCTAATATAATCCCTACATAATTCATTGGTGAACGTCATAATACTAAAACATTCCTTAAATACGTCAAAACAACATAATAATAAGGGCTCATTATTATGTTGCTTGTACTAGCTATTCATAAACTGTCAAGCTATTGTTTGTCTTCACCGAAACAATGTGGTTGCATAAAAGACATAGATATGCAAATTGAGTAATACAACAGTGTGTACTATACTGAGTACAATGGAGAACAACTCACATTTCTGTTTGGAGTATCAGTGCTCTTACTATGAGCTACTATTGCCGTTGTGGGAGTGAGACGCCGGTATGCGCAGTGCTATGCGCCGTCTCGCTTCCACAACGACAACTGTTCTGCTCTAAGAGTCTATGGTACAGGTCCTGATAAGAACTAGATCATCTTAACCCTTAATCCTAAAAACAAAAATATTAATTAAATTAAAATATTATGTTTTATAAAAAAAACTTCCATTATTACTGCGGTATTTATGTTTTTAGCAATAAAGGGTTTCTTTATAAAGGTGTAGTAACACCGTGTCAAATGAGCACAAAGGATTGGCAAATATTCTAGCTTTTATGTACATAAATGCTGTTATTGTGCTTTAATTTCTGTCTCACTCACTGGAGGGCAAAGAGCTTACTACCTACTCCTTCCAATTCTCTCCATCTATGGTTTTTACAAAATAATCAAGATTAAAACTCGTCCTATCTTCGTTTGGATCTGACAGAATTTCGCTTACATTTAATAAGTTGGTAAATATATTTTTTTATGTATAATTCTATATATCATTGTGTGTACATATACAATAATGTATTATCGTACTATTAAACATACATCGTTGTGTGGGTGTAATACAATTTCATATTATAGTGATAACGATAAGTTATCTACGGCTTAATCATAAAAGCTTTGATTAAAGCTTCATGTTTTAGATAATATATTCCATGGACACGCATTTAAGTAAAGGTTTCAAGTTATAAAAGATTATTTATTTATTATCTATATGAATATGTATTTTGTAATACAACAACATAAAATTATTACAGTAAATATCAGTTGTACATTCTCAGTAGATATAAGTATCTACTGAGAATCTCTAATCTCGAGATCTATAGTTATAAGAATACATAAAAAAGGGTAATTGCAAAACTACTTAACTATGATTACCTACAGTTTTTAATTCTTACCTGACTAGTGCAATTGTGGATCGGAAAAGCCGTAGCATAGCTTCACGATATATTTAACAACAAAACAACCTAGCTCTTACACTTCTGCTTATACGGACCTATTTTAATCTACTTATGATTAAAATAGATCCGTATAAGAAGATATCCAACTGCCATCGATTAGTTCTCATTCCTCATCATCACTGCTCTTCATATGTCTGTTTGTGCAATGTTCACTTAATATTTTATTATTATTTATTATTTATTTATTTGCATCGAAAGCTGGTACATAAGAAAGATGTTACACATTGATTTTGACCCTATAAACGCCCTAATAACCCTAATAACATTTTGATTAAGATTTTTTGATTTTTTTGGTTGAGATTTACGCAATTAGCCTGAGCGCAGGCTTTGACTGCTTCACCGGACTTTTGGCGAGAACCTGAAGGGCCTCCAGCCAGAGCAATAGAAAAACTAACTACGTCAGCAAAGTTCATTAAGGGCACCCCCTGTGGGGTTTGGACCTCGACTTAGTGCGTTGCTAACAATCTTAATAAGGCAAAAACAGCAAGGGAGGGCTGGATCTAAGTTTTTATTATTTAAGGACATATTTTTATTGCTAGTTTGGCCGGCTCGGGCCAGCTTGATCTAGGGACGGGGGGGTATATTCGAGCCGTTTGGACAGAGAATAAGCATTGCCATACAACTTGACAATGCCGCCAGCATAGGCACACTTCCAGTTGACAGCGATGTGGAGGAATTTTAATTAATTAAGTGTATATATAGTTCAGTTCGTATGTATATATCTCTTTTTCTTAATAAATAAAACAAAGCTTGACAAATAAAACATTTTTTTTAAGTATTTTTTATAAGACACATCATTCATTCACATCACCAATTAAGAAAACAGTTAAGTAACGTTAAGGTCGCCGCGTCCGTTCTTATCAGTGTTATCAGTCCACAATACTCATGATTTACAGCAGTTTGTTATGTCAGCCGGGTCGGCAGGTCGACGAACGTGCGTATCGAATACTGAAGCAATCTCTTGTTTTTTATTAAGATACTAACTTGTCAATTGACACTTTAGTAAGTTAAAGGTTCTGTTAACTGGTACGAAGGGTTAAATGTGGATGGTCCATCGCGCGCCCTTATAAAAATCTTTACTACATACTTTTTAGATAATTACTTAAACTGCTGTATTTTTAAATCTATATATACTATTTGATTTTATATAGGTACATAAAATAAAGTCGGGTTACTTACACTACACCATTTAGAAACTCAAGAACAGATGGCCCAATTTTCATGATATTTAATTTGTTGGGTTTATCTCCAACCTAAATGCAGAATAACTATAAGAAGTATCGGAATATGTCACGAAAAAAAAAAGATATTTGACGGGGATTGTTCCCGTAAAACATCTATGATTTGATTTTTGATGAACCTAACAAATCAAAGATCATGAAAAGCGGTCCATCCGTTTTTGAGTGCTAAATGGTGTAACTAGCCCGACTTTGTTTATGACTCACGCGGGTAAAACCGAGGGGCACCGTAAGAAAAGTTTACTAGAAGCCATTAAATAAACAATCCAAACCGTGGCTCCTTTATCTGGTAGGTATATGTCTATTGTATTATCATCTGGAAGACAAATACCTGTGACAAATACTAACTAGAAAATAGAGTTCTAAAATCAATTTAAAAAGTTACAAGTAGAGCTAATATAATCGAACAACGGTACATGTTCCGGAGTCCGTTAAGACTTCTTAGAATCGGTTAATTGGACCAGCTACCAATTATTAATTGCAATCCGACATTCAAAGCGTTAAAGCTTAGTTTTGTTCTAGCGCTCAGGTTTTGCGATCCGTCGTACAGTACGATGCAAACTTAATGGCGGCTGTGAACACGAGTCGAGTCGCTGCGCAGTACCAAACTTATGCGCCAGCGGGGGTGCGGGGGCGCAGCGTTTAGCGAACTTCACAGCCGCCATTAAGTTTGAATTGAACTATACTTTTGCGTCTGAATAGAAATATTTGTTTCAAGATTAATGGCTCAAATTTGTTCTGACCTTGGTTTTATTACAAGTTCCATTTTAAAAATAATACTCACGAGACTAAAAAAAAATATTTTAACAAAAAACGATCTCGTAAATACTGTGTATTATGTAATTGGTCTATCTCGTGCGAATTAAAAAGCTTTGAGTTTGTAGTTGAGATTTGTCTGCAATAAATTTTTACTGACAATGTTCTGCGCCTACGCCGCGTTCCGCACGAGCAGTTTTCAAGGTCACTGAATCACTAGCTTATTTACGTTGCGTCACTATATTTTTAAACTTGCGTCTGGGCTTTTATCGCGCACCGTATAATAATATACATTTAATACAGCCGATTTGTACCGCGATAGTTCGTACCTTTTCGTTCCTTGGTCCCCGGTAAAGGGGAAAGGAAAGATACTTCGATAAAATGCAAAAGGACTACGACCCCGGTAGTTTTACCCTGGGTTTGGTATCCTAGAAGGCTGACTTACATCCTCCCTCTGTATACTCTGCGGAGGAAGACCATGAATATTTATATCGTCGGGGAAAAAAGGCAATTTATGTAGTGGCTTTTGTATATTTAACAAGTAATGTAATGTAATTCTAAAGGTAATCGAACCATATTCATTTGGGTACATAACAGGCGTAGCGTCTAATTTATTTATGCATTTACCCTGTTCCTCCTAAGCTATATTTGTTTAAAAAGTATATTTTTCCTTATGTTTTCCTGACGTGGAATCAATTACGCGGCCTCACCTTTTATTAGGTATACGTTTTAGTATCTTGCTATAGGTACATCTCAAGTAACTAAAACGTCTTTATTTTATTTATACCTATTCACACCAATTGCAGATAAGTTCTGAAATGAACGTATTTAACAGCAAATATATTCTAAGAATATTTATTAAAAATTCCAATTTAAATATGATTTGTCCAACTAACAGCTATACGTACCTTTCATATTAGTATTTTAGCGTATTTTGATGTTTTGACTAGATACATATCGTATCCTTTGTAGAGACCGGATAATTATTATCCATAATCTACTTTAGTGAAACTCAAAAGACATGTACCTAAATCATTAAAGAAGATAGTGAAGAAAAAGTTTTAGACGCAAGCATGCACAGTGTACTTTTATATACAAGCATGACTGAAGACTTCAAAGTATATTTATGTGTAAATGTGTAAGTATAATATGCTAGTTATGAGTCATATTATAACCCCAAATGTAAGAACCATTGGACCGGACAAATCGAGCGATTGGGTCGCTAAATGGCTCGGAACTAATCGAATAATACCTACCGAATACTAATGTTAAAAAAGTTTTATGTTAAAAAGGTACGAAAACTATTGTTTAACAAACTAATTCACATTATGCTGCATCTAACTTATTTTATAAAACTACTGAGCGTTTATTTGTGACTCCTCTGAATTAACAGATACATAGGATGATAAGATATTATTATTTGTTACTATGATAATAATTTTCTATGATAATCACTAAATTTCGGAAAAATACTACAATAACTACTAAATGCTACAATATCATGTGCGTGGTATTTGCAAACTATGTCGAGTTGTAAAAACAGCAGATTAATTACTATCATATTGAACTAGTTACAAGCATTTAAATATTGCTAATTAGACAGAGAGAGCTATAACATAATGTGACGTCACTATTGTTACCTCCATACTAATCTGGGGCTGCCCCGTACAAGTCGTCGTTTCGCGAAAAAGAGATAGAACATGCGTCACCTACTCTTTGAAAGCTTATAAACTGTTGTGTTGTGTATATTTTTTTTATGTTATTTCGCAGTTCAGCTTCAATTAAATACTATTAATAGAAATATTTGTAATAAATATTAGTCAAATACATAATAAGGTTTTGCCGCTCGATCACGAGAATACAAGAGTAGTAGAGAAATACATGGTATGGTCTTTATTAAAAAAAAATACATTAACATGTTTACGAAACATATGTCATACAAAACCGTAAGAACACAACTTGCATTCTTTGTATATCGTCTGACAATACGACATTTGTTTTAATAGTTCTACTTATAAAAGGCTATCAATTATATTTTAAGTTAACTTTCAGTTGCGTTTTTTAATTAAAATCCTTCAGCCTTATTATTTTTTCTATTTAATCAGCACAAATATTATACTAAATGAAATCGTAACTATATAATCTAATTATGTAACACGAACACATTACTAAACATTATCACAAATTTAATTCAAGGTTACATGTTATACACAGGACACAAAACCGACAAAAAACCATTTGTATCCTTAACTATAATTATGCGTTATCGGTTTGCAAGTATGGAATAACTAGACTTCGTTAACAGTCATTGTAGTGTTGTTGTTTAGACAAGTGTATATACCGTATATATTAAAAGCACGTGGTGTAAGAGCCATGAGACTAAAGTAAGGTTAGGTGTGAGTCAATTTGAATAATAATATACAATTCATAATAGGTATACGCCGGCCGCGTCCCTACATAAACATATGGATATAGTCAGAACTCTTAACATAACTTAAAATTATTCAGACGATCAATATACTTATTATTATTATACTAATTAGGCTGAAGAATGATTTGTACTTATCTCTAATCTCGAAAACATCCAGTCCGATTCCAAAAAACTTTTTAAATCAATGAATGTTTCATATTATAGGTACGTATTTAATATCTCGCTACGGCTTTTACTCCCAGACGTTGTTAATTGTCTACCTGCCGCTACTTTACACCTTAAGTGAGAGCGTCATTATAAAATTTAACGGCTTCTTAAAATTGAGTTGCATTTGAGTATTCGGCCGATAGGAGCTAAGCAAGGGGCAGGATATCTTATTGCACAGCTAGCTCGTTACTATTAAAGATCCTTCCTAAATATAAATAATGTAATACACTACATGGTTTTATTGAATTTTATTTCAAACGATGTATATTGTGTTGACGTTTAGTTAATGCTTCGTGTAGTTTAAGTGCCGTGATTACTTTTTTTGCCAACGAAGACTACTATCTTGTAAAAAGGCTTAAGAATCTCAATGTAATCAAAGCAATCTCACGCTTTTAGTTTTGCGCACAATAAATACACTTTGTGTCTATACTTCTAAACTACAGTTGATTAAATATTAGCGGTTTTCACCTTATAAATGACCTCTTAATGAAGAATCAAACTAAACAAACATAAAAACATATTTTTCACTTGATATTTGAGATCGTCATCGAATTTAACATCTATTCTAGAAAACATTATCGATGTTTTTAATTGGTTTTTATAACTTTTTAATGAATATTTCTATAGTAATGAGTTATTATAATTAACAGCCCCCACGATACAGGACAAAACAAAAACATCCTATTATCTATATAAAACTTAGTTCCTTAATATGTTGACAAGTATGTTTATTGCAATATTAATGCGGAAGAAAAACAAGATGTAATTACTGGGCACTAAAGTAAACCGCATATCAGTTGCAACATCAACATACAAAAATAAACTTTACTGCTTTAATATAAAGACGCTACCAAAGGATCACACTGTGTTCGTCTGTACGCAAAAATTGTTTTGCTGTTTTTATATTGTATACGTAGTGTAGCAGTCTAATGGCGTAGCTTGGTTCTGCTTCGTCACACATAAGTTTTTGCATTAATTAATTTATCATGCATTGTTTTCGGCATTAAAATACTGGTCGGTCTACTCAATCTGCGTAAACAACTACGCACTTGCATATATTTGAATGATTAAAATTATATGCATCAACGTAGTGTTGTTGACGAAGTACGCTAACAATCTGTTATGAAATACAACGTGTGGTTTGCTGATTTTATATGTTCCAAGTTATCTTATTCTGGTGAACTAAAACCACAGAATGACCGCGAGAATTTTGATAGAGTACATTTAACAGTATTGCCTTATTAATTCGTTTATGTAACTTGGCTTAAAAAACCTGGCAAATAAAAAGTGGGAGAGTTCCTTTAATAAAAGAAAAAAAAGGCTTAATTTTCATAATACCCTCTCATTCATCAGGTAATATGCATATTCTTTTCAACGCAAGCCCAAGGAAAGGTTATTCAATCTAGAAAGTAGATCGTGAAGCCCTATTAGTACTGAATATGTACGAGTACTTGTGTACTACATTTAATAATAGTTACATTCTAGTATCTATGTTATTGCTATTGTTATGAAAGCCACAACAACGTACGAGCATCTATTGTCGAATGATTAGATAGTTTACAAACTAACAACGCAATGAGGTTGTGTACTAAATATGGTCACCGTTCAAACACGAAAGGAAGTTAAAGAAAAAAACGATAGAACAAAATTGCTTCCAGAAACACATGAAGGTTCGAGTCATAAGATAACTTTATTATTAAGTGAGCTGAGCTTTTCAGAAAAGAGTGTAAGCTGAGCCTAGCTGAGTCTATCAGAAAAAGGGCAAGCAATAACTATCCAATGGTATTATTATTATACTTATTCCTAAATCAGAGAATAGTCCAATCAATATGATACATTAGCTGTCCCCCGCGACTTTGTCCGCGTGTTTTAGTTTCAACGGATTTTCACTTTTCGTTCGCTTCTTTTGGTCGTAGCGTAATTTTATATAGCTTATAGCCTTCCTCAATAAATGGGCTATCCAAAACTGAAATAATTTTTCAAATCAGACCAGTAGTTCCTGAGATTAGCGCGTTCAAACAAACAAACAAATAAACAAACAAACAAACACTTCAACTTTATATATTAGTAATATATTATTATAATTAACTAATCTGATACAATGCACCTGCATATTGTTGCAATAAACCCGCCAGAAAACCCAATATGGCACACAAACTCGTACAGAACATTCAAAATTAACCCGTGGGTGGAAATTGGTAGATTAGATTATAGAACTTAATTTTGTTCGAGACGGAAATTGGACCAGATTAAGATATTAGGTTATGTCAATTACGTACTAACAACATCCCATTCTATTGCTTGTTCAATAAGATAACAAGCCGATCTCGTGTTAAATAAGCCGTTCTAGTAATATGACTGATGTAAAATTCTGATATTCAGCTGAATCCAATAAAACTAAAAGCTGACCGCAAAATAGCATGGCAAAATGTTAATTTCAGAGATGGAAAGAATGCCAGGGATGTAATGACAGGGATTAGCAATGATGACGATAAAACGTAATTAAACGTAACTAAACAAGATTCTAGTAATACTGCAAATACAACGGTTTTCCTTATACATCTATCAGCAGGCTTGAAACCTAATACTCAACATGGTTAAGCTCTACGCACGGGTATTAGTCCTTATCTCGTTAACCGATTGACATTCGCATAAGTCTGTAGACAGCAAAACTTACTTTATAAAATAAATGAACTAATTATATTTTGTTTGGTAAACTGAGAGACAGCGTGCTGCTGGGTTTATTGTACCTTTAATCCAGAGCAAATGCATCTATGAGGCGTTTTAAAAGAGGGGGCGAATTAGGGCGTTGCCTATTTGTTAATTGTTTTTCATCAAAAAGTGCTACTAGATAGCTTTTTTTAAAATTTTACAACGTTCGTTTGCAGGTTTGAAGCACGATGGTGCAACGGGTCGCGACCGACGAACGCCCGTTCCAACCGACCACTACTGAGGGTAATGGGGCGGGCCGGGATTCTCCCAGTGAAACATGCACGGGACCGGAAGCCGCATTAGTAAGTATATCCTTACACTTAGAATATTTTTCTTAAATATGTATTATTTAGTCTGTAGCAGCATTCCCCATTAAATACTTCAATAAATAAAAAATAATTAATCAATCACAATCCAACCTCGTTTCTTGTAGGTCTAGGTAAATAATAAAAATAAAATGCTTTATGGTAACAACCTTTTTACTATTCAGGTGACAAGACACCATTTAATAATAAAAAGAAAACATTTACTGACAAGAAATTTCGTTGATACAACGTCTGTGTGACATAATATTAAAATAACATGGCCAACAGATTTTAGGTAAAAAATCAGTTTCAATGGGGCGAAGCGAGATGTCCCCGTATTCCCAACTTTCTGGCTATGTCAGACTTTGTGGATTTTAACAAAGTAATACCTATAATTGTTGGCATCCACGTCTGCTACGTTCTGTTTGGCTTCGAACGAGTGAACTGCTGTCGAGGTTTTTGCAGCACTGCTCTATGTCAGACTGACGATATAGAAAAAAAATCCGAATGTGTAAGCACCTGCAGCTGTGAACCAATATAGCGAGAACATGACCATACAATAGATAGGCTTCATGACGAGGCAGTAGAAGCAGATACATTACAATTTAGAAAACAATAACCTGTAGAAGATGACGGCACTTGAAAAGAAGCTAAGAAGAAATAGAATAATACGCAAGATAGCCGAACGTATCATAAATGCGTGTTTACTTGCTACAATTTCGTTGGCGTTTGCTGAGATAACTATGACTGTATTGATACTGTTACTATAGATGTCTTTGTTGTTACTTAAATTACCACAGTGAAATCAAAACAGCAATTGAAAATGGCTTTTAATAGAATGTGGCAAAGAAGGAGAGAAATTGTTCAAAAAGCAGCTGAAGTGGTTGTGGATGTTTTGGCATGGGCAACACTTATAGTCGGGACTTATATTTTGTTGTCTTGTTAAATATCATGAATCTTAAAACCCTTTAGCATGATAGACTCCATAGTAACAGCATTACAACGTTACACCTCAAAATGCTAGACGGCCTTGCGTTATTAATGTATACATATATCATTTGATATCAACAATAATAAATAAACCTGGCTCAGTTAATGTACTAAGTAATAAAATAAATATTTATAAAATGTCTATAACTTTTTTTCCTGCAACTTTATTGCTAGTAGACTTCAGCAAGTTTCGTTCTAATTAATACATTTACTTTTATGTAATTGATTAATTGACTCAAAAAGGACTAAGCTTTAGCAATTTAAACATGATGGTCTTGCAATTTCTATTACTTTGCAACAAAACAGTAATACGATATGGCATTAAATTTGATTTACAAATATTAGCTTAGTAGGTACTCAAATTGAAATTGATTAAAAGAATAATAAGAAGAGTTCATCTCAAAGATTAACTTTATCTATGATATCAAAATTTGTTAGTTTGACCTTCTTGATGTATAAGTTTATTAATAGTTTTTAACAAGACAAGCAAACGTCAATGTCTAGCAAGACAGGAACTTCAAAAAATATACTATTGGATGGAATCATCATCTTAGAAGAAAACACAAAGAATAAAATGAATTATTGTTGAAAGACCAGTGCAATAATGTCAAAGATAATGTCCAACACTATAAGTTATTTGGATGGTGTGTCAAGCCCTACATGCGAAGGGGATGTGAAGCCGAGGCCCCCTGAGGAAGACTGCGTGACGTATCTTTTCGACGATTCTTTTCTGTTGTGTAATCATCGATGTTTTTATTTATTATGGCAGTGGAGACATCGCGGTAGGCCCAGACGTACATGGCGGGACGAGCTAGACTCCTTTGATAGCAATTGGTACAGCACAGCTCTAACCAGAGAGAGATGGTTGGAGAATAGAGAAACCTTTGCCCTGCAGTGAGACATAAATGGTTAAAAAAAATTGTGGTGGTTTTGCTTTTTCGCTTATCTACTTCAGTAATATAAGCTCGTTATGTTGCAGTGCTCTCATATTCCATTTCTAAGTTATCTTCTAAGTCTTGCTCGTAACTATTAACCTCAGCCACTGCATACATATAATTTTAGGTCTATAGGGTATTTATTTATACAGTCCGTTCAAAAGTTGTTTGGATAAGATGAATACTGTTCACTATTATAAACGAACAAGTAAGAATCTTTACGACTGCTAACAAATAGATTCTTACATTTAAAGACAAAATAATTTGCGACGTGCCTTCAAAGTCAAGACTTCCAAAACGCCTATAAGAATGAAATATTCTGCCCATAATCTAAAGTTTCTTCAATATTAACTTGATTTCATACTGATTATATGTGATTCTCTGTTATTTTTAAATGTTTCTTAAATCTTACATTGTTAGACTAACAAACAATGTTATTTCAGGTCGTTCCCCCAGACGGCGGATGGGGCTGGGTGGTGGTCGTTGCCTCCTTCTTATGCAACTTCATAATAGACGGCATCATTCTATCTGGAGGAGTCCTTAACCAATCTATTAGAGACGAATTCGATGTAAGTATCAAAATATTCATATTCCAAAATGTAAATTGAAGTAATTTTAAATCTCCTCACTTTTTCGCGCACTGTTTTGTTTCATCAACATTAAACTACACTTTATATCTTCTCTTACATAAGCCACATGTATAAACAAGAGATTTTATTGGGCAGCTAAAAAAAGAAAATTGGCTACAATATGCGGATGATAAAAAAAAACGTGAAAAAAGTAAATTTATTGTGGCTGTTGCAAGTATCAGACGGGCGTCTCGTGCGTTTCTATTTTAGGATCCTACCACACCCTCACATCGACAGAGTTACACAGGCTAGCGTCATTGCCGTGCCTCCGTTTTATAAGTATAGGTATTATGCGACCGTTTTCGATAGATCTATTAATTGTAAACGACATCTATACTTTCACGACGAATATGAGGTCTCTTCAATTCGGTTACTAGTTAAGTGTGTTAGTATGAACAGATGTCTGGTGTTGTTCAGACATCTGAACGTCATTTCCTGTTGAAGTTTATTCTCTCACGGATTGTTGCCGTAATATTGCTTATTTCAATTATTCATGTAGCTTTAATAGTCCTCTAAACGTGCGCAGGGCTGACTACAAAAAGTAATTTTATGCTCTACATATAAACTTGCAAAACTGTGCCTATATTAATTGCTTGAGATTATTATAACAAGTAAAACATCGGACAACTTATTTATGTTTTATAGATTGAAACTCTGATGTTTAATTACATTCGCAAATTCGACGCAATTCGGAGACGGCGGCGCCGCGTAGGCGGATCATTAAGCGATAATACTGACATAATGACTTTATAAATTGATATAAAAAGTTTAATGATTTAAACATAAAAGTTATCTACTATTCAGCTGAGTAATTTTTAAACTACGTTTAATAATATCAATGTATGTTTTAGTATTTTTGTTTATTTTTTTCACCTTAAAACGAATTTCTTAAACTTGACGAGACATATCGATAATGCACAAGTTACGTCTTTATTGATCTAAACGATTAAAGCCGATTCTAGGTTGATCGAAGAAAACGGCAAAAGTATTACGAATCTTTTTATGGCAAGCGACATGACCTGCTCAATGTTGTACTCAACAATTAAATTATCATAAGGCCAAGGCGGCAATCAAGCGCTACACCGATCCATTCATTCAATCATCAATGACGTTATATTACTCAGTCTGCGTTTCATTGTACAAGATGTCTAGACAAACATTTTAGATCGCCTAACACATTTAAAAGATAATTTTGGCATTATCTATTACATACCAGAAAAAAGAAAAAAAGTCTTTTTCGGCCCTATGCTCAAGCTATGGGGTCGACTTCCAGTCTCAGCAGATTCAACTGTCCATGTATCGTACCTTTTTGATCTCCACAAACCTTTTACTGGGTAATGTAGTCAATCAAAGATCTTTCTCTTCTGCCTGGGGTTTTCCCAAGCTATGTGGGGTCGGTTTCAACTCTTACCGGAATCAGCTGAATACCGTATTTTAGATGAAGAGACTGCCTATCTGACCTCCACAACCCATTTTATTGCGTAACACAGTATCCCATAGTTAAAACGTAATCTTATGTAATTTATACAAAGATCATGATTTATAAAATAGTTCCTAATGTAACTAAAAAAATACTTGCAAAAATGAAACTGTCCAGCCATAAAATTAAACAAAATCTCAAGAGCTAAATGACTGTGACATGAATTAATTCAATATCGGTTAAATAAAGCATTTTACCCGGTTGTGAACGTCACTGAAGCCCGCTCTCGATCTAGAAGCAATTAATAACACAATTTACACCAGCTCGATGTCAAATCGATGCCAGTAAATGGAATTTGCCGTGACCACTCGTACTTAGGGCTGCCTCTTGAAACATTGAAGGAGTACTTCAATAGTGTTCTGGTTGCCTGGTATGGAAAATCGATTGTTTATCAGTTATCAGAGAATAGAGATGTTTAAATCGTTGTTGGATTTTATACCGAACGTTAATAATTAAGCTTTAAGGTGTTTTTACAAATCCATACTAATATTGTATATGCGAAAGTAACTTTATCTGTCTGTGTTTTACGCTTACACGGCTAAACCGCTGAACAGATTTGGATGAAACTTGGTATGTGGCAAGCTTGGATCTTAAGAACATAGGCTACTTTTTGCCGCAATAACAGAGAAATTTGCAACTAGTAGGTACCTACCTATGCGCTTAAAGTTTTTTTTAAAGTTCTCCATTCGCGCATTTCAGAAAGAGTTTTGCAAACACAAAAGATTCAGTTTATTAAAAAACCAAACTATTTCTTGTAAATTGTAGAGCTACCTAACAATAAAGTATTAAAATAACTGCGTCTATATTATAATTTATAAGTAAAATGAAACAAGAAATCTTGATGCGAATCTCGTTTCTCGACGTGATGAATGTTAACAGTGGTCACGTCACCTAGAACAGCTCTATTAAGAGTTTTCCACTATCGCAAGTGCACTAACCCTTGCAATGCTGAAGTACATAAAGTTCCCACATAACATTGCGGGGTCAACGAACGATCTCGGCCTCGAGACGCCATTTAAACTGAACACGTTGCGTTTTTAATTCGTTGCGTTTCGGATTTAAAAGAATGCAATGCCCTGATTAGGATTTTTAGGACTATGTTAGTATTGTTTTTATAGGGTTAGCAGTTTTATCGACCGCGATATTACTGTGTAATGTAATTTCACATGATGCATGCTGGGACATTATTGGTTGGAGAAGAACTCTAACATATACCTATAAGAAACTTAGGCGGTGTGCCAGTCTATTTATTTGTCGCCTCTTATACCACCCATATTTGCATATGCGGTATACAAATGTCTATAGGTACTATTTTTGTATGAAAAACGAGCACAGTATAAATAAAAGTTTTCTGATAATGTTTCGTCATACATAGGCTTATGATAAATAACTAGTCAATATTTACGTATGATAACATAAATATGACAATTTGCAATTCTCAAAGCAGGGTCAAGTGTTCCAGCTCGCGTCAACCGATTTACAGCTACGAAAACAAAAACAATTTGCGTCTGTCGATAACTTAACATTCAATTTTGTCTTTATAAATAAAGGGATAAGGTTGAAAACTGTGTGTTTGTTTTTTAAGGAATGTGTCAGATTATGCAGACTACGTAATGCCGTGTAAACGCCACTAGATTGTGAGCACACATTCGGTGTGATAAGAACGAGCTTCTTAAGCTCAACTTTCATTGGTAAAATTCCGTAATGACTTGTTCAGTTAAGGGCCATACAAATTATTACTAATATTATGAATGCGAAAGTAACTTTGTCTGTCTGTTGCGCTTTCACGCCAAAACTACTGAACCGATTTAAATGATGATTTCGTACACAGATAGTCTAGAGCCTGAGAAAGGACATAGGCTACTATTTGCCGCGATAACCGACATCTGCACGGGCGAAGCCGCGGGTAACAACTAGTTTAAATATATGTAAACGATTTTTTTTTAAGTTGGCGACAACTTTTTTTTTAACTACTCCCATACAAGGTAATTGAATTCCTGCGGGGTTTCAAACAAACAATTCACATACATAAATAACACCCACTCTTTGAACAGACATTTTTTTATCACACAAATGTTGGACAGCAGCACGTCGGTAAATGGCGTAGGGACCTTTACCACTCGGCCATCCGTGTAGTCAAATTTTATTTCACAAATAAACTCTACAACAATAAAAGATTACAAACGCAAACTGATTAAAATTCTTAGTAATAAAATTTATAAGATTGTTTCTTTACTATTAATTTACTTTGTACTAGCGACCCGCAGTGGCTTCACAGGGGGTAGACAAAACATTAACTATACACACAAGCCTTGCTCTTAAATCGCTCCATCTATTGCTGGAAACTGCATAAAAATCGGTCGCATAGTTTAAAAGATGTAAGCGTACAAATAGTGGAAGTCACTTAGTGTTATACTATGTAAAGTAAAATAAGTTCACGGCATGACACAACACATTATTTAGCCTACTGTTAAATGTAGATATAGAAGAATAAATCGAATTAATACCTAAGTACTTTAGTCGTATTAGTAGAATAGGTGCCCTTTAACAGTGAGTAAGCAAAGTTGACTGTTCCTTAACTCTAAAACAGCAAGTCAAACTATGTTGTCTTAATTGTCAATCAAGATAAAATGCAATAAAAACATGAAACAGCCGCCGTATTTAGTGCAACCATAAATAAATGCAATATAAAGCCCTATCGATCTTTAAATAGCAAAAGAGAAATTAAACGGCTATGAAATCTTAACTAATCATATCGCATCAACGCTGATTACTAGAAACTCTATAATTTTAACTAAATATGGACACTCGATGGTTCTTAGTTTCTTGACCAATTACTAACGAGTTCTGTTACAGTCGACCGCATATCAAGTGTTAAGTGGTAAAGAATTGATAAAGCACCTTACCTCCTTGGTTTAAAAGAGTCTATGTCAAAACTGTATTGTAAGCAGAGTGATACGCCCTAATGTTTTAATGCAAGCTTTTATTTAAGCGATTATATTTTTTTTGCTTTAGTAATGATATATGTCAATGTTGGTTTGTAAGTATTAGTATATTTATAATTAAACTCGATAATACCCAGGCTGGTTTACAACATGATCAATAGCCAATACCGACTAGTAATTAGTATCATATAAATTGGAAAAAATAATTATAATCAGTTGTAACGATGTTCACAATGCATTCAAAGGGAAAACAAACAATAGAGAAGCTCTTGTTTTTCCGTTTCATTTTCAATTTTTTTTTCAATAATTAACATTATTTATAGGATAAAGTAGGGGGATAAAAGAAGCAAAATGTACTGTCCCGAGACAAGCGCTCGCTCTAGGAGCGGAAGCAAGCAACATATCCCGCGTCACGTAAAATGTTGCGAGGCATATTGTGGGTCTTTGTGCAACACTTAGATTTGAGCGTTGTGCTTCATGTTAAGAAACATTTTTGGCCGAATACTTAAACGTCAATCAGTTTTAAGTCGCCGTTAAGTCTCATGCTGTGTCTGTCACTTTAAGGTGTAAAGTCGCGACAAGTAGATATTTAAGAACGTTTTAAAGTTAAATTGCATTTCTGTATTTGGGGGTTTGTCCCTTAGGAACCCTGGCTTACGAGAATATGCTTAATTTTATTTTTATTCACATTTATATAAAACGATATGCTCAATTATCGCAAATAACAATAAGGAAAAATGTAACCACAAAAAAGTCAGTCAAATGAAAATCGTCAAGGTAACCAATTGTCATTATAATAAATTATAATAAAATACAACGTAAATAAATATTTACCTACAATTAAAAAGGAAAATCAATATAAGTTGGTACCTATTGTGGCCAATGCTGCCAACATATAAATAAATATACAATTTCTGTACAAATACAATTATTATACGCCATAAATCTAGGAGGAATCTAGAATATGGTCAACTCCAATGCCCTTGACTCTGCAGTACTTGTACCTACCTCATTAGTATTCAACATCTATGACATAACCCTCCAATGCCCATGCCGTTATGCTAACATTTTGCGTCTGTCCTATGCATCATGTTTTAGCAAATAGGGCCACACATAGACCAGGTAACTAAACGTGTCTAGACGTTGCAAGTCGATAACGGTACTGTGTCACTATTACTATGTACCGACTTGTTAACAAGTTTTAAATACTTGCTTTAAATACTTTTAGAGACCAAAATTATTATTTTTTATTGTTTTGTTTGACCTTTCCCAGTCATTTTGGGGTTGATGTTAAATTCCTTTAACAATACTGTTTTTCACTACTGCATTCCTATTGAGAATACGTTATTTATTTATTTTAGTTTTTATAACTCGACTTAATTGCAATTAAAAATAAAGACTAGCCAAAACTAGTTGCTGATAAAAAAAAACTAGTTTGATTAAGGTACCTATAGCCTATTTAAAATGTAGATCGTAGAACTTTTTATATATTAGTTGGCTACTGAAACGCTGAAAGGAAAATATGTTTGGCGGGAACATATAGATTTTTTCCGCTTTGGAAAATAATTCTCCCGCTGTTAAGAACCAATAGAACCGCTTTATTTACCTAGGAAGGGACTCTATTAATTCTTGACAAACACATTCCTCGCAATAAATATGCGATACATGCACTCTAGTCTAGTACATGAACCCTTAAGCTGTAATAGATACGTATACATTGTAAACTGCGAACAGTCACGTGCATTTTTCCATGGGTTTTCGAGAAACTCAATACCTATATTCCCTTCGAACCTTAATGACGAAATTTAGCATGAAACTAGGTCTAATGTCACACAGGTAAAACGAAAATTCCGATTATTGTGAATTTGTAGTTTCATAACATAAACTACGTTTGTGTTTTTGGAAATTTTATAGTATATCATACATAGATGAGACCATTTTTTTCAACCACACCGTTATGATCATTTTTGGATAATTTTTTCTCGGTGCTCGGAACGCTGGTTTTATTTAATTAGTCTGTTAGTTTTTGAGGTTAGCAAACAAATTCTACAGTCTTCAGCGTTAGTTATAACCTATATGTATATTTGTACCTATAATCTATACTTATAATAAATCTGTAGAGAGGTCAATTCTGTACATCAAATATATTTTCAAAATAACTATCAGGGGGTGATTAGTGATCGATACTGATGCCAAAAATGCAATCAGTAAAATTTTTGTCTGTCTGTCTGTCTGTCTGTCTGTCTGTCTGTCTGTATGTTCCTTATAGAAACGAAAACTACTCGACGGATTTTAACGAAACTTGGTACATTTATTCTTCATACTCCTGGGCAGGTTATAGTATACTTTTCATCACGCTACAATCAATAGGAGCAGAGCAGTGAAGGGAAATGTTGGGAAAACGGTATTTTTTAAGCTTCCGTCGCGTATGCAGCCTTAATGGTTAAAGCTACATAGAAATCATGTATGACGGAAATGTTCTACATAAAATTATCTAAAAAATATCCCACAGCAGCATATGTCTATCTTTTATGGTTGACTCACAATAACACGTGTAACTCCCGATAGCTTAGCAGTTCGGAGATTTCTGATTATATTTGTTTACTCTTACGTTTATAATACTCTCACTCATCCCTAATTAAAAAAAGTTTACATTATTACCTATTCAATAAAAAAAGAATCATAGAAATCGGTATAGAAACACCAAACTTATACATGAAATACGATAATAAGCCATCGCGCCGTCGCGCGTGAATACTGAATCATGCTACTTATAAGGATTATTTTTGTGTAACGTGATATATTATATTTCCCTACTAAAATACGAAAGTTAATCTGTCTGTTACATCAAAACCACTGAACAGTAAGGAAGGACATATGCTACTTTTTTACGAAAAACGACGGAAATGCGGACGAAGTCGCTGGCAAAAGCTAGTTAAATAATAAATGTTCAGTAAAAATATTTTTACATTAACTAAAAGTAAAAGTAACTAATAAAATGTTACTTAGCATAATTATGTTTGCGCGTGCTTATCTACGCGAGATCAGGTTTACGCAAGTCCGTTGCATCCTACGTGCCAACTTTTTACTTGCCATATGTGTCAAGGATAAAGTTCATTGTCTAAAAGAAATATGTTAGAAATTTGTTCATTTTGTTTGATACGTCGCTTTTTTACAGAGCACTGAAGGGCAGGTGGCGCTTGTGAACTCTTTGCTAGCAGGCTTCTACCTACTCGGGGGCCCTTTTGTATCAGCTTTAGCTAACAAGTAAGTACTTATAAATAAATAAATAAACTGTTTTCCTTCCTTTATGACTCTGGATTTATTAATTAATATACAGTGTATAATTTAATAGTATATTAAATTAAAATAATATCTTTTTGTTAAAAGCTTTAGTTCCTATGTTCGTGTTTTTATTAAGTGAGTAAATTTACCATTTACATTTTATTACTATTTCTAGATACGGATTCCGGACGGTGACCATCGTCGGTAGCATCCTCGCGAGTATATCGTTCGCTTCGAGTTTCTACGCCACCAACATTCAATATCTATACATAATTTACGGTTGCATTGGAGGTAAGAGTTACATATAATAATACAATCTAAGTTTCTTGCCTAAACTCCCTGTTTAAAGTAAGAATGCGACTAATTGTACGTTTTTTCAGGTATTGGTGTCTGTATGGTATTCATGCCGGCCGTGTTGACTGTCGGATTTTACTTTGAGAAATGGAGAGCGCTAGCGACAGGCATAGCCCTATGTGGCTCTGGAGTAGGCTGCTTCATAATGGCGCCATTTACAACTTACTTAAATGATAAACTAGGTTGGAGAATGACAATATTCTGCCAAGCAGGTTAGTTACTTGCTACAGTAAATCCGCATCATCCTTCTTTAATGAGTGGTTGAAGCAGATTATAAATAATCATGTCTTGTTTGCAGGAATGATGCTTGTATGCGTTGTACTGGGGAGCACTTTCCGACCAATCCGACCAGTCCACGTCAGTTTTGAACCAACAGAGGAAGACACCGCCCGCCGTCACGAAGAGGCAGTCGAAAAACTCAACTCTATGTTGAAACTGCATCATAACAAACTTGACGCCACACTCACGATGCCTCCAGAAATGAAGTTTACTAACAAAGTAAGCCCTCACACCTGGATGGGAGTTGCAAATAACACCCGGTACCCGACTGCTGAAGAAGTGTTCCGTGGTAGCACTACTCATATAAATGGCCACAGAAGATCCTCAGCCACGGCTGGAGCAATTAAGAATACCCTCGGAAATAAACCCATGTTTATCGACGCAGCTGTTGCTGAGAAAGACGAGCAAGAAGACAACAATACCGCCGATAACACCGAGCCTTTAATCCACCAATCCACAATAAGAATTACGTCGCTAACTAATTACAACACTAATTACAACCAACGGCGCTCAACAGTTGACTTGGTCGCCAGGCCTTTGTACCGTGACGACATTTTCTTTGGAGCAAGTTTGAAGAGACTGTCGCAGTATACGTCACGAACATCCATCGGCTATCACTTGGCTGTGACTCACGTCCCTACTGAGCAAGACGCTAAAGAAGAGAGGTCGAAAAAATGTCAGCTCTGTCCCGTAGCTGTACGAAGAGCGTTGGCTACTCTGTTGGACGTGAGCTTGTTTAAATCCGTAACATTCATAATTCTCGCTATAAGTGGATTCTTTACGATGTTAGGATTCTTTGTTCCATTTATGTATGTTGCCGCAAGAGCATCTGCGGGTGGTATTACAGAAGACTCCGCTGTGTGGTTGGTCTCAGCGATCGGAGTGGCTAATATTGTTGGTCGAGTCGCGTGCGGCATGGTATCGTCGATGCCGCAAGTATCTCCGCTGTGGGTGAACAACATAGCGCTGACGGCTGGTGGTATCGCCACCATGGTTAGCGGACTCAATATGTCAATCTACTACCAGTATGCATACTGTGTTATATTTGGCCTTTCTGTTGGTGAGTTTCATTTAATGACACCTGTATTTTTACTGTTGTTTTTACATTTTATTTATTTACTAGCTGTTTCCCGCGGCTTCGCTCGCGCTTAAGAAACTCTTAACAAATTTTACAAAAGAGAAAATAATTATGGTTAGAACCACTATCTCGATCACATCAGCTATTAAACAATAAAAACTCACCGAATTTGTTTAAAATTAAACAATATAATTCATTGAAACGCCGTATCTTTTAACTAACAGGAACAGGACTTTTTCGTAACAGGAATGAAATTTCATGATTTTTACTTTAAAAGTCACTATCTTCCAAACAACTTTATAAATTACTTTCTAATGGCGAGCGAAGTCGCGGGAAACAGCTAGGTTTCGTATAATTTTAACTCTAGTGATCCCTGACTTACTGAGTTTCATAGTGAAGTACCCTACACATAAGATATTTTATGAGTTGTCTAATTTCTAAGGTATTTCCGCATTGTTAATGTGTTTTATTTATGTGCAGCTTGTTTCGCATCCCTGCGGTCTATCCTGGTCGTGGAGTATCTCGGGCTGGAGAAGCTAACTAACTGCTATGGTCTCTTCCTACTGTTCCAAGGAGTTGGAGCTCTATTGGGTGCACCGATAGCAGGTCAGTTTTATGGCATAAAATATACAACGTGTCATTTCGCATTCTCGTCAAATTTCAGGAGGCTGTTATGAATCACATAATTAATCAAATAAGATTACTAAGGTCTGCTTAATTATTAATAAATACTTGTTTTTTTTAGTTATTTACGGACAGTATTTCCGAATACACCACTTAATCGTTGCCTATGCAGTGGCTTAATGTGTGTGTGTAAAAGAACAGTTACAGTGCGGTAGCACACGGGCCGCGTTTTGAAATGTTTGCGTTTTGACAAAAAAAATATCTTCTTCTTTGATTCGTGTCGAGAATCGTGAGCATAGTTACCTCCTTGAATTTGACGAGAATGCAAAACGATACGATGTAGATATAGTCTTTTTTTTTATTAAGTTAGCTAAGATTATTCAAAAATGTACTTAATATATAGGTATTGCTTGAATAGTATTAGTGTAGCTATATTAAAACTTTTGATTCTGTAATATCTACGAACTAGGTATCTAAAATGAAATGAAAATTCCTTTGAGAAAAAGATCATGACGATGTTGGTTATTTACAAATAACTGCCTAGATACTTACAAGCTTACATTCAAAACACTTGACGCTATTTCTTGGTGACTTATTATTTAGTTTGATTATAATTTGACAATTCAATGAGCTTATAACGTGTTTATAGTACTAGAGTGAATTATTAACCATTAATATGTGTAATGGGTGGTTTCCATTGCATAATGCTTGGCGCCCGGCTATTTCTGTACTGTGTCTAGCGGTGCAGTGCCAAATTCCTACCTTCAAGCGTGCCCGCATGCTTATTGAAGGATGACCTAGGCTAATAATATATGAATATAATATTAGTTTACTACACAGTACCTAGAATCCGTTTTATTGGCATAACTCGTCAATAGAATATTTTATTGATGTGGGTCAGTTAATTAAATGTCTGTTTCTCCGTAAAACAGTAACTTATTTATCTAAGCAGGTTTATCAATACTTTTATCTAATGTTCACAATGGCTGGCCTGTTGGTTTCATGGTTTGTGACCCTTACTGCTAAACCAGAGGTCGTGGGTTCGATTCCCACCCAGGAAAAATCTTTATGAGATGAGCATGATCATATTGTGTTCTGTTTCTGGGTATAGGTAATTTATCTATAATATGTATGTATTTAGAAATATATAAGTATGTTTATTAGTGGTCTGGTTGATATAATACAGGCTCTGTCTAGTTTGGTCTCAGATAGCCGTGTGTGAGTTGACCCAAGATATTATTATATAATAATCTAGCCTTTTAGTGGAATATAGAAATAAAGAATAAGTAGTACTCGGACACTTGAAAAACATCCGTCATATCAGAAATTCGCGGTGTAACTAAAATGTTATCGTTTGTTTTACAGGTAAACTGTACGACTACACCTTGGACTACAACATATCGTTCTGCGTGTCAGGAGGTTTCCTACTCCTGTCGGCAGTCATGTGCTACCCAGTCAACAGGGTCAGCAGGTGGGAGAAAGCCCGCCAAGAAAAACAAGACGTAGAAAGAAATTTCGAAATTAACGTAAACCCTAATTTACAAACAAATTTAAACAAAAACATACAAACAAACATGAACCAAAACAAACAAACAAACGGACAAGCGAACGGACCGAACAACATGCAACCAAAAGTTTAATGGCTAAAGTAGGTACAAGGTGGACACATTGTTACGGACAAATTGGTGCCAAAAGAATCCTATTCAATAAAAGTGAACTCAGTTTTCTAGCTGCCGGATGAGTGCATCAAACGATACGTAGCCGGCATTTAAATGTACCGTTTGGGTTAGGATGAATGTACACTAATGCGCGGGATGAATCACTAATTGTGCCTCGGTATTTTAGTACCAGCATTATTTCCAGTATTCATGAATGATCCTCTACGTAAGTGATTGTAATCACTGCTATTGTAACAGTTTTATCATTACTCTAGCGCAATTCGTTCATGAATACAGAAATCTTCTTTTGTAAGACTTGGATTTTATAATTACATTTTATTACAAAATGTATGTAGTTTTATGTTAGTTTTATACAGTTTTTTTTTGAGATATCAAGTTACATGTCATTATAATTTGTATTGTAATATACCTATTATGTAATAAACTATCCTAAACATTTACCTCGAATACGAAATTATGAATTAGAAACATTCCCAATAGTAAATCTTTGACAAAACTGCAAACTTGAAAGGTTTGCAATGATTCGGTTAAGTCAGATTAATGCATTTATAGTAGGTTTAGACGATTTAAAAGTACAAAGACTCGAAATATAAAGGTAGTTTCACAGTTTTGTCGAAGTAAAACCCCATATGATGGAAATCTGAAGCCAAAATGTACTTTAATTTATAGTCTGTTAGATACTATTGTGTGTGCCTAGATTATAAATACTTAAAAGTGGTGCATAATATAAGACTATTATAGAAGTAATTTGTTGTAATTAAATATTACATATCAGTGTGCAAGATGAATGATGACCATAGAGATGGGTTGAAATTTTGTAATTATTTTACTTTACTGTGTGAAGTGACTCGTATATTTTTATATATATATTCGTATGTACGTTCATAAATAAAAATAGTGCTTTTGTTATAACTGTTATTTATGACAAGAGTTTCATTATAAATTGGGAATATTTCCCAATGTATTGCACATCACATGCAGTGATCATAGGACTTAATAAATATGTGCTACTAACATATTGTGTAGAATAAGGACTATAACTGTGGCTGTGGTCTTATAGGATATATATATGTATATATATATTCTAAAATTGTGTAAATAAGAAATCATAGTCATTTGTTTTCGAATAATAAATCATTAGTTTCTACGGATAAATAAAATACATAGGTAGGTACATATAATTATGTCTATTTTATAATACTTTTTAGGTACCTACTATCTACAAGCTATCATAATTCTTATTGATCTTCAATACCTTCTGCTATTGCTAAGAGATATTTTGTAATTATTGAATAAAGGTACTTTTAAGACGAAAAATAAATTGAAAGGTTAAATTATTTATTATATTATTTCAACATTTTATTATTATTGTCTTATCTACTAAAGTTAAATATAATTCTCTTATGCACCAATCAAATTGTTCTGAACTTTTATGAGACGGAGATCTCTTATCTGGGTCTAATAAAATCCATCTTGTTAGATAGAGATGTTGTTATCTGGCTTTCTAACTCCATCCTTCTTTTTCAATCAGAATAAATGTACTTAGCTGTACTCTGAAACGGCCCATATTGATGACCTTCTTGGGCGAGAGGCGTACACACAGGTTTTCAAGGTGTCGCTAGCTCTGGGGTTCAGGGTTAGATCCCCGGATGGGTTAAAGTAGAAAAAAGAAATCTACTTTGTCTCAGGTGTTTGTGGTACTTGTTGTATGGAATCAGCAAGGAAAGTATTTTTTATTACATTATTTACACCTTGTCTCTGATTCCATAATTCAAGTGCTTCAGCTACTTACTTTGGGTTCAGAGCAATGTATGTGATGTTGTCTACATTTATATATTTATATTGTAACTCACATTTACACTTAGGTAATTACCTAAGTTCAAATTTTTATAAAAACAATATTTAAATTTAATAATTTATAAATATAAATATTTGATGGCGCTTTATATATTTTTTTTGATATGTACAAAATTAAGAATGTATAATTTATCTACCTACTTATTTTATTTGTTTAAAATCTTTGACTGTGTGACTATGATTTTTTTGTTCTTAAGTATGTTAATCGATGCCACAGTGCCATATAAGTACTTAGTGTGGAGTAGGATTGTGCAGTACCTACGTTTGGGCTAATTGTCCTGCCTCGGATCATGACAAATTGTAAAGCGAATGCCTTTGTTTTGTCAAAAATGCATGTAAACAATTTTCCTTGGCCCTTTAAAATATACGATATTTGCCAAATAGTTGACTGACAGTTTTATTGAATAAACCCTGATAACGGTGAGTTCAGATTACTCTTAACTAATAAACAGCGTTAGGTTATAGCCCATAGCATAACGGTTTCGCTCGGTAAACGGATTATTTTATTTGGACTGATTCAGTTCACTCTTTTTAATGCCTATTGTATGCCGAGCCATCACGCATTAGCACTATATTGCCATACTACATGGTAATATATGTATCTATATCGTAGCCTGAACTCACCTTTAGATACACCCGAAAGAACTTTCGACGGGCCTGTTGGTCTAGTGGTAAGTAACCCTGACTGCTAAACTAGAGGGTTCGATTCCCACTCAGGACAAATCTTTGTGTGATGAGCACGATCATTTGTTCTGTGTCTGGGTGTAATTTATCTATAATATTTATGTATTTAGAAATATATAAGTATGTTTATCAGTTGTCTGGTTGCCATATAATACAGGCTCTGCCTATTGTGGGATCAGATGGCCGTGTGTTAGCTGTCCAAAAAAAAAAAACCTTCCTTCATTCAAACTCAAGTCTATTGCCAGTTTTAGTCAACCAATAATATAGTAACTATAAAGTCTTCAAAAGAGTAAATTGAACATACTTTTTGTTTTTTATGCCATCCCGGTCCCTTCTCTGCCATGGCCGGCATCGTGGGATCGCTCGCAGACTCCCTGCACGTTTCCGGCGGGAAAGTTAACATACCTACCTCACAACTTTTCAGCATAAACAAATAAGTAGATAGATCTACACATCCTATTTAGTCATCCAAGGGAAGTGTCATAACAGGCGTTGCACAGGAGGGTTCCTGTGGTGGTCTTCATTGTTAGGTAACAGAACCCTCCCCATGTGCTGATGGTGACCAAATGGGTGGTTTTTGTAAGTTAATAAATCACACACTCACGGTCTTAATCCCCATAAGGCCGATCGCTTTTTAAAGGTCCCCCCGAAAAGACAAAAACTTCTTAGTTAGGTTAGAAACGACAACCAAAGTAAGAAACGACACCTATCCCTAAATTTAGGTATGCAGGCATTTAGTAAGTAAATTCCATTTAAATTCATGTTGTGATTGATGTTATTTCAATTCTCCATCAATTTTATAAAGTGTAAATAAACTTAATTTTAGACTAATACTGTTGAATAAGTAAAAAATAATGTTGTGTGGCAAACTGAACTTTATTTGTAAGCAATACAGTTGTTTTTTTTTAAACTTGTGTTTGTTTACGTTTGGCACTAAATTTCGAACGCACTATAGACATATTTGCTTGCAATTACACGTGTCTGCATTTCTATCTCATGAACAGGACCCTTGTGGTAAATTAAGGTCATCAGTCACGCAAATACCTATTACTTATTTCTGCGGTACTACGTAAAACAATTTGACAGCAATAATTGCAAATTTTGCTGTTATTTGCTTTTGCAAGACACGTAATAAGGCCGCCGGTTCGATCCGGATATCACTGTACTCTGTAGATGTTTGCTTAGTCTAGGTTATCTTAGTGCATATTGATTATGTTTACGCTACAGTGATTAGTTTTTAGAGATAGTAATTAGTGTGGGGATACTTCTTTATCATACATGGTTGGTACATTTTAACATGGAACTATGGAACTGCAGATTGTAAAGGTCGTAGCACACTTAAACAACACTGCTCCCGTACGGTAAATGAATGGACATTTAAATACAAGCCTAAAACCGTGTTATTACCCGACTGCGCCCGAAGGAGGGTTATGTTTTTAGCTACATTTTGCGAACAGCACGCGGCAATCGAGCTCACCGCTATCGTACTACCTTTTCTGTTAAAATCGGCTTTGTGTGGGAGCAGGGTCGTGTGAGTGAGCTACGACCTTTGATCAATAAAACACGTGTTGGCGCAAAAGATGTTATATTTGCATTTTATTTACAAATGATAAACCTAAGAGTTGGAGTTGGGTCCACGTCTGCGGCCGAATGTCTGTACAACATTCACGAATCTGAAATGTAACAATAAAAGAGTTAATTTTGCGTGAAACAATTAGTGTTCGAAATATCGCTCCCACAGTGATTTATATATTGATGTGTGCCTAATTTGATATAAAGCTATCTTACAATGTACCCTCCATGTACAAAATAATATATAATGATTTTTTTTCAAATTTACACTTGCAATTACATAATTTTAAACTTTTTTTTTTTTAATAAACGTTCTCTGTGTTTGTCTAAGAACTTACCACTATTTGGTTTATGATTAGAGTGTAAAAAGTTTATTTAATCCAATCCAATACTTAAAAGTAATATATATTAAAATATAGAAGTTAAATTATATACAAATAATATAATATTACCGTCTGTTGTACTGGATCCTACGCTTGGCACGTCCGGTCTTCTTCTTCTTCTTTTGCTGCTTTTCTACTTTGGGGGTTTGACCTTTGACCTTACCTATAAAACAAAAGCTCAATATTTAGACATTGATAACAATAGTAAGAATACAAGTGATCTACCCATTTTTTTTTTAAATCTAGGTTATTGTCTATAAGAGTATTGAAACATCTTATAAGGGTATATATTTAATATTAAAGTAATATTGATGTAAATAGATGCATGCAATCATAGTTTTAACTACTGTCTTAATTGAGAAGAACTATTTTGTCTTTGAGCGCTGTATGTGTAATCATAATAGACAATCATTATCATCAACCGCAGAGATCACACATAGCATACATCTCAGTGTTTTTTAATCTTCATAACATGCACCAGCCAATTTGGAATATGAATTTAATTCAAATAAGAATAAGATTCAAGTAGAACTCACCAGCACGAGCCAAGGATCCGTGCACTTTACCACCGAGCAGTGGTACTGTGAGGTCGAGCTCATATGATGACAGGTCAGATACCAGGCAAGCATCGTCCACTGGAGCACCGCAGAGTGACAGAGTCAACTCTTCAGCACCGACCTCGGCAAGGGCACGGATGCGCTCCTAAAATTATAAATAAATTCATGATCAATATGTCATTCTCAATAAACTTGCCCACATAACATAACCTATAAATGAGCACTCATAATGTTGTTTTGTTAGAAGTTTTAAACTGTTAGATGTTAAACGTAATAGAACACCTTACAATAGAAAATTTTATAGTGTAATAAAGAAGCAAAATGCAGTTTACACCGCAAATCTTCAAACATAATAAATTGATACTGAATCTCAAAAACGTTTAACTAATAAAGTATGCATAATTTACCTTGATCTGGCCAATAGTCTCCTGGCCTTCAACGTCTAAGACGTGCGTCGACTGTCCTCTGATGTGCAGCTGCATTTTGAGGCTTCTGAAAGGCAAAGGAACAATGCAACGGCGTGGTCAGTTTACCATGATAACAATTTCAACATGCGTGCAAAAAGTTTATGTTAATTTAAGTAACTATAGTAAATTTGTACATGTACTGACACTAAAAACCTTTTCACATCCAAAAAATATCACAAAACTTAATTTAAAACGCAATTTCGTGTAAAATACTAACCTTATCAGCCAAGTCTGACAAGCGAAAGAAACAAAGATGGTGGGCGAAAAGGAAACAGAGTTTAATCGACTAAATATGAAATGATAATTTTAGTGAATGAGTCTTGCGGTATATAATTCAAGATAATAAACAGAATTCATCGTATATTCAGTAGCTTATAGAACTTAAAAACTTAATGATACTCATTAGATGTATCAAACAATTGTTTTGTAAAAGAATGTGTACCTTTTTTAATGAAGGGTACACGTTCCCACATAGTAGTTTAGTCGATTTTTCTTATCTTCATTAACCTTAATGTAATCATAAATTAACAATAAACGAAGCCACGAACATTGCTACTGATGATTCTAAATAGTAGCTAGACTTGGACCAAAATATCCCATGGAAAGAAGTTGGAGAAAACAGAAAACTAACAAACCTTGCCTAAGCCTAAAAAGACCACTAAAGCCGTATCTACCGCGCCAGTTATTTCAACAAACATTGTTAAAAAACATATTAGGGGTGTGGCCTAACATGTACGACTGTTTTTATTGTTGCAAAACATTTAGGCCAAATCCCTAATTTATGTTTTCTTACAATCTTATGTTCAAAAACCGCTACAGTAGACCCGGCTTAAGGTTCAGTCTGATCTACAGCCAGGTGTGTTGACCAACCCGTCCTATATTAAAGTTCTAAACTAGGCCGCTGAGTATTGTATTGGACCTGTGTCGTTAAGCTTTTCAAAGGTCCGGTTCGAATAGAAATGCCGAGGGTGAATAGAGAATTGTGGTTTTTACTTTTTACAGATTGATTATAAGCACTCTCATCTATAAAAAATATAACACATCTGTTTATATGTGAAATTTTATGCTTGCGACACAATAAACGGTAGTAAACTTTTTCAAAGGTGTCTTTTCAACCTCAATCATTATTATTCACCCCATTCTACGGTTTTTCTTTTTGTTATTCATGTTTATTCATTATTTTGTAAGGTAGCCTCAATATTAAAAAAATAGGTTTCATTTATTTTTGTAATAAACTATTTACGAATAAAATAATTGGTTTCTAAACGTTGGTCAACAGTCTGTCCACCATAAAGCTCGTGATTGGCTGTCTGAAAAAAGCGGCTGACTGTGCCGTGTGATCTGTCCAATTTCGATGTGATTTCTTTTGAGGGAAAATGGTTAAATAAAATAAATAGCTGCGCCGAAATTTACCACCACCTTGTTAATTCTTTATCATGCTTTCGAGGCTCCTCAGTCAGATTCTGTTAACATTAGTGCATTTGGTTGTGAATATACTTGTTGCTGTTCAAAATGTTTATGCCCGAATTCGGATTAAAAAGTGCACATTACTTCAAGATGAGGTGACCAAGAGTGATATCAAAGTTATATTAGAAAACGTACCAAGAGTTACCAAGAAACTAAAACACTTGGTGATATTGACGGACACTGATCACCACTCGCTGAGTGATTTGTCTCGCATGGTTATATGGAGCCTCGTAGCCGGGATTTCATACGTTAGCTTCTACGATATAACTGGTAATTACATATATTTATTACCATACATTTTATGTATCTCATGAAAGCCATTTTTATCTTATCCAATGCAATTATGTTTATTCATTTTAGTATATACCTAAAAACCATAAAGAATTAATTAATTGTTAGAAAAATAGAAACTAAGCCTTTGCGTTACCGTATTAGTCATCACTGTTTATTACAAACTGATGTTGCATATGAAATGCTACTATTGCCTCATCTCAATCGTTTAGATAAGAATAATGCATTGACATTAGATATAATTATATATCTTACAACTAATCCAAACTGCTTTACACACATATTATTGTTTAATTACAGGGAGATTGAAGGAAAATGAAGAGAAATTATTTCTTGAAGTGGAACGCAATAAAAAGGGTGTGCCAGGCTGCATAAAATGGTACAAGAAGCCAGACTTGAATGGCTACACAAATGGAATGCAAGCACACACAGTGTACATAAATATATTTACTAGTAATGATGGACGGCCGACTATAGCACACTGTATACGTCGGATAGCTGAGGATGATGTAGTATGTAGTAGAAAATCTAGTGAATTTACAGCACAAGAGTTAGACAGTGCTCTTATGCTAATGTACCCTTCCATTCCTGACCCAGACCTAGTGTTATATACTGGTCCACTATGTTGTACTCAAGGGCTATTGCCGTGGCAAATAAGACTCACAGAGTTCATACAACTTTCAGTTGACCATAATGTAAATATTAACAATTATGTAGGTGCATTGTATAGGTACAATAAATGTGATCAAAGATTTGGTAAGTGAGGTTGGGATAAGTCTTTAAACATAGGCCTAAGTGTAAAGTTCATTGTAATGTTGCTGGTGTTTATAAGCAATGCTTTAGCTAAACCTCAAGGCAGTTAGGTAAAAGTGGGTAAATAGACATACATTCCAATTTCTATAAAAAACATATATTTTCCTATTCAATTAATCATGTTAAAAGAACATTGCTACAGTTTTACTATTTTGGCTATATTGGTGGTTATAATAAAAATGATGTCCTTTATTTTTTTGCCTTTAATATGGCTCTTTACTTTGTGTAAATACTGCAACATACAAATAAGACTGCCATTCAAATACAAAGTAGTTTTAATTTCACCTATGTACAGTGTCAGAGGTTAACAATGAGTTCCACTTAGCTTATGATATGAATATTGACAATGTCTATTTACCGGCTTTTACTCTAATTACTAGTCTGTTAGCTAAAATACTTATTTTAAATGACCACACTGATAATATCTTATGGGTTCACTATCAAATGTATGTGTATATAGGTGCTTTATATAATTTTATTAATAGAGACCGTCAGAGAATTATAAATGTCAATATCCAAGGCCTATGATTATTTCACATCTATATTTGATGAATTGGTGAAAAAGCTATCTAATTATGTTATCTTAAACTGTGTTACTTATCCAGTTTTAATACAAAACTAAAGCAATAAGCAACCTTTATAGAAATTGTTGAATATTAACTTATTTATAATGATTAAAGTATAAAAATATATAAACTTGATCAATTTTTAGTTTTATTTAAGTATAATCCTGTTTGATAAGCTATATTATTTGTTTGAGCTAAGTCAATGTTACTATCATTGGTGTCACATGCTAGATACTGGAATATTAGGTATCATTAAAATTAACATGACAATAAATATTTGGGACCCTTGTCTAAAATAATTTATTTTATCAAAATCAAAATATTTTTATTTCGAGTAGGCCTTTTCAGGCACTTTCAAAACGATAAATGATTCTAGTTGCGCGGTTCCAAAATGTCACTCCTATGGAGAAGAACCGGCAAGAAACTCCATAGGTTACTCTTTTTTATGAAACTACATTCAGTAATTATTACAGTTAACATAATGGTTTGATAAAACACGCTTGCCTCTATCTCCTACACACATGGAACGAAAATCGTCACGCATCGCTGAAGGAAGTTGGTTCAAAACAATGAATTGTATAAAATTAAAATTATACTCAGCCCTGTATTACCTCATAAGCTAACAATGATGTGGCTTTAAATTGTAATTTTATTATAGAAAAATATGATAGAATGAAAAGTGAATATACACATAAATAAAACAATGTTTTGCAATTAAGTAGGTACTTTATTAAAATATTACGCGATAATAGTGCACACCAAAATACTATACACAAGGACTAATATTTACATCTGCTGCACGCACTACTGATTGCTCCCACCTGCAAGAGAAAAATAAGAATAATATATCACAGCCTTTGCTTCTTTGATGTCAGAAATGCATCTATCGGTAAAAACGGCCGTTATCTATATTTGAACAGCGATAAGAGACGGATGCTCACCGCGTAACTTCTCATATTGAATTAAATTTATAGTTATTGAACTACGAGATAAAAATTATGTAACTAGAGAATAATCGTTATTTCGTGACATAGGTCATGAATTGTTTTAAGATCTTTTCTTTTAACTCAACCTTATTAATTAAGAATTGTATTAATTTATTTAAATTGCTAGGTAAATTATACTAAGAACCCGTTACAGAATACATTAAAATCAAAGTATTTACGTGTGACGTCTTTAATTGGAATTTTTCCAGTGTATATACGATTGGCCTACAAATATTATTCATGATTATATAACAAAATAAAAAAACATTTCTGACATCATCCTATTTTCCATATAGGTACATACAATGTTAGTATATGGGGCTCGAGGTAGGTATATTTTTAGTTACATTACACTAGTATTTGTATTTACATATTATACACTTTATATTACTTGCAGAATATATACTAATAATATTGATCTTAATTTGGATATTGCTATTTATGTATTAGGGTGATTCATATATGACCAAAGAAAATTCATTTGGATTTTTTATACTCTCCAAACTGATCTTTTGTACTTGAAAGCAAACCAGGATTTTTTTATTAGGGTAAAGCTATCGCTATTTATTAAGAAAAACAAGCTTGGTAAAAAATATGCCATAAAAATATACTACAACGCGTCTGATCGGGGACATATCATAAATGTCATATTGGGGATTTTCCTGTCTAAATGTTTACTACTTTATTCTTTAACATCTTTATTGTTAAAGGCTCCCATGCTTTGTACAAATTTTTTAGCCGACCAACAACCTCGGAATGTTTTTGTATAAACTCGCATGAAACGCTATTATATTAATAATGTTCTAACGAAATCTTCGATATTTTGGTTTAATGCTGTATTGATATTCTTCACTTATTATAGCGTTTTACGTAAAATTTTAGACGGTAGAATTGTATTTAGGGTTGAGAGTAAAAAATAACATATTTATGAATCACCCTAATATGTAAGTTTTTACAAACAATTATTGTCTGTTTCTAAGTTGAACACACACATAAGATAGAAAAAAGTACAACCTGTTGGATCAGTAACCTGATGTTCACCGGCGATGGCGGGAGTGGCTGCCGCTGCGTGATCGGCGCCGGTCGTAGTCCCTAGACCGTTCATACCTATCGTACTTGTCGTAGTCTCTGCCCGACCTGTCGTATGACCTGTCCCGCTTCGAGCTGTCCCTGTCGTATGACCGCTTGTCCCGTCTGCGTGCGCGCTCTTCCGACCGATCCCGCGATACCCTCCTCCGTCCCGAACGCGATTCGTAACTGATTGAACGCGACCGCTTCGTACGTTTCCTAGGACGTTCCTCCTCAGAATCGTCCCTGTGTTTGTCTTTGTGTCTATCGTAGTCCCTACTCCTAGCTGATTTGTGTTTATCGTAGTAGTCATCCTTCTTCTTTGACCTAGTTTTGTCAGATCGCTCATACTCTTCGTAGTGTTTTGATTTAGAATAGCTTCTGTCACCGGATTTGTGAGACTTGTCTTTTCTATGTTTATCTTTCTTTAATTTTCTGCGGGAGCCACTGGAGCTTGAGCCCAGACGCTTCCGTTTCTTTGATTTTTTTTCGGCTACGGCGTCATGTTCAGTCTCTGAAGATGATTCGCTCTGACTTGACGAGGAATCATCCTCAGAGTCATTGGTAGAGGGTGAGCTATCCTTGTGATGGTGGTTGGTTTTACTTGAATGTTTGGCGTGAGGACTCGGAGTGCGATCCCTTTTACTCGACTTCCTGGCTTTCTCTTCAAGAATAGTATCTAACTTCCTGGCTACATCAACCTTGTCTGATTTATGGTTATTCCTCTTATCCTTTGATTGGCGACGTTCTGGAATCTTATCCGGGGTTTCACTATCCGCTGGCGGTGGCGTTGCGGACGATCCTGAAACCAATTCAATGTTTTTAAACAAATTCAGAAAGGATGAATTTTTAATTCGTGCTTTAAGATGCTGTTTCTGTTAATATGAAGCAGTGTGTACTCACTAGAACGTCGGGGCCTATCGGGAGTGACGTTGACAGGCGTGGTAGGCTCTTCATTCGCCTCCCTTGCCTCGGCTCGCCTAACTTCTGCTTCGATTTCTCGCGTTGTGCGCTCGAAATCTAACCGTTTGCGTTTTATGATATCCTGTAATCATAAAATAATTAATTTTCACTCGAAAGCCACTATTATACTATGTTGGTAAGAGTGATCGACATGGCACTTAATGAAATCAGCTATTTATACGGGTGTAGGTACATACACCACTTCAATCACAAAATAATATGTACAATAAATTGAAAAGCGGAAATCAATACAATCCTACTTATAATAGTAATTATTTATAGAATAATAAACCAAGTTTGCTAACCAACTGACATACTTAAGTAACAATTGGTATGCATAAGCAATATTGAATTTAAATAGTGTTTACACATTTTATTCTTTGTAATTTAAATTAGCTTACAAATCAAGTTGTAGTAAAGTAGTAAGTCCAATGTTTTTGCCACTCTTTGTGTGGTAAAGTAACAACTACATACACTTTGACTTCTATTAGAAAGCAGTAAGGTTGATTTTCATTTGTATATAAAAGTGATGTTCGTTGTACCTGCAGCTGTTGGTCCGTGACGTCAGTCTGCTCGTCTTCGTCGTTGTCGTCGCTGCTGCTCTCGTACGCGCCCAGCCCTGCATACAACGACACACGACATTAATAACGTAATCCGCCACACATGCAAAACGTGACTTATAAACCCGGACGTGACCACCGAATGTATTATAGTCCATTTTAATTTCATTGAATTTTTATTTATTGTTCGAAAGTAATTCAAGGACTTATTACATTAAATGAACTAACACTGAACAGTTATATAGTTTTCGTAGTTAATACCTACACATACAAAGTCATTTTTATACACTACACTTCCCTAAAATAATTTTATATAAATGTTTATACTTATATAACATCTATAATAAATTTAGTACGTCTCTTACCAATTATCCACTAAACTCAATGTATTTATACACTGTAGATACAAGATATAGCCTTATAGGCTAAATCAAAGATAGAAAAATGATGCTGGACTGCTGAAATGAGAAACTCATGTAACATACATGGCGGTTTAGGATGTATTCATAACTCACGTATAACATTAATTGGTTTCTTCAAAATTAAGACAAAAACCACCATGTATGTTTTATATACATATTTATAAATATCTGGCAAACTATTGAATTAGGTAACATTCTTCTTCTTAATTATATAATGTCAATGGACAGTACTAAAATACATAGTAATGTTTGATAAAGAAGTTCCCAGGTTTGTCGTGTCGACGTAAGTTTGCGAGGTATTTGTACAAGTTCAGCATTAGGAATACAACTCACCGAGACCACTGGCGATAGCAGCCAGTGCCTTCGACTTGCTCGCTTTTTGTTCATTCTGGCGCGAAGCTTATCATATAAATAAAACCAATATTAATCAAACACCAAATGTATTACGTTGTCGTCAGGCAACATCTGAAAAAAAACTCATTAGCGATGAATTATGACACGGTTTGTAGAACACAGTTGTTGGAAAGACACATAAATAAGGCAGTCTCAATATGAGATGATGAATACCAGAGTAACAGTCGGTACACGATAGTTTCTCGTACAAAGTAACGTCTTGGCAACGGCCTTGGGGCCGTTTGAAACTTAGGTGTAAGGAAATACCTTGAAGGGTGGTAAACCGTGCCAATTCTTCCTGGCTCACCATTTGGATCTCCTGGTCCGTGACCTCAAGGAGTATCTCTGTGAGTGAGCGGCGGACGGCAAGCATCTGTCAATAAAAAAATGTCTTTTTTAATAATCTTTCTCTTCTTTTATAGAATGTAAACGTAACTATAAGTTATATCCTCAAGTACATCAGTATGTTTGCACCTATACAATGTGTTACATTCTTAGGTTTATCACATACCACTTCTTGCATGATCTCCTCTCTACTCCTCTTGGGAGGCGGAGGCGGTTCCTCCCGTTCTTCCTTGACGGGTGCCACCTCTTCTGGCTGCACCTTGGCGGGACTGGACACCGGCTCCGCTTCCTCGCCTTCTGAATCCGATTCCTGATACAAACATATATGTAAAATAAGTGATTTAGTTTTGCACTAATATAAAACATTGTTAGGTTGTTTGTCATAGCCAGTTTTTGGCTAAAACTAAACTGATTTTGCCTAATATTGTAGACAAAATCAGTTAATTAAGGCTGCACATTTAATGACATTCAAGCATGTCTAAATATAATATTTCGCCTGAAATCAGTGACACTGGAAAACTGGACTAAGTTGATATTGTTTATTGATCAATAAAATTAACGATAATTATTTAATTGATGCGACAGGGAAAACTCGGTCTCGATAAATAGCAGTTATATTATCATGTAAAATGTGTATCAAATTACGACCTATGTATATAAATGTGATTAATTTTATTATCCTAGGATAAATAATGCAGGAAGTGTTGGCAGAATATTCTGTAGGTCAGCCAAATTCCTTGTGGCATGTTCAAATATATTAATCGAAATTTATTAGATAACGAGCTTTGCTAGACAAAACAAAATCAATGGCAAAATGGCTTCTATCACTACATCCATGATACAAATGCGATTTAACTATATCTGTCTGTTATTCTTTCAAGCCTGCCACTGAAGTGATTTTGTTCAACTTAGGTATGGTATGTAAGCTTTAAGCTTACTTATTCCAAGGATGAACTACAGCTACTACTGTACTGTACTATGTAAATGCTACTTAAAAAGATACATCTTATATTTTCAAGTGTATAATGTGATGGGAAATGCTTTAAATAATACTAGCGGTGCCCCGCAGTTTCACTCGCGTAATTAGTCCTTTTTTCCGACTTTTTCTGAAGTTCTTATATTTATTCTCCTATTCAGGGTGGAGACGTATCTAACAAATCAAAGATTATGAAAATCGGTTCACCTTCTTGAGTTATCAATGGTGTACCTAACCTAACTTTATTATTTTAATTATTTGTTTTACGTATTAACGCATGTGAAGCGAATGTTCGTAATTAAAGCGACTGGCACGTCAAGTCAGTGGTCACAGGTTCGAGTCCTGCCTGAGGTTCAATTTTTTCCTTCTATTATTTGTACATAACCCAACTTTGTTTTATATATGCCTATAGATTTACTCCAATATCCAGCTCATTGTAAAACATGTATGGAATAGTATGGAATATACTAACGAATTTGCTCTTGGGTGGCAAGACAGGCTGTCCACCCGCCTCCGCTTTAATTCTCTCCAGTTCTAGTTCTTCTAGTCTCTTCTTTTCCTTTTCCGCTTCTTCTCGGGCTTGCTTTTCTTGTTCCCGTTCTATAGCCTTTTGTTTTTCACGCTCCATTTTCTCTAATCCTGCAGGAATTCAATAATTTATGGTTAAAATAACATATTATTTTTATTAATTTCTTCAGTTTGCCTGTCCATCTTCGCCTAGACCTTCTATGTTTTTTAGAAATGAAAAAGGAAAGTGTCTTTTTGCCCCAGTGTGAGTTTAATATGACCCTAAGGTCATAATAATAATAGATTAATTATTTTTGGACGAATTTTGCTTTAAATGGAATTACTTAGATCAAGGCTTAAGCTAGTAGAGATACCAGGTTAAGCCTATCTATACAGCAATCAATATTTTTAAACTGAGTGGTTATTTCTTAATTCACGAGATCATGCTAAGATTACACATTACCAAAAGTGTTTTTTAAACTTTATATAACTGTTTAGCAATGATTTTCGTTAAATTATATAAGTACCTTCCCTAATCCAGGCCGGTAGTTGTCGCCGTTTAGCTGCGTCAATGGTCTGGGTAGAGATAGCCGTCGGCATGACAATCGGCTCAATCACTGGAGGTATCGCGGGAGGTTTTTCCCTGAAACATTACAAAATAAATCATTATTTATCATAAATACACTATAATTTTATGCCATTAAATATTAAACAATATGAAGGTCCATATGGTTTAAAGACCTACGTATATCTTAAGCAGTAGGTTCTGTGGGGACCAATGGAAAACAAAACTTAATATATTTTTTAAGCAAACAATTTATGCTTTGATATACTCAATCAGAATGTTATGGTTGTACTTTGTATGCTGATTCGTGAATAAGGTACCTATGTTATATATATAAATGACATTTGCAGGTTTTATGGTTGTCTTCCTTCTGCCACCCATTAAATGGCCGTGAAGGTTTCGCATAACCTACCATCTTATCACGCATGCTTAATGAAATTCTTGATACATTCAAGGAATTCTGATTAAAGGAATTTTTGACTAGATTAACGGAAAGCTTAGTTATATTATTCTATTACACAATTTGATACATCCTATATCTATACTAATATTATAAAGCTGAAGAGTTTGTTTGTTTGAACGCGCTAATCTCAGGAACTACTGGTTCGAATTAAAAAAATCTTTTTGTATTGGATAGTCCGTTTATTGAGGAAGGCTATAGGCTATATAACATCACGCTACGACCAATAGGAGTGGAGCATAAATGAAAAATGTTGCAAAAATGAAAAACCGTTGAAACTAAAACACGCGAACAAAGTCGCGGGGACAGCTAGTTACTTAATAAATTTCAATTGCCACATGTATGACGGAGCATCACTTAAGACGGGCTCGACCGATCTGGCTGTTTTTTTTTATTGATTTTGTAACTGTCAGGTCATACTTTGTATGAACAAAAATTGTCGACAAATCTGAAGGAAATGTCGATGATTTTAATAGTATTTATATATGAAAACAGGACAACGGCTGGCGGGTCAGCTAGTACAATCCTTTTTACTTTTGCACAGCTAAAATGATGTGCCTCTGCTTATGGTGATTGTGCCTTATTGCATGCTGTCATATAATTCAGAAACATTGGCCATGAACTAACCATGCCATGTACAGAAACAATACATTAAATTGAGATCTTTTGTTTGCTGTTTGTGACGTTTCAAGGCGTGCTTACGTTGCAAGGTCAAATGCTGTTTTTGTAACATCCGTAGGCTTTATGTAACGATCGTGTGACGACAAATACGGAATAATCTTTAGCCGCCATTGATTCTGCTTGTACTTTAATAACATAACTAGTTAATTTTTATAGCACGTTACCTTGGCCTACTTGAAAAAAATCGATATTGCATTAAATTTTCAATACTTCATGTTCATGTCGTTATCACGTCCCCTATTTTCTATTTAATCTTTGAGCATTTGATATTTAGTTTCGATGTCCGTAAAACGCATACGTAGCAGAAAAATAAATCCTTTTATCGAAGAACAGACAAATCAAACTTCAATTAGATTATTACTTCTTCTATTCGAGTCTATGGTACTCGATTACTTAAACGGAGTAGATGACTTTCCTTAACATCCGTCAGATTATTAAAAAATATTGGGGACGTATTTTTTCTGGTTTTACGTAACCTAAAACACACGACGACACATTGATTTGAAATGTCGTATGTCGTCACAATTTCGTGCATTTTGTAGGTACGCAAGCATGACGTCATTTGCTCCCACTCCTGAATTTTGAATCGCTTTATCTACTTAGTGTTTCTTTATTTTGAAAAAGCAAAAAATACGTGCTTTATATTTTTATTACCTAACAAATTTTTTATTTCCTTTATTTATTACCTAATTACCTAATTATTAACTTTTCGTACCCTTTTATCCCTACATAGTGCATTTATACCTACATATGCTTACCTCTGTGATCTAGAAGTGCGAACAGGTTTATGTTCTCTGTTTTTGCTCTTCGAGCGTCGATCTCTACTAGTACTACCGCTTCTGCTGTTGGCAGTTTCCACTTGAGGGGCAGTCCAGTAGCCATGCTGGAAAGTAGGCGCTGGCGTGCCGGTTGTGTATCTGTAGTGAAATTAAACAGATGAGTTTTATATTAAACAGAGAGATGTAGTTCAACAGATCTTTTCTTTGAAGTTGTAGGTGCACGGAAAAACCCTGTTCAAACAAACTGCTCTGCTTCTGTATCATTAAGATTTAAAAAAAAATACAGTGAAGGAAGTCTCCTTCACTGTATTTTTTCCCTACCCTTTTTTCCCCTTTTTTACCCTTTTTTCCCATGAAACATAGTCATGTTTCATGGGAAAAAAGGGTTTAAAAAACTAGGAGTTTTAATTTTAGTGAGTATTTTCTGTTCTCTCTTAGTTGGTCAGAATATAAAAAGGTTTGTTATTTAATTAAATGTATAGTTTTTAACTTCTGCTAACCAAGTCAAGAAAGATAGGTGTTCGATAATATACATAACTTGCATGTAAAGAATTTAAAAATGCAATGTTGTAGTCGATTTTATTGATAGCATATACTGGATGTAACCAGTTGCTATAATAGCACAATTTAATGTAGCAAGCCAACTAGGAGATTATAAAATGTCAAGGCAATAAGCAAACTGTATTTTTTAATATATTTTTTCATTATTGTCTCTGCCAAACTATAAAAGAAGACGTAATAACGACAGAACTATAAAGAAATGAACAGTTTCTAAAAACATAAATTCTCAGTCAACCATAATAGATCTTAACTTTTGTTAATTGAATAACATGATTATTAATTGAAAATAATGTTTACGTTTTAGGTATGAAATAATATAATACAAGAAAACTTAAACACACCATTCACAGTTTCAAACAATCATTTAAACAGTCTGCATTCATTATAAAACTTTCACATTCTTTTTGAATCCAGTAAGTATGTTAATTAAAACATCGACGCTAACAAATGCATAAAACATTATATTTTGAATTGTAGACATATGCAATAGTTGACCTAAAGAGCAAAAACTTGTGTTTGTAATGTTATTCATGCAGTTGTACATCTGTAAAATTACAGTACCTAATGAATTACTTAATTATTGTTAAGTAAATATCCAGAGTGAGTCAACTGATATTATGCATATACTGAGATTATGTATTATGCATATACCTTAAAACTTTAACTTAAACATTTTTAAATATTATCATGTATGTAGAGTTGGCTTGTCTCTATGACTTGTTTTGGAACTGGAATTCCTTTGGAAGAACATGACACATTTTATTTAGTGACCATAATCTGTACATTTTATTTGTAATTAAAACCACTAATAACAGTTGTTTTACTACATCTGTTAATTAATTTTTATCTATAACTATATTATTTGTGCGATCATGGCCCACCCTTTTTCTTGAATTTGTAGGTACCAACATAATGGTACTGAATGAATACTTTTCACATACAAAATTGAATACAATTGGGACAGTTGACAAAACATCAAACAACATTGAATACTGTATACAATGTTGAAAGCGAGTTACCTCATGAATACAAAGTTAAGATTTGTTAAATGTGCATAAGCTACTGGTTATCAAGTAAGATAACAATTTTTAGGTCAAATATTTATATAAAATTACACTGAATTTCAAACTATGTTTCAAATATGGTGTGCCTAACTACTATTCTTGTGTACTTGAGTACTATATTGAGTATTCATAGGCCTTATTGTAAGTTGAAAGAAAACAGCTGTTCCTAAAAGATTTTAGGATCTTAGTTATATTATTTTCATTCCTAATAAGGGTGAGACTGGTGAGACCAACATAGTTATGTTTGTTAAACCCCAGACAGTAAACCATTGCTATTTTTTTTTTGATCTCACTTCAGTAAAGATGCTCACATAGACTACAGATTAATGAAAATGAAGATTTTAAGAGGCCGAAATGATGGAATCATACAAAATCAAAATTCGTTTATTCAAAATAGGCTACTTGGCAGCACCCTTTGAAGGTCAATCATATTAAAAGACTACCCCAAATTTTACACCCTTCACTGCTTCCTAAGTGCTCTGGCTGTTGGGAAAAGCTGTGCAACAAACTCCCCAGCAGCACTAAAGGCCATAGTGAGCAAAACAACCAGTCATTACAAGCAGTTTTAGTTAACAAGCATGACACAAGGATCAGCTATCACTAACCTCTTATATTAAAGAGAAAGAGATGACCCAACTAAGTCAACATACAAGCTGATCTGATAGACAATATTTAAGTTTTTAATAGGATACTAGCTGTGCTTGCGGCTTCGCTCCCGTCAACTGACTACCTACCCTACTCTTCCCTACCAATTTTTTTCGTTTTTAAAGCTTCCCTGTATTCTAGCGAACAAAACAAAAAAATAATTATTCAAATTGGCCCAGCCGTTCTCGAAGTTTAGCGAGAGTAACAAACAGCAATTCATTTTTATATATAAGATCTCAGTTAAAATGCATGTCTAAGCTCTTGCACTCTATTTAAAGTTAATACTGCTAATATTATTATTAATCTGGAAGTTTGTGAGGGTGTATAGATGGCAAATATTTAATAGATTTGGATAAACATTAGAACCTACATTAACATTTTGTATACTTAAACGCCTATGTTCATTAGTTCTAGTGGCAGTGAAGGGCAATAGGTAATGATGAAGATACAACTTATACTCCAATAAGCCCACGAAAAGAGGTAAAACTGGGAAACTGTTGGTATGTAATAGATTACTTACCCTGGGATAGGTGCTGCTGTGTCTGGTGGTACATTATAACCATCTATCATGGGAGGCATGCCAATAGCAGGGTCTGGTGGTATTTTGGAGTCTCCTTGCCCTGACCCAGACCATCCCCAACCTAGTAAGTAGAACATTGTGTAAAATTTTTGTTCTTGATAGAATGGACAAAAATTATAATGGCCAGACTACATTCACATCTGTTTAAAAATCCTATGGTTATGGATAAAACCAACTTACCAAGGATTGTAAAGACAAGTAGCTCATACCAAATTTCTCGAGTGAAGCCTTAAAGACTCCTATATTTTATAAGAGAAACATAAGGAAGAGGAAGCAAGAGGCACGGTTAACATTTCATTAAGACCAAACTTGCTTGTTAGGTTTGATTAATTTCAAATTGGTCGCTTCCTTTAGCACTGTCAGAGTTTATGAGAAATAAATTTTACACATTGCCAAAGATCTTATAAATCCATATTTGATCCAATTGATATGATATAACATTTTAAGGCCATGTTGTAGAAAGAATGCTTTCAGCGAAAATCAATGCTGATACATGAGTTACAATTATATTCTTACCCCATTGGTTCCAGGATCCGCTCCACGAGTTCGTAGCTGCATTCCACTCAGCGCCGGGCGGTCCATCAGTATTATTTTCCGGATTTTCAACCTCCATCGGCGCTTCGCCCTCTTCATCAACCTTTAGAGAAGGCGGCGGCGGCGCCGTAACGATCGCCGCCGCTTCCTTCATAGCAATCCATTGTTGAGCTAAAGCAGCCCAGTCAACTTGACTAGAATCAATATTTTGGTATGCAGTAGGATTCAATGCCCACTGCGTGGGATAAGCAGTATTTGCGGCATCCTTGCCGGAATACATGATCGTAGAATACGTAAATTTACACAGTAACAGATAATATTTTTAGGCCTTCACATCACTAGAAACACTAATCACTACATTCGTCTATGTTTTAATGCCTTTAATTAAATATTTAAGTTAAACCACAAAACCAATATTCAGATTCATCTGACTGCAGCAAATCAGCACCAGGGTCTGTCAACTTTGTTCGACGAACATTATGTAGGCGGGCGGAAAGACAAGAGAGAGACAACAACATCGGAGTAAAAGAGATGAATATATGCGTTTATATAATGTTGCCACCGTAAATACAATTTCGTATTCTCCATATTATTGAGCTTATTATTTGATTTTTAAAGTAAATTGCCCTTGAAAATCATTTTTGCTATTATTCTGATGCCAACCATATATATTAATTAAAAAATATAACATATTTAATTGATTATCACATAATGAAAAACAAAAAAAAACAGGGATAGTGTGTGGCAACACTAATGTCCGCACGCCATATTGATTTTGACGTTGACGTCACAAGAAAATGTCTGCCGGCGTTTGCGCACCATTTTATCTTGTTTCTGTGTTTATTTGTGATAAATAAACTAGTTCCATTTAATTCTACCTACATTGATAACGTTGAGTCGAGCTTGCTCCTCCGTGGCTGTGTTTTGGTGAAATTAAGTGTGTGTTTGTGAGATATAGACTCGGTGTTGAGACAGTGACTCTTGTTCGATTTTGTGTTTAATTTCGCGATGAGTTCGAAGAAAGAAAACACTAGAATCTGTTGCATGTGTGGATCTTCACCTTCTAAAGATCCGACCATCACTTTGCATCGGTTTCCAAAGCCGGGCCCTAAAAATGCTCTGCGGTATGTACCTAGTCTACTTACGTATTTTCCATGCTATTCGTTTTAGTCAACAGAATACCACAATATTATTCATCCAGCTTCTAACTATTACTAACTAACGTAACACCCTTTTCTAAAGACCCAATTTTTGATGCCTAAAATCATTAGAAGGACCTACTTACTATGAAATTTTTTCTTGCCTACACCATTCCCGTATGTCTTTCAATCAAAGAGAATACAGAAAGTATTTTCTTTTTAATTTAAAAAGCTCGTATACGTTGATTATTATGGTGTAGGTATAATTTTGATATTTTTTAATTTCCAGGTGTGAATTATGGTCAAAGTATTGCTTCCCAAACGAAGCCTGGTCTTCACCAAAATTCCAGGATGGACTCCATTCTAAGCATAACATGCTTTGCAGCAAACATTTTAGAAGCACATGCTTCTTTGAGAAGAAGTTGTTCAGAACAGCTGTACCTGATGTTCAATGCCATAAGGTTAGTACAATTAACACTTGAAAAGTGTATTTAAAACACATCATTTTGACTAGCCTGTTGGTTTAGTGGTTAGTGACCCTGACTGCTATACCGGAGGTCGTGGGTTCGATTCCCACCCAGGACAAATGTTTGTGTGATGAGCACGATCATTTGTTCTGTGTCTGGGTGTAATTTATCTATAATATGTATGTATTTAGAAATATATAAGTATGTTTATCAGTTGTCTGGTTACCATAACACAAGCTCTGCTTAGCTTGGGATCAGATGACCGTGTGTGAGTTGTCCCGGAATATTATTATTATTATTATTATCATCAAGTTAAATTTAATCATACCAATTTTCTTAGGGCCCTATCTCATTAGGACACCATGGTCACAGTAGATTTACCTCTGGTTTCTGATTTTAGAATTTGGTGTAAGTACTTGTACTCAAATATTACTTAAGTATTTGCTTATCCCGAATTCTCAAATCAGAAACCGGAGGATATAAGCTAAAGCAGTACCTCAATTTACTATAATCGCATGAATTGACACACTCGCACAGATATACACTGTATACTGAGTAGTTTTTGTATGGGACTATCCCAAAAATACCTTATCAGTCTTGTAGCACTGCGTGTCTGTGTGAGTGTGTCAAATCGAACGATTGTAGGTAGTTGAAGTACTGCTTTCATCATCATCATTCAACCAAAAGACGTCCACTGCTGGACATAGGCCTCTCCCAAGAAGGAGGGGTTTGCTATTCTTTATGTCCTGCACCACACGGGACTGCTTTAGCTTATATATATACTGTGCCATGGTGGCGAGACTGGTGGCCACCACCATGGTGTCCTAGTGAGATAGAGCCCTTATAGGTGGCTTACCTCAACTATGACTTATTTTAAAAATAATTGAAGGATTTGAATCAACCTTTCATTTTCAGGAAACAACAATTTCTAATCTGTCAGATCAACCTGCCATGTTTGAAGCTGTTGCCGGTCCATCTAGAAATCCTTTAAGAGAACTTAATGCAAACATAATCACTCCAACCAATTCAGGAATGTTTGTGTGCAAGTCTTCAAAACAAGAAGTTGATATAAAAAGCAAAATGTTGATATGTAAACTGAAAAAAAGTATGAATAAAGTGTATAGATTACAAAAAACTGTAAAACATTTAAAAAATGAAGCATTTTTAAATGTTATTTGTAACAATAAAACAGTCAAACAAATATGCAATCAAAAAATGACTTCAACATTTGCACTGTTACTGCAAGGAGAACTGCAGAATTATAAGAGGAAGAAACCTGGGCGCAGGTGGAACATGGAGGCTAAAATAATAGCATTGAGGCTCTACAAAAGGTCACCAACAAGCTACAAACTGTTGAGGAGAATGATTTGTTTACCAGCACCCAGCACATTAAAATGCCTTTTGAGCAAATTTAAAATGAATGTGGGGACACACAAAACAGTTCTTACAGTGTTGAAAAACTCAACAAAACACTTTGGGCCGTCCGAACGAGAGTACATATTGTTATGGGATGAAATGTCCTTAAGAAAAAACTTATGGTACAACCCTAAGGCGGATTTTATTGAAGGTTTTCAAGACCATGCTACACAAGGTAGATCTCCTCAAGCAGCTTCATATGCCCTTGTATTTATGGTAGTTGGAGTTAGGAAGCAAGTGAAACAGCCAGTGGCTTATTATTTATCAAGTGGTTTTGTCACAGCTGACAGACTATCTGCTTTGATTAAGGAGGTATGCATTTCTTCTTCATTTTGAATGATGATCATGCTTATTTAACTCTTTGCTGAATTATGTTAACTAAATATATGTTTTAAGATTATTTGTCACCAATCTCCCTTAAAATACTTTCAGGTTTTAATTTCTTGCTTTGATGCTGGAATTAATATATGCGCTTCAGTTTGTGACTTGGATGGAGTCAACAAAAGAGCTCTATGTCTTTTAGGAGCTTCTGTAGAGAATCCATACATTGAAGTGAACAGACACAAAATTATCACATTATTTGACACACCACACCTGCTGAAGTGCTTCCGGAATTTGTTTATGAAATATGATGTTAAGTTTCGGACCAATGTAACATCAGACAACAAACAAGGAATTGGTAAGTCATTTGTTATTTAGTTTTAGAAAAATAATTGTTTAGTAATATGTACATACATAATATTTTATTTTTTAAAAGTAAGTAATTCTAATACTTTTAATAATTACTTTACAGGAATCGCTAAATGGAGCCACATCAGGCAATTTTATGAATTGGATAATAATAATCCCAATTTTGTATTTGCTCCATGCCTAACTAAAGACCACCTTGACCCTAATTCCAAACAAAAAATGAGGGTAAAACTTGCGGCACAAGTTTTAAGCCACTCAGTTGCAGCAGGAATATATACCAAAATAGCAGGAGGTAAGAAACCTTTTACAGTCAAAGTCAATCTCATTTATTCACTCAGATCATAATTATGCATGATACTTATGAACATTTAATGAAAACATCCTTTCTTACACGTTAGTTTCAATGGTATTAACAGTATTAAAGAGTAAAACCATGTAGTAGTTATATTGTATTTTTAATTATTACTTAGTCCTGTGTTGAGCAAGTAACTAGCCCCATGGGTTTTATCATTTAAAAGTTCACTAGAACAAAATATTAACCGTTTGTTTCTTGCTTAAGGGTGCTTAAAGAAATGTGCATTAACCACTAACGTCCCGGGCAAAAAATAAAGGATAAAAAATTTCTTGTATGTTATATTAGTATACCTATGCCAGCAAAGGCGCAGGTGAAAAGATAGTCAGTAATATGCTCATATTGCTTTAATTTGTTTATTGTGATTTTCAGGAGACATGCCGACTGAAGCCTTGGCAACGGCCAATTTGATTACGAATATGGACGAACTGTTCGATGGTGTAAACGCGTCGACACCAGACCTTAGAAGAGGAAAAAAATTTTCAACAAATATAAAAAAATCTTCAGAACATCTGCAAATGTTTGGAAAAATGAAAATATTTTTTAAAACCCTTGAATTTTTGGGATGTAGGGGTAATCCGCCATCAAAAGATGGGTGGATTTGGACCCTCAATGGCATTGAAATGGTTTGGAGAATCCTCAGTGCCAAACACCACTGTATTAAAAGTCTGTCCACAAGAAGACTGCAGCAGGACCCACTAGAAAATTTATTTGGTTGCATACGCTTCAACTGTGGGTCCAATAGCAACCCGACAGTTGGACAATTCGTTGCTGGGCTAAAAACTGCCGTAATAAGTAATATGGCACATACCAGCTCAGGCAATTGTGAGCTGGATAGCAACAGTGCCATAATAACAAATTTTAAAACAATCCTGACACCAGCCACAGACATGTGCACTGACACGGGTATTTCACTTGAAAAAGAAATTGAAGAAAATATTACTTCCTCCCTGGAACAAAACTTGGAGGAAGGAAGTAGCGAACTACAAGCATGTGCATATGTCTGTGGTTTTATTATTAAAAAAAATAAAAACAACTGTAATAATTGTAAAAATATTCTAGTTTCCGAAACGCCAGAGGAAGTACATAATTTTATAGAGTTTAAAAATTATGAATCTGTAAAAAAATCTCTTACGTACGCCTCTAAGAATTTAATACATAGTGTCGAAAAAAGTGCAAGCTTATTAAATATATTTCTAGAAAAAGAGGCGTACAAAGAGAACATCAAAATGAAACTAATTGAATTGTTAAAGAACTCTATAAATTATGACTTTCTCGAAAATTGCGCGGAGCACAAAGAATCAAATATAAATTACATAATAAATAGTGTCTTCCATATTTGTATAAAGAGATACTGTATATTAAAAAACAGAATGTATTCTGAAGAGGCGTGTAAATCTGCACTAAAAAGAAAAATGAACATAATTATGCATAAATAAATTTTGTAGGTGGTTACGCTCTTAGTTGATAAATCAGTCAGTCAGTCAAGTTATTATAGATTATAGACCACTGGCCCATCAATAAAATGGATGGGTCATATGAACCACCAGGTGACGTATATAGGACGATATGAGAGCATAAAATAATAAGATTCAGCACTATGCTGTCACTTGTAAGCAGTCCAACTGAGTGCTGGTGAGAATTCAAAAGTGCAGGTAAAGTGAGTGCATTTTGGTCATTTGTTTTTGTACGGCATTTTTACCATCGATTGATCCATGAAAAATAATAAGAAAGCGCGCAGTGCCGTATAAAAATGGTGCGCCACAAAGTCGGTATTTTTTTACTATTTCCAGGGCAAATTTGGTCATTTGATTCTCTACGGCATCAGTTTCATACTGTTTCAATACAGCTTCTAATCCATTATTCCGCAACGCCGTACAAAAATCATGCGACAAAGGGAAAAAAATCGAGGGTTGCAACCCCCTCTCTTTCCGTGGTCCGGGGGGTGATTTGAACAACATAAAATTAATTTTTTTTGAAAGTATTTTATGCATAGATAATGTTTTTTTACATGCCGTACATTTACGTTGGTCATAACGTATTTTATTCGGATGTACTCTGCTTGGACCCGAGTAAGGTGTTCCTTTGCGCTCGCTCACACATAGTTCGATTAGTATGTGTCTACTGTTATTTCTATAGTTGTGAGAGACGGACGCTCCGGTCGAACGTTTCCTTTTTCCTCAAGATTTTTGGGTAATTGAATTGAATCAACATCCATGGATCTTCTGGAGGCGTTACCATCAAAAGGAAACGTTCGATTAGTATGTGTGTACACACATACTAATCGAACTATGTGTGAGCGAGCGCAATGGAACACCTTACTCGGGTCCAAGCCGAGTACATCCGAATAAAATACGTTATGACCAACGAAAATGTAGGGCATTTAAAAAAACATTATCTATGCATAAAATACTTTCAAAATATATTAATTTTATGTTGTTCAAATCACCACCCGGACCACGGAAAGAGAGGGGGTTGCAACCCTCGATTTTTTCCCCTTGTCGCATGATTTTTGTACGGCGTTGCGGAATAATGGATTAGAAGCTGTATTGAAACCAGTGTTGGGCAAATTTTAATTGCAAGAACAATTAATTAATTGGTAAATGTAACCACAACAACTAACAATTAATCAATTGTAATTGTGAAAAATTACAATTAACAATTATTTAATTGTTAACTGTATTATTAACAACTAACAATTAATTAATTTTCAATTGTTTTATTAATTTTAATTAAAACTAACAATTATTAAAATACTGCTGTAAAATATATAGCCGGTATATATAAATATACAATATACCCGTGTGGTTCCGGGTCGTAAAATAGTGCCCCTGATCTTTTCATGTAGTTAAATAAATATGTTGGCAACAAATAAAATACCGATCCAAATAATAATCAATACCGTTAATTAAACATGATTAGACAGACAATAACAATTTAAAATTTCTTGTAATAATTTAAAATACACTTCAGTACCACTCTCTTCTCAAAAAAAAAGAAAAAGATTTAGAAAAAATAAGCTATACTTACAGCCTTTGACCACTTTTTTATTCGTCTAAAAAGTAATACTTATAGCTTAAATTTCCAAAATCTTTACTATTTGATACATAAAGTTAATTGTTAGTTTTAATTGTTTCATAAAACAACTAAAAAAGTTAGTTGCAATTATTTTAACTGTAAGTCACAATTGAAACACGTTAATCAAATTAATTTAATTGCAAGGTGCAATTAAAAGTTCAATTGCGATTAATTTAATTGTAATTAATTTAATTGCAATTACTTTTTTAGTCAATTAACAAGATAATTGACAAATTAATTGATTAATGCCCAACACTGATTGAAACAATATGAAACTGATGCCGTACAGAATCAAATGACCAAATTTAACCTGGAAATAGTCAGAAAAAAAAACCGACTTTGTGGCGCACCATTTTTATACGGCACTGCGCGCTTTCTTATTATTTTTCATGGATCTATCGATGGTAAAAATGCCGTACAAAAACAAATGACCAAAATGCACTTACTTTACCTGCACTTTTGAATTCTCACCAGCACTCAGTTGGACTGCTTACAAGTGACGGCATAGTGCTGAATCTTATTATTTTAAGCTCTCTCATATCGTCCTATATACGTCACCTGGTGGTTCATATGACCCATCCATTTAATTGATGGGCCAGTAGTCTATTATGTTCATTTTTCTTTTCTTGTTTATTATACACATATTGTAGCATGAAACAAAAATGTCAGGTTTGTCTTGTGGTCTGCAATACTTAAACTGACTAACTTTCTGTATTTTAAAATTTTCTATATAATCTCATTTACATATTGTAAATGAGATTATACAGAAAATTTTAAGAATATAATTTAATTTGTGGTGCAGATTTGCCGAAGAAAGTGAAAACCTTTTGTACCATATTTCTGGAAATTAATATATAAATAATATATTCATTTCCAGAAATCATTAATGTGAACTCAGTCGTAACGTATGCTTCCTAAATGAATTGCTGATTAATTATAATTATTATCATGCTAAATAAAAAGTCAACTAAAAATCTTTGTTTTATTAGACTGCTCTATTAAGATAAGTTTTATCATTATGCACAAGTACACTGTGTTTCTCGATAGTGATTCTGTTTAGATGTCAACCATTGCTGAGCAAAACTTGACCATTTTGTAGGAAACTATCGAGAAACGCTGTGTACTTGTGCATATAAAACCATTACAAAGTATCGAAATACATTGCAGTTTGTAATTCCCGCCCTAGCTTCTACTCTCTAGTTCTCGTGGGTGGAATATAGATGGCGCTGGCCGGTAAGGAAAAATTTCCTCCTAAAATTTGTATGGAGTCGTTATTCTTCCCTTTAGGGTATATATGTTCTGTGATCAGCACATTTTGTAATAGACTAAATATTTTGTTTTTTCTTTTCTAGACAATTGTCGTGGGTTGTTTATGGTTTATTGATTATGCCAAGATACTTTTTATTCAAGGTGTTAAATTCATCAGATGATAACATTACGTTGATAATTACGTTTTATAAAATGTAAGTAGGTATTTTATACCTATAATCACAAATTATTTCATTGAAATAGTATCCTGTTTGAATGCCATCTATTGATGATGTTGTGAATCGTTACGCGTGTAAGCGTGTAAATTATTACGGTTATGTCTAACAGGTGGCGCTAGTTAAAAAGGTTTAGTTTAGCTACTAAGCACTAGATGGAGTATTAAGCAATAAAATTTATAGCTTTATGTATTTTTCCAGTATGAAAATTGAATGACACTTTTTGTTTCGTAGTATTTAGTCGATATATATTATAGATAATAAATATACCATGCAAGTACCTTTATAATTACTGGGTATAGCATTTTTACTATTTAAGAGGATTGCAAAACAATAAATTTCTCCACCTCGGTTCGCTAAATCTGGATCAATTTTGCAATCATAATCTAATTTCAACATATTTGTTTACTGTATACAGTAGTAGTACGTCGTAGGCGTAGGTAAACAACTGTGAGAGTGTAGGTAATGATTAAGTAATAAGGGTTATGAAAAATAATCGTAAAGACATATTTAAAATTAATTTATTATTCGTTATTGATATTTATACATTTACAAACATTCGCAAACATCACATGAGCATACGGAATCACTTACACAATTTGTCCACAAACTTACATAAAATTAAATTTAGACGGCGAACTCTCATCGCACTCGAAATGTGCTGACGCGTGTCTCGCGCACACTTCTACGGTAATTCAATCACTTACATAACGCAAGTCTTTGTATTTGTCACTAAATTAACTTAAGGCTAATAAAGGTTCCTCCGCATCATGTTTGTGGCTGACAAACTTCGAGTTTGTCTTTTTCCATTGCTCCTTTTTGTTCAACATTTTCTGCTTCGTCGCCGCCAGCTTTGATTTAGCTTTCGATATTTTTGGCGTACTTGTGGTCGTAGTTTTGTCAATGCTCTCTAATGTTTCAATGATGTTCTTCGGTTTGGAGACTACTCTTCTCGTCTCCTCGCTTATTTCGTCCATAGTTGCGTTTTTGTTTGCATAGACTACGACAAAATGTGAGTAGGCGGAATTTGAGGGCGTGTTGATATCGGCAAAATCTCTGAAGTTAGCGAATTGGTCTTGATTGTAGTTTGGCCTTGGGTTTGCTATGTACCCGAGTTCGTACGAGGGTCTACCGTGACCGTTGTTGTAATACGAATTGTATCCATCACCGTATTCATCGTCATCGTTCTGGGCTAAGAATGTTCCTCCCCTGATAATTCCAAAGTTTCCGGAACCAAGCAAACTTGAGCTTGCTTCAACGAGCGGCGCTGCGGTGGGGCTGCTTTGTTTAGCGAAGTTGTCTACATTCCTGTATCCTCCAAATAGAGGATAGTTTAGCAGTGATCTATAAGAGTTTGGTCTTTGGCTGTAAGCTGCTTCTTGGCTATTGAAGCCGAGTCTGAAGTTGTTGTTTTGCTGCCGTGGTTCGAAGAGGTTGGCGAAGGAGGGGAAGAATGTTTGTGAGCCACCGACGAGCTCTATTGAATGGTCGGTCTGGTCGTCCGTGGCCGCTGCTTCAGGCTCCTGGTAGTGTTGCGCGAGGCCGGCTGGAGGCGCCACCGCCTCTGATATGATTTCTGATGATTCAGCATTCAGATCTTTTGTGTCATCTGAAACAGACAAACGTATATGTATTGGAATGTGTAAAAAGAAGCTGGCATTCATTCTTATAGAAATAAATTTTACAGATTTAGTACAAAATAGGCGCTGCTTTGTTAATTGTGTTTAATCATAATTAAGGAACAGAAATTAAATATCAGACAACGCTCTAATCACATTCTCAGGTAGTTTTGATATGTAAATTATATGACTGTTGAAAAAACGTTTGACGTTGAAAAGTTGCATGAATGTACATTGTGTACAAGTGATTGCTAATCACTTCTATGACGTATTAATAAAGAAATCCGCTGCCTTATAGAGCGAGTAACATGGTTCCTGTTTGAATAAATTTAATCATGGACTGAATAATTTGTAACGCTTGTCGTTCAGATTGTAAAATGTAGTGATATAATTACAACAAATGTTTTTGTGACAACCCGGATTTAATTTTTATTATGTTATGGATATTTTAATTATAATAATAGTACACCGGTTACCCGGATTCGTGTCGTAAGTTTGGATGTTACTACCGACTACCGAGACTATTTACGCATTTGTTTTAAAAAAAGTACTATCTTTTTCTCTCCCATTTGGAATGGAATGGGAGTCTTTTGGCTCGCACAACTGTGCACGTGAAAAAAAAAGTACTTATTTTCACTGGCACTTAGTGGACCGTCATAATAAAAAGAAGTTTATTCTTCAAAATAAATGTCTATGCCGAAAAAACTGCGGGCAAACATGTCTATGAAACGCTCGCTACTCTAAAAGTACAAATATAACATGACAAAAACAAATTACAACTCATTCCAAGTTCATTCCGTGTTATTGACTATGTATGAGAGAAATTCACAATCGTAACAGCATTGACACATTGTTAAACAATATGCAAGTAAAAGTGTTTATTGTTGCGACAGATCTAATACACATAGGTAGTTATGTAGGCACTCGTATTATTTATAAAGGTATTACAAAACGAGTTTGCAGAAAAATAATGTAATAAGCAGTATTTAATTTAGGTGGTTAATATTATTTTACCATGTAATAAGTAAGAGTATTAGTTACTGCTATGTTTATTCCTACTATCCATATCCATACTTACAAGTATTATAAACTAGCTGTTCCCGCGATGTTGTTCGCGTTGATGTCGGTCATCTGTAAGCGCAACTCTTTTGGCTGTAATGAGTGAATGCGGTACAGAGGGCACCTCTAAATGACTACTGCCAGTACGTTTTTCGGAAGGAACAAATAAATTCGAATCTGCTGAACCTATTTTAATGAAACTTAGTATGGGACAAGCTTGGATCCCAAGAAAGGACATAGGCTACTTTTTGATGCAATAACCAACACACACTTGGGCGGATTCGCGGTCAACAGCTCGTACTTTATAAGTCATGTTTTTTAGATATTTAAATCATTTTTTTTTATTGTTTCGGAATATTAAACTTGTAAGTATTTCTAATTTGTATAAAGATAAATCGGTAGTGATATATCAGCTCCATAAAGAATATATTTATAGTTAAAACCTTTAAAAAGTGACGATACACACGTGTCGTATACACTTTGATGCGAACATAAAGGCTTAATGTATGTCGTACGTGTATCTCGTAGTAAAATGATCGTGGGTAAAAGCGATGGCAATGTATGGAAATATATTCGAGCTGAGTGTAGTGTGGCAATAATTTGCCGCTAATGGCGACTCTACTGGTCTCTAGTTACGTGTCGTTACGTCGTATTGATGTGGTTAGTGGTCTGCCGTGTGTAATGTAAAGTGTGTTCCGCTCTTGTTTAGTTTATGTAGTAAGTACTTAAGAGACTTTGTACCTAGTACTCATGTAGATGTACTACGGCAAAGGCATGGACGAGACCGGGGTATTTTTAGTCGGTGTAAGTCCAACATACCCCCACGCCGCGCGCCGTGCCCTCGGCGTGGGTTGAAGTTATTAGAACTTCAACCCAACAAAAAAAAACACCAGGATGTACTGGAAATATATGTGATCGACAACGATATGCTGTGAAAAGTTTAAGACATAATAAAATACGAAATTAAAGTAAGTATTATAAAGTTCTTAATTTTAACTTTTTTTGTTGTTTTAACACAGATTTAATTTTAAACAAAAAAAAAAAGAATAGCTAGATTAGTCTCTAATAATTAACTGTCAGCTTAAGAGGCGGTGCAATGACTTGTTAATTAACATGATTGTTTTCCTTAAAAGGAGGCAGCATCAGTACAGGCCATATATAGAGTTGACATTCATTATAACAGGTTGTATCCTATTGTTTTCCGTCTATTTCAGTTTGTTCCTGCATACTTCTAAGAAGTATTGCAAGCTTTACTTTCTATAGGTCATGAGAGATTACGCTTAAGAGCATTGCCTTATTTGTTATATTTAATGTGCAAGACAGCTGTCAATATGTTGCTAAACCATCTATAGATCTAAAGTCCTATCTATTATGTACAAATCACCGCCGCATCTGTCTGTCTGTCTGAATGCGATAAACTCAAAAACTACCGAACGGATTTTCATATGGTTCTCACCAATGGATAGAGTGATTCAAGAGGAAGGTTTGTGTTTTGTCTACCTGTGTTAAGAAGCATTTCGTGGCTCTGTATTGATGGCAGTGATGAGGACAGATCTATTGGGTTTATACTTTATTATGTAAAAATATGTAAAAAAATAAATAAACGCTGTCATTTACCAGTCTCTCAAAAAAAAAAATTTTTTTGCGTTAAATATATTAATAAAAACTGCCTTTTATTTTATTGTCTAAATCGAAGAATATCGTCATGGAAGATACAAGATAACAAGAGTATTGTTGTCCTTATGTAATCGCTGTTTATAGTTTAAGTATAATCTTATAAACATCTTGAATATTAATACACGAGGTACCTACCTACATTGTAATAGCAATGAGCTTATTATAATAACTTGCTCTTTCTATCAATAATAACGTTAAGTAATGTGCACTGATATATCGCATTGCGCAATTACTATAAATTAAAAAATTAAGTAACCCCTGACATATTTTAGAAAATTGCTGATTTCTTTTAAAATGCTACACAGTATTCATAAATTATAGCTAAGAACCACCTCGATCACGTCAGATTGGAACAAAAAAAACGCATCGTAATCGATCAAATCGTTTAGGAGCTACGATGATATAGACATACACACAGACACACGCCAAAATGATAACACCACTCTTTTTGCGACAGGATTTAAAAACTTTCTTTACTTTATAGAAAAAACATTATAGTTTATTTTAAACAGAAATATAAAGGTGGGATTTTTGAGAAAATAAATTACAGCACTATCTTGAAATGAATTAATACGAAGTACGAAAGCTTGTAGAGATATTAAGATGTGTATATTTAGTAGCGAACGAAGCGAGCGAGCCCCCCCCGTCCCTAGATCAAGCTGGCCCGAGCCGGCCAAACTAGCATTAAAAATATGTCCCTAAATAATAATAACTTAGATCCAGCCATCCCTTGCTGTTTTTGCCTTATTAAGATAGTCAGCAACGCACTAAGTCGAGGTCCGTACCCCGCAGGGGGTGCCCTTAGTGAACGTTGCTGACGTAGTTAGTTTATTTTACTTGCTCTGGCTGGAGGCCTTACGGTTCTCGCCAAAAGTCCGGTGAAGCAGTCAAAGCCTGCGCTCAGGCTAACTGCAGTAGACCTCTTCCAATAAAAAAAAAAAAGCGAGCAAGCGGACTTAGGCACACTTTCTTTTTTAAACTACTGAAGGTACTTTACCGTTCCTCAAATGTATCCACCATTATACAGGCTATTAAGTATAATAAGATTATAATGTTATTATAACCGTGTTGTAATTGCCATTATAGTCCGGTTACGTCTGGTTACGTGTCGCCATTTTGTGGTTTGCATTATTGTTTCCATCGTAAATCATACGGGACACGGCTGCGACACAATTTGTAGGCAACTTTATAATATGCAATATGATTCACAAAAAAATGTCTTGCGGAAGACAAATTTGTTCGAGTAGACTACTAGAATAGTTATTGGCAGTTGCAAATATTAAGTTGCTGGTAGATAAAGTAGAGTACTTGTAGGTAATATACAGGATAAACTGTTTTTTATTTTTTATTTTCGGGTTAAATGATAATGTCTTCGAATACGTCGGACTTTCCCCTACTAAAAACACTCCGGTCCCGGCTCTGCCCTTGGTCGGAGTCGCAGGATCACAATCAGATTCTCTGTTCCACTCCGGCGGGTACAGGATAAACTAGTAGTAGTCCTCCCTATGTTTATGCCACTCACCGTCATCATCATCATCATTTCAGCCCGTAATCACCCACTGCTGAGTATAGGCCTCCCCTTTTTTCTGCCATTTTTGTCTGTCTTGCGCGTCCCTCATCCAGGTGGTTCCTGTTAACTTAACTATGTCATCAACCCAACGTGCTCTCGGTCCACCCTACCCTCCTAAAATAAAAATATAGAACCCTATGTTCTTAAAGCTATGATCAGAAGGTGGTTTAAAATCAACAGTGAGTGAAAACGGAGCCATTATGTCACACGCAGGCACAGGCCGACCGTTTGTGGTTTGCGGTGTTCGCCTCGTATTTCCTACCTAAAAACTACGTCTGGATAAAGTTCCAAATTGAAATAAGATTGGTAGGAACTATAAGTACTCGAGATTTGATTTTGATTTGAGAATGTAATTGTGTAAGTTTTATAAAAAAACATTCTAAAAATTAAATTGTGAAAATAAGCGAATTACCAAAGCACGTTCTGGTTAAGGAAAATTAGATCACTGTGCGAAAATATATATTCTACAATTTTATTAATTTATAAATAATTACATAGGTACACTACTGAATACTATTTAATTTTATTCCTTTTATAAGCTAGGCTGCAGGTAGCTTTCAGTCCGCCTTACAGCTTCCATGTCTTCATAAGGATGGTTAATGCTTCGAGTAAACATACTTATAGACAAGCATAGAGCGTGTGCATCGCTTGTAGAACTCATGCCGAACGAAAGCACATTTTTAGGTATATGTACTACGCTTGTTTTACCGATTTAAGTGATGTTCCGTGCGACGACAGACGTTTATGCGAAAATATCGACGGTTCCGATATTATTAAGGTAATGTTAGGTTTTGAGATAAAGCTTTGCGCTCTGTTTTGATAAAAAAATTACGAATTTACATGTCCATACTAGTGCCAACAGTTCACACTCGATATGTGCGCTCTATAGCTTACTTATTTATCTATTGCTTGGGTGTGATCAAAGTAATAAGGTAAACAAAGTGGTAATTGACAGTCAAACTAAAAATATAATGTAACAGATGTGGTGCCAGTAAATAAAGCATTAAAACATATAAAAAAATCTTGATAGAGTTTATCGTGTACCATTCACGTTCCGACTAAATTCGTTACGCCAACACAATAAAGTAACAACTAACAATAACGATGATACAATTTGTAAAACAAATAACAACGCAGTAATCTTCAACTAAACTCAATTAAGGTTTGATTGAAACCACTTTACGTCAGACGTTTGCAACACAGCATTTAACATTATTACGTATTATTAATAATCGTCAATTACGCTAGTGACCCCTAACCTGGCCCAGAATACGTGTTCTAAAAACAAATATTTTGAAGGAACTTTACATAGTTTATTTTGCAAGAGTTACAGGTCATAGGAGAAAGTTTAGGTAGTGTTGTACCAATTTGAGTTTGATTTGAAATAGTGACAGGACTAATTGAAGTAAATAATGGCGGTGGTGACGTAATACGTGGGGGTTGGACCTAGTTGTTAGTGTCAAAAGCTCATGAGCAGCTTTTAAAAAGATTTTGAATTTATATTTTGATTTTTTTTATTTTTTTATTATATTTTATGTAGGATTTGTTAGTCAATGTACCTGTGTATCAGAGTAGAGATACGTACCTATTGATATATTGAATGATGTAAGTATTTAATATGTTTATTTTTTAACGCAATCTCGAAAAATACGCACGTAATAAATATTTATGTTAATGTCTAAATAAATGTATGTGCCACTTATTTTATGACTTTTATGATTTGTTAGTTTCATATATTAAATGGGAACAATGCGGAAAAAATCAGCCCTAAAACTTTTTTGATGGGTATAATAAAACAAAATTGTTATTGTTATTACATATTATTAAGATATATTTATTGTCTATTGCGAGATAATGGTTGTAGAATTCAAATATTACCTCAGCAGAGAAATGAAAGTGCGTTTTCAAACGTTTAACGGATTTCCTAATTCAAATCATTGTTTGATAAAAATAATCGTTTTACGGTCCATTTTAGGCTCAACTTGTGTCCGAAATAAGTTAACTTCGAACCTTTTAATATAACAAAATGTAAATCGTTAAAAAATAGATTAATATCTTTTTCTGTAAAAGTTATTACGGAAAATGATAGAAATATTGTTAAAATGCGTGTAATGATGTAGAACACATGTACCCGAAGTATGTTAAAGTTTTTTAAGAAAAAACTTTCACATTTTTACTTGTATCATAGTTATAAAAACTCTTTTTTCACTCTACATTTAGCTTTTTATAATGTATTAGCGTCACGCCTAGGCTTCGCACGGGTAGCACAGCAATATAGCTTATGTTGCTTAGGGAAAATGTAGCATTTTGATGGTAAATATTTTTTTCAATCCTGTTGTTGTGAAATCTGTGCTTTTTATAGGTAACAAGTGACCCGTCACTGCTTCGCACTGAATTATACACTAAAACCTTCCTCTTGAATCACTCTATCTATTGTTGAAAACTGCATTAAAATCCGTTGCATAGTTTAAAAGATTTAAGCATACAAACAGCGGAGGCGACTTTGTTTTATACTATGTATATAGATATTAGTAGAAACAACTCAAGATTGCCCATTCAAAGTTCCCTTAAAATAAATTTTGCATGCTCTAAGCATTGTTATGAGATAATACCAGTCAAGAGAAAGCGAGAACTTGACCAAAAACTTTGAGATTGACCGCATTATCCAGTAACCTTAGTTACGCTACGCGGTATAATGATATGCATCTTTATTGCTATGACATAACTATGTTAGAATTATGTTTGTAATCATCTTATTAGATTCTCTCATCTTGTCAGTTCGATATATGATGTGAGGAACAATTAGTTGATATGTTACTATTAAAATTAAGTAGGTATCAATGTGGTAATTATATTAACTACATGGTGTTCTAACTCTTGACTTCTGTTCTAGTGTTTTGTTATTTAATGCAAGCCGAGAAGGATTTTGAGTTTTAAAATAATTTGAATTTACTATTTTGTAGAGCACCAACCGTACATTTATATTTAGGCAACATTATAAAAAAAAATGTTTGAAATTAGATGTGAGCTGCTAAGTCCAGGGACTAAACCTCTTTGATGGAAGTACAGTACCTCTAAATATATTTCGTACTTTGTATAGTCTAATCAATCTTCAATTCTTACTTATTCATCCTTTAACACCAATCTGTCAATTCGATTGACAGTATAAATCAATAATGCGATTTTAACAATACCTAATTTGAAGTTCCACTCTAATATTGACAGACAGTTCATTTGATTTCACTATGCTTCATTTCAAATGGCATTACATACATTTAATGATATAGATACAATTACATATGGGCTAGAGTTTGTTGGACTGTAATATCAAAAAATAGCCAGCAAAAGTTATCTCGTAGCTAGGACACACATGATGACTGTTATTTTTTGCTGTAAGAATGTAAAAGTTTACTATATGGTAGAAAAGGCCACATATTTACTAGAATTTTTTGTGTTTTTTTTTTGCAACAGACAATTTTTTATATTTGTCAATTTTGTAATACCTATTTAATAAGTAAAATGAGATTTGATGACAGCGTTAAGATTGTAGTAGCGCTAGAGTTTCATATTACGACATAATTATATTTACTTTTGCATAAATAATCATATATTGTAACAAGGTGTCCACAACCGGGGATCGAACCCGGGACCTTCAAGGATTAGATTTACTTTACTACATTGTCTCGGGTCTGGGTATTTGTGGTACCTTCGTTGTCTCTGATGCTACTTACTTTGGGTCCAGAACAATGTTATGTTGTCCACATTTATTATTATTTATTTATTATATATGTAAAGTAAGCCTAAAACTTTTTAAATGTATATTAAATAGTTATCTGTCTAGTAATTTTTTTTTTCTATTTAGTAGATGTAACAACGTTAAATATCTAATAATATATCGGATGTAAAAATACTGAGTCAAACTAAATTAATTATAATATTTTTTAACTTGTTAGAATCATTAAAGAAATAAGTTGAAAAGTCCGTAAAAAATTCAAAAGGCCGTGTTGGATGGATTCAAGATATTTTCATCACTGCAAGCAAAAATGTTTATTGAATAAAAATCAAACTCTACCTAACTCAATGAATAAATGCGTACATTCATTGATTGATGAAATCATACATAAAGTACTGAACCAATACCTATTCATTTGATCTCGGGCCATTCACAGTCATGATTTTGACCTCACGCGTCCAAATAATATGGTGACAGTAAAATAAACTATTACTAAACGTATAATCAACAACGTAGGTACATATTAATTTTTCGTGCTAACGGTAATTTTTGTTTCCAATTTAGTACAAAGGTCAATATGCCTTTGACCGGCTTAGTCATACGTTTGAGGTGGAATCTCCCAATGATAGCTAATAGTTTGTGCACGACATGTGTCTAAATATTTGGATCATTACTCTTTAGACAGATCGTCGGGGTCAAAGCCAAGCCAATAAGCAGTTTAAGCGAAAGAGGTTTAATACAAAAATCTATTCTCTTATAGACATTAGGTAATAAATAAGATGTACGAGAAAACATTAGTCAGATTTATTTATATCCGTAGATTTTTTGACATATTCTTTAATAGTATTGAAATAATCTTCTTTTTTCTATAAGCCAAGATCATAACTAACATAATATATTACAGTAACTATTCAAATCAAAAATTTAAATCACTTTGAGCAATATTAAATTTTCCCATGCAATACCTTTAGTACCGTAAAGGGTAATTATTTAGGGCAGAATGATTTAATTGCCCAGATTTTTACCTACATGAATAAAATAATGTGTAACATCAGGTTGTAGCAATAGTACCTACGAATTACTGAGTTGCCATAGTGTGTAATACGTTAATTATAATTTGCAATAGTGCGCCATTCTCTGTTGATGTTTGTATTGTGCGTAAACCTTCATACGATGCCGCACATTTCACACACCTTGTCATAAATATGGTTAAGCAAAAAGGTTCTTTAATTAAAATCTTAAAAAAAATAAAGCTTTCTTTTTTTTTTAAAGAGTTTTGTTACTGGTTTTCTATCTGTCCAGTCTCATCGAGTATTGAAGAAGAAATTTTTTATTTATTTTGGGCCAGTATTTAAAAGTTACATATTATATAACCAAAATAAAATCGTTGTTGACTTAATCTAATTAAACACAAGAAAATATGTTAACGATGACTTGATTTAATAACATTCCATTATTTGTGGTATGTAGAAAAGTATGTTTATGGAATTATTATTTACTATTAAATGAACACTGACAGTATTTTTACATTTCCGCATTTATGATTACCATATGATTGTAATAAATACTTAAAATGACCAGATTATGGTAGAGTAATGTTGCGGAATTTCTATAATTCTCGAGTATAATGACTTCCCTTTGCAAATGAAATTACAATGGCATGTTTTCCTCACCGTCTGAGGTAAGCAAATTGCACGTACTTACATTGAAATTTCCGTCACTTATCTAATGGCATCTCTGATCAATATGTCTCTTGTGGTAAATTAATATTAATGTTACTTAATATAAAAGGAAAATTTGCTTAGAAATATAATTTGTCTGTAGACATTGTTTTGACAGACAATTTTGATTTTAGTCTCCTCAATGAAACCTTAACTTTTCAATAGTAAGTAGATTATTTAGCTTGGCTAGGTATCAATTTAGTTAACTTGCAAAAAAGACATCAAGATACATTTAGTTCAACACGCAATCATTTAATTAATGTAGGTATTTAGTACGATGCTCAACGTAAAATATGCATGCATTATAAAAATGACGTGCATCCTACAATTATCAAAAAAACGCTTTTGAAATTCGCAGTAGTGCAACGTACTTAAGACATAAATCACGTATGTCGAGTCGCATTACTCAATGCATCTGTACTCATCTGTACGAGCTTCGTTACAACTATATGGAGCGTGACATCGATTTAGTATGCACACGCGTACGCCAGTTATGTGACAAATGACAACACTATGCGGGAGTACGAGAGACGTTTACGTAAAGTGCGGACAAGATACAGGCTGTTTTTTTTATACTTATTTTAAGACTGCGGTATTTTAAACGGTGTATTATTTTTGGGAACTTGATTTTTTGTTAATTATTGCAAATTGATAAGAAATGGTTAGGGCCTACTGTGAAACAACAATTGGACCACAGTGAGAGGCTTAATTTAAGAATAATGTTTTATGTGAATTACGAAAAAATATAGTTTATGTGCACGGTTTCAGTATGCATATATTATACATACAAACAGTACTGCTGACTCACTTTATCTATTTCTGAAAACTGCGTTAAAATTGTGTGATTTTTTATAACATGTAAAGATGAAAATTTATAGCAGTAGTCTAGGTATATCTTGGTATAGTATTTCTTTCCAAATAAGCTCTACAGGTAACAGAAAATAACCAAGAGGTCATACGTATATAAATATTTATAAAATATATTCTTGTTATAATTAACGTGGCCATGTGTGGTTCATTAAGTTTTTAAAATGAAAGGGTACTATATAATTTATGGTTAGGCTAACATACGATTTATTGTTTCCGCATATAATTTTGACGACTGTTATATTTTGCTGTCGTAAATTTTTCATTTCTTATCGTTTTTATTAAATATTAATTAATAAAAATTGGTACAATTGACTTTTATTTTTATTTACCAGTATAAGTATAATATATATTATATTCACATTCACATTAGGTAAAATGTAACTAGTGTTGACATGCATGCACATGGACGATTTACGTAGGTGTGGGACTTGGTTGTCGTTTTGTGATGTGACCCTCTGGCTTAAGAGATAAGTTTTCGTTTGCAAAGACTATGTGTAATCTCTCCTTTGTGCGTTTCAAAACAAAACTAGGTCTAGTAGACAGACTGATAAAATCATCTCTTTAACTCAATCTATGATAACATGACTATGATGATAGGCTTTAATATTTCATAATATGTTACGTAACTATATACCTAAATATATATATATAAAATAAAGGAGGGTATGTTACATCATTTATAACTCAAGAACGGGTGGACTGATTAACATGATCTTTGATTTTTTGGGTTCTACTCCACCCCGAAAAGCAGGAAAACTATAAACACAAAGAAAAATGTAAAAAAGAGATGTCTTAGAGGAACGGGCACTACTTACGCGGGTGTAACTGCTATAGCTAGTAATATTACATTTTCAACATTTATTATCTATACTTACTAATATTATAAAGCTGAAGAGTTTGTTTGTTTGTTTGTTTGAACCCGCTAATCTCGGGAACTACTGATTCGATTTGAAAAAATCTTTTTGTATTGGATAGTGCGTTTATTGAGGAAGGCTATAGGCTATATAACATCACGCTACGACCAATAGGAGCGGATCATAAATGGAAAATGTTGCAAAGTCGCGAGGGACAGCTAGTTACATATATTTTTGGATCCAACTTCGTGTCTTCCAATTTTTTTCAACACCCTTTTTTTACCATGATAAAGCTTAATAGACATTTGAATCAACAAATAATAGACACATATCACTCTAAATACAGTGTGGGTATAAAATCATCACGACACTTCAATGTCGTACCGTAGCATTAAGAAACACGGAACCAAAACGTTTATCGTGACGCACAACACTAACGCGTTACGATCATACATTAAAAGCTCATAGACAATTAATTTTAAACCAGAAAGACAATTTCTTTCCTGTTGAACCATAAACAAAGACTACTAGTAATATTCAAATTAATTATCTACTTTTTTATCAAGCTAGTAAGTTAACACTAATGTTGCTCTCATGAAGGTATATAATTATTGAGTTTTAATTCAATGACCTCTGAGCTCGAGTGGCGTACACACTGGATTTCAAGGTGTCGCTAGCTCTGAGGTCCCGAGTACGATCCCCAGACAATGTAGAAAACCACTTTATTACATCACTAGCTGTCCCCCGCGACTTTGTTCGCGTGTTTTAGTTTCAACGGTTTTTCATTTATGCTCCGCTCTTATTGGTCGTAACGTGATGTTATATAGCCTATAGCCTTCCTCGATAAACGGACTATCTAATACAAAAAAAAAAAAAATCGAACCAGTAGTTCCTGAGATTAGCGCGTTCAAACTAACAAACAACCAAACTCTTCAGCTTTATAATATTAGTATAGATTTCGGGTCTGGATGTTTGTGGTACCTACCATTGTTGTCTCTCTTACCATAACAAAAGTGCTTTAGCAACTTATAATATTAACTTAAATGTGATGTTGTGTACATTTTTTTTGTTTAATTATATAATGCCAGTAAAATTCATTAAAATCACTAAAAAACATTCGCAATTTCAAATAGGAAGTACATAGTGTTACAGAAGAAAACAACGAAGAATGAACTAAAAAAAGGTTTTTTTTGACATACCAGCCATCACAGCATTTTTTAACTTGAAGGTATTATGCATGTTAATAATATCTTAAATCGCAGTCCTTTATCAAGACAGGATTCGTATTGAAAATAAGTGGGTGTGGATTCTCTTACCGGATTGAGAAAAAGGTTTACATAGAATGCATATTGTATCATGTCGATGAATAGTTAGCTTTTTAATTAATTGTAATATGGTTTATATAAATTAACTAGGTATTCTCTGATGGAGTAATTCCAAGGATAATAGAGTAAATCCTAGCTTTAACAATAAATTATCTTCTATCTCAATCTCTATTCTCAAGCGGTAAAAGTGTCATTCAGACTCGAAACTTTCTAAGGATCGTGCAAATATTTGTCTCTTTTGCGATTATACAATTTACAGGCAGCGAAGGAATTCGTTAATTTCATAGCGTCAAAGAATTCGAGATTTAAAAAAAATATCTGTTACTATATTACGCCTTTCCTTTGTAGGTCATTCGCTGATGAGTTAGTGAATCGTAGCGCGCGTTTTTTCCGCGTAAATACAGTACAGTAGACTTTTTTACTTACATAACTCTGTGGTAATGTGCGTTTACAACTTTACTATGTCATTACTATCATGACAGCGTTTTGTTTGTCGATTAGTGACGCGTTATGTTGCGTGCGATCACGCGGATGTTATTGTTTGGTGCTTAACGCAAAGAAAGTGCTATTTAGGTGAGTTATTTTTACGGTTTTAGTAGTAAGAGGATTTTTTTCAATTCTTAATTGATTTGCGAGTAAGGTTGGTTTTGTTTATTTATTTTGTTATAACATATAATCGGGATTCTTATAATACACAGCTCGGTAGTTGTTCTCTAGAAATATTGTAACAAGATTATAGAACAATAATAAAACCATTTTTTTCAGTTGCTCCGTGGATGGGTGAAGATTTGTATTTGTAATATACCGAGACCCCTCGGTACCTCGGAAAGCATGTTAAGCCGTTGGTCCCGAGTGTCATACGTTGATCTTTGATAGTCATTAAGTTATTACAATTCTAATAACCAGTCTTACTATGTGATACTGCGTTACCTAGTGAAATGTTTTGTGGAGGTCAGATAGGCAGTCTCTCCAAGTAAAATATAGTATTTATGTGAATCCCGTAAGACTGGAAGCGACCCCAACATAGCTTGGGAAAAAGCTAGGCAGAAGCAGACATTTTAGTCATATGTTGATTAATTAACCCTTAAACCAATGCACACCAATAGAATATAGGATCGGACTGGTTATGAAAAGGAAATATCTATTTAGTCCACCAGAGAGATATAAAAAGAAAAAAAAAAACTCGTATTATTTCTTTTATCAAATCAATGAAAAATGACAAAGTTAAAGCGCTTTAATGTTCTGGAGTGGGGGCTTGTGACGTCACTTGTGGGTAAAAATTGTAGCCACAAGTGACGTTACGCGACATTTCCATTCGCTGTATCTTCCTCATCATTTGTTAATTTAAAAAAAGAAAAAAATACGTGTCTAATATTTTTTAAATATCTATGTGACGAGTAAATAAAAAATAATAGTCCGTTCCCCTATTTGCAGTCATTATGTTAAACAATGCGAGTCTTCCTAAAACATATTTGCTTGATAATAATATGATTAATGATTGCAAAATCGTGCAAAATTTTATGCTTCACATGACTTAAACTGTAGGCTTACTGATTTATCTAATGGAATAACAATGCGGCTAACGATGCCGATAATATTGACTGTTCTGAGTACATTATCCCATCATTGTATTAGAGAGGTCCACGCTCAAGGATGCATTGCATAGAACAAAATTTATTGTGTCGCACTATTGAACGTGACTGCAAAATAATAGTATTTATGTTCTGTGTGGTAGCATGTCTTAAACTATTTGAGTGTAACTTAAATATATGATGCGATGTACAAAACTTTGCATGAAGTCACGATTTACTATTCGCTTCCCAAATTCTAGGTCTTATTGATAGGTTGTATGCGCTTTTAAGCTTAATTATTCGTGAATTAAATTTGAAAGCCATGGCATGTTTGAATGTAAGTTTAATTATACATAGGTAGGTACATTAAGCTTTTTGAAGATGGTTGTAATTATCTTGATGAATCTTAAGTATGAGATTTAATTTTAATGGTGCGGGTAACATTAGGATGGGATCTAACGTTAAGTTGGTCTTGAATGTCCTCATTAATATTAACTTAACCTTACTTATTAATGCTATTACAACCTATTACTTTGAAGATATATTTTTTTAGTAGAAAGAAAAAGGAAGATTCTTTCCACATTCAATTGAAGCGACCACCATGAGCATTCAAAATCTCTTTACCAGTATTTCTTAACAGGAACTTTCAGAAGTGGAACGGTTGCAATATCAAAAACATGTCGACAGGATTAAATCATCAGCAGTAATGCAGTCACGACTCTATTCAGAAATTTCGAAAGCTTATGAAGATGATACAATATCCTAAGTACAAAGGTAGAAAGTATAAAAGCACCTCGTTTGAACTAAGCTCACTTCCCTATGACGTAACTTAAATAATTGATCCCATTTGTCAAATCATTAAGTCGTGTTGTACTAAATGTTCGGCTAATGAATTTTTGTAAGCACATAATGATATCGTATAAAGTATAAGTGAAGAGTGAAGAGTCATAAGTTGTTTTGTTAATGTTACGTAGGCGTTAGTGAGAAGTCGTGAGTTTGATACGTTTGTCAATGAGGTTGAGAAAGAGTGCGAGAATTAGGCTAGTGATAGTTGTGAAAATATGGGTTACTAATTGTGACATATGTGTGAGATGGTTGATATTGTATTAAATCCCGGTCTGTTTGCAAAACTGTCCACATCGGCTTTGAGTCCATTAATCATTGCTTTGGTAGTATACTGACCAACAATTAGAGAAACCCATATACAGAAATCAACATTATCAATGACGACAAAAACTTCACGTCGTGCTATCTAAACAGGTGCTTATGCGTATCATAAAGTAATAAAAAATTTTAAATTTTTAATGCTATATTTATTAGAGAAATTATGTGAATTAACTCTTATTTTTTTTATTAATTTCTTTTAAGAAGGTACTCAATAGCAGGTTTAATGAGAATTCCAAAATAACGAAAGCGTTTGTTTTAAATTATTTCCAGTTTCGTTTATTTCTATTTACCATTTTAGTCGAATTCTCGTATTCCGTCATCTAAAGGTTTTCGATCATTGCCGAAGCTGTCTTCCTACTTTTATAGCAACTAGAGTGCCTACTTATATAAGGTTTCGATAGAAAGGTGCACTTTATAGTTCATCTAAGTTACCCTTTTACCTTTGAATTTCATACAGGCACGAGAAGTCGAATATTTATTATGGAGGCGTGTCAGAACAAAATTGATGTCTAATTGTTGTTCGTTACATAAACAATATTTGATTCGAAGTTTTGGTGTTGTAATATATGCATTATCTTCAGGTGTATGAATTAAGGCTATAATTATTTATTGAAATACTCCGCGGCCTATTCTGGGATGAGTAATAAATCACCAACAACGCCCGAGTAGTCTCACCGTGGGTGTAATAATGGTTGCGAAGATAACGTCTCACCAGAAATGGTCAGTCCCTTTGCGAAATATTTAATTTTCGAAAATGTTTTCACAAATCGACGTAATGTTTTGTATTGTCCGTACTTGAAAATATTCATAAATGCCCATAATAAAATTTTACATTCCTATTTTGATAGGTGTAAAAACTGTTTAACATTAATAAATCATTAAGACAGATCTATAATTAAAACATTAGTAAGGAAAGAAGATGTTACGAAAACATTAATTACGGTAATGATCTTGGCTGCAAGGCTAATGCATTTGATACCTCGTAACATGCTATTATTGAGTAAAAATGATGTTAAACAGTTATAAACAAAACAAAGAAAATAATAAATGGATTTATTTAATCTTTAGATGTCTCGTTTTATATTTATTATCATTTAAGCTTGAATGACTAGTAATATCTTGAGTTGAGGTTTGGGTGTCCTGAAGGGTAGCGTTTTAGGCTCAGCTAAACTACCTATTATTTATAAACTTATGTATATTATGCCTAACGACTTCACATCACAAACCATAAGATTTATAGTGATACCCATTCTTATGAGAGAAGGCGTGACAAGTTTTTCAACGTAAGACAATTAACACCCTTTCTGCCTACTTTATATACAGAAAATTGTAACTCATTTAATCTATTATTCAAATCTGTTGATTACACGTTCACTACCCACAGCCATAATCATTTACCTATATCCTGTTCATTAAGAAAGTGAGGTCAAATTAAAAAAAAACCGGCCAAGTGCGAGTCAGACTCGCGCACCGAGAGTTCCGTACAAACCTGTAGGTATTTTTTTTTTAATCGCTGAACAACGTTTGCTGGGTCAGCTAGTAAGTTTATGATTATTAAAAAAAATATACTATGTGATGTAACTAAAAATTTAAGATTTTCGGAATTTTTCCTATATGTGTACTTTATAACGTTGCTTCATGCCAAATTTCAAGATTCCAGGTCGTCTGGAAGTATCCTTTAGGTTTTGATTCCCTTGCGAGTAGTTGCGAGTTTCAAAATATGCGGCTTTAATTGCTGTATCTTTTGATTGCGTTGACGTAGAAGTTTGATTTTGTTACAGCTTAAAGATATTATAGACTTGAGTATTTGTTAAGAATTTCAATATAATACCACTACGCGTTCATGAGTAAAGGGGTAATAAGTTTAAAATTATTAAAAATATTTTTATTATATGATGTAACTAAAAATTTATGCTTTTCGCAATTTTTCCTTTATCTGTGTTATAAGACGTTGCTTCGTACCAAATTTCAAGATTCTGAGTTCACGGGAAGTACCCTGTAGGTTTTGATTCCCTTGCGAGTGTCGAAAATTTGCGGCATAAACGGGAGTATCTTTTGATCGCGTTGACTTAGAAGTTTGATTTTTTCACAGCTCCAAGAGACCATAGACTTGAGTATTTGATATGAATTTCAGCTTGATACCTCCACGCGTTCCTGAGAAAAAAGGTCTTGACAGACAGACAGACAGACAGACAGACGGACAACAAAGTGATCCTATAAGGGTTCCGTTTTTACCTTTTGAGGTACGGAACCCTAAAAATAATGTCAAATCATTAATGTGACTATCAGATTAAATCAATACAATGACAAAATGACAAGTGTCAATTTGCTAAAAAATCTGTCTAAAGAAATGAAAGCGTATCATTATGGCTTGTCACGCCGTTTGATAAAGTAATTAAATTACAAGTTTTTTTCTAATTGGCTCATGTAACTACCGATTGGGTGCCTAGCAAACGTAGTTGTCAAGACAACTTTGTCTTTATAACAAGTAAATATTTCCGTTTGGAGGATGGATTTGAGCTTTGACAGGTTACTGGTTGTTGACCACAGACGTAATATACGTCACTGATTACCATTCGAAATCTTGAGTGTCTCTACTGGAGATAGAATTTTGACATAACCACCATACAAATCTATTGTTTCTTTCAGAAAAAGCGCAGTCATTAATAAGTTATAAAGGCTATGGTTGTGAAAAGATGGACACAGGTTGTGAATATATCTTCGTCTTATATTAAGGCACTCTAAGCATGTGAAAAATAATTACAATAAAGACATTTACATAAAAAACTATGTATGTTACTATTAACTGAAATGTGTTGAAAGACAATTTATAAATTAGAATTTTAAGGTTATCCGTTCGCGACGTATTTGTATCAATTCTAATATAGGTACCAGTTATAATTTCAATTACACCATTAACAGGCATTTGTATAGTCAAGGCTGGTTTGTAAACGATACTTTTACTAGAACATTTGTGACGTATTTAAGTGGTATCAGATTGAATTCGCCCTATTTTTCCAAAGGAAATCCATTGCTACAAGAGAAACAACTATAAAGAGTAGGGTACATTGACCTGTAATCGACTAGAACCCACATGCCGTAAAATTTTCTACTGGCTTACGACTGAATGTTCCAAGAAACCGCACATAATTTACCCCATAATCAACATCACGTGCATCGTAGGAGGCATGTGTATCTACCGCGTACGTTCCTTACATAAGCTGAAGCTCGCAAAGTTGAAGCCATGCAGCTACGATTATGACATCGATTTTATGCGCTGATTGATCGCTTAGAGGCCGGATGTTTAGTGTCATTAAAACTCAAGGTTTTTACTGTTTGTAAACAAAAAACTATCAAGTAAACACACCAAAGTAAACACAATAAAGATAATTTACAAATGATGATAAAAGAGAAATTTTTTTCTTTTGAGTACATATTGGTCGATAGACGGTTCTAAATTTTTAAATAATTCGGATGGATGATAAAGATATTGCATTTCTTGATATACCATCGTATATGGATACATCAATATCAAAGTAGTCAAATTTTAAGCCATGTTGAATACTATGGGTTTGTCTCAAAACACTATCCTTGGAACTTAGGGCAGCTTAATATTATGGTCGAAATTGTTATGATTTTTGCATTACTTTCAATAAAGGATAGTGCTTTAAAGTGGTATAATATATCAACAATCAATATGTATAGTACAACTAAGATTGTAAGTAGTACGCATTAATTCAAACATTAATTACAATGATTACAATGAGTAATAATATGCGTGGTAATGTTTAGAATAATTAAAATTACACGTAAATTAATATTTCGTTAGCTATTAACATACGGCCTTAGTGCTGAACTAATAATAACAACCTTCAAGTAATGAACGGTACTTACATTCTCTGTTTTATTGTTGCATAATTTGAATGTTATAGGATTTAAAATAGGTATTTAATAAGAGATTCCTATTAAAATAAATAAATACAATAAAATCCATTAAAGCCCATAATTTAATGACAATTATTTAATTTGCAACTTGAATTTATCCGACAATTAAGCTTAGAAAGGTTTTATTGTGACATTAATTTAATTGTACATTCAGAGGCCTCTTATTACGTGTCATAATCCAAGATAACAAGTGAAGGTATAGTAGGTAATATTATTTACTTTTTCTGGCTTTAAATGTACGGGTGTGTACACATCCGCTAAAGTACACCAAACTCGTATATTACACAAACAACGTTTCTTTTGCTATATTATGTAAGAACACGTGGATATTCGATAAGTCTGTTTGTATGAGGTCAATAGCCCTTTGATTATACCCGTAAGGATCTATTGTTACATCTTTGACATCACCACTTTCCAAGTCAAAGATAAAATTAAGGCTTCAGGCGATGATTAGATAATTTTGCCCAATTAGATAAGTTACTCGAAAGGTATTGGTGCTTTATATATGCTTATGGCACCTTCTGTAATATACAGACGTGTAATTACAGAAGGTGCCATTTATATGAGTGTGATTTATTTTTCTTTCGACTGCTAAATCGATGATCGGTTTTTTTGCTAAATTCTGTGTATTATCCGTTCCCGGGCAACATAAATGAAAAACACCCAGGTGGTTTTAATTGGTTAAAGCCCAAAGGAATTCCATTTTGTTGAACTGGTTAAACCAGGTTATATACCTACTCTATAAGAGAAAGTCCAAATTGCCGCAAGTTAAAAGAGGAATTACATACATTGAGACAAGCATACTTCTAGCATAGATATATATATCAGATAGGATGGTAATTCATGGTATATGGATAATTTTTCCAAAAAGGGATAGAATTTTGCACACATCGGTCATACAAGTAATGTCAAATTCCTATCTCTAGTAGGGAGATCTGTCTACGGGTATGTTATTGAAATTGGCCGATTATCAAATCTGGGCAGGAAAAATGATCCGTCATTTGTTTAGCTGACGCTCATTAACTTGCTCAATGGTTATGCGCGTACCTTTAAGTACCAGTGCCATAACATTATGGTGTCACGTAACGAAGGTATTTAAGTACCTCTCTATCGGCACCGGTAGCTGTATCTGCCGAGCCTCTCACGGAAGTAAACATAGGAAGCGAGCGTCCCACGTTTTTCTATTAATAATTGAGATACCAACAATTGTATAGTAGGTTGAATTGTTTTAGTTTTTGGTGTGATACTCTTTTTGTGATACTCTTTTTTAAACTTGCTAAAGTTTATGGCTTTTTTATATATTTGTAAACCAATAAACGTATAGATCTACGACCAACCCGAAAACGTGAAATATTATGTTACTAGCGGTTGCCCGCTTTGGTGTCGGTTATCGCGCCAAAAAGTAGCCTATTTCCTTTTTTAGGATCCCAGCTTACCCGGTACCGAGTTCTACCACCAAAATCTTATACGCGGTTTAGCCGTCAAAGCAGACGAAAAAAGAAATTATAAAAGAGAGTTACTATCTCATTTATAATATTAATATGGAAGTAAGGATGGATGAATGACGCATTAACTATGTATTGGAAAATACGAATTCTTTAATATATAGATAGATACACTTAACCCGAGACACGAGTTACTTGGCTAATAAAGATCAACATCAAACTAAAGTTCGTAACAAAACTGCAACATTGATCTAGATTAAAGCTTAAACACTTAACGTCCGGATCTTCAAAACAAAACATGGAATCGTGCAATCCAAAAGTTGTATAACAACCAAATTGCATTGGAACAAAAACCATTGAACTTTCAATAAAAAATCATAATATTATAAACAATAATTTTCTTAGATTGTTCCGTATATTCTGCTGGAGATTATGACATCAACCACAGAACAGTATTAATGTAATATGGCTATTAACAGGAGGTGAGATGTAATGATGTTGATGGGGTAATGTTGGGTTATCATCGCAGAATGAAAGTGTAAACTGCGCTGATGGTAATATTTGGACTTTGGTATTCTGGTATCGTGCTTGTAAACGGCAGTTTTGAGCAGCAATTTATTTGACTTAGCTACAATTCTTTACTATGTTATTATTTTTTTAATACAGTGTAACTTGTGTCTGGTATCAATCATTTTTCGTGTTGGTTATGTTTATAATTTTTTTTATAAGGCGCTTGTTTTAACTTTGGGTTAAATTGAAGTCCAGATATAAAAGTAAGAATACAAGAAACAAATTTCTTTGAGAATTGTTGTCCAAATTACAATGATAAATGGATGGGCACAAAATCGGACGCAAATGGAAGAATTGAGTAAGTATCTTTCTATAATCGGAATGATCTCAGGATTGCCACGAAAAAGGGTCTTAAAACACATCAGTGTCTTCGAGTATCAGGTTTTTGCTTGAAAATCTTATATCCGGTCACGTAACAGCGAATTCACAGAATTTCGCATATTGATATATGAATCACGGACGCGAAAAAGTTTCGCTTTCATGATTATTAACTATATTTCAACAAATGTTCACTTTAGTTTTTGTAAAGGTATGTTTAAGTCTTTTTATAGGACTGGAAGCAGTGGTTGTACATGAATGGGAAATTGTATTAAATGAAATTGCAAAAACAAGTTGCGAAACAGTTGCAATAAAAATGGGATGTTGTTCATTCGTTTTTTAAACGCGTTATGAAATTCAAATTGAATAGTATATTGGCTAAGAGGATACCATAAACAGTACTTAGTCTACGATTATTTGATTTGATTATCATTTAAAGTGCCTATGTACTGTGCTCATATCCTGTTAAAAGATTCGATCCTGCTATTCTATAAGATATTTTAACTTCTTAATGATAAGTAAATAATATTTGTATTTTGTAATTCGGTCCATCAAATACGCAGTTAAATGAACTAACCAAAAAATATATATTTATGGCCTGTAATACAAAAGCGTGCACATTTCACTTCCTAAAACATTTATCAAAAGAAACCATTCATCAATTAATGTCAAAGATATTCTGGTTAACAAGTTATGCTTCATGCGTTCCAATATATCTTCCTCAAAGGCATTCATAATCGTTAGTTTAAAAAGTTATTTAGTGATGCGAATCAGCCTTCGAAGTTTTCTGACGTTATCGATATGTATTACTTTCGAGTTTTCCAATAGTTCAATTACCTTTGTAGAAAAATAGTCGACAAAAGTAATTAACTCTGTCAGTATGTCTAGGATTGGTTAAACCGTCTAATTATCCAGCTAAAGGCCATGTATGAAGTGTTTTTATACTCTCTTTAAGACATGTTAATCTTAAACGACGAAACAGATAAAAATAATATTTAAAAAATACAATAAATAAACAAGTTCACTGGTTCAGTGGGTGAGACGGCGATCAGTGAATCTTTAGTGACATTTCGAAAGATTATGTTAATTGGATTGATAGCGATGATATAACGAACAATATGTTATGTGGGCTAATGAGGTCTTTGACGTTCAGTCGTAACCCGATGACCGTCATTCGTAGGAGGTCGGAGATCTTCGGCATTCTTCGAAAATTGTTAGCTAATGTATCGGTGGAATGATGAACAATTATGTATCCTAAGACTGTTCGTACACGAACCGACTCAAGTCTCAGACACTCGACGATTTTAGTATTCAACCAACTACCGCCTTACAATCCATAGAGATTTGTACATTGTTACGCGTCGTTAGACCCTAAAGTTTTCGGAAATCGGGAAATTCGGAGACATTGCGTTGCTTCGTGTGCGAATGAGTTAATTATAAAAAAGATGCTTATAAAACAAATACAAAGGTACCAAATATAACGCAATTAATTTCTTTTCGGAAAAATGACCCATGGAGCAGAATATTTATTACTGATGGTGTAATTTATAAAATATGTCGTTTATAAGCAACATGCGCGTATCTGGCTGCGTCCTTATACTTCGCGACATTTACATAGTGTGCCTTGAATACCACTCAGTATTATATCACCCGTTACACAATGAGCTTTCTCCTCTTTATCTCTTCACTTAATTTATTGTGCTAGTTTGATACTCTAGCTTATTGTCAATCAGTATGTTAGTTATAAGTTGGTGGATTATTAATATAACATCTTTTACATTTTCAGTTCTTGTCTAAGGTCGTTCACGTATATATGCGTAAATAAACATTAGTCCTTACAAAAATGCTCCTCTATAATTACAATAACAGTGCTAATTAATGCGGCTACTAATTTCTTGCTGACTTTGTGCTATTAATTTTCCACACAGGATTAAGGTCAGTCCAATTATTTCATGATTTCTTTCTTCTTTGACGACTTAATAACTAACGATGTGAGACGGTTGAAATAGATTATGACAGAAAGAAACACCAACCCCATGTAATCGGGTCAGTTTCAGGTCCCTATCCAGCTGAGATATAAGTAGGTACCTACGTAGAAACGACGGTCCAAACCGAACACTTGTAAACCTTGTGATATTATAACTTACTAGCCGCGCTCCGCGGTTTCACTCACGTGTTGATGAAAAATGGCGATAATCTTGATGATGGTAAGTAGCCTATGCGCTATTCGAGGTAATAAACTACATATTTACCAAATTTCATTCAAATCCGTTCAGCCATTTTATCGTGATCGAGCAACAAACATGCATCCATGCATGCATCCAAACTTTCGCATTTATAATTATTATTAGTATTTATAAAAAGTAACTTTGAAAATTGCATTTTATGATTTATGGCAATTGATTTTTTATTATATGAATGACTAAGATTACTTCATATGGGACCTATTATCTATTAAACCAATCAGCGAAATCAATAGGCATTCTTATGAGTTCAAAGAGCGAGTGCGTGAGTTTATCTCAATCAGTACTTCCGGCCAGAGGTCGCAAAAGCAATGACGGGTCACGTTAGCTTTCTATTTAAGTAGCATCAAAAGTCCATTCAAGTAATTATTGAGGCCATTGTGCGTGTAAATGACGATTATTTTTTTCTGAAACGTTTATTTAGAGGTTAAACTTTGATATTGATAGGTTCTGACTCCGACATGTTCTCGGCAGTGTACGTAACTGATTTATTTACGTTTCAAATATTATATCTTTCCGCTTATTTGTGGTCCTTTTACCCTTTTCACTGTCATGTCACCAACTTGCAGCGTATACGTACCTGAAATAAATAAAAGAGGATTTAATAATTTGAAAATTATAAAAATTGTAATTTAAAGACAATTTGAATGAATTAAATAAATTACATTATTTATAGTATACTATATTTACAGCCTTTTATTTTGCGACCTTACTAGGCCGACGCTTTTTTTGTACTAAGAAAGAAAACATCATAACTTTTGGAGTCATAGTCATAGGAATCATTATAACGTGTAGCAGTTGAGAAAAATCCAAGTTCGTATTTTTTTTTTCTATATATTCTCCGTTAATTAAACTGTCTTGATTAAGTCAATATTCGCTGCTAAAACACATTCATTTACAGTATTGGAATAACTGTAATGTCTTTGTACTGAGTCAGTCGGCATGCCAATCCACTTATCTAATTCAAACCAGTGCCTTACCGCAGTAACGGTGATAAATTAATGTAGCTGATAATAAACAAACTAAAAAGGATTTATTTGCTTAACCGCATTGTTTTGTATTAGTTTTCTAATACACGATTTGTAAATAATTTTGTGATAAATGTGATTCAACTCAAAAGAGACTGCTCGGATAGCCAAGTGGTGTAACCATGCCAATTACCACTGTGCACAACGTTCTGCGGATTCGATACCCGCATGGGACAAGTATTTGTGTGATCCACAAATGCTTCTTTCTAAGTCTACTCATACAGAACGCCCGTTCTGTGCATGTGGTTTAAATGTTTGTAAAACCCCTCGCGACACAATGATTAAATTCCCTAGAGCGGTGTCGTTTCTTTTAATTGAAAGAAAAAAAAAAAAAAACTATTTTGTGTCAAATTTGTCAGTGATAAGTATCACTTTACAGGTTTCATCAAATTTCTAAGCAAATCTATTATTTTATAAAGTCTTACTTCGTACCTTAGGTACCTATACCTATTCCCATAAGACATTGTACTGCACACAAAACTCATTTTGATCTTTCAATACAGGGATTTTAATGGGCTTTGAGTAAACATTCACGCATCATTTATTTGAGTGTTTTCTTTTGGATTTAAATGATGTAAACAGTAAAAATAAATATGTTTACATTGTTTACCACAACTGTTCGTTTGTAGACAAACTGTCATCGTTGGGCTTATGTTTTTAGAGTAAATGTATTTTTCGCAACCCTTCATTACATTTACATTTTTATTAAATACGTTATTTTGCATTATGACACTGACATAAAGACATAAACCTAATCATATAGGCATTTAAATCGTTTCCCTCATGTAGTTAACGTAATTAAATATAATAAGTGGTTAACTGTCGCGATGATTGCACATAATAAATATAATAGCATCGCTTATTCACATGGATTGCTTCAGATGTTGTTATAGGACTAGTTTATATTATTATTAATGTGATATATTCATGAGAAATTATGAGAAATAGAGCTGTCTTCACCATATAAGTGTTTTCATATAAATTAATGATAATAAATATTATAGAATCCTGTATGTGTATTATCTTACTCGGGACAAAGGCTTTTTGATATATTCCTGTAATTATCTTACTCAGAACAAAGGCTTTTTCATATATAAGAAGGAAACAAGTGCTCTGTGTTAATTATTATTACGCTTGCTATCTGGAAGTTATCATATCATGTCTGATGATTAAATCCAGGTTTTAACACACAGTTTACCTTCACCGGTGCCTCAGAATAACTCTTCTTCTGCCTAGGCATTTCCCAAGCTATGTTGGAGTTAGCTTCCAGTTTACCGGATACAGCTGAAATCTCATGAATATATCACATTAATGCCTCATATAGTACCTCAGAATAACTAAGAAAGTATATCACATGGGTGTGACATTAATGCCCTATAGATGGCTTTGAACACCTAGATACAGAATTTTGTCCAAATTACGTGTTTTCCAAGTTAAGTTATGAAAGGGGCTTATTATGTCAAACTAGCTGTCCCCCGCGACTTTGTTCGCGTGTTTTAGTTTCAACGGTTTTTAATTTTTGCAACATTTTTAATTTATGCTCCGCTCCTATTGGTCGTAGCGTGATGTTATATAGCCTATAGCCTGCCTCAATAAACGGACTATCCAATACAAAAATAATTTTTCAATTCGAACCAGTAGTTCCTGAGATTAGCGCGTTCAAACAAACAAACAAACAAACAAACTCTTCAGCTTTATAATATTAACTAGCTGTCCCCCGCGACTTTGTTCGCGTGTTTTAGTTTCAACGGTTTTTTATTTTTGCAACGTTTTTCATTTATGCTCCGCTCCTATTGGTCGTAGCGTGATGTTATATAGCCTATAGCCTTCCTCAATAAACGGACTATCCAATACAAAAAGAATTTTTCAATTCGAACCAGTAGTTCCTGAGATTAACGCGTTCAAACAAACAAACAAACAAACAAACAAACTCTTCAGCTTTATAATATTATAAGTATAGATAATAATAGTATAGATTACTCCAGTAGTAAACACTGCCTATGGATACATTATACAAATTGCTCATAAACTTATGATCTAAGACTCTAAGATCATAAAGGAATACAAAATCCGTTTTTTACTTCTTTAGGTCGAAGATATGAGTGATGTAACAAAGAGTTAAAAAAGCATTTTACGTATTACTTTCGTTTTTACCATAAAGCGAAAGTGGCAATGTACCTTCGACCAAGCTGACCTTGAACGAGGAATTTTGGTCGAGTTTTAATGTACCTAAATACAAATTTATTGGCGTAGTGTTTACCACTTTGACATGTTTGATCTTCGAATGAACAGGTCCAAGGATATCCGGCTGGGTTGTTTCCGAAGAGGGATTTTCGACACTAAGATACTTTTTTTTTTTGGAAGAGATTTACGTAGTTAGCCTGAGCGCAGGTTTTGACTGCTGTACCGGACTTTAACGCCACTACGATACTTCTTAAGAATTGTATCGGTCACGTGTCAAGTGTGTTTAGAGTACAAATAAAATGTATATAGAGCAACCTATGGAGTTTCTTGTCGGTTCTTCTCCATAGGAGTGACATTTTGGAACCGCGTAACTAGAGTCATTTAACGTTTTGAAAGTGCCTGAAAAGACCTACTCGAAATAAAAATATTTTGATTTTGATTTTGATATAAACTAAAATAAGTAGTGAGTAATTCTGTTTCCCAGTATTTGGTTGTAAATGTAACCTAAAAAACTAAAAGCAAATGAGGTAAATAAAGCAATTAAAATTAGGTACCTACGCCGATTATACAAAGCTGTATAAAATTAACCATATTTAATTGCTGTGAGAAATAATAGTCAGACCAAAAAATAAATAAACAACTAAAAATAAGCCTTTTCGAAAGCGTGAAGGAAGGAAATCACGAAAATATTATTAATGAATAAAAATAGTTTGTTAATGATTTTAGCTGCTTAATTTTAAAATTATTTTTCCTGGTGCTAGTCCGAGATTAACAATTAGTAGATGTTTTATATGTGAATTTGTTCATTCAAATATGGCCTAAAATAAACTTAGTGCTTCGACTATTCTTTTCTTTGTTGTAGACTTCTAAGTTACAATACGAAAACTGGGACACTACGAATTTAGTGACCCACAGTAGCCCCAATGATTATTGTTGCAAAATTTCATTTGGAAACTATTATTTTTGATTATAAAACCTAATGGCTATACAATTTAATTGTAAAACTAATGATTAGTAATTTACCAGTAGTTTTGTTCATAATAAAAGTTGCGCCATTGACAGTTTAGAACAATTTTGTTCTTAACTTGGGGGGGGGGGGGGGGGGTCCGTAATGTACCTGTGTGTAATAATTTAAACGCAGCAATTGACATATAATCGAAATGTAATTTTGATTACCTTTGCACATAACACGGTAATAGCTACTGAAAAAAATATTACGTACTTAAATAGAAAATTACCAAACCCTTTGACAACGATATTTTTGGTTGAAAAACGTTGACGTTTTCGTATATGTGTAACAAATTACAATAATGCACCTTATTACGTTGAAATAAAGTTGCTTTCAATGTCAACGTACCAATGATGTCGGATATACAGTGCGTGTAATACACAAATTGTACTCGTTTTATTTGTTTAAAACCATCATAATGACGTATAATATTGGTATAACATCCGGTGCTTTGTTCGGATTCAGTTCTTGCTTACATAATTTCAATTTCATATAAAGTAGGTTTCTGACATCGATACAACGATCGCAAACCAGTTAGGCCAGCCATTATTGGCAAGAAACACTAAAAATACATTTATCCTATTCTGAAGAATGTTGCCCATTTCTGTACAAAATATTTAGGTTTGCCAACATCTAGTAATATTACTACTTACTATAGTACTTTACTAAATACTTTCCTGTAGGTAGTATGTACTCGGCCTAAAACGTCTTAATTATATAACATCGATGTAGGTGTGACCTTCCCTAATTACGGATAGTTAAGCGACTTTAATTACACATTCGTGAGACTTGATTAACAGGAACTATGGTTCCAATTTGTTATGATAATTTTATTGATATGTAAATTTAGGGTAAATGCCCTGATTTCACTTTACCCATGAGTTTTTTATGAGTTTTCGGTTTCATACCTGTTATTATAAATGGGTATTTTTATCACATGTTGAAAACCCTGTAACAATAAACAAAGTCCGTAATAGGCATGTTTCCTAATTTTATTTTTAATGTCCGCCTGGTAGATTAATGAATTTTATTGGACACGTATTTTTTCTTTTTTCCTACAAACAAAAAATGATCAAAATACAGAGAACGCAAATTACGCGTGACGTCACTCCTCGCTACAATTTTTACCAAGGCGTGGCGTCATAAGCCCCACTCCGAAACTTTAAAGCGCTGTATCTTTGTAAGTTTTTATTGTTTTGATAAAAGAAAAAAATACGTGTCTAATATTTTTTTATTATCTAACTGACGGACTAAATAGATTTTAACTTTTCATACCCAGGAAACATCCCTATTCAATACCTTTTGACTTACACAAGTACCCACTGCTTCCAAAGCTGTATTATTTAATAAGTTTTACTGATTTGCGTATCCAATCTGAGTCAAATCAAACCACTACCTTTTACGACTGTAACACAGATGACCATAACATAAAAGTAAAAGTTTGGTGAATAATGTTCATGATGCAACAATTCCTTTTGTTGTATCTGCTCTCTATCAACAATATAGATTATCCAAAATATTTTTTAAGATATTTTTAAAGTAAAACTTCTTTACACACGCTTGACTTGGGAGTAAGCTGGTGAATGCGTGACAAGAGCGTTAGGAAAAGTGTGATCGAGCGAGGCAAACGGAAGTTGAAAGGGAGATATACGTTAGTGAAGATATAAAGAGAGAGAGAGTTACGATTCGTATATTACTGTAGGGGCAAGAGATAGAGGTGCGAGCACACATTTTCTTTCTCCCTTTCTCTCATAGCAACTTACGCATAGTATATAAAGAAGTTTTACTTCAGTAGTGTGGTCTAAAGCACACTTGTTTATTTTTTATGGCTGTGTTATGAAAGATACTCCTTCGTAAGAAACAATGACCATCTACGTCTGGCATGGTTCGATATTACGTCATTCAAAATTCAAAATTCCATCCACGAATTGCGTATTACTTAAAATTTGTTTTTGACCTTTGTGACCTCATACACAATCGAATGCTTAACTAGTACGAGGGTGCAAGCTTAGTAAATCAGTTAGCCCATCGACCTCAGTGTATAAAATCGTTGAGTCAAGGAGACCACGCCTCACTTGCACTGATTCTGGTTTTTATGACACACGGACGTCAAGATCAGTCAGTAATTGTTTTATACTTTATAAGCAAAGAAATTAGCTCAACAAGTGCAAAATTCTGACATAATGTGTTCAAGGAACATATTTTCCATATTTATTGAGACTAATTATTCAGTGAAAGGTATGTAGATACAGGATACTTTCGTGTGTAGATACAGGATTTCTACTGCGTAGTAATATTAATTTATTCATTTATTCTGTGCTTCTACGTCGATATTTTTATTTGTAATAATAATACTTTAAGATTTGTATAAATAAACCATTCTATTTTGGTAACAACAAGTATCAATAGTAATAAATGAAAATATAGTAATTTGTTAAATATTTATTAATCAAGTACATCAATTTAGACGTAGGCACAAATGCAAGGATTCTGTTCCTCCCACATTGGTGTACATATTTATCTCTTAACGTCATCATCATTGTATGGGAATGTCAATCAAGCTTAGAACAATGAGAGATCATAAGGAGGATTAATTCATATGTTATGCGTATGAAGTGTAAATTGCATAATAATTATACCTCGAGGTTCGTCTTTGCATATTTGTATTGATTTCATAATATGCACATTTGGTATAGGAGTATAAAAATAACAAGTATATTTCGTTTCCTCGTATAGTTGATAATTAGTAGGTATCCTGATGAGATGACATTTAAAATTATCTTTTAATCAAGATTTTTATTACGCAGAGTATAGTGGGTACTTTGAGTATCAGTTCTACTCGTCCAACTACTAGCATACATAAATAAATAAACTCTATCACAATAATTGTTGCTTTCTCGTCACAAATCAAGTAAGAATCATTGTTAATTTATTTGTAACTCTTTAAAGCTTGCAACCTTATTGCTCGAGAAAAAGTAAGATGGACGCTGTGACCGTATTTACGTCAATGTTCAACTCAGCAATGCCTACCATTGTTAACTTCGTGATGCTTTGAGAAATCACCAAGGCTTAGCAACCGTTGCTTTTTTTTTGTGAAACAGTAGGTCACAGTTTACAACACGTCATGGTTTGATGAATTGACCTGCGACCGATGTCTGTCTAGATCAATTCGATGTTTTAAGTGGATGTAGATCGTATTTGTTTTTAGTTTAATAGTCAGCCAATTTATTTTTTTGTTTTATCATTAGTTGTGAACTATTTTGTTAAATTGTGGACCTACAATTTTTTTGGATTCGGTTGTACTATCAATTAGGGGATGATTTTAGTAAAACCTGTATTACGTATTATATAAATGTATACACAATAGTAAAATTGTTAATTTATATACAGTTTTTAAACATGATCGTGGCCAAGTTGTCTTACAAAATTTGAAAGCTCTTACTCAATTATTGTTTTTAGGATGTCACCAAAACAAATCTGTTACCAAAGACCATGTGAAAATCCATTTAAGTTTGCAAATTAGTCTATTATTACCTTGTGAACGATTGTTTAAGTCAAAACTAAATTTTTATTATAAAACAATAACAATGGACTAGGTTCTGGTAAAGTTCACATCCGTCAAGGCAAACTTACGAGATAATTGATAATTGCTTGGGCGGTGAAGATGTTGATATGAATCGCATTTGGCAATTGCTTTATTAACGAAATTTAGGATTTTAGTTCCTGGGAAGAATAGAATTTGTATGACTTGCACTTTTTAATCATCAGATTAAAATGGCACTTCCTTTTGCATTTCAATTCATAAAACATTTAACGTTAATTATCATCTCCCTGGTTTTTCGACAACCGTTAACGATGATAGAAATCGCTTAAATTACATTATAATTATGTAAGAAAATGACGTTTTGTTTCGATAAGTCACGTGACTTGGACTTGTCTCTTCCATACATTTGAACGATTCGACCACCGTAATCGCTTGTCAATATGTCACTAAACTTGTCTAGGTCGATATGTCACTGTTCTGAGTTAAATTATGTGGGGTCGGTGAGATGTGTATTTTTTGCTTAAATTCATCTCTACACACAATTATCATAATTCACACAATCTCATTTTCGGTCTTCCATTGCATGTAAACCCTTTTACAGTCATACTCATATTTTGTTTAGATGCAACTTTCAACCATATTTATGATAGACTTGTCCATAAATACTATTTAAAGTTATACGGACATCTTATAATACTAAGAAAGGTCTTTGTTCCCAATAAAATATTTTTATCCAAGTGTTTATGACAATTGTGCCTTAAATACAAGTGTAAACAAAGTGTGTACAAAGAAACAAATAAACATCACAAAACTCCAAAACTAAACCAAAAAGTTACAATATACAGTGATAATACTCGTTAATTTATCAAATAACCAACAACACAGCATAAAAGTGACTATTTAAAATAAAAAGTGTTTACACAAATCTTGAACAAAGTGCATAACAAGTGGAAAAAATTCTTGACGCATTAGTCATATCAACGGATTTGCAAAATTTAAACTCTCATTTTTTGCCTTATAATCCGTAATTTCAACCTACGAACGTAACAGCTTCGTGGCTCAATGGCGAAATCACTCGTTTAGTGAATTTACTCACCGACAGTGTATGGTTCGAAACTCAATTCCCTATTTGTCTTTTTGTAAGTCTTTCTGCTATTATTTCTGTGTCATACACTCAAGTAACCCGCAGAATCAAGAGTTTGCTACTAGAGGGCAACACTGAGTACAGTTGACAAATAAAAATCAACACACAAAATAAATATGGATACATTTAACAATGTCAATACGAATCGAAGACGGTACAAATCTACCTCCTTAACCAATTTGTCGGTGATGACCGACGATGAAAACATGATTTTGGACACAACAATGCTGAGCATACCGGACAGCCTTCACGACAATAGTAGCAGTGATATTATTAAGAACCTAAGTGAACAAATTAAAGAACTTAAGTTGCAATTAATGAGCGCTCACCAGGAAATAGAAGACCTGAATACTGAGAACTTTCGTCTGAAATCAGACCTCCAACAATCTATCAAGTCTGTTGAAACTTATAAAAAGGTCTGTCTTACACCCGAGAGAAAATGTAACACACCGGCATCATCCCGAAAAACCAAATGTGATAAACGCCACAAACAATCTTCTATTACCTCAACTTTTAAAGAACATTCCAAAGCTGATAAAGAAATGCAAACCTCCGATTTTACTGACTCATTGAAGCAAATAAACCATAGCCAGACACAAACTTCACCACAGAGTATTGCTAACGCAAATCTATCAGGCGTCAATCTACCAAAACAAAAGAATAAATTGTGTATCATAAGTAGCGGCTGTACAAAGGGAAGTCTGCCACTAATTGAAGAACTTTTATCAAGGCACTTTACATACTGCCATTACATACTGCCAAACACAAATGGTTTCTTAAATAATATGGAGTACAAGCTAAAAAACTTCTCATTAAATGACTATTGCTTAATTTTCATTGGAGAAAATGATTTAAAAGATAATTGCTATATCACTTTAATGGATAATTTAAAAATGTCATTGAGTAATGTTACCCATACTAATATTGTTATCTGTGCACCGACATACATAAAAGGCGCGCTAATATATAATTTCAAAGTCGAACTTTTTAATAACATTCTCTGTTTGGACATAAAAAATAATAAATACGCATATCTTTTCGATAGTAATGACAAACTAACACACGATATGTTTTCTTATAACACAGGTAAAATAAATAAATACGGATGGAGAAATATATTTAGCCAGATCTTGTCGAACATATTTGTAGACTACGATTTATTCTATTTACAAGACAAATTATGTAATTCGACCTGCATTCCACTCGACAAAAATGATAAATCATTTAAATCACCAACACAACAATCTGAGCTTTTTCGTGTATAACAAACTGTTTGTAATGCATCAAAACATGAACGGTCTATTAAACAAATCAAATTTACTTAGTATACATTTAGATGAGCTTGGGAAAATTGATAAAATAGTAGATATAATTTGCATAACTGAACATAACATGAGCACAGAAGACTGCACTTTTCTCAATCTACCTAATTACTCTCTCGCGGCTTGTTATGCTCGTAATAACAGAAATGGTGGGTCATGTATCCTTATCAAAAATAACCACAAATTTGAAAGAATTACCTATATTGAGGAATTTAGTATACCTAATGTAATAGAATGCTGTGCTATAAGGCTATTACAACATGCGATATTAGTAATTTGTCTATATCGAGTGCCAAAAACTCAAATAAAATATATAAACTTATTTCTTGATATACTGACCAAAATTCTTAGAAAAGAACTAAATCACAAAGATAAAAAAATAATAATTTGTGGTGATTTTAATATAGACCTTAAAAGAAAATCTTTTTCATCCTCTGAATTTGAAAATACTGTCTTAAATTTTAACCTGAAATTTGGTACAAGAGAAACAACTCGTTTTAACAGTGGCACATGTATAGATAATATTATAAACAATATTCGAGGCAGCAAATGCGAAATCATAGACTTTGCTCTATCAGACCACTCTGCACAAATTTTATCCTGTCCAGTAAAAAAAAATTGTCTTATTAACCAATGGTACACTTTTAGGCGAGACTTAAACAATGTCAATAAAACCAAATTTAAAGAGTGCATCGAGAGATTTTCATTCTCGGAAGTGTTTAGTGAAACGGATCCAGAGAGGGCATTTGATATATTCTTTGAATACTTTCACCTCTTTTACACCTTATGCTTTCCTGTGCTTAAAGTAAAAAATACACCTAATAAGAGACCTAGATGGATTTCGAAGGGTATAGCTAAGTGTTGCCGTCGGAAAAGAGAACTACTATGGATATATCGCAAAACGACTAACCGAGAAGATCGTAATAAATTTAAAAACTATTCATTGAGGCTAAAACGGATTATTCATTTAACTCAAAAGGCACAAAATAACTATTATATTCAACAGTCTAATAACAAATCCAAAGCTACGTGGAAGATTATTAACAGTACAAAGTCCAATATCCCAAAAGAAAATGTTCCACGAATCAGTTTGAATGGAGAACTGTTAACAGACCCGCAACAAATTGCTGAAGCCTTTAATAATTATTTCGTTGACATAGTAAAACCCATAAATATTGCTTCCTCTAACTTTATTACAAATCCCATGACATCTAATGATAATCATTTGACATCATCCTATAATACATTAACATTAATTAATAATACTCATTATGATTCCTTATTTATTAGTCCAACTACTCCGAAAGACATACATAAAATTATACTGTCTTTAAATAATACAAATAGCACAGGCTACGATGATATTTCCACTTCCGTAATAAAGTTTGTAGCACTGCCAATTAGCCCAGTTCTAAGTTACATAATAAATCTTTGCATTCAATATGGAACGTTTCCCTCTAAGTTAAAAATCACAATTATTAAACCTTTGTTCAAAAAAGGAGCTAAAGAGGATATAGCTTGCTACCGACCAATAGCACTGATTCCAATTTTTTCAAAAATAATCGAAAAGGTTATATACAGCAGTATTTATAATTACTTTGAAAAGAAAAATCATTTTGTTAGCGAACAAAACGGTTTTCGTAAAAGCAAATCCATAAATTTAGCCATCTACAACCTATTAACTAAAATTTATAAAAATATGAACAATGGAACACCAGTAACTGCTCTCTACATGGATATGACGAAAGCATTTGACCATGTCAGTCATACACTTTTGTTAAAAAAACTGCATAAATACGGTGTACGGGGCAATGTTTTACAACTCATAGAATCATATCTAAAACAAAGAACACAAATAACTGAAATAAATCAGCTCTGTTATTCGTCCAAAACTGAAACCAAGTTCTTGTCTAATCCTAGAATAGTCACACATGGCGTCCCACAAGGAAGTGTCTTGGGTCCCTTACTCTTTTTGATCTACATAAACGATCTACCAAAAGCCGTTAAATTTCCGATGGTACTCTTTGCTGACGACAGCACTGCAGTATTTAATCTTTCTGATGCCGAAACATTTGAAAATGACATAAACAACACTCTAAATGAAATAATAAATTGGTTGACATATAATAATCTTGTAATGAATCTCGATAAAACAAAAATTGTAAGCTATTCTCAAAGAAAATCTACATTAACATTAAATATTAATTATAAACTGAAAAAAATTGAAGAAGGTGATACAATTAAATTTTTAGGGCTATGGATAGATAAAAACTTGTCTTGGAAAACACAAACTGATTCTGTATGTAAGAAATTGAACAAATTTGCATACGCCTTATATAGATTGTCCAAAATTGTCCATCAAACAGCAGTATTAGCCGCTTATCATGCATACGTAACATCAACACTGAGATATGGATTGATTTTTTGGGGAAACGCTACAGACAGAGAGCTTGTTTTTAGAGCACAAAAAAAATGTGTAAGGGCGGTATGTGGCATTTGCATTACCGATAGCTGTGTGCCTTATTTTAAACAGTTAAAAATATTAACTATGCCTGCCCTGTATATTTATGAAGTCGCAACATTTGTAAAAATAAATTTGGATATGTTCGGAAGTCTGAACTCCCGCCGACACGCAGACAAAATATCAAATCTACCCTCGAAAACAGCCCTATTTTCTAAGAGCTTTTTTGGCATGTCTTCGAGAATATACAATAAGCTTCCTAAAAGTATGAGAGAGATTACAAATATTGCAGTATTCAAGAAAGAGTTACATATCTTTTTAATAACCAGACCGTACTACACAGTGAATGATTTTTTGTCTGACAGATTCGATACAAAAGACTTTTAGCGACCGGATTATGTTTTGATGTAAAATGTTTAATTCTTATTATTTACAGTTATAATTGACATTGTAATTGTTTTTGTATTTTTGACATTATATTTGTTTTCGTATTATTGATTTTAGTTTTGTAATATTGACATAGTAATTTAATTAATTTATTTTGTACTTAATTCATAATAACTTATATTGCATAACCTTAATTTACATAACTTGACTTGTTACATATATAAAATGATTACTAATATTGTACGCCTCATATGGCAGAGCAGTGAGATCGCACTCTATGCTTCTCTTATCAACATCCTGTAATAACCACTGTCTCACAATAAAGAATACTTTGACTTTGACTTTGACTTTGACTTTGAAAAATACTATATTTTTCTTACTTATTTTATGTTTGACAAAAATTTCAATTAAATAAACGACATATTAAGGCATCTTAATAAAAGTCGGCAGAGAGATTGTCTGGCTACTTTTGTCGTGATAATAGATAGGTATTTATACATATCAGGACATAGGACATAGCAGTGTAATATCAGTTTATTAAATAAATTTAAATAAAATAAAAATTGAATACTTAATTATAGTTTTGTAACTAATTGTTTGCAGTAGATGTTTCTTATTACTAAAATTTGCCAGCAATTTGAACAAAGCTAGAAGCCCTACGGTGTAGTGTTGAAAACGTTTACAATAGGTCGTGCTCACAGTTGAATGTCGCGATGATCACGCGCACTGCGCAGGCGCCGATTCTGATGCACTTTTATTATAAATACTGTTTTTTAGTTTCCGAAATTTATTGTAAGTATATATCTACGTAAATAATGTTATGAATATGTAGGAGGATGGATATACAGGCAGAGGAAGACCGAAAAAAGTATGGATGGATTTTGTGAAAGATGATATTAGAAAGAAAGGAGTGAATGCTGACATGACGAGTAGTAGGGATGAGTGGAAAAAACACACATAGCGTCAAACCTAAATAATCATAATAGGGATGTTTCCTGGGTATGAAAAGTTAAAATCTATTTAGTCCGTCAGTTAGATAATAAAAAAATATTAGACACGTATTTTTTCTTTTATCAAAACAATAAAAAAATACAAAGATACACCGCTTTAAAGTTTCGGAGTGGGGGCTTATGACGCTACGCCTCGCTAAAAATCGTAGCGAGGAGTGACGTCACGCGTAACTTCAGTTCTCTGTATTTTGATCATTTTTTGTTTGCAGGAAAAACGAAAAAATACGTGTCCAATAAAATTCATAAATCTACAAGACGGACATTAAAAAAAAAATAGGAAACAGGCCCATTGGGAACAGGGGCATTGAGAAGAAGAAGAACACATTTTTCTTAAAAATACCGTCGATTAAATCAATAAAAGTAATTGACCAACAAATACACGTTTTCACCCATTCGTCGACTTACGAGTGTAGTTTATTAAATACCTAACTAGTAACTATTTTTAGTTTAGTTTAGTCTAGCAATAGGAACAAGATGAAGGTCGTTTCCTCACCTTGTTTCTGCACTTATCTATTTATATTCATTTTATAAGAATGTTATTTAGTTGACCTATTGTATTTCTAAATTAATATTATATTATTACTAGCTGAGCCCCGCGGTTTTAACCGCGATCTTTCCGTTCCCGTACGAAATAATTCCATCAAACGGAATTTGTAACTTATTTGTCAATTTTTTTTTGCTCAAATCTTATCAAAATCTGACCAGCCATTTTGAAGATTAGCCAAAACAAAAAAAGGTGTAAATAACTTAAACAAATACTATTATTTTTCATTACTTACAGACACTTCAATTTTATTTATTTGTATGTATAGTATTGATTGTCGCGTATCCTTTTCCTTATGTCAACTGCGAGGAAACCGGATATTTATAGACTTAGGTGTCTAATTTAACATACGTGACCATAAACTATGACAGTGACCTCTAAATCTATTTTTTTGTTTTATTTGACTTGATCGATGGCCTTCTATTAATTAAAAAACTTCGGTGGGAAAAAATATTTCAAATATTTTAACTTTTAACATTGTTTTTAATTCATTGCCATATAATTCTTGTATACATTCTGAAATCGTGTTATCTGAATCATTATTAATGTAAGGATTTATTTATATGAAGATAAATCAAAATAATCCTTGTAATTGTTAATCTTCTTGTGTTCCAGAAATGGTTAAAGTACCTAGTTTGATTATTCCCAATTTAGTAGGTATTTTAGATGTACATAATTGTCCCAAGACTTTAGAAGTATTATAATCATTGCCCATATCCTATTGTTTCAGTTAATAAACAATTGGATATGGTCAATAATTACTTAGAATTAATACTAAAATATTACAACAAAATATTGATGGGGTCATAGTCATAAATGATATACTTAATTAATTATTTTTAAAATGTATCTAGCAAGCTTATAATTATGTGGTGTGAAATATGTAATATTATTAACATTACTGAGTTATAGGTATTTCAAGCAATGTGAGAAATAATACTTAACTTAATATTTACTATTTTAGTACGTCTACATTAAAAAAACCGGGAAAATGGGGTAGATGACTATCTTTTTTTAATGTCTGTCAAATAAATTATAAAAAAAATATTAGGGACATATTTTTTCTTATTATACGTAACAAAAAACTCAGGACGATACATTAATTTAAAATGTCACATGACTTCACAATTTCGTACGCAAGCATTACCCCCACTCCTGAACTTTGACCCGCTCTATCTACTTAGTGTTTTCTTATTTTGAAAAAGCAAAAATTACATATCTGTTTTTTTAGATCTAACTGACAGACTTATAACGGATGGACTAGTTAGATTTTGACTTTTCATACCCAGCCATCTACCCCATCATCTCAAACAGTAAATTAGTACAAAGCAAGAGAACGTGGTACGAAGTGCGTGAGCGTCGTTCATTCAAGATTATTTATCCCCTCATTGTAAGCCTCACTAAAACGAGTTCCTTGAACTGTCGGACAAATATCTACAACTTACTGAATGTCAAGTAGATGGCACTTGGGAAGTCTGTTTATTTAACACTACTGCTATGTAAACAGGACTCGATAAAACATTAAAACATCAACTCACATTTACTTGTTATTCTCAGCTAATGATGTTATTTCTATCCTCTAATTATACAGAGCTTATTTCGTTATGTGACCCAAATTCTCATTGACATTTCAATTTCGAGCACTACTAAACAACGGTGTCACATATTCGATTAGCACACGGTACAGTTATTACAAAAATGTGCACAAAACGCGTTATTTCGTGTCTGAATCATAGTGTCGAATTGTTCCGGTATTATTCTGTCAAAATAATCGTAAAATGTGCGTTGCAGAATGGCGCGTGCTCAGAATTAGTCACGCCATTTTTTTTCTACAACTTTTTACTCTATCTATTAACCTTGGACTAATTTGACGGTGACTTTCTAAATTGGTAATATTTTTATCATTTGCCGGAACGAAACTCTGATATTCAATGAAGTATTATGTTGTAGTATTCTGTTACAAAAAAAATATATATATATAACGACTTATTCTATCTATCAAAGTAGACACTTCTTCGTGTTTAAAACGAGCACGTTTCTTAACCTGATTAAGTTGCCTTTGTCCAAAGTTGATCTGGGTTTGTAAATGTTAAAATCAAGTCTAAGTAGTCGTCTTGTCGCTCTTAACGAGGTGTAAGAATCAAGTGAGGAAAGCGGATTGCTACATTGCCTGCAAGCGATGGGTCAGCAACCTTAAGCTTGTGCAATGTTGCAGTTTTTAAATACATCGTCGGTATTTCGATCGGTATCAATATATGCGGTGCTGGTTTCATTTGAAGCCTGCTCTTTGTAATTATCGTGCATAATTAGTAACTTTCACACATTGCGATTTAAAGAATAGATAGTTGATATTTTATAATGGTTTTATGGCTCCAGGCCGATGACTGATTTAGAGCCAGCCCCTGTAGCCAATAGTCATTTCTACAAGCGATAACGATGATAGAAATCACTTAAAAGTTGAATGAGATTAAATATATAAAAATTATATTTCATTTCGATAACTCACAAACTTGTGACTTCCATACATTTAAGCGATTTAATCAGCGCCAACGCTCGTAGAAATATCATTTGGCTAAAGACACGAAAATTAGGATAGAAATCTTTATTATCAATATAAAACATACAATCGTCTATTATCATAGTATATGCCAAATTCATATTACATACTTAGCCTAACAAGAAGGATCTTTTTTTGGAAAAAAAATAAAAAACTTTACCACGTGTGTAACTTATCACGCCCAGGCTACTTTGTAAATTATGAATGTAAAGTTGCATAGCATTTATTCCGGTTTCTGAAGCAATTAAATTACTTATTTTAAATTGTTTGCAAAAACTGGACAGCCTTGACTGAAAAAAACTATTTTACTTAAATTCAAGGATAAATTAGTCAACTGAGGTGTGAAATAAAATTTAATTGCAGCAAATTTCTCACGAGAACGAAGATGATGCTCAAATCCCAGGAATATTATAAACTTTAAATAGGTACATATTTGTGCTACGTAATATGGTAACATGTTAGTATTTTTTTGTGTAGCAAAGATTTGTTAAAATTACCTTGTGTTTAACTTAAATTAACCAACACCAAAGAAATAAAATAATAAACGCTAATTAAAATTCGTGGTTTGAAAATAATTGGGCTATATAAATATTTTTGTGTCAAAAAATAAAAGGATTACAAAAATCTAATTTCTAGTAAACTTGTCAACCAACGCACACAAACCTTTGATACGTGTAATTTAAACCTATTTTTAAGACTGTAATAAAGACAATGTAAGACGTGTATCTCAGCAATTAATTGTAAACAATTAGAAAGTGAAAACAATCACGTACACAGTGATACAGTAAGAGTACATCGCCGCGTCGTGCCCTTGACCGCGCGAACAATGGCTGACGTTAGACGCCTCATAATTCACTGTGGGAACTTCTTGCTTAGTGATTATTTAGGACACAGTAATGTATGGGTTCACACTTCACGTAGACATACGAGCTAACGTTGTAGTTGTTGACGATTAGATTGCGGAAGAAATTGATGTCCAGATTGCTAAGATAATGCCATAAAAAGGGACTACGAATACGAATCGATGAAGACCTATGTTTTCAATATTTGACTGTGATAAAACTAATATTGTTATTTTATATGAAGCTTTAAAAACGTTTTAAAAATTTTGTTCCTTCAAAAAGGGGCTTGAGTTTTTCAACACACATAACGTCCCCATATGAATATAATATGAGTGCGAACTGTATCCAACTAAAATAAGTTTTTAAATTCAAAATTAAATAAAGGAAATAAGCTCAAACCTTTAAGAATCCGAACATTTTATTATCACGTGAAAATACTAAAGTTTTACCTAATAAAGCAAAGAATCAAGAGGTGTTGAAATAAAGATCATTGCCCTGAGAAATGGGTAAAGCGTTAAGCTATAGGTTTCAGAGATCGCAAATCGTAGGTAGTTAGTGTACTTGTGACAGTTTGACAGTTTCCTAGTGCGTTACACGCGAACACTTGTAACCATCCCTCAGTTGACTCTTGACTCTTATCGTCAGATAACAAACGATCTGGGATAATTTGCTTTGTTTCATAATGCAAGAAACACAATATATCTGAAACAAATCAACTTATTTCGTCATCGTAGCGTATTTACTATTTATTTATTTATGACTGAACCAGTAGGGCTTTCAATACCATTCTTAAAGAGTCCTTATGACTTGTCATTTTCCACTAGTTTCTAACGTTGTTTGTAAATAATAGTTTTTTTTTTCTCTTTAGGCTTTATTTGTCCTTCTTTAAATACACCATAACTTGATGACATCTCCAACAATACGTGGGCATTTAAACATAAATAAATATTCGTCATTATTTTGCAGGATCCCAGACAAAAGATATTTTATTTCTGAAATATGAAGAAAGATAACAGTTATAAAATACGCCCTCGCCACACCCCGCTCCATAATATTCTCTACAATATGATTTAGTACCGACAATAGTAACAAGTTTTTATAACAAAATCAAAATCACGATTGCGCCATATAAATAAATTATAATATAATAAATTTCATTGAATTTAATTCCCGTTACATTACTTTAATTTATGAAGCAAACGAAGCGAAATATTCCATTTGTAAAAGAAACGTCTTTATGCCACGATTACTGGCGTTAAATCTCTGAGTGTCAGACATGTCATGTTATTTCTATTTATTATGAGAGTGTAATGAGAGGTAATGAGGTTTAATGACGTCATCAATAGACTCAATAACTGTATTCTGACGTTTGTTTGAGTTATAAGTCGAGATAGATTTACCGCTAATATCTAGCGTTTTATTGTTCAGTAAAAGGTGTCTGCAGGTAGTTTTATGAGATGATAAAACCATATTATGGTGTAGATGTATTTATCATGTTTTTAGTTGGTTTCTTCATTCTTTAATTCACAATTTACATTAACGATAAGGAAAAAATGCGACTGTTGAGTTTGTCATTACCTAAATTTGAATTTCAAAACAAAAACAAAAGTTTTAAACTTCTGCAAGGTCCAGCGGGTCTGCAGGATCAATCAATCAGTTATAATTTTATTTTTATATTGGACGGTATTAATAATCCTCAAGGGAATATTTTATGTGTATTTACTATTGTATAATGAGTTGTAAACAGATTAGATACTGTATTTTATGTTTTCTAGAAGAGTATGTTTTAGGTGTTATTTTTTATCGTACCAATTGTCAACAAGGGGTCAAGCGGCTTGTCTTAAATATCTTCAGCATCGGAAGTCTCGCAGATACCTCGCTAGTTTTATATTGAACCTGACCTGACCCTCCGGATCTCACACAGGTTTGAACGATCACCGGGGGTCAGAAAGTTTAACGACGGAAGGGTGAGCTATGTTTATGGTTTAAAAACAATTCCAGCTACACTACAATACCAGTAGGAAATCATTCCTAGACAAAACATTTATTTCCTTTAATGCTCTTGAAATAAGCAGAAGTTTAGTAGTGGCCTTTTTTAGATATAAATGATTAACTGCAACCAGTTGTCAATTATTTCGTATTCTGAAACTTAATAACATTAATTTAGATCGATAGATAGGTTAATATTGTACTGACCTATTATTATTGTACGCCTTTGAAATGCTAACGCTCGAATGATACAGTAGTTTAATAGACCACAACGTTAAGAGCTCAATAATCTTAGATTGCGTATTAAAATAAATGAACCGAAGGTTCAGTTCGCACCACGTTAGGTCTCGGGCTTAAGTTAAAATGGTAAATAAAATATACCTTCTTCATTTAAGTAATAGTATAATTTATATAGTACTAGATGTTTCGCGCAGCTCCGCCTGCGTGGATGTCATTTCTCAGGCTCTAGACTATCTTTGTACCAATTTATTTTAAATCAGTTCAGTAGTTTTTTCGTGAAAGGGCAAAAGACAGACGGACCGAATTACTCTCGCATTTATAATATGAGTAAGGATAATTTATTGTATTGAAGTTTTGCGCAAACATTTTTTGGCAGGCACGCAAACATTTTCTCTAATTTAATTTACCAGGTATATTAAAGTTTCATCAGTATTTTTAAACAAAGACACGTTTGATCTATACTTGCCTATCCGTGACGAGTGATTATTTTCGCGATTTTCCACATAAATTGACTTTGCCAGCGATATTATTGTGCCACACGCTGTGTAAGCGAGTCATGCTAACGACTGGTACTTCTGTGTTCAGTCTTTTTATAGTAGTGCGGTTTGGCAAACAGTTAGATATTTAATGCGGAGAATATTTATGCAATATTTCATAGTCAAACATGGCAGTGAGTCACAACTCACAACTACAGTTTGCTTTACCGAACGCTGACATTGTTAGGTTTATTGCACTTCAAATTATGTGTTACACCTCCTTTGTTTTATTTGATTAATGTTTACAAGTATATAAACATGGTTTATTGAATACATCTTCTATTCTTAGAATTGGTAGAGGAAAACAAGTGTATAATTAATTTAACGGTGAAATGATACATAATAAAAAAACAACCTATTTGGTTGCATTATGATGTATAAACTAAATCCGTTCTCTATTTTATTATGACGATAGTGCTTGAACAAGTCTGTATACTTAAAGTTTTGAATTAAGCTTAACGTGAAAAAGGTTGTTGTATGTTGGATTGAAATATTAGACATTGCGCTATTTATATAGTGAAAAAATTCGTTTCTATTTATGTATTTTCATGTTTTCAACTATACTTCGGCACTTTATGAACTATTAAAATACGTCAAAAACACTATCATTTGTTTTTTAACCCGATACTCTAAAAGCACAATGCAGTCTGTATATCTAACAATAACAGCCCGTCAAACTCTCGTTTTCTAAAAGGGCCTAGTAAACCAGGAGTCTGCCAGGCATAGGTGTGAACAGCCAGACATGTCTTGTAAAACCAGTTGTCTGGCATCCTTGCAAGATTTACTCTCGCCGTGTATGGGAACAAGTTCTGATTCCTATACAGGCATATGCTATGCTAGATAAAATTCCGCTTCCTGATGCTGGCTGGTTATAACTCGTTAGTTACCTGTTCATAGCTTTTCCTGCAGCTGTTACCCTTAAGCGTTAGTAAACATACGTAAGTGTTTAAAGTGAAAGAGACATATAAATGTCGTGTAGTTAGTAAAGTTTGGTTTAGAGAGGGTTAATGCGACGGGCCTGTTGGTCTAGTGGTTAGTGACCCTGACTGCTAAACCGGAGGTCGTGGGTTCGATTCCCACCCAGGACGAATCTTTGTGTGATGAGCATGATCATTTGTTCTGTGTCTGGGTGTAATTAATCTATAATATGTATGTATTTAGAAATATATAAGTATGTTTATCAGTTGTCTGGTTGCCATAGCACAGGCTCTGCCTAGTTTGGGATCAGATGACCGTGCGTGAGATGTCCCAAGATATAAAAAAAATAAAATAAATATGGTTAGCCGCCAGAGACTGCGATAGATTGCAAGTTTGTTCCCATTTGGTTACTGGTAAAGAAAAGGGCCACTTTGATAGCCGGTCAGTCTGACATGCCCCTCAGTCTTTCCCGCGGTAGAGAATGACCATAAGAATAGGGTATGAAATTTCAAAATTTCATTAGTCTATCAGTAAGATATGTTTTTTTTTTTTCAAAACGTGAAGACAATATGTAGTTAAAGCGAATTAAAGTTCAGAAGAGAGAGCTAATCGTTCAGAAGAGCGGGTAAAACGTCATACTTGCGCGAAATGCACGAAATTGTGACGTCACCCGACATTTTAGATTAATGTATCGTCGTTAGTTTTCAATTACATAAAATAATAAAAATACGTATCTTACATTTTTTATTAATCTATTTATCGGATATTGAAATGAAATTATTCATGTTCCTACCCCATTTTTGACTGGAGAAAAGATGAAAAAAAAGCAACGATGTAAGTTATGCCAAGAAGGTTAGTGTTGAGTTAGTGTCATGGAGCCTTTTGACAAATAGATTTGATTTTTTTTATTAAATATATTGATTTATTATAAAAATATATATTTATTTATTATTAAACTTAAATTCATAAGGATCTACGCTTTACACTAGTAACTTGCGTGGTGCTTTTTGTAATGGGTGCGTTACGTCGATCACTAGATCGCTAATTCCGTTTTTCTCACGCCTAACGGCGGTTAGATAACTCGGATATAATGTGCGCACGCACTCTCTTAGTCCAGATTTTATCGTCAAGTGTAAACATAGTTTAAGAACATTTTTTTTTAATACACCAAAGCTTGATGTGTTTTTGTTTTTTATGTTTTTTTAATTTTTATGTTTTTAGTTTTCACACTAAAGGCAAATTTCAAAAATGGTAAGAAAATTTGAATTTCGGGAATAAATGGGCTTCCTGCTACCATGACGCTACCACCTTAAATGTTTTTCTTAGTAAAATTATTTGATCGTGCTACTGTCTGTTCAATTGCAATTGAATAACTAAGTTATACAGTTAAACTATATACGTTTCTATTATGGTCAATGTTTAGAGCTCTTTATGAAGGCTGTATGCATAAGATATGTCGTTACTTTTGCGTACTCAGTAATTAAGAGCACGACTTTATTGTTTATATAGTACTTAAAGAAATATTAGATTAAAGAAACAACAGGACAGGCCTTGATTGTAAGTGACGTTGCAACATATGCATGTGTAGTATAAGAATAATATGAAATAAGATCATATCTAAATGAAAAATATCTGTTATAATATACCTAGTATTATCTAATCTACAAACTAATGTAAACTCGGTAATTTAAACCAAGCAAGCAAATTGGCCTAATCATATCAATCTACTTATAATGAAGCCGATATTCGCAAAAGCAACAGAGTTAAAGGTAAACCAGTGAATGTAATCTTATTTAATAGTAGCAATTTACTTGCATACAGTAAATAAGGTCGTATGTCTTCTTTGTGTATGAATAAATACTAACAAAGGCAATAGTATTGAAACAAGGTTAACAGTTCGATAATGTTAAGTTAATAATATACAGTTCGATAACGTTAAAAATATAATATAACGTTCGTTAACGTTATTTATCTGCTTCGATATCTGTTATGAATTTTGGTCATACCCATCATTTATGCAAAACTCGATTAGTATTACAGTCAACCCCCGCTAATCCGACAAACGGGACGGTGTCGGACTATCGAATTGTAAGACCTACATAATATGCTACCCCCTATAGTCCGGAATATATTGAAAAAGAGTCTCTTGTAATCCGAATTTGTCGGATGATCAAATCAAAGATGCTATCTAAACTAAATATTATGTACAATCAAAAGTGATAGCGAATGTCGGATTACAGGGGCCGTCGGATTAGACAGGTGCCGTATTACTTCTAATATTATATAGGTATAACTATTGACTTCATTTGTGGCTTTATTTGTCTGGTAGATGTATGCAAACCATGGTGTCATTGTTATATAAGAATGTAGACTGAAAATTATTTTCTTAAACAATGAAAAGTTATTCCACTAAAACTAATTTCCACAAAAACAAAAGATTTTATACCCAGAAATGCTTACGATCAAGAAAGCAAGCAATAAGTATCTCCCATTGACTCGAAAGTGAAAACGCCTACAATTATCAATTCGTAAAGTCTTAAGAAGCTGCAGTAATACATTACAGTAATCATAAAACAATATACAATATACATATCATTACAGTAATATAAAATCATAACCATAATTACGTAAACCTATTGATTTATTATTTTCTGGTTTAAGTTCATATGCATACATTTGTCGAAAATGTGAGGACATAATTGCTAGTATGGTCGAGCTTGTAATTTACGATAGCTTTCCATATAAAGTAAGTGCAAAAACATTGATAATATCACATTCACAACGGAATAAATTAACTAATCATTAGAAGAGGATATGAATGAATGTGATACAGAGTACAAGGATGAATAATAACAATAATAATCTCTTTGCACAACTCAAAACTAGGCATAGCCTGTATTATGGCAACTAGACAACTGATAAACATACTTATATAATTCTAAGTAAAATAGATAAATAATAGATAAAATTACAGACACAGAACAAATGATCATGCTCATCACACAAAAAATTGTCCTAAGTTGGAATCAAACCCACGACCTCTGGTTTAGCAGTTAGGGTCACTAACCACTAGAACAACAGGCAAGTCAGAAAATGGAAGAAGAATACACATTGCGCCGATCAGGGAGGAGACAGAAGAGGGAGAGGAAGAGAATTTTAAACTATTTTTTATAGAACTTTGACTGTACGAGTACATTCCCTGTTTCCTAATCTTCTATATATAAATAAAAATCAATAGCCACATGTATGACAAAGCATCACTTCTTAGAACGGGTCGACCGATTTGCATGCTTTTTTTTTGTGTTTGTAATTTTAGGACAAAGTTTGTATGAACGAAAGCGGGAAATGTCGAATTATTATATGAAACGGATCGCTCTAGCTTTGCACAGTTTTTAAATCATTTTCATGTTTTTTTTTTACATTTTTTTATTTTATACAAAGCTTATCCTTATATTGAGGAACAGAAAAAAAAAGAATTATTCGATTTGGTTCAGTCGTTCTGAAGTTCTGGCGTGACCAAGGGAAATCGGGATTTATTATTACATATCTAAGTATAGAGTGCACAACGACTGTCCGGTCATCTAGTTTTAAATAAATATTATTTCTAATACGTTAAGATAATAGACAAACGAGCTTTTATATCAGTACTTAACATTCTAGATACACTAACTGTAATTGGACCCATATTATTAGTTATAATGAGGGTGCTTAAGCTTAAGTAACTTCAGAAAGCTTGTTATATAAGACATTGATGCTCGCTTGTATTTCCTGAAGATAAACAAAATACGGCCATCTTACTTCGCAAGGAAGATTTCTGAGTCCGTTTAGTTTAATAGAAAATGATAAATAAAATTATTTCGCAGGATTTTTTTTTCGGGGCGAAGACAATATTATATGAAACTTACATTTCAGTGGAACAAATGATTTTCATTTGTTTTTTCCATGTATTGAAGTTTCTTATCAACGATAATAATGCTAAAATATTCATAAAAAATAAACACCAATTATTTGTGTATATTCTTTTGATATTTATTATTACGAAGGGAAGCAAAAATTTAATCCTTCGACTAGATCAAAATTAGACTATTAGTGGATAGGTACCAACCAGCGGAAGATAATCAATTAAACAAGTTTACGTAATTAGGAATCATAAACAAAATTTTAACGAATCGCATTATTACACGCAATTCATTAAGCACTTCCTCCAGCTTTCTATCCGCTGAGTTACAAAAGGATAAGTATTATCTACTTCATTGCGAAGTACGACACTGTTATTGCTTCATCAGATGGCCTTTTTTTTCTAAATTAGGACAATTTAGATCTTTTATACCTCCTTTCGTAGTTAGGTTTTGCTTGAAACTTATGTAATGGCAACATTTACATAGAGCTTGAACTGCAAATAATTTTTAACATGAATAATGATTTCATGGTCTAACCGACTAAGATTTATGCAAAACTAGCAGTGCCCTGCGGTTTCACCCACTAAGTAGACCTCGCAAGATATCTTTTTTTCGTAACGTTTTGTGATATTTTAATATTTATTCTGGTATAGCTTCTCCCCGAGGAGACGAATCCAACAAATTCTTGAGTTCACTAGTTCTTGAGTTATAAATGGTATGATAATTTGAGTACCTATTTTCCTTGTTTCTTTATGAATGGTTCCCAAATGCAGCATAACTTTTATCAGCCTTTTTTTAGAAAGGATGGGACATGCTTTAGGTAACTTTCGAATATCATTAACGACGAGGTAAAAGGAGATCTAATATAAATTTCGCAATTGATTTAAAATACGTCTTTATAGTATAATTTTTACGGTAATATTCCTCGCTATTGCGACAGCAATTTAATTAGGCAAGGTTTGTTTCGTAACAACATTGTCACGATGCACCGACCGCTAACCGCAAAGCGTGCTTCTGCACACTTTACACAAAACTTAATTCAGATACTTGATTTATTAATGACTAGCTTTGGACCGCGGTTTTAGCTACCTGTTTACTAACGAAACTAAACGAAATTTATGTTTTTTAAGACGTTTAAGCCTATGGGCGGCTTAGGCCAGGCTTAGGTGACCGGCGAACAATAGATTTGCATAGATAGATACTCGGCTTAACGTTCTACGTTATAGTGACATTCGTCATACACATTCGTCTTTTTTTTTTCAAGAGATTTACGCAGTTTGCCTCAGCGCAGGCTTTGACTGCTTCACCGGACTTTCGCACACACACACATTCGACGTTAAGTTTATATGCGGCCTCAGAATGGACTTAAAATTCGACTACTCAGCCATAACAGACGCAGTGTAATGTTACAGCCTAATACCTCAAAAAGTTTAAAAGCCAAATTTAATTATGATGTTTTCGAGTCCGTTTAGTAGTTCCAGATATTAGAGAGTTCAAACAAACTCATTAGCTTTATTTGAGTTTAGATATTACGTTACCCATTGATAAGTATTTCTTTATTATTTTGCCATTAAAGTAAACAAAAAAATTATTTCTTTAAAGCGTGTTAAATTGTAATTTCACGTTTGGATTTGTGAATTTCATAATCATTTCTGATTAAGTGATTATTGACTTCACGGTTACATTATGTTTTAAACGGATTGGATGCTACATTGTTTTAATTATTTTCAATATTTAAATTGCAGACTTATATTAAATATTAACTGAAGTTTTGTAAGTTGTAGGTACATTGTTTGATACAAAGCTACAAAACTAAAGTTTTAAACAATGTGATTGGTGTATAGCCGTATTTAAAGTAAATGATTATTTTTAAGAAACAAAAATATTCTCAATAATATATAATAATATTAATATACAATTGTAATATCGTAATATATAGTATTACATGATTTATTGTTTCTAAACGACACTTTTATACATTCCTGGCTAAATAAAAAAGTGCAAACTCTAATCTACATAAATATTACATTATCATTCAAGTATATTATCGCATTTATATCATTTATCGTGTTATAATAAAATTTTCTCACAACATTTATGAATTACAGATGAACGATTATGAATAATAAATAATCGTGACATGCTTGGAATAATGACAAATAATATAAATAGTAATTAAGTGTTGGCGGAAAAAAAAGTAATGCGTAGGTTTATTCCTGGTATTACCTTAATACCTACTATGTCTATAAAAAGTAAAATGCTGATACATCTTATATAATACTTAGTCACACTTAGACACCACGAGCTTTTTTACCTTTGATATAAAAATGCAGCAAAAAACATCTATTTAAACATATTTTACTCAAAATGTTACAAAATGTCCTTTTTGAAACAGAAAATAACAATTTATTAATTAGCTTATGGGTCAGAAAACGTACTAAACTAATTAAATATGTTTATAACTAGCGACCCGCCTCAGCATCGTACGGCTAAACATAAATGAATTATACTCACAAATATTTCTCTTGAATCACTCTAAGTATCCGTTGGTGAAAACCATATGAAAATCCTTTTGGTAGTTGATGGCGTTCTGACAGGCAGACGCGGGTTTTCTTTAAATATGTATCTATATTAATATTATATATCTGCATATGATCTGTGTACTTGAAAGTACATACAGACACGGAAGTGTCACTGTCAACTTAAATCCTACTAATATTATAAATGTGAAAGTTTGTGAGAATGGATGTGTGGATGTGTAGATGTGTGGATGTGTGGATGTTTGTTACTCTTTCACGCAAAAACGGCTGGACCGATTTGGTTGAAATTTGGTATGTAGATAGGTTATACCCTGGATTAACATATAGGTTACTTTTTATCCCGGTCAACAGGGATGAAAGCGTTTAAGTAACGATAATTGTTGACAATGTCGGAAAAAAATAAGTTGTCTGGGAGCTTTTAACGAAAATGCTGCCTAAACCCTTTAAGATATAACAAAATAATGTATGGTGTAATTGTGTATCTTATATAGATCTACAGAAAAGTCCGCTATACTATATGTCCAGCTCTTAAGGATAAAATACTACATCCATTTAAATACTTAAAAAAATGGGCAATTAAAAAGTGCTAACTTGGAAAGCTATTTATACAAATACGTCATTAATCCTTATAATTTTAAATAGATTGGTTGGCTTTAGCATTTCATGAAGATTATTTTTTCCCTTTACACCATGCAAATTAAATAAATACTTTAGGAGATATAGCAAAATCAAATAACGCGCAAAAAAAATAATATCATGCACGCGCGGGCGGGGTGGGTGGGGGATCAAGTCGCTCATGGCTGAGTGCGCGACCCAAACGCGCTTCTGATTATATTTGTTTACTCTTACGTTTATAATACTCTCACTCATACCAAATTAAAAAAGTTAACATTATTACCTATCCAATAAAAAAAGAATCATAGAAATCGGTATAGAAACACCAAACTTTTACATGAAATACGATAATAAGCCATCGCGCCGTCGCGCGTGAATACTGAATCATGCTATAAGGATTATTTTTGTGTAACGTGACATATTATACTAAAATACGAAAGTTAATCTGTCTGTTACATCAAAACCACTGAACCGTGAGGAAGGTCATATGCTACTTTTTTACGAAAAACGACGGAAACGCGGACGAAGTCGCGGGCAAAAGCTAGTTAGTACATATTTCATGTAAAATCGTTCAAGTTGAAAAAGTCAAGCTACAAATCACATCGCTTGTCATTTTGTATCAGAATCAGTAAAGTATGGTATTATGTCACTTACCTAATAAAGCTTCTGACTACAAAATCAAATGAGACTTTAAACGAGCCACGTATTTATTACATAGATATTTGTAGTTTATCAACCACTAGTCTTATTGAAAATTGAAAGTAAGCTATATCTCCTGTTTTAATTTAATATATCAAGATAAGGGATAACTATGTGGAATTTAAGGTCATTCGCAAGGATAGGACACGCTGCACTCAGGGAGACAACACAACATTGAAATTTTAATTCCACAATTACATCTCAGGATCTTTAAAGATGTTATTCATTTATCTTCCCACTCCGCATATCCTTAAATGGTTCCTTAATGAAAATATACTTTATAATCAGATTAAAAAGCAGCAACAATGAGTTACAAAATATGAACGGAAGGCAGGGGTCGTCAGTCATATCACCTTGTCATCAACGACTTGCCTTGAACGCCTCGGTGCACCGTCAAGGTGTTACAGAATTGTTGTTAATCTCTGCTAGCTTCGCGGTCTAAATATGGCTGTAGTCGGAATAAAAATAATGACTGTTAATATTCGAAAATTAAAAGCAAAAATTGGCGGAGAAATGTCTTTTTGTTTTTTTAAATTGGTTGTAATTTCAAATTGAATTTGAAAGTTGCGTGTAATAAAAGCACGTATTTTTTCATTTTTCGAATCTTTTTTTAAACCCATTTGCCTATTATTGTATCTTATGTTAAGTTCATTTGACAAACAGAGAGAAACAGATAAAGCTTTATGTGTAATATAATAAAACCTTTTTAGTTTTGAAACTATTGCTTAACAATATTCTTGAAAGTAAAGTATTACTTTAAAAGTAAAATGCACTTTAACTTTGATAATATTATCTACATTTTAGTAGACTTATGATTAATACTGGATATTACGAGAATGTGCATTCTGAATAAATATTCTTCTTTTTTTTCCCATGTGTAACAAAACTGTTGCATGCGTAGGTCTATCAATTTGACCTACAATCCAAATTTGGTCATGGTATAATCAAAGTCGGGGAGAAAGTTAAAACGTTTAGAATAATAAATCTCTGTTGGTATTTTTATTGGTTCTAAGACGCCAACACATGTGTTGCATCCCATACTACAGTTTACTACTTTATAAAGATGAAGGACTTTTGTTTTTCTTTCTTACGTAACGTTCTTTTAGAGTATTGAATCAGATTTTAATTCCCCATGCAATAATTGATTTAAAAATTATAATAGGTTATTCATGACATTTTTTCATGCAAAATTTTCATTTTTAACTTGATAGTAGTGTTTAAGGTAAAATGATTGATACGGTACATTGTTGTTGCAATATTGAAGTGGGTAAATGTTAAATTATTTATATACACAGCGAGTGCCTGAATTAAATGAATACTATCAACGCAATGATTAGTTTAGATTCTTATTGAGTAAGCGTCATCTTTATGGATAACTCTGTCAACATTTCCTGGTAATAGGCCATATTTATGTGAACTAGTAAATTATTAAGAAATAATATAGCTAATGTACATATGATTTATATTTCAATCTACTAGAATTACATATTTATTGTATGTAAGTTATTATTATATTTTTTTATTCTATTTGATTTCTTTTTTTTGTGCTGTATTTTGCATCAGACCCTTTGTAAATATGTCGACAATTTAAATTTTAGTAAAATGTAAGCGTTCTAATTTTTTTTTCATTTCGTATGTCATATTTAAAATAATCTAAACTTTGCTTTATTGTACATTAATTACCTTTAATATAAGATTAACTGGAGTTTGGAACCGCGCAACTAGAGTAACTTAACGTTTTGAAAGTGCCTAAAAAGGCCCACTTTAAATGAAAATATTTTGATTTTGATTCATGCTAGGGACAGTAGCTAATTTGGTGATTGTGTAGCGACTGCATATATATTTTTTACTGCTAGGACTATTCCCAGGCCCATGGGCCCTTAAGCAAAAAACACACTTATGTAAGACTATAGATTTAAAGATAGAACCTATTATTTTTCTCTCAAATACCTTAAACTTATTACAACATACACGTAGGTAGGTGCTCCTTTTCCACACTTAAAATCAAACCAATTAAAACAATTACATTTTCTCAATAAACCAATATCTATTATTAAAAGGGCACACTAATTAAGGTACGTAAACAACAAACGGCTAAATCGTGCTCAGAAGCAGATAACTCGTACAACAAATACAGTTAATTTATTGATGTCCGATATTTGTTTAATTGCCGCGCGGACAATTAAAACACTTGTTATAAGTACATACAGGTTGTAAAATAACAAAATACGATCGGTTATGCTGGACTTTTATTAGAAGACAACGTTTTGTTTTATTTTCTTATGTTTTTATTATGAGCATAAATTAAAGAAAATTTAAATCAGTGTAACCTGATTTGAAAAATAAAACCGGTCAAGTTCGAGTCGGACTCGCGCATGAACGTACGTATTTTATGGAGCCCCCTTTAATTTTAAATGTTGTTATAGCGGCAATATAAATACACACTCTGAAAATTTTAACTCTCTAGCTATTACAGTTCATGAGATACATCCCGCTGACAGACGGACCGGCGGCGGACAACAGAGGCTTAGTAGGTTCCCGTTAGCACCCTTCAGGTACGAAAGCATAAAAAGGTTAACAGTACTTGAATTTTAAACTATATCTTTAATTAATTGAATATTCCATATTTGTGCCACACTATAGTACACGTTACAGTATGTATTCATAATATATTTTAGCTGAAAATTTATAAAAAATACTATCAACATCACTGTTTCTCATCATTACAGAAAAACAAAATCAACGACCCAAAAAAAGTGTGGAAGAACATACTTAACACAGTTGTCAATATAAATATCCCTATGGATTTAAGTAACATGCTGTAGATTGCTATAATGAGTACAGAAGGCTAACTATATCTAAAACGAGCGCACGAATTGCGACACTTTAATATCAATAAAACAAATACGTAATAAAAAGGGCATAGCGTTATAAATTTAAATATCTATATGTAACTTGCTAACGGCTATATCGTGATATGGAAGCAATGAAAACTACTTACAACAAAGAAGTGTTCTTGTTTACGAGGAGGTATGTACCCTTTCACCGGAGCCCCGCCGAGCATGCGTGAGCGAACCCGGGACTCCGGCAAAGGCAAGGACGGGACCTGGGTGTTTTTAGTCGGTGCAAGTCTGACATATCCTCACGTCGTGCCCTCGGCGTGGGTCGAAGCCATTAGATTTTCACCCCGTAACAAAAAAAAAAAGAAAAGGTATGTAAGTACCCTTTATATATGTATAACCATGATACTTCTATACATGATAATGGCAATAGAATATTGTGTTTTGTAGGTGACGATTAACATAATCAGTGAATAGGTACATTATTTTTTATTTTATTAAAAATATTGGCACGTTCTTTTTTTTACGTAACCAAAACAAACGGTATTGAAGCGGCAATAGCCTAATGGTTGGGGTGACGGCCTTGTGATTGTGATCAAGAGGTCGCAGGTTCGATCCCCACCTATTGCACTATTGACGTGAACCCACTCCAGATACAAGCATATTTAGCTTAGTTGGAGCGGTTAACAAGATTACTAGTAATGTGAATTCCACCCACACTGCTAGCAAAGTCTTAAAAAAAAAAAAACGACAATACATTAATTTGTAATGTCGCATGACGTTCCCACAAAACGTATTCACTCCACGAAATTACAGGTATATTATAGGTATCTTTACATAGTATAAAACAAAGTCGCTTCCTCTGTTTGTACGTTTAGATCTTTTAAACTACACAACGGATTTTAATGCAGTTTTCAGCAATTGGTAGAGTGATTCATGAGCAAGGTTTATATCTATAAAAATGCATATTATAGCCGAGAATTTCAAAGATTTTTAATGTTAAAAACTTAACCGCTAGTAAAATAAATTGCAGAAAATATTTTTTTTTAAACTCTGCTTGGTCTGCCAATACATGAAACGAATTAAATTTTATGAAAACTACTTTTTTACGAAATTAAAATATTACTATAATCACCTATAATGATACAAACGACGTAACAGTGAATATTAATTTACATCGGTTAAACCTTAAGCTTGAACCGCTGTGAAATTAATATTTAAACGATAAAAATATCTGTTTAAGTAATAATTCGAAACAAGGGCATCGCAATGCAAGTATTTTAAATGACAAGGCAAAGAGTCACTATATACTTATTTATTATATGTATTGTGACCTTATTAATTTGAAATTATTTTGTTTTTACTTTATGTTGTTCCAATGCTATTCAGATTGTTGGTTATTTACTTTTGATATTTTAAATGACTTCTTACTCTAACAATTCTATTTTAGTTAAGTTGGTAAGAATGGTAATAAGCATAGTATAAAAAAAAATCGTAACACAAAGACATACTGCTGTAAAGAAAAACGTGTCTATGAGAATGAAATTAATTGATCAGGAACATATCAGGAAGGTAAGTTTCAAATTATAATGATATGATATGTTATTCAAAGTAAAAAATAAGTGGCCCCGATTAGGCCCATTTAAATAAATACTTTACATTAACGTTTAATTAGCGTAAAAGGAATTCAATCGTGATTGATTGTGTTGTAAATTAAAATGTAGCGCATGCTATTGTAGTTTCAATAAAAAAACTTACGGCCGACCTCAAATAAGTGATAAAAAAATTAAAAATGTTTTACGAAAATCGATCTTACTGCTTTGAAATAAAGATGCTGTCTATCTTATATATATTTAATTTAACACTGATTGATAAGTGTAAATATCGAGTTAGAGAAATAGAGTCGGAAGTGAACAAACAAAAGAGACGCCTCAGCGTGCGAGTAGGAAGAATAAAGTTACGAGATTGTGTGAAAAGGCAATTACAAAAATTATGTAAGGCAATGAAGGAGATAGTTGCGCGCCTTGAGCCGAGATACGATCGATTTACACTTCACACTACAACGACACTGTATACAAAAGCTTCACGATAAAAATACCTAAGTACCTACTTTAAATACACCGAGCCTTAGTCACCCATTGTACTGTACCTAATCCGTTAAAAATAACCTAGTTACGAACTACTAACCTTACTTCCTGAAGTTTTTCTTAGAGTTAAAGTCAGAACGTGTTAGATGTCTACTGATTTTTATATGATATAATAAAATTAACACCCAATAATCACATTGACAACGAGGCAAGATTGATTTATAAGATCCATCAAATAAGGTCAATGCCACTATTTGATTGACTGAAAATATTTTTGCGGTTTTATTAAACATGCATTTGTAATACGTATTGCGGAATGTAGAAAGATTTCTTAATACACGAACGTTAAGTATTCTATCGGCATATCTGAGTGATGTGCAAACTCGCTAAGTAGTAGCTACGATTCCGCGCTACGATTTCCCGGAATAACGAATCGTGTTATCGAGCAGTGTATCTCGATTCAACCGATGTGCTATTACGTAACACGGCGTCTGCTTCGTACAACATGCTCAAAGCGCATTTAAGTTTCACTTTCGCGTGAGTTACAGTTTCACCGTATGTCGTCCGTCCTGGCACGCTCCGAATCGCGCGAACATTGTTATCGATTCGATTTCGGAACCGGTAATCGATTGCAAGTTCTCCGATTTTATGCTAACAATACAAGTTTTGATTGCAGTACTCAATAAAATACGCGCAATTATTTATGCTAATGATAATATATACGAAGCGGTAATTTCTGACGTTTAGAGACGACGACCGTGTGATATGCGGCAACTCATTAACTGCATTTGTGCGTGCTTGTGCATTTTTTAATAAAATAAACATAAATTATCATGTTATTACATGAATTATGAAATATAATGAACTTGGGCAATTGATCATAAAAACTTTCCGGGAAAATGATAAAGCAACAACCTTTTGTATGGACTCAAATTGAAGTAAGCAGTTAGATGAAACTCAATTAAAACAGTTCTTAAAGAAGCTTGAGATACACGAGGATAATAAATTATGTGCATACATTATGTGTAACCCGATAAATTGACACGCAAAACACATGTTCAGTTACTGGTATCATTGCAATTTTGTTCTTGACCTACATATCTCATCACAAATGTCAAATGTTTGATCCATTATTTGGCATGGCGGATTGGTGAAAGTATTTATCATTCGGGTGATTGACACGAGCAGAGTTAAATGCCATTTGTTCAAGGTTGGCGCCCATTGTTTGGCGTGTTGGCAACGCCCGCTTCACTGAGCCTGCCTGTTAGTAATACTTTAATGTATGGACGTGTATGATACTCATAAATTATGAATTTGATTTACCTACATATTTCTAATTTTCTATCGTAATGACTTTATTCGAATAGAATTCGTAGTTGCATTCATTTCCATAAAACCTTTTGGCTTATAGATTTTTTGTTTACATTTTTCAAGATCTTCCGTATTATTGCAACAATATTTTATTATTTTATTGACGGTAGGTAAATGGCTTTTACTTTTCCGACATCTTAACCTTTGCACTGTTCTTTAGAAAGTTTCTGTACAAGATAGTTAAAGAACGTTTAAAATTAATTGTCATTGAAAAAAATATTACTCATTTTATTAATCTTTTTGTTTTAAATAAGTCAGTGTTGATTATCAATTGTTTGTATTGTATATGCCTATACCAAACTACGCCAAAAGAGCTCCTTTGTATGTCGGGAAGAAAATAGTCAATTGAAAAAAAAAGTATGTATTTAAACTGGCGTGGAACATTAGACATCCTACAATTACTTCTTTTACAGCACAGACATGCAGTCAAACGAACATAACATTGTATTTTAATAGTGTACCATAACAAAAATATTCATGAATGCAAAAATTGTTGGAATATTTACGTAGTGAATGGGCAGAGAGTGAGGTTTATTTACTTAAATATAAAACAAATAATCCAAGCAAAGTGACACTTGCCTGTCACATGTGAAAAGACAGCTTTTGTGTGACTTGACTAATGTTGCCTACTTTCTTGCACTTACGTAAATCTAACTTATTGACGAAATAACGACTTTATGCTAATAAAAATAGAGTATATTTTTTAAACAAGTGACATTAAAATCCTATTATAGAATTAAATCAAATACGTATTAACATTTTCGGTATTTATGTGTAGTGATTTTTTTTTAATATCATAAGCTCTTATAAGTTAGTGTTTGTATAATAATAATAATAATAATTTACGTTTATTTCTCCTCACAAATACATGACCTTAATTATGAAACTAGGTTAATCAAAATTTATGTAAGAAAACAATAACATATAACACTTTAATTACGGTTTAAGTGCTAAGCTGATCGAAGCAGGAAGAATGAATGTTATATCCGTTAAGTTAAAGGCGAGATGAGAGGTCTTTGCTTCTAACTTAAAATATGTTCTGAACGATAATAAATTATTCATTCAAATTAGGCCATTGAGTAGCAATGGAAAAAAATCTTAGAAGAATATGGAAAGAGTTTTTAAATCAAGCAATTAAAGACCAAAAGACAGCCCTATTACGAAAGCTCTCGTTTAGGCGGTGAATTATCTATCAGAAATAACTTTGTCATTAAATATTTTGCCTAGAATATTCGAGATAGGGGGTTGACGACTTTAGACTCTCCAACCCTCTCCATCAAACTCTTTGAAAAAAGTATTAATATGCATGTTTTTTATTTTTTGTAATTATACCAACCAGTAATATTTCTAGTTTTTACTCTACTTTTTATGTACTTTTCAAAATATTAAGCAGTATAAATAAATAGGTATGCATCTATAAACATCTATTTACAAACCGGTTATACTCTAAACTAAGCGAGTAGGTCAAATCAATTCGTATACATATAAATATTTATATATTTTTACTAGCTGTCCCGGCAAACGTTGTTTTGCCCTATAAATTAAAAATAACCTACCCTACCCTACCCTACCTACCCTACCCTACCTACCTACCCTACCAACCCTACCCTACCTACCCTACCCTACCTACCCTACCCTACCTACCCTACCCTACCTACCCTACCCTACCTACCCTACCCTACCTACCCTACCTACCCTACCTACCCTACCTACCCTACCTACCCTACCTACCCTACCTACCCTACCTACCCTACCTACCCTACCTACCCTACCTACCCTACCTACCCTACCTACCCTACCTACCCTACCTACCCTACCTACCCTACCCTATTTTTTATTGTAAGTCATCAAAAAATAAAAAAAAAAATTTACCAAAAAAAATTAAAGTTTTTAATTAACAAATAAAATATAAGGGTTGATCGTAAAGGGATGAAAATTTAGGGTTGTATGTATTTTTGTATGCTGTGTCATAAAAAAATAAAAACAAAAAATTTTGCCTAAAAAATAAAAAAAAAAAATTAGGGGTGGACTACCCTTAACATTTAGGGGGATGAAAAATAGATGTTGGTCGATTCTCATAGATACCGGATAAGCACAAAAAATTTCATCAAAATCGGTCAAGCCGTTTCGGAGGAGTTCAAGTTCGAACACCGTGACACGAGAATTTTATATATATAGAGATTAAGCTTTTGAGTTGTGGGTCAACGATCGAACGAATCGATGAATTAATGTCTATTATTATTAAAACATAAACATCTTTTTTACATAACATCAAGCAAGAATCTATTGTAAATAAAATAAATAATCATTCGGATTAATTATTTTCTCATCAGCTATGTTTTTACTGTATTAAGGGTCACTGTATATCAAAAGGTACACTTAAGTTGCAGTTATTAGCCTTTTTATAGGTAATACTAACGATAATAAGGATTTGTTTAAATCATTAATTTGTAATGTACTTTAAAATGTGATTTGTAAAACGTATTTTTTTTTGTTATTCGATCGTTATTTAAACCTTGAGTGCGTGGTTTTATGATTGTACTAGCTGTCCCCCGCGACTTTGTCCGCGTGTTTTAGTTTCAACGGTTTTTCATTTTTGCAACATTTTTCATTTATGCTCCGCTCCTATTGGTAGTAGCGTGATGTTATATAGCCTATAGCCTTCCTCAATAAGCGGACTATCCAATACAAAAAGAATTTTTCAATTCGAACCAGTAGTTCCTAAGATCAGCGCGTTCAAACAAACAAACAAACAAACAAACTCTTCAGCTTTATAATATTAGTATAGATAAAAAATCCAAAGATACCAAATATTTGGAATGCTTATAGCCTTTTTACAGAATTACTTTATTTACCTTAAAACTTTTTATATTTTAGTTATAAAAGAACTAAATTTTTATCATTTAATAGGTATAACACTAAGTATACTCAAGCACCCAGAGACGACCTTGTAAATTTCGCCACTTAAAATAAGCTGAATCAGAATTTGAAATCATTTTGTTATTTCAGCCTAGTTAATTATTGATCACACCCAGTGGGGTTTGAACAATACATTAAATTATAATGTAAATTGTTATATTTCTTTTCCCAACATGCTAGACACAATTCACACTACTTACATAAATTGTTAATCAGTCAAAACTTTTAATCATAAATACAACGTCTTAAACCGAACCTCTTAAATCATTAAATTAAATAAGTGCTGTTAAAAACATGTTTTACAAGTTACAATATAAACTAATGACGCATTAATAAAAAAGACGATCATCTTTCATATGTCAATAAGGAAAAAGGTTTTCGAACTCTGCGGTTTCACTGTTTATTTAGCATTCCGTGAAGGATTTGCGATGTTTACTTTACAAGGAGTTTTTATCACTTACATGTTCCCAAATGTAAAATGGACAGCCAACCATATATCAGACGTCACAATTTGACTTTAACATCGCTTTTATTACAATGGAATAGAATATTACTGTGGTGTGTATGGTGTACACTAAAGTGTACATACTACAGTACGTCAGTTGAAACCACAATACTAATGTAAAGAGATGCTCATTTATTTTTCTTTCCAAGACAAGATGTCATGTTGTTGTTTAAGAATAGCCTATGCTAGTCACTCATATTCGCACGAATAAGCAAACAAACAAAAGTGTAAGACGACATTTGCAAATGATTTCATTTCCAAGCTGTGTCGGTGTTTAACAGAGTTCAAAGCCCGCGAACCTCGTTCGAATGTTTGCGCGCATGTTACAAAAATGATTGCCTTATTGATAAAACTCTGTCAGAATAAACCTTCAATTACGCCAAACTTATTTGATGTAAAGTTTTTTTAATAAGTGCAGACCAAAAGACGATGTAAATATTTATTATTATTAAAGAAGCTCAGAAGCTTTACCCCGGTCAAATTACAAGTATTTAAATAAAAATATGGCGCTTATTCCAAATTTATGATGATTACACGAGCTACCACCGTTTAAAAACAACACAGTTTTATAAGAAGGAATATAATGACCAGTTACAAGTTGAATTTATAATCAAGGAGTATTAACTTTCGCTGCATCTCATAAGGTGACGTTTATGAGAAATTCGAGATAGTTCATGGTATATCAGATGGTGCATACGTTGTTTCATCTCTGTTATCTTCTCTAATATTATTAAAGATTTGTAAGTCTTATTTATTTTATTTATTATATTTTTATTTCTTTGAAATAATAAATACATGTAGGTTTTAAACCATCAAGACACAGGGACAGAATTAACTTGAGTGAAATCCTTTAAAAAATCACTTGCGTTGACTGTTTTAAAAATAACGCTGAAGCCCCATTTTAGAACCAACGAAAAAAAAATGACGACGGCGTGAGAAATATTTTATATTTATATTTAATAAAGAAATCCAGCCAGCTGATTTTAAAATTTGGAATGTGATAAATGTACAAAAAAATTGCTGCATTGGTAGGTACTTTTATTCATAATCTAAAATGGCGTTTTTAAAATAAAACCTTATCGGATTTCAATTTCGAACATGCTTATGCTTAATATCCCTTACTAGCATTTTGTACATAATCTGGCTTTAACAAGTGCTGGAATACTTAACAATAATTACTGTAGGCGAATTCCAGTACAATTTATACATAGATTTTAGAACTTGTAAGTTGTAGAGATAATAACATTTCGAAATGAACAGCTGTTGAGAATTGTAAGTCAAATTGGAAGTTTAGTTGATTCATTGATGAAAGACGATAACAGTTATATCGGCTTCACAAATAAAATAGAAATAAAACATTTTTTTTTGTTGAGAATTTAATCCTTGTAGATATAAAGAAAGATATTGAATCTCGATAGAGATATATTTACAGCCACTGCCTGAAAACAAAGGCATGGCCAACTATTTTTAATGAGTGTAAATATAAACAACTGTCATTATATACCTACTAACAAACGTTCCGTAACGACTAGTTATAAACTAGTTCAGATTGGGTGTGCTGCTAATTTGCCAGCTCTAGTAACAAAGAAGTATGTATGCAACTCGAAACGGAACGCAATCAAGGTCTTTGAATATCGCACGCAGTGTCAATAACTAAACTTTTTACCAATTTGTGGTCAGAAATGGCCATAAATGTCTAGACTATTTCTTTTGTGTAAAATTTGGTAAATATATTTTTAAGTAATTAGGTGTTTGTTTGTTTACTTCGGCCATGGAATCGGCCTTCGTATACAAGTTTGTAGGCATAAGGCAAGTAAAACTGTGGCTATTTCAATGTCACATCGTTCTCGTTCAGTTGATCTATGACCGTCCAATGAGGGCTACCGTTATTGCTCACCAGTTGGCGCCACTGGCGCGTCAGCTGGCTTTGACAGCCACCAACAAACTATGGAATTTGACATTTCGGTCATCACGAGCAACTAGCGACTCTGAAGGCGAAATTGCTACAGGTAGCCCTCATTAAGATATAGTCTAGAGTTCATAAAATATGTGAGAGTGACCAATATTAGAATAAATAATAATAATAATATATAAATGTGGACAACATCACATACATTGCTCTGAACCCAAAGTAAGTAGCTAAAGCACTTGTGTTATGGAATTCAGAGACAACGAAGGTACCACAAACACCCAGACCCGAGACAATGTAGAAAAGTTGTTTTTTCTACATTGACCCGACCGGGGATCGAACCCGGGACCTCAGAGCTGGCGACACCTTGAAACCGGTGTGTACATGAACCATTGTGCTTTGTAAGGTTCTCAATTATTTATTAAAATATTTGTAGTATAATTATTTTACTATTTCCTAAACGCCGTTTTGTTGATTTTGTTTGCCCACGCTTATTATTAGGCTATTGTAGTTTCGACACAAGCTTTATCATGAGATAGCGAAGTGTTTAAAGCACGCCCATAAATAATAAGTAAACATACAACCTCCAAGTCTATAATGTTAGTGTTTTGCCGGCATTGAGTCTCCATAAATAGTAAGAAAACATCAAAGCCTTATACGAACTATAGAAGAATGCCTTAAGTAAACTAAAAGTAGGTACTCGGTCTATAGAACGAATTGGTAATGTCACTCAATTGCAAAGTCGTATGGTCACTTGCAAAAGTAATAAGGCATTTCAAATGCATATCGCGTCAAAAATATATTATGGCCAGCCATGTTCGGCTGTAATTTTATTGAAGATATTGTGCATTTATTTACCTTTTTATTTTGTTTTGGTTTGTTGCTGACAGAGTATGTGCCTCAGTGAGGCGAAATGTAGGTAATGTACCCATTTATAATTGATTTTTTTAATTTTATTTGTGGTGCAAATAAAATCACTTAGGTATACGACGCAAAAAAATAAATCAATAAGAATAAAAAACAAACAATAAGAATAATTAAAAAAAGTTTTATTTATTTTTAAGCAAAATAATCATATGGTATATCATAGCCCACCTAAATATTTTTTTATTTGTTGTTATAGCGGCAACAGAAATATAATATGTGTGAAAATTGCAACTGTGACAGCGGAGCATTAGTAATAGGGCCTTGTTTTAACTTTTGGATACAGAACCCTAAAAAGAGGCTCAAACAGTGTTTTGTAAAGAAATAAAAATAGGCCAGTGTGAAACAGCTCAAATAAAACAATCAATACAAATCAAATTGTCAGAGGTACCGAACTAAATCTCGCCAATGACGATTTAGGACAATTGAATGGCACAAACATAATTGACCATTTTCGATTACATTTCAAGTGTCAGAATTAATGAGGATTTGTCAAATCATAGTAATTGTTAGGATTGTGTTGCGTCCCGACCCTGGAGTCACGATTTTTCGACGCCGCGGCAAAATTGTAGGCGTGTTGAAATTAAATGATAATATTACAAATATTAGGTACCGTGCAGTTCAGAATGACGTCACACAATAAGGTTGCAAGACCTTCAGTCCTTTAAAATGTAACTGCAATAGTAAAAACTTGCGAAAAACTTGACCACATAACTAGATTAAAAATGTTACGACTTCACTCGTTTTATTTGCATGTGAATGTCGAAATGAGTGTTAAATATGGTGTTGTTACACTTAGTGTTAGATCTAGTATCTCACTGCAAGTCATTTTTTTTAACGTGCTGGCGATTATCCTTAAGTTTAAGGAGGATTTTTGTAGAAACATTGGGACAGTTCTTAAAGAGACTTCAAAAATGCCAAATTTAAATTTAAATTTTTAAACCTTAGAGTAAACATGACAAGCATAGAGTGTACGCATCGCTAGTAGCCCCTTGTGCTGAGCGTAAGCAAATTTTTAGCTGTTAGTTTTACGTTGGTTTACTGATTTAAGTGATTTTCCGTGCGACGACAGACGTTTATGCGAAAATATCGGTGGTTCCGATATTATTAGGGTAATATTAGGTTCTGAGATAGTTTTAATAAAACGGCGCGCTGTGTTTTGACACCACACTTTATATTCATATTTATCTTTACTCTAAGCTTTAAACGCTTGATAAGTATAAGAGTTATTCTTCTTCTAAGAGGATTCTTGTATGCGTCCTTTCTACCGGTCATATTTTTTATTCAAAACTGTAGTCACTAAATGTAGACATTACAGAATGCTGTTAAAAATATTGTTTCCTTTATTAACAGAAATATATTTTAAACAACTTTCTACCATATTTCTTAAAGGTGGTTTTCTAGAAAAAATAATACATTGTTACTTATTTGAGAAACGCTTCAAGCAGTATTGCAATATCGTTTGCTGCAGCAATCATAATCGTGTATACGCATTTAATCGGATGCATCGCATCTATTGTGTCGGATAAGTGTCAGTTACTCTGTTCTAGATTTGAGAATAATAGATTGGGAAATACGAGTTGACAGTGCTTATATAGATTTAGTATCTGAGTCAGTTTGAGAGTTTGATATTTGAGATTAGTTATTTAGGAATATTAACGGTTAACTCACGCACATTCTCGTGATCGCCCGACTAGTTTCAGACTCAATAGGAGTCCCTAATCATGAACTGCGGTGTGATTCTGTAAGACCTCATTCTAAACTTCGAATCGGAATCTGCTGTGAGTTTTTTGATTCCAAATTCCAAAAACTCGGTTGATAATTAAGTTTACACTAGCGCTACCCTTGCGAGCATGCAAGCGAGTTGAACTAAATTGACATGAGATTTTGGCTAATAAAGTATGAGATGCCGTAAGAGTAGGATTTAGTAAGGTAATTCCCTTGTCACTTCGATGCTCACATCGCACTCGAACCCGATCGAAATCAAGTTCATTTTGAACCTTATGCGAAGTGAGACTGAATAGCGATGTGAGATGCGAGTTGTTGTTTGAATTTTACAGTATCGATGTGCTGACGCGGCGACGGCGGTGTCGCGAGACGAACTGATATTAGTTTTATTCCCTTTCGTAATCTTATTCAAAAAAGATTCTATAATTCACGATATCTATATCAATGTGGTGTGATGCAAGTATTGCTCAGACGGCAATCCTGTTTTGACATGATGCCATTTCCGTGAACTTTGATCATGTCAGTGAGTTCAAGAGACAAAGATGTCTCTTCATTTCCCTTTTGCCGTTCATTTAGTTAAACTTTGATAATTTAAATCTAGAAATTAGGATGAGCATAGCATTTCGTAGATGAACGTTAGTACCTGATTAGATATTTCAATTATACACTTTATGGCTTAAGCATTAAAAAAGAAAAATAATGGGGTAAAAACTATATACCTAATAAAAAATACAAGTAAAGTGTTTTTTGCTTTTTCTAAATAAGAAAAAACTAAGTAAATAAAGCAAATCAAAGTTTTGGAGTGAAGGCTAATTACACGAAATTGTGACGTCATGCGACATTTAAAATTAATATATCGTCGAGAGTTTTTGGTTACGTAAAATAAGACTAATAATACTTCTGACGGCTATTACAAAAAAAAAATGTCATTACCCCATTGACTAAGTTTTTTAACCAACGTATTGGCAAAAACTATAACATCCTTAAATGTAACTTTCGTTTATTGATTTTTTAATCTGCGTAATAAAATAAAAATATATAAATTGATGCATTCTAAATTCCAATAGTCCTCTCAAACTTGTTTTTGTTTTGATGAAGAAATCCTCGGAAATCAGCAGATATAAGCGCCAATTGACCAATCGCTCCACTTACAGATGGATACGCACGAAAATTGACGGTTTGTTCATCTTCTGTTACGTCGAACCCCGTAACGACTCCATCATGATTCGCTTAAAACCTCTAATTAAAACCAATAATTAATCGCTCTTATGGTATTGACTACAATACGCACAAAAATGGAGAATGGTTTACGTAGAACAAAAACCTTACTTATATAACTAGGTAGCTATTTTATTCTTAACCACCATTAAAGAAGTTAATTAAATATAAGACATAAATTTTACCTTAAACCTAATACAAAAGACATTGCTTTCTTTATTTAGAATTAATTTAAAATAAAAGTTGTGGCTCTGTATAAAAAAAATAATAATATAATTTTTTCTATTTTGATTGAGAACTGGTTTGCCCTTGATCATCTCTAGCCATTAACTATTCAAAATTGATGATGCAAGACAAGCTTCCTTTTAAAAGAAGTTACTGACTTTTCTCTGAAGTAGACAATGGTCAATAAAACCATTTGAACCATCACTTTCATCTGCTTTCACTTTACCTTGGGCCGTGTTATGTGGAAGCAATGACCTGCGAGTAATGATTATTTGCGATTCCCATTTATAAACAGTAAATAAACATGCATTCTTATGGCTGAAGGAACAAGAGGCAAGTGTTATGTATAATTTTGTAATATTAAACATAAACATATCATTAAAAAAAAACTCTGTCGTCACTCGGAACTGGGGTGGACACAGAAGACAAATGACACGTCGCGATAGGCCTAGACAGAGATGGCAGAGCTGCCCCCCTAGACAAGTGGCATTTTTACAAGCGTTAACAATGATAGAAATCGCTTAAATGACATTAAGTGTATGGATATGACATTTCGTTTCGATAAGTCACGTGACTTGGGCTTGTCACTTCCATACATTTGAACGATTTGATCATCGTTATCGCTTGTCATTTGTCTAGGGGGCTGGACACCTTTGATAAAAATTTGTTCAAAACAGCTCTAACCAGAGAGAGACGGGAGGAGGGTACCTAGACGCCTTTGCTCATGCAGACAGAAATGGTCAGGTTAGGTTAGGAAAAAATGTTATTTAGGTTATTTAACATGGAATACTTTATGACATGGGATATCATTGCACAAAAGTTTAAAATGCTAATTGAAAAACCATTAAGTACCTTATTTAACAGAATTTATATACTTGTCAGTTAACATACATGTATTTTTCTTTGCGCATATTAGTGAAAAATTAAGACCTAATAAGCAAAAAGTTGATGAACTCAATTGCATTTCCTTAGTAACTAAGCAGAAAGAAAAAAACTTAACCCGAGCAATAATAAGGTTGTGGCTAAGTTTATAAACATTCTTATATTCATTCACGTAACTTAGTGCGTAAGTAACAAACCTCCTTATTTCGAAATTATAATTGTTTGAAAACGAGCTTGCCTAACAAGCGCGTACGTGCAAAATGTAAAAAGTTTGGCTGTCATTTAAAAACGTACTTGTTTCTAAACTGCCAGTTATATGCAGGTACTCAAGTTTAAAGTATTGCGCCTAACTCGCTTTCGCCATTTTTCGTTTGCAGTGTCTTTTGTTTTCCCTATTATGAAATTGAAGACGTGAAATTCCTAATTTAATCTCAGAAAAATCAAGGAGCAATAATATAAAATAAATAAAACACTAACGAACGCGATGTCGATAATCATTTTTGTTAGCAATAACAAACTCCTTATCGTATAAACCTATTAATACAATAAAAAGAAAATGTACTAATAATTCTTTTATCGACGTTTGCGCAAATATTGTTAATATAATTTTATCAAAGTATTAGTCGATTAGTTTCGTTGAAAAGTACCGATTGGTATTGTTACATAATAATTATAACATTATTGAGTGACATAATATTAATGCAACGTATGCGTCTTAGGTTAGTGTAATCGAAATGTGATTCATAACTTTTGATTGCACTCTTTCGATATTAACAGTTTACGACAAAATAATATTATTTGTAATAAATATTGCAATCGATGTTGCGTTAATTAATTTAAGTCATTTGATGTTTATCGATAAAGCTTGGATCGTGACAATCGTGCTCTATCTCACAGGCCACAGCTACTATTATCTGTGTTCCTTTGCATCATAAACAAAACACCTGCAGTGTGGGAAAATAATTTATTTATTGTTTTAACTGTACATTAACATCATTCTAAAACGTGAAGGGCGAAATTAAAATGTGGAGGTTCCTCCATTGTTCTTCGCCGATTAAATGTCAACACGTAAAAATTACAGCTGAAGGCTAAATTTTACATCACCTAAATGTTACATTGAAATTGAACTTGTGATATTAAAAAAAAAACAATTTATGCATATTATTATGAGAAAGGCGAATTGCGACGCTTTTTACCGGGACGAAAAATTTTATAATAAACGTTTAAGAATGTTTAATTTTACTTTTTATTTTCCTCGATACGTAAACAACTGGCTACCATTTAAACCGGTTATTTTTTACAATAAAACAATATGCACTCAAAACTCTCTTTAAAAGCGAAATTTGGAATTTCTTAGGGTCGTCTTAATACGCATAAAATAATGGCGGCGCCGGCCGTTCCTTTTGGCCGTACGTATATTGCCTGCAAAACTTAATATGTAGTCAGACCAATGGTTTTTAAAGTAAGCATAAAGCCATAAACCTCGGGGCGTATTGTCAATATTAGGGTGTCAGGACCGATGAACTGAGGGTATTGAACTGGAGAAGGCCGCAGGGCAACACTCAGGTAAGGAATAACTTTGGAATCTGAAGTACCAATCAATGAATAAATCGAACAATCGAGCTTTTACAAGAGATTATCGTACTAACAAAACAGAATATGAGATTTTATCAGATTATTAATAATGTATTATCAGTATAATGGTCTCGGAACAATCCACTGGTGTGACAAACCGACAACTCGACGACAGTTTCTGCTAACGCCAGTAAAAAACAAAAAGAACTGATCGCGGACAATGTAAGTCATGCGAACGTTCGTAGCCTAGTTACAGCCGTTACGACACTATAGAAATGGTAATAAGTGAAGACATTAACTAAACTAACAAAAACAAGTGAAGCTGACCCGTGAAATATCTCACGTGGATTGCACAAGAAAGCAATTCCTCGGAAGTGAGCGGTTTCATCCGGAGGCTTGACTAACAATGGTACCGAAAAATCATTCAGCTTAAACATCAAACAAGGGCCTTGTAGAGTTTCTATTGTTGGTCGTCCTACGCTGGAGGTTGAAGTAATTAAGCAATATTAGGAATGAAGACGGGGAAACCTTGATAGATATTCATCCAAACAATTTACGTGCTTTTGTGTCTCTTGTTCATTTTACACACCTCAAACAATCCTACGATACTGAAGGATAATAGAATATAAATTAACAATCGTTTTGGAATTATACAAATCGTGAATCAATTTAGTGTAAGGTCTGTCTAAACAGATTTAAATTTGCTCTCGACGAGACAATAACGTCGAACAAAAGACTTGCAAAAAGTCGGTTATTATATACAAAGCAATCTAAACCATTATTTCCGGAGAGTTGGGACACTAGAATGCAGGAACAGGGGAAACTGAGACTTGTGTTCAGATATTTGTGTTTGTTTTTGGTTGTCATTGTCATCGGTTATTTTCGCTGTGTTATCAAATATTACATTGTGCGACATCTAGGTCAAGCCTGTATCCAAACTAACGATGAATTGTTTCTCTTACTTCAAACAAATTATGAAGTTATTCACCTGGATTCGTGCAATTATTGCATGCACGCACAAATTACACTTATTGCATTGCATGTAAATTATTAATTTGCCTCTAATCGCTTTGGTAACCTCTGCTAATTAAGTAGAAACCTTTTCGTACCAATTTATAAAGATTGTTAACCCAAAAGGGTTTTGTTGACCTCAGCAATATGCAATAGGTGCACGAGAATATCAATATCATTGAGTCACTTTGTTTGACTTCTGAACTAATCTGGGAATTATTTATGTTGGTGAAATTCAAGGTCTTCAATAAGGCAGATTATATGGCTAGGCAGGTTTGGTTAGAGTTAACCATTGTCCAAATTAATAGGTCTTTAATTTTTTCTTAATGCTAAGGTAAAAAAATTGCGTCAAATATTGACAGCATAACGAAATTTATATAAATCTCTGTAGTAATTATGTTATTGATTTTAGTAGCTATTAAAACCACGTTTAAGTACTAACTTTTTCTGAATAAAAACTTTCTAATCGCAATTAGGTTTAATGTTGTTTTTTACCAACTATTTAAGCAAAGTTTTTCCGATATCCATTATTAATTAGCTGCAATTTGTTTTGTATTAATCGCTACGATTACTGGCGCGAAGTCTCTACTTTCAGTAGGTCATTGTCACTTAAGGCGTGCAGACAACTTTATTTACTGTGAAATTAGGCGTAAAAGTTCTTTATCTATTTTGCAACTAGTTTTCGGCCAGTTCTTATGACTTGCGTAATTTTTTTCCTTTTGCAACAAAACTGTACTGACTACACCTTTGTCTTTATTATTTAAATCAACATCATATTATTTTGTTTCCTCAATAGTAATTCGCGCACGTTTTCATGAATTGTTATGTATAATTTAGTTTTAATGATGTTGAAACAATGTATGACTATAATTACAATCATAAGGTGGTAGGTAGTAGGTATATTTTGTTTTTCAGGGTATCCTGTATTTAAACCAACCGTTTATATTTCCTAAAGTGATAAATATATTTTTAAAATTGTATCACTTCTAAAATCAAAACAAAAACAGGACTAACCAATATTTTGAGAAGCCTTTCTGTGGTCTCCCGTAGGCACAGCTGTGACAGCAGAAATCAGTAGAAACGTGACGGCAATCCTCGCACTTACACCCATATTAACAGTTTTACACGATATCCTTTGTAAATACAACAATTATTTAATTAATTCACGATACAGACGCAACTATTTCCCGCGTGTGTTCGGTAACATTTGCGTCGAGGTAGACGTGTTCCCCTCTCCGATCACAGTGAACGACTAAGCCTCGGTGCGGTACTTTCTATCAGCTATATGCGCAAGAGCAATGTCTGGTGCACCCGCATCGTGTAACTGTAGGGCAGAAGGTTCAGTCGACACAACGTGCGGGCAAACTTCGACGGTCCTGTTGGTCTAGTGGTTAGTGCCCCTAACTGCTAAACCGGAGGTCGTGGGTTCGATCCCCACCCAGGACGAATCTTTGTGTGATGAGCACGATCATTTGTTCTGTGTCTGGGTGTAATTTATCTATTATGTAGATATGTATTTAGAAATATATAAGTATGTTTATCAGTTGTCTGGTTGCCATAGCATAGGCTCTGCCTAGTTTGGGATCAGATGACCGTGTGTGAGATGTCCCAAGATATTATTAAAAAAAAAAATGAAAAAAAAACAACACTATAACTACACCAAAACACTGCTAACAGATATAAACATTTGTATCGATATGAATAAAAACAGTTAACAAGGTGACAAAGTGAAAATTATTTTTTATCTGTGGAAATTTCATTGCGTGTATTTGAGTATCGCCCTTCTATTTTTTTTAATTTTGTATTGTTACGGAAATTGTTGCTTCGTATATCTGATTGCGCTTTTCTATTTCTACTGATAACATTGTTAAGGTAATAATGTTATAGTTAATCTAATATACCTACATAATAATAATGTGTTGGTTCCTGGTATTTTGGCGTGAAGGTATATCACAATTGAAGTTCAATGTGTGGTGAAATAATTATTATGTAGTCACATGGTAGATATGGTAACCATTCTTGTCCTTGATTAGAAGTAAGTATAGAATCAATTATCTTTTATTCTATATAATTTTTGCGTTTACATATGTTCGATCAGTGCTGTTGTGGTGATTTTGATTTTATTACAAATGGTAGACATGTTTGTTGAATGTATAGCTGGTTAATTTCGGACTATTATGTTAAGGTATTTTAAATTATTTAGCACTAGCGACCCGCCCCGTCTTCTAGACGAAATATCAATGAATTATACATATAAACCTTTCTCTTGAATCACTCTATCCATTGCAGAAAACTGCATCAAAATCCGTAGCGTGGTTTAAAAGATCTAAGCGTACAGATAACGGGATCAACTTTGTTTTATAGTATGTAAAGATTTACGCAATTTTCAGGATGTAGGTTTATAGAAACTGACACTGTCTGTTTTATATTTTAAATTGCGTTTATTTACACTGCAAATATACGCAACTTGATTATATGCCATGGTTTAGCACATTTTAGCTTTACATGGCGACTGGCGTTTTTATGGTTTAAAAATTTATTAAGGTTGTTTCAGTGCAAGTCGAAATTTGGATCGTCGTAAAGATTGTAACAGAGGAATGCTGTTTGATGACCTGTTTAGAGCTTTCCTTTATCCTCAAGGTTACTTGGGTTAAGGGTATTATTAAAGGCTTCAGAGCTTATGATTTTGTGTTCTTAAAGAGGTTTTAAGTGTTGGACGCTGTGTGGCAAAAGGTTAAGTATTTAAGTACATATTCTAAAGAGGGCAGTGCACCTTGATAGCCCTTGATTCCTTCTTCATGGAAATACCTATTTTACGCTTGACGTTAATGGAACAACCTACGGAGTTTTTTGCCTGTTCTTCTCCATAGGAAGGATACTTTGGAACCGCGCATCTGGAGGCATTTAGTTCTGGATCTTTAACGTTCCTTAAGCGCCTTTTTGAGGTTTATAGGAAATAAATAACTTTTAATTTTGATTTTGATGTGGGACGCGCAAGACAGACAACATTGCAGAAAAAAGGACCTTTACTCAGCAGTGGGTGATTCCGGGCTGAAATGATGATGATGATGCTTGACGTGAATTTCTTGTGAGACCCTTAAGTTATTTCTGGTGACGTAGGATACAGAAGTGTGTGCTCCTGACGTTAAAATAAATTAAAGTTTATAATTTCGTAACAGTTACTTAAAATAGTTAATGGTGCATTGAATCAGTAGTCGCAGGTTCAAGTCTTACCTGCGTTTTCAATTTTTTCTTTACACTTTTTGTATTTAATTATAAATAGAATAAGTTTATTTTTTAATTTTAGTGGTTTGTAGATTAACATTACAGAAATCTATTTACCTACCTATGTTAATTTTAAAATCCATACGACAATCAATCAATTAGGAAAATTCACGATTCATTAACTTACAAAAACCTTTGTTTAAACGATTTCCTTCCTACATCACACTTACGTAGATTGAGAGTAGAAGATGCTTGTTTTTTAGACAAAGCTACATAGGCCTTGCTAATATAGACAAGAGATAACATCATTGCATCAATAAGTACAAGTGACGTAGTTTATATCAAATAGAGCGTTGCAAAAAGTTATTTAAAGAAAAAATATGTCTATTAACCTGCTTTTCATGGCTAAGCGGCCCGTGAATAATAATTGTTTTATTATAAAATACTTAGGCGTCGAGTAGGCTCTTGTAGGTACTTTAATTTGTGTCGAAATTTGTTGAAATGTTCGTTTCGTTAATTTACGGACAGAAATAGGCAGTTTCGATTAAGTTATTGAAATGAATCGATAGATACTTAATTGCAATTGGATTTGCACTTCGAAATTTATAATAAACGATTTAATTTTCAATACCTAAGTACTTAAAAAATACTTTTAATTACAAAATGAACTTAGTTCCTTTTTTTAGGTGAAATAATTTATTTTTAAATAAATTTTGATATTATTTATTTTATTTAACATAATTATTTCAAGGTTTAGGTAAATATTAATTCGAGAAAAGGTAGGTAATGCCCTGCGCTTCCGCTGTCTCTTCTTGGCGGAGGTACAACCGTGCCCCCTGATTTAAAGCATGTACAGAACCAAAGCTTTGTTTTGTAATAAATTATAGGTAATTGTTGAATAATTGTTTTATTTAAATTCATAACGTTTATAACTTTTGTCTTAGTTTGGTTTTCGCCTAGGTACCTACCTACTATGATGCCTACTACTACAATCTACATGCTTCGATAATGTACCCGAAATAAGTATGATAAACAAGTATTTTAGCTAGGTATGTTGCTATCAAATAACTAACAAAGTTAAATGGTCAAAGTCTACATCATGGCATAAAACAAGTTAATTGATGATGAATGCAGGACTTTCCACATAATAACTAATAGTATCTATGTAGGTAGGTACTGTCATTCACATTTTTTATTTCACTTCTTTTTTAACAACCCGCCTTTCTGCTTACCAGTTAGTCGACAGGATTAGCGCTTGTTTAAACATAATATATTTATTTAAAGTGTTCAATGTCGCCTCCTTATTAAAGGCATAGAAAAAGTAAAAAAAAAATATATATATCTATAATATACTTGTGCAGCCCTAAGTCAGGAGGCCACGGCAGTACCACTGAGCGACGTACTGTGGGTTCGATTCTCGCATGTGTCAAATGTTATTGAGTTTCACAAATTTATATTTTAAAACTATCCTACGTAGAGCGTACCTACTTAAAAAATAATGTTGACTTATAGAAAAATCATATTTGTTCAGCTAATTGTACCCAACTATTGTTAATTGCACAGAAAAGGGTGTTTTAGGCGTGTTATAATAAACTAGCTGTGTAATAATTTTTCAATTAGAACCAGTAGTTCCTGAGATTAGCGCGTTCAAACAAACAAACAAACAAACAAACAAACAAACTCTTCAGCTTTATAATATTACTAGCTGTCCCCCGCGACTTTGTTCGCGTGTTTTAGTGTCAACGGTTTTTCATTTTTGCAACATTTTTTATTTATGCTCCGCTCCTATTGGTCGTAGCGTGATGTTATATAGCCTATAGCCTTCCTCAATAAATGGACTATCCAATACAAAAATATTTTTTCAATTCGAACCAGTAGTTCCTGAGATTAGCGCGTTCAAACAAACAAACTCTTCAGCTTTATAATATTAAGTATAGATTTGCATGAATGTTTTGCCAACAGCTTGCAACACGCGTAGGAAGCCGACCACCGAACCGTAACACGTATCTACGAAGGTCACTATTGCGATATTAATTCACTTACAGGAATTATCAAAATATAATATTTAAGAGATTAGGTTTATGTACTAAGTACTAAACTTTGTCTAATGGGTAGAAACCAAAGCGGATAATCATCTCTCTCTCTTTTTGCAACTTGCAACAAATGTCTGGAATTACAAAGAGATTTTATTAAATTATTTAGTTACTAGCTGTCCCCCGCGACTTTGTCCGCTTGTTTTAGTTTCAACGGTTTTTCATTTTTGCAACATATTTCATTTATGCTCCGCTCCTTTTGGTAGCAGCGTAATGTTATATAGCTTATAGCCTTCCTCAATAAATGGGCTACCCAACACTGAAAGAATTTTTCAAATCGGACCAGTAGTTCCTGAGATTAGCGCGTTCAAACAAACAAACAAACTCTTCTGCTTTATATATTAGTATAGATTTAGTTACATATTTGTTTATGTAACCTAGTTAGATATTAATTTATTATTGTGGTCAACATTAATAAAAGTTAAATTCAAAAGTAGCTTGGTAAACTATTAATCGTCAGCTTATTACTCGGATGGACTTCAGTTTAACTAAGAGAAGGTGGTATCGCGTTTGGATTCACCGCTAGAGGCGCTAGTGAATAATTAGGTCTAATAACAAATGACAATAATACTGTTGTTTTCACGAAGGCTTATTTAATAGTAATTTAAATGTTGTAAACATTTTGAAATACCTACCTACTTACCTGATTAATTAAAGCAGATTTAAGATACCTACGACCCAATGAAATCCACAGTGGTTTAAAAACAGTTTTGTCATTTGGAAAATAATGTTAGGTACTTACCCTCTTTCGGGACTGCACATCACTGATTACTAATGTACACACGTACCTTAGTTACTTTAATAATTTATTAAAAAAAACATAATATCTACCTATATAGATGCAATTCATGTAAATTAATTGTTTGCAATTCAAATTACGTGCGGCAAAATACATACCTACTTATTAATCATTATTTAACCTTTATTTAAAAAAAAATTATAAGAACTTACGAGCAGAATTGAGCGGCGGGATCTTAGGCTAGTAGGAATACTATCTACTATAATAAATAAAATATTGTCTTTCATTTAAACCAATTTTCGAAATATAATCACATATAAGTATTATTATATTTATAAAAAGTAAATATAGCAATAAGTATATGAATATAATTATAAAAAAATAATTGTATAAAATAAATTCTAATATAAACCCTAATTAGATTATTATTTTATCCCTTTAGAAATTCTTAAATAAACACACAAAGATACTATGAACAAAAAAATTAATATTAAAAAATAGAACAAGAACTACCTTTCGAAAAGCGACACCTATTGATAACTTAAAGAAGCAGCATTACTCTTTTTATCCGCGACGGAACGGAGACGGTATAAATAGGCGTTGTGAGGTTGTATATTATGTTAGTAGTACCGTAATATAGTAATAGATGGCGCTGTCAAAAGTTTCAAACTGCCATCTATTAACGAGTAGCATAACTACTGCAACTGACTATGATGTAAAGACTGTAATAGAGAAATAGGAAATCTTTAGAGGTCACTACAATCGTCTGAATTCAAACTGAACCTTTTGTGAACTAAAAGTGATTATTACAAATGCGATTTTAAAAAAAGTATAACGTTGTTTTTTGAAACATAATATTGGTATTATCAGGTTAGTATCATAATGTTAATACATTATATTGTTAAGACCCGCCACGTTAGTCCATAATAATATTAAAGGTGTGTTCTACTAGTACTTACCTATTATTGTGATATTATTTATAATGAAATAAACATAACTGTAATGTAATGTTTAGTTCTTTTCATTATATAAAAGATTTCGATACGATTAATTAATAGAAAAGTATGAGGAAATCGGAAAGAAAAAAAGTTAGTGTCACATAACTTAAGAATTTATAAACTAATATCGAATAATAAATAGGCGCCTTTGTTCCCTAGGAAGGTTGGCCAAAACAACAATATGGATGTTGACTGGATGTGATAACTAAAAATCGAATTAGTCCGTTAGGAAAAAGAAATTGGACGTAAGTATTTTCCTTTTTTTAAATAAGTTAACTAAAGGCTGATTCTTCCAAAACCAGATGTTTCTTATTCATTAAATAAAATTGACGTTTGACAGATTTTGTATGCAAAATTATTCGTCAGTTCATATTATCTGGTGTTGGGAAAATGACGACCTCCGTGGTCGAGTGGCTGACACACCGGTTTTTAAGGTGTCGCCAGCTCTGAGGTCCCAGTTTCGATCCCCGGCCGGGTCATTGTAAAAACCACTTTTTGGTCTGGGTCTTTGTGGTAACTTCGTTGTCTCTGAATTCCATAACACAAGTGCTTCAGCTACTTACTTTGGGTTCAGAGCAATGTATGTGATGTTGTCCACATTAATAAAAAAAAACATCCCTGAGATGATAAATCAAATCAAAGTTCAGGGGTGGACTGGTGACGTCACACGTTGAGCGTTCTGTGCGAACGTCATAAGACATTTCATATCTAGGGGTGGTATAAATTGTGATTATTAGTATGTTGTATTGAGTTTTTATTTAAAAATACATAGAATACGTGTATTTTTTATGTAAGTACCTACATCCCATTTTCCGTTCCCATCCAATTTCATAATAATTTAGGCCTATCATTATCAAAATGTATTAAGCAAAGAAATTAACTTTTAACGTTTGTAAATAAATAATTATATCGAGGGTATAGTGTTAAAACCCAATAAGTGCCAAAAAATCAAAAATCGTTTTATTAAAAAATCTTAATGCATTTTTTACGCTCTTTCCAGTGGTATAATCCAATAAGTGGAATTCGCAGTAGAAAGAAAAGTACTTGAGGTAATAACCCAATAAAGTGACCGCGTTTAGTCAAAATTTAAAATCTCAAACCCTATAAAGTGTGTTATCTTGATAAATAATATTTTTATTTCACGCTCAAACCATATAAAGCTATTTATTGGTATTGAGTGTTCAATGATTTCAACTAAAATTACTCAACGGCATAAAGGCAATAACCACTATTTGTATTTATCGGGTTTTACCTTTACATACGTAGGTAAGAAAACAAACAAAACCAAAAGCTAAATCAAAACAAATGTGTTTGTCGGGTTTTATTGTACGATTATATTTCAAAAGAAACAATTTATGTTTAGTTATATGGTATTCGCTCACTTCGTCAACTAACTTTCTTTAAACTTTGTTGGGATAAGAACCCAATAAATTAATTAGACCTATCAACTTTTTGCGCTACCTGTTGTCAGTTTGCGACGCGCATACTGTTTAGGCCAATTGTTTTCGAAATTCTTCTGTTTAGTGTTTGTGTTTGCTACGATGGGTGATCGAGGAAGAAAATTAGTGCAACTAGCTTGCATTAATCCGCTGATACCAGGTAAAGTGAGCTAAATCCAAATATTTAATTTGTTTTTCTTTTTCGGCTTTCACGAGGTTCTCGTCATGGGGTATAGTGATATCAACAATCATTGTTTGACGCTCTGATCGGTCTATCACCACTATATCAGGCTTATTGGCTACAATAGACCTGTCAGTGATGATAGATCGATCCCAGTACAATGTGACACGACCATTTTCGAGAACTGGGTCGGGAACATACCTGTAGTACGGTACCTCAATTTCCACAAGTTGGTATTTCAAAGCAAGCTGCTGGTGCATAATGCTGCTGTCCGCTATCTGTTTATCTGTTTCCAGCGAATTCTCAGATACTTCGGACACGTCGCTCGTAGAAACCCTGACAGCCTAGAGAAGCTGATGGTAGTTGGCCAAGTCGACGGGAAAAGATCACGCGGTCGCTCACCTACCCGCTGGTCAGATCTGATAAAGTCGCTTACTGGCCTGCCAATTACCAAGGCGATTAAGACTGCCGAAGACAGAGACACGTGGAAGTGCACAATAAATAAAGTGATCAAGACTTTCAGACTAGACACGACCTTCAGTAATGAAGATGCCGACTAAGAAGAGATGCAAGTATACACCGTTAGTAAGACAAGAACAACCCGAAACTATATGCCTTAAGGATTCACCCGGACAGTGACATGCCCGACAAATGTCAACTGTGCCATCCTTTATGATATACTTCGGTAGTTGTTTGTCATGATAACTTCATCCATAATTGCACATACAAACCTTTCAGTTTCTCCGAAGAGGTCACCGAAGCGTAGCCAAGCCACGGACGCTAGGAAATCTACGTCGGGCCCATGGAGGGTCCGATAATAGCGTCAGTGTAGCTCTTTGCTTTGCCATACATGCTTGCGGTTCTTGACACTTAGTACGACAAGTTTGCGCCAGTTCTCCTTGCCTAAGGAGAGAGGTGTGAGGCTCTTATCCACTACTACCACATCTCGATGCATCCCCACGTCAACTTGGAGGAATTACTCCCTGAGGTTACATACCTCGCGATTATGGAGGGTCTTAGCATTCAAAAAGCCCCGACCCCCACATTTTCGCGGAATAATAACCTCATTACCGATGACCGTGGGTGGTGCATTCGATTTGCGGTTAGTAGTGTGCGGACTCTCCTATCCAAGGCGTCTAACTCAATCTGAGTCCACTTGAGTGTACCAAAGGAGTACATAAACACTGGCATGACCCAACCATTAAAGGCACGCACCTTGTTACCTTCTGACACAAGACTTTTCAGTACTTTGTTCAGGCTGCCAAAGAAACGTGTCTGTAATGATTGTTTTATGTCAGCAACGTTGATGCCTAACGCCTCTGACATACCCAAGTACTTGTAGGTCTCCGTTGCAGAGAGCGACCTTAGGTTTATAGAATCCGAGAGCTGTATGCCCTGCGATTTCATAATCCCGCCTCGTTTTACATGCATGACTGCACATTTGTCAACACCAAATTCCATTTTAATGGAATTACTGAAGCTTTCAGTGATCTTCAGTAACTTCAATAGTTGGAATTTATAAGAAGCAAATAGTTTAAGGTCGTCCATGTATAACAAGTGGGAGATGACCCGGCCCCCTCTCCGCAACGAATAGCGTAGCCCTAAATTATTATTATTTTAAATTTACTTTTTCAGACTGATTTCTAAAATTTTTATAATTGATATTTTATTTGGAAACAAGAGAAGGATGAAAAATGTAAGAAAAGCGTTGTAAAGTTTCTGATGATAAGAAGTTAAAATTATATGGATTTAATCTTATATTGCGCTTTGTTTAACCCAAGTCAAATCGCATTAACGAATCAAACACCGTAATTCTCGCATAATACGTTGTTGACAAATTAAGTTAGTCTGAATATAGAAAAAATGTATTAACGAATTAAGCGGAAAAAAGGCCGTTATTGCGAAATCTAGTACTGTACCGTAAAAAACTCTCAATAAGTCTAAACTATACACATTTTTATACCTTCAAACTAAAAATTATATTCATAACATAAAAAGTCTACACACAGCGGTGATTTTCATTTTGAAAACTGAAGCTAAATATCTCAATTTGACCCAGGTGTCGCTTAATCTGATATTCCATAACTACGTCCAATTACATTCCGGTCAATTACCAATTAGCATTGCTAAAAAGAAGGATCTACAAAATATGTGCGAAAAACTAATCATATCAGAGGAACTCCACGCATGGATACGTGGTATGAAGACGTACACCAAGCCAACAGCCTTCGAAAGAATAATTTACCATGTTTTCTTTTCTGTTTCTTAAAATAAACCATTTATTAAAGTAATGTTAAATTATAATATGTTAAATTTCTTTTGACCTAAAACCCAATAAGTCGGTACCCTTCGCCACTTTACACTTTTTTATGATAAAATGGACCACCTTGGAAACTTAATAATACTGTTATACACTAATTCAATGTATACACTTTAACCACAAATACTCATTATAACGATATTATTTGAATAGAATAGGTATTTTTGTCCTTAAAACTTAAATATTGAATATCTCGAAAGTGACAATTTCATACTTATTGGGTTTGAGCACTATACCCTCGATATAGGTAAATCATGATATACAAATAAACAAAACGCAAAATCTTTTACAAAATGCCAATATAGAAGTATTTAGTACGAGTTATGGGACCCCCATCTTAATGCTTCATGCCATTTAAGGATCTCTAATAGGTGCTTATGTCTTGTTGAATTTAGGTAAATACCTGAGTGATTAGACGCAAATTATGAGCTTATAACTGCATAATGTATGCAAACTTCGGATTTATAAAGGTTAAATTAAATTATTGCACAATTACAGGTAGCTTAAACTTTTATATTTCCTGAGAGATATTTATTGATAGGTTAAGGAATTAGTTGTATTTATTTGAATGTGTGCTTTATTGAAATTTTGAATATTTACTCACTTCGTTCGTTTAAGTAAATGATATATCTAAGTACATTAATAGGTGGCGTGTATTACGAAGTTTCTCAATAATTGTGTTAGTACCTATACATATTATAAAACAAAGTCCCCCGCCAAGTGACTATCTGAACGCGATAAACTCAAAAACTACTGAACCGGTTTTCATATGGTTTTCACCAATAGATAGAGTGATTCAAGAGGAAGGTTTGTGTGTATAATTCATTAATGTTTTGTCAATTCGTGCGAAGCCAGGGCGGGTCGCTAGTATTATTTATTTATGAGCATAGAAATCAATCTATTAAATTATTTAGCTCTTAACATTATAGAAAACGATTTTTAAAGCAAGTATACTAATTAATTTCACATATTTAACCCCTTTTTATAGTTTGGTGATGCAACTTGCAAGCAATCAGCAATTTGTTAAGTGATTCAGTAAGTAAGTAGCTTTTGTTGTCGCCTGTACTTTGCCTAAGTGAGAGTTGTAAAAGTAAACACAATGTTAAGTGATTGAATCATTTTATTTCATTTTATTATTAAAATCATGTACTTATATTTCACATGTAGTAATAAAATTTGCATTGGAAATTATGCAACTCGTATATAAAACATAGGTAATATTGACATGGTATCAGTTCATTAATTCACATATATCTAACGGCACATTTCTATAAAAACTTATGTATAATTTACTTATTACATAAATAAGCAACTTACTATAAGGCTAAAAGTCTTTCTTGGCTAAAACGGCATGTTTTGCCTCCTAATAATACTCGAGATACATTAAATAAGAGAGATTAAGAAAATTTTGTTAATGCACTGCATAGGAATCAGATTCGAACGTATAGAAATACAAAGAGATTAATGTCAAATTAAATAAATAGTCATCAGTTAAAATCCAATAAATTAAGATAAATAAAATTAATAATAAAGCGTCGTAGTAACGAGAAACAGAAGCAATATAACAGTTAAGTACAAAGGAACTGAACGAAATAACTTACAAACTAAAACTTTCAATAAATTAATGATTAATATCTACAGAATACTAAATATCACAGAGAAAGTACCCAATACTTAATCAACAAAACATTGTTTCGTCAAGCACGTCGAATACAACCAACGTCTGTCGTGTTTGAGAGCGTGCGGTTACACACTACTAATAAATAAGTACAAAAGGGACTATACCGATTGTAATAATAAATAATTAGTCGAAGCGAAGATTAATTTACGTCACAATACTAAACAAACATATATCCTATCTTTCAGTGTTCTTGTTCGTTTTTTTATTTAATTTGTTCTTTAGTTTGGCCTCGTATTCCGCGCAATTGTTGTTCTTCGTGATGACTTTCTTGCCTCGCGGACACTTGAACTCGGAGAACCAATTATTCAGAAGGTGACCGTAGGCTCTGACTGCAATGTAGTCGTTTTTGAGGCACTGAGGTGCGTCTACTTTCATTTTTAAGAGTTGCAGGTTCTTGCTCAGCTTGATCTGTGGGACAGGGACGTTCACAGCCACCATGTTTTCTCTTATCTCGGCTATGGTGCTGTTGAGTCTCTCTATCGTCTTAGCTAGCAGCTCGTGACGGGTTTTGTTGTAGGTACAGAAGGGATCGTCGGCGAAATCTACTTCCACCTTGTACAGCAGTTTGAAGATCGCGTGGAACTCCACCATCGATTTGTATAGCTTCGGTATCATGTATGCAAACTGTAACAAAAAGAAACACGTATTAAATAAATTGATCTATTATCAGACGGAGTTAACGATGCATGCAACTCTAATGGAATAACTAATTGGAATTTACAAATGAGTTTAATGAATGAATCCTCGATACCGCGGTCATTGATAACTACGTTCATTGTGTTTTAACGTAATTTCGCTTACGTCACGGAATAACGACGTAACGAAGGTTGAATCTTTTCTATTGAATTGAAACGTCATCATTTAAAACCCATGTTTTTCATCATCGATAATTTCTTTGTGAATAGGTATTTCTCAAGGTATTGGATGCAGGATTGTACCTTGGGGTAATCTATTACATTTTGCCTGATTTTTTTTATTTGATTAAATAGAAAAAGTTAGTTTCAGTTTAAAAGTTAAATTAATAATTAATTGTTGTTAGACAAGTGTCTATAAAAGGGTCTGTAGTGTGAAGAAGCTTACGCGTAAATTCGCGTCATATTGCGGATAGTTTACGCCGCGGCATATTCGTGTCGAGGCTGCCGCGCCGTGGGCATTTGTGATCGTATGACTATTCAAATGACGCCATTAACACTACAATCCTATTGAAAATTTATTTATACTTCGCTAGTATTATAACTAAAATTTTACTCAACAATTCACTTTAATAACGCTTTCTAAGTAATTCAAAGTGATTATAATACGCGGCACGACTGTCCTCTTATTTATAACTTTAACTCCGCTTCGGATCTCCATTTTCTTTAGTAAAGACAATGCTAACGCGTAAAATACAGTTAGGACGTTAGTGATTTGAAATTCAATGTGCTTTATTATGTCCAAGCTTTATATTAAATTAATAACTAGAAGCGGCAATAGCCTATGGTTAGGGTGACCGCCTTGTGATCGAGAGATCGCAGGTTTGAACCCTACCCATTGCACTATTGACGTGAACCCACTCCAGACACAAGCATATTTAGCTTAGTTGGAGGGGTTAATAAGATTGCTAGTAATGTGAATTCCACCCACATTGCTAGTAACCTTTATGAAAAAAAAAACTGCTCGTACACATTTTACTGACGCTTTAACTTTAAAAAGTGTGGATTAGTGTAAGACATACATAAATACGTGTAAGGGGCGATTTTATTTTGTTTAATCCTACGTTTGAAGGCAAGCACTTCCAAATTTAAATGTTTACGATGGTCTTAAATATCTTATATCTATATAATTATATAAAACAAAGTCGTATGTGTGTGTAGTTACACCATTTTATAACTGAAGAACGAGTGGACCGATTTTCATGAGCTTTGATTTGATGGGTTTGTCTCCACCCCGAATAGCAGAATAACTATAAAACATCGAAAAAGTCGCGAAAACTTGGCTTCTATAGGCTTCGCTAGTCGTGAATAAATTTTAATATATTAAATGATGTGGTCGGGAACAATGGCGTATGTACCTTTTACCTGCTATTGCATCAAGCGTTTATTTCGAGATGCAATAAATCTTAAGTAATTCCTTGGCTAATTACGTAAAGAATTGTAATGTACTTAGTAGTTGCAGTTGAATGACATAATCGGTGCTGGCATTACTTGACTTATAGTTTATTCGTAAAGGTTGGAATGCTAGATTATAATAACTGCAGTGATTTGTGTAGTTCATATTTTGTACTTCTCACACTTGTGTTACTAACATACCTAGTTCTATGTACATACAAATGTAAATTTTTTGAGAGTGCTTGTGTTTTTTTTGGCTTCGTTGAAGAAGCTTTCGTTAAGTAGTTTAGATCACATACCGATACAAGTGGGCGCTTAGAGGGACGTGGTCAGATCGTTGACAAGATTTTATCAATGAAATTCATCATAACAGAATACTTTTCGTTTCTGTCTTGAGGCAAGTTTTATAACTTGTTCCATTTTAATATGTCTTTTTAGATTTACTTCAAACGTTGTACGTGTATCTAATAATTCTGAGTACTTCTTTATCATCCTTATTTGTATATTAAAATAAATTTATACATATTATAAAACAAAGTGCCCCGCGTCTGAACGAGATAAACTCAAAAACTACTGATTGGATTTTCATATGGTTTTCACCAATGGATAGACTGCTCTAAGGGGAAGGTTTGTTTGTACAATTCATTAATGTTTTGTCTACCCTTGCGAAGGGTAGACAAAACACGGGTTTACCCGGGACGGGTCGCTAGTTAAGTACTATATCAGAGTCACAAACTATAGATACTTATGATTGAAAATTAGTTTTAAAACCGAATAATTTAGTTTTCAATAATTTTCACAAACGTTTCATTTCACGGACAATACACGTAAATACTACATTGAGACAGTTTATCTTTATAGACAATGATGCGATACTTTGTCGCATACAATAAGTATTATAAGTGCATATATTTATGTGCAAGAACACCAGCCAAGCCGGTTCACCTCGATACTTGTAATAGATCGTTTATAATTGTCCTTTAAAAATGCGACATTTTCTGTATATTTCTCGCAGTTATACAAGGCAATAAGATATATTAATAATTGCCTGCAACTTTCACTTTGTAAATAAAAAGCCAATTAATTTCGATATTTTCATTCACCCTAAGTTAGTAACTATAACTAAATATTTAGAATAACTTAAGACCTAATAGGCTGTAAAAGGTATTATTCCTTGATTTATTACTTAGATTATTTAAGTGATGATTTTTGTTTATTTATTTTGGTTTTTCAAGCCTTTTATGATTAATACCAGCTTACGCAAGTGGATATTTCACTTAATGTTTAATACTAAACTTAGTAATGACTTAATACTCAATATATTTTTCCGTATTGCTTTTGCCTAAGTATATAATACCCTCTGTGACCTATTGTGTAAACAAAACATACCTAATTGATGTATTATTGTTCAATAACTGTAATAAATTAATTAGGTATATTTCATAACGATTTGTTGTCCAAAACTAGGATTTTCCCCACATTGTCATCATTACATAAAAATATAATAATTATTATAGACATTTAATTAATTTCATGTAAATATTGAACTCGAAACCTAGGGCACTGTACATCAGTTATTCATTCCCGTTTTTATCACCCCGCAAGTCAAATAAATTAGTATTTGTCAATCTTAATAAATACATTAATTTGTTTTATTTATAATAATAGAAACTACTAGTCACGAATGATGTATTCACAATAAAATTATCCATCAATTATGTAGACAAAATAAAGCTAAAAATTAAATTCATTAATATATTCAATTTATCATTAGAATTAAATACGTATAATTGAGTGTGAAATAACATAAAACCAATGGATTGTGAGTAACAATTAGCTTCAATCTTCCTGCTTCCACTTAGCGGCTAATGAATGAACTCATCTCATCACTCATTGTTCCCGGAACGCGAACCTGAGACGATCGGGTTTGTTTGTCGATGTGTGTCGCACTAACCAACTTCCTCTAACGCTTCAATGAATAATTCACTGAGTATGACAAACGAGTATTAAAAATATCGAATTTGGATTTATTGGAACTTGGAATGTCGCTATTTAAACTAACTTTAGTTCATGACAGTATTTTATTAAACCATAAGACACAAGTCTTTATTTAATTTCAAAAGTATTTAGAAGGCAATAAACGATCGATTCTGAAATTAATCGTTAATATTTTACGGTTCATAAAAGCATTGAGTGCTCGCCGTTGCGTTTTCCCAACTATTGTAAGGCGCGACGCCGAAGAAATTGTCGGAGCGAACGATAATAAAAGCGTCGGGCTGTGTGAGCAAATATGGTCGTGTATTAAAAGCCTGAAAACCCGACAATAAGCCGTACATTTGCCTTAAAGAGGCGAGCTTAACCTCCGAGACGTGTCGCAGACAAACGCACCACTCCGGAATCGTAAGTTCACATTCGTCTCACTTGGACAAATAATGTGTTTTTAACATTTCGTGTTGTTTTGTTAAATCGTAAATACTGTACAAACACTAGCGCACTGAGCGACCGCTAAAGCCCGGCCCCTTGTCACTGTGAAAGCGCACCGTGTTCAACTTGTGGAATTTCTGCCCTTTATTCAAACACTGAAAATACCGGCCGCGGTCGCTGTACCCGCGATGACTCGCAATTGTGTGAAAACAAATCCACTACAAATTAAAAGAATCCTGCCACAATATACCTTTTGCTCTTCACTCAAAAGCTTTAACTTGGAAACTTGGAGGGTCCGATAAATTGAATCAACAATACGAACAGTGTGTCCACATTATTCTTTCTTCGAGCCCTTTATTTTAACGTCTCATTTGAGCAGTATTTAATTTTTAAATTGTTCGTATGTCAACTAAAGCCGAAGCGTACAGATCACTTGAATTCTAACGCTTTCCTTTGCCCAATGTCAAATATTTAAATTTGTTAAGTGGCCGTACATTGACGGGCTGGCGAGACATACGTTAGAAATATTTAATATTCATCGGTTGGCGTACTGGCCGTCTGTGGGCCACTGCGTTAGGAAATAGTTCGGTCGCCGCCGCGGACACGAACCTCGTCGAGTGTGTAAGGACATGCGACGCTTCGAATGCACACACTCTTATTGTCTCGCGTCGCATTAACTTTTGTGTACTAATTAGTGGGTGACCAATATGAATACATAACAGAAAGTCTCGAACTCCAGATGTGTGTTCGGTAAATAATAAAGAGAGGCTTATAGAAGGCTTGTTAAATATTGCTTGTGTGTTTTATATTTTTCGAACCGAAACCGGTACGGGCAGGCGATGAACTGAATACAATTTTTATCATAATTATAAGGTGTTGTGCTAAGAAATACCTACGTGTAGGATGCGTGTTAAGGCATGGTTTTAGGATCGCGTGTGCGGAGCGAAATCATGCGGTGTCAATCTATGCAAATTTCCTTGAAACATTTAACTGGCTCCTTAGTTTGCTCTGCTCCCACAAATGCTAACCATAAGCCTCTGATTTATATATGGCCAGTGTTAAATGAGCCCTTAGCATCAGAACGGTGTGGATCCAACAATGTAAATTAACCAATGATTGGAGGCCAACTTGTGTTGGTAATGAATTGTGGGCGGCGTCATCTTTTTTCGAAAGCATCATCTAGATTAGAGGACGATAATTGTATTTGGAGCGGGCTTCGTGATGTATTTATTTCTGGTTAATTGAATCAAAACGTTAAATATGGCCGTAGCTTTTTAGGCAGAATAGATATTAAAGGAATATTATGTGTATTCTACACTTATTTTAATAAAGAAACTACTCGTGACGCAGATTTCAGGATTAAGCGATTTAGATTAAAGAGCTCCGTAATGAAGCTCTATAAAACACTTAAAGCTGCTCCGATTTTCAAACAAGAGCGGCTTTCAAAATTAAGGGCTTGCACTTCTAGTTATTGCCCTTAAGTACAATGTGAAGTAAATAAACGCGGTACAAAGTCCGGCTACATGTAATTTGGCTCCTCGGAACCTCATTTAGTTGCAACGGTGAAGCCTCGAGCACGGCTAATGTACTCGGAGATCCTTTGTCTCAAATAAAACAAAAATACATTAAAAATAACGTAAAAACATTGAACGGGTAAAAAGAGTGATGGGACGGACCACCACACCCTCGACTCGACTGATCGTCCACAATAATTACACTGTCAGTTACACAAAAATTACTTCAAACATTATACAAAATTGCGATTAAACGAAAGGCGTATTTACTGATATAATTAAATATTTAATTTGTGACAAATTCCCACTCAAGTTACGACTTGTCTAGAAATTAATAAGGTTATTATTTATATATTTTATTTACTTTAAATAGGAGGGGAAATTCGTTTGATCTAACAGATGCTAACTTACATCACAGATAGACCACTTAAAATTATGTTATTATCAAAGTAGTGTATACCTATCTATTAATTTAATAATATACTTTCAGACGAATGAATGGAGGCAAAAACCGAAGGTGAATAATTAATCAGTGCAAAAAGAGACTTACTTTGCGTTCGGAGAGGGACGCGCCTTGTTTTTTGTATGTATGGAAGTGTATGGCGACGAAGTTGATGGCGGGGAGCCAGTCGGTCATGCCGCCACCGTACTCCCGCGTCTCATTCATGACTTTTCGCTCTTCATTGAAGTACCGCCTCGTGTTCTTCAATTTCTTTAGGATTGTTCGCGTGGCGGTCTTGAAGCGGTCGGCCTCCATGTTCCTCAGTCTGTTGGACGTGTCTTTGGTCTGTGGCAGCAACGCCGGCCGGTGCGGCCGCCGCCTCAGCTCCTCCTGCCGCGTCCTCGTATCTTTGGTGAGTGCAGGCGAGTCGTGCTGCCGCCTCTCATGCCTGATTTTATGTTGCGTTCGCGCTTCCGTTGGCATCACAACCATTGCTATTATCACTAGTACTGAAGTAGCTACCAAAAGCTTTTTGGGAAAACCTGAAACAAAAACACTCTCTATTAATCTCTATTTCACGGATAAGGTTTGAAAACTAATCAATAATATCAAGAAATATGAAATAATAAATATTGTTCTTTTTTATCGTATTTATCTTTATGGTATCAAGTAGTTAACTAGAATTGATAAGTGGATTCAGTATTTTCAATCGGACGCTGATTTAGTAAAAGGTGTTCTTTGTATGCGTTGCATAATTTTAAAAATAATGTCTAGACATGATTTTTGTGGAGCGCTTTAGATCCGTGCGGCCACCGTTTCCGTGGAGTCACATAAAAAATAATAAGGTGCGTGATTATGGTAAGCGTTGCTACATACACGTATGGAAGGCTGTATGATCTTCATCTCAGAGCCGCTTTCACACCGACCATTAGCCCGGGGTGGGATGCGTGAGACGAACGTGATTTTGTGATCAATTTCGACTTGTGAGAAATAAGATATAGTTTTGGGAAAGGAGTATTGTACTTACTTTGAAAGAAAATTACTGGGAGGAAGCCTCTGATGAATAGATTAAATATAAAATTAATAGAATTTAGGAATTTTCCAAAGTATTCTGTCAGCGCCTCTGACGGAAGCAGCCATTTTAGTTGCATGTATTATGTTATGACGGCTGTCATGGTCTTAATTGTAACTTAAAGTTCGGAAATAACAGAAGAGTAAAAAACAAGTAAGAAACTTAAAATGGCGTACAAGTTAGTATTTAAGTTAGTGTTTAGATGTTTGCAGTATGTAAACTTGTCCCATTTCGTGTTGTATGACTGTGACTTTGTACTGCTAGTGAAATTAATGTTTGGTGGAAATGACTTTTCACAAGTTTGCGGTGACATATTTTGACGTCACTCGCGTCAGCGGAAAGCGTCACGCCTATTGTTAATGTTATTGCACAAATATTCATATGTTCTGCCTTGTTCGATTTAACGTTTGACAGTTATTGAAGGTTTTGATGTTTTGCGCCGACGCCATAAAATATATTTTATGTCCCAAGCAATTCTGTTGAGACGATGTTTTCAAACTTTTAAAAGGAAGCACCACCGGCTTTGAAAGCTCAGCTTTGTTCACTTCGAGCGCTAAAACATAGAAAGTACTTGTTGCAGTTTTTATTAGTTGTTTGTGCGTCTACAAAGAATATATACCGACGTTAACTTGGTAATATGGGTTTGATTGTGTTTTGTTTTGCGTCTAAAGTTTATATTTTTTATTAACATTTTTTTAAATGATTTTTCAAAGATTTTTATATTTAAACCTACAACATTCTTTTTGATGTGATCATCGAATATTTATTTATCTTTAGTGGTTTTTCAGAGAACGAATTAGGCATGTTACATGTATTATCACATAAGCTGAACATTACAGTGAATTTACACTTGTATTACGTCAGACGAGGATAATCCGAGGTTTATGGTCAGTGAATCATTAGGTCAATTCGTGTCGTTGACAATTTAATGTATGTTAAGTAAATATAGCGTAACGTGACGATGTGATAAAAAATCGTACAAAAAAATTGACACGCTGTGTTGTGACGGTGATTCTGTTACGAACATTTTTAGTCTGTGTCAATTGTGAATAGTTGGAAACGTCTACAGTGGCGAGATCATCAAACAATGCTAACGTATATAATTGTTACCGCGAAAAACGGGTATGGATTGTGACTTTTCCATCGTGGGGTTTCCCCAACCATTTGCGATCTCGACAATCATTTGTATTTAAAAAATATATGTAACATGCAATTGTTTGAATAGTTTTAAGGGTTTTTGTATAAAACATGATAATATATAAATCCGTATAGAAATATTAAAATGTTTTATATTGGAGTTTTTATTTTAAATACTAAAACATCGCTCGCGGTCGTCATTAGGATTCTCTCACGATTTTCAAATGGTAATCCCACTTAGCAATCATTATTAGACATAAAATCTTATACCAACATATCGTGTAAATTCTAACTTAAACAACACGAGACAACTTGAGATAAATTAAACAATTATCGTTGTCAAAAACAAAGCAATCTGACCGGTCAAATGTAATACAGAAAGCGAAGCTTGTCTGTATCGGATGACATCGCGGCCGTGTTTCAGCGAAAAATCCCTTTGATCGATTGCCGACGGCCCAGTGTTGAACATTCTCACACGACCCAAGCCCCGCACACTCCGCACTCGATGCTCAATACATTGTTCTCTTCCAAAAATGATCAGCAAGATCGCTTAGACATCGATTTTGTACTACAATTTTATTAGTCATGCTTCATTTTGTTTTGTGTTTAATCAGTCAATATTTCTTTAGAACGTGTCGCGTGTTTGAGTTAGTGAGAGTAATGTGATTGCAGTTTATTTATTCGTTTACTATTGAAAATATTCCACATTAATTTTAATAGCACGGTACGAGTTGTACATTCACGCTACGTAACGTTTTGAAGGAAATGAAATCGTCATAATAATTATCAATATTGATTATCTGTACCCTACTTTTATGTTTGCATATTTATTTGTAAATAAAACGAATAATTAAGAAAAAATAATAAACTTAATTCAACAAATCTGTGTTTACTGTTATATGATAGCTTTATTATGTTTGCGTTTATTTAAGATTACCCACAAAATGAATGTGAATTGTTTACATTCGACTAGCTAATGAGCCGCACACTTGAGTCGGTAAACAAATAATTAAGACGATATAGCCTTCCTGGCTTTGAATTAAAATTATAATATAAACACACACCAGTTAAAAAGACATCCATGAACAACGCATTGATGATCCTTTGGGCAAGTCCATGTTCATGCGAACAAAATATTCCCGATAATCGAAATGTCGGAAAATAATACAGAAGCTTTTCAATCGAATTAATTGTCACTGGCCGCGGATAAAAGCACTCGCGAACTTTAAACACTTGATAATTAGAACACTATTTTATTTGGGAGTCACTAGTTGTAGTATTATTTGCACTGGATTATAAGTCGTGTGTTGTCGCGTGTGTCACCGGAGTGGTTCGAGGCGCGAGTGTGCGAGACTGGCGCGCGAGCAGCCTCCACTCGTTGAATGGCCACCGAAATGCGGCACCGTACGTGAAATAGCCGGTCAACACTATGCGAAATCCCTTACCCGCCTGTCGGAAACTGAACTTCGACCCTCACGGAGACTTCCATCAACCTATTTATTTCATAAAATATTTCTTTTATAAATAATAACGTATAAAATATGGTGATTTTTTACGGTCATGAATATATCAATATATATTTTGATTATTTATTGTGACTAGATTAAACTTGTTGCATCATGTTTGATTACTAGCAATTGTGAAATTTAGCACCTTTGCCCTTATCGGGCATATAACTCAAGATCTTATCTATCTATCTAGTGTTATTAATACTTTTACTTCAAACATAACTCATACCAACATAATTACATTCTAATGAGTAATGTCTTCCCTATATAGTTGTAGCTCTTCATACTTCTATTAGGAAGTAGTCACCAATATTGTGCAATATTATGTAGGTATGAACTATTACTGTAAAGGTACCAACTATAATGTTTTGGCAAAGATATAAGTATCAAGAGTATATGTGCATTGTGTATACGGTTATATTAAAACGTATCTACGATACATATTATAAAACAAAGTCCTTGCTGCGTCTGTCTGTCTGTCTGAACGGGATTAACTCAAAAACTACAGAACGGATTTTCATATGGTTTTCACCAATGGATAGATTAAAGATGAGCATTTGTATGTATAAATTATTAATGATTTATCGACAAGTGCAAAGCCACCGCGAGTCGGTAGTATGAAAATAAATTTCAATTAAAATACAAAAAAAGTAACCCTTTAAACAAAAATTGTAAGGGTTAATAATAATTATTTATTATTCGTCTCCATGGCCGCCAGTTTCCACATCTTGTGCAAGTGAACATTTATTCGGTTAGACCTCGTCGGTGATTCATCGATGAGTGAGTCTATCCTGAAGTGAGTTTTTATCGGGCATTAGTCGCGCCGCGGCCCGCCATCGTCATAACACTAATCCTTACCGATTTTAATAATTATAATGTATCCACGCGACAATTTACTAAATATTATTAGCTGTTTTATTGCGTAGGCGATCGAATTCTAAAGGTATAATTTGTATTAACAAGTTATTGCTTAGAGCTGTCATGTTCATTTCGTTGTACGATAAGGCCACGCTCAAGCTGATTGTTTTCTTCATTAAGACGTGACCTGTCTTCTAAGTTTAAGAATCAACATCTGTTTGTGATTTATAGGCCCAGGTACAGTCTGCATCGCCCATGATTATAATGCTACGTTAACTAGTTTATGTAAATGGCCACCTAGATTAAGAGGTTGTTCAATCTATAAACTACTTTCGTTTTCTTTTTCACTTGTCAATGATTGGCCATCGTACTTTTGACGAACGAGTGAAAGAGTCCAAGGACTAAATAAGAAAGTAAACTGAGAGTAAAAAGTGTGTCAAGTCTGGGAAAGACTTGTTTGACACAGATTTGTAAGTTCACGTACGTGCGACTCGGGTCAAACAAATCCTTCGGTCACTATGTTACATGATAAAACAACACTCTAACAATTGTATTGGTATACTGGTGGATTCAAGAGGTTTCTGTGTGTATTATTAGTGGCATGTGGTCTGCGGTTTAGAGATATAGCGAGAATCTCGATGTATTTACATTGACACGTTTTTTGTTCCGTGGTTAACAAGGCGATGCCATTGTACGCCCGCTTAGTGATAGTGTCAATACTAGATTATTTGTGCGTGTGATTTATATTTCGAGTGTCGCATTTGTTTATAAATATATCGGTTTTGTTACACTGTACTTAATTTAAATTATGTCATAAGTTTGTTTACTAACAATAAACGTATCTAATATCATTAGTGAAGTAAAATAATAATAACTATATTATTTAAAATAAATAAATCTAATAAATTGTAATATAATTATGTCATTTAAATTTTAATAAATAATTTACAAAACAACAGTCAACACTTAATACAAAGTACTTTTGTTTAAGCAAACATTCTTATTTCTTACATAATAAGTTCAACAATGAAGAATGTTTATTAAGGCTACCGCGCGCTAACATTGACACTGAGTGACCTAGTGCGGCAATCATTTTCTCTGCCGATACAAAGGAGTTTCCCATCGCGATCGTTTCCGACTAGTGACATAATGACACGCCTTTCATCGATTACATTATTAACTTTTTATGCGAAAATATCTTCGTAATTAGACAGGCTTTTCCGGTGCTTGTTTCATCGGTGACTCACGGATTTCCCGAATTTTTCGCTACAGTAACTTTGCCGAACCTTCACTGAAAGCCCACAAGCCCGTCGCATGAGCTCACGATAGTCATTATTACTCACGCTGTAGAAAGTCTACGCGTTAGATCCGTGTAACACAAAACTATTCGTCATGTCTCAAATATTGAATTTTAAGTGCTACGAAATCATTTTTCTGTGCATACCTACTTATAAATAGAACGTTTAGTAATTCATTTCATATTCAAACGTCCGTTATTTACGTGTTACCTGACCATTAAACAATTAATGTAAAATAATACGTGAGCTCGTCTGAATGTTCGTCAGGTGGAAGTTTGAAAACTCATGCGTAGAAATCGAGTGAAGTTTCCCGCGTTGTAAATATTATTTTAGAGATGCAAAAACGTTTTGTTTTCGTTTTGGAAAATGAAATGATGGTAAAGCGTTTTTGTTTTGTTTTTATAAGATATTGCGGGCGGAGATACGTGTGTTTGCTAGTTGTGAATACATTTAACCTCTGATACTACGTTGATATGTAACACGTTGTTTTTAAGCAAATATAATCGATCTATCCGTCAACCGCGGCGGCCGTTACGTCTCTTATGAAGATTTGTTTCTCTGTTTAAAAAATGTAGCACTAAAATTACCGATAAAAGGTTTGCCATTGCTATGTAAATAGTTTTCTGTTGTTGAAATCTAAAGTGCTCTGTTATGATAGTGACCTGAATAAAGAAGTATACAGATAAAATGTTCCAAGATCAAGTTCGCAGCTGGATCGTATTAACATCAAGAGGGTTAAAAGATTTATAGCATTTGCGATGTCGTCTACAAGTTATTATTTTCTTATACAGTAGATAATTTACCGTGAAATTCCTTTACCAACATAGTTTTAGCTAATTTAAGTTTACCGTAAACTTAAAGACTAGCTTCCGCGGCGGAGTCCGCCTGCGGCCGCCTAGGCATTGCCAATACGCGAAATGGCATTGTTTGCGAGCCACAATATAAATCACACGTTGTGCGTACAATTCGAAAGCTTTTACTCATTGTGTACGTACCCTTAACCCCTTTCGGGCACAGCCTAAAATTAATTCTAACTACGATGCTCGGAAATATACAGTACGCGAGTTGTACGGAAGGAAGTATTTTACGCTGTGTTCTAAATACTGAATAAGGTAATTTAGCGTAGAAGAAAAGTGTATAGCTGTTTATAATGTATGCGGTCATAGGCAGGGTATAGTTTGTGTATAATTCATAACTAATGCTATTGACTGTTGTGGGTAGGCAGCAGATAGAATAAACGTATGATTTAGGATCAACAGTCGTATTATTTATCAATATGTACATAATTGAATGACAGCCAGGTGTCAGCTTTAGTTCATCGATGTGTTTAAGTGAAACTTTTTACAAAAAGCTTTTTTACCTTGAGAACTAAAATAAATAAACTGTTTTAAATTGTGCCTACATCTCGCGTTCGGTTTGTGCACGTTTCAGAATCAATTACTCGATGACTAATGGACAATTGAGGTAACCGATTCACTTTATCTATGAAAGAAATGTACGAATACAAATACTGCGTTTATTGAGATGGTTATTGGAACCAATACTTATGATAAATATAATTTAGTCCCACAATCATGTATTTAATATATATTAGCACGGTATTTCCGGTCCGATTTCCTTTTCAGATATCGAATTGAGTTCAGACTTCAGATGATTGTATGTTAGCTCGTATTTCTTTTTTTTTTTTTCAAGATTGTGAGATGAGTGTTATACAATACACGTAATGAGTAATCGCTCAAGACTTTACGCGTTGTTTCCTTATGTTATCAGTGTCGATGTTTCAAAGAATAGAAAGTGATTTGAGTTTACTTCCGTTTCAGGTATTATTAGGTCACGAAATTACGCATTCCTATGTACTTATAAAGCATTTTATTATTTTGGATTCACCACATATTTGGCATTTCTTCGAATGTAGGTATACTACATATGGGTCAAATATAAAATGTATGAACGTTTACTAAATCACAAAATAAATAAAAAGTATTAATTATTCTAAATCGAATTAATTTAAATAATAGTTATTATTTATTATTAATAAAATATAAATATTACTTACTTAATCTAAAAGTATATCCATGTCTTTTTGAGGAACATCCGTTGCTGCTACAATTGCACATATCGATTAAATTATTTATTAATTTATCACAGATCATAATTAAAAAAAAATCTTTGGCATATACTGTCACAAATGTCACTTATAAAAAACACTGTCACTTCACAATTTGAATTTAGAACAGGTGCGTGCGTTCGAACGCTATAATAAATATTGTCGTGATTAAGTCGCGTCGCGTTCAGGACGACCGGCGGTTAGGTTCAGTTCGCCGCGTTACATGTAATGTGTGTCCTGAACGGATTTCCACGGCTTTTATGTGGCCGGTCCGCGCTCCCGTGATAAAGGGTGCAAAAAACCGATTGTTTAATTTAGAGGGCCCGCCATGCGCCATTACGTCACGGATAAGACGTAGATAGCGTTTAGGACGTAAACGAACACATGCTCTTACGCAATAGCTTGATCAAATAAATACATGTGGCCATACATTCAGAAGGTGTGTGAAAATGATTCCTGTACATTACTAATATGTTATTTTACTCGATTATGTAGTCTAGGGTCGCGTTTTACTTTTTGGGTTATTTTGTAATTTGATAAAAAAATTATAATGATCTTAATTTGTTGATTTTTGATTACTGTCGATAAAATAATTGAAGTACTTACCTAATTAGTGATACCTTAATATTTACATTGTTTTTGATAACATGATTAATATCATTGCTGATTAAATATATATACTTAAGGTATTTATGCATTTTTAAAATTTATATTCATTATTTATATATTTTAAATTAAAATCATCTTTTAACAAAAAAAAACAATTTACTATTAGGTTCTATGAAATACTGTGTTTTTTTTTTGGAAGATATTTTACGCAGTTAGCCTGAGCGCAGGCTTTGATTGAATCACCGGATTTAAAGATATATAAAATACTGTGTGGCCCAGTCAAATGAGTTGTGGTCGGTGGAGGTCAGATAGGCAGTCGCCATGTAAAATACTCTGCGCGTTAGACGGGAAGCCGACCCCAACATACCTTGCGAAAAAAGCTAGGCAAAGAAGAGGAAATGATTTAACAATTAAAATCAACAGTAGGTGATATGTTTTTATAACAAATTTTGATGACTATGTGGCAGTCAAAACTCTAAACCACTACTTTTAACTGAATAGTATTAATAGGCAAAAGTAATTTTGACTTAAAAAGGTTGGTCAAGGAATATTACGTTAATGGTTTTTTTTTTAATATTTTCAACTTATATTGAATTAAAAAAAAAAATTTTTTTCGTTATTGTAAGAGAACCTTGTAATTTGAAGAGTTTAGACTGATAGAACCAGTCAAAACTACTTTTGACGGAATCAGTTAGTCGAAACCCACTTTTAACCAGCTCCATTGGGCAAAACATGAATTTTAAAGGAAAAAATTTCCAGTGACATAAAATTAAATATTTAACCATTTAATATTAACTTTGCGGTTTTTAAGTGTATTTTTTGTCGTTTTTCAATATTGAAAAGCATTTTATGTAACCAACAGTAGTTTGGATATTGTAGTAATAGATTTATTGTAATTTTTGTAATACTTGCTTATTAAATCGAATACATTTTATTATATTAAATGTAGGTCTATATAGCCAAAACGGCGTAATTTGTTGAAAAATATTAGATATATAAGTTTTTAGAAGATTTGAACTAAGGCCTTGTAAACTAAACTGAAGCGCTATTGACCTCGCTCACACCGTACCGTTGCATACAATATTGCATAGCAAAGTTCTAAGTTATTTTTAACTTACATTTCGGCCATATTAGAAATGCGTTTAAATTTCAGGCGGGGTTGTTCCTCCAACATCCCGCCTCAGTCCGCCTCTCGGCCTCATTCCCAAAATAGTCCCGTTTCATTGGTCGCTCGGAATAATCTCTTCGCCTATTACATGCAACTTTAAACTTTACGGTAATGCAACTTACAGTACTAGGTACATGTTTTGTAGTGGGGGTCTTATTCCAAAACAATTAAGTATCTATATCGTAGCAACAAAGTTTAATTTAGAAACTTGTGTGAAAAAGATTTTTTTAACATTTACATTAACAACATAGATACATGCGGTTTTTAAAAGACAGATCTAAATAAAAAATACTAAATCATCGGATTAAAATTTCTGGGCATTATTTATAAAAATCTCGTGGTTAGCAACTGCTTAGCAGATTATAAGTTTTATTTTTCTGAAGAGAATTACAATTTAGAACCTGCTAAGCAGTTACTGAACAACATTGAGATTTTTATGTTAATGTTGTATCTTACACCTTAAGTCAAACGATGCAACCAAGGCCAATAATAACATTAGGTACTTGATATCACACGACCAATCAAATTAAAAAGTAACTAGATAGGTATGAGTAATCTTTTCCTACCTACAACAAAAAGGTTTAATAGTTTACCTACAATATTTCTCGCCGACAACTCAAAACTACATCATATTACAAAATGCCTAAAACCGACTAAAAACCGGACACTTTCTATACAAAATACTATTGAATATATAGGTAATTTGACCTTAACACACCATTACATAACGAATCACTCATTCATAACTGTAATACCATGAATGTCATTGGACTAAATTAGATCATATGAGGCAACAGGAAACTAAGTACAGAAAATTCCCTTGATCCATACGCATACTGTAACTAATCCGCGAAAAGTTCACAAGTTTCCAATAATAATGCGATTAGTTCACAGAATATGTTGTCAATTAATAATGTTTACTCATAAACACGTTACAGTGCCCTATATAAAATACTAGCTGTCCCCCGCGACTTTGTCCGCGTGTTTTAGTTTCAACGGTTTTTTTTATTTTGGCAACATTTTTCATTTAGGCTCCGCTCCTTTTGGTCGCAGCGTAATGTTGTATAGCTTATAGCTTTCCTCAATAAATAGGCTATCCAACACTGAACGAAAACGAAGAATTTTTTTATCTGTAGGTATATACTACGCTCGTTTACTGATTTAAGTGATTTGCCGAGCTATGACAGACGTTTATGCGAAAATATCGATTGTTCCGATATAATAAGGGTAATATTAGTTTTGAGATAGTTTTAATAAAACGGCGCGCTCTGTTTTGACACAAATTTAACGATTTTACTTTTTTATACTACTGCCTACAGTTCGTACTCGCACTGTATAGTTCACTTATTTTACTCTAAGCTTGTAAGTACATATAGTTAGCTAAACTAAAACTTGGTCGCTTCAGATTAACTTAAGATCCCCTTTAACTATCTACATAAACCATTTAGATTTTAATCATCCTTCATCCAAGTACGGATAAACAATTGATATTTTCATAATGTTTACATCCACGATGACATTTCAAATTCGATTTCAATTTCGCAATATTATGTAGCTAATGTTATTACCTATTTGTTACATTATAATAAATTGCAGCAATAAATTGAATTATCTGTTTGAATGTAGCACGAATTTCAAATCTCACGCACTCCCAGACTAAAATATTGTGTGCGATGTGTGTTTTTTCCACGACCCGCAGCGGTTATGGGCTTGACATTCTGTAGTAAAGGTTGTGGGTTCAATTCACGCAGTTTGTTCGATTTCATGATTATAGTGTCACGATTTGTCCACACAATTTGTAACTAGGATCACGGCGGCGTACTTATATAGATATCAATTAATTATTATCTATCGTTTATACAAACTAGGGAAAAATATACTTTTGGATATTGGTCGAAGGATATCATACTTGTAAGAGATATTACAGTAAAAACTTGACAACAGAATGTGTACGCATCACTGTATCGTGACCCAGTCACATTGTTTAACGTAATAATTATCACGATCATCAACTAATACGAACAAAAGGCTTGTTATTACGTATGAGAGTTTATATCACACCGTACTATAACAGATAGTTTAATAGCGTGACATATTAATTGAAATGATTTATTGTAGATCGGTCGCATTGGATACAAAGAATTAATTTAGACATCTGAGGAAGATATCACTATACTGTTTGGACATTTTGTATAATTTTTGTCTGTTATAGTTAGATATTTACAGAATTGCAACAATAATGCAATAGGAGATGATAAAATAATTATTACTTGTAATAACATTAAGTAATTATTATATTACATACTTAAAAAATCGTCCTATTCTATTTTATTAAGAAAATATCATTTAATTTAAATAAGGTAAGAAGTCTGCTAAAAAGAATATTCTTTTTTGTCGTAGAACACAATTACTTATGGTTATTTTGCGCGTTACGGTGTAAAAAGGTTCCATGTTAATTTATGCACGCACAAAAAGCGATAATTTCTCAGGGAATCCTGAATTAGTGTGCGTAATATATAATGCATTCAAAACGCGGGGTTATTTTGAACATCCTGATACATACGATTACTTAGAAAATGTATTACGTTTGGCTAGAGAAAACCCCATGTAATCTCAACTCATTGTCTATGCAAAAACTGTGTTCTACGCGTAGTCATATCCGATTGTTATAAACGCCGTTTAAAGTTCATAGTACTGCATTTTGATTTATTAGTGGCTCAGACTGATAATTACGCAATTAAATAATTGTTAATCAGAGAAGATTTACGATATAATAACTAATAATGCGTTCAAGATGACTTAGCATTTTTAAAATTGTCCTTCGCATAAATAAGCAGGTTTGTGTATTATTATAATTACAGCAGTAAACCTCTGCCCTACTTATTTACGCGACAAGAGATTGCAATTAGCGGAAGATATCAGTATGTAATTAATTCACTTTATTGCGCTGATTATCTCATTGTTCTAATATAGTCGTATTAGGAAGAAATTGTACTAATATAGTTCTGAGAATACACAAAAGAAACGGATTTTTAAAGATACGAGCTTATCGATAAATCAGTTGCATTATGACGAAATCATAGGGTTACTGTAAAACTCACGGATATTCAGCATACCGATCAAATGTGGATGGTTTTTGTTTTTTTTTTTTTAGTTTTAACTTTCGATGACTAAGTCTCTCTGAGATTTGGAGGTTCTCAGAAATGTTCTCAGGTACCCGCCGAAAGGAAATGCCAAAGCATTGCATACACACATATTAGGAGGTCAATGAGAGGTATATGTCTATTGTAAAGACGTGAGTTCTCTGAGATAATGATGACATAATAATTTTTAGTTTGTGCCTGATTTGTATGAAATTCCTTTTCAGGTTACTATTGCTTTGAGGCTCAACTCTGAAACCTGAAATCGTCCTGAACCATATTAGGAATAATTGAAATTTTCACAAATCGTATTATTCATAAAAAAATGAAAAAAATAAAGGCATATTAAATTTAATGTGATATTTTTCTTTCTATTAGCCAAAGTATAATGATAATGTAGGTTAATATTATCGTCTGAGTAATGTTCTGTTCAAAAAAGATGGTTGTGATAGCGACGTGCCGTGTTCCACGCGCGTCTTGCTCCGAGAACGATCGTGACGTCACAACACATACCAAGTTTGCGGGAGGGATAGTATTGGGAAGTGTAGAAAAGGTTACTAAGTTTTTTCAATAAAACAAAATTGTTGTTTAATGGCTAAAAGTTCTAGAATATTATTTTAATCTAAATGACAGTGGTCCGTGTTGGTTAATAAAATAAAAAGAAAAAGGTTGGTAACCACAGAACATCGAAGTTCTTCCTTAACTGGTAACAGTTTTTTATAAAGAAAGTCAAAAGGATTTCCCCTCACAAAGGTGCAATGACCTTCAGCAAAGCTGTCTTGATAACCGAACTTGATTGCATTAACCCCTTTAAGCAATATGTGGTATCTATGTGTGTCAGTATTTCTCTGCCTCGTGCAAAAGTGACGTAGACATTTCATTCAATTCCATACTAGGTTATAAGGCCAGTAACAAGAAATATTGATTATCTAAAAATAAATTTTCAGACGTTGTTTTGACATTTTCATTGATAACAGATAAATATAGAATGCGTGTGTGGTATGATTTTATCTTATAAGTAATTTACAATGTTATATTTTAGTGCAATAAAAACGTCCTGATTATATTTATGTAATTTGTGTAAGTGCAATTTACTCGCAAAATTAATATATGTTCAGAAAACCATTCGAACTACAAATGACTTTTAAGATTTTCTAGAGCCTCGCTTATAGTCATAAGGGTCATAATTTTGAAAACGTTATTAGAACGAATAGGATTATGTACTAGTGTCACGCCACGGAATATCCAGAGAGTTTTTGCAAATAAACTATTTCTGTGTGTCAGCAGGTGGGCAGCGCGTATACAAGATCTTTTTGCTGTATAATTAAGTCAATATCGATTATGTAAAGATAAAGGACATTGTCACACTGAAGCGGCAAACATGTGAGCATCAATAAAAACCTATGTGGGACGTCTATTCATAATCATATTTTATACGAGTCATTGATTTGAATTTTTGGAAGTACGATCCCACTTTAGTTTCCATGAGTATTAAATATCGTGATTAAAAATTTTAATATCTAAATTAACGTCATTTTTATTTCACAGCGTAAAAGTATATTCCGTAATTCTAATTATTTTTTTAGGTATTTAGATTCATAGAAGCAAAGAGGTCATCTAGCTATATTTACCGTTTGCGTTGAAATCAAATATAAAAATATATATATAAGTAAAAATAAAAAATTGCAAGCTTCCTCTCACAATAAACATCAAGGAAAAAACCTATAGTAGTATTAATTGGTTCCAGTGACAGTGTGACAACGACTCAGACTATCGACCGTGGGACCCACACACTATCCACCGTATTCAAATCGCTATCAAACAAAAAAATAACGTTTAATGGAAATGCTTTCCAGTTTTTCCGGTACTGTGAGATCGCAATTCACTTGTAATTTAAAGGAACAAGATTAGAATAATTGTCTAACAAGATGATGCACTTTTATATTCAAATGAGCCTTTGTCCATACGTAAATCGTAATTGTAGTGCTGTTATTACATCTGTTACTTGTTCCACATTTATTGGACCAGTGTTTGAATTATGAGAATTAATTGAATTAATTGTTTTTGTGGTCACGTTTACCTGTGGTTCCTGTACTTCAAATGTTTATGTAAATTGTCAGGTTGTGTTTTGTTTTTGATATTTTCCTGGCCATTGTTCGATATACTTCAATACACTAAATAATTTTGTAAATAAATAAATAAATTTGTCAGATTAACTACTACTACTACCCGCATATACCACCCCTTATAGTACGGAATATATTGAAAGAAGTACCTATCTTGTAATCTAACGATGAACTAAATTTTATGTACAATCAACAGTGATAAGCATGTCGGATTACAGGAGCCGCTGGATTAGACAGGATCCATATTTTCGGGGGTCCATTGTAGGTAGCATTTAAAACATCATAGGAGACCTGCTTAAATTTTGGCCCTAATAACTTTAATGATATCTAGGAAAACTAATGGTGCTATTTTGTTTTCATGGGTTTTTACCGACTTGAAATTAGTTAGTTCAAAAGTTGCTAGAATATATAGCTGTATTCATAGCCATAGTAAAATTAATCCTGATACTTTGAAAGTTCTAAATACATATATTCTATTGTGTAAGGTCAGGATCTCGTTTGTTGGCTCCTACTTGGTCCTGTTTAACTACTCGGTCATAATTGATGATGACAGCTGCAAATATATGTCTCATCACACCGCGTCAATTATCACAAGCTTCAGCATCAATTGATTGATTAAATTTTTAACGGTCGAAATTCAATTCCAATTTAGAATTCGTTTTAAAAACAAAATTAATATTCTTTAGATTGTTTTTAAATTTGTATTGTGAAAACTGGCCACAAAGAAATCTCTGCGTTATATAAAAACATATCGTCTTGTGAATAAAAAACCTGTAATAACTCTACAACGCTAATGATTGCTGGTCGATTTACACTCACCGGTCCTGTATTTCCTGTTCGTATGTTGTTACGCAAAATTCTTGTACTAATATAAAATGCCATCTGTTTTGCTTCATCATGGCCATTGTGATCCGTAAATTAGTTCTTAGATATTCATTTGCTTTGTTTACATTTATTAATTGTGTAATCAGATAATAGTGATGTATTTTCACAAGTTTTTGTAGCGCGTGTGCATGAAAGTAAGACGTGCCGTTGAACAAAGGTTGATTAGATAAGCAATTTTGCTACGGGTCTACAATTAATGTTTTATTTTAATATTTTTAATTTTCTTTTTATCTAGTTTTTAAGAAAATTTAAGTTTACTGGAGAATAGTAGTCATAGGTTAATTTTCGTATGAGCGTCTATTTTAACTTTTTAACCCGTAGGTTCTAATCAAAATGTCTGTTTTCTTGCGACGAGTAAATACTGCGTATAATTAATAATTTACGGAACTTCTATATACTGCGTAGTATTACACCTAATTTGTCAATTGTAATTGTTGAGTAGCTCTACATTCAACAAACACGGTTTACATTACTACGCTGAGGTGGATCTTATCATACATTTTAAAACGATTTCTATTTTGATAAGTGTTTTCAAATGTGCATGGTATTATCTCTATGAATTTACTGAGAAATATAGGTAAATACCCGACTAGAAAAAAATTTAAGTACTAATTAAATGAGAAATTATTCTTTTGTATGACGTATGTCGCGGTTCTTTGTAAAAACCAATAATATGAATTTATTGTACTATGATTTAAATAGAGAAAAAAATAGCCAGGCTTAAGTGGGAGTGGGCTGGTCACGTCGCGCAAATGCTGTTTAACCAATGGGCAAAGATCGTCTCCCACTGGAAGCCGGAAGCCTTCTTCCGGCGTCCAAAACATCCTTATGTTGCGCGCGAAGTTTACCGCGATATAGGTGGTGTGATGATCTCGTCAGATATGCAGAGTGTACGTGGCCAGAAATCGCAAAACGCAAAGAGAGTTTTGAAAAGGAAAGGGCTGGCCTTTGCCGAGCGTTGGAATCGAATATATAATAAAAAAAAATAGAGACAGAAAAGAGTATCGATATGAATTAATGTAGAACTTTGTAGACAACTCCAGAAAACCAAAACTGTAACAACAGGGAGATCTGTTGTATGTTTTGGAATGTATTACTTTGATATTCATCGATACGTCAACGGTTCGATAATCACTATTAAAATTCAATGATACAGCAATCAGCTGCGGTTCTAGATGAATCGAGTAACATCTGTCATTCGATAGTTTTGGATTTACGTATTCTAGATATTATAATGAGAATATTCTATTGCTGTGTTTCAGTAGAATTTTCTATTACTGCATATTATTAGTTATAATTTAAACGGTGCATAATGCCTTGGATGAAGAAGTAGTAATTTGTGAATTCAGCCTTAACGCGAGACAATAATAATATAAGCGTAGTAGTAGATATGAGATTATATATGTCAACCAAATTTTTGCTTTTTCTTCTGCTTAGCCTTTTCCCAAGCTATGTTGAGGTCGGCTTCCAGTCTTACCGGATTCAGCTGAATGCCGTATTTTACATGGAGCGACTGCCTATCTAACCTCCACAGCCCATTTTACCGGGTATATACAGTATCCCAGAGGCAGACTGGTTGACAGAATTGTAATCAAAGATTTGTAGTTTCGACGTATGACAGTCGGCACCAACGACTTAACGTGCTTTCAGGCACGGAGGGGTCTCGGTATGTTTACCAATGGTCACCCATCCACGGACCAACCGCGGTAAGCGCGGCTTAGCCTGTATTATCGGTCACACACACGGCTTAAACTTAACCCTACTCCTCGAAGCTTTATTTTCGGTTTATTTAGTTGGTTATGTAGCTGAAAATGGGCTTGACTTTCAATAGACGCTGTATTATAAAACAATCGTAAATAATGCTATGTGTGAAATCAACCTATCAAGCAATGACGAGATAAAACATAATCATATTGTCTACAGTTAGACATAACTATTCAGTAACATTGTCTAAGACTTACTGAATTAAGGTAGATAATAGTCCACGGTATTCCCCTGAGGACCCGGCGGTCGCGCGATCCGCATTATAATAAATAGCACATAACACTATGATACTTTAAACATCCGTTATACTGAACTCGCTTTGCATATACAAGTGACGAACAAAATAAACAAATAAAGGCATGTTTTATGCAACTAAAAAGTACCTTAATATAGATAAAAGTACCTTAATATGAAACTGAAGCATGTACTAAGATATGATAGCAATAACACAATAATACACTCTTTTGAGGGGATTCCTTTTATTTTACAGCTTTATAAAGTAGGTGATAATCCGTCTAGTGCATCGTCTGAACAAATGTCGTGGGTTTCGTTGCTACACTAGATTTCAAAGTCTTCTGAAGTGTTCATGAGCAGTTGTTTACTTACCAAGCACCTGCTCGTTTGTCACCTATCCCACACATGCTTCAGAATAAAATGTTACCAACGTCACATACATTGCTCTGAACGAAAAGTAAGTAGCAACTTAGTAAATCACTTGTATTATTCAATTAAAGACAATGAAGGTACCACAAACACCCAGACCCGAGAAAATTTAGAAAAGTGTGTTTTTCTACATAGATCCCTCTGGGGTTCACTTGTCGACGTTTGTTTGAGACGAAATTTCGCATATTAGTTTATGTACGGTGAAAATACAATATTATGGTACTTTCGTGCTGGTCTGATAATGGAGCAAGGACTTAGCTGTAGGCAGCACTCTGTAACAAAACGACGCAATCCTATCGTGTTTGGGTTTGTTCGATTTTTCTTTATTAATCCCAGCTGATTTAAAAGCCTGTGTTTAAAAATAATTTTTAGTCAAAACTTATTGTATATTGGCTAAAAAGTATAAGAATATAGTCATATTCGAAATCAGAGCCAGACGCCGGAATTTTATATTATCTTTATTTTTGTAATATCATGATTACATCGCATTTTTTCAATGACCTGTTTGTGTATATTAGGTATAGTATCTATACTTTGTATATTACATGAGTAACAATGACTACATTTTCTTGATAACTAGGATTTATTTTTAATTAATCGGCAAATTTATTACTTTTCTATCCTGCAATGTTGCTGCCACGTCAAAATCATGTAAAACTCAAATAAATTTTGTCAGTTGGATCAAGATTTCGACGCTGATGTCGAACAAGAGAACCTTTTAGCTAAGGATTTAATAAGAAAACATTTACCTTAGTACAGTTACTATATAACTAATACAGTTACTGTATAGTAAGTGTCCAATAATGGGATCTAAACGCCTTTGTCCTGAAGCAAGTCTGTCGGACTGTGGGCGAGGGGCGGAATACCTGTCAATAATTATAATAGCTCCGTTACTAATATTGAATAGATATTGTTTTTCCATTGAATTTAATTTAATTAATATGTATATAATGAGACTAAATTGGGTTCAGATATTTTTTCCAGAAATAGAATCTTGGTAGAAAATGCAAGTGATATTTTAAGTCCTGTGGAGTTTATAGTAACTACTGAGTTCCATTTTTAGGGTAACCTCCGCTTTCCGTCTGTTTGTCCGTCAGTCAGTGAGATGTATCTCATAATTGGTAATAGCTAGAGACTTGAAATTTTCAAAGAGTGTGTATTTCTATGGCCGCTATAATATCAAATAATAAAAATAAATAAAAGGGGGCTCCATAAAGTGGTATGGAACCTTTCACGCGCAAGTCCAACTCGGTTTTTTATGTAAGCTTATTTCTTTGATGTATGTAGTGTCTTATCTTAATATGAGAACATTATGGATGAATCACTTTTTAAGTATTTTTTGTCGATATTACCTGAAATAAGTAGCGTAATTATTATGGCTCCATTATTATTGGCAATCACCGTCCGTGTTATATTCAGAAAATTTTATAACTTTGCGAACCTACCGGAAATTGAACAAGGCACCTCGCTCCGAAGCATCTACTTAAATTTAATAGCTCTATTATGTATAACAAATCCTTTATTAACTGATATATTAAAAGCTGATAATATTATGATAAAAATGTGTTGGACATTGTCTTCAAATGTGATAGATACGTTTATGAGGAGACTTTTATAATATTACTAGCAGTGACACGCGGTTACACCATTGTTTGTAGTTTTCGTTCCCGTAATATTTCTTTTTTCATGACTTTTCGATGTTTTTAAAGTTATTCTGCTATTCGAGGCGGAGACGAATCTAACAAATTTAAAACCATGAAAATCGGTGCAGCTGTTCTCGAGTTATAAGTGTAGTAACATCCCCAACTTTGTTTTATATATTTAGATACGAACTATTCATATACAAATATTTTTTTTGAAGAAATAAGAATCTTTGGTAATTATGAGCGCCAAGTCTCGGACACTTTTGTTACGATATTGCAAATGCGTTAGTATTTCATATATGGCAGGCTGGACGCTGTGTAAACACCTTTTAATTACTGGAGATCCGAAGGTTTTATCGATAAAACGCTTGTCCAACATTACCATATTACCTTTTACCCAAAATAAGTTCGCTAAACATCTCGTACTTTGTTTTAAACATAAAGCCGCGTTGCGGTAGGTTTTGTTTCTGTTTCTATTTACATTATCAATTTGAACATCACAAATTGTAAAGATGTTATTTATAAACAGGTATGTTAATTTAATGATTACCAACGTTTGGAATTGCGTATTTTTTTATGTTTTGTTTATGGGGCACTGCCTTTGACTGTGTGTTTTGTGGTTTGACACACAATACTAATTAACGCATCATAAAGTGTGATTTGTATTTTATATAATAAACATTGCAACTTTATGTTTGATTTTATTGGTTTAGTTTTAAAAATTTTAACATTTTATTTTTTAAATCAAAATCTGTGTTTTAATATAGGTAAGCTTAAAATTTCAAACAGACCGTTTTATGATTATAAATTTAAATAGTTACCTATCAAATGTTTATTTTTGTAGTAAAGACTTGTAAACATGTCATATAATATTGTTATGTCTCTAAAGCACTATCATAAAAATAATATTGAGCCTTAAACTACGTAGGTAGTAGAATTGTATATAAAATTTGACGTTACCTATTGTTTGTAATTATTTTAACAATTGAAAACTGGCGATGCAACGATGTTATGCGCAATGATAATTTTAGCGACTAATAAACGTTGATGAATGAGCTTTTAATGTTTATAGAGTTGATTATTGTATTTAATGTCCAAACCTCATCATAGCCATATATAATAAATTATAAGTCGTTAAAAGATTATCTTGTAGGCTTTTAACATCTTTACGACATTCTGAAGTGTTATTTCATTTATTTTATTGGCGATAATTTTATTGGTTTCAGCGCCTCTGATGTCGGAGTATATTGGTATATTTGTTTTCCGATATTGATTAGAAACGGAATGTTGTTTTAACATTCTTCTCATCTATATCGGTCCAAGCACGATTAAATCACAACGGAATACCAAATGGAACTAAGAAAACTTTGTAGCTTTTATTAGCTTAGTGTGATGATACCCATTGGAAATTATAAAAAAAAAAAGTTTTGTACTGTGATTTTTATTCCGTGTCTGATCGGTCAATAATGTCGTAGGCTCGGTAGACAATGGTCGAGCAATTTGATTCGCTCGGCAAGAGGATTAATTAGCATTCGATTCCAAAGTCAATGAAAAAAACGTAAAACCCCGCCTACGTAACACTTGAAAAGCCATCTTTTGTCATCGCTTGGGGCTGGGGTAGATTACGTCAAGAAGACATCTTAGTAGATACAAGGCGGATCTAATTGTTTTTTTTATGGAAATAACTTACCACCAATTGCGATAGGCCATTCGCACTAAATGCGGAACCTTTAAATTACATACATACCTAATATGTTTTAAAAATGACATGGCCATTAGATGGGTTTTGAAAAATATCCACACGATTTAGACACAAGAATGTATATTTTTATTTGTTTTTCAAATGAATAAGCAATGCAGTGCTTTTCTTACATTTAGCGTTGAAGGCGGCGCCGTCCAATGTCAAACCTCTTTTGTTTCTTTACATTTTGATGTTTTGATAGATGCTTCGTTCAACGATACTAGTGATGTACCAGAAGTGAAGTGTAGCCCTTTATAAATTACCGTAGAGAGATACCATAAAGGTAAGAATTTAGTTAAGTAGCGGTGTGACACGACCTGTAGTTTGATTATTTCCCTCACACCTCAAGTTCTTGCAATATTGCGATTGTGTGGTCGTAAAATAATGAAATAATGCATAAATCAGCGAGACAACGCATACAAGTTAAATTAGCTTTCTCAACTTTATGTTATGGGAAGTTAGTTATATTATATTTGGTTTTAATCATTTTACTATTTTTATATCAAAGTAAAAGTGCCAGCATATTTTTTATTAACATACCATATACCTATACATTATTTGAATATCCCTTAATCTTTTATTATTTATTTCGTCTAATTTAATTTATATCCGCACTTGTCCGTAGAGTTAGTTAATTGTTTTATATTTTTTCTATAAAACATTTTATTTTCATAAGAATTTAAATGTGTCTTGTACATTGCACCATTTCAGGAATGCCTTTCTATCGAAGTACCCAAGTTACTGTAACTCAACACTTTACAAAAAGCACATTCAATCTTTTTTTAAGTTCTAGCTGATTCAGTCATATCCTTGTTCAACTATAAGGTATTCTACATAATTTCATGAATTAGATAGTTTTACGTTTGTGTTGTCACTTTCAGACATGTTAAATGATAAAGCAAATATGTACTATTAGATAGGCAGTATTAAATGACGATCCCGTTTTGTCGTTTTGAAAAATTTGCAATATCTAATAAATTCGTTAAATAGCATTTTGAAATATGTCTGTGGTGTATAAAGAATTCATTACAGTCGATTTACGAAGATTCTGAAGCACCAGAATATAATAGCCGAAGCTTTTATTTTTCAGAACTAATTTGCTCACAGAAGTGTCCCGTCATCAGAATAGTAGCTGAGTATCATTTCATGATTTTGGTTATCATAATTCTTGGGAAACTTAATCCACCACTGAGCCTCTGTGACTTAGGCTGCTGTCTTGCTAATTATAACATTGGTAAGCAAATACATGTGTTAATAGAAAACTTAAGTAAATAGGGAATTGAGGTTCTTTACATTTTACAGATTAAAGTTATTGAATAGGACTCTCAACCTTTACAAATTATAAGAAAGAATCCTACCTTTCATTGTGTCGCATGCATATTATTGGGTACATAGGTACAATTATATGCATGCGACACAATATCTAAAGGTAGGATTATTCTTCCAAAATGGTGTCTATTCACCCCCCAATCATATTTATTCATCCCAGTTTACACGTACGCAGAAGGTAGTTAAATTTATTTACTACATAACGCTCAAGAACCATATAAAAGACACGAATAATATGAAAGACACGAAGGTATTGTGTAAAGTCCGGTGAAGCAGTCAAAGCCTGCGCTCAGGCTAACTGCAGTAGACCTCTTCCAAAAAAAAAAAGAAGGTATTGTGTACTTTATTCTCGCCTACCAAGGAAGGATTTAAATATTTATCGCGCGTATCTTGTATGTATTTTTCTATATTTCTGTTTGTAAATTTTTCTATATTCAAAAAAAAAAGTAGAAAAAAAGTAAGTGAAATTGCTTGAAAAAAAAAATGCATCCGCAATTATGCGCATAAATTTTAAGACGTTAAATTTTAAGTACGGTATTAAAATAAAGGATTTTATAAATTGTCGACAAAAATATATACAACTTGTATGTTTAAATTAAATTTGGAACTTTTTTTTATAAAAAGTCGGCAGATCTTAATCGTTCAGTCTTGTTTTTTATGCCTTTTACTACTACAACTTGTTATAGTAATGCTTTCACAGCCTATTTGGCGGTGAGGAACCTGACGTAAGGCACTTGCATAGCTCATGCATGTTAGAAATCAATCGTAACGATCGTAAAGAGATATAAACAAAAGCTTACATTTGAATATTTATGACTTTTGTCGAGATAGTAATTATTACGTGTACAGTTATATAATTATGTTAGTTCCTTCTACAAGCTTAATGCCCTTTGTAAATCGACTTGCAATAAAATAATACGCACAAGTCATAAAATTAAACCTTTGTGGCACGTCCACAAAGGTATTTCGAAGGCTTTTTATTGTTATAATGTAAGCAAATTTAAAGAAGCACTGAACTTAAGTATAGTATACCTACTGAAATATGTGACAGTGGCATATGGTTCTGGATATCAGATAACTAAGCATTTCACGTCATAAAATAAAAATATGTAGTTATGTCTGAAATATAAAAAAAAATGCGTGAGAAAAAAGTCTTAAAGAATACAATTACACAAAAAATTAATTAAACATTTATTCATATTCATTAATATCATTTGACAGAATCAAAATAAGAAAAAAATATTTTGTATAATAATGAGTACATAACGCTGGTATACAAAATAATAAAAAGTCCTTCATCATCAACCAGAGTATGGTGTACAAACTCTACCGACATTACAAAGGTTTCCGCAACATCTTCTTAACCCTAAAATGCATCATGAACTCATATTTCGTTCATATTTTTTCGCTAATCGCTCATCATTAGACACGAATCTCAACGTTATCTTCCTTCAATCTCTAAAACAGTATCAAGAATATAATACAAAAGACTTCACGAATAAAACATGAGATTCTTTGTAATGATGTGATTGAACTGTCACATCATTATGACTGGCCCGACCCATGTCAACGAATTAATTTGACGATATAATGACAACGTTAAATGGTACAATAAATTTAATTGCAACTGTTTGGGGTTATTAATTTTAATATGATATGCAATTAAATTAATTGGGCCGATCTGTGTGAGGTGGCATTAAGATATGTTTTAGTGTATGAGCAAATTTTTATTTTACGTTTATGACTTTCTGAATTTTATGTTTTTAATTTTTTATGGATATATAACCTACATGAGTCCATACACGGGTAATAAGTAAACAAAATTTTAATTATAACCCTTATCTAAAATTTTATAACAAGTAGGTAAATTTAAATGATAACCTGAAATCAATTCTCGACAGAATACTGTCTGTGTATGTGTGAGATAAGAAAGCATCTATTTATAATTTTCGAGTTTGCGGTATTGAGTAGGTAAAGAATTTTAAGCACATTAGATACTTTGTACACGATGTGGTTACGTGCTATCACTGCCCACACCACTGTTAATGAAGACATCGCTTCAACATGCATTTCCTTGTAAACACAGCGCCCACAAATACTTTTTCGTCTATTTGTTAAATCAATTTCGATATCGCAATATACCGTAATGTCCGCTATATGTGCGAGGTAAGATGTATCGGCACAGAACTCTTTAGGGCTGTTTCCAACACCAGATATTTTTTATTTGAGAAATATAATTGACATCTGACACATAATGTTTGGAAGAACTGTCGAAAATTCAAAATAATTCTTCGGATAAATTTTCTTGCGTGAGAAAGGTCAGCCCTATCAATCCTAGAGTTGTTCAAACAAATTATTCAGAATCCGAAATACTTCTCAAAAGATTGATTAAATTAATTTTGCTTTTCACTTAAGTCCCATTTACCTGTATATATCAATTAACAATAACAGCTTCCGTAATGTAAGCGGAGAAATTAAAGTAAAAGTTAACGACCACTTATCGTCCAAATAAATCTTTGTTTGTGTACTACACTACTAATCTTTAAAGGCTGCTATAAATCTAGGCAAACATAATTGTTGAGCGTCTGATGTACGCGGCATCACCACATAATGATATGCAGAAGGTTTACAAACACTCCATCCTTAAAGATCGTAACAAAATCAAGTATAGAGTATCAGGATCATATACAGGCAACTGTGGACACTAATTCTGATAGGAAAATTGTAGCGAGACGTCGACTGTGTTTTGTCAATGTGTGCGCATATAATCGCAAGTGACTTAGGCTAAGTGAACCTGCTGTTTTAACTTGCTATGGCACGATGCTGGGAACACTCCGATACTCGCCCCGCCCACGTGCTCTATGGAAATCAGTAGGTCACTAGGAGCTACTTAACGCGATGTGGTTACACTAGATTCGGGCTTTGATTCATACACGTTGTGGGCGATCCACGCAAGGTCGATGTACTCGAAATTTGCGGTACCATTATTTGCATATCCACGGGTCAGACGAGAGAGAAAAAATGACACCGATAGTTAGATTTGTAGTGGTGCAAAATTGGTATCAAGGTTACAGACTCTCTCCTGCCTTTACTGGGTAAGTGTAACGCCTAAAATCAACTTATGATAAATTGTTCATTGTAAGTGAGATAAGTGTCGTGTGTTTGAGTGGTTTCCTGTGTCGGAGTGAAAGCTCGGTGGGTGCAAGGATTTGTGAATTGATGACACTGGGCGCGCGACTGATGGCTAACGGTCCTTTGAGTGCCTGTACCTTTTACAGCTCTGACGAATTTGCTTACCACATTTTCTTTATAAGTTGCATTGTGATTATTTTTATTTTTGTAAATACATTAATAACGAGCAATTGTGAGAGGAAATTTATAAAAAAAAACACGTAAGCTAAATAAACATCCAAGAGTATGTTGAAACAAGTATATATTTAAAACATTAAGATTTCAAGAAATAGACTCGTTAAGTTTCATCATTCTGCAGAAGGCATTTATTAAGAACGTGAACATGGGTCATACCCACTTATTTACAAGTTAATTATTGCAAGTCGACAATATCGAAAACTGGTAGTGACGCTTTTCCCACCTAATAAGGCGAAACAGAATTCCATTTACACAATTAGTCTCATTACAGACGCTAATTCGTTCGAAGGGGACAAGTAAGCTCAGCTTGAGGATTATTACGCAGAGGAAATCATTTCTGCATACCGATGTGCAATAATTATAATCATTATTATCATTATTGCTGGGTTTTCGTGACACGCCTTAATAGTACGTGTGCCGATAGCAATTTACGTTTCGCATGCAATTCCTATAAAAATATTATTTGTGTTTTTTTTTATATATTATTTTGGGTTTATAATGTATAAGTTATAACATATTATATGACGTATATATCATGAAAGTTGTATTAGGTTAATGTGTCAAATCCTAAACGAAAGAATCACACGCAATCAATATTATTCTGCTTATGTTACCTTGCTTCCCATACTCTTAAAGCTCTTGCATTAATTATCCACACCATCTGCACATATTTTTGTGATCTAAAAGATCTATGACGTAATTATAATTCAATAAAGGGCTCAACACTATAACAAAAGAATTACGCACCAATAAATTAATCTCACTTTCAATACAAGGCCGATTCGACACCCACTGAAAGCCTACGCTAATATCTTTAATATAAATAAAACAATTATTAAACGACGTTAATAAATAGTAAGAAAGTTTGGCATACTTATAAGAGATAAATAAAAAATAGAACCCGATTAAATTAAGATTGTACTAGTAAGCTTGAATGATTTTCTAGGTTAGGTTCAGACTGCAATATGCGAAATCTAGCGGTGTATGAAAACCGGTGTGAGAGAGTGTGATTGTGTTTTAGATCTTTATTTACTCGTTTTTTGGGATGTAATAATTATTCTTTTTATAATAGCTTTTTTTTATTTAAAGGTTAAAATGTTGTTGATGATAAAAAATAAACTTAATTTGTAACATAATTCGTAGGTAACCGTAGGTCACTTGTGGTATAGTTGCTTGCTGAAATATTTACAGGTTTCTGTTTTTGTAATAAAATCATACAATATAAAGAATTATACAGAAATATTTAACCACGTTTTTAGACTTACGTCTGCTAATAAAAATCTGAAAATTATTAGCCTTGACAAACTTCATGGTCGAGTGGCGTACATTCACGGTTTTCAAGAGCTCGCTAGTTCTGAAGTCCGGTGTTTGGTCCCAGGACGGATCAATATAGAAAACTACTTCTCCACATTGTCTCGGGTCTGGGTGTTTATGGTACCTTAGTTGTCTCAGATTCCATAACACAACTGATTTACCTACTTAGTTTGGGTTCAGCGCAATGTTTGTGAAATTGCCCATATTTAGTTTCCATCGAAAAGATCTGATGTATTTATATTATATACGGTGTACAATAAAAAATATTCTATTATAAATATATATTTTTTTTTAAATAACTTTTGTGTGAGAATGATTCTTTGGCCTACAATTATTTAGGCCTATTATTTTATATTTACAACAAACTCTAGCTTTCAATCTCAACCTACCCCAATTCGAAACACCATTATTAGCGTGTGTTGTGTAGGATTTTCGACTAGACAGCGTGGGCGGTTACTCGTGAAAGTGCTTTGTGATTGACTGCTCCAATGTTGCAAGTATGCGTGCCTGACATATGAATTAAATGCTCAGATATAACTATTGTTATGTATGACTGAGACTTCGGTATTTTGTTGATCCGTTTAGAATTCAAACTTACGTTCTGTGATGTCATTATTCTGGAGAAACTTGATATATTATTCTTAAATGTCGATCGCGATGGTGCTTCTCATTAGGTAGCTGACGGTTGTAACTACATGTACACCTTTATATTTAACGACAAGTTAAGATATAATCTAAAAATCCAAGGGGCCATGATTTTCTATTAAAGAAATTTTAAAATCACATAAGTATGACGTGCTGGAACTCGTAGCAGATACCAAAAACCAACGAAGATTCGCGCTGAGCCACTCGATATTATGTTTTGGGTTTTCAATAAATACTAACTACTGACATACAATGTACACATGGTAACTGACTCTTAAACACTAATGTGTTTACTATCAAAACAAATTACTATTGAATAACTGACATCGAAACCACAGGTACTTAAGTGTGGTTTTTACAAAATCTTTGCACGAATTGTCGTACTGTGAATCATGAGTAAATAATATTCGGTAACCAAAAAGTTTGCTTATGTAATAAAGAAAACCTATGTTAACGCTGTACTATAAAGAAATAAAGTCAATTTAAATTTTGTTGTTCGTAGAAGGTCTTTAACTTAGAAGCACTTGGGTATTTAATAAGTTTGTTCGGGAGAAGCCTATAAAAAATCTTGTGATTTAGGAAAAGCCAGTCCAGCCAGGATCAGGTAAAGATAAATGTGAAGTCATGTTTGCGCAGATTTGTCTTAAAATATATTAAGTACTATGAATAACTATGAAAGCAGCTTCACAATAAGCACCAAAAGGCAAATGGGTGGAGTCAAATTGGCCCACTGCTGGGCAAAGGCTCTTCTCAGATAAAGAGAAAGAACGAGCATTGATCCACGCTTGCTCATTGCGATTGGGATTTTAGATACCAATTTTCGGAATTCAGGTTTCGTCACGATTTTTCCTCCACCGATTGTCAATGATGTCTTAGAATAAATAAAGAAAGTACATAAAATCTTTTTGAAAAATCTTATGAGGAAAATACTTTCTTAGATTAAAATAAAGAAGCCAGTTCATTATTTTCATATGAACAAGAGTCCAATTAACCGTGCTGTGAGAGGCTACTACGAAAAATGCAAATAAACCCGATCTCCTTTCAAGAGCCCAAAAGTCATAAATCATAACAAAATGAATTAGCCCCCAACAGTTTCGTACCTTCGAAATTAATAAGAAAAACGTGTTGAATCCTAATAAAAGCTCACAAATAAAGACAACGGTAGCATTGTTACGTATCATTGTGAAATATCGATAACTGTTATATTTACCAAATTGGAAATACTGACTCATTGTTGAACGAAACAGGTGGAATTTTGTATCACATCAAGTATGTTAATGTAAAAGAATAACAAATTAATAGATATGAAGAAATATTTTTGGTCGGAAGACAGAAAATTATGGAATGAAATAGAGAAATCTATTGCTAAAATAATTGATTAAAGATACATAAAATAATGTAACAAGGGTTGCTGCAGATGTCGCGTAAAAACATACAAAAAAACGTACCGTTGAATTACGAACCCTTAAGCACCCTTTTAAAGTCGGTTAAAAATGGGCATTAACTAGATTAACAATTAAGTACTAGGCTATCCTGGTCCGATGCAAAGTTGATAGCAACGTTTATTGTTTATTAAAATTTTGTACAAATGGCCAACACTTTTCACTGTCCCACTTACATAAAAAATATCTAAAAGGTCCTTTTACTTGACTGAAATTTTATTTTAACTTTGTATGGAAGTTAAGCATTGCTAAATATGTTACTGTATCTTAAAAAAAAATAAAAAAAAATCACGTTTCATATTATTAAATAGCAATAGGTATAAAGTGTTAAATTGCATTTTAATATGCCTTTAATTGTTTAGGAACGGACCAATAGCGTTGCTTCAATCCATATTGACAGGCGGATAAATTGTAGGATGGGTGTAAACTATGATGGAAATAATGAGTGTTCACGATTTTTAATAGAATCGTTTATTATAAATAATGACTAGAAAATCAAGAATAAAATATAATAATAATTTATAAATTAAATAAGTGTCATACCCGGTTTAGATATATGAGACTTATTTAATTAAAAAATCTTGTCCATTACACTAAAGAATATCATTTAATCTTGCCTTATATCTAATTCATTTAGGGGTGATTTTTCCAGTTTAAAATTCTGAGGAATTATTTTGAATTCTTGACAGTACTTCCACTACAAAATCTGTCAGGTGTCAATTTTATTCCACAAATAAAAAATATCTGGCGTTGAAAAAATCCACCATTAAAATAACAATGTTGCTCGAATCTTTGTCGTACATAATATTTCATTATAAAATGAGACAAGTATAGGTTCGTGTTATCCGTTCTTCTTGTCGGTTTTGCAATTTTTATTTAATCAGGAACCCAATGATTGACAATCTAAGATATTTACTATATCCCTGAGAAAAAATATTATAACATAGCTTTTAATGAAATATTAAATGTATTAATTATTTTATAATGAACATCAAAATTGCTGATATTATAGCCCCTATAATATCAGCAACAGTGATAAAACCCGTCATATCAAGTTACCTACGAAACGGTTTCCCAATCAATTATATAGGATCGAAGTTTGGCTTAGCAATTATAATCGTCTAATTATTCATTTAGTCTTAGATATACGTCATATCCGCACCGTTTAAACTTTGGTGCTACCTTAAAAGGTTAATAAAATAATGTCGGTACTTCCTCGTTTAAAACATTTACGTTCGATTATCGAAATATCTAATCTACTACACTAATTAGTGAATATTGACGTTGGCTACAACAGCTGTACTTACCTAGTTACCGTGTTCTTATCAATCATTACGACATAATTATACTAGATTAAAAGTATGACGTATTATTCGTATGTAGGTGTAGGTATGTTACGCAAAAACTATAAAGGAGTTTTATTAATGTGACATCCTTTTTCTGATCCTGCTCCAAATCCTTAATATTATTATTATAATCTAAATTATTATAATTAAAATCAAAATTACATTTCCTTACTTTTTGTGGGCGCATTAAGTCCGGTTGTTCATTATTTGTAAGTATCCGTAACCGCCTTAATTTTATAATATAGGTACGTAATCAAAATCAATTTTGATTAAAAAGTTTTGTGTTTTATAAATCGATATGTTATTAAACGCCAACGCAGGTGTATCGCGTGCAAAAATATTATAACTTTTACTAATTTCCATATATCGGCAATTTAACCGGTAATATTGACCACAACTTGTCTAATAATGAGTTACATAAACACGTCATTTGACACTGCGGTTTAGGGTTATCAAAAAATAATAAGATTAGCAGTGGGGGCCAACAAATATCCATTTTGCCTAATGAGATAAACGTTTAATCAGAAATGGGAAAACATACGTAATTAAATTTAAGTCTAGGGAATACCTAAAAAGAGAAGGAAAAAACATAAATGCATAATATTTATAAAACACAAAATTGATTAAATATTTTCTATTAAAAATATTGCTAATTATAATAATCATGACCAAAAACATTATAACGGTCGATATGGAAATTTGACAACCCTGACTTTATCCGAGGTCACTCAAAACATATGACTCACGGCGTATAACGAAATTTAGATGACGTTTATGTATTACGTCATCAGTCTTGACAGATAAATCCTCGAGGGTTTACTCACCTCCATGTGGGGGACATTATTATAATACACACCGTCCAAATTTAGTTTCTATGAAAAACACATTCCTATCATATCTTTCGTATGATTTTGTAAATGACTACACGGATTAAGTGATTAATATGTGAAGATATTGTGTAATGCGGATAGTCGTAATGATTATACGTTTGTAATGTGATATATTATGTTACCAATTATGTAAAATTTTGCGAAATATCACTAAAAACTCTTCCTTAAAGCAACTTTAGCGAACAGTTTAATTTAAGTCGCTTTAGGACTGTTTCGGGCCTTTAAATTCAGCCTTCTTCATACGTACCTACTTTTATTCGTTTCCAAGCCATAAAATAAAAATAAGTACTTACCTATTACAGAACTGATAATTTTGATAAGCTGTTTCGAGAATATTACCTACGTTATATTAAAAAAAATAAGTATGAAGGAAAATATACAAAATATTAACATTTTATACATTTATAATTTTATTTAATTATATAATTAAAAAGCAGTTAATAATTTAGAAACCAAATAATAAAGTACATCATTTCACTTCAGCACAAAATAATATCTGTGAATAAAAAATACGTCTTTTGCCCTTAAAGTAACTCACGTACATACCTAATTTCCATTTTACAATAAGTATTTAATTTTGATCCTTGATCGATACCATCATACAAGTGGTATTAACCAAGGATCAAAATGAAATCTGCTAATTATTTCTGAGGTTTACACGATTTTTTCACATTTAAATTAAACTAAGTCTTATGTAAGTCTAAGTAATTCAAAGTGAGTTCACCTTTATAAAAGGAAGAAAAGTTTCTTGAGTAACTTGGCCTTCCGACTGCTATCATCATCTACCCACTCTTATCTGTCAATGAATCAGTGGCGCTTGTCCAAAATAGGAAATCTTACAAAACTTTGCAAATTATTTGCAAACTTACGCATAGCAATGACATGTCAAATATGATGTATACTACGATAGTTGCAAATTCCACCAAAATGCTAAGACAATTGAGTTAAAGAATGTGCAATTAAGGAAAAGAACGGTAAAAGCAGTAGGCAGTCAGTAAGTCGTCAAAAGGGAAACACAAAATTTTGATGATATATAATACTTTTAGTCCGGTTAAATGTTTCATCCCCTTGAATAAACCTTATACGTAAATTACTTAGAATAAAATTAGTTTAAGTTTTAATAATAATATTTATTTAAGTGATAGAATGCTTCATGTCTATAAATTGACACAGGATTGAATTCGCAACAGAATTGATTCGAATTGAGGCTGGAAAAAATTAGCTCCTATCTCATTTGTCGCGATAACCGTGGTCGAGTGGAGCACACAAGTTTTCAAGGACTCGCCAGCTGTGAGGTCCCGGGTTCGATCCCCGGACAGGTCAAAGTAGAAAACCACTTTTCTATATTTTCTCGGATCTGGGTATCTGGTACCTTTGTTGAATCTGATTGAACACAAGTGCTTTAGTTGCTTACTTTGGGTTCAGAGCAATGTACTAAGGATACATATTTTATATTTGTAAAACTTGAATAAACAATCTAGGTGGACAAGAGGACTTAATCTTAGCACAACTGAGTGTATGCTTAAACTTCGGTCTCTACTAAACTGTTTAGTCTTTAAAAGAACGACAGTTAGAAAGCCTAAATTCCTCATATTCATATTTTGCTTGAAGTTACGAGTTTCTTTCAAAGTAGCTAATGGACGGTGGCCTAAAATGAGCCCGTTTGTATAGGTTTACCTAAAAGTAGGTTTTGTATTTACATGTAAATACCATGTATGCTTTGGGATGTTCCCTAAACACGGATAAACGTATTCATTTTACCTTACTGCTTAAGAAAATTACTAGTTTTGTATCAGCAATATAAAAAGTAAAAAAAAGTTTACGATGCTGAAACTAAGCGCTATATAAATGTATGTTACTTATCTACGAGTAAGAGCTGTAGGTACCTGTTGTATCGTTCCGTTTTATCAATATTATCCTGAATTCTTTTTTGTAGAGTTAATTAACGAATATCAAATATTGCCATATAAGGCAAAACGCATATATAATACTTAAAATGAAATAGGATGCTGATAAATTAAAATAAATTCAGTCGCCGACTGATTATGGAAAACTTTATATAGGTATATTATTGACTAGCTGTCCCCCGCGACTTTGTTCGCGTGTTTTAGTTTCAACGGTTTTTCATTTTTGCAACATTTTTCATTTATTCTCCGCTCCTATTGGTCGTAGTGTGATGTTATATAGCCTATAGCCTTCCTCAATAAACGGACTATCCAATACAAAAAGATTTTTTCAATTCGAACCAGTAGTTCCTGAGATTAGCGCGTTCAAACAAACAAACAAACTCTTCAGCTTTATAATATTAAGTATAGATTCTAACTTAGTAATGTAGTGATATTTACCTAATTTACAGTTTTATTTGTTAATTTGTAAAAAGTGAGACTTGTCCAATACACACATACCTATAGGTAATTTGCAACACCTTATAATGTATATGAATAATAATTGTTCAAATATAAAAAGTTCTGTAAAGGAATTTACAAAAATAAACGGCTACAGAAACAAAAAACATCGTACTGTAGTTGGTACCTATATGTGAATAGTTAGTACCTGTGAGGAATTATTCTGTTTTCCTGTTATTATGATTATAAAATATGGCCGGGATCGAAACATGTGCAATCCGAAAAATAACGAACAAATTAAGTAACTGTATAATTAAAATGTTTTGATTACCTGATTCTATTTTATTGTTAGTAACCCGTTTTATTCAGTGGTAACTCTTCAATTTAAAATTATTACCAAAAAATCATCACTAGAGCTGGTTGTTTTGCAAAGGGTACCTAGCACCTTTTTGAAATCCTAAAGTCAAAGAATTTCATTGCCGTTCTTTACATTGATAAACCATTTAGTAAAATGGATGTAAGACATATTTTAGTGTTTTTATCACCTATAAGCTCTTCATATAACTCCAAACGGTACGTAATATCAAAAGAGAATTTCTGCAATTCATATTATCGTTTAATAATGTCTTAATCTATACTAATATATAAAGCTAAAGAGTTTGTTTGTTTGTTTCTTTTAACGCGCTCATCTCAGGAACTACTGGTCCGATTTGAAAAATTATTTCAGTGTTAGATAGCCCATTTATTGAGGAAGGCTATAAGCTCTATAACATTACTCTGCGACCAAAAGGAGCGGAGCATAAATGAAAAATTTTGCAATAATGAAAAACCGTTGAAACTAAAACATGTGGACAAAGTCGCGGGGGACAGCTAGTTCTACATATGTCTACAACACATTCTGTTATGTATTATTGACCCGCCTCTAAACTGCGTTAAATGAGAGGTAATAGTTCAGGATAATGGCCTCTAAACACGGCTTGCAGCTGTAAAACTTTATCTATATTAGCCAGCGGCCCACACAATACTAACTTTCTTAGCACATCAGCATTATGTTGACACTTGATCTTCGTCTGTGTAGGCTTTAATATTTTCGTATTGACGCAATTAAATTGAACCTAGAGTGCCTGCGGTCCCGCTTGCAATAAAAAATAAGACACACTAGAATGTCGTAGTCGATAAGCGCTTAATTTAAGAAAATACGGTACTAAATGTACTATGTACGTTTAAGTAATTATTATGAAATATATTATATACCATAAAAAGAACAATGTATTTTATAAGACGTAATTTATCTCTAGAAAGGCCAGATTGTTAGCTCACCAATCTCAATGCAACAATTTGGTTACAAGAATATTATTGGCTACTGAGTTTACGTTTTCTACCATAAAATTTTCAAACGTACTTTTTTTTTTATAAAACAACTCCCACACTAAGGAATTTAATCCTTGTGACGCGGGGGGTTCACAATCATTCAAATCACATGCACAAAGAACAGCCAGACTTGGCACAAGCATCTGTGGATCACACAAATGCTTGTCCCATGCGGGGATCGAACCCACGGCACCTCGCGCACAGTGGTAATTGGCGTGGCGACCTATACCACTCGGCTATCCGTACAGTCATCACTTTATCCTAGAACGATGTATTTTAATATAGCATAAAATGCAAAGGATACTAAAAAAGTTTCACTTTAACACTCAATGAACATTTCAAACCTTATAATTTGTACGTTACATTAAACTGTAAAAATGTCGTAACATACATTATTTTGATACTCTGAAGATAATACGTGTACAGGACATTTCGCAAAGAACATGAAATGCAATATCATAGTGTGATATCGGGTCTATTACTCGGCTTGCAGATTTACAGCCGGTTTACCCGCGTAAACTTAGTTGACGTTTACAACTAGTCCCTTCTGACAAACTTTGGGCTCGAAGAACTACGAAAACTATGTCCTTTTACATGATCTTTGCATTCTGTAGACACTATACTTATAATGTATATATGTAAATAAATGTACCTATAAAGTCTAGATTATTAGTGTCGGTCACTTTTAAGTGTGTGGTTTATGGTAGCCGGTATAGTACAAAAGTTCTACGAAACCTCTTAATCTTGCGGCTATGTAGCTGCAACGATGACCTTTTGGTCATTATAATCGTCAGTTCAGACGTATGACTTTGATTTGATAAAAGACTACTATGTATACTACAAAGATAAAAAGAAAAAATAAGTAGGAGAATTTCATAAAAATGCCAACAATAATTAATTTGAAGAAGAGCACAGGCGTACAAAAATAATCATTAAAAAAGGATTTTTAATATGATAACTTTATTTTTGGGGCAGCCATGACAGTAGTGTTTGACATAAAGTTTGACGACTTGTTTTTTTCTTCGCAGATATTACAAAGACACATCAATTAAATGTCATTGTCAGTATGTCTTGTCGCATATATCTGATCCACCATATTTATTTTTTGTTGCTCTTTGATAGAATTAATTTTAATGTACTTAGGTACATTAAAACGAAGTTAAAGTATAAAATGAGGAAAATATTTAGCCTAAGGGACCGGCTATTTCTGCATATTTCAGCTTAGCGTAGGTATTAGGTAATGCTAATTTCAGTAAAAACGTTTAAAAAAATTTAATAATAAAGTCATCTTAGATTCACCCGCTTTTTCTCTAGCCCCAAAGTACGCCTTCTAGAGAGTACTTTGCTTTTTGTGAATATTGAATTATTGTGATAAAATCTACATTTCAAGTTGGTGAAAATCCTATCTACTACGCCAGCTAGATAATATTTATTATTAAATAATATTGCTTCTGACAAATATAGTAGGAGTGGGTATGACGAAATAATGTTAATTTTGTCAGAATCAAACTGAATCGATGCAAAATAATGCAAATTAAATATTAAGCTTTGTTTATACTTTCATCTTTATTTGAAAGTTTTGACCCTCGGTCAAAGATATAAATCTAATGTCATTATAATGCAAATATAAGAAACGGCATCATGGAAAAATATACTGCTATCGTTACTGTTACAAATTAAACCAAAATAATACCCATAATGAGACTTCCAGAAAACTAACTAATTTATGATTAATCGTTTAAAATATTGGGTTTTTTATTATACAGAGTGAGGAAAATAATACTACCACTTAATTTTCGTAAAATCCCAATGATCAAAAAATAACATCACTAATAATGTTCAAGTTGCCTACATCATTATTTTGAAAGCGTTCGTTTAAATGAAATAGGTAGGTATTTGACGATATTGTTTTGTTTAATAATGTATTTAGGTTAAAATTAAGTTTAATTAGGTTTTTCGAACTCTTAGCCCGTTTTCACACGAGGTGACGCAAGTCTCGATACCCATCGATACCTAACGACTATAGTCTCTAAGCAACTACCGCAATACAAACCATAGAGGTTACATAGGCACGCGTCGTTGGAGGCTAAAGTATTAGTGATCTTCTTCTGTTTATCCTTTTCCCAAGCTATGTTGGGGTCGGCTTCCAGTCTTACCCGTTTCAGCTTAATGCTGCATTTTATATGGAGTAAATGCCTATTTGACCTCCACAACCCATTTTACTGGGTAACACAGTATAGTATCCCTTGGTAAGACTGGTTGTCAGTCGACTTAACGACTGAGAAAGATCAACATAGTTGATAGTCAAGACCAACGGCTTCACGTGCTTTCCAATGGGGGATCTCGGTATGTTTACAAATGATCACCCATCCACGGACCAACCGTGGTTAGTGCGGCAATACTTAGCCACGAGCCATGAGAGAAGGGCCTTAGTGATAGGTGTGGAAATTGCTTTGTGTGTTTTATTAGTTTTTCTAGCTTCTACTAACTTCACTTTCTGATTGCGGATATCAAAAGAAAGATTATCTCCGTGTAATTATCATTTAAAACTTTCAGGATATACTAAACAGCTATTTTACCATAGTTTGACGTAATCAAAGCTTATGCAAAATTATAGTGTCACAAAGGTAGCATTTTTCTTAGAAGATGGTCGTTACGTTATTTCAATACATATAAACATAATTTGAAAGGCACAGAGCTTCAAAAGTTCAAACTGAAAACTTAATAATTTACTAAGCAGACCTAACATATCTCTAGCTACGCTATACAATGTTGGTAGGCAGAGTGCCGGCAATGGAGAGTCCCATTTATTTTCATTGCGTCTCTCGGTATGCGCGATTGTATGCGTTTTATGTAACTCGGCGAATGCTCGACGTCATTCATGCGACGTTTATTGAATGAAGGGAAGCAGCAAAGAGCGATTCGATTTGTTCGAACGAATGAATGGACTATAACTCGAGGTTTGAGTATGTGCTGGAGATGTTGGTAGTGTGTTTCGATGAGTACAAGTGTGTTAAATGATTAAAGAGGTGTTGATTGCTTCAAGAAATGCTTTGATTATTTATATGTTCAGAATTCACACCAGTGATTTCTCTTTAAAGTAGGTAAAACAAATGCCGTATTTAAAGACCGTATCAAAGTCTTTTGCAATCAAATGCCTTTTAAAGGTATGAATTTCTGCTTTTGTTTTTTAACTGTCCTAACAATAAGTAAAGTTAACATGCCTAATCCATTTGATTGTAACATTATATGTTGTTTTACTCCGTTTCCTTCCACGCATTCCCTTAAATTATTTCTTTACTTAGCACTTAATTTAACGGTTATAACAGCACTTAATATGTCCACATTTGGTAGCTTATTGCAGACAGTTACTTGCAGATGGACGGCGCTACCGAGGCCCACGCCCACTGCGCATGCGCAAGTCATGTGTAAAGGGCGACTGTAACTGTGATTATTTAAACATAGACATATTTTACTAGCTTTATTGTTGTATTTTTATATCTTTCAGGGGTATTTAGGATATAATTTTATGTGTTTTTGCTTGACTTTCACCTAGGTATAATGTCAATAGGAGTGTCTTGAAATAGAATGATCTCGAATAGAGCGAATTAAATTATACCTAGTTTAGTGAATGTCTTATGTTGGGGATGGCTTCCAGTCTTACCGGATTCAGCTGAATACCGTATTTTAGCGACTGCCTATCTGACCTCCACAACCCATTTTACTGGGTAACACAGTATCCCAGGGTAAGACTGGTTGTCAGAATTATAATGACTTAACGACAACCAAAGATTAACGTATGTCAGTCGAACCAACGGCTTTACGCGCTTTCCGAGGCACGGAGGGGTCTCGGTATGTTAACAAATGGTCATCCATCTACGGACCAACCACGGCGAGTCACCTAGTTTAGTGAATGTAAAGTATATATACGTGAACAGTTAGCAATTTATTAAATATATGAGTTATAGATAAATTCGGTATTAAATAAACTTTTAAAGAAAAATGTACAGAAGTCCCAGACCACTAACATTATTTCACATACCTAATTTTTTGCGAATATTGACGGTTTACTCACGTGCATTCTCGGGATCGCCCGACTAGTTTCAGACTCAATAAGAGTCCTTAATTGTGAGCTGACGCGGCAGCGGCAGAGTCGCGAGTCGAACTGGTAAACTGTAAATAATAATAATATTTATTTATAATAATAAATATTTCTAAACAATTATTCATACGCCTAACGAAAGTTATTATACATTATTACTGTTTTCACATAGACATTTATCCTACTAAGATAATAAAAATCTATTAGTATTTACAGCTACAATAAAAGAAACCTCGACTATCTCAAAATCTTAAGGGGCAGTTATCTTATCAGCGTCATATTCATTTGTTTGCACATACTTGCATTACCTCATAGGAGTGCCTTAGTGCAGTGCTGCGAGGACTTCCCCTTAAGATCCATTTTAAAAGTATACTGATAAAATCTATTTGTACAACTAATCATTATCAAGGTTAATCGTTACATCAAAGTAGTCCGATTTCAATCGAAGAGGATAATGAATGGATTGACGTTTAAGCCAATAAATCCGATGAACTGTCATAAATCGCTTAAATGACATTAAATGTATGGAGATGTCATTTCTCTTCGATAAGTCACGTGACTTAGATTTGTCACTTTCAAATATATGAGCTATTCGATCAGCGTTAACATTTGTAGCAATGTATATTCTAATCAATATGTGTTCTAAGATGTCACGTTTTCATTAATGAGTTTACTTTCATTAGCAAATTCTTTTGTTCCTTTTTAGAGGTTAGTAACTTCTTATGAAGGTACTCAAGATTCCTTAATTAGTTTCGTCAGTAAAGTTAGAAGACACTACTCTTAAAAAATTAAACTTAGGTAGGTATCTGTCATGTTTATAAACTCTAAAAGTATTTTAGTATGTCGAGTTTTACACGATGTGTATTGTATTGTACAATGTTGAATGACTAGTGTCTAATGTAACTATCTTCAATATCTTGTGCAAATAAATAATACCCTGTTTGTTTGAGTTACTTCATTTGACTTTGCTCTATTATTGTAGATGGAGAACAGGGGAAATCCCAATTATCTTCAAACTGGAATTAAACCAATTTATATCGTGAAATTTTAAAGGAAAATGTAAAGCAGCAAAACAGAACAATATTTTGTCTAAAGTCAGTTAGGCCGAATAAACATTTGAAGTTCAAATACGCAACGATTTCAATAAATCATTCTTGATTAATTGAAATTTTAAATAATTTAGATTTTTAATATATTAATAAATCTTTTTTTATTACCTCTTAACCTGTTACAGGCGCTTTAGAAACTTTAAGATGTTTGTTGCGGTGCCAAAACACTTCTATGAAGAAGGACAAGAAAACTATTAAAATATATTCAATTAAATTTAATTTATTATTTGCAAAATTTGACCATACAAGGCGTGTAACTTTTTGTCATGTTTATGAATTGTCAAATTTATAAGATAATGTTATAATCTTTAAATAAAATAAAATATCAATTAAATGACATGACATTGTTTAAATATTCATAAATTGAGTAATAGCATTTATCTATTAAAAACACTTGTAGACATCTCTTAAAACTAATTATATCTGCAGTGTTCCTTACATTGCCCGGTAACTTATAGTACATGTGGGGAGCCCTACAAAAAAAACTTCTATGCATATAGTAACACATTTGTATCGTACAAATAGTGTTAGAGACCATATTGTGCAATAAGTGTTTATCCGATGAGGAAGTAAACTAATTAATCACAATACGATATCGACACTTGAAGCTTAAAGTATCGAAACTAAACCACATAATTATCGATTAATACTTAGTACGCTCGTGCATGTTGACATTCATAAACAAAAGTATTTTATTTATGCATTTCTACTTTGTAAGATACTTGTGGATTATGGATATGATTGATAAGCTTATAAGGTCAAGTTTGTTGATAATAATAATATAATAATACCAGCCTTATTAATGTCCCACAGCTGGGCACAGGCCTCTTCTTATATTGAGAAGGAACGAGCATTGATCACCACGCTTGCTCATTGCGGGTTGGCGATTTCAGATTCCAATTTTTGGAATCCAGGCTTCCTCACGATTGTTGTCCTTCACCGATTATTATCAATGATGTCTTAGAATAATTAGGAAAGTACATATAACTTTGAAAAAGTCACATTGGTACTTGCTTGTGTTGGGTTCGAACCTGCAACTTTGTGCACACAAATCCGTTCATTGAACCACTAGGCTATCATGACATCTAGGTTTATTTATTAAGTAATAAATATATATACACATACGAACTTAACTATATACCTATACCCTTAACTAATTAAAACCTAATACCTAAAATATAGCATCAAAAAATTTGTCCACAACGATGCGCTGTCGACTGGAAGTGTGCCTAAAAGGCTTGCTTGACGAAATGTCCATAGATCATTTCCTTTCACCGATTTGATTATAAGCGAAAACTGTCACAGTGACTCTTATAATCAAATGTTACAAAATTGGCTTGGAATAGGTTTGTGTATTGACAGAAGACCATTTTACGACAAACATATAGATAATAGGTACTATATCAATATCTATTATTTTTAGGTAACGAGGTTCACAATATTAAACTCTGGCGTCAAAAAGTTAAGAGACGTAAGAGTTACGGTTAATAAAAATTCTATGAAATAGTTCATGTAGGTACTACGGAATACCGGACGGAATACCGGATCTATATAATCTGAAATCAAATTTCTTATCTGTATCCGGCCGTGTGACGTCAGATAGCAGTTGCCAAATAGTCAAAAAGTATTTGTAGTTTTGATGACGTAGGATTTTTACCTGACGCCAAGGAAGGGTTTATTTTTCGCGTGTATTCTGTTTCTATATTTGTATTTTTTTTTTATTATATCGTCTTATGTTCGTGTCGTATCTTTTAAACAGCTAGATGGATTTCAACGGTTAAGGTATCGTTAGATTTGTCTCAAAAACTCAAAGATAGTTTAGTACATATAGTTTGTTTTAAATGTAATTACAATGGTGGAACTTCGGACATAAATTTTAAGCCGTTAATATTATAATATAATATCTTAAAATAATAATATCTATATTATAATTTAATATATTTTTTAAACAAAACCTGTCGAGTAGGGTATTAAAATAAAGGGGCTTATGAATGGTTTGCAAAAATAAATATAATTTATTTTGCATATTTAAATGTCATTTGGAATGAGAACTGCTGAAATAAATAATAATGTTTCTTATGCAGTCGGGTTTTTTTTATTTTTTTTCTAATACTACTACTTATTACTCGAAATGCTGTGATGTGTAACTAGCCTTCTGTATTTACTTATTGATAGTACACTAGGTTTGTGGGACAAGTAACGTCGCCGACGCTGCAGCCTACATTTGATGGTAATCTCAGCTACTGTTGCAACTGCGAGCATCCATTGTTAGGTTATGATGATTTCTGTTCGTAATTCTATTTTCTAAAGCCTGTACACTTAAGCGTTCTAGCCATTTTGTTCAAGTGGTTTTCATTTATTTTTGCTTAATAATAATAGTAATAACTCTTTATTGTACACCAAGAAACTAGTTAACAGCAGAAAAATGTGAATAGTAATTATTGCTTACGCTTTTTGTAGAGACGGATTTTAATATATTACTCACGATAATACTTATATTGTACCTAATTAAATATTTGTGCACAGGAAACGGCAGAATATTATGGATCTAAATTTTCACATTTTAATTGTACCCTATTTCTACAAATAAATGTATATTTATATTTAATAATCCCTTATATTTCTATACTTAAAGTTTTATTTTATTTTTTTATTTTATTTTATTTATTAGGGAAAACAAACAATAACACACTTAACATAGTTATCTAAATATAAGTTTCATAAGTAATAGAATCAGTGCGTAACTCACTATGTTATCCACAGGTTATATATAAATGTACTAAGATAAACACGTACGTATTAAAATTTTCAAGCTTAAAATTTTAAATTGGAACGGTTTAAATAAATATATGTGGACAACATCACATACAATGCTCCGAACCCAAAGTAAGTAGCTAAAGCACTTGTGTTGTGGAATCAGAGACAACAAAGGTAACACAAATATCCAAACCCAAGAGAATATAGAAAATTGGGTTTTTACATTGACCCGGCCGGGGATAGAACCCGGGACCAAGCTGAAGAAGCTGACAACGCCTTTGAAAACCGGTGTGTACGTCACTCGACCACGGAGGTCCTCAGTTTAACCCCACTTTATCTAAAACAACTCCAAAAAGTGTTTCAAAAGTAAACGTTTTCGTATGTAAATGTAGAATAAAAATTACGTCTGTAGATTATAACAGCAAATTCAAATTATTGTGTATATCATAACCCATTTTTATGCTAACATAATCGTCGCCTTGAAAATTCCTAGAAATATGGAAAGGACTAGACTGTGGTTAACGTGTTGGTCCCAGATTGATATTTTGTTCGCACTTCGGAAGGCGAGGCGCGCATGCGTCAAAGTACTTGCTCTGACGCAATTCGCTTGCCCAAGTGTGCGACTGAGCCGTATGCCAAATATTTGACACAGACACGGGGGCTCGATAGTGAGTAAGACACACGACAATAACCCCTTTTTTGCCAAGCTTTGAACCAATATTTGTGCAACGAACATGTTTTGAACAGAAATGAGGTTTTAGTGAACTTGTTTGATTTGATTGAGTCATGAAGTTCGATAATCGATTACGTAAATTAAATGTGTTCAAACTTTGCTCATTTGACAATAGGGTATTTGACAGCATGTAAAATATAGGATCTATTGATGGTATCCGTGTTGAAGATGAATTTTGGAAACCAACTATTAAATCTGTTAAGAAAAATAAGAAATAGGTATTTTAAGAGAAAATCGAGAAAGAAAATTGTTTTTTTACTACTTTAGTCACGAGGTCGTTAACGGCTGTGATTGGTTGAATGGCTGATGACGTCAACTACTTGTAAACAGTTGCGTCTCAACAGTAGTCTACAAGCAGGCGAAAGGAAAAGGTTTTCGCTTGACGTTTAAATTAGAACATTAATTTTTAAAAACCTGCCAAATACCCTATTACTTGATTGAAGCGACAATAAGTTAAGATACATAGCTGCAAGAATCGGTCTATATTTGGATCGTTGATGATCCTGAGAACATTATGCTTGATGCAACATGTTTTGTCAACAGCTTTCTAACTTAATAACATCACAACACGTAGTATTTGATTTACTGGATTGATAAATATTGTTTTCAGAAATGACCGACGCGTAGCGAACAACAATTTATGGTTTAATAGTATACATAATAAACAATTGCATTAGATAACTTGAGTTTACATAATGAATGGGTAGCTGACGAAAAGTGAACAATAAAATATAATTTGGTTCGTAAGTTTCTATCGTGGATATTGTAATGTCAATAAACAGAAGTACTTTATAAATTTCTTACGATTTAAGTTCAAATCAAAACATTTATTGCAATCCATAATGTACACTTACAGGTGGTAGATAAATATAAGATATAATAGAAACAATCATGAACCCTGTTGGGCACAGCAATTTTTTAAATAAGTAAGTAGAGTGAGGAAAAGCTCTTTATTAATTTTCCTTGTCTATTTCGATTCATTTACTTATTCTATTAATATCATATATGCATGTCTATCTACTCATTTATTATTTATTTAATTATATTGATTATTGCTTATTTGTATACTCGCTTAAAAATTGTTTATTACATATTACTATTAGTACAGTATAATTAAGATCGACATATTTTAATCAGATTGCCAGACAAACACTGATACACTACTTACAAAACATTAAAATAAATAACAAAATGATATCAAGTTTTAGTTAAAAAGAAAAAAATCCTTATTGAGTAAGAATTGATACTGATTTGTGCTGTTGTGTTAAAGATAATATAAAACAATAACTGAGTAATTTGGGGTTTTACTAAAAACTAAATTTAAATAAACTTGTAACCACATTTAATTTTCTTACCTCATAGATAGATGCAGCTGAGTATAATAGGTCTATAATTCGGCAGTCAAAACAACACACCTCAAATCGTTTCACTTTATAGGCGGATATGTGCAAATGAACGGTAACCACAATCAAGGAGAAACCCATGTCGTCAATTGTACAGTCAGCAATAAAAGCCCATTACTACAATTATATTAAACAAAACAACTGAACACAACAAAATTGAACATGTAATTCGTTGTCACCACTAAAAACCAAATGACACTATAAAGTACTAAAAACTCGCTGAAATCCAATATTCTAAGGGGCGATGTCACCAGATACATTACGCCCAATATAATTACATTATCTTATCTATTAATCGAGTATAAGATTTTATAGTTAAGGAGTTGTTTTATATTTGTAAAGAGTTACCACTCTTATAAATTAGAATTTGACGTTTCGCGCGGTAACATTTCTCTATGAGGCTGTAACGAATTTAAAAATATACGGGGGATAGTCACGATTCTAGTGATGATTATAAGTAATAATATTTATGAAAATTATAAAAATGTTTAAATTATAAACTTTGAATGTCGTTTTATAATACACTAGCTGTCCCACGCGACTTTGTTCGCGTGTTTTAGTTTCAACGGTTTTTTATTTTTGCAACATTTTTCATTTATGCTCCGCTCCTATTGGTCGCAGCGTGATGTTATATAGCCTATAGCCTTCCTCAATAACCGGACTATCCAATACAAAAATAATTTTTCAATTCGAACCAGTAGTTCCTGAGATTCTTTATAATATTAGTATAGATAAACCCGTTCCGGCTTCCCACGGGTAACTCAGCAATATATCCTTTGTTATAAATAATAATAAAAATAAATTTGATACTTTTTTTTAATTGATATTAGTTTACAATGTTCTTATTCTATTAGAAACGGAGATCCAAGGAACTAAGTTCTCAGTGCTTGAGTTTCTTTCACTCTTAGCTTCAACTAGATCGCGTTTACTATGTATAATCCCGTTACATCGACCCTTAATGTCACTGAACGTTTTTATCAGAATGTGATTCTAATTTTGTTAATCGATTTTTGTTGCTGACTATACATAGTTAATGACTCAACAAGATTTAATCTAGACCACACGATCAAATCAAATTTGTATTGATGAATATTTTGAAGGTACTAGTATGCTTGTTAAGGTGGCTGATTGAGTAGCTAAAATACATCATTATTGAATACAGTAACATGACATAATAAGCTGTTTAGTTGTTATTTAAACAAATGCAAAGCAGTAAAATAATAATCTATACTAATATATAAAGCTGAAGAGTTTGTTTGTTTGTTTGAACGCGCTAATCTCAGGAACTACTAGTCCGATTTGAAAAATTCTTTCAGTGTTGGATAGCCCATTAATTTAGGAAGGCTATAAACTATATAACATTACGCTAAGACCAAAAGGAGCGGGGCATAAATGAAAAATGTTGCAAAAATGACAAACCGTTGAAACTAAAACACGCGGACAAAGTCGCGGGGGACAGCTAGTATATAATAAAATAAATTATAGCTGTATCATTATGTTCTACGAGAGGACCAAATGTGTCAAAATACAAAAGTGAATTTGGTTTTGTTTTTGTTAAGACTCATCCTATGAATAAAATTATATGAACTATCCTATAATCCTCATGAAATTAAATTATATACCAATCAGTGCCTTAAATGACAATTCAATACATGACATGACATCACTGTATTTGCACTTAGAATCTAATCCAAGTGTATTGTTTCCCAGTTCAAATAAATTTTGTAGTATTTGTAACATTCCTCAGTTTATCGAGGAATGCTACTTAAAAGTTCAACAATCAAACGATAAATATTATGTCTGTTAACAAAATGACTAATCATTTCATCGTCGACCACTCCAGCGATTTCCGTACAATGATTCAAATCTGTCAGTGCGATACTATTAACGATATCGCCATCTTCACTAATAACATTATCGCTAAACATATCTATATCTATTTTTACACTGATTACAAAAATATGAATGAACGAAATAGTTGTTCATACGTACGTAATGCTTAATACAAATAATGACAGCTACTGACGTGAGTGTTGTCAAACAAACTTAAGTTATCTGCAGACGTTGGTCGTAGCTCTTATAAAAAGATTACTTATCGATTTAAAGGAATAGGTGTTAACAAGCATAGTTTGTCTGTAATTGACGCGCGTGCTCGCCGTGGTTTTACCGAGAATTGATGTATTGATTTGTTTGATCCTGAATATTTTACTATGAAATGCACAATAGATTCGCGTCATCAATATCTCATTTCTCGTCTCGAAATTAATTTGTTTTTTTCCTGATATATAGTATTACTGTCACAGTACCGCATATGTCAACTATGAAGTATTTTGACTGCTACATTGTGAATACGTACGTTCGTATCTTTGCTATTCTATGTAAGAGATCCGATAAGTTTCGTATAAATAACTAAAGTAAATACATATATCATCGATACGATAGGAATTGATGGCATCATTCTTACATCGCTGGCGCCAGCAACTAGTCATAGTTGGTAATAAGTTATGTTTGCACAAACATATTGAAGTATTTTTTGTATAAATAATTTACGTTCAGACTAGAATTCTTCGTGAATTATTGTTGCGAAAGTGTTCTTTAACATACATGTTAGTTTAAAATAGTGCAATGATGCCTAATTGTGGCGGCATTCTTGTGCGATTTACGAACGTCGGTGGAATTAGGTGCAGTAAAACAATTCGATATATTATTGTTTATGTTTTCGAATCTATGTTAATAAACAGCTCTGGTATCTCTATAATACTAATAATTTGTTTTATCTGTAAGCTCAAATCAATGTACATTTTTTCCGTATGTAGTTAGATGCGTGAATTACAATAGCATCATCAATCATGAATAAACTCATGTAACCGAGTCTCTACTAAAGTAAAATAATTTAAGTGTATACCTGTGACAGAACATGCAATAGCTTCTACGATCTATGACGTCATGACAGAAGGCTTCAAAACCCATAGACAAGGTCTAACAGTAATTCTAAAAATTGGATCCCCTAACAGTAAACTCAATAATCATTGATTGACCGCTAATTATAATGTTTAACAATCCAATTAGGAAATGTCAGTGTCAATAAAAACATAGTGGGACGATACACGGACCGGTGAAGGAAAAAATAAACAAAAAAACATTCTTTTGGCACGCGCAAGATAAGTTGTAAATTTTTTGCAATAATCATCGATGAATAATTATAACGGATTGTTCTGGATTATTGTTGTTACAATTTTATTGACAATCGATTAGTGAATGTTCGATTGGAAAGATAAAAGTACGTAGGTGTAATATAATATAATCTACTCGATTAACGGTATTTATTTGACTACTTACATGTAATAAATGATAAAAATAACACCTCATTTCAGCTGTCAGGATAATTTATTTTGACCTATTTTTAGCTGACGAGCAAAATACAAAAACAGAGAACGCACGTTTTTTTTTTCTTTCTGACTTTTCACGGTTTGTGTTAGCCACAGAGTACCTTTTGGTGTTAGCCAATGTCAGTAGGACAGAACGCATGTTAACTCTTTTGTTTCTAATGTGCTTTTCTTTTTAATTATTTTAAATTAAAGCATCGCCTTTTTAATATTTATGGCCAAGTATTTTTTAACTACACACAATACATCGTTTTTGCTGAGCAATGTAAATCTAAACTAATATTGTAATATTTTAAAGAGGAAAGATTTGTATTTTTGTGGGTTTGTAACGAATAAACTCAAAAACTAATAGATCGATTTCAAAAAATATTTTATTACTAGAATGTTGCACTATCTCTGAGTAAAATAGGCTATATTCTTTTATCCCAAAATGTTTAAAAAATAAATGTCCACTCGTGCAAAGCCGGCACGGGCCGCTAGTATAAAATAAATGGCTCAGGAAATGGTAATCATTCTCTTCTATAATAGTACTGCTTTCTAAGAAAAAGAGCTGCTGCATGGCATTACTTGTCTTCCGCATTCTGATAATTAGCTGTCAATGAGGAAAACTAGTTATTTTGGTGCTACCGCTATTTATTTATAGATAAATTATTGATCTGCTATATTCAGCGACAAGGAAATGACCGGTAGGTATTGAGAGAAGGAACACGTTTAACTGTTTTGTCTACCTATGTTGTATAGTTTGACGGTAAACTAATAACGATATCTTGGGATAACTCACACACAGCCATCTGATTGAAAAACCGGGCAGAGCCTATATTCTGGCAACCAGACAACTGATAAAAATAGGTACATAATTATATATTTCTAAATACACTCATATAATATTTTAGATAAATTTCATGCAGATACGTAACAAATTATCACAAAAAGGTACTGGATGGGATTTGAACCCAAGACCTCCAGTTTAGCAGTCAGGGTTACTAACCACTAGACCAACAGGCCAGTCGAACTGTTGTAAATACCAACATAACAGTTTGAGTGCACTCCGATTAATTTCAGCAAAAACCTTTTCTACCGAGGATATTATAGTGTAAGGCACAGATATTTCGTGAAGTTGCAGTAACTTAATGATAGAAATTTTTCTTCGTGTGAAAACTCACATTTAAAAAACGTAAGTATCAATCTACGCTAGTTACAAAATATTTGTTTAAACTAAGGTTGTTTTATAACAAATGATTTACTCGGAACAAATATAAAGACGCCAAAGTAAACATGTGATCTTCCGTAAAGAATAAGTAAAATAAATAAACCTTATATTCACTAAATATACAACATACATAACATCGAGACGATTTCATAAAATGTAGTTGTTAAACATTTTATTTTTTACGATAATTGCAATAATTTGCAGGAAATCTGTATATTTTGAGGAAAATTATAATTATATTTGGTTATTACGGACTCAGCTGAAAATATCTAGTCTGGGTTTAACACCAACAATTAGGTGACATCATAAAATTATTATAAACTAGCTTTGCCTGCAGCTCCGCGTGGATGTCAGTTATCGCTGCAAAAGTAGCCTTTCTTCGGATCCAAGGTTACCCCATACCAAGTTTCATCAAAATCTGTTCAGCGGTTTAGCCGTAAAAGCGTTACATACAAACAGACAAATTTTCGCATTTATTATAATTAGTGTGGATGTAAAACTTGTAGGGATGTTTGAAGCTCCTTCACGCAAAAACTAACAAATGGATTTGGACGTAAGTTGGCATATAGATAGTTTAAAGGTAGCGGAAAAAATATTTGGGCGGATAAAAGCTAGTTGTAACTGTGTCACTACTTATTGCCGAACTAGTTGTCCCCCGCGACTTTGTTCGCGTTTTTTAATTTCAACGGTTTTTCATTTTTGCAACATTTTTCATTTATGCTCCGCTCCTATTGGTCGTAGCGTGATGTTATATAGCCTATAGCCTTTCTCAATAAACGGACTATCCAATACAAAAAGAATTTTTCAATTTGAACCAGTAGTTCCTGAGATTAGCGCGTTGAAACAAACAAACAAACTAATATTAGTATAGATATTGTTTATAATTTCGTTTTATTATATGGTCATTTGCTGCTTACCTAGATGATAATTATCTAGTTACAGTGAAACTGATTGTCCAGTTTTCCTTCAATCAGCAACTTTCCAGTACTGTCGCAATAAAAAGTGTCATGTACATTCGAGCACACAAGTGAACCTGTCTCAAAGGTCACATGGGACTAGGCCCGCCATACAACAAACAATACGCTTTACGTTTGCCTATTAACTGTGGACAAACTTCGGAACGACGCAATTTGAAGCTATTGATGCGTTGCAACTAAATATTTGCTTTAAGCTAATTATTTATTAGTTTTAAGAAAGACTTGATTAAATATTGGCTTTTGTTGTATTACCTAAGAAAGTGTTTTATGTTTAACTAATAAATAAAATCCACAAAAAAGGTAAAATATTGTTATATTTTTCATTTAATGAATCTGACCACCCATGTAGTAAATATGTTTCTTTTTTATAGTAGTAAATTTGTAATTTCTTTTTCATCTAGATACACACCGAATTGTCGCACTTGTATTTCTTTTAATTACATCTATATATATATATATATAAATGAATCTCTATTTGCCTTGATCGTCGCTTCACGCGTGAACGGATGGAACAATTTCACGAATTCTTTTTTTGTTGTTTTTATTATATATTATTTTAGTACCTATCCAAGATTAGTGATCTTCGTGATACAATACAATTACTATGACGGATAGAAATGGTCTTTAACTATTTTTTTTGAACAGGTATTCTGCAATTATCCTAAGCGCAGGCTTTGAGTACTTCATCGGACTTTAATAATTACGTTGTTAATTAATAAAATAATTAAGCTTTTCCTGTCGTTACTTACAATAATAAACGTCGAGTATGGACAAGTGTCTGAACAAATGTCTGTATTTTAAATGAGATTATATGTAATTTATTCCGCGCAGAAATCAAACCCTTGACGCAGAAAGCCGCACTGCCAATCTGGTCGCCAATTAAGAATTATCTGACTGTTGCCAACAGAGTTACATTTCAATTAAAATAATACGTATTGCACAGTAGTTAACAATGAATTGCCCTACAAAACCACGTTATGCATAGTAAAATACAATGTAGAACTTAGTTCAATACTAGAATTAGTCTTATGTTGAGTAGGAAATTATTAAAAACATTGGACCGGAATAAAGAAAAGTGAAATACAATGAAATGAAATAGAATATGAAGAGTCCGTCCGGTGATTCAGTGTGGCCACTAGCGGTGTTGGGAACTGGGAGTTGGGAGTGTTGCCAGTGTGCAGAAACCGCAATCGTTTTTATTATTTTGTTCTTTTTTCTTCTTTTGTTTTTGTTATTTATGTTATTATTATTATTAGTGTTCTTTTTTATCTTATTTGTATTTTTTTATTTTATATTGTTTTTTGTTGTATTGTTGTGTGTGTCTCCTTAGTGTTTAAAAATAAATATATTTTCTTTCTTTCTTTTTTCTTTCAAATACCCTTACAACTGCAAAATGCGTGTGCAAAACACAGGTTGAATAATCACGTCATATTTTGTATTGATAATCGTTCTTCTTTTGTCATATTTCTTGATACGATACCATGATATTTTTACCATTATTGGCAATCATTGTACCACAGAACACACCTCTATAACCCTTATGAGGATTACATATGTGTTTATATAAACGTTATGATAATGTGTGGGGGTATATTCTCACAGTAAAATTGATTTATGCTTGACCATTCGCCTGGTCGCAACCAGTTGCTATTAATAGCTGCCTTTCAAAATATATGCTAATGCGATTGATAAAGGAGACAATGGGGACAAACGCGAACGTTTAAACGTTTATAGGTACTGCTAGATACGTCACTATCTAGACACGAACTGTGTACCGTTATTTTGAAAGGTATTCTTTCATTGAGTTAGTAATTCAATTGCAAGGACTTACTGTTTTAGCCCGGTTTATTCTCTTTATTCTTTGTTTTGTTGTTATGTGATAAAAGGCAACATCTGAGTGCACTCACACACTAACAAACAACCTATTAGCCGTTCATTTAAATTTTAAAACTACTAAAAAGCCAGTGCTACTCCGGGAGTGCCGACAGAATTGAAAATTTGAACAATTACAATATATGTAGACACTTAAATATACAAAGGTGTCGGTAACGGTAACATTGTCGCGAATTCAATTGTTTTTTCCCACCTCAAATATGCTTAACGAGCCTAAAGAAGTTTTCGTTTCAAAGAAAAATTAATAAATTTAAAGAACAGCTATCAATTGAAAAGAAAAACATACTCATTAGCACATTTCTATTTAAATAGTTTTAAAAAAACCACTTATAATATAATCCCACTTACTAAAGCGTCTAGCATTCGGTCCTACAAACAAAGACATTTGACACCGAAGCTTCGTTCAAACAGTTCCTCGGCTAGTTTAGTGCCAGTTAATGTTAAGACGAGACAGAAAGTAGTGATTTGTAAAACGTGTTAACTTGCGAATGTTGTAAGACTTTAGAAGCTCGATTTATTATTTTCGCAACTTGTTTTAATGTATTATGAAATGATTGACTGGCTGTCGCTGTAGCTGTGTTTAATATTTTTTGTACTAGGATTATCCGCTCTACATTATTGTGTGCAGATGTTATTGCCTGAAATTCGGAAACTTCTTTGAAAAAATTAGAAGTATTCGACATATAAAAAATCAATGGCTGATAACTTCTACAAAGCTTAACAGATCCTCATAAATTATGGCAAAGAAAAATCTCGATCAAACTAACAAACAAAAAAAAAACGCATCTTAATCGTTCCATTCGTTTAAGTGCCACAGACAGAGGAAGACCGACACTTCAAACGTATAACACCAGTCTTTGTGTCGGGGGTTAAACATTAATGAGTAACATTAGACTGTTGTTGCATATCCATCAAGGAGCACCATGATGGGATAACACATCAATTTGGACATGTTTTGTGCTGCTGTTCTCAAAAATTACTGTCAACCATCGAAAAAAAAAAGGAAGAAGCAAGGCAATCCTGATTTATTTTTAGACGGAAAAATATTGACCAAATATTGCCAACTGCCGTCAGTCCCTCAGTAGACACGTTATAATAGTATCAAATTACATACAAAATATAATTTAAGCTCTAATAACTAGTTTTATTAAAGTAATAATACAGAGTGGTAATTTTTAAGCACCTGGGCCCAATAATTTACGGAAGTCGTCATCATATTTTTTCTCTCTAGTGTCTTCTCGACATAAGTCGTTTTAAAACTTTAATATATCTATTAATTAATGTTATAGCTGTTTTGAAATTTTGTTGAGTATCTAACATGTGTTTAGCGATTTAAACTGCGGTTTTATTTCGCTGTTAAACCTACTTCGAATTTAGTGACTCATTTTAGCTACTATATTTACAATAATTATTGACACAATTTAAATAAGTAATAACTTGTAAGCAATTAGGAGTATTGAATCTTAGACAGTTTTTTTGCGAACACAAGGTTTAGATTTTTAGGATGCTACATGCGGATTGTATAAAACTGTAAGAGCCTTTACAGACGGCGACGAAGCACGTTTTGCGAACGCGCGCTCATGGGATCGACTAGAATCATATAGTCGCACTTGTATCGATTCAAATCAAACGCGTGTATAAAGCTATATAAACTCGCGCGCGAACGCGTTTAAGGCTCGTTTGTACCGCGTTTGTTTATGAATAAATCTGGTGAAAACGCAGAACTTCTTGTATTAGAATAAATATGCGCGACTTTGAATCAAATAGTAAATGAGCGATTATGATGCCGAAAATTTTGACCGCCTGCAAAAGCTAACTGCTTCTGAATTTCGTTGCCCTGAATCTGTCGTCGTCACGCCGCGTTACCGGCGTTTATAATATACCGTGTGCAAATGCCCGAAGCAGTCGAAAAATTCGTGCTTGTCACAAAAACTACATATTTTCAAGATTTAAAGTCTAAGGTAGAAGCTAGTCATCAGAATCTTTTGTCGGTGTGTGGCCTTATAAAACTTAAGCTTACGATCATAAAGAAGTGATTGTAAACTCAGTACATTTAATACACAATTCTTTTTTTGTGTCGTTCACAAATTCAGAAGTCATCATGGGCACATCGGCCCACATTCTCATTTACAGCTAATATATGTTTCTTTACGTGTCTTAAAACGGGTATAATGTTCGCGATATTAAAAACCCATTTCCTTAAGAGCTCATTCCATGGGTATGTCTCATCGTTTCATCTCATCCCTAATGGCTATGTATGGTATATCAGTTTGAATGAGTCAGTTGAAAATTACTATTTATGAATTAACTAAGGTTTGTGGTTAAACCTACGTAAATAATATTAATCGTCATGGTTTCTGGTCTAAAATTAAATATTTGTTTGTGCATTGTAGCGTGAGACGATGACTATTTTTAACCGATTATGATGATGTTAAAACGCTGAAGATGGACATTAGTAGAGATGTATTTCCTAAACAAATAGACAGTTATGTTACCAAAAATAAACCTATTTTAACGCTCAAATATTCCAATGATGTAACAAAAGATGATAGCATAGATAAATTGATTGTTATGCAAAAAATCTGTAACTTTTTATCCGGATCTCAAAATAACACAGCAATTTATGAGTTACAATAGAGCATGAAAAAACGATTTAATTTATTTCTATAAATAGCCGTAAGATAAGACGGTAGGCCGGACATCCTTTATCAAAAACCCAAATAAACCGAAACATTAGATAATGAATTATACTAATCCGTCGCAAATGTACAAATCGTGGGTAAGACCCGGCGTTGACAGGAGCGAGAACTAGAGTAGATTAGAGTTACTACGACAACTCTATACAGAACTGAACCAAAAACATTATTGGGTATTGCATTATTGGGTAACGGAATACTTAGAATTATCAATATCGTGGTATTCATACCACTAATGTTCATTTTATTCTATTTTAATATATCATTATCAAGCATCAATAACTTTCCTTGGCCTAAAACTATAAAAGTAAAGCCACTAAGTTTACTTTTATATTTCAGGCCACTGCAGGAAAATATATTGCACAACGGTTTGTCAATTGACGGGCCTGTTGGTCTAGTGGTCAGTGACCCTGACTGCTATATCGGAGGTCGTGGGTTCGATTCCCACTTAGGACAAATCTTCGTGTGATGAGCACGATCATTTGTCCTGTGTCTGGGTGTAATGTATCTATAATATGTATGTTTTTAGAAATATATAAGTATGTTATCAGTTTTCTGGTTGGCATAATACAGGCTCTACCTAGTTTGGTATCAGGTGGCCGTATGTGAGTTGTTGCAAGATATTATTATTATTAATTGAATATCATAAACATTGAATATAATAATAGATTGTAATTAGAGAATTAATAATACAATATTAATACATGAAGACTGTGAAGACTAGATATAATTATTTATCAGTAATGTTGCAACTTGAAATTTAAACGAATTATGGTTGATTTTCGATCACTACTGGGCCTCGAGTATTAGTAAAGTAATAAAGCGAGGCGATTTAGAAAACTTACCCAAACTGTCTCTGTCAAAACGCTGGTCAAAGCTTAACTTCAGCATAACACCGTCCAGTTATACAGATTGTTACTCCCGGATTTACGTCAGCGAGTAGACAAGAGACGCATAAATTAGTTCCAGTGGCAATCTGTTGTCCAACATCCTTATCAGTCAAATTGACTATTCGTTTCGGTAGACAATCCACTATAAGGATTACAAAAAGCATGCAAAAAGTTTATCCGTTTGTTCTAATAGGTAGGTACTGGACTATTTTAAATTATAAAGATGGCTAGATTCTACACAAATTTTCGGAGTGCTCAGATCATCAACAATAATAAATTATACATGCTGTTACCCGCGGCTCCACCCACGTGGTTGTAGGTGGCAAAAAGTACACTATGCCCTTTTTTTTAGGAAGTAAGCTTATCCCATACAGAGTTTCATTAAAATCGGTTCAGTGGTTTAGTCGTGAAAGCGTTACTTTCGTATTTATAATAAGTATTATGGATCATACTAGCCCACTGCTAGGTCAGTTAACTCAGCCTATCGCGGTCCAGTGCTGGACATAGGTCTCGTCCGTGCCGCGCCATTACACCCGGTTTTTTTCTTTCTTTATTCAGTTCATACATGTATATATATACTGGATATAGTTTTGTCATAATTAGCGCCATAATATAGCACTCAGTTCTCCATCTTCCGTTTTCAAGCCAAGTTACCTTCTTAAGGTCATTAGTCTTACGACGTCACCTTGTCTTCGAATTCAATTGCTACTTGATTTTGATCCTGGTCTGTACGCACATATTTATGTTGACGTAGGCCAAATCCGTTGTCCAGTTCGATACGGTTGAACTGATTGATGGAGTTTTTGTATTGATTCTATATTGTTGAGAATGACAGGCATGATTTTTTTAGGCCCAAAGGTGTGTTGATTATTATGTTATGTATTAAACAGTAGAATTTGTTTTAAGAGATATGTTTTATTTGACGTCAATGGGAATTTTCCAATTCGTTATCTCTCCTTGCATATATTGTATGTATTTAAAATGGTAATTTAAATTTTATTGTAGTAGCAAATAAAACTGTAGTTTAAATACTTAAGTTTGTATTGTTTGATTCCTACATAATTATGACACAGTGTTGCCATTTAGAACGTCATTAAAACAGGCAGTGACATTTACATTCGAAGTCAAATAAATGTAAACACATAACTATTGAAATTCTATCAAGTGTCGTGCGACGTGTGAACGTAGTAACACTTCGTAACAGTGTAGTGACAACCAGATGCAAATAAATACAGTGTCGGGCAAAATAATAAGCCACGGTGGCGATATCGTAACACAACTAATAAACGGTAATTTGACACGACAAGTCAATTACGAGCCGACATAAACACGTATCGGCTTCGACAGAGTTTCGCTTGTAATGCCAGACGTGGGAAACATTTTTTTTTTATTTAACCTCCTAGGTTTTATTCCATACTCAACAAGAAAGTACCTTAAAGTTCATAAAAAGTTTCTGTGAAACATTTCTTAAATTCATTCCTTACAGAACAATCAACATCAAATTAAAAACCGAGAAATTAAATTGATTAATTTATCATGATTTAAACAAGCCCTGACATATTTGGCGAACAATTATATCATTTAATACTATTAAACAATCACGACAACCACAAATGACTTTCTCACTTACGCAAAAGAAAATACTGACCTTTTCGTTTCGAAAGTTTCACATAACCCCGTAAGTATTTAATTAAGGCGACAATATCGACCAGGTACGTCCATTACGGAGTTCACCTCATTAGCTCAATATCAACACGTCTTATGCCTTTAATAGATATATAATCATGCATATTATTTAAATTGCTTGACAAATTACATGTCGGTACTCAGTTGTACCTGCTCAGTTGTCAGTTAAGTTTCGACTTGCATTTCTTGCAAGCTTCGCGATGTTGCGGCGAACTACTGAGAGTTGTTATTACTTACAGATTTTTTTGTACATTGTTCCGTAAAGGTCTTGAAAGGTAATTTTGGATTTTGCGTTTTAAAATATTATTAATGTACTCAATAAAAACGTATAGATCACATAAATTCAGAATTAAGGAATTACTTTTGGTGTCGCAGTTTAAAGCGCATGCACTCTTTTTAGGAGATTGCCTACCGTTCTCAGAGTCATTAACGGTTACTTAAGGCATTTTTTATTATCGATTAAAACAAGCAACTTAGATAAGCGACTTCTGTGAGTTGACTTACTTAAATCGATACTAAGGAATTTCATAAATCGATTTAAGTGGACCAACTCTGAAAGGTTGGTTAATTAAGTAACCTCTCTGAGTACGGCATTTAGTTTAAATATAGTAATTTGACAATTAATTGTAATTATGTGACTCGCATGATTTTTGTCTACCGCGAACTATAAAATAATAATAGTAGCTACACAAAGTGGTTCCTGTACAAAGCAGCATATCTTAAACCATCCGTTTTCTTATCATACCTAGGTTCAAAAAAGTTAAAAAACTAAAACGAATCACACTATCTATCTTAGAAATAGATATTACTTATGATTAACATCTCCAGAAACATCCTCCATAAAGTCCTTAACTCTCAGACACGAGTCGCCAATTAGTAGTGGGTACTAAAGGAAAATGTGGCCGCCGGGTAAAATTACGAGGCTATGGGTAAGTACGTACACATACGCGTGAGTATTTGAGCGTCCCGATCTCTCGCTCCCGACGAAGCCGACGAAACGAGTTATAATGCTTACCAGTACCAGTACTACGTGCTCATAGGGCTGGTTAGGTACGCATTGGTTATGTAGGCTTTGAATATGTCATGACGAAAAGCGTCCGCAACTCAAAAGATTTTTTTTTTAAACAGTAGTAAGTATAGAGTAGTATAGCTAATAGCATAGTAACGGTAGATTTCAATTTGTGTAATGCCTCATACACATTAATTAAAAAGGTTAGATACGTATTTTTTCTTATTTTACGTTACCAAAAACGCATGACGATACATTAATTTGAAATATGACGCAACAATCACATAGCAACATAATATCGCATGACGTCACAATTTTGTGCCTTTTGTGCACAACGGTGACGTCATTAAACACCACTCCTTAACTTTGATTCGCTATATCTACTTAGTGTCTACTTATTTTGAGAAAGCAAAAAAATTGCGTCTAATAGCATTTTTTTAAGATCTATCTAACAGGCTTATAGGATGTTGTCTTTTCATGTACATACAATACCCCAAACCTTCTAAATATATTTGACTGCCTCAATGGAGTGACTGGCTTTTCTTTTTTCCGAACTTTACCTAGGTACTTGAGACGGAATAAGAAGAAAATTAAAGAGAAAACTATTAGCGGTTTCCTGTCCACGTAACACTGAGCGATTCTATCGGAACATAACTTGCCGACAAAGAGTAAACAAGACTTCTATAAATCCATCAACAGTTTAGCCCACATTCTCCACGTTAAAGTATGTTTTTGTTTAAACTTTTGACATCGAAAATATGTTCGCCATTGATCCAATTTTCCATTGCCGTATTAAACTATGAAGGACGTCTATGGAAGCCATTCATATTACACCTGAGACGAACATTTTGATATATAGGTTGTTTGATTTTGGGAGAAAAATATTTGTTCTTTCGAATAATATCGGTATTTGCGATAAATCAATTATTTTTGAAATTCAAAACGCGGATGTAGACAAATACACACCGTTCTTTTGTTTTGTCTTGTCTTTTTATATCAATTTTATTGTTAACTAGCTGTTTCCCGCGGCTTCGCCCGCGTGGATGTCGGTTATCTGAAGCTCTAGAATGTGTACCAAATTTCATTTAAATCGGTTCAGAAGTTTTGGCGTGAAAGCGCGACAGACAGACAGTCAGATTTACTTTCGCATTTATATTATTAGTAAGGATATGCATTTGTTAACTAATTACGAGTAAAGTGTGCAGTATTAGATGTTAGATTTCTAGAAATAAAAATACTGGGCCTTACATTTTTTTTGCGTGCGTTTTTTTTGAGCTAATGCTGGAGCCAGGATATTTTTGACTACATTTCGTTTATAAGATATCGTCGTAGTAATAATTTAAAGCATAATATGTTACTTTATTTAAAAGCGGCGGGCGGGCGAGAGCTTGATTATTTCAATGAGTGTTAATATAAAGGCTTTTAGGAAATCCTAATTCTAGCCTAAACATAACATTAGGTGTCAAAATAAATACTTTACAAGCCATTTTTTTTTTATTTAAAGTTACACACAAAAAGCACCTGGAACGAATTGCAGAGTTAAAATATTATTTATTTTGATTTTATTTGTAAGTCGTCCTAAATGGGCCGTAGGCATGTAGGACGAGTTCACGAATCACACGAGATCTGATGATGTTAATTCGTTTGAAACAAGAAGTGGTGAAAGGATGTTGCTCATCTAAGTTTACACATTCCCATTAATTCTGCCTATTTAAGAATTTAACTAACTGCAACACTTGCTAACATATATCGTATTGCTAGTTCAATTAACGTTGGCACATTAGCATTATTTATTGCCTATAACGACTACGCCTAAAGGGCAAATGCCGTGTTAGCAACTTAATGGATGTTAACAAATTCCTGTCACAAATTATTCAAGCGATCTTTCTTTGGAGTGAGAAAGTAGCTTTGGTCTTTTAGTTAAGTTGTCCATTAATCTGATAGACAAGTGTAAAAAACTCTTGGCTAAATAATTGGCTTCCCCGTCTCTTAAAAAGGTGTAATCCACGAAATTAAAGTTCAGTATCTTAATCATAACTATACATACATATTATAAAACAAAGACCCCCGCCGCGTCAGTCTATCTGCCTGAACGCCATAAACTCAAAAACTACTGAACGGATTCTCATACGGTTTTCACCAATGAATAGAGTGATTCAAGAGGAAGGTTTGTGTGTATAAGTGATTAATGTTTTGTCTACCCGACCCAAGTAGTAGCGGGTTAATATATAATAAAATTAAACAATGCTGATATTGTTATTTCAAAATAAAAAAAATGACTTTAAAATCTATATCAAGGAGTTACATGATCCTTGTTTGCTTGATTGCCATAATTTTGATGAACGTTATTAAGTTAGAACGATATCATTGCTATGTAGCAGTATTTTCTTCGCCGCTTTCTCGATTATACAAGATACCATACTGCATTAAAATCAATCTTGCGGTATCACGACTGTTTTGCTTTGGTTGTACATTAGCATCGATAAAATCATCCAGTCATTTTATCACTTGACCATATGCCGCGATGCAGACCCGCGTTCACATGCACGCCGGTGGGCAAAAAGTCGTCGTATGCATATGCCCTGCGCGGTCACAAATGGAGATTAGAAGCGGTATCCGATCAGTACCGTTGCAACCGATACAGTAGTAACCTCATATGTCAGACAACTAATGCTTGAAACTCATGAATATAATCGATCACATAATTGATTTCTCATTGACTTTTTTTTTACCGTTCAACAACATAGTTTACTTATTCGTGGGCGTCCACACGTGTTCTTTTTCCTCGTGAGTCATTATACCATTGTTACAACCGATGAAGCTATTTTGGCATTCACCAATACCCATATCACGCCACCATCAATCTAAACGAAACTGTCCGAGTGTTGTTTCACGTAACAACCTTTTAAAACTATAGCGTCACATGTCACATTTGAGTCAATTAAATTTGGACTCTGTTTGATAAAATTTAAAGCTTAATTCGAGTTGTTGTTTAGAAAGTGACAAGAATGTAAATGAGAGTATCGTATCGGCACCTGCGAGTCTAGTCGGTTGGTGACGTCATATCGGAGTAATGTAGCCAAACGATTAAGCCTCCAATCAAGGAGTCTATAATACGTTTTTGCGAGTGCCGCATTCAATTTGTTTTGATTATGATTAACTTGCGGCTAGTAGTTGTGAAGTCGAGTTTCCATTTGATATCACTCAAATGAAGTTGATTTCAAATGTTAATAAAAGTGAAAACGTTTATCTGCAACTGTAGAAAGATATTACTGTAGTTGGTACATTCTGTATTGAAACTAAAATGAAAAGGCATTTTTTAATATAGCCTCTTATGTAACCAAATAGGTAACGTGTAAGTATTATAAATCTATACAAAAAATTATAAAACAAAAACCTCGCCGCGCAAGTTTGTCTGTCTGTTTGAACGCGATAAACTCAAAAACTACAGAACGGATTTTCATATGGTTTTCACCAATGGATAGAGTGGTTCAAGAGGAAGGTTTGTATATATAATTTATTGGTTTATTGTCAACTACAGTGAAGCCTTGCGGTCGTTAGTACATTAAAAATCTACGAATCTGTATCGACCCGTCTAGTTTTTTTTAACAATAATGGATTACCTACCTGATATCTTGGTAAATTGCAACTATTGAGAAAAATATGACTTGTTATGTCGAGATTTGATAAACGCACCCACATAGTTCATCAAAGGTTAAATAAATGTTTTAGTCTCATATATTTGACAACCCTGTGTAATAAAAGTAAGGCCTTATAAGCCAGGGACGAACACCTGTGAATTTGAGGCTAGCTCTGCAGTATCAATAAGTTTCTAACGTTTATGCATTTAAAGTGCGGTCCGTTTACGTCCGAGGTGTGAAACAGGCTCTATATTAAGTGGCCGGCCGAACCCACTCCGCACCCCGTTAGAGTTTACATACATTTTCGGCTTATCTTAACATTGTCGCGGAAACGACGCAGACTTTACGTAAATAGACATAAATATTATGTTTTAAACATAAATTATTTTATATTATCCGTGTGTTAGGGTTAGGGCACACGTTTACAGCTACAGCCGTGAGAGCCCATTGTATTGGACGATCAATACAACTTCGCTTATTTAAAAGTTTACTCGTCTTACATTTTGTGCTAAATGCATACTAAATCACCTGAAATATAAGTCAACACATTTCTCTTTTAATATTCCAATCTATACTTAGTGCGCTACACCGACAATAATCTATCTAGATTTTAGATTTTCGTCTAGACGGCTAAAAAATATCCTACCTTAAAAGTACTAAGTGTGTTCTCAGCCTTACACATTATATAACCTTCAATTACCGTGACCAAAACACAATATCTCTGCATTCAATAACAATAAGCATGTGGTGTTGTGTTCATTGTTGCTTTATATTATTATGGAAATTTATTAGCTGTACAATAAACGCAATGAATATAAAACAATGTCAGAGAAACGCAAAGCTCTTTGACGCATGAGACACATGATCATTAAGCTTTGCACATCTATAATGTCTATTAAATATCTGCATTGATTTGTTTTACAGTTATCTGACTTTAGTTTTTTAAACGTAGATCTTTGTTCTTTATTGGAGGTAAATAAATAAATTATACAAGAAGCTTTATTTTTTTTATTTTTTCTGTTTACACGCAAAAATTCGGACTTGACACTTAACAAGCACCTACATCTAAAGCTAAACATTTAAAATATACTTTTATGATATTGTTTGACGTTTTTAGCGTGCATATGTCACAGTTGTCTGGTGGTTCCAGAAATATGAATGCAGAAATATTTTAGCATGCAAGGCGAGTCTGACTTAGTGTAAACCCGAACGGTTTTGATACTTGAATATTATTATGTAAAATAATATTTATATTTATCAAAATCTTGTAAGACCGTTATATCAAAAGTTTCCATTTCGACTTTTTTAGATGTCTCGTTTATGATCTTATATAGCAGTGCTTGTTAGATCATCATTATGGGTCTCAAAAAATCTTTGATTGTTGCCTCATTTATAAATTAAGCTTTCTAATTTCTGTATAAAAACATAATTAATCATTATAAATCGTTTTTATTATTGCTATTAATGATTGCAAATTAAAACTTTTATGGTGTTCAATCTTTACATCGTATAAAGTAAAGTCGCTTCCGCTGTCTGTATGCTTATGCCGGTCACTTACATGAGCACGAATACGCAAACCCACAAGTGTTGGACGACATTTGCAAATGTTTTCTTTTCCAAGCTGTGTTGGTTTATTAACAGACATCAAAGGCGCCAACCTTTCTCGAAATGTTTGCGCGCATATGAGAGACCGGGGTTAGATCAACGGCGGTTTTCAGCAATAGATAGAGTAATTCGAAAGGAAGGTTTTTGTGTCTAATTCATCAATGCTTTGTCTACCCATGCACAGCCGGGTTGCTAGTTAAATAAAAGTACTACTGTCTACATAAAAACAAAATCTGTCAATACTTTCTTTCTATTTTTTCTTTTTTTTTAATATTCCACTGAGTTCGATTTTCGATATGTACTTTTACAGGGGTCATCGTCCTGTGACCATGACCCATGATGAGGGCTAATGAGCTCTTATTTCCGCTAATAAGAGCTCATTATTCTGCCCTTTAACACCTTTTTATAAGGGTGAATAGATACACATTGCATATTTATTTTTCCTTAATTGGAACTTTTGATTTACTATCCTGATTTATCGAGAGAACGGAACATTGACACTTGCAATATAAGCTGTATTTGTCTGCCTGGGGCTCTGATTGTGATTACAAATTTAGATTAAACACTACATTGATAAAGTGGGTATTATATTATTTACATAATGAATATTTGAGTTAGATCTTTTGGTGTCCGTACAAACGGCGGAAGCATTATGTTCTCACTGTCTCTTGTTAGTATCAAATATCAATTATTATTGTTGTTATAATTTACTACGGTCATACTTATAGACTTCTTATTTAAAATGTTACGTAATTGTGATGTTTAATGGTATTTTTGCCCATTCGGAAAAACTAAAATAAACTTTAGTATATTAAGTATATGAAGGTATATACTTTTTCAAATACGATACTACGTCTGCTGAAACTTACTATTGCATAAAATATGACCTCGGAACTCCAACTAAGGAGATTATAAAGCATTCGCCGTCGAGGATAACTTTGGATTCGTTCTAATAAATAATAATGTCGTAAAGATGGTTAGCATCTAGTTCAAATGTTTGCTATTGCATATTTATCGGATGTTAGCGTTATATACGGCTTCAAACTATTCTTCGAGTTTGTAATACCCGCCTACATGGTGCTCCTAGTTAATGCTAGATTTTCATTGCGACACTATACACCATACACTTGTGTACCACACCGAGTGTACGCGTGTCCAAGTGTGGGACATTTGTTACGAAACACAGAGACTCTCCAAACATAATAAGTTTTGTTTAAAAAAAAAAAAAAAAATATTTTAATTATTTGTTACGCATTAACGCATGCGGATTTTTTTATTTGTGTTTAATTACAAAGTTTTTATTTTTAAACTCAAGCTTTTTAATCAGCGAGGGTCACAGTAATAGTAAAGACAAATGAAACAAGCCCAAACACGATGGGATTGCATCGTTTCATTAAAGAGTTTCTATGGCCACCTTTTGTCTCTATCATCGGACCAGGCCGAAAGTACCATAATATAGTATTGTCACCGATATTATGTAATTATGAAAAAAATACAGCACAATCGGTTGCCAAAAAGTGGTTCTAGTTTAGTCCGCAAGATGACCTAAACAAACATACATACATTTTAAGAGTCGGTTCACGGCGATATGTTATAGTGAACCTTTTTTTTTTTTTTTTTTTTTTTTTTTTTTTTCGGGGTGTAAAGCTAATGGCTTCGACCCACGCCGAGGGCACGACGTGGGGATATGTCGGACTTTCACCGACTAAAAACACCCCGGTCCCTTGTCTGCCTTTACCGGAACGTGGGATCGCTCGCGCACTCCCTGCACGTTTCCGGCGGGCCCCAGTCCTGGCGGACTCCTTCTCGAGAAGTGGGTGTAAAGAGCCCACTTCTCATTTCGTCTGAGAACGGATGCGCGGGACGGCGCATCCGTCTCCTCCTTGGCCTTTTAGCTGGTCGGATGACAGGTTGCCCCCCCTGTCACCCGCAGGCCCGACCTTAGGGTGGTCGTAGGTCTCCTGCATGCGCCCTACGGCGCCCGAGGCGTCTGCGGCGCGAAGGGAGTTCGCTTGTCAGCTCCCGCTCACGTTCCGCTGCCTCCTTCACCTTCATGATGTTTTCACAAAACGTGACAACAATGTTATAGTGAACCTGCGGCTCCGGCAAAGGCAAGGACAGGACCGCGGTGTTTTAGTCAGTGCAAGTCCGACATATCCCAACGATGTGCCTTCATCATGGGTTGAAATCATTAGATTTTCACTCCGTAAACAAAAAAGGCTGATATGATGATGATGAATTGTCGGTGTAAACACTGAACAGTCAAGAAAATTCTGCATCACTTTTGTATCGCAATAGGCAAGTAGTAGTGTCGCCGTGTAAACATAGCTTAAAGTCCAGCTTACGCACAGTAAGGATGCTTAGCTATCTATTTGAGGGGGCTTAGTATTTACCATGATATACAACACCTTTAGCTACTTTATGATTTTTTAAATTATTTTGTTACTCTATTAAGACGTTTTTAAGTTGGAACAAAGCTGCCTTTGTCCGTGTGCATGTTTTATGATTGATTTAGTTTTGTTTTCAAATAATTAACTGAATATACAGAGCGTTGAAACTGTTGAGTGTTTATTGCTAAATAATTTTGACGACCTCCATGGTCGAGTGGCGTCCACACCGGTTTTCAAGATGTCGCTAGCTCCGAGGTCCCGGGTTCGATCCCCGGACGGATTAATGTAGAAAACCAATTTTCTACATTGTCTCGGGTTGGGTGTTTGTGGTACCTTCGTTGTCTCTGATTCCATAACACAAGTTCTTTAGCTACTTTCTTTGGGTTCAGAGCAATGTATATGATGTTGTCCACGTTTATTTATTTAATTTAAACTATAAATATTAGAAGTTCTTTTAAATATGCTTATTTATTTTATACATTAAAAATTACAATAAATAATTATTATTGTTTGAGTAAATTCGTTTCCTATTTACGTAGGCGATATAAATGAGTGTTGGATTAAGGTCACACGCAATGTATCACTCTTAAATAATTACGCAATGCATTTGTCTTGAAACAAGTGAGTTATGGACGTTATAGTAAATAAAATAGAAATAGTGTCTTCATTTAGGAAGGAATATTAGTTTAAAAATATTTTATAGCACACTAACTTTTAGCGACTACTTTTTTAAATCTTTTTTTTTTAAACTTTAAAAAATATAAACCTAAATATATCGTAAAACTGCACTAAAAACGGATTCAGTTAGGCATGAGACCTGAAAAGTGAAATTATTTTGTCAAACGTTTTTGAAAGATAAGATCGTGCTGCCCTAGAGCACTTAGGAATTTACATTTAAAATACTCGTAAAAATTGTTATATGTCAGACAAGAATTAGTCAATAATTATACAGTAAATTCATACTGTCAAATCAATTAAAATTGCAGTTTATATGACAATAAAATAAACAATACACTCCATTACTATTTTCAGGTAGATCATTATTTAAACAATCGAGAATTGTAAAAAAAGAGATGGTGCTATCTGTCTTCATATATCCATCCCGTTCTGGCACCGAAACTATCAACGCTCTAAGACGTACACTGGTGTCGTAATTACAATCCATTAAGCAAATTGCAATTAAACTTTATTCTATTGCTATTAATATTTAGTTGGGGGTCATTTGTTTCTTGTCTAAACTTCAAGATCCGTTTGTCCTACTACAGGTCTGGGATCCTGTCTGGCTACCTATGTCGGCAGATGTAAATAACACAAGAATGTGAGACTTTAGGTTACAACTCAAATGTTTACTCTTCATTGCATATTTCTTTGTAGTGTGTATACATAATAATTTGAACGAGTGAAATGTTTGCTTGAATTTGTCTGAAGGATTTTGTAAAGAAATGTATAGTTTTTTTTGTATTTATGTGTATTCATTAAACACGTGTTACGCACAACTAGAGACATTAACGTTTCAATAGTGCATGAAAAGGCTTATTTGAAATAAAAACTTTTTGATCTTCTTTTTTAGTTTTAAAAGTTTAGATTAGATACTAATTATAATTTCAAAACTTTCTTTCGTAAGTTTTTTTTTTTTATATTTGAATAAAGCTTTCAGCTGGTGTAATATAATCATGCAATCTAGAACTTCCTTTTGACATTTTCTTTCCTATATTATGTCATACAGAAAAAAAACACAATTTTTTTTCTGCCAAACATATCGAACGCCCAAACGGACACATGGCACTATTTAAAACGTCCTGATAACGTGAGCACTAGAACAAACAATCGCTTTATAAGTCTTTACAAAACCTAATTAGGAACATTTGTATAAAGTTCAGACGTGGTATTATCTAGGGTCAATGACCTCGTTTGTCATCGATATTTAGCTCACTCGCTCTCTTTGTAATTAGTATGACTGCATCACTTTACGGTTGGTCCTTAAGTATTCAGCTTTGAGCTGATCTGTCTTTGAATAGCTACGTAGCTCTACAGATATAACTTGTACGGATAATTATTTCCTTATTTTCTGTTTTGTTTTTCACTCTAATTATATTTTTATATTATAATTTTCCGAACCTCAAACATGAGAATGTAATTTTGCCATAAATGGCTGGTGGTGTCTATTCATACACACACATTACTTAAAGTAAAAAAACAGAGCTTTCTTTGGAAAGTTGAGTTTTTTACTTTTATTTTTTATGCGGAATAATTATTACTCCACACAACTAACAGATAGCTGCTCTGATACTTTAATTGTTCTTATTTATTAAAAAAAAAATGTATTTAAACATTTGATCAAGTACAGCGCCTCTTTACTGAACATCGATAAATACATAAACAAAAGACACATGCCTACCATGCGTTATACAGCCTTTACATAAACACGAGCTGTCAGTTCAGATACAATCGACGTGAATCATATTACATCACTGGTGACGTCATAGCCCAACGATTTCAATCGCCAGTCTAGTCTGAGAATGCAAATGGGAAATTCAAATGTGCCCTTCGAAACTATGAACTTGCCAGACAATTAATTCGATTCTATTAAATTATTATATTATATTATATTACTGCAATATCTCTTAATTATTGTTTATTTGATTGTAAATAATATTCTATTGTTTAAAGACAGATTTAATGGCCGTGTCTAAGATATGAGCCGATTTGTATTATTGTACAATATCTAATTAGCGCTTGGTTTAATGTATACTGGGATTTATTATGTCTAAGTTATCAGATTAACTTGATACTTTTCAATTAAAGGCTACATTATCTGTTTCCAGTATAACAACGCTTTGTAGCAGACTAGCCCTAATCGGTTAAATTTAAACCCGGCAAGGCTTTTAGACAATTTGATTGTAACATTTAATTTTAATGCATAAATAAATTACACTTTAAAAAACGAACGGATGGAAAAAAACAAAAATTAATTTCCAAAGGTATTGAGTATTTTCACGTGCATTTTCTTTTTCCTTATCTATAAACACAATCATAACTGACAAAAAAACCAATTCACATTAAAAATATACACTTGTAAACACGAAACAACAAAATACCCTGTAATAGTTATCGTTACAAATAAAACAATAGACGTGGTTCTATTTCTAAATATTAATAAATAAATAATGATTATTATCGTCTGTTTGCCAGCTATTAATAGTTTGCCCTGATTTTCCTGTGTGTGACGTCAGAAGCATCTGTCAGCATTCAGTTTTTCACCGGATTGTGAGCCACTAATGAAGGCGGCTTATAAACAAACGAAAAGTGGGATCAAGGTCCTAACATTTTGGCAGACGAAATAACACATAACAACAATAATAATCTATATAGATAAAAATCAATGCCACATGTATGACGGAGATGGAACATCACTTAAGAAGGGCTCGACTGATTCGGCAGTTCCTTTTTGTTTTATTTGTACCTTATCGTCTGGACAAGGTTTGTGTATTTACCTAACGAAAATTTCCAAAAGTTCGCGGGAAATGTCGAAAATTTAAATGGCAGATAGCTAAGACAAAAAAATTTTTGACGTTTTCGATATCTATTGTTGTATGGATTGACAGGACAACTAGGTACTGCCGTATGAGCTAGTGTATAAGAAATATAATTATTTCAAAAATAGTCCTTAATGATAATACTTAAATCTAAAAAAAGAAAGGATTGATAAAGAATTTCATTAAAAATTTTTTAGCCTTTTTTTATTATAAGGCAAAGACCTCAAAGTTATCGAACACAAAGACAAATAATTACTTCTTTTTTGTTTGCTAAGTAAGTAGCTATGCTAGCTAAGTAACCTTGGCGTCATTTGGACAGGAATGCATTGGTTCCATACAAATTTCGTTATTTCTCAATTGCAGTCGACGTAATCAATTATATATTTTTGATTCGTTTATCAAAAAGTACGGCCATCTTATTTTGTTGAATAATGGAGTTAGTCGACGTTCACAAGCGTTCATGAAAATGTATAAATACGGACTTGCTAAATAAGACTTGGTGATTTATAAGAATTGCTAAATACATTTTAACGTCTGCTATGTCTCAATAACTTCGTTTTATTGACTGGCAAAGGTCATGTGATCGTGTTTGCTTTAAAGTCAAGGGAGATAGGACCATCAAAAACCTTTGTAATCTCGAGACAAATTTTGGAATGTAAAGGATTATAATAGTATTCATACTTATAATTACTATAGAAATTTTCAGAGGTTTTATAGTTAGTCTGCTATTCGGGGTGGAGAAGAATAAAAAAAATCAAAGATCATGAAAATCGGCCCACCAGTTCTTGAGTTATAAATGGCGTAACAAACTCGACTTTGTTATATATACCTATAGAATATATTCTGTGAATATACCTACCTAAATGAACAAGTATTTTGAAATAAATTATATCTAAACAATACCTTTATTACAATAAATTATTGTTTCATACGTTACTGACCAAACATCATAAATATTATTTATAACTAATGAATTGTTAATGGATCGAAATTGAACGAGCACGTATATGTTAATGTGAAATGTACCTGTTTGGATTAACTTATAAGGTTATTAATTCATCCCATGACTGTTTGACTTAGTATTTGAATAAATATAAGCTCTACTTGATTTTGACTGTCTGGAGTAGGTTTATCAATCTGTAAACATAAAACATGGTCATTATAGAAATGTTTTTTTTACTGAATTAAAGATATAATGGCATTTAGTTTTACGAGTGGCGTTCACACCGGTTTTCAAGGTGTTGCCAGCTCTAAGGTCCCGGGTTCGATCCCCAGGGTCAATGTAGAAAACCCTTTTTCTACAGTGTCTCGGGTCTAGGTGTTTGTGGTACCTTCGTTGTCTCTAAATTCCATAACACAAGTGCTTTAGCTACTTACTTTGGGTTCAGAGCAATGTATGTGATGTTGTCCACATTTATTTATTTATTATTTAGTTTAAAATTTGAATATTTTTTTGGTTTCATTATTTTTAATCTTGATAGGTACCTACTTTTTTTTTTTCTAGATTAACTAATATATTGTGATTATAAAAACATAGGTTCTTAACATAAAAGTTAAATAACTTAGCTATTTGCAACTTTGCGTAACTGTTAATTACGGTATGATAATAAAATTACCTAACCCTAATAAATATTTTGTAATCGCTTTATCTCACTAGGATTTAATTACTCTAGATAATTAGCAATAAATGTTGATTCGCATTAACGCAGTTATTCAGTAACAATATATCCAACGAAGGCCTTTCAATAAATCTACACTGAGCATGACATCAGTATTTAAATAGGTTATCGCAAACGTATTAATGACTTAACTAGCGCAGTTATAGCATAATGTAAGGGCTAGATAACAATTGTGATAGATGCTCTAAAGATTGGATATTACTTATGATACTTGGATTTAAATAAAGAACAAATCTGACAGCTGTCATAACAATAAGATTATGTTTAGACTTGAGCGTGGTCGTCGCGCGTTTCGTTCGCCAGGCAACCAAGTCAAGTGTAAATTGATCAGTAAATTGATGTTTGTACAATTGAACCCATTTATCTAAACATATCTTAGAGTAATAGTAGGTAAATTATAGAGGTCGCCTAACATAGTATGAAAATAAAATTTGTGCCAAAACAGAGCGCGCCATTTTATTAAAACTTTCTCTATACCTAATATTACCGGATCATCGATATTTTCGCTTTATAGTACACAAGTGTAGTACTCCCAGCTGAAAAATTGCTTACGCTCAGCACAAAGGTCTACTAGCGATGCGTGCACTCTATGCTTGTGTATATATACTCTATATAAAATATCTTAACCAACATTCCACACTTTGATTGTGATTGTGTCTTTGGTCACTTACCTTTATTATATTCTTTAGACACCCTAAGGGTGCGTTTTTAATTTTGTGGTTTGCATATAACAGCAGACAATCACGTAATTCATTAATATATTTTATTATTATATTTTCCTCCACTTTTGTATCTGACTAGTGTTTATTTATATTTTCAGTTACTTTACTACAGATTAATGGCCTTAGTTATAAAAATCTCGACGGTGATTAGCAGATTCTTAATAATTTTTTTTTAGAGGTTTTGAATTTATAAATTCCTTAACATTTGCTTAACACCGTCGATTTTTATAAATAAGGCCATTAGAGACCAGCGGTTTTATTTACGATTATATACAAAGTGAAGTGGGACTAGGCCGGAGACATCAGTTGCAATTCTGACGACTGTTGGGCAAAAGTGACCATAATGTTGTCTCCACAAAACATTAAGGAAACATCGTGGCCGGTCTAGAAGGAAATCTATCGCGGGTGAAAATAAATAAATAAATAAAATAAATATACAAATAAAAAACGCATATTCAAGTAGAGTTCAGTATGGGAAGGTGTTCATTGTTATACTATACATCACTTCATAAACTTACCTTCACCTAAGTATAAAATGACTCATAATCGTTTGTTACCTACCAAATTTTATTCAGTCTGAAGCATATTCAAATTAATAACAAGTAATCAAATGATACTTAGAAGTCAAAAGTCTGGTAAAACATAAGAACATGTTGGACAATAAAAGCAATTGTTCGAATTGTATAGACATTGCTGTGTATTGAATTTAAAACGTTTCAAATGTAACTACCTACTTCAACACTGATACATTGAGGGCTACCGTTATTGCGCTCACCAGTAGGCGCCACTAGCGCGTCAGCTGTCAAAGCTCACCAACAAACTAGAATATGCCATAATCCTTACTTAATATTATAAATGCGAAAGTAACTCTGTCTGTCTGTCGCGCTTTCACGCCGAAACTACTGAACCTATTTAAACGAAATTTCATACACAGATAGTTTAGAGCCTGAGAAAGGACATAGGCTACTTTTTGCCGCGATTACCGACATCCACGCGGGCGGAGCCGCGGGAAACAGCTTGTGATAATATACCTTTATATTCGGGCATCACGTGCGACAAGCGCCTCTGTCGGTAAATTACCAAAACTCACACGGTTTAGAATCTTCACATTTAACCAATATGTAAATCATACCTACATAAGTACCTATGCTGCTTCACTCAAACTCCTTTTTAACAACAAACCAATATCAATTCGCATTGCATTCAACCTTTTATTATGAGTGCAATTTTGGGTCATAAAAATGTGAACACGTAAATTTGGTTCAATTGTATATCATTGCTCGAATCAGGCTCTCATAATGTGATTTTCACCGGTACACGCGTTCGGTTACTTCCCAATTAGTGTGACTTAAGTATGAGAGGCTGTAAGGAGCATGTCGCACCACAAGCTGAGCTACCTGAACTTAATTTAGCAATAGAGAACTGATGATATTCGATAGTCTAACCCTCAAATACGAAACATGAAATGAAACGAAACTTAACTTTAAGACGTGCTTAAGCTTCTATCTGTCGCTAATTTGCACCTCAAAGTGGCAGAGCCAGCATGAAACTTAACGGCGTCTTAAAACTGATTGACGATTCAGTATTCGGCCAATAGCTATGTTAGAGACAGAAAAAACTGTCAAGAATTGAATATAAGGAGTTTCAATTTGGTAGGGTAAAGCAAAGAATACATTATGAGAAAACTGAAGAAACAAATTGAACTTAATTCAGTTGGTGGACAAAATTTTAAAGCCACAACTTTGTAGCTTAACAATAAGCATAAAATTTTATTCAACTTTATACTTCCTACTACTACTACTACTTTCCATGTTTAATTTTTTTAATTGAAAGCCAGCTGACAGTTAGTCAAAATTGCTGCGTATGGACATCTGGAAATCAAGAGGTCTTAGAAATGTCAGCTATTAAATTCATGTTCTAAAATTAATGTCATACTCAGGTGGGTTAGATGCAAGTCGACCTAATAGCTTCGTGACACGCCGTCTACAGACAAAATTGAATCCGATAAGTATTTGGCAAGGTTAGCTCATATTGTTTCGCGCCAACGCAAACGTGAACGAACTGCGCATGCACTTTACAACTATTTTACTATTCAAAATAGCGATAATGATGACGAATTATAAAGGTGACATAATGCAATGTACACTTTGCCTCTTACGTACTTATAGAAATTATGCAATCATATTACTTTAAGGTACAATTTCATTTATTCTCGTTGCAAGTGTTATTTTCTTAATTGGGATAATTATATTATTATTATTTATTTATATTTTAAAAGACACATAATAAACTTATTTGTGGTTATAGTTTTTATAGTTTGAGTTTTATTTGGTTAATTGGATTTTATCATCATCATCATCAGCCTATCTTCGTCCACTGCTGGAAATAGGCCTCTCCTATGGATTTTACACTAAATACATACAGGCTGTTTTCTGTAGTAAATTAAGCGAAATAAAATGAAGCTAACATTAAAATCTTTAAAGTTCGCATTAGGCAAAGCTTTAATACATAATATGTAATAATCATTAGCTTAACGGTTACACTTAATGAATATTTGGCAAGCAATCTGATTCCCTAAACGATAGTTCTAATCGTAAAACCAATTACAGATTCAAAACAATTGTATAATCTTAATCTAGTACAGATACTCTAAAAGGTCTAGGTATCCTACTTAGAGTGATCTGTGCGATTGCACTGTGCATACCCAAGTGTTTTTGTGCAGATTGGTATGCGTCTAACATGTGCGATTCAAGCGGTCTCTCTACGTGTATTATGCAACGAAATTTTCTTCTGGTTAACGTCATCTTGCTGTTATAAGAGGTAACATCCAAGGAATTATCTATGAAGACTATTCAAATGTAAATTTAAGTGTTTAATCTCTAACTTTCCAAGATGTAAACCTTACTTGTATGTGTGATGTAACTTGTAAATGATCAGTCTTAACTTCTAATGTACCGACTTTTCCAGCGCCATTAACGCTATGACAAACTGACGAGATTATTTGATGATTCGCACGTAATAAATCTAAATCCACACTACAATTAAAAAGAGGAAAGGTTTGTTTATTTGTGACGATTAAACTAAAAAACTACTGGACCGATTTCAAAAAATCTTATCCCTGAGTTACATAAGCTATTTATTATTTAAAAAGTAAATGACCATCCGTTTGAAGCCACAACGGACCACTAGTGTGTTATATTTCGACACGATCAAAGAAGAAAAGACAGTGAATTATAATTGCTTAACCAAATTAATTAATTAATTATCAAAAAGAATAATTTCTTTGACCAGACGATTACCCTTTGACATTCCGTTACATACTCAAAAGCCCTTAGTCTATGAACTATACCCACAACTCCTAGCTCCACTTGGCACACATACTAGTACATAAATCCACAACCTTACAATTACATTGATAGCTCTTGTTATTCATTATGAAAACAAAATTGTACAGAGCAATTAAGTCAAACGAGTCAAGTGACAATAAACCATTAATTGTGTCGAAATGATTTATTCGAAGTAGGTATCGGTAAGCGGTCGACACTCGAATAGTTTTGTGCAAACAAAAGATACTACGTGTTGATTGACATTTAGAAACACCAGCCTCGCCCTTTGTAAGATATCACACGGGACAATTTATGCAGTTTGTGTAAATTATTCGTAAAGGCGTTTTAACAGTGAGACAAAACTGCTCTTATCGGGATATTTCTAGGATGGTGTAGGTCAAAAGTTGTGTGCTACTATTTAACAGTCAGTAGTCAATGCACGCCTAGGACCCGTGTCACTTATTGGTTTAAATATTAACTTGTTGCGGAATTATTTGGATTGTCATTTGGAACCAGTAGCTATATTTTGCCAGTTTTGTTAGAATTAATTGTTAGACGGTTATTTTAAGCGTATTTTTTCTTTTAGGCGTAAACCTATATTTGAACATCTTAATAGTTTTTCCGATGGTTGTTACATGGTATGTAACGGTAATGTAAAATTACTTTAAAGACAAAAATATATTGTCCATTCAGTAATTTAAAAATTGAAACAATAACGGAAGCTCATTAATAACGGAAGAATTGAGAAACAAAGCTAAAAGAATAATCCATTTCTCTAAAGATTAATTAAATAATTACCACAAGAGACAATAAACTTAAACTTAATGGAACAAGCTTCAATTTTCTCTAAACGAAAAGTTGCTAATTGCAGCTACCATTCATAACATATATGGCAGAGATGATAAAAATAGTCGACAAACGCCATCATGTGAAAAGAAAGCCGGATGTTTATTTCCACGACTCTCTTACAATATTTTATAAGATAAAGGATTTTTGTGTCATTGGAAAACTTTTGAAGACGAACAAAATCATTACACTTGCATCATGTCACTTCCTTTGACCATTTGAACTTACTGAACTATTTAACGACAACTAGTTATGCAAAATTTTGACATGCATTATGACCTTACTGACTGAACTGTTTGCTTTAAGTGTACTGGATAAACATAAACTATTAAACGCCTTTGGCTACTGTCATTTAAAACTTGAGTATTTGTGACTTATGTTCGACATTTCAGACATAATAGGCTGTTTACTGACCTATAACCCGAGAATAATTAATCAATTTACCGTGCTTGTTTTTGTAAAAGTTGGCAAAAACGTGTATACAAAATACAAAAAAATGAAACACGTAGTTCTAACAGTTTTTTTTTCTGTTATGTAAGATTTATTTTATCTGATTTTCTTTTTTGTACAACCCTATCATCATTCTCTTAAAATCGTTTTAGTCATTATTATGTTCGTTAGTAATTACCAAAATGAAAATCAACAACAAATATCCGTCAGTCATAAAGCCAACTAATTTCAACTCGACAAGGCAATAATGTGTCTTTTGAAAGTGTTTGTACAGTAACAATATTTCTCAAGCAGATAGCATCGCGATCCGAAATTAAAAGCGCACTCGAAGTCGCGGGGAACTTGGGAACATCTCCAGGCTTGTGTAGGATGATGCTTGGATTATACAAATATGGACAAGAAAAATAATGTGAATAATTATAGGCTAAATTATATTCGGATTTTTTGTTAAAATAGATGTTCATAAAATGGTTTGTATGGTATGTTATAAATTAAATTGAAACTATCGACTGTTTTAATGTTTATTACGATTTCCATTCCATTTAGGTACAATGTTTTTTTTTTAGTTTTAAATGTTAGGCATAAATAACGTTTTCGAAAGCCTTCTGTGTTTAAATCGAATGTAATTCATGTATTTTATAATAATTATCAAATTTCAATTTATATTTAAATGAGTTACAAAGCAGTCAATAAATCCTTAAAACAAAACCATTGCAGCTTTACCTTCTCTCTTATCTTGTTACATGAAGGCTTTGTACAGTTTTTTTTATTATAATTTAATATACATCTGTAAATGCTAATTTGGAAACTAAAACCGCATGAGTGGTTTTGGTAAAACAGATTTTTTTGTGAACTTTTAATGCTCGTTACAGATGGTAATGTAGAATGCAAATGAGATTAATAAAATTTATTCTACATTACACTGGCGTGCAAGCTTAAGGAGTCGGTTAACCAAACCTTTTATTTAAAGTATAAATAAATCAGCTTTTATCCTAATTAGATGTTTATTGCAGTGATTTATGTAACGTTATAATTATTTTAATGGTTGAGTCAATTCGTACGTGATTCATTTTGATTAAGTTTATTTTTATGCATTAAGTTGCAATACAAGAAAGTGTTATTTGTTGCCACGGTACTCCAAGTGTAATTATCTTGGCACTTAACTTGGTTAAATCTTAAGAACATTAAAAAATATATGTGAACATTTGCCGTCAGAATGCCTCTAAAGAACTTTATGTTATTCTTGTCATACTAGGAGTGACTTTTCTAACATGTATTTAAGAACCGCCGTGATACACTATTAGACTGGTAACTACCATATTCTCAGTATTTTTAAAACATACGCATTTTTTTTAAATTTTGTACAAAATAAATGTTGTGAAATGAAAAAGTTACCAATAAGTGTTCTTTATAAGTTCTAATCCAGAACTATTTTATCCAAGCCACTTCAGCTAGGCTTTTGTTTTAAGTTTATGCAAACAAATTAGAATGCAGGCAGTGTCCGTCCATCGCGATGGGTAGCCATCGCTTCTAATTTCTGTCCGCCTAGTACCTTGCGTAACGGGACGGATTAAGTGCAACTTATGTTTGTTGAGATAACTCCAAAGCTTTTTTCAATCAGTCATTACATTAAATAGTTAAAAAGTTAGACTTATTATTTTTTTAACTGTGAATGCTTTTTTAACTGTTTTCTTCGTAATTGCACTAAGAATATACCTACTTTTTATTAATGTTTAAAACGCAGTGATTCTCAATAATGGCCATACAAATCCAACATGTATTCTAATAAACTAATAAGCAATTGTTTTATTAAAATTCTCTTACTGTGATCGCGTGAGTTACAGCAATGAATGACCAACCCTTTAATTGGCCCAATTATCGTAACAAGGAAAAGAATGTCTGCTAAATTTTTGACTGTAATTTCACTGTACAATAATATTGTGTTAATTAATTCGTATATAGATACAAAAAAAATCTTTACACGGTAAAGAGCTCGAAGAAATTGGACACTTCCGGATTAACTTAACAAAAGCTGTCACCTCCATTCTTATAGTATTATTAATCCAAACGGATAATATCGTCATACGGCGCCTAAATAAAGAAATAACAAGGAGTAACACGCGATCATACGATCATAAACATCTTAGCCCAATAAACGCAGTGAGACCACCCAGCCACCATTATATCTACAAACTACTGCTCTCGAACATCGTTTATATAAAGAAATAAACTAACAATTTCATTACAAAACAAAGATATGGATTTCCTACGAATGAAAGCGTGTGGGCAGTTATCCTACATCGAGTTTATGCAACGGACATCTAACCAAACGGGACTCAATCATCGAGCTTATAAAATACATTTTCCTATTTCATCAATATTTAAATGATACTCATTCGAATCTCAACCTTATTGTTACAATAATTAGATGTTATGTCGAATGTGTTTACTATCAAAAGAAAATTATTAACAATATCACAGTGAGAACAGGTGGCAACGGCTTAGTAGGTTTTGCTTTTGTAATTGCTCACTACTGTGACACTGTCCTGATAATAAATGTAAGATATTATATTAAATGTTAAATGAAATATGAAGCCTTCGCTTTCTTTTATAGTAGCATTCTATTTCACTAGGGGAGTGGTTTGATTATGAACTGTATTGAGACTGACAAAGAGTTTAAAGTAAAATGTTTAGGTGCGGTAGAAGTCTTCTTAAGAAAAGATGTCTTGAGAATTCATGAATGAAGTGCGTTATCTGTTAAAGAGTTTTGTGTGGAGCGAAAACACAAAAGCCACACATACGACACCGCTTCCGCACGGTACATATCTGTGACATTCAAACAAAAGCTTAATGTCGTGCTGTTTAGGTGCATTTTACAATGATAACATTATTGCAAACAGCGCGCAGCAAGCGAGCTTACTGCCATCGTACCATCATCATCATCTCGATATCCGTTCTCGCTGTTGTGCTGGAGCGGTGTTGGAGCGGGTTCGTATAAGTGAGCTACGACTTAAAACCTCTTTAACAGATATGGGTACAATTTCATACTTTAAAAGTAGATGGTGAAAAAGCTTATTTTCAAAAATATATTTTTGCTTTAACGTGTTATATTTTTATCATAAACCTACACAAGCGATGAATTAATTAATTATCTTATTAACACACAAAACATTGTCATAATCACGTATATTAATAGAATATAAATCACTAACCTTTTAAAACAACTGCAACTACTAACCGAGCATCCTTTCCGAGAAATTTCTAATAACGCTCTATGTAGGTTTGATTTTACGGTAGGATTATTTCCTCTAAGATTTCATAGAGCAACCGGAAGATGTACCTACCTAGTACCTAGTGTTTGCACGTGGGTAGCATCCGGCACCCACGGACTGACGTCAGTGGCCGTCGTAAGGTTTTACAGCGAACTGAATAGACCAACGGATGAATTATGGTGAGATATGAGCTTATGAATTATGGAACATGGACTGGGTCAGGTTATGGTGGTCTTAGAATAGATAAGTTGGATATATTTGGTTTCTATTCGGCTTAGTATATTTTTAGCTGAACATGGGTTGTTTGATCTTTGGCATCGATTTTGATAAGTAGGTACGTGATCACTCGTTACCCACATAATTATGACAACTGTCTATTCAAATCAAACTCTTTAAATGTTTCTATACTGATCCCGAAAAATGTTCAATAAATAAAATATATTTTAACAATTCATAGTTGGCAGACAGTCTTACAAAGTCTGAGAAGTAGCAAAATTCTATATTTTTCTCCTATATCAATAAGTTTTTATTCAACTCCCGTGCTGCCTTGCGCTTCAATGAATCTGGTCCGTAATCAGATATAATTTTAAAGAAGCGATACTTTGAACCATTGATTTTGCTGTAGCGGTGCATACGAGGTTATTTTGATCTTTACATAAAGAAAATATGCTTGACATTTACATTTTCACTTCACAATGTACAATTGATTAGATGACAGGGTATGCAAATCAAATTACTCCGGCAGTTAGATAATAAAAAATATCATCCACGTATTTTTTGATTTTTCAAATCATGAAAAAACTAAGTGGACAAATCGAATTATAGTTTAGGAGTCGGGGCTAATGAAGTCAAGACATCATGCGACTTTTCAAATCCGTGATTTTTGTCGTCATAGACGTGAGTTTTTGATTCCGTAAAATAAGATTAAATGTGACTAACATTTTTTTAATGTCTATCTAACGTACATTAAAAAAGAAGTTAGTCACCTACCCTATTGTACTAGGCTGTTTATGAGTAGATGTCTTCTTTATTGCTATGTACAAAACTAATATCCTACCTACTTATGTAAGTAGGTAGGATATTAGTTTCTACCGACTATCTTCAGCCAATACCCCTTTAAGTCGACATTTATGACATCCACGGAATCCTTTCTTTGTTTATAACCAAACAACCTCTCATTACATAGAATAATTAATGAATTTGACCTTTTATGAGGTAATTGAATACCTTCATAACACGATGAGTTATGGTTATAACTGAGAGGCTTAATATAAGTCTTAGATCATAATGTCTTAATATTACGGAATAACTTGTATTTATGATGTAACAAAATAAATATAGGTTAATATTACTTTGTATGCATTTCAGTTAATTCAATATTATTTTTTATCATAAAAAATCGAGAGAGACTTAATATTCAATTTTAATGTCGGCGTAATTAAAACTAAATATCTAACATTAAGTAGTAAGTGCTAAAAATGAAAAATGCTTAGATCATTAGGAATTTAAAATAAAAATTAGGTATTATATAACGTTAGTTTAAATATCGTTAGCTTTTTTGTTACAGACGTAAAATATAAATAAGTTTGGACAACATCACATACATTTCTCTGAACCCAAACTAAGTAGCTAAAGTACTTGTGTTATGCCCCGAGACCATGTAGAAAAGTTCTTTTGTACATTGACCCACCCGTAGATCGATCACGGGACATCGAAGCTGTCCAAAAAAAACCAGTGTGTACGCCACTAGACCACGGAGGTCGTAGTAAATAAAATTAAATCATTATCCTTATTTATAAAAATTGTAATATTGTAAAAATAAGGATAATGGTCTAATAATAACTATGTCATAAAAATACTAGCAAAAAATAATTGAACACCGGAAATTCTGCGGTTAAACAAAATATTTTATAGAAGATAGTACGACAAATTAAATAAATTTATTCACAATTATTTCTATTAATTAAATTTGTTTATATCGTGTTGAGTCAGTTAAGGAAGAATAATAAATTAATTGTTCTAAAATCAAAGGTTGACATTAATCAAGGTCTATGTGAGAACTTCCACGTGCCTTAATAATGAACAGTACTTAGGTCAGCCACAAGTTAGTGGTTCGAGTTTAAACTTATTACGAAAATGAACCTTATTCCTTAGATTTTAAAATTCAGAAAAGTGAAAGTATTTTAACTAATGTGCGGTCGACTGTACTGTTTTGATTTGGAGACTGGGTGTATTTTACATTTAGAGATAAGAGACGACGAATCTTGCTATACATATAAGCTCGTAAAGTTCTTTCTTGCTCAGTTTTGGTTCAAAAAATACAGAACCTATACAATATAATCTCGTTAAAATACAATTGTATTCAAAATACAATTTGTCTTCTTTCATATTTGTACACATACTTTCCCATAGCCCTAAAACAAAGGGCTTGAATCAACAATCTCGGGGCCCGTCGCGGCACTATCTCCTCACGTGGATCGGACTCTGGCTTTACGACATATCTGAAGCTTTGTGTTCACCTTTATTCCTTTACTGTTTAATTTAAATACTCGGACATGAAAACCGTGTATAACACCGGATTTAAAATAGAAGGACTTCACATAAAGGACATTAAAACAAAAAAGAGTAGTATAGTATTATTGATGTAGGATCGTAAATTTGATTCGATTACTCACCATTTTGCTACAATATATCGGTTTTTATTGCTCGGACGCAACACGTTTGTTCGACCACCACGGGCAATCGTAAAGGGCACAATGCACTTGCGTTTTAAAGTGTAAAATAATAAAGATCCATAAAGAAATAAAGTTTTACAACGGGTGGAATAATGGCGTCTTGTATAGACAAAGGCTGCGAAGTGTAATAGTATATGTAGTACGATTTATCACCTACGCTCTGGTGAGATCGTTCTGAAAATGGAAGCTTGACCTGCGAGTACCCAATATCGATTGTGAGGAAGTCGCTTACCTATAAGTTACTAGAAATAGATCACTCTAGAGATCTATTTCAAACATTGCGCACAACTTTCTCGTCCAGGCAGCGGTATTATCTAATTTGCGATGGCTAACGTCGTTTTAAAGTGTAAAATAATAAAGATCCATAAAGAAATAAAGTTTTACAACGGGTGGAATAATGGCGTCTTGTATAGACAAAGGCTGCGAAGTGTAATAGTATATGTAGTACGATTTATCACCTACGCTCTGGTGAGATCGTTCTGAAAATGGAAGCTTGACCTGCGAGTACCCAATATCGATTGTGAGGAAGTCGCTTACCTATAAGTTACTAGAAATAGATCACTCTAGAGATCTATTTCAAACATTGCGCACAACTTTCTCGTCCAGGCAGCGGTATTATCTAATTTGCGATGGCTAACGATAAGATTTGACAGCGAATTTTACATTTAGTCCTGTCAAATTTGTAATTTGTATGACGTTATGGCGATAGTTAATACAAATTATCCTTTTGACAGCTATCCTATGCAAATCCTATTATTTTGATATCGCTAGGCTTTCGCAAGTAAAGTAATACTGCTGCTGGTTTGTCGTCCAACAAAACATTAAATTAAGAAAATTGTATAAATATACTTAAATACGTATTATTAACTGGTTTACTAAAACTAACTCTCAAGGGTTTAATACGTTTTATCTGTATATACATAGAATAAAAAAAAAACTCCCGCTGCGCCTGTCTATCTGAACGCGATAAACTTAAAAACTACTGAATGGATATTAATATGGTTTTCACTAATGTATATGTATATATGTGTATAATTCAAAATTGTTTTGTATACCCTACATACCTTTGTCTATTATTATAAATTGTTTTAAATGGCACAACTATGTCAAAGTTCCTCATTTTTCAATACCTAGATGTTAGATAACAATGATTTTATGACCAATAACACATTAAAAAAAATAAGGAAACCATTGAACTCCTCGAAAAAGAACTTGAGCTTTGAGGAAAGGTTTTCTTAATTAACGGATGTGTTAATTGGATTCGCTTTTATTTTATTCCTGCGTTCGCTAAGCTTTCTATTAGGTCTTTCTTTGAGTCTATAAATTATTAATAGACATAAGTATTGTGCAACAGTTTTTGTGCAGAATTAATAAATATAAAGAAACTTGACTTCACTGCATCGTACCAAATCACACCCAAAACCCGTTTAGCAGCTAACCAGTTAGTTAACCAAATGTTTTGAACATTTTCAATTAATTTAATTAATTGTATTAAGCTCACCCCGCTTTGGCCTCATTAACCATTATAACGATGGGCTCACCCAGACCTCTCTTTAATATAATTATTAACACCTAAATTTTAAAATGAAGTCGATAAAATATGAAGTGATCTGGACATCGTAAAATGAACCCAAACGAATATGGTATTTATGGATATCCAATATGGTACTAGTAGTAATTCAGTCCCATTTATCTATTAAATGGAGGTGTATTTTTTAAATTAAATTTGTGTGTACAGAAATAACCAAGAAGTCATTAAATTTGATTACAATTGGAAATTGTAACATAGACATTACACATACTGCTGGATACATCTGATTTCATTCATACATTTCATTACTTGTTTATTACGCATTCCCTCAAGAAGACGTTACAATTTGCCCATCCTCGACACTCGAGTTAATAGGTTAGATACACCCAGCCATTGTCAAATCCCTAGCGCATGAATGGGACGCGTGAATGAGGGTGAATAAAACCAGTCCGGTCGTAAGTTACCGACGACGCGAGGACGTATCACCGGACTTACGGCCATAACTCACCGCTTGCGAAATCGTCTAGCTTCGAGAAATACAACGTCCAATTACAGCAACCAGTAGCTTCGGTTAAATGTTAGTAGAGGTGCTATGAATATTTACGACAGTCTATACTGTTGCAAATGGGTGGTATAGCAAGAAGTCTTACAATAATTTTAACGTCATGTTCATTTTATTTTAATGTGATGTCAGAACGGTTTGAATTGTTTTTAGACCAACTAATTTATATATTTAACTAGCTACGCGCCTCGTTTAAAACATTTCCATACATTTCTTTTTTATTTTCTTTCTTCGTCTTTCTTTCTATATTTTTTTATTTTCTTTTAGAAAATCTTTTCGCCAAATCGGATAATTCTCGGAATCGGAAATCGAAAAATCGGAATTCATTTTTACATCTAAAGATAGTTTAGTTCAGTATCGAATTGTTAAGGTTAACAGAAAAGAAATCAGAACCTGAAACTAGTTTAATAAGTCAGTTACATAGCCAGATGTACCTATATAATAATTTCAGAAAACAATAAATAACTATGAATTTTCACTTTTTACTGTCCTATGTTTTGTAACTTTAAACCCAATATACAAAGTTTCGTAAGTTTAATGTGTATTTGCGAATTACTGTTTTATTGTTCACGTGGGCGTGTGATATAAAATCCTATATTTATATATCAACTGGTATGTTTTATATCAAAGCCATTAGTGTTTATTACTAGTTCGCTTGTAAAATTAATATTGAACTGAAAATCAATTTAATAATTTATTGCATACAACTCGTAGTAAAATTTTAATGGAATAATTTTATTTGCATAAATGTGTGTCGTATTTGTAATAATATGCCACTTATAATGTAAATTGTGAACAATGATCATTTTATCATACTTAAGAATGATATTGATGTATGTGTTTTAACATAATAAATTTAAACTTACAGTATCAAAAATATAATAATAAAATAACAATAATACCGGGCTGTAATTATACCACTGCTGGGCAAAGGCATTTTCCCCGCGATGCTCACTTACGGGTTGGTAATTTTTGATTCCATTTTGAAATCCAGGTTTCCTCGCGATGTTTTCCTTCACCGATTTTCTGTGGAGTCTTAAAATTATAAAGTAAGTATAACTATAAACTTTTGAAAAAGACACATTGAACTTAACTGGGTTTGAATCTACAACCTTGTGCACACAAATCCGTTCAATGAACCGTTAGGGCTAAATGTGTCGCGGTGGCGACACATTTCAAAAAGTTGCTGAATACAAAATAAAATAAATCTAATAGGTACTTGTGTCTAGCTCATTGACACGAGAGTTCATTTTATACTGGTGGTTACCTCTATAAACCCAATACGGTTACTATAATACTCGAGTTTCTTAATAGCATAACATTATAATAAAACTTATCATTTCTCGTTCAATTTGCAAAGCTATATCCACTATTAAGGATATGTTTATTGAGATGTAACTGTGGTTTACGAGCAAACTGCGCGGGAGCACTTTCTTTGGACACTGTACGACAGTTATATTTATTTATAACGCCTTGAATATTCCATTCATGACATCCACTGGTATCGTTACAGGGTGACTATATGGTCACCCTTAGAGATAGTCTGAAAAAGAATTGGTAATATTTTCATAACTTGATTTAAAATAATATATACATGAGTATAGGTACCAGAACAATTAATTAAAATCTTATACTAATACAGCACAAGCTTATGTCAGTTTTCCGTGAAATCAACATACATTTTATAAGGAGTTTTTTTTTATGTTAAATAATGTTTGGTACTTAATTACCTAGGTAAGTTTATAATGTAGAAGTAATAAATAAATATCAACAACAATCGACACTGAAGGAGACTATCCTTAAATAATATCTGTGCCAAACCAAAATCCTAATCTAATCCTAATCCTAAAATAATATGCATGGACCTAATAATAATATGTTATTCCAAATACTATACTTCAAAGACAAAGTTATTTAAATAAAAAAAAATCAGTTAAAAAAAAAAAAAAACATTTGTACTGGTTTGAATATAAAATATATCCAAATTATTGATAAACGTGTCCACCCTACATCCTCGCAGTAGGTAGAGAGTAAAGCGGTCTTCTATTGTGTCTACAGTGTAAAGCAGCGCAAAATATTTCACTGTTGTCCTGCCCATTGAGACCGGTGAGAACTTAATATTTTAATCTTATCGCCTTTGGAACTGCTTGCACTGACAATGAACTAGTTACCCGCACCATCCTTTATTGAACAAATTTATTTTACTTTATGATTATACTGACTTTATTTGGAATGGAAGTTTCTGTAGGGATATTTATTTATGTATATACTTTAAAATTTTGAGTTTTGTTTCGAACATTATTACATTTCCTTCGTCATAATTATAAAAACATAAAGGCGCCCGAGTTAAATAGTGGAACTGGGCTGGTCATATTAGCTGCATGGGTCCGGATAGATAGGCGAGAATTGCCACTGAGTGGGTACTTAGAGCCGAAACTCGAAAACGGGGTATGCCGAAAAGACGCTGGCGAGTCGACATCAATCACTATTTGCTGAATTGGTGGGAAGCGGCTCCAGGCAGAAGAGTATGGAGCAAATATGGGTGAGACCTTTGCCCAGCAGTGGGACACCTAAAAAGTTTGAAAAAAGGAAAGGTGCCCAGGAGAACGATTCGCGTAAAGTTTTTGTTAATCCAAAATCTGTAAAACAGTTTTCTTACTTCTGTCATCAAAGATGACAATGATTGGTTGTTGTAATAATAATTACAATGCCTTATAATCTGACAACACATACTCTTGGTAAAGCCTGAAAGGCAGCCCTAACACGAACACGCTAACTGACCTGTTTACTCACCCTGGTACAAAGACCCGTACAACGGAAGAAGAATACCGTCATCAGCGACCCGTGGGTGGACAACACAACAAAGATGCTTTTTAGGTTATTTTTCAATCACTTGTCAAAATTAGTATGCTGATTCACTGCTGTCAGATCAAACTACTAATTATGCATTTAGTTCAGCCGAGCTTTCAGTATCAAACCCCTGAACCAACCACCCAACGACCCTGATGATTTCGTAATTTATATTTTTATAAGTTCAAACAATAGCCGAGTGTTTAAAAGTAATTTATTATTGCAGCGTATTATTAAAATAAATTTTCCTCCTCGATACAAGTATTTATTAAATTGAATGCTTAAGACCATACGAATTTAACTCTGGGCGGTCTCTAGCAAACAAATAAACAAATATTTTTCATCTCCAACTAACTTGGCACAAAAGACAATACCAAGATATACGGCCTTAGTGTCAGCAAATAAATTAAAAGTTGAAATTTGAAAAGAGAACAAAAGCGCTGGCTCAGCTTCGGGCAGCGGTTATGACGTCATAATTAAGGGGCCCAGCACACGACGAAAATCAAGAGAGCGATGTGAGTCACGTCGAAGGCTGTGCCGTGAGAAAACCGAACTTAATAAAAAAGTAAAAGTGCTTTCTTTGTACAGAGGCATGCAAAATTGAAGTTCGATTATCGGTGCCTTATTTTGGGACATGATTCATTTTGGTGAGAGGCTTGAAATTTAAGATAACACGTTAAGAATTTTCGATTAGCAAGAATGATGCAACGCTGCCAATGTAACGGGATGGCAGACACGCTCAAGTGAACGACCCTTTTACTTTTATAATACTTATGAGGTGCAGTGGAAGCCGTTGGCTTGATTTGTTTATTTATTGGTGATGTTCCGTGGCAATCAAGGAATGTTCTTGTTTTTTTTTTATAAATTACATTCTTTGAAGACTAAACTGTAAACGGGATTCTTATTGCGAGTTATTTATTGTTGATCCTTACGTAACGGAAATACACCTATATTTATTTTATTTGAAAGATGTTCAATCTATATTTAGCGTTTATGACGTTCCGTAAGTAGAAACGGTATCTACTGTTTTGGCTGTAATAAAGCCAAAAAAGTATTTATATACTACTTCCATTTAAAAAACCAAATGGATATAATTTGTACTAATTAATAAAACGCATAATAAACTTAAATACATTCAATAATGAGTCCTCCGCCCACTTACACCTTTCTTAACAAATGGACTCCTGCTATCAAAAGCGTATATCGAAAATCGATTTACTGTTTTCGAGTCCTCAACATGACATCGATGCATCGAGTGCGCAAATCGGTGAATCGATTCAGATGCGTCACATTTTAATTGTCCCACAAAAGGCGTGACCGTTACAGCATTCATATAAAGATCGGATAATTAACGGTAAAGGTAACGGGTCGGAGGGCAAATGGGACTGAATGAGAGCAAATCGATAAAATTTTGAAACTCCTTTTTTAATGCATATAAATATTGGTAAAATTAATTGAAGTTTCATTTTTGTGACAATATAAGTAAGTTAAGATAGTGATTTAGACAAGTGAAATGCGAACTTTTTGCCATTAAATTTTGGATATTTGTTTCTGTAATTATCAACACTTATGTTTATGTTAAGTAATTGGTTTGACTTATTACAGATAATTTTTTTTTTTGAAACAGATAGGTTTTATAATTAGTAATAATAAAAGTCTCATTTTACTTTTAAAAGAGGTTGTCGTTCTTTAGAGATTTTCCACACAGCTATTTAGAATCGGAAAGAAATTAAAATCAGCAGATCACTCAACCATTCGACCGACATCTTACAGAAATGTAACGCAAGCGGTAGGTACACGATACTCGAACTCAGATTGAACCACACATTGAAACGACGACCACAAGTAAGTGCGCTCTAATGTAACATTCCCGCCTATAGCAGCGGCGACGAACAGTTGTAAAAATGGAATAGTAGCATTTAGTACGGAACCCTCTTGTGGATAGCCAATAAACGATGGCAGCGTCGCGTGGGCGGAGTCGCTGCGTTTGACGCGAATATTATCCATCGAGCTCGGCTTACACTGGATAAATGGAACTGGAATGGAAATTTTAATTCCCATTTAAAACGCAAAAATATCTTGACGATAGTTTTGAATGAGGTACCTTTATTGATATATCAAAAAGTGCAAGAAGATACTACTAGATATATAGAGACCTATTAAAAGTATTACCTACTAGGTATATTTACACCAAAAGTGTCAATAATATTTATTTTTATTTCATTTTTTTATCTGTGTTAAAGTCTCATCATTAAATTAATAGGTGGGAATCGTTGTTCTTAATCCTAGGCTCGGTTCAGAAAAAAAAAAAAGTGTAATGTTAGTAGTTCTGGTAATAGTGAAGTAGAATAACTTTTGTACCTACATCCTTATTTAATAAGTTGAATCAATTTTCATAGTCAATTTTGACACAATTCATAAATAAATATTTAAGTAAAATAAATAAAAATACCCTTATTGATACTTAAATACGATACTTATTATGAATTATCAGTCTTGCAAAGAGAGAGGATTCCCTTTTGCTACTGTTTAGTAGCAAAAGGGAATGGCCTTGAACCTGAAGAACGACCCTTCACAGCGGTAAATATTATTAGCCATTTCTACTCCCTAAATGCGGAAGCTGGCTACACCAGTCGCTAGTTATCTAACTGCCTAAAATATAAATATAAAAATTATTGAATATCTCTGATGAATTTATATTTGTTGATTTTATTAAACGTTGTTTTGTTTGACATTTCAATGGCATCTTCCGGTTGCCACCAAAATAATGTTAATTTTTGATACGACCAAGAAAGTTGATCAAACATCCTCATTTAAATCTAAAATCTGCGTGGAAAATATATTTTTAATCATAGTACCTTATTGGGATTTTAGCAATAAACATAATCTAATCCTCATTAGTTTTGATTACATAAAGCCGTATTAATGAGTGGATTTACTATAATGAGTGAATGTTGATTCGAAGCTATTTGTACCTATGTAAGTTTTGCCCTCGTCTTTGTTTGGGAAATAAAATAAAGACCTAATTAATTATTTTGGTGACCTGACAGTTCTTATGTTATTTGGTTACACTTGTTCAGTGCTTTATTTTAAAAGTGGCTGTATATACGTGATTGCAAAATGTTTTTTCCTTTGGGGAAGAACCGCAAGATGGAGTATCTTGCGGTATAGGATACATTTATACCCAGTAAAAACCCTAGAACCATAGTAAACACCACAGTCTATTTAAATAACCTAGGTTTATAAAAACATGTTATTGTTCGATAGTCTATCAATGGGAAAAAGATCTTGACCTATAGAGAAAAAATAAACCTTTTTATTATATTCATGGATCTATAATACAATAATAATATACTACAATGATAAACCATGGCACTGATATAAACAAGAAAATTAGCTAAAGAAAATAGCCATACCTACTACTACTAGGGCGGAATAAAACCTGTAGATTATTGGCCTTATTTATAAAAATCTAGACGGTGTTTCAATGCTAAGCTAAGTTTAATTGCTAAGCAAGTTCTAAATGCCTGGTAGAAACTGCCGTCCGCATAAGGCCGCCCTTTGTACCACTGTTTATGTTTGATGTTTTTTTTCATGTTTCCTTGTGTTTACGGTGTACAATAAATAATAAATAAATAAAATCAAATACTGTACAGAAAAATTGAAATAAGATCTGCTAATCAGTTGATAAACAACGTCGAGATTTTTATAAATAAATAAGGTTGGATATATATTACTAGTGATTGTCGCAAAGGTTATTCACACGGAATCAAAGAGTATAGAGAGAAGAGGCAAGATGAAGTAAGATCCGGAATCAAATATTGTAATAAGTAAAGTTTATAATAATCCTAGCGATATAACACACAAGTAAATACAGATTTACACCATATAGATAATATCTTAATCCGTTTACTACTACGAAGGATTAAGATACCGTCAGGAAACATCGTTAAATAGCTGTTTAATTAACTTTCACTGACCACCAGTTTCTTGGTGATGTCATCCGAACTAAATCAGATAGAATATTAACAATATTAAATATTGATTTGCATTTAAACTTTACAACTGAGAATTAATTATGTTTATTGCTAACTATAAACGTACTAATGAGTAAGGTTTGTTAGAACTAAATAAGGATTTAGTGAGAGACAGTGTGTGGCTTTTTATTTTGATCATTTAGTAATTATGATGTCAGTAGGCTTTATAGAAACCTGTTTTTCTGATATTCATGTTTGGTTTTTATCGAGCCGTGATCTGATACTTTCTTAAACAAATTTCAAATGATCGCATTACTTTACAATCTATAATTTGTTTCCGACAGCTGCCGAATTAAAGGAGCTGACCTCTTTACGGGTTTGATGAACGGTAACATTCTTTTAACCTATGAAAAGAAACTAGATAAGGGAAATTAATTCTAAGAAACATAACTATATATACACAACTAAACGCACAAAATTTATAACAAAATAAACGAATCTAATTAAAACATAAATATAGCATCAAAAAATTCGTTCACTTTACTGTCCACGGGGAGTGTTTACTTGATAAGTCCAAAGAACCGTCGGAGTAATTTAAATGGAAACCTAACATTGCCAGTATGAAGAAGTGGTTGCATACATCAAGGTTACACAATAATAAATAAGTTTTTATAAATATTAATAAAAAAAAGGTTTAAAATCAGCTGGGCTCAAACCACTAGTGTAAACAAATCAAAAATAAGCCCAAACACGATTGCCTTGTTACATTACAGAGCTCCTCTGGCCACCACTAGTCCTGCTCAAAAGTGCCATAATATTCTATTGTTACTAAACTTGTATAAGTACACGAAAAGTCTAGAAGAGGTTCTTATTTAGCTTGCATGATTTGTCTTAAACAAACATACATACATACGTATATTGCTAGTTAAAGAAAATCTTGTAAAAAAAAAACATTTAATTTCAGAAATAAAATAAACCCAATGCGTTATGTATGACAATTCCAAAGCTCTTTTGAAGATCACTTAATACATTATAGATAGGTGTAACTTGTATTTGGTACAATGTAGCGTCTCATCGTTCTAGTGACCGGGAAAAGAATCGTGCTACTGTATGTTCTCGTGACACAATATAAGTCACTTTTTACGACAGCTATCTAGGTGACATTGTGCATTACTTGAATCAAAACCTATTTATTCTTTATATAAATAACTGTTAACACCGATACCAACACCAAGACGCGAATGCATATCACTTAAAAAAATCTGAATTAAAAACTCGGTAATGTAATTACCTTGGGTTTCAATATTAGGCACAGGCACTTATTAGTCACTAAATAACATGCATACCCACACTCTTTGAAGTGTTATTATTCTCAGATTTCATCACCTCAAAGAGTTTTGAAAGCTATAAAGCCCCGAACGGCAGCGGGCGTATCATCGTTATGACAATAAACGAGCATTGGGCATCCTGCGACCCGACGCCGACAATATCAAAAAACAAGATTGTTTGCGCTCATTATACACATTTGGACCTTCAAAACTTAACACTACTTATCTCGCAATCTTTAAAAACGTATTGCTCATTATCCATATATGACCACCGGGACACAAAGCACGTATTTCAAACGGAAACCATCCAAAGCTAAATCAGCTCTCAACAATATAAATTTCGCATTGACATACATCGGCCCAGCCATAAATATTTATCTCTTTTTGTTGCCTACAAACATTTTTATGTTGATAAAAAAATACTTCCCAAATACCTCTGGACGCGTATAAATAAAGTGTGGTAGTAAATGTCAATAATATGCAAAATAATGGATGTTAATCTTCGAGTGGATTTGTGATTTGCGAGCGAGCGAGCTTCAAAGATTAGCCGACGGATGCCATCACGACATACGAATACCGTGTTTTTATTATACGTAGCGTCAGCGCAGTTACTCGACCACATGTAGGTACTGCTTGTCATCGTAATCCATTTGCCTACATAAGTTTGTATATGTACAAATGTAGATCTGGCCCCCTAGACAAGTGACATTTCGAAAAACGTTAACGACAATAAATGTATGGAAATGAAATTTCGTTTCGGTAAGTCACGTGACTTAGACATGTTACTTCCATACATTTGAGCGATCCGATCAGCGTTAACGCTTGTCGAAATGCCACTTGTCTAGAGGGGCTGATCTTTACCTATTTGTCATCTTTTCATAATTTCCTACTGCCTCCAAAACCTAACTACGTATGTAGGCCATAGACAACCTTTCAAATACACATAGTAATGATATATAAAACACAACTTACATGAAAAGCAAATTTGAATATGTATGAAAACTGAAAACCTCATTTTGTGATAATAGTAACGAGACACATCAAAAGAAAGAAAATTGATTAAAATATCTTACTCTTATCCTCAATTAAACGAACACGTCGCCCACTTTATAAACTTGACTGAGAATACCTTAGTTTATTAAATAGTACAATCAGCTGACCTTAAAAGTTAAACTATGTTAACGAATGAGTCGTAATTCTACAAAACATGACTTCGTAGGTCTATGGTAAACCAAAGACTTTTGTATAATATTAATTAAAGGGTAATTTAAAATATTAATATGCAATCATGTCAATAGAAGGAACTAACTGGAATCTAAACATTGTCAGTGTTCTTCTGTACGGTGTGTTATTTGTGTGTTAGCTAGATGAATAACTGAATTGAACTTCATTAAAGACTAACCGCCCAGTGCCCTTACTCTCCAATTCAATTCTAATACAATGCCAATGCAAAATTGTTTTTCATTTAGCAACCACCCAAACAACAGACAGTACAAAAACATACTCTCAATGTTTAGATTCTAGTCAGTTCCTATGCTGGTAATCTATACCAGCATTTTTTTAAAGAAATCTTAATCTTCTTCCTGCTAAACTAATATCCATTTTGCATTCGCATTGTATTAGAATTAAAATCGGAGAGGAAGGGCACTGGTCTTTGTTATTAAATCTTGCTTATTAAACCGCATTTTACAATAATAGGTCGACAGATAATGAAAGCACCGCCCACTCGCGATCCGATGACATTGTTTATTATTTTTGTTTCTCGTTGCGAACTTTGCAATTAGTAATTAATTCCTACACACTTTCTCTAGTGCTCTCGGTCGATGACCTGTCTACCTACTTTGTTGAAGGACGATGTGTTATTGTACATTTTAGACGATTTCTTTCGCCTACGGGTGTAATACTACATAATTATAATTATATCAATCATAGCTGAATGATAGATAGCTGACGAAGTTTTGAGAGAATCTTTGATAGTTGTAATTGTAGGTGATTCCACACGCGGCTATAATCATTATTTTTATATGGTGTTATTTACTAACTTCAATAATTCTTAAATGCTCTGCTAAAAGTTTTATTAAAATATTAATGGCCGAATACTAAAAGTAATCAGTTTAAAATCGCCTCGCCGTTAAGTCTCATTCTGTCTCTATCACTTTAAGCTGTAAAGTTGCGACAGATTATAGAGATTTAAGAATTTATTAAAGATAAATGGTGTTTCAGTATTTGGGGGTAACAGAAGAGCTTTGATTAAAATAAAAATCAGAATGTGACGGAACTATAAAAAATATACTATACTTAAAATTACTATTTCCACCTTTTTAATATGACAGTCAAACCTATTTCTTTTTGTATAAACTTATATATAAAATAGGTTCTTGAGTTTAAAATAAATAAATAATACTTAATAACAAATAAATGTCGACAATATCAAATACATTGCTCTGAACCCAAAGTAAGTAGCTAAATAGCATGTGTCATGGAATCAGAAACATCGAAGGTACCTACACCCAGACTCAAGACAACGTAGAAAAGTAACCCAGGATCTAGCATAGCGACACCTTGAAAACCGGTGTGCACGCCACTCGACCACGGAGGTCGTCATCTCTAAGTTTTGACTACAAGGAGCATCAAATTTTGTTTAAAGTGAGTCAGTCATGACTACATATTAACAGGGTGCAATGATACCTTCATCTGCCATAATCTGCTGACATTTTAACACGCACAATAATGTGTGGTGTTAAGGGAAAATGATGGCATTTACAACTGCACTAAAATACAATACCTGTATATTTTTTAGGGTTTATGTCCTAAGATTATGTTGCAGTGGAGTGTCCTTGGTATTGGTTCTAGACGCTTAAATTATAGGAAATGTAATTTATTTTATAGTACCTAACCCCAAAATGCTTTAGGAACTTGCAAAAATATAATATGACTTATATTATATTTTTAGTCATTATTTCACTAAATTATTATTTAAAAACTCTTAAAAATATTGCAAAATTTAACAACAAAAATATGTTAAATTAAAGTTACATAAGTATAACGTATTACGTAGTAAATAAAATCTTATTTCAAATAAAAGATTAATACAATACGCTCAAATCAATATTAAACCTTTCTATCTTTATTTTTAAATCGCTTTTTCTATATGGCAATACAGATCGCCCACTTGCGTCCCGGTGACAGGATGTTCAGATGTTGCCTGTAATCGTCCTAATTGCAGCACCGCTCTAATTTGTCGCACCATAATGTGTACCACGTAGGTGTGTCAACGCCTTTACATTTCCATCTCAATGCAGCTTTATTCTTTTGTTATGACGTATGATTTTATGCCAGTGGAGATTCGTAATAATTGTTTCAATATGTCTAAGTTAATTATAATGTAACAAGTAAAATTATTGTCGTGGTGATCATTGTTGCGATGGCCTAGCGGTTCATCGAACGGATTTGTATTTAAAAGGTTGCAGGTTCGAACCCACTAAAGGCAAGTACCAATATGTGATTTTTTCAAAGTTATATGTACTTTCTTAATCATTCTAAGACACCATTGGATTGGCATTGGGTGAAGGAAAACATCGCGATCAACATTTTTAACAAAAATGTACATCTTATTTATCTTGTAATTGGTATTGTAATAGGTAGTATTTTGTACAACACGGTCTAATAAACTTTATAAAAGCTTCTTTAACTGTATAAATACTTTAACAGCGGGCTATTTTCCGAAAGACACAAAGACACGAAATAACATATTTCAATATTTTTTAAGGTATTCATTTCAAAATCCAACCAAAAATTAAAGACATTTCTTGTAATAAATCCAATAGCTTACATCATCACTATTTTAATTATCGAAAAATGTATCACAAAGGCATTTTAATGTTCAATAATTGAAAATATTTAAACTACAAGCATTAGCATAAAATAATAATTCTCATTTAAAAGTTCAAAGAGAATTAGATCGGACGAGCGAATTCCTTAAATAAGTTCGGTGCCTTTAAAATTTGTAACCGTTCAGCATTTTATGGCCATTACCGCTTACATCCATAATTTAAAGGTGTTTAATGTTAATATTTTGCGTTCGACTCGGGAATTCTTAATAACGTATAAAAAGCGATCATGTCCACACAAAATTACCAACATTGAGGGCTCGCCGACATACGAACGCGTAAATGGGGAAATAATTGATTCTAATGATAAATGCGACGCGAAGTGATTTCTGCACTCACATTCGCATGACATTACGGCTTCAATAATGACGCTTCAAAAAAATGAGAACACGCGTTAACGCAGCTTTGTTTGTGAGCGTATATTGCATTTTTGTTAAATTGAACTTTTATGATATAACTGCGTTTGCATGCGACGTTGTTTGGTATAGAACATTTTCCTACATATGAAGTTATAGGTTTTGGCTATGGACTAGCTCAATTTTTGCCCTACATTTGAGTTTAAATTGCTAGTTAAGTTAACCCACTTTCAAAGTACTCAAACGATAATTTGGTGTAGGACCTAGTTACTACCGGATACATTAATCAAAAGTAGGTTTGATGATCAATCATGAAAATATTTTGTAAGTCAAAGAAGTTAAAGTCGCTAAACGGAGAGGCCTTTTGGTTAAGTACAAGGAATTTAATAAAATACAATCGCTTAACGTTTTTAAACCGACTTTAAAAGGAGTAAGTTCTTGTTCTCTTTTTTTTGTATGTTTGTTACGCGGTAGCTCCGGCTAATTGTTGATAGATTTCAAAAAGTATTTTCTCATCGATAGAGTATACCTTTTTACATTAAATTATGTGTAATCAATTAGTTTTGTCACAATGGTTACGAAAGAGGTTGTCCAATGTATTAACTATTGAAACATTTATTGTTTAGGTATCTTTGAATCTACGAAAATAGGCCTTTACCATTTGTATCTAACTAGTAGTTGCTGGCATTTATCTGGCAAGCCATTAAATTATAATAACAATTTTTTGGCTATTTGACATTGTATTTAACAATATTCTAGTTAAACAAACAGACAAAATATAAAATGTATACATAAGTTAGAGTAATCGACGTCGTCGTTACGATGACGGGTGACGGCGGTGGTCTCAGCATTTATCGTTTTGTAAAATGAGAAACGTGTCGCTCTCAACACTCAGAATATGGAAGCTTAAGCGCTCGTAAAATTATTTATTTATCTGTGATCGATATTGACCATGTACAGGAGACTGATCATTGTAAATCTGTCAAACAGTATTTGTATTATAAGAGGTGAGTGACACTTAATTAAGTTAATTAAGGCTGGGTTGCACGACCTACTAATCAACGAATTTGTCCTGTTAAGGCGTTCCATGTAAACTAGTGATCTGACGTCAAAGAAACAAATGATGTCATTTGACAACTCATGCCTAGTAAAGTTTTTTTTGTAAAATTAGCTTTAAAAGACCTACATGCGGAAGAAATTTTTGCTTAGAATGTAATTATTATTCAGATTGGACAAAATAAACTATGTTTGTTCATTAATAATTTTCCTGTTCTTAAGGCTCGATCGATTACAAACTCTGCCAATATTTGTTACACGTCTGGATGTCAGCATACAAAAGATTTATGTCTGTAACTGCATCCAATGTACGAAAAAAATCCCGATGACCAAGGTTGATGACATCACAGCTCAGAGAACACAGCCTAATTTAAATCAGGTCTGAAGAAACCACGCCCATCTTGTCTCCACGTCAACTGCGCATGCTTCAAACGATAACCAGGCGAATTCTGTTTTTATTTAATTCTGACATTTGACCGCACCGCGCAGCCCTCGTGCAACCAACCGCACGATTGTGGTCACAACAAATTAAAAACCAACCTTACTCGCCTTGAAATAGAGGCTGTTAATGACAGAGTTTTAATACTCTTGTGTTGTAGATTGTACAGCTGATATTAATCTGTGGTGAGCGCAAGGATGAATGGAACCTTTAGATCACTGATACACCGCTGTAGTTTTTAAGAACTGAATGAGGTAAATGAGAGGAATTAAATTAGTTTATTCGTCCTATCCATTGATAATTAGTTTAATTGTCTGTCTGTCAGCGGTATTTTAATGTTTTTTAGGGTTCCGTACCTCAAAAGGTAAAAACGGAACCCTTATAGGATCACTTTGTTGTCCGTCTGTCTGTCTGTCTGTCTGTCTGTCTGTCAAGACCTTTTTTCTCAGGAACGCGTGGAGGTATCAAGCTGAAATTCATATCAAATACTCAAGTCTATGGTCTCTTGGAGCTGTGAAAAAAACAAACTTCTAAGTCAACGCGATCAAAAGATACTCCCGTTTATGCCGCAAAATTCCGCAAATTTTCGAAACTCGCACGGGAATCAAAACCTACAGGGTACTTCCCGTGAACTCAGAATCTTGAAATTTGGTACGAAGTAACGTCTTATAGTACAGATAAAGGAAAAATTGCGAAAACCGTAAATTTTTAGTTACATCATATAAAAAAAAAAAAATCTGTTTTTTTTTTTTTTTCATTTTGCAATTATCATACCATAACTATGACTCGATCCTAGTGATTGGTGAACTTTTACTTATATACCTACAGGTGTGTACGGAACCCTCGGTGCGCGAGTCCGACTCGCACTTGGCCGGTTTTTTTTTTATGGTTTAGACTATTGAGGATGTTTTAGATCATGAACCGACTGATGAGTATTTTGCGGTCCAGTGCTTTATGGATGCTTTATTTTGCATTCTGTTAGGCGGATATAGTAAAAAGGAAAAATCGAAATATGATTCATTGCTAAAAATGCATAAATCGCGATGACTTCGTAGCGGTATCTACATGGGAAAATACCGTAAAATATCTGGACAAAGAACGATTTTTTTATATGTTACGAAACATACTTACAAATTTTTAACAATAAAGTACGAAATACATAGGTAATAACAATAAAATAATATTAACGTGTTAAATGATTAGCATTTCTAAACACATAAAAGCTCAATAACACGCTTAATGGTCTCAAAAATATTTAACCCAACTACGAACTAAAACGTTTGCCTTAAATATGTAAATTTCGATATGTAAACATATACAAAAGTGTCGTATACGCAATAGCGCATCGCGTCGGAGTCGACGCTTATAAATTAGGTGCTCGAGCGACAGAAACAAAACTACACGCCGGCGAATATCAGTTCAAACATCTAAACGTGCTTTTATACTTCACGATTATTTTTAGACCGATATTTGTTTGTTTTTCGAGAAAAAAAATTTTTTTTTTTCGGTCACAGGAAAAAAGCTATTAAGGAAAATTGTGTGTGAGCTTTTAGAAGAACCTATCGATGAAATCTAAATTATTTTTCGATGCTACTCTAAATTAACGGTAGATTGAATATAGGAAAAAAGAATGTGTTATTTATTATATTAAGAACTGAATTTGCCATTTTTTAAGGACGCTTAGTTGTTTTCATAAGGAAGTCGTTAGAAAAAGAATCTTAAAAATAAAAGCCATTTAAAATCTGAAAGGTTTGGTGGCTTATCATTTTCACCAAGTATTTTTTTTTTGTAAATGTACCGGCCTTAAAATCATGTAAAAAATAGATTTAAGGACAATGTATGTGAAACACCTTATATTTATGTAGCCGCAGGATCGATGGTTGTAAAACATCCCACATTCACAGACGCCGCCGCGGCACCCACTAGGCGCCGTTCGGTAACCAAATGTAGTCTTTTTGCCCACCTCATAGTCTTTTTTCAGTCTTTTGGGGGTCCAGACTTCCTTTTTTTAATGAATCGGTGTTAACCTTCGCGTCGAACGAGAAACAGGGTGCCGATTGAAGATAAACGATCATTTTCGAGTCGTTCTTTTTTTCGAAAAAACAAAAGCTAAATGGTAGAATTGACAGTATATTCGGCGTTAGCTTTTGTTGATAGTCATCTGCGGATTCTGTAGGAACCGTTTTAAATTAGGCTTCGGTTTTGAATGGGTAGGTACAGGATTAGGATGGCGATTAGATATTGTTTTTGCTATCCTTGCCGAATCGCTAATAGACTCCTTCGTTAAATTTAATTAATGTTTAACATCTATTTAATGGGCTCTTTAATTGATCGATCATTTTCGATAAATTGCGAAATTAAGTACCTAATATGGATAAAATTACCTTAAGAATTATTTGATTTTAATGCTTTTAGGTTTGACTTAGGTACTGGAACACTAGAATTTGTTACAGAGATATAGGTATATACAAATTTGCTCAATCATAAAATAAATACACAGTGTTTATTACATTAATATAATTGTCAGAAGTTTATTTTGGTACCTATATTACTGGTAAAATGTTAATGGATTAAGTGCAGTTTAGGTAGCACTTATCCAGTAACGCCATCTATCAGGCATTCACGAAAACAATAACTGATCGTTCAATATTTAACTTTTATGATGTTATTATTCAATATTTACATTTTTATTGCAATGCATATTTTCTTTTAAAACTTATATCCATGTTTGAGTGTTACAAATTCGTTTAATACAGACTTATCGATTTTTCCTCTATAGTTTTGCTACTCGCCGCTAGATGGCAATTCATGCGCACAAATTATGGTCCGTGCTTCCATGTTATCTTTCAAAGGAGACATACCGTTTGCCACAATTTAAATTATTTTTAACGAGGTGTTCTTCCATTTGCAAAAGACAACTTGATTTACCCTTTTAAAAACCTAATCGATTGGTTTTTTATTGTATTTACTGAGCCCAGAAAAGCTTACAAAAAGGTTATCAATAGCAGCAATAAAAATAGCATGTTACATTTAAATTATTTTTACCTGCCACTTACAAATGTAGTTTTATTTTATTATAAAATCGCAATCAATAACCTAAAACGCAACAAATAAACCAAAATCGATATAAAATATCTTATCTACAAATGGTACCCGCAAATGTTCCAATTATCTTAACATTGAAAACTAACAAATTAGTTGAGTGGTGAAACAAGCTTCTGATATAAAGGGCGTGGTTTTATCCATTCATAAAGATTCACTAAGGATCGTGTTGGCACATTGATCCATTAACTTATCGCGGTAAAGACAGGGGTGGAATTGGTTCAACTAATTTATTACCCGATACAAAAGCTTTTAGATAACAGTGTGTTAACCTTCCAAATTATATTGTTTGATGAGTTGATCGTTGTTTCTCGATTAAAAAGTAAAGTAACAGAAATTAACAGTTACCGTAAACTCTAGCCTAATATGTTGATGTGTATATTTTGAATCTTAAATGTTTGGAAAACGATGGTACCTACCAATAATAAACGTAGATATTAAATACAGTATTACAAAAAAAAAAAAACTATCTGTCAGTCCTACATATTAATCTTCAAATGTACAAAAGGTGAGTAGAAACAATATCCTGGGTGGTTCACTAGACCAGATTAAACATTTAAGTTGCTAACCACAATTTAACCGCTCTAATTCTCAAACAATAACCTTACCGCAGCAATATGTACACACACATAAAGATTGGCCATCAGCAAATTATCTGTTGCCACAACAAGCCACTAAACAGGCGTGGATTTACGACTTATCTCACCGGAGACAGAGCCGCACTCAGTTATTGAATTAAGATTAATAAAAAGTACAAATATCAGTTTTATATATTAGTTAAGTTTATATACTTTTTTAGGAATTTTTATAATATTATTTTAAATGTGTGCAAAATTTAAATAAATTAAAAAATTTGTACTTATTAATTAAAAATCACTTGACATACAAGAACGACTAAAACCTGACTGGTTTAGATTAAGTGGATACACTACTACAATAAATTTATTTTCTTCGCGACACTAATAATCATGTTCTTCAAAAAGGTCGCGGAACAAATAAGTTTTTAAACAAAAATTCTGAACTTATTTTATTATTTTATTTAGTCACTCTGTTTCACTTCTCTAAGTCCGGCCCCGTATAAGCTCCAAATCGCCGGCACCTTTTCATGTCTAACCGCGGGATTATAAACCATTCGTTAGCCCCGCATTATTAAATATTCTCGAGCGCCACCGGATGTGGGAGGATTTCTTACGGATTAAAGCCTTCCGAAGCCGCCCTAATTTTCATATTTCAGCAAACAAGTTTATGTAGGATCCTTATGGCCTACCGCGAAGATTGTGTGGTGATAGGTGATTAATTCCATGAGGTTATGGGAATGTAATCATGATATTTAAGCTGTTTGGTGAATGAAGTAAGTACCTACGTGGTCGAGATGGTAATACCTCAAAAATTGGATTTGCACATATTGTCCAATGTAGCTACAATAATAGTGTTAATGATTGTAGTTGACAATGGGAGTTAAATAATGAATAATGCATTTAATGTACTACTAATTTACAACAGCTTCTAGGGATTAAATAATATATTATTATATTTGATTGATGTTGCTAAAATTATCAAGTATATTTAAAAAGGAATAAAACATTTAACAGTGTAAAACTTTCCAATAGACGCTTACAATACGTATTTGTGCAAATAGAAATATACAAACAAAAGAGGATCTCGCTATCTATAGCTATTAGCTTCTCATTCACTCGCCAATCCTCAACCATTCACACGAGATATAACAACAACGTTTAACACCAAAATCCAACACCTTTAATCTCAGATAACATAAACCCAACAAATAGGTGCAAAGCGCGGCAGCTCAAAGCCACCAACTCCCAAGATACACAGATAAGGGAAACCCGAAAAACTGTCAGTTTGCAAAACTTACAACATTGTTTTACTGATAAACATCTGTGCAAGCCACTCAATGAATATAACTGTACCTGTTTCCTATTATGTATACAATATAATCTGTAAAGTAACCGACAATAGCTAACAAAGTGTTCTGGGTCCCTTTAGACTCTTTGTTGCAAAGGGTTTGTAAGCCTTCAAGTAAATTACATTACACAGGACGAGTAACGCGTTAACGCTTTTAATCACGCCATAATGTGTTTGGTGATGCAAATACAATTGTTTCGGGTGTTTCATTGAAAGATTTCGATTTGAACATCCCGTTAAATGGATTTTCCGATTTATTTCACATGAATAGTGGTTGCATTTGCGGTTTGAAGACTTCGTTTAAACGTGAGATCCGCTTTGTGATGCTGACGTTTAGGTTCTTCTGTATACGAGCATTTTCATCCTCAATCCGTTTATAATACTTGTGAGGATTAATTAATTTAAACTTATATGACATAATTATTATCTTTAAGAAAAAACGTGCTTAAATTCGTGCTTCTTTTAAAGTAATTATTGCTAACAAAACTAATACAAAATTAGGTACCTAACTGCATATTTTACTTCTGTCTGTCCGTATAGAGGTTTGAAACAGAAGTACAAAATCATAAAAATATTTACAATCCTAACGAGCGACCAAGTTGTAAAACATAATGATCTTAACATTCTTTGTCTTACATAATATTGTAATTTGAAATTAAGAAGAGATAACCGAAGTAGGCAGTTTACGTAAATGTATTTAAAAGATTTTTTGTTTTATCTTTTTGATAAAATAAAATTAACATAATTTTAGTTTTCGAAAAATTTAAATTATAATTTGTTTGACAACCGTCTTAATGAGTGCCCATTTTTACTCAAACTAAGTTGCGATATAGGTATGTATCCATTACTTTTAAAACTTATTTCTGTTTTCAGGTTTCTTCAGGGCTGAATGCAAAAACTATATTAGGTACATTTATACCCATTAATGTGTTTATTTTAAATATTGCCAATAATGTGACATGTTAAACTTTGGACCACATTAAACTTGCATACAACGTTACCCATGGCGGCGGCCAGTCACCGCCAGTCCAGTCCAACAATACGAGTAGGTACCGACATTCCGCACGCAAAGTAACACCATATCCTTGGGAATGTAACGCTCTCCCATCGAAATATTTCAAAACTCGATCACTATCTCGGCGACTATGCATCGAGTTATTGAATGAGACGTGAAAAATGATGAGCGCGACGCAAAGGCTTCGCCGACGATTGCTCATCTCTTTTTTGTTCCACAGAAACTCGACAGGCGAAAAGGGAAGGCGAATTTGGAGGACAAAAGCGGTGTGATGCGACAGTGTGTTCTCGTGAGGTCTTCGAACAGCGGGGGGCTACCTTGCTTCTCTCGCCTGTGGCCCTTCTCACAGTTTTGTTGTCACGTAATTAATTTATTGCACTTAGGTAGTGCAATTATGTGACGATTTTGAGCAGCTGGACGGTGGGCTTCTAATGGGCGGTATGTTTGCCCTCAGACGTAGGTCCCTTCTTGAAATTGAGATATTAGCGGCGTCAGCTTTTGCCAAAATTAGAGCGGCGAGCTTTGTGAATCACCGGGATTTATGGGGTATATATTACATACTTTACGGTGATGTATTAATGGTCTAAGCCTCTATTTTATTACATCTGACTTTGTACAACTTATTACTTAATTTTACCTCTTTTGACAGTTTTTTAGGGACCATCGTAGCATTTTTAATCAGACTACACACGACTAGTAGAACAGCCTCTTTTAGTGTATAACACTAAGTACGAACATATTTTTGAAGTGAAAACTTCTTTAGGCGCGTTGGGCATTTTGTGAGATGGGAAAAAACAATTGAATTTGCGACATTGCTACCGTTACCGTTTCTGACACCCTCTGTATATAACTATATATATTAAGTTAGTTGCTGTTTCCCGCGGCTTCGCCCGCCTGGAGGTCGGTTATTGCATCAAAAAGCTAGCCTATATCCTTTCTCAGGCTTTAAACTGTCTGTGTACCAAATTTCATTTAAATCGGTTCAGTAGTTTTGGCGTGAAATCGCGACCGACAGACAGTGTTACTTTCGCATTTATAATAATATTAGTAAGGATTATATAAATTAAATATATTGTAATTATTCAAGTTTTCACTTCTGTCGACAATCCCGGAGTGCCACTGTTTTTATTTCTTTTTAATCCTAAGCTTACTAATACATAATAATTTCTGGTGTAATAATACCATATTTAAAAATAGTTTCGAACAAAGAAAGCCCATAAAGGTATGCGAGTAGACAAAAACTAGGCTATAAATAGTATCTAAGTTATCAAATCTAAGGTCAAGATGTCTGTGGGAGAGTTGGTAATCAGACTGTCGGAGGACATTGTCCAAACCTGTCCAAAACAAGTCACTAGGACTGTCGCGTTCACATTATGTTAAGTAGGTTTTATGTTAAGTTGTTATGAACTTGAAATTCATAGTGTTAAAAGTTAATTGTATCATTAATATTGAAATTGTGTAAATAATTTTGTAGTAATTTGGGCCGAATAAATATAATATGCGTCATATCGAAACTTTTTATTTTAGTTGGTTATTAGAAAAAAGTTTTATGTACTTGATACATAGACAATTGACAAAGCGGTATAAACTTAAAAACGTAAAGTCATGTACCCAAAAAAAATTACGTAGTGTTGGCTACAAAAAAGGTCACAATCATATAGCTGTAAACATTTACAAATTACATACTTTTTTCGCTTAACATACTTGTAAACACAAAGTGGCTAAAAGCTATAAACGAAACGAACCGAACGCACGTAATAACGTACGTTTTCCATAAAATACGCGTTTAAACACGTCGGTCCGACACAAAACACCAGTTAAAACTAAATCTCAAGTTATGTCCTCCGCTGATATGAAACTTGGATGTGAAAGGTTTACTAATACACAATTTCATACTTTACTGCCAATAAAAACGGGTGCGGTTAAGATATATGCACCATAAATAAACATGTTTATATGACGATAATAGATCGAATAATTGGGTGTAAAAACTAAATGGAGTGTTCGCCCCGTGTGAGAGGTACCGCGTGTTATAACGCGCGCCGCTGATTGGTCGACGCTTAGGCGGCCAACATTGTACTCCATTTGTTAAACCAATTGTTGAACTCACACGAAACGATTTCGACAACGTAACTGTTACTTTAAATAAGTACATAATTAATTTAAATGAACATTAAAATAAAGAGAAGTGCTCGCGATGCTAATTTTGGAATCATTAGCATTTTTCGCAAATGACATAAATTCGTTGCGTTCAACAAAGATAATTAAGTAATAACATCACTTACATGCGATTACAAAGATTAGAAATTCCTGCGTAAACAACTTAATTAACCATATAAATTTGACAGAAGTGGGTGAATAAACCTCTAAAGTATTTCGTCCCGTGTGCACGGCGTAAGCTTCTCGATGACTATCTCGCGTGATAAATGGACCGCGTCAGAATTTATTGTGGGCTCAAACCCTCACTATTGTCTCAATGAATACTTTTTTATTGTCATAATATTATAGAGCCGTGTTTGACAAGTGGCGTTTAGGATTATGATGCATTTTTCTCAAATAGCACCCTCTGTTATGACGGCCGGGAGTTATTCCGTGTTGGATCGTAAATTGATTTTGATGTGCTTTTTATGGTGTATCGGAATCGATTTTTGATTTTTATTGGCAATGCTTTTTCATATGTAAATGTTATATTATGTGTCTGATTGAGTATTTGGCGCAGGATGTAGGAATTTTCTATCTGGATGGATGTTTAGAAGTGAAGTGAGTGCGTCTGGCTCCCGACAAGGTCGTTGGCACGTTTTTAGTGTCGCGTTATAACAGCCGCGCAACAAATGCTATCTAACATACATTTTTAATTTATTGAAGGCACAGTTTATAACGTGTTCATACGTGACGTGTGCCTTAAACGAGCGCTCGCCTTTTAATTTTTAACAAAAGAAGTTAAAATAACGACCATAATCTTTTTATAACTTATATTCTATATGAATACAAATGCGTTTGCCGATTATACTATATATTATATTTGGATTGGCTTTATGATACTAAATATTTGGACAGGGGTTTTATCGTTTCAGTAACATGATATTTTTGTAAGTCGCCCTTTTGTTTCGGGGTTTTATGATTATTAGTCTATGCGGAAAGACTGCTAAAATTATTTTCGTGGGAAGTGAGAAAGTGTGAGCATATAATAAATACCAAAGTTAGTAATCTTGACACAAAATATTTGATGATTCGTGATCTATCGAAGGAATATAGAATATAATTTTTTATTGTTTTGAATTTGAAGTGTCAAATTTTAATGAGTTACGCAATGGTTTTAGTTCGACTCTTAAGTTCGGGCTTGAGTTTCCAATAGTGCTTAATTAACCCAATATGCTAACCCGAATTATTTAATTTTTGAAATGTGCTCAAAAAATAGGACTACATAAACATACGAGCAACTTAACCAAGATACGGTTCTTTCTTAAACCAGGGTAACATAGAATATTTATTAAAGGCTTTGAATGTAATGTCACTAAAACTAATTTATTCTTAAACGCTAACTAACATTCTTTTCTTACATATTACCAATATATTTTCTTAAAATATTGAATACACGTGGCAAGTATCATCGTCTAAATCTCAGCTACCGCACACCTGTCGATGCGCATGCGCCTGACAGCTGTCCACTCACGCCAATTGTCCGCGAACACCCTGCCACGTACAGTAAGAAGATTAAATCTCTCACATATGGGTGTTAAGATCATTACCAGGTGTTAACTATCAATGTCATATAGGTATTATTGTAACTGGTTAGAAAAAAATGGGAATAAAATTTAAAGAGTTCATCTTTATAAAATTACCCTTATATATTGATAATTATATAGCTATCGATAAAATAGCAAAGAACTTATAATAAAACAAATATTGTTATAAATTTATATTATGTTGAAATTTCTGAGTAGTTATTGGCTAGAAAAAAAAACATTAAAAAAATAAAGTATAAAAGTGCTACGCGCATGCGCTCGTTGAAGTCTTTACTTCGCGCGGCGACTGCGCGAGAGCTCTACGTTAACTCTGCTTACCCGCTTTCTAAAGATCAAAGCCTCTAAAAACTGATTCTATAAGTACCTACTGTATCCTGCACAACATAAAATATCATTTACATTCATACCATAACATAAATTCACATAAGCAGGTATTGTTTGCCAAAAATTTTCTCGCATTACCATTTACTTAAAAAAAGACCTTTATACAATAACGGAAATGCCACCAGCGCGCCTCGGCACAGCGGCATCAAAGTCGCCGCGAATTCCTCCGCATATTGTGCGATATCCTGCCAAAGTCATAAATAAAACTGAAATAATCGCCACGTCACCCGAACCGCACAAAAACCGTATTTGACGTCTAAATTATTGCCAGTAAGCATTTTCAGCAAGCATAACGCCCTCTCAACAAATCGCCCCCGTAGCAGATGAAGCACCTTCAACAATAGATACAGCAAATACATCAGATAAAAGAATTTTCAAAACAAACTCAAAATACTAAAGCGTTTGACACGAGCATCCGCTGGTGAGCAAAAAAGCGTGACCAATCGCACTCGTAAATTGGACCTTAAGTCAATATTTTGAAGGGCTATTTTGTCACGGCGCCGCGCGTGCTTTGATCCCGCGATAGATCTCAATAGCGGTGATTAAAGGCGCCTGTGATTTTAGTTGAATGCTTTTTTTGCGGCCTTCATCGGCCATACAAAATAAACGGCACACTACTGTAAAAGAATATACAATTATTGGGTTTTGAATGGTTACAGCGGGGGTGAAGATACCATAAATTGTTATTTTTTTTAATATGCGTCCGAATGTTGGAAATCTTTTAAAAATCATAAATGTTGCTGGATTTATTGTCAGGGGAGTTGGTTTGTTTGTTAGTGAAGTACGCTTATGTAATTATACGGTTAGATATGCGGAACCGATGTTCTTTCAATGTCGATCAGTGGTTTCTCCGGTTGACTTCCTAATACTGTTTACAAGTTACAGCAAATTTGTAAATTGACAATCATGTCAAAGTCCATTGTGTAGATGTTGTGGTAGATCCGTATAATTTTATCGGATACTTTATGTACCCATGTCTTGTGATGAAAATTATTTTCCTTACGTCATTTAATTTTTAATACAATCTATGAAAAATGTTTCATCAGAAAAAAAATTACAATTATGATTGAAAGAAAAACACACAACAACGTTTAAAAAAATATGATTCTAACCGCCGAATACTCAAAAGCAATTCAATTTTAAGAAGCCGTTAAGTCTAATGCTGTCTTTTTCACTTTAAGCTGTAAAGTAGCGTCAGATAAACATTTAAGAACGTCTTAAAATAAAGTGGCGTTTGAGTATTTGGGGGTTAAAGTTAGATTTTCATGAAATCATTTAGATAAACTACAAAGCTCTATGCATAAAAATATCCAATTGATCAATGAAAAACCAAACAGTGTTTACATATCTTCAATCCCCCACTACAGACTAAGCCCTCACTACCAAACATTTTTAATTACTCCCTGAATTACACAACACATTTTCATAGCTTTAAACACGTAACAAGTTCATCTTCGTTTCATGAGCTCCATAGAAAACTAGTTGTCCACACCATGTAGTCTACCAGCCTAGTTGTTCGTAACATCTTCATTGAGAAGGTGTTAATAGCTCTGTCGCTCATTATGTTAGTGCGAGGTATCGTAAATTTGTTTCTTCAAGGACATACAACAAAAGGTCCAAGTGTCGTTCAAGCCCAAACTCGATGGTACAAGAGGCTGCCTGAGACGCGCGTGTGGGCCTTCACAAAGACAGGACTAATGTGGATAAGTCCCTAGACAAGTAAAGCGTTGACGCTGATCGAATCGCTCAAATGTATGGAAGTGACAAGTCTAAATCACGTGACTCATTGACAAGAAATGTCATTTCCGTACATTTAAGCGATTTCTATCACCTCAATGCTACTAATTTCTATCACCAAATGAGTGAAAGGGGAAGGAACGGGGTGAAGGATTTGATTATTTTGTTTGATTTAATATAAATTACTGTCATATGTAAATATTTATAAGAGATACGTAATTAACCTGTTAACGTAATATGAAACTTTTCATCTAGATTTTGGACTTATTATGCAATATGGAGAATAGTTTCTGTGTTGTAGTGATGAGGTCAAGTCGTGTCATTTTTAACGTATATTTCCCTAAAATTTTCATTTACTTACCATAGGTAAATAAGAATACAGGATAAAAAGATAAATTAGAAAATTACAGAATCTAGCGCTGATTTGTAAATAAAAATAGATTTTACTTTTAAAAACATTAATTGGATAAAATAACGTTCAAGGAATAAATATGTACTTGAAATATACATTTATTTTTACTAGTGTTGCATATCCATAATATCCTATCGGTCTCCAATCTCAATAGGTCACCACTGTCCTCATGAATGGGTGGTATCGTCGGAGGCTCTTTACAACGCACGTTTTGTACGGAATGTTGTAACAAAAAAGCCTTAGATACACTCCTTGATAAATTTATATTTAAAATCTGTCACCTACCAAGATATTGCAAAATCAACCTTAGAGTGATCTATATAAGAATGATTGTATATTTTGTGGATGGTAAAGATAAGTTGGTGGGATTAAATAAAATAATCTAACATGCAAGATCGGTCGGAAGGCTGGGAGGAGTTTGTTTTAGACGCTTTATTAATTATGTCCAATTAATTTCGGGACGGCTCGTCTGACCGTATCGCCATTTTCGTTACGGTGGTCAGTTTTAGCGGTTAATTTCTTGTTCGTTTTTGTTACTGAATTATGACTCTTTTAATTAGCGGTGCAAGTGTGAGCTTTTGTAGTTATAACTGTTTCTATATTAATAGTATTCGTGATTAATAGTCCGAAACTAATTTTTATTCCTACCTAATTAGGTAACATACAAAGTAGCTGACATGTTAAAAATATCGCTAAGTAACTGTCACATAAATGCCGACTTTTCCGTAGAATAAAAGTCATCGCACCTTTAATTTATGCAAATTGCGCATAATGTTATTATAAAACAATATTTAACTTTTACAATAAAATCTTTACAGCTCCAAAGGATACCTCAAATTGCTTTATTAGCCGGCGATATTGCTCCGCATTCAAAACGCCACTATCGCACCACTTATAAAAATCTTTCTAACAAGCGTAAAACGTCCAATCAATATAAAATTAATAGCCGATCAAAAAAATATTCGTGAACGTAAACTTTTGTGAGTTTTTTTTTCCTTTTTTTTAGTTTTTTACGCCGGTGTCGCCATGATTTCACACGTCTATAGGTATGTCTTTTATAATATTTTTCGTAGCATTGTGCTAAGCGATCGCCGAAGCGGCGCCGGCGCATCCGATTATGTTATTGTTAAAGGACCGAATTCTTTTATTTGAGCTACGCGACATTCCTCCCTGGGTAGTGTTTTGCGGTGCCTCGGATGTTTGGATTCTGTATTTGTTATACATTGATGTTAGATATGATACGATAAGCTTACATCGGTGAGTGACTTTTTTGTTGCTTAGTGATTAAGGATGGGGTTTCGGAGTTTTGTGGTTATTAGCTTGTAGCGTGATCGTTGTTTGAGGAGATAAATGTCAACCCAGTAGTATGTTGATGACTATTTCTTTGGTACATTCCTTTTAGAAATATAATGAGAATTAATTTCGAGCATTTCGTTTTTTAGATAACTCCATCCTTAAATTTAAAATACTTACGATAAAGTAAACGATAAAAACTTAAACTAAAAGATAAATTTAAAATATGTACAAATTTAATTTAAAATTGAGTACAAACATAGAAACAAATATAAAATATGGGAGCCCTCAATTTTTCGGTACATTTCATTCATAAGAAGCCGCGCACCGCACGTAACTCGATACGGACAAACAGATCATTAAACTGTCCATTTGTATTTGAACTAACAAAGAGTACACAATAGTTTTAGTATTAGATTACCTTCCGGATTCGTTCACTTGCGATTTTGGGGATGACGTTAATTTGCTTTTTAGATAACTTTATAAATAATGGAATATGATTTTAAAATGAATCCATAAAAAAAGACAATGTTACAATGATAATTACAAATCCATTTTTTCATTAAATAGTATTTAAAGAGGTTTGCCTACCTTTCTATCTTCCTCGCGTTTGTTCACTAAAGTAATACTTAAGTTAAAGGCGGTCTGAAAAGTCTATCTGGCGCTACCTAACCTTAAAGACTTGACAAAGACACCACGAGAGACGCACTCATAATAAAATTAAATATTAACAATATAATTTCGGGTCAAATTAAAACAACACAAAAGGTGTTGGTCGGTGGTCGATACTTAAATGTGCCAAAAGTAAACATGAAAAAATTAAATATCATACAGCAGCCTATCATAACAGGCGTAGACGCCAAACAAACAATAATAAATGTACCGCAAAATAAACGCCTTACCCGTGGTTTTGTTGAGTTAGTTTATGATAGATTAAAATTAATGTCCTTATTTAAAAAAAAATCAAAGTTAGTTTGTTACTGGTTAGCAGATTCTTATTTATTTTTTTCTATAGAGAATTTAAATTAAGAACTTGCTTAGCATTCGTTAATCTTTTGGCAAATGTGTTATAGATTTTAGTATTACCCAGATGAGGGTGATTATATTTAAGAATAACACAAGGCAATTTAAAGTTCAAAAAATTGCATTTAACGAGTTGTAATTTTCATCTTGATCTTCTACGGTGTTGAAAATCCATGGGAGCAGCGATATTCACTTACCATTACGTGAGCCGAGTGACCAATTGTAGGGTGTACATAAAAAAAAACAGTGACACTCCGGGAGTGCCGACAGAAGTGAAAACTTTAACAATACCAATATATGTACATACTTATATACATAGGTGTCGGTAACGGTAACAGTGTCGCAAGTTCAATTGTTTCTCCCATCTCAAAAAATGCCCATTATGGCAAAAGAAGCTTTTACTTGAAAAAAAAATAGCTTGCAGTCTTTTTATAACAAAATGTTAGTTTTCCTATGAAAAATAATGGCAAGAAGTTGATTTGCTTTAGCTTGTATATTAATTTCTAATACATATTGTATATACACACTATGTATTTAAATCAGTCGTCAGGACATATTCACACGAGACATTACGAGTCAATTAACGCTTGCAGAACAAACTGGCGATGGGAACGTTGTTGCTCGTATTTATTTATTTTCTTACACCCATCCTTAAGTGTTGTCCTTATGTCAACGACGAATCTGTTTTAAAAGGTATTTTCGTTATATTGCTTAATACTACTGTAAGCGGGCCTTTATTTGTGTTGCTTTAGTAATTCTCGTAAGAATGTGAATTATTTTCTGTCTTGGTGTTATTATTTTTTATGTCTATCAAATATTTACGCTATTAATAAACTAGCAAATTATAATATATTCAAATCCGTGATAAAAACTTATTCCGTATTCAAATACATATTTATTAGATTTATGTCTCCAAAAAAAAAATGGTTCTGATCACTTTTTATTTAAAAAGATGCCTACTACAATAAAAAAGAAACAGTAATTTTAAGTCATAAATTATATTTAAAATACATAATTATTTATTTAACCATTATTTTGTTGCTTGCCTAGTCTAGTTATCTGTTTTACAGAAAGAAAAAGGAATTCCTTTTCCGTGTACAAAACAAAAACCTATCTTATATCAGTTAATTTTATTTTGTTATTTTAAGTAGGTACTTAGTGTACACTCACTAGTGAGTTATTCTAACATCAATTGATCGAACAATTTGAGGAAAACCATAATTAAAAAAAATAGATTTAATTAATCATAATGATTAAATAATACATAATTATTCATTTAATAAAACTAATTTGCAATGCATAGTAGGTGCAATCCGTATGTCCGCGGTTAACATCCAAAAATACTCTACGCTCACATAAGCACGGCATTACACAACACGCCAACATTACGACGCTACTCAAGTACTGAACCACTCATTCAGTAAACAAGCGAATCAATGGACCTTATTTACATACTCTGAATCACACTTTCTGTTGCCTGCAGACTAGACTTCACTATTTAATCCAATTGACAATTACTTTAAAGGTACAGGTGAACATCTTTTATGAGTCATGATGTATGATTCACTGTTCAGTGTGTGGAACATGGGAAGCTTATGGTGTATTAGGAATGCGTGCAATCAGCTATTCAGCGCTGTAGTGACGTATCGCGGGTTTCAAGCGGTTTTTTGTGATATTCGGATGTTAGATTGTATTCGTCAAGGTTTTGATTATACCCATGATATATGTGTCACAATAAGTAGATAGTTTTATTGCAATGAATTCACAGAAACATTTAACAAATCAATTTATTTATTTTGATTATTTATTAAATAGAAAATTAAAAATTGATTTTATTAATATCCTACTTCCTACTAATATTATAAATGTTAAAGTTTGTGAGAATGGATGTGTGGATGTGTGGATGTGTGGATGTGTGGATGTTTGTTACTCTTTCACGCAAAAACGGCTGGACCGATTTGGTTGAAATTTGGTATGTAGATAGGTTATACCCTGGATATAGGTTACTTTTTATCCCGGTCAACAGGGGTGAAAGCGTTTAAGTAACGATAATTGTTGACAATGTCGGAAAAAAAATAAGTTGTCTGGGAGCTTTTAACGAAAACGCTGCCTAAACCCTTTAAGATATAACAAAATAATGTATGGTGTAATTGTGTATCTTATATAGGTCTACAGAAAAGTAAGCGCTACTATAAGTCCAGCTCTTAAGGATAACATACTACTTCCATTTAAATTCTTAAAAAAATGGGCAATTATAAAGTGCTAACTTGGAAAGCTATTTATACAAATACGTTATTAATCCTTATAATTTTAAATAGATTGGTTGTCTTGGACATTTTATGAAGATTATTTTTTCCCTTTACACCATGCGAATTAAATAAATCATCAAGGATCAAGTCGCTTATGGCTGAGTGCGCGACCCAGTACCAGTACCTATCTATCCTTCTCAAAAATTTTCAAATTCTTCAAATTCAAATTCTTTAGGGTCCCGTTCTTACATTGGAGGCGTAACCTTAAAAAAAGACGTTATCTTATTTATTCTTCGATTTTGTTATTTTTGCAATAGGCTGCTTTTTATCAACACACCACGCGGGCGAAGCCGCGGGCGGAAGCTAGTTATACATAATATATAAGAAATTTTACTTAAACAAAAATTTTCTAGCTAAAGAGGTGTACAAATAAATAATCTTCGTATAAAAAGTTAACTTACATCAAAATAAAATACAGTAGCCTCGTATAGTTCGGTTTCTTACTACAGTAAAAATAAATAATTTTGACCAAGAAAAAGATTTGCTATGTATATTTATATAAAAGAATATGTACGTGTGTATGTATGTTCACATAAAACTCGAGAACCGTTATCCCTTTTTTATACCATACTCCACATCCATAATCCACACATATAAAAGGCGACATGACCTCCGATGAACATAGTGACGTTGGTGCCAGATAGGTGGCGCTGGTGGCAGTGATTATCATCATATTTTTTTAGGCGAAGCGAAGCGCACCGGGCACCAGTTAGTGTGCTTATAAGAATGAGTCAGGATAAACCCATAACTTCATCAATAACCGTCGACAAGTCAAGCATCACGTACGCAAACCAGATGCCCATTGGAAAACGAAATAACAAAGGTCATAGAATTTCGTGAATATGTCTTGCTCATTCAATAAACAAAAATGTTCTGAGTAAAATATTTCGTCACACCATATTTTGCATGGAAATACGTCAGCGAAGAACCGTAATTTTTTAAAATCTGTCCTTATTAAATCCTGGAATGATATCTGGACATTCATGAGTCAGAAATTAAAGATGTACCACACATCGTCTACTCTTTAACAATAACTATGACGCGAACGAACAAATTGGTTTGTACCTTAAGTGACTGTTGTAGTTGTTTTTGCAAAACATAAAAATCTCCTCAGAGCTAAGTTGCTAAAACCATACAGTTAAAAAAAATATATCGTACACTATCTTACGCTCTAGAATTATTTTAATTTCGATATGATACTAAAATTTGGCGAACGAATTAAATCATAGACTTCATAGCATAATAAAAAAAATATCTGTATATTTCTAGATTTGCTAAAAATCTTGAACTTTTCAAATATTGACTTCAGTAAGTGCGGCTACTAAGAGTGATTAAAACCGATCAATCAGTCATTTAGTAGCATATTGAACTTTATGCTATAGTATAATATTGTAGTAACAAGTTCACACTGTATATTTTTGTATCTCAATAGTTAATAAGCTGAAGATCATATTACGTTACTCATCAAATTTTATAGTACGCGCTCCATTTGATCAATGATTCACGTTTAAATGGACTCCATCTGTTTTTACTGGCTTAATGGATCGGAACTAAAAGACTTGCTTTGGGAAATACCACTTCATAATTTGTATGACCTAATGTTCAAACGAAAGAATTATAATTATATAACCTTGACTATGCAACTATGGGAAATCATGGTCAAGGTCATACTACTGATTTTTGGTCGCGTCTACAAGGAAAACATGAATGAGCAAGCGGACTCTCATCGAGCTATGATGCGTGAAAACATCCTTAGCAAAATAAAAAAAGCTGATACCATTTTGGTTGCCCTGCAAACCTCTTATGAAAGTAACTATATTTTTTTTTTAAATTAAGTTAAGTCTATATATAAACTAATAGTATTACAAATGCGCAAGAAAGTCTGTCTGTCGGGCTGTTATGTTTTAAGGGCTAAACTATTCAACCGTTTTTAATAAAATTTGGTGTGAAGATATCTTGAACTCCAAAAAAGAGCTACTTTTGGCCGCAGAAACCGAAAAAGATATTTATATACAGTAGCTTATATTATTTAGTTTATGTACTTAGTTTATAATTTATGTTCCTACACTTTACAAATTAAAACGTTTAAACCACAGATCGTGTTTGTAGCTTTAATTAGGTTCGAATCAAGGTACATTAACTATTTTAATCAGATATCGATACCTTTTAACTCTGATTAAAAATATCTAGGTTTCTAGAGGCAGCTTTCGATTATTGGGCTAATGTAACTTAATGGCCTAATTAACAATGCAAATATATGTGTGACCTATTCATTAATTCATGTCTGGACATGAGAGATTTGTATCTATTAGTTTTAGACAAAGAAATTCTTCAACAAGAGTCTGATCGTTTGCTAACTTCTAATTAATGTTCGTTTTTTTAACTAAAACTTTATTTATTAGGTATGTAGCTTAATAGAACTTCTAGACGTTGGCTTTTGTTTGGGCTTTTAATATTGAGACATTGACTCTGTTGTTATATTTTTATGTTACTCCTACTTCTTCTGCCTAGCTTTTCCAAAGCTTTATTGGGGTCGGCTTCCAGTCTTACCGGATTTAACTCAATACCGTATTTTAAATGGAGCGACTGCCTTACAGACCTCCACAACCCATTTTACTGGGTAACACAGTATCCCAAAGTAAGACTGGTTGTCAGAATTGTAATGACTTAACGACTGTCAAAGCCCAACGGCTTAACGTGCTTTCCGAGGCACAGAGTCGTCGTGTCGGTATTATTATAAATGGTCACCCATACACAGACCAACCGCGGCGAGCGCGGCTTAACCTGTATTATCGGTCAAACCGTATGGCTTACACTAATGTTACTCCTACTATTATGAGTATGAAAATTGAAAAACAGGGGGATAGTTGTTAAGAATTTTATCTGGACTAATCCTAACAAGTCATGAATCTAGGATCATAGTTTCTAGAAAAAAATGATGTCACAAATGTAAAATGATGACTATTTATTTTAAACTGCTTCTTAAAACAAGGATTCGCCAGACTGATGTGTCGTAACCGAAAAACCCAATGACCAGTCCCCAAAACCATACCATAATTCTAGTTACGGCTATTTATCGTCATATGTGTTATGACGTCATAATATGTGAGATAATTTTTAATTACTTATTATCATGTAATTTTGCCCTCCATTTTATTGTAAGTAAATGTAATTTTGCCCATTTTCTATTTATTAATTATTGATGTATATTTTAGACCAGCTCTCATATCAAATTAAGTTGAATGACGTACTCGTAGACTTCAAAAAATACTCAGAAACACTTCAATAGAGGAGGGCACAAATTTGCTCTTTAGTCCCGAATATAATTTTAGCAAATATTGTAACTTAAAAATAACATTTTTTTAATGCATTCTTATATAAATGCGAAAGTAACTGTGTCTGTCTGTTATGCATCTGTAGAAAGAACATAGGCTACTTTTTGCTACGACATCCGAAACCTACACAAGAGACGCGGGCAACCATCAGTCTTTCATAAATTATTATATTACAAAAGTTAATACAATCATAGATTAGACATTACAAAATTAAAACAACACGAATTTTATCGCGATTAATGATGACATTGGCGTAAACATCAGAAATAATAGTAGAAGAACATTCCATAGTGACAACACAATCTACAAATAGGCTTCCATTGAGAATTTCCCAGATATTCTAGGCCATGATCACTTGTGCATTATAAGAGAGAGGCGTGAGTCAGAAGGCATCAGTGCCACAATTCGCGTGAGAACTGCAGCCTCCATTACGTCCGGTACTGAGGAATCTCTTCATTTCCGGACATTGATGAAATTAGAGCGGCTAATATCTATTGTACTTACACAAGACTTGATAAATATCGATTTCGATTGATGTATTCAGTTGTTGTGGTGCAAGTTTATTTTAATTTAAAGTTAAAAATCGAGTAAATATAGTTTTATTTAGTACTAAATATTAAACCACCTGCTTTTATTTAGACGTTATATATACATGAGTGTGAGTATTGCTATTACTTGAAAGGTTCCATTTTGGGTATTTTTGAGAATTTTAAGTTTTTTTATTTAATTTTGATGTACCCAGTGTTACTCTCGCAATTGAGTCGAACCTTACGCCACCTCTCAAACCAAAATATACCAAGCCGTTTAGGCTATAGAGCGAGCCAAAGAAATATACGTATATACGTACATAAATACAAAAACACTTAAAAAACATAACCCCAGAATACCCCTTCCGGCGCAGTCGGGCAAAAAGTTACTTAACACATAAGAAACCCTGGTCTTTAATTTAACATTAACGTTAGTTGCGCGCTAATCCTGAAAAACCTTCAAAAAAGGCAATAAATTATTGTTTATTAAAAAAAAACAAACTGACAAACCAGCATAGCCCAATAACAGTAATTACAAATAAACAAGTGAACCTCAATAGAATGTTATGTAATTTAATTAGTGAATCTATTGAACACGAGTTATAGTCGCTAATATAACATGTCAAGTACCTTCACATCATGTTACTGATGTAACATATCAACCTTTTGGACGGGAGCAGAGATTTAATTAAACTATCGACCTATACTAAGTTTCACTACATTGTGGGAGTTAGGTCTGCAGGTAACGTTAAAATAATTATAATATGACACTGAATTTTTTTATGATTGTTTATACTTACTCTTTAGCAACCGACTATTAGTTCTCAACGGTTGTGTTCTTGACATTTGCACCTCGAGAAAGATAAATTGTTATAAAATAGTCATGTCATAAGTAAACATAATATTAAAAAGTGAAGCAAAAACTTTGTTTCCTGTTTTACAAAAAATACGCGGATGGAGGAGTATGAAATTTGGCTCAGTTAAAGTTTATATGGAGAAGGAGTGCAGAAAGCAAATTATTTTTAAATATGCTTTAAATTTTTTTTAATTAATAAAAAAAACATTACGCACAATACTATGCGATGAAACACACATTTATGTACATAATTTACATATATTATACATCTTGTCAATTGACACCTACCACAGTTGTTTTTTCACGCTAACACTACGACCTGAACCATGAAGTATTTAAATCAGAATGTTAAAACTTGAAAATTTAACAAATTATTTTCGATTTTCGATGACTACTGGGCCTCTGGTTTACATGTATAAAACACCCAAGTATGTAACATTCTTTGCGTACATAAGCCAGCTACTTAACAATTTCCTATAAATATTTTATGACCAAAAACTGCACATTTTCAAGTATTAAATTTACATTTACATAAAAATAAAATAGAAATCCTATTAAATACCTAATTACACGTAATTATAAAGGAAGGAATGTGAGTACATACTCATCAGGGAACTTGGAAAGAACTTCTTGCATAGCTCGGAATCATTACCTTAATATATTGCCTATACATGTTAAGACGGGTTTAAAATAGAAAGTAGTCTGTCTAGGTTAATAGACACATCCCTCCCCACTATGTACTCAGCATCTTGTTTTATCTTGAATGCAAACGTAATGTATCTTTCGAAGGGTTTAATATATTACGCACGGATAGTCGAGTGGTTTAGGTCACCACGCCAGTTACCACTGCAGGCCACGGGTTCGATCCTCTCAATCACAAATGTTTTTTTCAAGTCTGGGCGTTCTTGTTAAACCCCCGCGACACATAGATTAAATTCCTTAGTGAGGAGCCGTCTTTTTTTAAATAAAATTTAAAAACAATGTGTATAGTTTTAACGCTCATTACATAATGAGAATAAAAAAAACTATAAAAACATTGTAATTGTTTGTTTCTTTCGTGTATTTTATTATTATGTTCGTGTGTGGTGGTCCTCCCCCTTTTCCACCATGTTCGAACCGCATTTGCTTATTGAGAAATATACATATTTTATTGTTGAGATTAAATTATTTCAAGGTTTAATTATATTATTTTTAATAATACCAATTTCTCACATCGTAATAACGCTTTTGGGAGCTCGTCATCGACCTCCTTTTCATTTTCTCTTTGTACCCAAATTCTCTTTCATCAAACCATCCTAAAACAGTCTTGAAACTAGTATACATATTTTTCTATTTACTGATAAGAATTATTTTAGTTCAACTGTCTTTGTAGTTCCGGCCATAAATAGATTTATGATATCAATAAGGATGCGTGTGAGTGCAAGTTGTTTATCATTAACGTGCCTACTAAGCTAAGATACGTGTGCATGCAATGTAAGACATAAATCTAAAGTATAAACAACTTCATTGCAAGATATAGTCGTAGGTTCATTTTCAGGGTCAAATATAATAATTAAAAAAAAAATATATATATATCTTGGGACATCTCACACACGGTCATCTGATCCCAAACTAGGCAGAGCCTGTGCTATGGCAACCAGACAACTGATAAACATACTTATATATTTCTAAATACATACATATTATAGATAAATTACACCCAGACACAGAACAAATGATCGTGCTCATCACACAAAGATTCGTCCTGGGTGGGAATCGAACCCACGACCTCCGGTTTAGCAGTTAGGGTCACTAACCACTAGACCAACAGGCCCGTCAATTATTTTTAACTTTTGGGTTTTACACCCAAATTAGGATGATGTTCTAACTCTACATCGTACGTTCGTTATAGAGGTCGGTGTTTAAATCAATAATAAGTAGGAAAATATTGATTATTGGTCCATGGCATATCTGACTGCATTGTTGGTCTTGTGGTCGCAAACGCGAGTGCCGTGCAAGAGGTCTCAGGTTCGAATCCAAAATAGCCTCTGGTTGCCGTGCAAGCGGTCGGGATAAAATAGTTACGGGGTTTTTCACTCAAGAAATAATCAGTGCAGCCCGGAGTCAGGAAGTGGGGTGGTGGTTACAACCACGTGCCTAGAAAAGCACGTAAAGCCGTTGGTCCTTCGCCAGTTCGCGTTCAGTCTTCCGTCCTATCGGACTATGAGAGTGAAGGAACAGACAGTGCATCTGTGTTTACGCACACACATTAAAGTTGAAGAAACATTAGAGTTTTACTATTTATAATTTTATTTTGTTCTATCATTTTATTAGATTAAAATATTGTGCCAGTTGCAGTTACTCATCTTTAAAGTAAATAAGTATAATAAGTATATTTTAAAGTATAATAAGATCCATCAGGAATTTTGTATTATTCCATACAAGGTCAATAATTGGGACCTCTATAAATTGCTAAGTTACACACATCGATTTTTTAATAAAAGTTAATTATATTGACTTACCTATCTTTTTCTTTCTTATGTAAAACTGTTTCCTAAGCCCAAAATTGAAATACTTAAAGGCCATTGTATCAAAAGATCAGAGACATAAAAAATCTATTTAGATGTCCTTGTTCTATCACTATATAACAAGCAATATAGTATAGTAGGGAGTAGACACAATATTGCCGACCTATCGCCACCTTATGGTAATTGAAGTTAATAATTGTTGCTACAGCACTAAATCATTGTCAGATGCTGCGAACCTTTGGCAAGAGTATTACAAGATTAGTTTACACAAGTTGTATTAGTAAAAATCATAAAAAATCTCGACTGCCTCGATAAGAAACATTAAGATCTGCTAAGGCAGGGCTTTGTATTATGATTATTTATTTTAGCATTTCTCGTTCCAAATTAAAGTTGCCTAATAACATATATTTGTAAATCTATTTACATATGTATTTTAGATTTCGATTATAAGAAAGGTACAATAATCTTGAATCTTCTTTTGCCTAGCTTTTTTCCAAGCTACGTATGTTAGGGTCAGCTTCCAGTCTCACCCGATTCAGTTGAATACCATATATTACATGAAGCGACTGCCTATCTGTCCTCCACAAGCTATTTAAATAATTAATTTTGGTTTCAAGAAAGTGTAGGTTACATTTCGTTATTCTGCCAAAAAACATTACTGAAGCTTAAAAAAAAAAGCTGTTTCATGCTAATAAAGCTAAACAAACAATTAAATTAAATACCATAACAACTATAATTTGCAAAGAAAATCCTCCAACGATTGGCGGCGCCTGAATGGCATGCGCCGCACTTCCGGTCATAGTTTTGAAAGCGTCGCACTTGAGATAATACGGCTTATGTCAATATGGAAATCCATAAACTTACGCCCTTTTGGACTTCACGTAAAACGAGGTTATATCTCCATCGAGCGGAACGTATATGACCTTAGGAGACGAAAAGATAATTGCTTGCAATCACTTGTCACCAATCCCAGACGGTGTGACAACTGTCCGAGACAAATAGGGGACAACCGTCCGGGATTTAAAAAGAATTGTTTGTCTTGAGTTTCAGTTTATGATCGTTTTAATGGCAGACATGACAGATGTAAATCAAATCAATTGATTCGCTCATGTAGACGTATTAATGATATTTCGGTAGTTAAATTATTTTTTTACAACTTTCAATTAATTTAACGACATTTTTGCGCTTCATTAATTTAAGTGTTTAATTAAAATAATAATTAATTAATTATTATTTTAAAGTAATTCAAGTAGTAAGTAATTTGTTTCGAGACTAATTACGAAATACTGACGCATGCCAACCCTTGTTGCTTCCTGCATAACCAACTAGCCATGAAAGTGCATGATCCTTTATTTTCCTTTGACGTAACACTGTCAAGCAACACAGTTTGCTTAAGGGCTTGCAAAGCACACAGATAATGTCAAACATGGAGTGTTGGCCATCTTTGTCTTGACTTTTGTGTGTGTTTGCTCCTACTCGGTCACGGCAGACCTGTGGTTTAACGTAGGTCAAGACCGATGTCAATCTTGATTCTATTTGTTATTTATTTAGTTTATTTCGTATATTAATGGCTGGGTATTTCAGTTGATGAAGTCATAGGCTAGCATTATTTACGCTTAATCACTTTGTCTATAATCAAACTACGTAATTCTATTATGATTGCTGCATTATTTTTTGTGCAACATCCGTATGGATTCCGTTTTAGTTCAACAAGTATTAATGTGTTTTTAGACTACCTACTGTTTGAGTACATTTTCTACTGTTTTATAACTAACTTATGAGAGCTTTATGCTGCTAATTAGTAAGACTTCATTTCATAGAAAATTAATTAGGTTTATGCAACGTTAAACAGAAAGAAGCAACATTAAAAATGTTATGAAAAAAATATATTTTACCTAATATTAACAATTGATAAATCTACATTGGAAATTGTTTGTGCACTTCCGTGATTAGATTCGACAAAGATTTATTTTTTAATAAGGAGCTTTTAAGTATGAAGATCTTAGTTCGGCATACGATTGGACTTCTTTGTTAAGAAAATTACCGTACTTGTCTTTCAAACCTTCCGCTTCTTGTGTGGTATGTAGGTATTCAATGCCTTACTTTACCATCAAAACCAGCAACTGTACAGCTGCAACTTAATTTAAACAGAACCAAGAACAAAGAAAACGTATCAATTAAACAAATACAGGAAATGAACATTCGCTTACGAAGTTAATTATGAAGTTGGGCGATCAAAAAAACGATTGTCACGTGCGAAGGAGGTACACATTAACATAGCCTCGTTTTTTCGTCCCAGATTCGTGACACATCGTGTGTGAGCCCCGTGGTAAATAATAAATCTTTCTAATAAATAAAACAAGGGAACGTGAGCGAGATAATGCGCGTACGCCCGTTCGGTGCGCCCTAAACGCCATTGTGGACGCCGACGGAGATCGTTAAACGAAGGTGAAAATATTTTGTGCCTTTTTTAGAGATCAACTGGAAGTTGTGCTTGAAGGTTTCGTTTGTACAACATGCCTTTACGTTACGCTTGCCTGAAGTAATTGCTTGATGGTCTATGACCACGCATCGAGAGGGAGGTACTTTTCGTCGGCGTTTGAAAAGCTGTGGACTGTAATTTTCAGTTGTATTTACGTAGTATCTAGTCTGAAATTTTACTTTCGAATGGAATCGAGAATTTATAGAACTGTGTTCTATAATGAACTTACTTCTTGAATGCTTGATAAATAAAACTTCCAGGCAGCTTTCAGCTGCCTAAATAGACATAATTTTCAGGTTAAAAAAAAAACTTTGAAAAAATATTTTACATGTATTGTATTATATATCTACTGGACTATTCACAAAGCAAAAAACTCTAACCAGGTAATCCTACTAATCAAGTGTCACAAACAATTTTTTGCCGAAAAAAATGTGACCCAACTCGATACACTATGTGGTAGGTCACCCTCATTGAGCTGTGGCTGTTAATGTGTAAATATGTGTTTCCCATTTACACGGCCGCGACACCGACGGTCACAATGACCCGGAATGTTACCCTTTGCCCGCGAACATCATAGGAACATCGGCAGGGAAAAAAACTCGTGTAATCACTATTATTTTATATCTCATTTTTAATACTAGAGACATGTATATTCCACATTACTTATACTAATTTGACTGCAAGGATAGCCGAGTAGTATAGGTCACCACCTCAATTGCCAAAATGCGCGACGTGCCGCGGGTTTGATTCCCGCATGGAACAAGCCTTTGTGTGATCCACAATTGCTTGTTCTAAGTCTGGGTGTTCTTTGTGTATGTGAAATAAATGTTTGTGAAACACCACTCTTTTGTAAAAAAAAATATATTTAAAAAACAAATTTAATTTTGACGTATGTAATTGGTAAATAGGCTCTTATTAAGCAGCGCAGCTCAGCAGTGGAGCGCTGTGGCAGGACGTTGCCAAGTTTTTTTCCTATGAAATCGCAAGGGTGCGATATATTAAGTTGCCGCTCCACCGCCATGCTGAGTACTTACCGCATAGTACGCACCATTACTGCTTTGACACAAACGTCGTCCAGATCAAAGTATTAGTCCAGTCATTTAAGCTTAAATTAGGTAAGAATCTCGGAATTCGAGATACCCAGCTGTAAGTTTGTAAATACTTGTATATTGACACCCTAAAAGTTGTCTCAAAACCTACATATGGTAGGGTGTGCGCAACTATTAAATTTCAAGGTCAAAGGTCACAAAAATCGGTTTTTTGTAAATATCTCATTTCCTATGGGTTTTTTGCTATTTGTATTTATGATCAATATTGTAGAATAAAAAATTCTCTACAAATTTTGTTTAGAAAGTTTTTTTATACGGTGAACCGTTTTCGAGATAGAGGGCGGAGAGCAATCAACATTTCAAAAGTGTATATTATCAAGTTCAAACTTGATTAGGGCATGATTTGGAACCCAAGGTATGGGGTTGGGCAATGCGAAACGATTTTCTGGAGCCTATCTTGACAATTTTACCACCTGCTCCAGAAGATTTGCTAAATACAAATTTCTGCAACTGCAAGATTGGATGTGGTTCGCGATGCGGATGCAGGAAAGCGGACTTGCAATGCTCTTAAGCTTGTCGCCAATCGGCAATCGGCAAGCTTGTCTCAATGCTCTACCATATCAGAGCGACATTAACGAAGATGGAACCTTTGACCCCGAAATCATGGAAGAACTGGAGACAAATGTGGTTGAAGACGATAATGAAGACCAGTTTGAAATTTACCAGCAGCCTGAAGACGACGATGAAGAGGAAGAAGATGATTAAATTTAAAAATTGTAGTTTTTGTACCCTTTATTTCATTTTTTTACTTTTAATAAAAATAAATGTAGTTGTAAAAATAAATGTACCTATTGAATGATATTTTTTAATAAAAAGATTTATTCATAATTTATTTGTTTTTTTTTTCATCATGTAAGAAGTTATTAATATTAATTAGGTTAAAATTCAAATATAATTCATATATGTTCTTTAACAATTCTGCAATTACATGGGCAGGTAAGTGTTGTTAAATAAATTAATACTGAATAAAAAGTGGATAGGTTAGGAAAAAAAAAATTATAATATAATAGTTAATAAAAATTGACAAATATTTATAACCATTGATTTATCGATAGTCCATCAACTATATTATGGCGCATTTTCGACCGGAGGCACCGGTTGACCTGAAGTGATGCTGTGACCGCGCGCTCTCCGCCCTCTATCTCGAAAACGGTTCACCGTATAAAAAAACTTTCTAAACAAAATTTGTAGAGAATTTTTTATTCTACAATATTGATCATAAATAAAAATAGCAAAAAACCCATAGGAAATGAGATATTTACAAAAAACCGATTTTTGTGACCTTTGACCTTGAAATTTAATAGTTGCGCACACCCTACCATATGTAGGTTTTGAGACAACTTTTAGGGTGTCAATATACAAGTATTTACAAACTTACAGCTGGGTATCTCGAATTCCGAGATGAACTTACTATAATGACTGGACTATATTACCACTGACGTGCTTTAATGACTCTACTTTAATTGACACTTATTTAACAGCGTAATAAGCACCAAATTACACCCGTATTTGGCGTCACAATTATCTATTTACGACTTGTAATTAACAGCATTAAGGGCCGCAGTATACCAATACTTAATGTTCAACTAATTTCACAGTCCTTATTTACTGTTATCATATAACAATAAGGCAATGCTTTAATTTATTTCGTCTCCAAACCTAACACCCGCGGGTTTTTGACGGCTTATAACGTCGTCGTCACAACACATTAAACAAATATGGCGGGAGCCGTTTGACAGTTCGCTTTGAGATCAGTAGCGGGACGTGTTACACTACACAAACAAACATACACACATATCGATCGACACATTCAAATTTGAACTTTATGTTAAAGCGATAGAGTTGTTCGAATTCTGTTTCGAAGTAAAGGTAATATTGTGTGGTGACTTTTTTATTATTTTTCAGGTCCCATCGCCTTGGTCGTACTAATTTGTCGGAGACCAAGTCACCAATGCAAATATGGCGGGTGTTGTGAATACCTTGTGTAAAGATATGAAATTGTTTCCAGTCCCGACTCATGGGAACATACGAGATTCGACCTGTGTGTTTGGACAGACGACTGTGACTTAGGAATGTTTAATGAATATTTGCTTAAAACCTTTTTATGGGTTAATATAACATTCTAAATTACGTAATATCAATTTAGCGTCAACTTAAGTGTTCATTAATATAACAATTAGGTTGATTCCAACTTCTTACTTTTGCGGTTGTTATTTATTTATGTCTTATTTTAATTAATGTTAATTGTATTTATTTTATTGTATGCGTTAGATTTTTTCATGTATAAGGTGAGTAAGCATGATGTTGTATTTTAAAATAATCGTGTCTATTTATGACACCTTCTTATATTGATGAGGAATAAGATATAGGGAAATGTAGAAAAAAATAAAAATAAAAATCGTTGAAATAAATGTAATAATAATTTAATTTCACAAACACAGAAGCTATGTTTGTGCTTCAGTTATAAATAGGTACTATTTGAACTATACAAATAATGATTAAGTTATAAATACACTGGCTCTGTATTTTTACAATAATATAATTAACAGCTCTATTAAAGCTAGTCATATTTCATTGGATTTCTGTAACATATAAATAGTTAACAAAGAGTCAAGTAATACTAAGGAAAGTAGGAATATAATGTACAATTAAAATTATTCGTCTCAGCCTCAAGCTACCATGTCTAATATGGATTAATTAATATCGACAACAGCAGAAAAGAACTGTTCTGATACACCGTTTAACGCATTCATATTCCGACTCAACAATTTCATCAACATAGTCCAAGTGCTGGAATGAAGTCTAATACTAAAATCTAAATTAAATAATACAAATAATAAAGAAATTGAAACTAAAGTGGAGTTAAGCGAGAAATAAATAAGACCTTGACTAGGATAATCGGGAAATTTAGAATGTTAATCAGCAGACAATAAATAATACATTTTAAATTCGTCACTATTTACAAAAAGGAACTAATTCGTTCTAGACCAAAATGGCAATGTAATGGCAAAGACAGTTTTTTTTTCTATACATTAATTCGCTATATAACAGCCAAAAGATACAAATAATTCTACTAGAAAGAGTTTTTTTTTTCTTGGGCTAACTATACTGAAGAATACTGCGCTTCGCTATGCGGTGCAAGCACCAAGATTAAGTAGACAGCCAAAAGTGACATGGGGTTGCAGTATCTCCTCAAGTCGCATTATGAAACTCTTGTTAATATCCGCTGTGTTCAAGAAGATTCCACGTCGTATAGTTTCTGGAACACCTGCGCAAGATACTCCAAGTAGTTCAGGGTGTCCCTGTATAGAAGAATACCCATGTTGTTCGCGAAGTCCGTGGGGATTTCAGAGTCCGGGAGCTTCTCGATTTTAAGATTGCGAACGTTCATGATGTCCTATAAAAAAAAAAGATAAGGTTAGTTTAGTGTCAATTCTTCTTAAAACTTTTTCTAGGAAGCTATACAAAAATATTAATTAAAGTTGTAAATGGCTTGCCGAAAAGTCGTTACTCAGTCAAACAGTTTGGAACAGGGTGGGGCTGTTGTTTTATTTACAAAATGATTACTATAATAAACTTTGTGAAATAATTTGTACACTTACATTAAAATAGCATAGTACAGCTCGCACATCATGCATCGTCTTTGTGAGGTTCTCTCTCAGCGTCTCGTCAGATATGATGCCTGCATTAAGCTCTTCTTTGGAGAACGCGTACAAACCAGCCACAATCATCTTCAGCCCTTTGTACATCCCCGGCAGCACTTCATCTATTTTTGGCTGTGAACAATATAGAAACAAATGTAGTAAACAATTTTTATATCTAATAAAGCTTAATGCAATCACTCGATATAATTTATCAGGAATTATAATAAGCAAGAGTTAGTAGCGCTTGCAATTGGAAGCGAACTTTACATATTGCCAAATCGTCTTGACTTAGATAAGGACAATCGTAATTGTGATAATCATCCTAAATTCGATTAATTTTTCAATTGTTAGCAGCACATTACGAAACCATTGTGTTCTCACGTAAGCGATAGTCGGCCGACAACAATGAGTGCCACCGACGATGTCAATTCTTTGAAATCGATTGAAAAACTCATACGGATGCACGTTTTTGGCATCAGCGAATTCGCCGCCCTTCGGTGATTGTTTTCGTTTAGGAAACGTCAATCTGGCAACGTCCGTATTATCAAAAATGAAATGGTTATGTGTACATCTCAAATATAATTATCTACTATTTCAATTAAAACTGAGCCTAAAGTTTTCTGAAAGTTTATTTAAATAAATATGTATCAAAATTCGATTCTTACCATCAACTGGTTCATATATTCATCTGGCATAGACTGGTATAGGACTTTTTCCTTAGGAAGTCCTTCATCAGGTAGCCAGGAATAAGTTCTTAGGAACTCTTCAGTCTTCCACGAGGATAGAAGTGCGTCAAAAGATGGATAAGTATGAAGTATCTTCGCCTGAAACAAATGAAACATATCGTTAGTTATGAAATTGATGATGTGATAAATAAAAATAGAATATTAAGTAAAGATAAAGATTAATAAAATAAAGAGATGGCCTTTTGGATAAACACGTAATTTCATAGTTTCGACTCGACTAAGGATCGCAGTGAATCAACGCTTATTGAGTGCAGTTGTTTTCTAAGTACGAAAGATAGAAATAGATCGAGTTAATACAATAAGTTGATTGACTTTCATGGAAAAGGAAGATTGAGCGGATGATGAGTCCGTGTGGTTTCCTGGAGTGATGGTATTAAATGTGGTTCAAGAGGGGATCGCACTGCAGTGACCGATCGAGTATTGTAAGATATCAGCTGGATCATTGAGTCAATTCATTGCAAATTTTTGTGAGTTTATATCCTGAGGTATGTGACAAATTATTTATGTTGTTTTAACTTTATTTTATTTATGTAGTCGATTGAAAGTCATTGTTTCAGATTGGTATATTGATTATTTCCTTAAAATTACTTAAAGATACTATGACACCGGTGAGTATATAATATCTATTACCATTGCGGTTTGAAAGTATTATTTTTTTACGTAAGTCTCAAATAATATTATTGTTTCAATGAGAACAAAGAAAAGAAAACATATTATCTTTGTAATAATAGAGCAAAAAAACAAAAATATCAGCTAACGAAGTTACAAACACCCACGTATGGACACGCGTCCTAGTCGCAAATTGTTCTCAGAAATGACTAACATTTACTCCCTCATAGGAAACACCCACTATACCTAGACCTATAATAAAAACACGTTTGCTTTCAGATAATAGGTCAAGTAATACCAGTACAATAGCCGCTCCTAACTGCGATCTATTTATTTCAAGACACCATCTTTCAATTACATAATCACATATAAAGACTATGATTTTTATCGTTATTAATAGAATAAGTTTTTATTGCGAAATAATTGTATTACAAATATATTATGAGAGATTACAAAACTCGTTTACGACGTCTTTGATTCGATCAATTTTCAATCAATTCGATATTCAATGCACATTAAATACTTGACACTAACGTGCTTATAGTCAATTTATCGGCCAGCGAAGGTCGTGCGAAAGATGAGATCGAAACCGGAGGTTTGTGGCCGCCGCCGACGACATTTCACGTAACAAAACCGTTTCGACATTAAAATTTGACACTAAGACCATAGCACACGTGATGTTAACTGACCAAACAAAAACTGCTTCTGTACTAATAGCGTAGAGTCGAAATAGCTTTGACACTTCAAACAATCGGTGACTGGATGGGCAGATGTGTCGCGCGGTAGTTAAATATCCCTTATAGAAAATATTGTTAGACAACAATACGACTAATTATAAATGTGCATAACCTCAACAAAACACCCAAAATATCGTTGTGCAACCGTTTATCGGCGGCGATCAGGAAAGTTTGTCCAAATATTAATTTGCTTCATTGAAATTGAGATACCGCTGATATAAAATTCGCTGATAATACGTGCAATGAAATAAATTTACGATTATTTCTTTGGATATAAACCGAGTTTCGGCGCATGAATGGACTCAAACCGGAGATGTTATCCGTTGCCGAAGTGATAAGTAATTGGCAGGAAAATTAGAGTTTACAGAGATTACTTTAAAGATTTAAAAATAAAAATATAATGTGATGGTTTATTTCACGTTGGGGATATGAAATTTGCATTCTATGAATAAAAGTAGTGCAGCAGATTTAACAAAACAAAATAGGATGTGTAAGTAATGATATCGTTCAGAGATGGAATGTGCTATGTAGTCAGTGGCATACTAAATACACAGGTGTGCGTCCGGTCCATCGGACCATGTCCAAAACATTACCTACTGCGTGGAGTTTGCATCCAAACTGATTCGAATCTACTTGATAGCTTATTTGAGTAATGTAATATTTCCATGTTATCAATATCTTTACAAAATCACCACAAATTTAATACGCATTTTTTTTATATATTAATATTATGGTATATCATGTTTAAATACTCGGTGAAATATTTTCAATTGAATTAAAAAGTATAATAAATTAATAAGTTTTAACATTATACCGATCTAATCATTTTCATAATTACATGGACGACTTAATTCCATAATGAGCTTTAGCCTAGGTGTAAAACCAATGTCCAAGTAGCTTTAATATGTGATTCATTATTGTGTATAGTTTTAAGTTTAATAAATTCTGTTTAGTTCAGATAAAAAAAAAACAAATGAGGAAGATATTATAATTATTTTAGTTCATAAAAAACAATAAGCTTTTGTGAAAAAGTCTGATTCAGCGCAGTGCCATTCTTGTGGGTGGGCCATCAACTAAGAAATTTGACGACTTAGCATCCGAATGCCTAGCTCGAAACATCGGAAGCTTATCAAATAAACATGCACCCACACAAGCGCAGACATTGATATATTTACGGCACACGTACGCACCCAACGCCCGCAGACAGCCTGTCGCCCGTGTGAACAACGCTATCGTACTATGTACGTACATATTGTATGTATGTGCTATGTAATTCAATGTTTATATAGCGACGCTATTGCAAAGATAAGCGAGCAGATGCACACAGTCGCGAGTGTTGCGATGTGCGACATGCCGCGAGCCGATCGCACTCACCGATCGGGTTACATCGCGAATCCACTATCATTTGTTTATCGTAATTACTTTTAAAAGTTAACGTGCACTTTTTAAGGAAGCGAGTTGAATTCCACTGTCGAAAATGTGATGCGATAATATGACACCGGTGTAGTCAAAAGCACGAGTGTTATGACACATTCACACGGTGGTCGGTGGCGAGTCACACAGTACCGGTAGAGTTCGTTGAATTTGTTATTGCGTTCTTAGTACAACGCGGCCAGTTATTATTTATACGGAATGGTCTTGACGACAGATGTAGCAGTCTGATTTATTTAGGATATCTTGTCTGTCATACGTAACTTAGACGTTTATCTTGGTTTAATGGGATGACTAATATTAACAGGTCAAGATCAAAAAATGCGATAGCAGCAGTATTTTGTTTTTAAATTAGAGCGCTAACAAAGAACACATAGACGTCCTTGCGAACTAGCAACAATAATAGTTCATCGCCACGATTTGCGTCTAAATCGCAATAAATATGGTACATTAGTAACGAATGACCGACATTAAGGGGAGAGACAGAAAAAATCGTCGGGCAGGTGTGTCGCGCAATACTAATGCGCAATCAGTATTCGAAGCGTACGCGCACCGTCCTGTACCTCGTTCCGGCTACTGTGAGTCGATAATGTCGTTTTACGAGGAGGCAGCGGACAGGACGTCGCCGTCGTTACGACCGTCGAGCCTATTACAATGCCACCATACCTCATACGCGAACATCACACTCGATAACTGGACGCATTCGACATAAACGCTTCCATTGTTCCGCTACCATTGACTGCCCAACTCTCAATAAATCGATTATATTGACAACCATCGCCGAAATGTATACGCGGTAGGTGCGGTTATCGTGTCACCGTCGAGTACGTTGGTGAAGGGTCATCCATAAATGATTCGAGGCGCGACTTCGACATCGCATTATTTCTCGTTGATCGGTCCACCTTACTTCCGATTCGGAAATTATTATATTCCTAGGATTGGAATGATAGAGCCGTCATATGAATCGTTGTATTAACATGCTAAACGTTTGTTTCTAATAATTCGTGAATGTTTTATGAATTCTTGAATGTAGGTTGAATTGTCTGCGATTCTTGTGCGACATATTACCATCTGATAAGAAATGTAGGTGCTTTGTTTTTAATATAAACTGGTTTGTAATAAAACTGCATCTCATTTGTAAATGGACTTGTCGGGGCAAAAAATTAACTTAAGCAAGTTTGCGAGTTGGAACAAGTACTTTGAGCTTGGTGAGCAGATGAATATTGTAGTTGATTTTATGCGATTTGGTCAGTTACATATTATTATTTGATGTAACGTGTCCTGTTTACAAAGCGTTTTATCGACAAGGTTGACGATACCGACGTGGCGTCACAGAAATGCAGCGCGAAATTATAATTAAAAGGGAGGAAGCGGCCGGCCGGACGTAGAGACGCGAAACGGCGCCCGGCCGATGCAATCTCTCTTCCACGCCTGCGCCCGCGCACTCCACGGTGAGAAAACCGCACTAAAAACGTGCACGCCGTGAATCTTTAATGGGTCAAATTTCGTGTGAAACTTTTTGACAAAAGGACTAAACATTTGTTTCTAAAATTCGAATGATTTTATCGATTTTATGCAGAACGATACTAACACTAAGTACGAATCCAATTTATATTTAGCATTACATTCTTTTTTAACGAAGAAGTAAAAAAAAACTGTAGAAATAAAACTAGTTTTGATCATGGACGAAACAGTTTCTAACCTCTTACAGACTCTTATTTATAAATCAATAATATCTGCGTAGATACAAACGCTAAAGGCATGCGTCGATAGGCTTAAGTTTTATTGGTATTGGTCGACCGCAAGCTCCGTCCGTTCATTTAGAGCGACGCGGCGGGCATATAGATGCGACCGCGAATACTACGCGACCGCCTCGTGCAGAATCGATGAATGAAAGCAAAGAAAGGCCTTCGCAGCCATCACTCTACATACTGCTGTACTTTTCAAATGTTTAAAAAAATTAAAATCGGTGCCTAAGCATTCAATTACAAAATATTTTTTTTGGAGAGCCATTTTGCGATGATCCTTTTTGATTCCATACTTTTTTATGCTCGATATCTCAATGAAGGTTCCCCAAACGTTTCCTAGTGGTACTCAAAAATTTATGAATTGTAAATTTCCTGTATTACATAATAAGGTTTTACTTACAAATGAATCCTTGTACTTCGCAGTTGATGAGTAAGCGTTTTTTGCTTGCACGACGAGTTTCAACGCGACCTCCCTTGCACCATTTTGCGGGATGACTGGTTTTGACTGTAAAACAATAGGGAATTGTAAAATTTTATACATAAAGCATAATTATTAATGTCTTATGAAAAGCTTCTTCAATATCTACGTGCTAAAAACAATATGACTGTCCTAAAATTAAAATGATTCATAGGCTGGAGAGGAAGAGGAAGGCCGAAAAATAGAAAGATTTACTGCGTGAGAGATAGTATGAAAGAAAAATCACTGAATGACGGCTAATAGAGTTCAATAAAAGAAGAAATATTTATGTTCCGAGCCCAAATAATTTGGGAAATGGGCAGGAACAAGAAGAATTTCTATTCATTTAAGTTCTACTATTCACTGTTTTCAGGTCTCTGAACTTCATAAAATAAGGGAACTCTTTTCAGTTCACTCACGAATCGGCCTGTTTATAGTACAAGTCAGTTGAAAATTTTCTTTTAACTTGAAGGTAAAGTTTCAGCTACTTACTTGAGAATCATTATAATCGCAGGGGTTAGCCCACAGACTGTTCTCTCCATCTGTATCGCGTCGCTCCCGGTCCATGCTCGCTCGTCTTCTGTGAGGCGCCGCCGACGACCTCGGTGACAGCCCGCACACCAACAATAGCAGGCACACCGCCGCGCAGACGTTGACGTATCCTGAACAAAATATACTTTTTAGAAACTGACAATAATTTATGTCAATTATAGAGGAAGATGCTACGGTAGGGATGCCTGTTCCTACTTATTTTGTGTTATGAAGTTTGTTTTTAACTTTACATACCGAGTGTAATACGCATGGATGAATTTACATAATATAGTTATGGCTAGTACTTTCTATTTATAAAATCAGCATCACCATAGGTAATACCATCATTATCGTACTCTAAGTATTATGTAAGTAAGTAGTAGAAAGAGTTAAACTGCACCGCAACTCTGCGAGTAATTCACATTAATTTCTGAATGAAAGCTCTCGTATTTTTTTCAATGCATCTCATTTAATGAAAACGCTCAAGAGCCACTTGTTCCGTATGCGGCACGCGCGATGGTATCGATTATGGTAATCGATGAACATCCGATGAATAAATACATCGCGGCCCAGAGGTGGACAGCCTTTGCTAATTGTCCAGTGAACCTGTGTGAATCACTAATGCGGCACTATTTAACGGTGGCGCGGTAATCGCACTCACATTCTTCAGATCGGTTACTTCATCGAACTAATTTATCGATTTTATTATCGATAACGTCAATGTAATCGTTAACGCACTTTTTCGTATTGTATTTTATTTTCTATGGAAATAATAATTGCACACCTGGGCGGGTGATGTTGCTAGTATTTACGTAATTGAATATTATGTCACGGGTGATATGTAAATACCTAGTTATTTTGAATTTAACAGAAAAACAAATATTAATTGAAACTAACAACTGTCACCAGCAGAAGGTGTCCATCGTTGACGTGGAAGTATTTATTGACTTGACATTCGTTTTACTCGTTAAAATTGAATAATATTACCAACGAAGGAAATAATTTGAAGTGTGATTGACATAATTTTTTATTTGAATGTAAAGTTAGCACATGATGCACCTACACCTACACCTGTCTCCATTATACCCAAAAAACAATATTAACTTGGCAGTTATTTTGAATAATTGGATATTGTTAAGATGATTTTTTCAAATGTTATAATTTGTAATTGCGCTCATGTTACGAGTCGCAGTGTTATGATGAGCTGTCATTGAAAATGTCATTGCAAAGATCATACTATGGATGGTCATTTATGTCCATGTGTTTGCTGTGAAAAAAACGATAATGTAAAAAATACGTCATCATTATTTCGGACAATTTTATTTAAACAATTTTTGATGGTGTTTACTCTGTTCCAATGACGATAGTATTATCACGTCAAAAATACGTGTGATCTCAAATAACGACAGCGGGTTTACGCTGACGTACAAGTGATAAAACAATTGCTCATAAATGTTGATAACAAGTTGTCGGTGATTAACAATTGGAATAAATAAAATTAATAAGGTCTTCCATTGTTTATTTTTGTATAAATCATATCGTGATCTTCGACTTTGTTTGTAGTACCTACTTAATCGATTAATTATGACTTAATTATTATCTTAAGGAAAACGTGAAAGAGACACCGTCAACTTTGCAGTAATGATTACTTACTTTCGTGATTATTCATTAATTGACATAAATTATATGGCTAGGTTTTTTTTATTTCTTACTCATGACACAAATGTATAATGTAATGTAAGTGCACCTATTTTTAAACAAACTATTGTATATAAGTAGTTTGACTAAAAACCTAAAAAACATTCTAATAAAATACAGTAAAAGATTTTAACATAGCCAAGTTGGCGAAGCGTAGTAAATACGACGAAGCAAAGTAAACACAAAACCATATGACTATCGACTAAGCTTATCCAAATAAGATATTTCCCAACAATTTTTTGATAATATATTTCCGATTGACATAAGTTATGAAGTCAAACTAAAACAATAAGCTTCACAATTATGTCTGTACTAATAAATCGAAATAACATTAAAGTTGTATCGAGTCACTGGCATAGAATGTTATTTATTTTTTCAGTGTTTTGACTCAAAGGTGTGATTCACAAGTGTAGTGTCTGTCGGTTAGTGACTAACGTAGATAAAGATCTTGCTGTTATTTGCAATAATGTGTAGCACAATTAGGTGGTGAAATTTAAACGTCAGAATTTTAGACGTTTTCGTGCCCAATTTTTGCAATATAGAGTTAATATTTAACGTAAGACTTGACCGCAAAATCTCAAAATTTATTGTAGTTAAAAAGTCTTTTAGCTTATCAGTTACTGGCTGTAAATGTCTTAGATGTTCAAAGAAGCTATCGATATTTGTAAAAACAGCGGCAAACGTTCAAAAGGGGTTTAAATCAAGATTCATCAATACACTCACACAATTAGCACAAACGTGTGCGTGTAATTTTTTTCATCATCTCGTTAGCGCTCTGTGGCGGTTTCGCTCCGAAGGCCGCAGGCACCGCGGACAAATAAAAGAAAATTATAGTTATAGGGCCCAGCCGCTTATTATTTAACTAGGCCCTGTGAACTGATACCGATTACCTCCTCTTACTAAAAAAATAATAAAATAATTACGTCTGACAGCAAGAAACATAAATGAATAATTTGCATAAACAAACCCCACTCATTAAGTATGCAATCCGTATAACTAGCCGTGATTTAGTTGTAGGTTATATTGCCCTCTAATTGACACGATAATAATGTTGTACCAATTGGGTTACAAAAGGCGACCGCAAAGGTGGAGTCGGGCAATAACGATCATGTCAAAAGGAAGGTCCGACACACACAACACGCGTTAAACACACGATCATAACATTTTATTAGTGCTCCGGTCAAAAGCAACCGCGAGACCGCCGTCAAAAGTTCATGTACAAAAAAACAACAGGTCAGCTCGTAAAAGACGTAGAGTCACTGTGAGACAAATATTTTCACTGAGTAACCATGAGATGAAGATAAAATATGGAGCTAATTAAATTTTTTAATCTTGTCAGTAATACAAATGAAAACTTTTGAGTTGAGTTGGAAATTAGTTTTCTTTATTTTATTTTTATATAAATAGGATCAAAAAATTACATGTATTTTTTAATTAAATGTTAGTAGCCACCTTGATTTTGAAAGGGTATCATACTTTACCATAATTAAAACAAATGGATGTTTTTTTTTCTAAAGCGGCAAGTAATTGATATCCTCTTTATACCCCTAACCACTTATACGTGGAGATATTTGAGATGAACAATGAGACTCGATCGAATTCCTTAGCCCATTGAAGAACTGACCGGGCGACCATAAAAACCGTAGATACCTACACGTAGGTAATACACAGGTTATAAGGGGGCATAAAAAAGTAGGGACCGCGTCGGAGGTCGGACCGACTACCCGAGAAACAAAGACTTCGTTTATTTTTTAACAGCTCGCCCGTTCACAAAAGAAGGCTTCGCGGCACGAAAAACGACCCAAACGAGACCATCTTGTTAACCTTTTTAAAAAGAAATCGCGCGCCCGCTAACTAGAATTTCGACTCGAAAACCGAGAAAAGTTTGCCGGCGTTGTGCGCCCCGGACGTCGCAGGCGCCTGCGCAATCATTATGTAAATTCTGATTATTATTGTTATAAATGCGATAAAAAAATTCGGATGAGAGTCGCGGGCATCATCTTAGCGGCTCGTTACGAAATTCCCGTCAGTATAATTTGACGGGTTATCTTTTTCGAATATCTGTGCTGTTTACTGTAAGCGTGGAGTGCAGGCGCGATGGTGTTGCTGCGCTAGATTATTAACGGGATAACTGATACCCGTCCTCGTGACATTAAATAGAAAAAGGCGTCATGTTTTAGCTATAATAGAGGTTTAATTTGAGTCCGTTCATCATTTTGTTAGTAGCCAGCTAACAACCGATGCGCTCGTAAAATTTGACTGCGCATAATAAGAGCGATTATCGCTCAGAGACGCGCGTGGCGGCGCGTATCACACGATACGCGGTGATACCACTCTTCATTACCTGAAAATCGCTCTAAATGGTAATAGCGTCGCGAAGAAGATCGTTGATCGACCCCGTCTTTGGAATTAACGAAACAAGCGCAAATTTTTCTTGAATTAATTTTAATAAGGTAACAACTGTCATTATACATTTTTAGTAACTGTTGCGACCGAACTTTAATGGAATATCTTGTAAGGTATTTACAGCGGTATAATTTCAGTCCTTATTCGTGAAGACGCAAGCCTTTTATATTTTTTATATATTTATTGTGCTGTAAAAAGAGTTAATTAGGCACGTCTAAGCTAGGATCGACATCTCTTACTAAATGAGTGACAGCTAAACACTGCAATTATGAGTCCCCCGTCTCACTGAAATAACTGTTTATAATTGACGCGGCTGCCTTACTCTGCGTAAATGAACAACGTTTTATGTGAAAATGTTGCTAATGAGAGAGTGGATCGCGGCCCTAATGACGCGGACATAGTTCATGAAATCGAGCTTAGTGCGTGTACTTCGCTTTAATTATTATGACATAGCTTTCTTATGGATAAGCGCAGCGACAATATTAAAAACATCGAAGCGTATTGTGGCTACGCATTCTATGACATTGTTTGAGGTGACTGGATATTCATTACAAACTTTGTTATTACTTGTCGCGACATTTGACGAGCCCTTTAGTGCATAATAAAGGAACTTTCGCATTAAACTAACCTTTCCCAACATTGTTTCTAGCTAATATTTATAATATACGTAGTTCGTTTAATTAACAAAGCATTATTCATAACTTCCGGGAACATTACGGCAAATATTTAATATATTTATAATATAATGTAGGATTAATTCAACATGTTTTCCTCGTTTGATTGCTGTCTCATAATAATTGATATTTAATTATTTAGATACCTCTGCGGTTATAAGCAGTAATACGATACACTCGTGCTCTATATTTTTATCATTAAGGGATTATTTACCTAAGTTGTTAACTTTTTTATTTAGGGCTGGGGGCAAGGCATGGTATAGTATTTTTTACTGTTGTAATTATATTATACTGAAGATAATGTGAGGGTGGTATTTATACAACTAACTGGATCATACTTTTTGTAGATTTTAATTTAAACACTAATTAAGTACCTAAAATTTATATTAGCACATTATGTATATAGTAAGTGATTTTCATAGTTAAGAAAGACAAACAGGATTTAACAAATTAGTATTAATGTGTGGCGTAGCAATATAATTGATGTTTCAATTTAATGTGATTTCATCAATTTAGTAAAAAATTTGATGGCAAATTGTTAAATCAATTAGTGTTTGATACGCATATTCATAACGTCACTCTTAACGGCCAGGATCTACTTTTTGTGGGCTGAAGTAAGCAAATATAAGCTTTTATTTAGGTATATATATTTTTTTCTAAATATCATTTGGATGGTCAAATGTATAAGTAATAACGATGACGAAGGACTACATCACAGTGATTACATCATAGAAAGATGGTTATGATTGCTCGAATTAGTATCGATGACATTTTCTAATTAAATCGTATTTCCTTATCGTTGATGATGTATTCTGTATGTATGAAAATATTGAGTGAATTATTGTTATTTTCTAGTAATTAAAATTTATTTTTAATCAATGTTTCCTCTTTATAATGAATAATAAATAAAAAAAAACCTTTTATTTTAGGATTAACACCCATACGGAATACCTACTACACAATTTAATAGCATTTTTAATAATGACTAATTAAATTTGTGAATGAAGTAATTAAATGTTTTTAGGTAATTTTTGATAAAAATGACCTTTAAACTTTTTAAAACATGAATCAACCAACGAATTTAACAGCCAATACTTATGAATGAACTGTATGCATGAGTAAGTCATTATCGTCACGAGCGTAACTATCTAGTTCCGGACGGATTTACCCAGTTCTCGTAAATGCAGTAAGATTTATTAGAAGTCATCAACATTATATAAATAGAACTACACGTACAATGTAAGGAACCTTTCCTACGATGCAATTAGCTGACTCTTAATGAACACTCGTCGTATTAGCTTTTAATTTAAGTAATGAAGGTTTATACAAGAGCCGTTATTAAGACTTTTTCAACTCGTTACGTTGTCGCATATGCATACAAAGCTACGAAAGAAAACAATCCTATCACAAAAAGAGAAGATAAATGTTCCCTGCAAGTAATCTAATAGGCATACGTTTTTATTGCACGACACTTAAATCATTTCTTGGCCCTATATAGAGAGCGACCAAGCGATAGTACTAATTACGAAATAACCCTCCGCGCGCCGCTTGGACGTAACTGTCCGGCTCTTAAAGGATAGAAACATTTAGTCAGATATGTCATTCCGGTAACAGTACGTTACTTTAATTACAGTTTAAGCCTAGTTAGTTAGCTCTGATCTTCGTGTTTAACATTGTAAAGGGAGACTGAGCCAAGTTTTTGCGCGTAATGAAATTGTAATCTCGATTACCGCGGTGGAACAAGACAGCACCGACAATGCGACGAGGATGTGAGAATAGGCGTCCGTTTGTACGGACCGGATACTTAGTTTATAAATAAATAACGCTTACTAACGCTTTGGCTAGCTTTATTATGATAAGGACTATTTATCGTTGCGGGACTCTACCTGTTCTATTGTTATATGCTGCTGCGAGCTTTCATTGTCTTATTAAGTTTACATTAGAGACATTCGCAAAAGCAGGATTTTATCTTGTTGTATAGTTACTGCAAGAATTAAAAGCACCTTTACTTTAAAACTTTGTAATTTTTAAGCTTTGTAAGTTTGTAATTTCACAATTTTTTTTATTAAAATTTCATTTTTACGGCGCATTATCTAAAACAATTAGTTATATTAGGTTTTATTAATTTTTGAAATTAATGTACTTAATGAAAATATTTAAGTTACTAAAGTCAGATAATATTTTTGGATAAGTTTCTTTTTATATAGGTATAAATGATTATATACTTTTAAATGTTGGGGTAAAAAATATTGCTCTAATTGCCATTATGAGACATTAATAAAAGTATACAAGATAGGTCTTATGTGAAAAGCACTGAAAAAAGGTGTATAAAATATAAAAATAACGCTTACTACTTCTGGCTGCACTCGATCTATAGGGTCGACATTTTTCCACAACATCACTATCACAGTCACTATATTGGCTAATTAATCTAGTCCTAGTACATTGTTCACATCCGGAGGGCCTGTGCAGCAGGTCGGCACAGCCCGTCGCCGGATACACCTCATGCTCGCAACAACTGCTGGTGGTCACTTCCATCTTCAGTCTTACTATAATAGTGCCTGTATTCCTGTACAACGCACACGCTGGTATGCTACTGTGATCCATAACAGACGATCGCAATTGACATCCCCCAAAATGCTACGATGTCGCACGCGTGGTGTCGTGTGAGAGACTAAATGAATTTGTGTGAACGCGCGTAAGATAAAGGCTAGTGCTCACCGAGGCACGTGTTTCTGTCGAAGGCAGTGGGGCACGGAAGAACGAATCGCAGCTGGGTTTCTCCTGTGTAGCCATGCCGCAGCCAATGGGGGGCCGGGAGGCGGGTCTCGATCCCTCCCAGTTGCAGCTACTATTATGTATGTCGAGGGGTCTGTTTGCACCGCTCCGGGTAAATAAGGGTTGACCTTTCTTGTTCTCTTATTTTTATATTCGTGCTGTTGAGTTTTAAGCCTTAATCGTGTTAATATAAAATACTTTCACTCGGTAAAAATAAATATAGCCATCTTTTAACCCAATACCAAGAAATAACGCGTTGACATTATAAAACCTATTTATAGACACTTCTGATTATAAGACATTATTTTCTGAGAAAAATTGAAACATGTTAAGTATCACTTTTTATTAAATGAACTTATATCTAATGTTTTATATTATAGATATTTTTTTTAAGAAGTCCGTAAACTATCTCTCTTAAAAAAAATAAACCTTTTTCAAATTAGTTATTTGACGCATATCCACAGAATAGATAATTATAATTTATGTAAAAGAAGCAGCAATTTTTTAATAAAAGAAAATAGCCAAAAATATATAATTTCAACTCCCTTAAACTAAATGATTATAGTAATAAAAAAACTGATTGATTATTTAAATAAATATATCCGGTCAAACGAATATCAAAATAGACGTAACACCAATGATAGGCAATATCTTTTTCTATTTATCTTAATGGATTTTAAAATAGTATTCATAAAAATTGGAAAACCTACAAAAAGCAATTTATTTAAATCACTTTTATCATACTATTTTAATAAAACGGGAATTAGCGAGAACATTTTATAAATACCTTTACGCTTGACGTTTCGACCAGGTTACACCGGCCGTGGTCGCAAGCAGACTTCCCTAATTCCCGTTTTATTAAAATAGTATTATAAACATGCAGCGTGATAGTTTAAAAGTTAACACTTTTATCAGTCAGTATTAAGTAAAGTATTTACCTACATCTTTATTGTAAGATTTTAATAACATGCAGATCAACTAGGATTATCGATAGTAGATATATAATTTTATCGTAATAATATTATTCAAGTCAATACAATTAATGTCAATCAGGTGTGATTATTTCACATTCAATTGTTTTCTTGTATTTAAATAAATCTTAAGTTATCGTATCGTATTTAAATAAATTAGCGTTGATAAGATTTGACATTCTATAAAAAAGAAACTACGAAATTCTAGAGCGATCTTAGTTTTAAATTTATCAATAAGAAAACGCATATTTTTTTATTAAATTTATAAATAATGAATTTTTATTTATTAAATATATTTATAAAATTTTAACACCCTACAATCGACCACGTACTATTTCTATAGACCAAATAGGTATGAACCATTAATTTATTTTTCAACAGATCTTAGACGAAAGTTGCATTAAAAAAATATTTAATGCAATTCACAATCAACTGATTGTGAACTTCTGTTTTTCCAAACTGAATTAAAGAGTTCTATCTTTTTTTTGTTTTTACAAACACTGCATTTTGTTTACATTATATATTCACACGTCAAGGTTAAGAATCATTTGGCACTATTGAAAATTTCTCCAGTCTTTCAGATTGAGTCACACGGTCCATGCGTTCTCCTCCTGTTAGTCACAATTCAGTTGACTCAGATTTAACCGGATCATGCAAAGATCGATGAAAATTTTCTTCATTTTCATTAAAACGACAATATATGTAATAAGATAGCGTTTTCATTAAATATGACAAAGAGATTAATGTTTTTTTAACTCTTAGATATTTTTAATATTAGCAAGAAGAAGTAAAGGAACGTTATCAGGATATTCTTTACTGTAATAAGTTTCTATTCTAGCCACGAATGTAGAACATATTTATTAAGTTGAGAAATTTTGCGCTTAAATAAAAAATAAAAAAGAAATCTCTAGAATTTTATAAGCTAACTGACTTCTATCCAAGGAAAAGTATCGGCTAAGTATATGCAAAACCATTTTGCACTTCTTTATAAATTGACCGCCAAATGTAATTAGCTAATAAGTATTTTATTGATACAAGGAGCTTATGGATAATACTAATTTGTACAATCTAATGATGTAGCTATTAGTGATTAGCGGTTACTTTTGGCAAATAATTGTTTAAAATTAAGTGTCTTTGTAAAAAGTTCAGTAGCGACCGGAACATTAAGTATTCATTTTTAAAACACTCATTACTAAAAAGATTATTAAGTAGGCTTAAACATAATATTAGTTATTCTTTAACCTTCTATAATTATAGTCGTTTACAATAATCCTTTAAATGAAAATCATAACGTCAGTATAAAAATGTGAGGTACCTAGTAACAACAATACAACAACAATAATAGAACATTGGAATAGTACAATTACTGGAATATTGAATGACGCTGTCATCTTTCAATTAATATATTCTGTAAAACCAATTCAGGTCCCCACTCATAAAGACCGTGAGTCATAACACCATCCATTTGTGCCATCGAGTGTACAATGAATGAGACGCATCCACATAATTTCGGTTGTATCACGACCGGACATAGCCCACAGTTCCGTGTAAAGTGAAACACCTGTGCTAATTCAGCGCGTACTTTCCGGTTGATACAACAGCAATCTATTTTGTTGGTGCATACTTGAGATAAGAGGCGACGTCGTGCAGTCTGGCAAGTTGGCTTCTTGTAATTGTATCAACTGATTTCGCGAAATGTCGCCGTTAAATTTCCGAGTCGATAAGATAATATTCGTGAGTGAATTCAATCAGGTTTTATGTTCGTATCATTTAAAGACTCATTTTTGATTCGTGCTAATATTTATGGAGTTACCAGCTGACCCAGCAAACTTTTTATCAATTTTGCGAAGACCCTTGTCACCTAGGAGTGTAAAACATTTGGTAAAATCGGTCTAACCATTTCGGAGTAGTTTGGTTACAACACTATGACACGAGAATTATATAGGTATATGTATTCATTTTTCGTAATTAAATAACTAAATGGTGATACCGATACTTATTATTTGTTGTTAGCCGAACTCTATATCCTCTGTTAAATCTTCGTTAATGTTCGAATAACCTGTTTAATTTAACCCAATTAGTTTCCTCATAAATTTTCTCGTCCCAACGATAATACGAATAGAATGAGTAAACAATTCCTGTACATTTAGTTTTATATTCAATCGATGACATATTAACAAATTGGTTGCACTATAACAATTTAAGTATCAATTATTGCATTTTTAGGAAATTTTGTTTAGTAAATAAGGAAAATATACATTCATACAATTATGTTCTTAGAAAGTCAACGTCATCAAACCTTTTACCTGTAAATTTTAGTTAAATACTTTGTAAATAAGTCATGAGGATGCTTTATCACATACTATGTAGTATGTTACGATAAATAACAGGTATAATCAATCAAGTTAGTACGTTGACTCATACACATATATAATTGTTCAATTACACGTATTAGGTATGCCGTTGACATAACTATTTACATAAACAATTTATCATCACTACCATCAAGGAAAATTTACTATGGAAAGCTATGTTAATAAATTTATAAGTAACTTTTACTACGCGATTTATTTATATATGTCACTAGCTGTCCCCCGCGACTTTGTTCGCGTGTTTTAGTTTCAACGGTTTAACATTTTTCATTTATGCTCCGCTCCTATTGGTCGTAGCGTGATGTTATATAGCCTATAGCCTTCCTCAATGAACGGACTATCCAATACAAAAAGAATTTTTCAATTCGAACCAGTTGTCCCTGAGATTAGCGCGTTCAAACAAACAAATAAACAAACAAACAAACTCTTCAGCTTTATAATATTAAGTATAGATATGTCAGTTACTGAAGTTTCATTCAAAAAATAAAGAAGCCGCAAAACATTTAGCCGGGCATTCGTAGAAATAATAATATCAATAAATGGTATATATTTTCAGTCGAAATCAAATATGTCATAATGTTTTGTAAACTGATGATGTACCAAAATAGAAATGGCATCAACTTACGAGTATAACTTAGTAAACTGTATACGTGTCTTCTGATAAATGTACTAGCTTTGGTCCGCGGATCCGCCCGCGTGGGTTTCGGTTATCGTGGCGAAAAGTAGCCTATATCCTTTCTTGGGATCCCAGCTTACCCCAAGCCAAATTTAATCAAAATCATTTCAGCGGCTTGGTTGTGAAAGCATAAAAGACAGTCAGAAAGTAATACAGGCAGACATAGTTACTTTTGTATTTATAATATTAGTAAGTATGGATTCGACTAATCTTAAAATTATCACTAGTTAGTAGCTGTTTATTCACACCTGATATTAAGACGCTAATTTTCAGTTGTAACCAATGTTCGGTAATGGATTGGAAAAAAAAGGCAAAGTGAGTGAGAGATGACCAATTAAGTACGCCCAAAATTAATTACTTAGGTACCCATTGATGGTTTTCCTTGGAACAGAAAATAAGCTCGAATTCATCTCCGCGATCGAAATTCGACATTATTTCCATGGCGTTTTAGTCAAAAATGGATATTATTATACTTAACTTTTGTCTTCATAAATCGTATATTTATACTTACAATTATGTTCATGAGTAAATATTATTTATCTATATACTCATGTCGTTAAACCTAAACAAAAGAAGACAACGTGATGAAAAATCAAATATAAAAGTGTCGATACGAACGAAATAATATATAAAAAAAAACATCGATAGAAACAGACCGGACATCCGACTGATACAGTTACTTGGATACCATGTTACTTTGTAGCTATTCTAAGATAATAACAGGAATATAAGTCTATTACGAGACATTATTTAACGCCGACACACTGACGATCTTGTCACATAGGCCGATATTGTAGATTACTTAATATCGATATATTATTATTTTAGTCAGAGTCAGAAATGGAAAACATATAAGTATTCTAAGAGGGTTTTGCAAAGATCCTTTCAGAAGTATTTCAGACTGTAAAATAATTTGGGAATTATAATTTTGCAAAGGTCTTAAAAGACTCGGTATTTTAACCTACTAGCAAATAACAGTTGATAAGAAACACATGGTGCATTCGTTGGATATTATGTCAATTATCAGGTTGACCGAAGCAAAGATAAATTTGTCTAGGTAGGGATACATAGACAGATCTAACCTAAGGTGGTATCATTCCTCAAATAATGGAGTAACTTTTATGTTGTCCTTCGTGCTTTCTTATACATGCAGGCTAGACGATTTAATGAAAGCTTCTCATAATGCAGTTCTTGTAGTACTGGACCAACACAATATAGATTCCATAGACACGCTAAAAAGGAGTATTCTTTTTACACACACATGACAAATTGATTACCTAACGAAGCCCAGGAGTATATAAATAGTCTTTACATTAATAAGTAAGTAGTATTACTACCTCGTGTTAGCGTTTAACTCTGAGTTAACTCGGGTTTGTGCGAGCGGGCCTTAATGATTCTTTATTAACTGCTAATATACTACAATGACAAAAAATGGCCCTAGCCATTGATTAATATATTTTCACACATTTAAGTTCCTTTTAAAAATTCTAAATGATAAGTTAATAACTCAATTTGTGTCTATGAATATGTCTAAGTTAGTCAAAAGTTCACAATTGTTAAGAACAATTGACTATTCTTTTAAATGTAAAGGATAAATTGTTACCTGCAGTGACATAATTTTATGCAAGCTAATAATAAAGGACGTCCTTTATGAAGTGACAAACATTCAATATTATTTCTGGCACGCTTTAATTTAATATTGTTTATTTTTTTTAAGTTTTTGATAAATAAATAAAAAATAATTTCTTAATATAAAAAAGGAAGAAGTAAAGATTTAAACGTGGAAGGGATATGAGACTTCAGTGCCTCTTAGGGCTAAGCATTTTAAGTGACATCTTTATCCTAATCTGCACGATAATTTATTTAGCCACGTATTAAGGATTTTCGTTTAAAAATATATCCCTATTTAAAGATCGGTAAAATTTAAACGAGTACAGCGTAAAAATCTTCTTCTTTGCATTCCATAAATGTAAGTCCATAAAATGCCCATTAAAATTTTGCAAACTGTTTATTGCCTTGTAAAATAGCCGACTTCTGTACAAGGGCCAGCCTTTGTCCCGTTGCCGAATCATTTTGTTTTACCGTTAACGAAGTAATAGAGACAATAACTCAGGCAACTTTCACTACGTTATATATGACGCAATAAATTGCTTTGTCAACGAATACCCATTTAAAAGGTCCCATCTGAGAGTTTTGTTTTCATTTTAACGGTAGTAGATTTTGGCCTGCTCTGAGGAGGTCCTAAAGTGACAAAAACAAGTGTGCGACTGCCTTAAAATTTCACAATTGGGACATTGTTCGGCGTGCACGGCGGCTCTATAAAGACGCGCGCACAATGAGCGCAGTTCGTACGCAACACAATTAACTTGCAACAGAGGAACGCCGTGAAATTTCGTTTAGAAACGGTGTGAATAGACGTATCATGGGATGTTTGTGTTTGATAAATAGTGCGTTAACAATACACAGGGGGTGTTTTATTATTATCCGGTCCGAGAGCGTTGGAAAAAACTAGAACGCCGGTTAAGATGTCAAACTTGTTACGACATGCGGAGATAGATGTCATGGTTAAGGTTGAGTGGCGATTTCAAGGTTGTTGGATACGCGAACATTCAATGGGCAAAAGTAAAGTCACGATTCAAACCTTAAAGGAATAACTAAGTAAACTATAGAGCGCGCTTAACGAGTATCAACTGTTGGCCTTAGTATGAAAATGTAAAATCGTAAAATTAGTGTCAAAACAGAGCGCGCCGTTTTATTTAACTACCTCAAACTTACCCTAATAATATCAAAATCATCGATGTTTTTGCAAAAACGTTAGTCTTCGCGCGGAAAATCACATAAATCAGTAAAGCTTGACATACGAGGCTACTAGCGATGCGCACGCTCTATGCTTGTGTATGTTTACTCTAAGATTCCTACGCATTTATTTCGAAAGCCGACGATATCACAGAAGCTTCCTCATTTCAACAACTTAATCGTGGTGACATTCTTTTTAAGGAAATTCATAGATTCATTAGATATCACATATGAAAAAAAGTGGTGTAACATGAACGATAATTGTGAATTTTGACCCGGATTAAGGAACTGAGTTAATTGGGATAGAGCTCACATTTTACGCAAGATTCGCTCACCTTGCGTTACTAGTGTTACAACTCGTACTACACGAGTAACATATTCAATTCTTTTTACGTTTTACTCAACCGGATTATCTTGTACTTTAATCTATTTTTTATATTTCGTAAATATTTACATTAATTTAATTTTTCGCAGCTGTTCGTAAAATGTACTTGATGCAAATTTTTTTTAATTTTCTATTTTGACCTATTTTAGAATTAGAAAGTAAATATGGACCTAGTTTTATGTTCTAACAAATGATTAAAAAAAACTTAAATATTTTGAAACACAACACTTCCATTTTTTTTATGGGAATGTTATACCAAGATGGACTACTGGGATTGTTTATTACAATAGAAAATTATATTATTTTTTGAGGACCAGGTAACTAACTACACGATAAGTTGAAATATTTCGAGGTGAAAATCAATCAACGCCGATTCGGGGTCAAGTAGATGACGCAGTGGCCAGAATCCGCATCTCAGTAGACTATTATAACATAACCTGTTATGTCGTACTACGTTTGTCGTGCTACGTACTAACAAACTCCAATACATTGACTCTATCGATATCTTTCATCTATAACGCGCGTTCTACACGACGCTTAATGCAAAATAAGACCACTCAAATAGCAGTGTACAGCAAACTATGCGATTTAGTCGTGAATTGTTTGTATTATGACATTTTTCTTAATAAGTGACGTCAGGCGGAGGCTGGGTATTGCTAAATTTAGAGGTCGTGCTACAAAACTCTCATTGTATTGAGGTATTAGTCATGATTTACTGTAAATCAGGATATAGTTCGGTGTTTCCCTGCTTTGCAAATATTATGAAACGTCATGGTTTGAAGTAATCGTTATTACGTATTGACTCTACATGGAACTAATAACTATTCAGTCACTGTTTACTTGGCATGTACGTACGTTTAGGATTACGTGAAACTATGATGTATTAGCTTACTGATAAATTGCTCATAAATAATTCAATAAAACGATTTGTTGTGTTTGCGGAAAAATATAAGATGGGTATTACTTTATTGATTTGATTCTATAATATTGTCGATTCGAGTCCTTTTACTTAAAACCTTTACTATTTAATCCAGCAAGTAACTAGTATTTTCATGGGTTAAGACATTCATTCAGATTTTAGTTCCGAGCCGGTGCTTTCTTTGTATATGGTACTGATAAAAATGCTGACTTATGCCTGGTCTATATTCAAGAAACGAGATTGGTTTTGCTCACGGACGGTAGAACTTTTTAAGACAAAACGAAGTAAATTCTACCGTAAGCAAAGCATTCGTCCGTAAGCAAAAAGGATCGTTTCCTGAATATAAGAATCGGCCATTAGTTAAGTTATCATCTGAAGATATATTTATTGTTTTCATAGGAAATAATCCACTTGCACTTGCACAACTATCCAGTATCAATTTGTCATAATTATATTAGCCATGATACCGAATGCAAATATAACATGTCTATGTTAACATGAATATGATTCAACGTATTTCGTAACACCTATTCAAACAATTGGTTTTTTCATTCGGTATAATGTTAATTTGGGAATCCATAGTACTTTTGTTATGACGAATACTTTTTTTGCTTTAAAATAATTAACTTTTTGGCCAGTGATCTATAATTTTAATGAATAAGCGTGAGCTAAGAATAGATTGTCAAAAGCCTATTCTTAAATGACCTTGAAGTGGTATTCACCTCGTGGACCAGAAGTAGTCATGATAATGATGAAACGATAATTTAACTAGTTTTACTATGTCGTAAATAATTATAACATGTCTTTGGTGTTAATCTATACTAATATTATAATAAAGTTGAATAGTTTGTTTGTTTGTTTGAACGCGCTAATCTCAGGAACAACTGGTTCGAATTGAAAATTCTTTTTGTATTGGATAGTCCGTTTATTGAGGAAAGGCTATAGGCTATATAACACGCTACGACCAATAGGAGCGAAGCATAAATGAAAAATGTTACAAAAATGAAAAACCGTTGAAACTAAAACACGGGAACAAAGTCGCGGGAGACAGCTAGTTATTTATAAAAGTAGATTTACTGTGTCATCTTAGACATATTTAAACTAATGTAATCTGGTGTAAAAAACTGTTACCAAGTTTTGTAATTCACAGATGGAAAATTAATCTTATGTTGCAGATATTTTTGAGGAATCCATTAAAGGAGAAATCTCACTTGGGGGTATCCACGTAGGCATGTACGATACAAACATAAGCGTACCGCTATTAAACAAGATATAACAGCATAATTTCGTTTGATTTGACATGCCGAAACAATTTAATCATTATCTCTGTTGGAAAATTAGTCAGGATGTGCGCAAGGGAGTTTCGATTCAAAACGTGGGGGTATAAAGTTTTTATTTGAAAGAAGGAGGTTGTGATTATAAGTCTTGTGGACTAGGGAGAGAAATGGCGGAGGAATTGGCGGTATTCGCCAACGACCGCGGCGGAGCGATGTGGCGAGCCGGTACCGCCGGCCGACTGGGTGGGCACGCCGCGGCGGTTGGCCCTTCTACGCTCTTTTTGTCCTCCATTTTCGAATTTAAAATTTCGAACTGTGCGAAAACAATGTCTGCTCGGATACTTCTAATCTTTGTCCTATGGTGCACGCGATCGGTACGGATAAACACCAAAGCGCCTGTTTGAGGTCATTTATTAATTTGTCGTTCACAACAACTTGTGCTTAAAAAAGATGGTTCAACGACGTTAGTAACTGTATAAACACAGATAATATAATAATTAAAAACTTAATTGGCAAGAAAATACAAAGAGAAGAGTGCACAATTAAAACATTACTTTGCCATCGTCAAATTATGTCGTAATTAGCCGCACAATTAAAATCGAAGGTCATTATGGTTGTAAAAACTGGAGTGGGAAGTGATCCTCTTTTTGTTGTTTCTGTAGACCAGTTACGATGTAGAGGGCAAACGCGGCGAATTAATGTGCCTACCAAAACTTTTTGATAAGTAGCCGTGTATAATGTGACGGGTAGAGATAAATGCGGATAGATATGTTTATATATAGTTCAAGCATTGAAATATGTTTTCAAATCCTTAAGCGCTTGTACATGTGTGAATATTTGGGCTTTGAGAATGTATATCTAGGGACTAATCCAAATTAGTAAAGATAGACATTTAATTTTGGATGTTTCGTCTCAAATTAATGGCGAGTCGATAGCAAATATTGTGAATGAACGACAAAATTAAAATGCACACGCACAACTTACAATTCACTGTTTACTCTAAGCTTATTTACATATTTGTGCATCGAATGAATATTAAAAACTGAAGTAACGTTATTTCTAAAACGCTACAGTATTTTAATAACTCTTTTCATCATTTTCTCTTTATAAATGAACTTTCTAAAAGTGATTTGAAATATGCCCAAAGAAGTATATTTATTATTATTTAGCCTGAAATGTCCCACTGCTGGGAAAAGTATAACGTATTTTTTTTTTTGCAAATTTCGATAGCTTTGCACATGAATCTTTTATAATGTGATTTGTTATACATATAGGCCATCAACGGAAAACGTAATGCAAATCACCTAATTTTAAGCCAAACCAACAAACGTAGCAAGTTCCGTTTCTTGTTACTATTCGAGGAAATGTGCACTTAATATTAATATTCATAGGAGCAGAATAGTCAATAAGTATGAACGTTACTTTATTGACCATTGTTGTGCTTAGATTCGGAATACAAATAAATTATGTACTTCATAAATAAAATATTTGTAAGAAGATGCCTTTAAAAGCAATTAGACTTAAGATATGAATTTAATTTTAGCTACATCTAAAATTCTCTTTATTTACGGAATCAAGAAGTCTCTTGTTGGGATTTTAAATTTTCTTTAATCATACTGTATTACTGACTGTACGCCGAACGGCTACAACACGTGATAGAAGTTCGGAAGTCGTTTCTTGAAAAGATTTCGTTATATTTGGGAATTATTTACTTCTTTCGGAACAATTAATGGAGTGTCTGTTTTTGTAATTAATCTATGTTTATCGGATGGTCAGGCTGTGTGAAAATTCCCATCGGTTGCCGTCGCCTGTCAACATGTGCGGTACCATTACTGTAACGGTATTCGTACGGGAAAACAACACTGTTGCACTGAATTGTAACGTTAATGATTTATATAATACTAATTAGATGTCTTGAGGAATAAGTCACAAATAGTGTTACAGAATAATATAATAATAAAATAATTACGCAACAAAAATATATCCGTAACTTATAACCAGTTTAAATAATGTTAGGTACTATACGCTTTAAAATGGTATTATTTTTTTACATTTGTATATTTAACTAACCACGACGTACGTGGTTAGTTAAATGTACAAATGTATCGCTGAAGTACAGTTACGACTGGTCTGTCCTATGAATACCTAAGTATTTGGTGGAGGCAAGGCGATACCGGCAGCGGAGCGTGAGATCCGAAGAAAATTTTACCCGCTCAATGTATGTCGACTACGAGAAAAATAAGGGCACAATTACGAGAAATAAGTGTCCCGCACCAAGTAAACACGCTAAGTGGCACAGGTATTTAAATTATTCTTAATTAATTTTACAATGCCACTTACGGTTAAAAAATTACACGGAATTAATTAAATATGCTTTCCGAAAAATGTTTGTTAAATTGTAAAGCTGTAAAATTGAATGTTAAAAACATGAAAGTACCTGAAAATTCTCTATGTAAACTTCTTTTATTCTTCGCTGAAACCATTCGTTCAACATGATGACAACACAACGATCCCCCCGGCGCACCTAACCAAAGATCCGATGTCCACTGTTTCCAATGACAATTTATAACACATGATATTTTACCATGACCTCACATAAATAAATAATTTCTTCAAAAATAGATTCACGAAAAATATTAAAAAATCAAATTCGAAATTTCACATTTACATAAAGTGATGTGAACGCAATTAAAGTCAGCGTGTTATGTCAAAATAGATTACAATATATGTAAGCCCATAGACTATCTAGATGGCCGCTAAGCGTTTAAATTAAAAATAAAATCGTCGAATAAAAAGGTTGCATTCGTGTTGACAGTAATTTATATATTTATTCATTTAAAAAATTATAATGATGTAACCTTTTTAGTTTTAGTACCTAAATGTGAAAAATAGTATTGCGTTTTTTTTTATGCTTGATAGTTATAATAAAACAGGAGCTCACTTTATATTATTGTCGCATTTACGGAACAGGAATATTGTAAAAGGTAAAATTATGCAGTCTTGATGATCTATGCTAATGAAAATAAATATACGAAAAAGGTTTTTACCTCCTGATTACGGCGCCTTCGAATCAGCACCGCTTAACCTGAAATAAAAACAAAAATATTAAAAAATACTCATGACTACAAACACAGTGCCGCATTTTAAAATCTACAGTCAATTTTATATTTTGAATAATTTTTTGTACCCTAAACTAATGATTAGTCTGCATTTGACGATAATTTAGTATTTAGGTCCGATGTTTAGGCCTGGGGGCTGCAAGCAATGGTTTTCGTGACCTAGATCTTTTTGAACACACGGCCATTATATTTTGAACTCCATGCAAATTGCCTTCGTTTGTCGAATTCCAGGATTTTAATCCTTACAGTGATTTGCAATAAGGTCGAAAGTGTTGTGATAATTATGATCGCTAGAGTTCTTATAGTATCAGATGTTAATATCGAAATTACAACCTGTCATATTGCAGACACGATCATGAGGAGCAAGAGAAGGTCATAACAAATAATTGTTACTACGAGCCAAGCAGAAAAAGTAAAAACAATAATGTTTAATATTATTGGTCTTGCAAAATATAATAGGTGTTCAATAAACCTTTTTGCTCAATTATTATGTGGTAATTCAAATGTTAATAAATCTATATTTTCAAGAAAATTGTCACAAGAAAAAACTTGTTTTTAATTGCTACTTTGGGAAAATTAAAGTATTTTTAAGCAGCATCTAACTAGGAAGAAAGTACCTTTTTTATAAACATAAATAAGTAAAAAATCGGAAGGGAGCAAAGAGCTATATTTAGAAAGCAAGGTTTAGTGCTACATTTAACAGAATTTCATTTTTTTGTAATGACTAATCTAATAAGAATTCGTTCATTATTTGTTATTTTGCAAATATAATATGTCTGTCATCTGTTTCCGTTGCAGTGGCCATATGTGTCGCAGCCAATGACACCAAATCGCATAATCATTTATCAGTTAACCTAATAAAATGTTTACGTCAATTTGTGTATTATTATCAATAGGACTTGGTGTCATATTTGCTATTGATTTAAACGCCCAAATAATACGTCCGCGACAGTTTAGTTGTAAACGTCATTGTTTATTTTTACCTATTATTTGTATGTCTATGGTATTACAAAATATTGCATATAATAGTGGTTATATCGCCCTTAAATTTTTATTTTTACCCGACTGCCAATAAATGTTTTTGGCGTGCTAGACTATTTTGAATAAAAATACTTTTATTAAAATTAAGATTGACCAGAAAAACTGTAAATAAAAGCAGATATCCCAATGAAAAGCTCACGAAGAAGAGTACAATGTGTACCTCCAATGTTAACTTAATAATTACAGAGATTTCAGCTGCTGCCTGTATAAACGTTTACTATTTGCCAATTAGGTTTTTTAAATATGAACATAACACCAAATAATATGTATATTAAAATAGCAGCTTGTTAGATTATCATCGCTAAACAATCGATCGTTATGCACATCCTTGTCGTAGTATCCCAACATGATGAACTAGTATGAACCAGGATTTCCGATGACTTAAGTTGATTAAGCAAACAGAGCACAGCGTGCTTTATGCGTAAAGCCGTTTTTTGCGTCTTGTCATTGTTCTTATTAAATTAACGCAATCAACAAAAAGTGAGTCGGGTGCCAAGAACCTGCTTACGGATCTTGTCTGGGGAGTCAGTCTGCACGCCCATTTTGCCGTTGTCGCTTCCTATTCCGGCTATTGTTGAGCGTCCTGTCACCAACAGGCATGCGTACACGCACACATTATAAACAACGCTAGAAATTAATGTAGAATGACGCACACACCCGCGACTGTTAAGCATCTATTGCACACCTGCGCAGGGTCGTGCGTACACGATACAATACTTACAGAGTGCCGTGTGCGTACGGTACACACAAGCGTAAATCATCAATGAACTTGACGTATCGCTCAATGAATGAGGACCTTGAGTGAGGTTGTTTATCGAGGCGCTAGCGTTCGATATCGAGCAATGAACTCCGTAATGACAATAGCTATTTTGATTCGTTAATGGGGAAAAATATTCCGATTACATTTCTTGCATGATCACGGAAGTACGATATAATAATTACATTTATTATTAGACAACAGGAAAGAAAACTACTTTGACCGAATCCTCATATTCTGTTCTGATAATAGATGCCATCTAAAAAAATAATTGGTAAAAAACATAATGAGATGAAAATCCTGATGATTAATCACAAGTTCGGAATTGGTGGTCTGTTAGTACCGTAAAATATATGCGCATGAGTCACACAAACAAATGAAATGTTAAAAAGATCATGGCACGAGCTAAACGTTTGTCATCGCGTGAACCAACAAATATCATAATTTTCAATACAACTCTGTGACTGAGACCTTTACAATTTGGCAACCGTTAGTTCTTGTCATTTGCTTTTATATCTACTGCGTAATTGAAAAAATGTTTTTCTACTTATGACATATCAACAATGATAAATAAAAATTACGGACAACAGCTATTAAGCTTTCTCCTACATTTAATAGAGAACTTGACATAGAAATAATTATTATTAAAAAAAATATATTAAAATATTGCAATACATCCTATTAAAATTTCTACATTTCTACATCTGCATTGCAACCGTATGAATGGCCGGCGCCAATGCCAATTCGAGATTTAAAAAATATAAATTCCGCTCACTATCATGAATGTATAATACATACCTCAGTACTTATAGTCTATGGAATAATACATCACTAAATAAGGCCGCGTACGCAAGAGAATCGGATATGACGTAAATACAAACAAAATGGTTCCGTGAGTAGAATCCTGTACTTTCGCTGTTTGCACACACATACATACGTCGGTACCTACATACCACACTGTAAGGACAGTTATCTAAGTTATCGCCTTAAATAGTATTGTCAACAGAATAAACGTATGCCACACAGCTCTGTTTACAAACACTCCTATTGGATTTGACGTCAGAGTTCACATTTTAGCGGTTTTTAGATAAAACCAAATAATACCAAAAAAGACAATTATGTCTCGGTGTTTTTATTTATGGGCGTATTTCTAAATTGTACTTTTCAAACAGGCTATTGAATTTTACAACGGTGTGATAACTTATTAACGTATTAGTATTTCATTTAATAATATTTTTATCAGCTTCGGACCTCCTCCAGAAATTCCTTTGTTTCACTAACATTAGATGACCTTATGCAAAAATGGGTGTGATATAAAAAAAAAGTTTTATTACAGAATCGTTCAATTTCTACACTAAATCTTACATAGGGTCCTCCTTTTAAGTATAAGCAATACCTGTGCTAGGAGCACCCGCTCTTCAATAACTAATTATCTATACTAATCTATACTTATAATATAAATATATATGTTTGTTTGTTTATTTGAACGCGCTAATCTCAGGAACTACTGGTTCGAATTGAAAAATTCTTTTTGTATTGGAAAGTCCGTTTATTGAGGAAGGCTATAGGCTATATAACATCACGCTTCGACCAATAGGAGCGGAGCATAAATGAAAATGCTGCAAAAATTAAAAACCGTTGAAACTAAACCACGCGGACAAAGTCGCGGGAGACAGCTAGTAAATTATAAAAAGGTAAAAGTATATTTGTTTGACCTACACAAATTTCTTCCAAATTGAACTTTCGTGCAAAAAATAATAACATTTAATGTCTTTAAAATATGTACTAAATAGATACCAATAACAATGTAGAGGCGTAAAGATTAACACAGTCTACATCAATTCAATTCATTTTTGTTGTTTATGGCTCCGTCAGGTTGACGATAATTTTAAGTCAGACTAAGGAAAACAAGTTATGTATTTACCGCGATTAGAAAAAAATATAAATTTGTACAACGAGACTAAAGCATAAAAAAAATAGCATAGAATAGCAAAAAAACAATTGCGCAACTTTTTTTTAAGTGTCAGTTAAATATGCAATCAAATAAAAAAAAAAAAAAAAGACTTTGTGGGAGGAAAAGAGCAAGAAAGAGAGAGAGAGAGACATAAAAAGATATTTTTCAATAAAGAAAACGTCAATTTCCGACAAAGTTCCTGTTAACTTAAAAGTAATCTTTACAAAGCGTAATCCGTCAAAAATAAAAATATTAACTCGATAAACATTGTCATGATTTATAAGAAAAACGTAAGTGATGCGGAAAATGTACCGGTGAAGTACAATAATAATTCCTGATCGAAGGACGAATGGTATACTTGATAGGATTTCCAGTAATAGATAAAAATAGACATATCTTCATTTTCCCTTTTATATTTTTCTTGGGTTATTACTAGGATTACATAGAACGTCATAGAAGGTTCTATTCTGAAAAGTTCTTGACATTTATTTTAGTCAATGAATGACGTCAGAAAACTATTTTCTTCAACCATTTTCATATTGTAGGAAACTAAAGACTCTTTTGAAAAGTTATAGAGTAGACTACCTACTAGGTTACATACCTACTTATAATAATTACTGTTTAAATCTATTTCATTCTTTTAGATATTTTTTTGCTAGTGATTTACCTAAGAATACATTTTGAATTGAGCGCAGTCGGCCTTAACATTGCTTTAAAATGATTCGCAAAGTAAACATTGGGAAATTTGGCAGTACAACAAATAATATACACATCCGTATTGCCAAACGAATTTCATAGGCATTACTGGCAAATTTATCTCATTCATCTATACAAATAGTGACGTCACTCACGAACTGGGACACCCGGTGCTTGAAATTAAAAACCAATGACGCAAAAGAGCAAAAACTTTCATTCACGAAGCTATTTCATTCAGTTCCGTTCCGTGAAAATATTGATTTTTATCTGGCTGAAATGGTAGACAATAAAAGGCCAAAAAAGTTGTTGAATTTTTTGGGAGTACGTCATCAAATTTGTTCCAGATGACGCATAGGTCGTGAGAACTATCGATACGTCGTAGTTTATGGTGTTTTAATGGAACGTCATTCAAATTCTATAAAATTGGGTTTTTTAAATATTCTTTAGGATTACATTCGTCATTGGAATAACACGATTCCATAGTCCCCCTGATAAAATTAAATCTGAATCACTCGTCACTCACTCAGATTTTTTTTGCAACATTAAACTGACATGCGTTAAAGAAAGCACTTTTAATAAACCAGCGTCAAATCAAAGCACAAATAAAATCATATCATGATCGCATTCAATTCGCCTGTGCCCTTAATCTTTAATTAATTTTAATTCCAATACAAGGTGGATGCAAAATTGATATTAATTTTGCGGACACATGACTCAGCCTTGTCAAAAAAATATGGTAATAAAAAATCTATGAAAGGAACCAACTGGAATCTAAACAACATTGACAGTATTTTGTTTTGTACTGTGTGTTGTATGTGTGCTTGCTAAATAAATAACAATTTGCATTGGCATTGTATTAGAATTGAAGTTGATTAAAATGTAACCACCTGATCTATTTAAGACTAACGGTAATACCTACATCCTATTTTCTCCGTCCAAAGAAAACTACGTAAAAGATACGTATTAAATTATTTATTCAATTAGATCACGCCCTCATACTATTTACTCCTACGTTCAAATAAAACTGTACTTGACATGTACATGCACAAAACCTAATCAACGCCTTACCTTAATTTGTATGGAGGCTAGTGGAACAAGGAGATTGTATTATACCAAGGAATGTAAAGCAGTTTCAACAAAGATTTCTCTCTCAGTAGTGAATAGAATTATTAATTTGATATTTTTAGAGACGTCTGCAGACAAAATATTATTTATATGAAGTATAAACTTCTTTAGGCGCATTGGGCATTTATTGCGATGGGTAAAAACAATTGAAATCGCGACACTGTTACCGTTACCGACACCTCTGTATATAAGTATGTGCCTACATAGGTATAATGTAATTTGTTCAAATTTTTTATTCTGTCGGCACAGTTTTTTTTTATTTTATGACCTGTCAATGTGGATTCTAATAAAATAATAAAATAAAATAAAAAATCGAAACGTAAGTCTGTAAGTATATACATTCGACTACAACATGTATGAATGTATTTATTTAAACGATAACATTGTAAATGTTTTTCTAATGATATCATTAGTAAGTCAATTAAAACCATTGCCGATGGCATATTCAGATCAGATCAAGTCTGAGTCACGCTTGCGATGTAACATTTATTTGTTTTTGTATGTTTGTTCTGGCAGTCGGCCGTGTGAAGGTCACTTTCACCTAGTGATTCACCGCACGTTATGTTATGCGAAATATTATGAAACTATGTTGAGATCCCCACGTGGTATCAAGCATGTATTCGAATATACTTGAGATGTGAGCACTTTAATCCTCCTTGCATATGATCTACTCTAATTAGGTATATTTTACGTCAAAAACAGGATCACTGTACAACACAACTCCAAGGATGTACAGGAACCTGTGGAAGTTAATCTTTTGATTAGAATTCAGATAATATGTTTATATAAAGTTTATTATTTTAAACAAGAATATCTTGTATTTAATCATGCATAAATTATTCCCAAAACTCATAAAATGAATCTAAAATAAACATAAAATAAAGCTAATGTGTCAGCAAAGAATCTTACACGAGGAGGAAAATGTAATACGGAAGAAAAATCCTTTTAGTGGAACTAAACGCAAAAATCTGTTTACAAGTTCAGTTTACATCATATCCTGTTAAGTAAAGGCCACCTAGAGGTTAAAAGTAAAATAAACGACAACCCGAGCAATGAAAAAAATCCATTTAAAAACATCATTGTGTCAAGTTAGTGGTAAAAGTTTCCTTGACAACGTTCTTTCTTATTTCAAAAACTTCACCAATAGGTTTTTTCGAAGGACATTTCTCGAAAAGTTACAAGGAAAAGCAAAGGAAATATTGACGAAATTACCAAAGAAAGGTTTAACATACGTTCAAATACCAATATTGGAAAATTTTGTGAACGTACAAATATTGTTAGTTCAAACTCCTCAGGGTCTAAAAATGAGGTTACAATGAGCTGGTCTGAAAGTATTTTTACGAGATGTAAATAATTACGGGATTCCCTGGTCTGACTAAGTTTGGAGATTCTTTGCCCTAATAAGGTTTACGTTGCAGCCTGCGGTTAAATGTCCACATTGACGCAGCCTCAGATGATTCAAGATCGGTGAAATGCCTTTTACTTGTTGCATGTTTGACTAATGATGCCTGATAGAAAGTTGGACTTTGATACCTTGAATGGCGACCTAGTGATTATCCAGATAATTTCCGTTCAAAGTCCAATTGATAGAAATAAAAGTTTAAATTTCACGAATTAAACAGTTAACTCTAATCATTTTTTAACGATTATACTAAAATAAATATTTAATTATTTTTAATAATTTTGTTATTTTTGTTCCCATTCTTTGGATTGGATCGAGAGTAAAATACTTAGCATGAAAGTTTACATTTATTTTTTGTTGGATTATTTGCATGCCTTGCCTTAGATAATTTGCATGTGTAGTAAATAAAACAATCAAAATAGGTTGGCAGTGCAACCACTTAAAATAAAAACTGTTGAGCACAGTATTACGCGGATTGATCATATTTTTAGCAACCATACAAAAATATTACCTTAATGGATAAAAATAATATTTAATTACAGGACTATTTATAGAAGAAAATTTCCTCAAAGGAAAACGAGTAGTTTTCAGATAAATGACTCACAATTATACTAGAAACAATGCAGTGAATCTCAGTGAATACATTATCAAATGCATAATACCCATGACTCTATCTAAACTTTGAGCTCTAACATACCTTTGTAGGGACACACCCTGTATTTTGCAATGTCATGTTACCGTGGTTCACCTACAAGTAATGACGTATTAACCCCGTCATAACTGACTCTAAATATGGCCATAACAGGAAATGCATACACTTCTGTGGTTTATTAGCACGACCGAAATAGAATTTTCAGTTACTTAGTAAACTATAGTCATCGGTTCCTGTTAGCTAGCAGGATATTTAGTTTTCGATCTTATCTGACACGTCATTATTGATACGAAATTGTGACGTCACGATTCCTTCCGATTTTCACAGCAGATTATTGTCCTCCACTTTCCTTATCTTTTCTTGGATATTGTTATATTTTTTATGTTGTAAACGACTCTTGCACTTTACTTTTTAATGCGTGTTTCACAAACATTAACTATACATACAGATAGAACACCCAGACTTGGAACGAGCAATTTTGGAACACACAAATGCTTGTTCCACCCATGCTGAGATCGAACCCGGGGCACGTCGCGTACAGTGTTAATTAGTGTGGTGTCTTATACCACTCGGCTATCCGTATAGTAGGGCAATTATAGACCTTCATGTAGACAAATTTGAATTATCCTATATTGTGTGGCTGATTGCATGTAGGCAGAAATAAGTTCTATACAACATACGTGTTCCTTTACAAGTCTCGTGTTGGCTTAGTTAGTCACAAATTACATAAATATTTGTCACCTATGAGTGGTATGACTTCATCTTTCATGATTGTTCATTTGCATTCCATTTTCGAATGCCTTTATTTTTTTTTATTAACACTAATAGGTTATGGGCAAACAAATTTATTGAAAAAATTCTATAATTTATTGAAAAAAAAAAAAAAATTTCAAAAACACATTATTTTCTTATTACAAATTTTGTTAAATTTGCCTTTTTATCTTTTTTAATTGACAATTGATTAGTATAATTAAAACGCCAAAAATGTTACGGAATTAATAAATAAAATGAAAAAGTTTTTCTGGAGCACTTGGCATTAATAAGATAAAGTAATTGAACAGTAAGAATAAAGCAATTATTTACATATATAAATCTCCAAGGCAGTGTTAATAGAGAAATATCTATGCAAGGACTTACTTTGTATGAAATACCACGAAAGTCATTGTACTCATGTGAAACTCGTCATGTATTGAGTTTGTAAATATTAAGTCACTATTATCGTTATCACGCCACATAACGTTATCTAACTCCACGTTATGTTTTCCTAGTCTTAACGATTAGAGCATCGCTTATTCCGTAAATGACAGAATATTACCAGATTTATCAATAAAGAATCATTTTATCACAAAAACTTTAACTTGAAAGCAAAGGATTTTCTTACAATACAGATGAAATAAAATACCGTTAATTACATTCTAGAATTATATATGTACCTATATGTGTGATTTATGAATATATATTATGTTATTCGATCGTAAAGTACCTACTCGAACTCGGGACAATACTATGGTCTTCCCTAAAAAGGTCTAAATGTCCTCCATGTGAAGGTTATAGGAGATTTGGTACTGGAACTGAAATAATATAAAAAGGGATCTTACATATTTTATTTTTAGTTAGGTTAGATAAGTACCACCAATCATTTATATTAGAGTAGATGACTGGGTATTAACATACAAAATCTATTTCGTCCCTCAATTGGATAATAAAAAGATATTGAAAAAGTTTTTATTTCTTTGTTTAAATAAAAAAGAACTAAGTAAGTAGATAAAGCGAATCAAAGATCAGGTCTAATGACGTCATGCTTTCACACATTTGTGGCCTTATGTCTATTCCATTTTTTTTTCTAATAGGCCACATATGATATTATCAAAATAAAACAAATAAAAAAAACAAATGATTTAATATTTTTTTTCTGTTTTAGAATGAAGATTATATTTTCTTAATAGAATTTCACACTTATTAATTGACCTTAAATAAAGATTTTGCCTTTAATGAAACGCTACTAATTTAAAAGTATAAAGTCCACAACGAAGTGACGCAGCTACCATATGACTCATTCATTCATCTCTCTTGAATGAACGAAACACACGATCCAGCATTACGATCTTTGGCATTACTACTGTAACACAATATTTAAGGACATCCTTACTAATATTATAAATGCGAAAGTAGCTCTGTCTGTCTGTGTGTTACGCTATCACGCCTAAACTTCTGGACCGATTTAAAATAAATTTGGTACATACATAGTCTAGAACCTAAGAAGGGACATAGGCTACTTGGAATTAGCCGCGGGCAACAGCTAGTTAGGTGATAAATAATGCATTTCGATATTTAAATAAGGATAGTATTTCGAGCAGATTATTAGATCATTTATTTAGGGAAAATAAATGGTTTATTGTTGTGATTTAATGATGCATTTGTTACCTTTTTTTATAATTAATTCGCTAATGGGCCTGTTTCCTATTTTTTTTTTAATGTCCGTCTTGTAGATTAATGAATTTTATTGGACACGTATTTTTTCTTTTTTCCTGCAAACAAAAAATGATTAAAATACAGAGAACTGAAGTTACGCGTGACGTCACTCCTCGCTACGATTTTTAGCGAGGCGTAGCGTCATAAGCCCCCACTCCGAAACTTTAAAGCGGTGTATCTTTGTATTTTTTTATTGTTTTGATAAAAGAAAAAATACGTGTCTAATATTTTTTTATTATCTAACTGACGGACTAAATAGATTTTAACTTTTCATACCCAGGAAACATCCCTATTCATTTTAATGACTTGTATGAATAATGCCTTGGTATCATAATGTCTAGGTATAACGAAGTTGGTGACTAATTTTGTTTTTAATGTCCGTCAGATAGATAAATATAAAACATTATTCACGTACTATTTCTTTTTCAAAATAAAAAATAAACTAAGAAGATAAAGCGATTAAAAGCTTTCGCATGAAATGTACAAAATCGTGACGTCAGCGCCATTTCTAATCAATGCCACGCCGTGATTTTATGGGTACGTAAAATTTAAAAAAACGTAATTTAAGATTTTTATTTTTCCAACTGACGGACATTAAAAATCAAAAATAGTCATTTAACTCATTATACCTATGATACCAAACCATTATTCCTACTTGATTTATTCATTATTGATACAAGTCATTAAATTACCAGCAACTTAAGTATTAAAAAACCCAAAAAAAAACATTTATTTTCTCTAAATAAACGAGCTACATTTATAAACTTCATTCCGTCAATTTAGAAGAAAAGTGCTCGAAATATTCATATTAAATATTCAAATTCGTTATTTACAACCTAATATCCTAAAATATTGTGTTACAGTAGTAATGCGAAAATATCCTGTTGTCGGATCGTTTATTTTGTTCATTCAAAAGAGATGAATGAATGAGTCATATCGTCAGCTCAGCTGCGTCACTTCGTTGTGGACTTTATACTTTGAAACTAGTAGTGTTTCATTGAAGGCAAAATCTTTACTTAAGGTCAAGTACAAATTACTGGCTGATGTGCTAAGAAGGTATATTTTCTCGTTCGCAATTCATAGCTGAGCCAAATATTTAATTAAGAAAAATATTTTTTTATTTTTCAACATAAAATATTAATAATAGAATCATAACATAATTTCTTTTTTTAATTTAGTTTTGATATCTTTATATGTGGCCTCTTAGATAAGAGGATTGATTTGGAATAGACATACAGCCAAAATGATAAAAGGAAAGCCGGTATCGAATAATGGGATGACAAGGTCCTTGAATCACGATATTGATAGGAAACAGGAAAATAATTACCTCATCTACGAAGGTCACATTATTTTTGTCCATAGAAGGAAAAAGTAAGCAGGAATTAAAGGAATCATGGATGACTGCAATTTAACGTCATATCTTACTAAGTTATTCTGTTCATTGTTTTGTACATGTAACCTCATTTCTTGGTTAAACGTAGAAATAATTAATAGAATATAAATTATGATTAAATAACAGGTTGACTATTGAATGCTAAGCTCCATAACTCGTGTAAAGGTGTCGGAGAAAAAACAGCCAGGCTTAAGTGGGAGAGGGCTGGTCACGTCGGGCGAATGCAGTCTGACCATGGGCAAGGATCATCACCCACTGGATGCCGGAAGAAGGACTTCGCCGTCGAGTTCGGCCGCGGCGAAAGTGGTGTGATGATCTCGTCAAACATGCGTGGCGCACGTGGCCAGAAATCGCAAAAGACAGGATTGAAAAGGGGAAGGGGAAGCTTTGCCCAGCAGTATCTAATTTAGGCTCAAAAAAAGTCATGTTCACATTATGCGTAAACAGTCAGTGGTCCTGCCGAGGCCGCGCTTACGGCCGCTTAATTACGAATACTCATATACATGTACCACGTTGATGAATGTTGTTTTTTCTTGGGTCCCTAAAAATTTAAACAACCTCAAATCTCACCATGGTATACTGTCTTTCCTAGTAATAACCAGTATAGTTGTGAAATTCATTTAATTTGATCTACGTTAAATATTCTCCCGCATATCTAGCAAAACTTAAACCGAACGACTTAAAAAAGAGATGAATTAAAGCAGTCTAAACAACAAAACTCGTTTTTATAAAAATAAAACTATTTATATTCTGACAAATTAATACGGTACGCGTTTTCGAAACAACATTACTTGAAAACGCCGAATGAGGAAATCTAATTACGTATCTTTTGTTTTCATTTAAAAATAATTTTATTGCTCCATAGGTATAAAAAATCAGAAGCATCCTGTTTGATCTAGTAAAGGTGCTTTGGAAAAACCTGCATCACACACACATACGAAGCCGAAATAACACGCTGATTGTAATCGTCACGGTTGTTAGATAGCCAGAGCACGATGACGTATAGTGACTAATATTACTACTTTGTACGGATTTCAAGTGATTTCATAGGGATTTTTTGATGATTTCATTTTTTATAAAATTTTTAGGTAGTTGCTTTTACTTTTCAATGCAGCCAAGGTATTATAGTTCTGTTCCGTATAATATTAACACGCGTAGAAAAATTGTATCCCCTCTTTTACCGATTTTGAAAATTACGCGGACCGAGAAATATGAAATTTTGGTACAATTAAAGTTTATATGAAGTAGGAGTGCAGAAAGCTAATATTTTTTCATGGTTTGCTTTAGAATATATTAAATTAATAAAAACAATAAAACGCTCACTACCCATGCGTTTTATTTACAATTCCTGTCAATTGACACCTGTCACAGGTTTTTTTATTCTCGCTACCATTACCACGAACCGTGAAGTATATAAATACATTATATCAGTAATGATGAAACTTGAAATTTTCTTTTTAAATGATCGATTTTTGACCGCTTCTCGGCCTTGGTAAAACAATAAATAAATATCTACCGCCTTTACTTAATTACCTAGATACTACTACTACACATAAGGAATAATAACTTAATACTCTGATTGAGAACTAAGTGCTCCAATTAGAACAGTTTTCCTTAACGTTTATGCAGAGACAATAAATCATTTTGACACGTGTATGAAAACTATTCTACTTCCTTACTTCGTACTTATTATCGATATGCTAAATCAAAGAACTTTTACTCTTAATTTTTGCATGTAATGTATTTCTAATCCTTTTTCGAAATTATATTTATCTTTTTTTTTTAATAGCCTTATTCACCCGGGGAGAGTAGCTTCCCAACAGAAAAATAATTTTTCAAATCGGTTCAAAAGTTTTGGAGCCTATTCAATGCAAACAAATAAACAACCAAATCTTTCCTCTTTATAATATTAATATAGATTAATACCTTTTTCTCAATCAACTCTACTAGGGGTATTTTCTTTCTCAAACTTGCACACACTTTTTTATATTTATTTAACTCTTTTTTAGTTTAGTTTTGTAAGCAATTCATTTCATTAATTAGTAGAAGTTATCAAACGAATGAGGCAATCAGGTCAAATACTGGCGCATACTGAGGAACTTATGAGTAATTTCCAGCAATTATTTTTTCAGCTGGATCCCTTATCATAATTCCATGGACTTTGCTTAGCCATGTGGGTCATTCATTACTAACCATAGTGGCGAACGTCACGGTGACATGAATGATTCCTTCGACTGCCAACGAAACATTCCACTTCGTAAAAGTCGGTTAATGAAAAAGTTGCTACCACATGACTAATTGATTGCATCCGTAATATTTTTCCAGTTGCATGGAAATATTTACTATTTAAAAGCATTTATGATTGGGTTTTCCTTACAAATTATTAATTGGCTGTTAATGCACTTTTTATTGAATACAAATTGTCATTTGTTTTTTTCAAGTTAATTGTTGTATACAGGGCGCTGATGATTTAATTGTTCATATTTTTCTGACAGTTGAAACATGATAAAAAAGTAATAATTTTTTTATTAATTAACCACTGCCCAAGCTTCTTAGAAATAGCTTTTTCTCGAATCCAAGGAAAATATTTGGTCACTGAGCCAACTGAGTAAGTTGTAACTAAGCATGAAAAGAGACGTAAAAAAACAAAATTTACTGGTTTTTAATAAATAAATAAATTTCGTTTAATAAATCTTCCACAATATTCATGAATGCTAAGAACCTTAATGACGTGCAGCATGGTAAGACAAGTGACACACTAGGTTTTTATTTCATTCCCATATGCTATGGAAACGTAGGTGTTCCTGGCATTGGCTTATTACTGATTAAACGAAGTTCCGTCATCAACATCCGTATTTTTTTCACTTAAATTATTCAAAATAGAAATAACCCATACAAATTATGGGAATATTTCTTGAGCCCAATCAGAAATTATTCCATGCTTAAGATGGGAAACCCGTCAAACGTAGAATTCCGTTCGATTTTACTCACGATGCAAATGTAAATGCATAATTATTATATTAATAATGGCTCATGAATCACGATGTTTTACTCGTCGCCCGACTTGCTTAACAACCGTAAATTAATTGTGTTCTTTTGTATATTAACCATATATTCATTTCCAAACTATTTCTTGGCTGTAAATGTGACCCAATTTTTATTCCTTTACCTTAATTGAAAGTTTGTCTTTGTTTAAGATTTATCCGTTAATTAAAAACTCGTTTACGGTTCCGTAATCAAAGGGTATCAACGGAACCCTTTTACTAATTAATTACTTCATAACTTCATTATGACGACCTCCGTGGTCGAGTGGCGTACGCACCGGTTTTCAAGGTGTCGTTAGCTCTGAGGTCCCGGGTTCGATCCCCGGCCGGGTCAATGTAGGAAAAGAAAAAAAAAACACTTTTCTACATTGTCTCGGGTCTGGGTGTTTGTGGTACCTTCGTTGTCTCTGAATTCCATAACACAAGTGCTTTAGCTACTTACTTTGGGTTCAGAGCAATGTATGTGATGTTGTCCACATTTATTTTATTTATTTATTTATTTAACTTAACATATAATTAGTCATTGAAAAGAAAAGGTAGTAATAATACAAAGTATAGTCCCTAATTGAAGTCGCCTTAAACTGAAAAAGAAAGAAAAGATATGAGAAAAGAGAAAGAAGAAGGCTAAGAAGAAGAAGGAGAGATCTTCATCAATTTATTATCAAAGTGTAGCAAGTTGTTTTTATTTTTTACTAGCGATGACCTGCGGTTTCTCCCGCGTAAGTAGTCCCCCGTTCCTGAAAGATTGTTTTTTTTTTTTTTTTTTTGCGACTTTTATGTTTTTTTTATAGTTATTTTGATGCTCAGGGTAGAGACAAATTCTAGAAATCAAAGATCACGAAAATCGGTCTACCCATTCTTGAGTTATAAATAGTGTAACTAACCCGACAGTGTTTTATATAAATAGATAAAAATTATAGATGTTAATTTATGTGTTGCATAAATATGCACATAGTTGATTATGTTTCCAAGGCTTCAAGGGAAATAACATTTTCCTTTCGTTATATAAAGGGTTTTTAGGCCGGAATAAGATTGTAACTTGCTTATTTCGGTATTTCCAAACCGTCAGTATCATTTCATGCCCTTTCTACGACCTTCGAACCATTTTGTTCCTTGTTGAATTAACATTCTTATGACATAACATAAGGAAGGAAAGAAATCAAATTCTTATTCATTTATTTTTATAATATTCACTTCGTTATCCTTATTTATATCTTAAGGACAATGACCTTTACAATACGGCTATTATTAGATAACACAGTGTGAGATATAAATAAATCAAGTTCATTAGGACGTTTGTTTATATAAATACATGTAGGTAATCGATTCGAACGTTATTACATAATATGTTATTAGACGATAATGACATACTAATTGGCTAAATAAATCATGAGAACGTTAAATCAATAAAATTAAAAAATATATGCATATTTGGAATTGAACGAAACGTTTAATTCCAAAAAAAAATTAACGTTTGGTCCTAAGTCTAACAGTGAAAATATAAAAAAAAATACTCAATTCAAAATCGAAAACAAAAAAATCACACAACAAAGTAATGACTACTAAATAAAATAAAAGATGTAACGCAACCGCATAATCAGACTATTAAACTGATGTGACCTTGGCGCTGCGTCGTTACGTCATAATATCGGTAACCGGCACGTCATTCCAAGTGTCGTAGGCATTGGTCGTAGATGAGCGTCATTTTCCGCAGAAATGAACGTCACTACTACACAAGCGCCGCCAGTGGAAAATTACGGTATTAACCTGAGAAACTTTAATCACATTGATGATCATAAAACTGGAATAAAAGGATTTGAGTCATGTTAATTCTTAAAATTTATTGCAATATACCAATTTCTGGATAATTTAACAGGATGAGGTAAACCGTATTTAATCAAATTAAAGAAAGAAATCTATTTACTATAAACACATTTTTAATAATGTTTGCTTTTTTGTTAGCATAATCAAAGCTCTTTTAATTTTGTCTCTCTTTTAAATCAAATTTAATTCTCAATTACAAAAAGATTACAAGTATTAGACAGTTTTAAATGGCTTACTAGCGACATCTAGTACTTATTTTTAATACTTCAATTAAGCGCAGTAAGCGCCATCTGTGGGCGAGTAGAATAACCAATTATGAAGAAACATTTTTAAATATTAACTAACGTAGGTACAATTTGATATATCATAGATGTCATTTAAGAAAGAATAAACAATACTTGTATTATTTTCTTTTTCAACACCTTAAAATAAAGCTAAACAGACACAACCCTGTAGCGACATCTATTAGCGAATACTCAAATTGAGTACATTGAACTTGTTCATGACCCGAGGTTTTCTAAATGGCAAAAGTTGTTATAATTTTGGCATGGACATACAGAGTGCAGCAGTAAGCACTAAAAAAATACTACTGTATCAAACTTAGTATTGTAACAAAGGGTTTTTAGGCTGGATCTTAGGGTGCATTTTCACTGACGCGGAGCTAGACGGAGTGAAAAGGAGCGGACCGTGAATTAGCCAAACTCATTCTTAGTCTTTACTAAGCTTGGTTGTTGAGGTTTACAGAGAGTTAAAGAATATTAAATCCTAAATAAAATAGCCTTGCTTTTAAAGCTTAGTTTTAATGGATTAGTTAAAAACAAAGTAGGTATTAGATCTAGACACGCGGTACCCTGTCAAGCCAAGTTCAAGTAACCGCACTGGCGAGCAGCACCGTGTGTAATATGACACGAACCATTTCGAGCCACTTTTGACCCCCTCATAACTCAAAAACGCCACATTTCACATCAACTCAAAAACAATCAGTCAAATGTGGCTCATATATATTGAGACTTGCGAGATACATTTGTGCTCCAAATTTCATTAACACGTCTCAAACGGTTATTTAGATATTAACGTCCAAAAATCGTCATTTTTATCACTGACTGACCAAGAAAGTTCAAATTTGGCATACAGATAGGTAATTAGGTGAATACAAAGGAAAAAATCTGAAACTGGTAAATTTTTATCATTTTATTATAATTTTTCACTTAATTGATTTTATTAGGAACACTTAACTTATTCGTATATAAGAACTAGCTAAGTCACACCTTAGGCTACAATATACTATCCTAAGTTATAAGAAGAAATGATATTTTATGTTCATATAAATAAATTTCAGGACTGACCATTGAACTTGGCACCCATTTAGATCTCACTTCTTTTGTCGTTGAAGTCAACAACCAAGGCATATATCATAATATTAAGCTTGGCTCTCATTTTAAATTTATGTTTTTGATGTGATACCAATTTTTCCAACCCATCTTAAGACATGTTTTCAGTTAATTGAATTATATTGAAATAATACGAATAATGTATTTTTGACGGGCCTGTTGGTCTAGTGGTTAGTGACCCTGACTGCTAAACCGGAGGTCGTGGGTTCGATTCCCACCCAGGACGAATCTTTGTGCGATGAGCACGATCATTTGTTCTCTGTCTGGGTGTAATTTATCTATAATATGTATGTATTTAGAGATATATGAGTATGTTTATCAGTTGTCTGGTTGCCATAGCACAGGCTCTGCCTAGTTTGGGATCAGATGACCGTGTCTGAGATGTCCCAAGATATTATATTAATGTACCTTCCTAAGAACTTATTCATAATTTTGGACATGGCGCCAATCTCAAGGAAAACTACCTAGTTTTATTTCAGGAGCCCTTTGCAAATTGTTCAGCAGAATACTTAGTGTCTGTAGACACTAAGTACTTAATACTAGTGTAATACTTAGTTACTACAACTAGTGTAATATTTAGTGTCTGTTCGCATGTTGTCTGCCTGTACATTTTCACCAATAACGAGCCAGTAGATTGTGTCTCATTGGTGGAAATTGATAGATAGACCTCATTAGACTAGCGGATATTTTAATCGCAAAAACCCTCATTAACTACAAGTGTATAAACCACTGTACCGCGGGGAGGTGTCCACAAAGATTCAATTCACAAACAAAACTAACTTGAGCAACAACCCAGACTTGGAACAAGCATTTTTGGACCACACAAAATGATGCTTGTCCCATGCGGAGTTTGAACCCGTAGCATATGTCGCGCGCAGTGTTAATTGGCGTCGTGACCTTATACCACTCAGCTTTCCGTGCAGTCATAGATACGTTTACATAGCGACAAGAAGTAGGACAAAACTTTTTAAACTAGACACTTTTTTATAACTAGACACTAATAACCAATTTACATTCATTAATGTAGATACACAAAAAAATGTCGGTTGGAAGTTTTTTAAAGATGGCTTCGTCCAAGCGGTCCACCTTTAGGTAACATAACGTCTCTAATCTCCAATACATTTGTGAAAGTCTCAATGCCTTCCTATAAGATGGGTTAGCGTCCAGATCCTTATCAAGTCCAACGAAGCCTATAAGTAGAGGGACTACTATATGTGCGTCGGTGTATAAAGAGCTAAGCGACATGCTGCGGGTTCGATCCCATCATGGGAAACCAAAATGATTTAAATGTTTGCGAAACCATCACCAACCACTAAACTAACAACCACCATGTAGGAACAGCATCTAATCTTTAGCAAACAGATAGGTACACCTAGATAGCATTAACGAAAATCCTCCTCTCTCCTTCTTCGCACTCCTCTAGTCGCTATGATGAATCTTTCACTATTCGTGCTGTGCACCTCTGGAACTCGCTTTCTCAATTCTTACGGGAAACGACTTCGCTGGACATTTTCAGGGAAAGGATCAGGGAACATATCCTTTCAAAATGAGTTATGTAGTGTATGAATGTTTAAATTTTATATAAATTATTATTATATTTATATTATGTATGATTATTTTATAAATAAATACTTTGTTGTAAACTTTTCTCTTCCTGATCATGTAGACCAAATCTCTATCACTTAAAGGTTTGCTGATAAACAAAACTGCCCTTTACATAAATTGATTTCAATTAATATCTTAGGAAATGTCGTTGTTTTAAAATAACTCCGCAACAAAATAATGATCAAATACCACGTACGTATAAACGCTCTAATCTCTGAAACTACCAGACATATTTTACTGGCAGATAGCTGAGGTTAAATTATCTATGGTTACTTCTATTTTAGAAAAAGAATTAGAGTTCCGCGCAAAACTAAAACACGCGGACGAAGTTGCGGGGGCACCTCTTCTTCCAGCCCTTTTCCCAATTTATTTGGGGTCGGCGCACAATGTTTTCTCCTTCCATTGTACTCTATTAGCCGTCATACTGTCATTCACAGATTTTTCCCTCATATCATCTCTCACGCAATCGATCCACCTTGTTTTCGTCCTTCCTCTTCCTCTCCAGCCCTCCACATCCAAATTCATCACTCTTTTATTCACAGTCGCGGGGGCACCTAATAAGTAATAAAGAATAAAAGAAAAACGTAATGCATTACGTTACGAGCTACTTTTAACTAGAACTCGGCCTACACAAAAAGATTTCTAATAGACACCTACACTTTCTGACATCGATGCCATTCCATACAGCTACATTCACACATTTAAATTTAGCTTTTATCTCATCAATATTCACGAACAATCGATATTACACATTGGTATAAGTTTGACAAGCATAGTCAAGGTAGTAAGGTCGATATTCGTTTATCATTGTTTTGCTGTCCACCGCGCTGTTTACACTTCAATTCCGTGTGGCTAATAATAAAATATTTGAACGCCTACCAGTCGGCGTAGTACAAAAATAATTGGTGTAAGTCACGAGAAGATTATACTTTTGCACGAGGCAGTTTTGTTTCTATTTCTGTACTACGAGAACCCGAAATTAACGTAGAATCAAGTTGATTTTAGATATCAATATCAGTATTCATAAAATAAAAATTACTAGCTGCCGACCACGGTACCGCTCGCGTGGGTATCGATTATCGCGGCAAAAAATAGCCTATGTTATTTCTTAAGATTCAAGCTTACACCATACCAAGTTTCATCCAAATCGGTTCAGTGGTTTAGTCGTGAAAACGTAACAGACAGACAGATGACAGACAATCAGAGTCACTTTAGCATTTGTAAAGCTAATATGGAGTAAGGACAACTAAGTACATAGACTAGCCTTTTCAACCGACTTTAAAAAAGGAGGAGGTTCTCAATTCGACTGTGTTTTTTTATGTGAAAATACTTATTCCGTCAATTAAAAATAAATTAATATAAATGTTGTTAGTTATACCATACTATAAACATGAGTATACATTATGTAACCTAATGAAAACAAAAAAAAAAAAAAATTTTTTACATAATGTTCATTTACTTTGAAAGTGTTTATTCCTTTTAATGCCACATTTAGAGAACTCACAAAAAAAATGAAATCTGAACCACACAAACCCGGCAACCTAGCGCTTGGCCTTGGGATCCAATAAAAGATCTTACATCGAAACGCTTTATTTTAAACACGGCTAAATTTGTTTATAGAGAAGCGATGATAGGGCTATCGCTAAATCTTAGTTTAGCTTTCGACCCGACTTACGTCTGCAAAAATTTTGATATCTACATTTCTTTCGAGCATAAGGTGTACGTCAGAAACTCATCTTTAGTCGTAGAGCATAAAGTGCTCTAATTTAACCGATCTTTCATTTGTTTCAATCAATCAATATATTTAATTATATTTAAAATCAGTCAATTTATTAATTTATTAAATGTCGTTAGTCGCGTCAAATTAGTCAAGAGAAGCTCTTATCATCACCGATACTTAACGATTCGTGTATGACCTACCGTGTCGTGACTAGACTAAAATAAAATCGTAAACTCGATTATAAGCTACTTTGTAAAAAGTTACTTGTAAGACTATAACTTAATTAGTTTAACTGTTACTGTAAGTAGGTAATAATAGAGCACAATACTAGCTTCGCTATAAAATGCAACAATACCTTTTTTTAGATACCAATGTGTATATAATATTGTGTATTTCCAGAACGCCTATACAGGCGCTTTGAAAATCAATTATCTAATATATTATAAATGCAAAAGTAACTCAGTACGCTTTTACAGCTAAACCGCTGAACTGATTTAGATGAAATTTGGAATGGGGTAAGCTTGGATCCTAAGAAACGACGTAGGCTGTACATTTTTTAGAAAAACCTAATAACCTAACCGAAATCCAAGCTGGTTGAGCCGTGGGAATAAGTTACTACCTTATAATTAAATACATTTCTTAATCATAACACTCTATCCGGAGAATCTCTGTGCTGCAAATTGTTACACATAAACAGAGTATCGATTCGAATGGGAACGCGTGTTTGTGTAACAGTAACAGTAACAGTTAGACGTCCGTACAGTTGGTATATCCACATTTACAAAGATGTTATAATTATAACAATAAGGAATTGTATCCAATAAGGGCGATTTTCGCTCGCACCCTAATATCGTTTATCCAAATACGATAACGGTTGTCTAAATAAAAGACATAATAACTATCTACACTTGAGTGATGGCCTTCGTTATATCATATCACCGTATCACTAAGACAGATATCACGGTACTTACCGCCTTTGATATAATATCCAGATAACACATTCAAAACAATGCTATAAGTCTTAAGTTTAGTAAAAATATAATCTGATAAATGCAATTGTAAAACGACCTTGAGCGACAGCAATAAAGTATGATAAGATACACCCCCTTTAAGTGTTACAAAACAGATGATTAATGTACGCTTTTTTTGCGTGAAACAATTACCACCACCTAGTTGGTATGACCAATGACAATCTCAGTGGTCAATACACCGGTTTTCAAGATGGCGCTAGCTCTGAGGTCCCCGGTTCTATCCCCGAATGGGTCAAAACAGAAAACCACTTTTAAACATTGTGCTTTACTCACTTTGGGATCAGAGCAATGTGTGTAATAGTTATTGTCTTCATTCACTAGTTTATGACTGTCAGGCCAAAGGCTCTCTCCTATACGGCAAAGACCACGCATTACGCATTGGCACCCCACGCTTTAGTCTCTGAGACTCTGCGGGATATAGAAGTACAATTTCAATAAGCAACTTACACAAATAGAGATTGTCGTACCTACAGCTAGCTACAAGTATAATTGTATAAGAAATTTGTTGTTCTCATTTATTTGGAGTTCAACAATTAATCTTTGACACCTATAAGTATGAAGTCGTAATTATAAATAAACGTATGTTTACACTGCGACAGTTTTTGGGGGCTGTGGGGAATGTGGGACTACACTGCGACAGTTTTTGGGGGCTGTGGGGAATGTGGGACACATACCATATCTTATTCGGCTGATTACGAGTACTGAAAGCGACGCCGAATTGGCAGAGTAACGAGTAATAAACGAGTTCTTGGTACATCACTAGTTTAAGGGTAAACGGCTTCGTATTTTTTTTTTATAGGTAAAAAGCTACAAATTGTCATATCGCTCTCTACTCATTACTTTACTAGGATGTAAACACGTAATAATTAAACAAACATAACGCTGTATCTAGGAATAAATACTATGAAAAAAAAATAGATCGTGTTTTTTTTTAAATTGCGCTTCAGTTACAAAACGCTTTGTGTTAATTACAAAAAATAATCATTACAATTACATCGAATTGGTATCAATTAATTTTTACTAACATTTAACATTATATCCATAATTTTTTAAACGGTACAATATTGTTTTAATTTCATAAATTGGGTAAGTACTTACCTAGATTATGTTTTTAAACACTACCACTTGAATTGAGCAACTTTGAAACAAAAGAGTTAAAAGATATGTGCTTTGTTTTAAAAAATATACCTATATTTAACAAGAAATATTATTATATAACAAGAAACTTTAGGTACTACGATTGTAATGTTTTTTTTAACCTTAGCTTTAGTTAAGTACGAAGATAAAGCATAGTGAAAGCTTGTTTGCAGTTCTCCACAAGTTAGTCAACATATTTAACAGGAAAAAAAAATTTAATACCTAGGAAAATAAATGAGGAAAACTATAGTTCTAAATTTTAATGGGAAAGTGAATAGGTACCTATAATATTTTTAATAAGTATACACATTATAAGTATACACATTAAAGTGGATTGTTTTTGCTTGTTGTTCCCCTGATTAAGACATGTTTGAGCCAGTTTTCGGTAATAAACTTTCAATGTTCTGTTGCTCCAAAGCGATTTCTATCATCGTTAACGCGAACTGCCACTTGGCTACAGCGGCTGATCTCTAGTCTTCCTCTTCCTATCTTTTTATCAATTATTTTCTGTAGTCTCAGCGATATAACGTTTCAAAGTACCAAAAAAAAAAACTTGTTACGGGTCGCAACTCTCAAAATGCCATAATATGATGATGTTACAACCAACACTAACTTTAAATTCAATTAAGATGCGCATTGGAAATACGCATCATTATGACTTCAGTATAAGTTAACATGAGTTGTTTTTTAAAACCGGAAAATGATGCTACACTTTTTGCTGTGGTTTTTAAATTGACCTGCGATTACTAGAAACTATGATGTCACAGTCCACAGTTAAACACTGCAGGCATTTTATCGATCGATTAACTTTACGATGGCTTTATAGATTATTTTTACAGTGGCCTTACACTACGTTTTATTTAACAACCTAATATTTTGATATTGAAATTATATAGTCTCATCAAGTGACGATACATATGTTTGTATGTTCCGCTCACTTTGAGCAGTCAACCTCAAACTTCATCATCATCAGCCGGAAGAAGTCCACTGCTGAACAAAGGCCTCCCCCATAGATCGCCATAACGAACGGCAAATATCCCCTTGCATCTACCGGTTACTCGCGACCCTGACGATGTCATCGGTCCACCTGGTGGGAGGCCTACCAATCTCATTGACTGACTAATCTCTACACGATGATACTCAATAAGCTTCAAAGTTTTAAATTATTTAAAACAAAACTCACGACCTCACCACCCACACCAACTCGCGACACCACCGCCGCCGCGTCAGCTCATGATTAGGGACTCCTATTGAGTCTGAAACTAGTCGGGTGATCTCGAGAATATGCGTGAGTAAACAGTTGTGTTTTAAATAATTGTGAATACTCCTCACGAAAGTTATTATTCAAAGTTTTTGCTGATTGATAAGAGAAGAAACTGTATAAAAAAGATGTAACTATCTAATCGTACTTTTTTATATACTATAAAATATAAACAAAACTGTACCTAAATCTGAGATAATTGATTCTTGAACTTTGGTCATTTTAGAAGTGTGATAAAGACTTCCGAGAAGTTTTTAATTAATTTGTAATACATATAAAATAATAAAGTATGTATTCCTAGATAATTATTGGAGCACGTTTTCCGAAAAGGCAAAGTACCTATTAAATATGGATTTAAATTGTAGAAAAAAATAAGCGATTAGAAAACCGCTGAGCAAGGTTAACTACACTTTTCTTAGTAATCAACCTGTGGTTTTGCCTTATTTTAAGTGTTATTGGTTACCTCATTTTAAGGTCATTCTAGAAAATTTAATAGCTTGGCTTTGGCTATTCTGAAAATTTAATGAAGCACCGAACCGTAAAATACATAAAAAAAATATTACGTAGGTAGGTATTAGGTATAATTTAAAATCCTTAGGCAGGATTGGAACCCCCGTCTACTGGTTTTCCGCACCAGTGGACAACCAGTGGTACAAACTAAGCTACAGAGGTCACTGACTTTATGTATAAATTTCTCCTTCTCAAATTTTTTTTAGGAGTTTTTTTATTGACTGTCAATGTTAAGTTTTTTTTTAACTATGTAGGAAAATAAGCATTTTATAATAAAATTGTGCGCGCAGCCGGGCGCCAACGCAAGCTGTGCCGATAGCAGTTTTTAAATTTGAAACAAAAAACGATCTGTTTCACAGACTGAGTGTGATTAAAGTTAGCTTCCTTGAAAAAAAAGCGATTATCTTCCTTCGCAGACGATAGTCTTTCAGAAATATTAATTTTATCAATTTTCCTTATACATTAATCAGATACCTATCAGTGCATACTGTAATTATTGAAAAAAATAATGCAATTCTGTATTTTTCGCCGGAACAGGGCGCAGCCGGATAGGCAATTATTACGTTTAAACACGTTGTGTGAGAATGTTTTTTCATACGATTATGCTGATTCTCGTACTAAATAACTTTGAATAAATGAAATTGGTATTTAGAAACCATTTTTTTCTCTAATATTCATGTTGTTTTAGGATTCGGACATTAAATTTATACGACATTTATCACAGTAATATATTGCAAAATAGTGAAATGTAAGCTGAATAGGTAAATTAACGATTAAGATATGTGAAATTATATCGGCAGGCGAATTAAAAAGACAGATAATTATTACATTCAGTATTGCATAAATTAATTCGAATATTTAAATTTAAATAACTTAAATAGAATTAGGTTTGAAAAATGTGATTGTAAAAAAAAATGGCAAGATATAAAAAAAACAAACATTTTTGTATTATGTCATAAGTCAGCCTTAATTTACATAGACACTGCGCTTTCCTTTGTATGAAAAACCCTTCTTTAATTTAGAACGGTAGCTTTATTATAAATTATTTTTCCATATAATATTTATAATATATGTACATATATTATTATTTTAATTATTTTTTACGCATTAACGCATGCGGAGCGAATATTTGTAATTAAATGCAAATAATAGAAGGAAAAAGCTTGACGCGCCAGTGGTCGCAGGTTCGAGTCCTGCCTGAGGTTTAAGTTTTTCCTTCTATTATTTGCTTTTAATTACAAATATTCGGGACTCCTATTGAGTCTGAAACTAGTCGGGCGATCCCGAGAATATACGTGAGTAAACCATTTTGTTTTAAATAATTATGAATACTCCTCACGAAAGTTAATTAATTTGTGCAGGTATTGACTGTTATTAAATTATAAGTTAAATAGATTCGAGAAAGATATAGTTTGTCGTTTGAGAAGAAGAAAAATATGACTTTTATATGTTCCAAAATAAATAAATAAGAAAATAGAAAATTTTATGTACGTCAGTACATTTTCGGTTTCAAAATTACCTACTGAAAGTAAGATTTAGATTAATATAACTACTTACCAACTAGAATCTAAGAATTACCCATGGCACAACTCACAAGACAAACAGAAAAAGGTCGCTGCTTTCTTATTTTTAGTTTTCCTCAAGCTGAGAAGAGAAATTCTAAGAAAGAAATATATAAAAATTTGATGGTATATTTAAGTAATAAAATTAATAGAAATGTGATAAAAAGTTTAATATCTTTTTAATTATGAAAACCAAATGCAAATAGTTTACAGGAAACTATTAAGTTTTGTCTCACCTATTTGATTTTAGGAAAAACTGGAAAGAACCGAAGATTAACGCAGCTCTCAGAATAAATAAAAAAAGTTTGCTAAAACACTAAAACGGTCGTTGTTTTTTTAAGCAAGGTAGGTACTATACATTATTTTTTTCAAATCTTGCGCAGTGTTATCTGCTTTTCAATCGACTTCAAAAGAAGGAGGTTCTTAATTCGACTGTATGGCTTTTTACGACTACTAAACACTCAAAAATGGGGTGGGTCCTATTATTAAACCTCTGCTGTTCGACCGTCCGTCTGTTCGTCTATCAGCGGGCTGTATCTCATACTGTAATAGGTAGACATTTGAAATTTTTACTGAGAGAGTATTTTTGTTGTCACAACAATAATTTATTTTTAACCGACTTTCAAACAGGAGGAAGTTCTATGTTCCACTGTATGTATTTATTTTATTTGTTGCTATAAAAACAAAAGCTAAAAATCAAAAAATCAAAAGGAGCTCCACAACCAGAAACGTGTTTTTTGTTTATTTTTGGACCTTATCTTGACACAGAAATCATCAACGTAAAGAAGACCAAATACCCATATTTTCCGATAATTATAAAAGAAGTCTTTAAATACTTAGTATGTAGCTCAATACATTGTATTTATACAAAGCATCATATATGCAACATTAATCTACTGTTTATCATTTACTTGACCTAGGCAAGTCACCATTTAAATCAATATACCTAGCTAGACACAAGTCGCGGGAGATATCCGCTAAACAGATGACATAGATAAGAATCCCATGTTCGATACGTCTACTCTATTCACACATTTAAATACAAAACGTGAACAGATTATGTACAACAGATAATCTGATAACTTGTTGACGTAAATATGCAAATATACTTGTATATTAATTATCATAAATAATATGTACAAACTAGTTTCTTACCGTTTATCGCAGAAAATCAATCACTGATGATTTCAATGCAAACAGTTCACTTTCAAATTACACGCACAATTAATACTATTTAACTGGCGAATTGAACTGGCATACTGGGCGTAGCGTGTTCCTTCCTCTATGTTTTATTCATTAACCGAATTAGCGATATCGATTTCAAAACACTTTGTAGATAACTGCACTTAAAATACAAATCTTACGCGTGTTATACTTCCACAAAACGCTATCAGTGTAGCGTGACACTGATAAGAATGCCGGCCACCGAATAAGATCCGCAGTTCCAAAACGTTACTCTCACTATAAACACTTTCACAACACTACAATTGTCAACCTCAAAATAGAATAGAACTGTCAAAATAAATAATCGAACTTTTCCTCAACCTGAAGCGGTTTTTTCAATTCGAAATTACAAAACACGTCGTCTGCCTTTTGTTATCGCAGCTGAACTAACATAGGCGTATTAATTTTACACTCACACGTCGGTAATCTTAATGACCGGCCACAATAGTGGCAAAAATAGGCGCCAAAACCGGTCTTATTGTCAATGTCTCTGTATTCTATTTACTTATGATATAGATCGTTGCGTAATGCAAACGAGAAGCTGTCTGGGCTTTCGCTTCTACACTACCGGCATGCGGCACCCACACTATACTTCATTTATTTTCGTCTGACCGACTAATAGTCAACCTATAGTGAATAAAACACAGGTTCGAAGCGTTCCTCGGTCGTTAATATATACTGCATAGCGCGCTACACCAGTTTTGATCCGCGACTATTCGTATCATCAAGCAAATAATATATGCACAGATAATTAAAGATGATGTTTACGTAATTGTGTCTATTGTCATTTAAGAAACAACTTTACTACTTATTATTCAAAGATTTAATAAACATCGCTTTTACAAACAATTACCTATGGTAGTTTATAAGATAATAAAATGGAAATCTGATTTGGTAATATTGATTTAAAAATATGTTACTATGAATCTGTTATTAAGGCAAACAGGTTTTGCCTGTTTTAAACATACATAGATAAACTAAGCAATAATTAATCAAACAAAAAATATTAATCTATACGATGTTCATCTCAAAAATAAAATTCTAACTAAAACTTCAAGGCCATCTTTATATTACGGCTGCATCGAATTGATATAGAAGGAATTACACGGAACCAATTCTGTATTGCTACTAGTTTGTTATTCAAGTTTTAATTTAGGTACGTAACAAGAATATTATTAGGATTAAGAGTATCTTCTTCTTCTTCAAGTGCATCAATTTCAGCTGATTATCGATCAATAGCAGTCAAATTTTCAAACGTGCATTCAACGATTCACGTTACCCCACCAAGTTGGTGCCAGGGGCCTCATAGGAGAACTAGTAATAATTTTTAATCGTAATTGCTAATTATGTTAGTAAATTAGTATGAAAGTATGCCGCATTTAGTTTTATGCCGTATAGAATCATGCTATCCGATTTTTTATCAGTGTGATACGTAAGTCATATAATTTATTCGAATTGTTCAAATGTTTACAATGTCAAAAACGGTCAGTACCTAACAAATATCAAGGTAAGGTCAAGTCAACACGTTGCTTAGTGTCAAATTAAATGTCAAATGTCAATTTGTACAGTGTTATAATTAAATATTGTTTTAAGTTAACAAGAAGGAAAAAAAACAGGAAAAAAAAGAAAAGTGTACATCAATTCATATCATAGAATGACAATTGATAAAATAATGTCAAATATTTTAAACCTGATTTCTGTAAATAGCTGTATTTTATAACCAATTATGTACATTTAAATAATTCTAATTTTAGATATTACAAGATGTATTTTTCAGCTATTGATGCCTAATGACTGATAAAGTATCAAGAAGTATTAGTCTATAAAAAGGTGATAATAAGACAAAGCAGAGGCCTTACAAGGCTGAATGCAAGGTTGTCGCAACAAATACTACCTAGTGTAAAAAACAAATAATAGGAATGCGCATGTACTTTGAACACGAATCAAATGTAATCGATTTGAATGGAACGCTCATATAAATATCGATTGTTTTATTGTGACAGCTCTATTCAGACAAGACTTTATCAAACATTGATAAAATTTCGTAAAGCTTGCATGGATATTAATTTAGATAAAAAGCCAAAGGAACAAAAAGAAAAGATAAGCCATAGGCAAAGAAAAGATACCAACAACTGAGTTAGTCCCAGTTGCCAAGCACCACGGATAAAATTTTAACATGAATGGGTCCTAAAATTTATTTAGGAGCTGTTATTTTGAGCCCATTATATAGGAACGTATATAGTAATTTGTATGTAAATATTTTATTCTTTGAATCGATAAGCTCAAATCTTGTTTTATATAAGATTAAATAAACTGTACCTACTTCAATAATACCATCCCAATTTTTCCAAAAAGCAATTACGTTATTTTAAATCTCAATTGACATAGGTAAATGTATGAAAACTTGATATTACTTTTTTAGTTATTAGTTCTACTTGTGTAAACGTTCCTATTTGTTTACTTAACTGCCCATCGTTTGGAAAATACGGATGCTGTGTTCTTCGTGTTACTTGGAAGCCTTTATCACTTTGTGTTAAACCACAACAGTAGTAATTATGAAACAGGAATATACACCTCATAACTCATTCATAAACATAATGTATGTTACCTATATGTTTTTGTCGGTATACCTATCAAGACTAAAATTCATTAATGCATTAACTTTATTTATGAACCCATACGATGCAGAAAGAGTTGACGGTATGAACTGGACGTGCCCTGCGAGGGCTGCTTTATGGGGTAGCAACATAGGGATATGTGAAGGGTAGCTGAAACTACTCGGGTCAACCCCGAAGAGTTAGTAAGTATAAACTTTTACTTATCTATAAAATAAAATCTTTGAATACCTAAGTAAGGTGGATAAATAAACATTTTACCGTAATTATTTATATTGTATCTTTTTATTGACGGGATAACTTAAAAAATAGAGACCCATCTTTGGAAAAGCTTACAAGGGGACACATGTCCAACACGCAAGGACTGGGCGATACCAGAGGCCATATAAATCATTATTATTGTTGCTTAAAATTTATGCAAATCCAGTTATGAAATCTATTTAACCGCAAAACAGGACATTTCTGTGACACAATGAAGCTATTACCTACGTAAGTAATTATTCCCTCTTACCTTATCAAGCCGCATTCTTGCGGTAATTTGTGTTTTCCTCGAACTAATTCTTGTGAATAAATTATGAATAATTTAATCTTTGACTTGTTCTTGTTACGATTGCAATTTTTTTTCTGTAGCCTACTGATCAGAAATAGGTGATTTTTTTATTTGAATTATCCGATTCTTTCACTGATAGACATTGTTTTAAATGTGTAATAGGCTACAAATGATAATATACCTTCGTCCAAAGTTCGGTGAAGCAGTCAATATCAATCATAATTAACAAAATTAAAACAAAGATCTACTTTCGATTTATACGATATGTCAACACTATTTTTGGGTTACTATAGATAGGTGCGTCTTGTTTTTTTAGAAGTATATATTTAAGTGCTTGGCAGAGTGGTGGTTATACGGATTATCTTGTTTTATGAGGTGTCAACAAGCTTGCCAACCTTTGATTTCTAATAAATACTTATTATGAAAATTTATCATATTGTGTTCTATTCAATTTAAATTTTGCTCTGTAATTTTATTTGCGAGAGGTGAGAGTTTTGTTGTTGTTGCTCTTATCACACAGTAGAACAAGCAAGTACCTATAGATACCTACATAGCATCGTTCAAAGTCTTTAGGTCTTTAGTACTATGAACAACGCAATATTCCCCACTAACGATAAGCATAATAAGTTCCTCTGCGACCTATAGGTACGTAAGCACTATGGTATTATTTTTTATCAGTATGAATGCTTTGTAACTGTTTCTAAGCAAAAATATATATTTAGTTCTTACATTACGGTTCATTAAGAAGCTCGTATATGTGTAAGCCTGTGTACAAAAAACAGTATTTTGTATGTATTCACGTTACAAATGAAAATACATATAAATAAATCTCGTTTCGGTAAAAAATAGTATTAAATTCATATTTCTTATAGCAAAACCTCTATAAATAACACTTTCAAAATTCATTTTATTATACGAAACTCCCGTTTTGAAACATGAATAGGAAATTGCATTCAGGCTTGGCTAATAAGTCTTTCATAGCTGGCAATATACCATAAACTCTATACACGCAAGTTGACCCCAGGTCATGTAATGAGGCTACTAGCATATAGGTTAGGTTAGATTCTAATCGTTCCACGAACGTTCATTGTTGCTTTCCACAAACTGGTCAAGTGTGAGTTTAAATTGATTTTTTATAACGTCACGTCATAAAAATTCAAACATACGAGTCAACTTTGAAATAAGTAATAATTATAGCCGTTGTCTTGTCTAGCATGACTGACAGGTATCCAGGCACTACGTGCGGAACTTATTTGAGTAGATACCAAAAAACCTCAAAATTGGCGGACTTGTTTCAGAATTTGGCTAGTACTTAAATTTATAAACAATGCTATATCGATCTTAATCGACACAGGGGTCAATTTACAAAACAAAAGAGTTTCTCATCTTAATTTTTTACAAGCTACCAGAGACATATTGAACCTAAGGAAAAAATTATAATATTATGTGACGGGAAATTAGCGCGAACATGCATAATTACCTTTACGCTTGACGTTTCGACCATGTTACACCGACAGTAGACTTAATTATGTACAATTAAAAAAACACTTTTTACTACATTAAATAAATTTCTTGGTGTTTTATATTCAACAAACTGATAGTCGCAAACCACACTTCATAAAACTGAGCATTTTTACTTTATCTAGTATTTACATAATAAACTTTGTAAATTTGCATACTCTACTATAAACGAGAAAAGATTCAAACACGACACACAGACTTTGACATTAAACACTGGTAAAACTAACATCAGGATTTAAAATGCATTAAATTTATAGCCCGCTAGTTACGCCAATAAATATTTATAGTAAATTACCTACCGGAACCACTCAAAATTATGTACAACTCATGTATTCGTGTATATTTTTTGTTGTTCTTTCGCAGTCCTCAGTTATTCGATAGTAGTGAAATACCCAATTATTGGCACCCAGGCTACCAATACTGGTTTTTTTTACTAGCGTGTGCCGGAGTCGCGTAGGGCATGCGTAATTGCTCTCGCGGCTCTAGCAAAGGCAAGGACGGGACCGGGGTGTTTTTAGTCGGTGCAAGTCCGACACATCCCTTCGCCGTTTCCTCGGCGTGGGTTTTCACCCCGACAAAAAAAAAGAAGTAGTTTGCTTAAAACTAGGTTTCAAAAGTTCCAGCCTATAGAATTTAATTTCCCTTATCAGTGTCGAAGGGAGTTATCAAAAATAAATTTAATTTAATATTATGAAAGTTCAGTTATGAAATTAATTTCAATAATATTATTGTTTCAGATTTATGTCAAACGGAATAAAGACGCGATAACATATTGATGTTGTTTTAATTATAATTTAATGTAAGACAGGATAAATCGATTTATGAAGTTATGGTATGGTGTGACTAGATTCAGTTATGTTAATGTTAAATAATACAAGAATCAAGGTCGTAAGGGTAAGCCAAATACAAAAACAAGCCTGAATTAGAGGTTCATTGGCTACATCGAAATTTCCAATGACTTAATTAGCTGAAAAATTGGTATAGGTAAATACTACTCAAATCACACTCAAATAATATGTCTTAACAACATACCATAAACTCAGCTTTCTGCACTATAGGGATGTTTCCTGGTTATGAAAAGTTAAAATCTATTTAGTCCGTCAGTTAGATAATAAAAAAATATTAGACACGTATTTTTTCTTTTATCAAAACAATAAAAAAATACAAAGATACACCGCTTTAAAGTTTCGGAGTGGGGGCTTATGACGCCACGCCTCGCTAAAAATCGTAGCGAGGAGTGACGTCACGCGTAATTTCCGTTCTCTGTATTTTGATCATTTTTTGTTTGCAGGAAAAAAGAAAAAATACGTGTCCAATAAAATTCATTAATCTACAAGACGGACATTAAAAACAAAATAGGAAACATGCCTATTCTTGGGGCAAAAACTACAAATTTCCCGGCATATCCCATAAGTGGTTAATAACACTAGTTACTGGCTAATTAATTAATTAGTATTTTTTATGAGTTGTGTGCTTACAATTAGAACTACGGTTTACTATCAGTAGTATTTTTGTGTAAATTTTAAATCTCCTCACGGGCATCTGATTGTTTATTGAATATTTTTATTTCGTACAAATATAATATATATATATATATATAGATCATCATAATTTATAAAGAAATCTCTACCAGGGTCTGCTGGTAGAGATTTCTTTATTAATAAGCAGTACCTTTGTACATCTGTTCTATTATGTAGTTTCTTATGAGTTTGTGTGTGTACATAAATTATTAAATAAATAATTACTGATTGAAAAAAAATAATATTCAATTTTAAAACTTTCGGTAGCTACTATATTTTGCATATTAGAAGCGCTCGATTTGCATGATTTATGCAGTTTTTGCAGGGTAATTATTATTCATAATATGTAAGTAAATGAGTGTTTATTTTAACATTTCTTTTATAAAAGTGAGATTAAATAACTATATACAGAAGGCCAAACGTCAAGTCATTGTATTGATCGTGTGAAAAATTACCCAATTTCAGTCAATCAAGAATCGGTAAGTAATCATCAAATTTCAATTACCAACCTATTTAAACTCTTGTCAATTACTAGAACTTTAAAAATGATTATAACAGTTGGCAACTGAAGCGCAAACACATCGACACGAATTTATGATTCAAGAATAGGTACGTAGTGGTTATTAAGTTTTTCTTAACAGTTTTTTTAATATTGTATGATAGGATTCAAATGAATAGAACTTATTCCTTAAAATACAGTGTAATATTTCTAGAGTTTGGTATCTTGTTTTTATGCCGTCAGAGTGCATTATAATGAATGATGAATTATTTACTTACCCCTAATTTATTAGTGGACTTCTAGATATAACCGCCGACTGAGAGCTACTATTTAATTTCCTTCATCGTTATCGTAATATAATACACACTAATTAAAGTAAAACTTTTTAATTAGAAGCAGGAAAAAATTCGTCAAATCAATTATTTTGCATGTTGCACAATATAAACATTAAAGTAGTCATACATCGTGCGATATTTCCAAACTCCATTTGAAATCAAGAAAAGTGTGTTCATTGATTACAAAATTAAATGCCAATATTACAAAATTAATTGCCAGTATACGTAAAAAGTTGATGACAGCCCAATAAGCTGTCATCAAGTTTTTACGGAAACACTGAATTCATAAATTTTTAAATATACCAGTTTTTAACGGTTGAGAAGATAATGGTGTTTGTCGACATCAGTTGAAAACATTAACTGAAAAAAAAAAACATTACAATACGTACTAAACGTAGGCATGAGCCTTCAGGTGTTCTTCATAATGCAATTTATAATAAAAATTTTAATAAAGCAAAAAATTTGAAACGTAATGATTGTAATAAGGTGTGTTTTTTATACTAATTGAAAGTTAGGACATGAACCAAGAAATGCATGATACTATATGCCTTACATCATCATACCCTATTCTCGTAAAGATAGTTTCTGCATCTAAATGAGGGTCTATTTATTTAATGTTCATAGTAGAACTGTATAATTATCATTAATTACATTTTGGCAACTCAAGACCTGAATCCTACTAGACTAGTACCTACTGAAGCTAAGAAAACGGATTATATAAAAAAATACAATATCAGCTTTGAAATTAAAACCTTCTATGTATGCATGGGAACTCAAGTGCGGTTTATTGTACATCTAGCGATTCCTCGCGGTTTCACCCGCGTACCCGTGCGGAATTTATGTTTTCGTAATTTTTTTCGATATTTTTTATAGTTACTCTTCTATTCGGTGTGGAGACGAACCCAAAAAATCAAAGCTCATGTCAAAATCGGTCCACGCCATCGTAGATTAAAATTATAAATGGTGTAACTAACCCGACATTGTTTTATACATTGTACAATGTGCACTTGAATAGGTACCTACCTACATAAGTAGTCATTCGTTCACTTGTTTTCAAAATAAATAAATTTTAAACTTTTAATATTCTAACATCGTACTTCTCATTTTATTCTCAACTAACATTGTTTTTATTTAAAACCATATTATTCAACCACACTAATTAAAACCATTATCACACTAGCTGCGTACTCAAGAAAAACCCTACAAGTATTTGACATTACACACATTCTGATCACACGCGTTCGATACTCGGGTTAATTAAAACGCTGGATTTTTATAAAAACAAACGATTCACATAAGTAATTGATGCCTCTTAGCTACGATTCGACGAAGTATTCAAAAGGACTTCGAGTCCATGGATCTATTTCTGTCCCTAATAAGGTAAATGAAGTGGAGGGTGAGGAATGGATTACCTACCGAATAATAGAGAGTTTTTTGTGATACTAGATCTACAATTAATATTATAAATGAGAGAGTAACTCGTAAAAGCGAGCTATACGCTTTTACATCTAAACTGCTGAACCGATTTGGATAAAACTTGTAATGGGGTGAGTTGCCCGCGGTTCCACCCGCATAGGTTAGCGTATCAAAAAGTAGCCTATGTCCTTTTTTAGGATCCAAGCTTACCCAATACCAAGTTTCATCCAAAACGGTACAGTGGATTGGATACGTATATGCATAATAGACAGACAGACAGACAAGAGTTACTTTCGCGTTTATATTTTTTATTATAGTATATGTATATGGAAGTATGGATTAGTGAAACCAAAGTAAGGTGAATAAATATAAGACAATGACCGCAGTAGGTAATCAGAAAGATGCTTAAGAATTTATTTCACTTCACCTAAGTCTATAAACCAACGTAAACAAATTTATGTACTCAAAAACTTGACAACCAATTAACTTACCTTATACTTAACCCTTTAATCAAAAAGCCCTATGAACAGACTGAGCGGCGACACGGCATAAAAAACACCGTTTCTTTCATACACCACACAATTAATTACAACAATGGAATAGATTAGTGGGTGTAAAACGAGTTCACGAAGGCAGTAGGTTCTTAGAAATTGGCCTCACTTTCAATAGCTGGCGTCAATGTGTCTACCGGAATTCCCACAAGTAAGTAATGAAAGTTATGTTATAAAACTAGCTGAGCCCCGCGGTTTTTTCCGCGTTCTTCCTGTTCCGTATAGCCTATGGTGCTCAGGAATAATGTAGCTTGGTACTGGTGAAAGAATTTTCAAAATCATTTCAGTAGTTCTCGAGATTACTTCCTCAAAAAAAAAATTCAATCTTTACCTCTTTATAATATTTATTATTAAATATCGATATTAAAATAACGATATAGGAATTAAGTGTGTTTTGAGTAGTCAGCTTTTCTTTTACGATCATACGCCACTTATGTATTCATGTCTTTGGCATCACGTAGCGCGTCGCAAAGCTTGGTATTAACTAACACTTGGATCTAGTCGCACCATCTCAGCGGGCTACGACCGACTCAAACAACACAGAGTACAAAAACACAACACAAATATTACGATTTTACTTGTTCGTAGTGCCTACAGTTCACACTCGATATATGCGCTCTATAGTTTACTTACTTTTTTTCTGTAAGGTAACAACGGTAACTAATACAGTCATACGTTGTCAGTTTGATACAAAATATAGTGTATCATTTATTTATCGGCTACAAATGTCAAAAAAGGCGTCTAAAGCATTTGGCCTAGTTAGTTCCTAAAATTAAGGTCACTGTACGCTATTATCTCTATGTTTCATAAAAAAGCTTTGCGTCACAGGTTTCTTATTAATCTATAATTGATAATAATATATTCATACTTATGGCAAAGGTCATCAAAGTTAATCAAATTGAAAAAAAAACCGTTAAACATAGTGTTCTTGGAAATTGATTTTAGTTGATACCTAATTAATGTTTAGTATCAAATAAAGTTGGCATAACTTCTCACTAAAAAGGAATAGGTAATTTTTTTTTTATATCTATAAATATCAATTTTCAATGCTCGTTCCTTCTTGATACTTGTACCCAGCAGTGAAACATTATTATTACTAGCTGTCCCCCGCGACTTTGTTCGCGTGTTTTAGTTTCAACGGTTTTTCATTTTTGCAACATTTTTCATTTATGCTCTGCTCCTATTGGTCGTAGCGTGATGTTATATTATAGCCTATAGCCTTCCTCAATAAACGGAACTTCCTCAATTCGAACCAGTAGTTCCTGAGATTAGCGCGTTCAAACAAACAAACAAACAAACTCTTCACCTTTATAATATTAGTATAGATATATACCTACCTATCTAATTTTTTTTAGGTTTATGTTTAAATTAGATTTGTTTATTTTGTGATTTCTTTTGTATATGTATGTATAGTAATTAAGTTCATTAATTAAAATAAAACCCTTTGATTGAAAAAAAACTAGAAATAATTTGGACTTATTTTAATACTCCGAAGGTTTGATAATTGATTCAGCCACCTTAAACCAGTTAAACTGTTAAGATCACGTACATTTTATAGATAATTATACACTAATGATTAATTGACTTTTGATTCATGATTTTTTTCATATATTTTGGCTTCGTCATCGAAAGTGTTTTCAATGGGATGTAATGTTTTTTATAGTCAGTTTAGTTTATTACTTTATTTTTTGTTGTTCATATAGCGCGCTGGTGATGTATTTAGCAGGTAAGCAAAAGTATTTATTGTTTTTCTTTATTTGTCAATATTTAACCATTTAAAGGTCAAGCCATGCTACAGCAGAGTCGTACTGTTAATTTAAAAGTCGATAGGTATAGCAAATATATCGTTAACCCAACAACATAAACTTATAATGCAACTTATAAAGCTTATAATGTTTCTTCTAAGACAAAAAAGAAATAATTGAGACCGCGAATATTTTTACTTAAAAAAACATTTTGCATTACATTGTTAAGTTACGGATGATTTTTTTTTTTTTTTTATTGACACTTCGATACTCTTTGACTCAGCTGTAGTGTGAATTAACCCTAAAGATAATTCCTACCTACATGCAATTATTTGTGTGTTTTTTTTCTTTTTCTAAGTACTATATTAATTATTCTTTCTTATATCAAAAATTAAGCCACTAATGTTGATAAATTAACAAAAAAAAAATTGCGGTAATTTTTTAGACTGATTAAAATGAGTCTCAAACACGATATGAAGCTAATACGTTATCAAACTCAATCTTTTTAGGCATAAAAATAATTATACTTTTTAGGCATAAAAATAATTTAACTTAAGTAATTTAATCACTTGATCACAAATTTTTTAATTAGCTTTAAATTCACTTACGGCTTTTATCTAGCCACAAGCCACGAGCGTGTCCATTGCTTGTTAAATTCATATAAATAAAATAAATTTTGTAGAGAATTTACCTAAACAGCACCCTCTTTACAAAAGATAAAAGATAAAGGATTTAAAACATTAAAACGCAAAGCTACTAATGAGACATGTAAATATCTGGGAGACATTCCTAACTCTGCGTGACCTAAGCAATTACCTTTTATAATAACGCACAGCAATTTACAAAATGACATTCCGACCGATATGTCATTTGTGGACAAAATTACGGACGCAATTTGCCTCAGGCTAAGACCGGGACTAGTTTGTGCAGACTAATGATGAATGCAGTAGGACTTTGGTCTTAAGGCTACTGATATAAGCCGTCAGATATACTCGAGTTATTGAAGATATTTTGAAGTTTTGTAGATATATGTTTTGTTGATAAATGTTTGTTGATGGTATTATAAATGGGGACAACATCACATACATTGCTCCGAACCCAAAGAAATTAGCTGGAGCACTTGCAAACTCCCACATCCAAGACAATGTAAAAAAGTGGTTTTCTGACCAGTCCGGGGATCGATACCGGGACCTCAGAGCTAGCTACATCTTGAAAACCGTGTGTACGCCACTCGACCACGGAGGTCGTCAATGGTAGCAGGTATGGCTAGTCAGCTTAGAAAACAAAAGAGGATCAACTAGTCGGGCGTCTCCGATATCCTCGAATAAAGTTATTTAGTGTAAGTATTTAACAAAAGAAGATCGATGAACGTTTATAGCAATATCATTATATCTGACTACTAAAGAAATACCAATAGAAACTTCATTAAATCCTAAGTGTTAATATGGTAAAGTGATCAATGATCAAGTTATGCTAAATCAGTTTATCTTTTCTTTGAGTTCTAAATTCAAGTGTAGCAAATACAGTACCTACTCTCGGTATACGGAAGAAACATGGCATAGGTAGAGTCAATAATAATATCTGTGTGTATAGTTTAGTCTTGAATTAAATCTTCATGTTTATTTAAAGAATGCTAGTGAGATTTCAAAAAAATGTATGTAAGCAATTAATCATTACTAAATCACTCATGTGGAATGTAGATCACCGGGCTCGAGATCGTTTTGAAGTCTGTGTGTTTCAAACGAATGCCAAAAGTTCCATTAACAATAAAAGCCAGACAATATTCTTAAGAGAATTTAAATAGATCTACCTAGCTTCACAATATTACACATTAATATTGTCTGTGAGTGCTCTTTCCAATAATTTAAAGGCATCTATAAATATAGAGAGCGAGAGAGAGACAAAGCATTTAATACATAGTTCTGTTCCTTTCGGTCTGAGATAGATGTCGAGTTTTGGAATTAGAGCAAGAAGTATTTAACTGATAGTTCGAAACTATGCGTATTATTGAATTAAGTATATGAAAGCGATAAATATATTATAATATTAGTTGTATTTATAGAGTACCTAAATAACTGCATATATTATTATTATAGTTTGGTCATGAAACCACAGCACATCGCTAATATGCAGAACCTAAAATCAGTATTATTGCAAAATCACCTCTATTGACATACATAAGCGAGGTATAATTTGTGGAGCGGTCTTTTTGCTCAAAGGGGGTAATTTTGCATGTCATTATGTAGAATCCGTCGCTTTCGCATTGGCGGACGGAGGAGGGCGGCGCGGGCGCAGCAATGGCGGCGAAGATAATTTACACTTTGATGATATTTATTTAAATTGCTATCTCTCGCATGTTACCAGTTAGGTGAGGCAGCAGCTGTGTTGTTGTAATGAACAGTTGTGTAAAGCGTAATTAACAACACTTGCTTATTTACGAATGCGGAGTAGGTACATCGTTTGACAGTATTTTGAAATTTACCTAAAACTATTTAAAATCAAAAAAAGGTAAAAATTCAAACAAGATAATTTCTGGTGTAGGTATGAATTAATTATCACATTACAAGTGTTAATCAAGTTCAGTTCTTTCTTCTAAAAAAACGAATATTAAAAATAAATATTGTTAAAAACTTTGATCTAATCTAGGTATATTAAAACTACAATAGCCTGCACTATACACACCCTCTCGCAAATGCAGTACACTTTACACTGACCACTCTAAAATTACACACAAACCTACAACACCTTAATTAATATTAAACTGTCAGTACTGTCCGAAAATAATAATTTGCATTTTGAAAAGTTATTAAAATTAATATAGAAATTATAAAAAAAAATACCATGTTTACATCGCCTCCAAGGGTTCCATCATCGAGGTACCAAACAAAATTTAGAATTTAGCTGCCGAATAATTGGGTGAGTGTCAAATATCAAACTAATAATATTTTAAGTTATAACTAAAAAAGCTGTTTTTTTATGAAATCGGTTATGTATTTCTTCCAATAACAGCACTTATTTACATCACCCCTGAGAGAAAGGGGCTTCTCTTTTAGAACAGGCTGATCCATAGCATATTTAAGAAGGCAGTAACTCAACGTTATTTCACTTACCACCTAGGGGTATAAAAAAATATCCTACGACCCTACCAAACCTACCAAATATACACATAAAAAATTCATAAAAATCGGTGAAGCCGTTTCGGAGGAGTTGGTAACAAACAATGTTACACTTGTTTTTTTTTTTATATAATAAGAAGATTTAGATTAAAATATAAATTAAGCAAAAAAAAAAATATTTAATAGCTAGACTTTGTTGCTTTGAAGAACAAGAATACCTAGGTTGACAAGGAATTTTGCCCGTTCTTTTTGGCTAATACATATTTCTTTGTAAAAAAAGTTAATGATCTTATCTCTGGTTACATTATTGGACATTGGCTTTAGTAATCGCAGACAAAGCTGTTACTCTTATATTTGAAACTGACATCTAGTGGGTAGTAGCGACATCTTTCGCCGTCTAGTAAGTAAAAAATATATATGATACTCCTCCATATCAAATTTTGATAGTTAAACTATTCAAAAAATACTAACCTAACCTTTGAATATCTGTTTATTAACAATACTTTATTAAATTTATCCGAATGCCACCTGTGTGATTTACACATTGCCTAAAGCCAGTTACCTTCTTACCCAAGGATATTAGTTTTACCGATTTACACTAGATGGCAGGCTTTTCAGTTAGTGCGACTATTTTCATATAGAGTAGTAGATGGCGTTTATTTTGTAACTAACTTAAGGCATTTGCTTTTTAATTTATAAGTGCCAGTTTATTCTTTTTTAGTATCTAGCTACTTTTTAAACTAGCGAGTTACCTTTTACCTAGGTCATATTTATTATATAGATATCTATTTTCTTAAAACATAGCATTAATCTTTATAGTTTTGTTATTTAGGTGGTCTCTATAAAATATTTTATATATAAGAAAAACTAATCTAAAAGTAACATTCTTGCTAAAATGTCTTGCAAATAAAATACACGCAAGCCCAATAGCCGCCAATAGCGTAGTCCTGGGGCGTTTCCATTTCTCACTGCGGAGTGCGGATATAACACAAACAGTTGATAACAAGGCTGTTCTCCCAAAAGACTAACAAGTATTGTATTGAAAGACAAAACAATGAAACTTTTATCCCAGCGGTCGACTTCGCGAAATTGATTATATTTTATTTCACCTCCAGAATACAACTTTTTCTAGATCTATCAGCTATTCTAGACTATTGTACAAGATTTTGTTTAGGTAGGTACCTATATCCTATATCTACTATTTATTGTAAATCTGTCCATGAATTATTTACGCACTTTATTGTAAAAAGTAGGCGGGTTCTTTTAATTAATATAATTTTGCAAAATACTTGGAACGACAAAAATTTTTAAGTAAATACTTGACTTTTCGAGTTGACGAGGACTTGGACCTTGACTAATTTTTACTACTACCTACAAGTTAAAACAATTTCCTCCTTCCTTCCTACCTCTCCAAAAGTTGTGCATCAGGTATAGAGTCAGTTTACAAAATTTAAGCTCCAAGTTAGTTAAATAAATAATGGATTACCAATTTTAGTGTCAATTATCAGACTCAAAAAATGAAACTAACAAAACGTGTTAACGCAGTACGAGGGTAAATCTTATTACGTCACTCGAAAATATTAAGATACATCGCTTCAGTGGTCTGGTTATTATTTTTAGTGTCGAATAATTGAGTTAAAAAATTGGATATCAATTATTTAATTTACTCATTTTGAGCTGAAATCTTGTAAACTGACTCTACTCTTTAGCACTTTTGGATTTTTAGGACCTTTCGGTAACATTCTGTGTAGATATTAAAAAACGACGAAGCGCTTCGAGAAAAGGTAGGTAGTGCCCGTGCGCTTCGCTTGGCTCGTCTTGTCAGATTATATAAAATATATCATTTGTGACCCACGAGAGACAAGAGAATTGAATTAGTAATTAACTAAGGGGAGTTTATGACCAACTGGGTTAAACAGGGCTGAAAATGATAATTGAACAAATTCAAACGGATAAAGTACCTTCAGTTTTTAATATAATAGATCCCGAACCATTACTCAACAAAATTGGAAGACGATGGAGTGATCGTGTGCAAATTTAATTTGGCCTCTGGGGTCACCATTCCCGGCCAATGAATGCTTAATGCGTCGTGATTGAGACCAGCCGTGGGACAGTTTATAAAAAAAAAATCAAATCTTTATTAATAGCTTTTTATTGGATTTTTTATGGCTTTGCTTTTTGAATTCCGAAAGATATAATAAAAAAAATACGATTGTCAAAAACCCAAAAATTGTTATACCTACAATGTTATGAAATTAATTAAATTATTTTATTAAGAAATTATACAAATACAAGTTCAGTTCGACTCGCGACACGACCGCCGCCGCGTAAGGTCATGATTAGGGACTCCTATTGAGTAGTAGAGTTTGGTCTTAAATAATTATGAATACAAGTTCAATCAGCTGAGTAAAATTTTCAAAAAACAAAAATAGTACTATATAGGTTAGCTAAAAAGTCGTAACACTGTTGCATTAATTGTGGAATAAAAATACTATACCTATATATATATATATAGTCCGAGAACTGACGGGCCAGCGCAGCTTAATTATTTATTTATGCTTCGTATACATTCCCTTAATTGGCATCAATCGCAGCTGAAGAACGTTCAGCATGTTGTTCTTTATTGCCATTTGTTTTCTCTCTTGTGTACTTAGCAATTCAATTTATGAGCACTGTATACTCGAGTTCATCAATAACACTGTTAAGGATTCAAAATGTTGTGAGCGTTGGAAAGCTTAATCAATTCTATAGAACCTATATATCAAAAATATGTCCTTATGTGAACGGTTTAATAATATATATGCTGCGCAATAATATGTGATCACCCTTTTCAAAAATAGATCTAAACTGTATTGGATTTAAAAATATCTGAGCAGGCTAAGCTTCTTAATTATCTCTACATGCATGGAAAAGCCAATTGTTTGATCGAATAAATAAGATCTAATTTACATTGTAACAGAAATGATAATAGGTTGCATTGTTTTCCTCGCGTTTGCTTTTTTAGGTTTTTAAAATGAGTGTCTTTAAATAGCGTATCATTTCGTACAACTTGGCCATTTAAAAATTGTTAATATGTTTTTGAAGCCTGAAAGGGCCAATATATTCATGAAATCGACTGTACACGTCTCTCCTGTATCGTAAGTAATATACCGTATTGAAATAATATTAATGTTTTTGATAAGCGAAGAAAATATGACGACACACAAACGTTTGGTTCTTATTCAGCTCCATTGTGATGTTATTTCAAAAAGACTTACCTGTAGCCTACTTAGAAGTAACAATAAAATTAAAAAACTTCCAAAATTGCCAATAATTGGATATCAATTATTTAATATACTCATTCGTTGAAGGTTTGTATTAAAACAGTTATCAATGACGTTATCAGTAAAGAAAACACTTTTAATTTTTTATCAAAAATAATAATACTTGCCCAAAAATTACACAATCACATCCATAAAATAAAACAAACTGCTCTTAATCGCTTTAAATATAAAACTAAGTGAAACCACAATAATCACTCCATCCTTTGTTGAGAGGAAAGCCAAAGGTTACACTAGTTCTGCAAAAGTACGGCAAGCTAATACAGCCTAGCCTGTTTTGACGGTAAGCCCGTGAGCCACACCTAAAGCCTTTTGTGAGGTACTATCTGGTAGCACTGAGCAGTGCATTCAAAGATACGGATTACTTTTAGGAACGTGAACGTGAAGTATTTTAGACAAGCATCTATCTACCTATGTTTTAATTTACTTACAAACTTTTGATATTCGAAAAAGTAATTAAATACAAATATTCGCTCCGCATGCATTAATGCGTAACAAATAATTAAAATAATAAGACGAAAAAAGTAAGTAAATTTAATTAAGTTGGTCTTTGAGATCGAAGAAACATTAGCTGAAAAACTCAATTTAACTGAATAAAAACTATCGTGAGACAATAACTAATATATATATCTATATATAAACCTATATATAGGTAATATTATAAAACAAAGTACCACGCCGCGTCCGGCTGTCTAAACGCGATAAACTTAAAAACTATCAAACGAATTTCATATGGTTTTCAGCAATGGATAGAGTGATTAAAGAGGAAGGTTTTTGTTTATAATTCATTAATGTCTTGTATACCCGTTAGAAGCCGAGACGGGTCGCTTGTTAAACATGTAAACGGCTTTACTCGCGCAATTTTATCGGAGGTGTCCGAGAACCTTAATCATGAGCTCATGACGCGGCGGTGGCCAAGTTATATGAAGGTATCTTGTATATAATATAATTGGGTGTAGGTAAGTATTCTAATTAATTGTTTAAACGATACAGCATTTCTAACTCTTAAGTCAAAATACCCACAAAAAAGGGTTGCAGGACGAATCATAAAAACAAAGTAACTCTTAATTTCTGAAATATAGCTTTATTTATGTTATAGGCGCTTTAATTAACTAACTTTAATTAATCAGTTCAGGGAAGTCCGAATTTCGAAGCTACAGAGCGAGAGAATCAGTATTTACTTATCTTCAGGTACTGTTATAAAATTAGAAGCTTGTTAATATTTCACTCTGTATTTTGGTAGATAGTTAAATGAACTCAAAGTAAAAAAATAAGTGTGTTAACCCCAGAAAAAGGTTGCAAAGTATTAAAATTGCTAGTAATCTGATAGTATACTGGTCTAGTGCTGTTAGTTAACCAATTATAATCTCGAAGCCTAGTTTAGTCAAGGACGCCAATTTAAGAATTTGATTTGAGGTTTATCTTAGCCCTAGAATTTATTCTGACTATGCTGCGATATTAATTAATTAAATGGAGTTGGGCAAGGCGGGTAGCTAGACTTGATGAAGGAAGGTGGAGCCGAGCGGTAACTGAATGGTGGCCAAGACTTGAAAGACAGAAGATCCTGGAAGACCGAGGTTAAAATTGGCAGATGACTTAAAAATGATAAAAAGATTACAACTGGCAAGAGACAGGAGAATGGCACGAACAAAGTGAGGCCTATCCTAGCAGTGGGTTATACAGGTCTGAAGATGATGATGACGATAATAATGCTGCTATTATTACACATTATCTACACAAGGATATACTAAGTATAATTTCTATTGTTGTAATTGCATGCATGTCATGTTATAAATAATATTTCATAGCAAATTGTCCACTAATGATGTTCCACATTCATTAATATTATTGTTGAATACAATTCCTACTCAAATAATGTACAGCAAATAGTTCGGTTGTATTGTTAACATCTGTCGGTTAAACTGAATGTAACAATCTGCAATATCGAAGTATAATAATCGTGAATATATACTTTTACTTTTTACAGGTTAGGTTTGTAATAATAATAGTATCTAACAAGATCCGATTGTATATTGTGTTTCAATATTGATGGAAGTCGAAATTTATACATTTAATTGTGTATTATTTTGAATACTTTTTATACATACTATGTACCTAACATTTCTTTCAACGCGTCGGGAAAGACCGCCAATTGTTGCAGACCGTCAAAAAAAGTAAAGTTGCATATCTGGGCCACGTCTTGCGACACGACCGGTATCAACTCCTTCAGTTGATAATGATGGGCAAAATCCAAAGAAAAGACGCGCTGGACGGAGAAAGAAGTCTTGGCTATGCAACATCCGCGAATGGACAGAAATCGCCAGCGTAGAAGAACTTTTTCGCTTGGCGCAGGACGACAGGAAGAAGTTTGCTGAGCTGTCGGCCAACCTCCAGTAGTGGAGAGGCACTTTAAGAAGAAGAACATTTCTTTTTCTGTAAAATTATAATTAAAGTTGGTGATGAAAAATGTATTAAAGTTTAATTTTCTAATCTACATACATCCACTTACAATTGTCCAATTTTATTTTTGTGCCATGAACTGTTTTCAGATTTATAACATTAAAATAAATTTAGTGTTTTATTATCCATACTAAAATTAATTATAAACATTTATTTATTTATTTTATTTAGGAATCTTACAGCCTTTTTACAATTGGGTGTACAAATAATAAGAAAAACGCCAATAACAAGCTTCCACAGATATAAAACATACTTAAACATACTAATATTATATATGCAAAAGTAACTCTGTCTGTTTGTTACGCTTTCACGGCTAAACCGCTGAACAGAATTTATTGAAACTCGGTATGGGGTAAGTTTAGTTTTTAAGAAAGGATATATGCTAATTTTTGCCGCGACAGATACCCATGCGGGTGGAGCCACAGGCAACAGCTAGTCGTCCATAATACGAAAATTTCAGTTTTTTTTTTGCGTATAATTTTGTGTTTTATGTTTGATCCACAGAATTCACGGTTCGTTTAAGTACGTCATATTAGATTTGCGCCACGTATAGCCTTATGAATTATTCAGAAGTTACATTCAACCTTTTCTTTGTCGAGTAATATAATAAAATAGTGGTTTCAAAGTCACACGTGACTGCATCTTTTATGCGAAGACGCCACGCGAGCGAATTTTCGAATCAAGAATAAAATTCACTTCGATTTTTTTTATTTAATTTTTCGTAAACCTTTACCCTTAAAAGGTTTTACGTGAACGAAATACATAAGTATCGAACAATGAAAACTCATTTTAGTGACTTGTCTTTAAAAATGGTTTAGTAATAGTAAGTAATACCACTCAAAAATACCGTTTATTTTAGCAGTAAGTGACTGAATTTTACTGTCTTGAATTTTTTCTCTAAGTCTTGTTTCTGTAACATTTACAATGTTTACAAAGCTTTCCACAAATAACTGACTTTCCAAACATTGTGGATCGCGTTACATAAACTCCTGAACTCGAGTAACACTGGAGAAGTTTTCTTTTCAGCCAACTTTTAGCATCACAAAAGGTATCCGTTCTAGGAAATGTACGCTCCACTGCAGACGTTACAAGAAAAATGTATGGTGTCGAAAATGTAAGCATAAAATTTTTGCCATGATAACCTAGGCAACCTAAGGTTAGATTCTTATAATTATCATACAATTCTAAATATGTCAATGTTTCAGTCTTATTTTGTCTTTGTTCGTATACCACATTTTATTTAAATTTTTATATAATACCTTTTTTTGAATTTTTTTAAGCTTTCGAATATTTATTTATACTATTAATTGGTATAAATATTAAAAAAAAATACGTAAAAGAAATAAGCTTCATAGATTTTATAACTCTTCATCACAACTCTTCTCTCTTTCTATCTTAGATTATTGTTTTTGTTAAACTACAGAAACAAAGTTACAGTTTTGAAATTACGCTAATCTATAGAGGAATAATTTAATCAGATTTAGCAAGGCAATATACAGTAATGTCTATGTCTTAGAGCTGTATTTCCCATCTTTTACTGTAGAAGAATTGATGAGTCACGCCTGATCAGATTTTGCGAATCTACGGTGACTATCATTTTTAAAGCTAAGTTGACAACCACCTCTTGTATAATGTTTTAATCTATATCTATATACTTATATATAAAATGCTTTGTCTTGAATGACTCACGGATCAACGCAAGCCTTTTTTTTTTTTTTTGTTTGGGCGGGGGAATCCTCATAGACACCCGCTCACTCGGGGGAGCGAACGGGTAGTGTCAGACTCTTACTGACTAAACCTGAACCGCCGTGCTACGTCATCCGCGTGTTGTGTTGGTGCGTGGCAATGCATTGCAATTCATCACGCACCAACCGCGGGTCCGCCGGCCAATAGGGGCCAGCGGATCACTATCGTGATGGTTTGGAGACCGACGTGTAAAGAGCGTCGGCCTCTCCGCCTCATACTGGAGCCACACCCGTAGCACGGAATGCGGCCCCCCGTCGTGGGTCCTATAGTCGGACGACAGACACCCCCGTGTCCATCGCCCAGGACCCTAGTTAGGGCGGGAGGGCGCGCTCATACGCGGCCCTGCGCCGCCCCACTCGACGTCGGCGTATTTGGGGCGCGTCGGGGTCGTCCTCCCGAGCGCGCTCCGCCGCCTCCTTCTGGGACATGACGGTCTCGCAGAAGGAGGACAGCGCATTCCACGCTGTGCGACTGCTGAGCGCAGCAGCGACAACAGCCGACAGCGCGGAGATGTCTACGCCTCCCAGCGCCGCCTGGAGAACGGCGCGAGGCGCGGCAAACGCAGGACATGCGGCCATAGTGAGATCAACGCAAGCCTAAACCGCTGATCGTATAGACCTAAACTTCGAGGGTGTGTTCTTTCTATGACGTAGGTACCTGATAAGTTCAAAAGAAATTCCGAATTTTTTTCCTTAAGGGGGTGAAAAACGGGGGCAAAGTTTGTATGGGATAACTTGATTCCTTGGTCTAATCTACTTAAAATTTTGCATAAACATTCTCCAACAGAATTGATGAAACACGTTTTTCGTATCTTATTGAAACTCATCGCCTAACGGGTTTAAAAAGGGGTAGAAAGTTATTTCGGGGGTGATTTGCATGGAAGTTGATATCAATACTCCTCAGTGCTTTTCATTTTAATAACATTTTATTTTGAAACATGTTTAGAAACTTAATTCCATTTTATTAAAAAAAACCTGTGTATAAAACCTTGGTGCAATGCAATACTTTTTTAAATTGGAAGGTTAACATCCATTTTCAACTTCTACGCGGACGAAGTCGCGTGCGAAAGCTAGTATACATATATAATATTAACTACAAAATCCATTTAATAAATTATTTCTCTAATTCTGTAAATAAATGTAGTCTAGATTGATGTTTTATTTTTATTTCCATTGGGAGTCTAGTTTCTTGAAAATCGAATTTCGTTTTATTGATTACATTTTAGATGTAGTAGCGTCTAACATCAAATATTTTAAGCATATAATTCATCACGATACATATTATTTAATAAAATACTTCTTTATATTTAACTACCTAAACTATATTTAGTTTTAATGGTTTTATTATATTTTAAAAACATGGTTGTTTATTTATCAAAAGTTAAGTCTATTATGATTGAGATAATAAACTATTAGTGTGTTTATTTATTCACTTTTTCGCCCTACAATATCTGAAGTTTTGGCTAACTATAATACTGAATCCAAATGACTTGGGTTCCGTACAGTAAAAACCCAATGTGATTTAGTTTGGCAAACATTAGTTCACTTGATGTGCAGTGTCTAAACGCTCTGCTAACATATTGTGGACACTCGGACACTGGATATGACAAGCTTGTGGAGTGTTTAATGGACTGAAGTTATATTTCAACGTTAAATCCAGATCCAATTTGTCGGAATAGGTGTTTAGGTACTCGTGTATAACAAAGTTATATATCAGGCTCTGAGAATAAGATTAATTAATTATCAATTATCGCCAACTGTTGCACAGTTTGGCGATATTTTTTGTTTGTAATTTTTTTATGTCATTTTGAATAAATAAATAAATAATTATATTTACTTAAGTACACACTAAAATAGTATTGACACCACATAATAGAACAGATGTACAAGGAAGGTGCTGCTTATTTCTTAATCTCTGCTAGCAGACCTGCGTAAAACTATGTGTATTATATAATTAAAAAACAAATGAAAAAAGAATGGCATACCAATACAAGAGTTTTACGATAACAGAGTCGAGAATCGAGTATATTTTATTTGTTTTTAATACCAATCGTTTTTATAACCGACTAGCTGTCCCCCGCGACTTTGTTTGCGTGTTTTAGTTTCAACGGTTTTTCATTTTTGCAACATTTTTCATTTATGCTCCGCTCCTATTGGTCGTAGCGTGATGTTATATAGCCTATAGCCTTCCTCAATAAACGGACTATCGAATACAAAAAGAATTTTTCAATTCGAACCAGTAGTTCCTGAGATAAGCGCGTTCAAACAAACAAACAAACAAACTCTTCAGCTTTATAATATTAGTATAGATATAGAGGTCATAGTTTTCGTTTGGACAACGATAACAGAAACACCTTGTATAGTATATTTCTCGTCGTAAATCAAGAAGCCTTGAGGAACTAAATATAAAATGACCCCAGTATACTTTGATCAATAACTAAAACTAAATAGTGTATATTATTATATTCGTAACTCAGAAGTAAAAATCAAAAAGATTTCGGTATTTGATTTGAAAGCACCTTGAAAGTGAATTGAATAAGGTCATTTGTCTTTTAAAACAAATAGATTCGAATAAATTAAAAAAAGGAGTGTGATCTTTTATATCTTGTCAGCATTTACGAGGACCAGAAAACGCTTGAAAATACAAAGAAATAGTAGGAACTACAACCAATAATATAGTCTGCGTGTTTTTTCTTTTTTATATGTTCTCATTTGTTCTGATTATCCATAATCATGCTATTGTTATAAATGCGTAAGTAAATACCTCTGTCTACCTTTCTGTTTGTCTGGTATGCTTTTACGGCTAAACCGCTGAACCGATTTGGATGAAACTTGATATGGGGCAAGTTTGGATCCAAAGAAAGGACCTAGGCTTCTTTTTTATAAACACTAATGACCTTGACGGTGTTAAGCAAGCAAGTAAATTAGCTAAGCAGTTACTTAGATTCTTTAATTTGGCAGATTCAATAAGGCCATAAATGGAAAAACTAAGAGAATCTGTTCTATAAAAAATTTGAAATTGTTGGTTCACTAATTACGAATTTAACAAAACCGAATCTTTAAAATCAACTTCATAAACGCTTGTACCAAATAACAATAAACAACTATGTTGCCTCAAATTGTCGCGTTGCTAAGTTTCTTTCATTTTAAACTAGGTATGTATTAACTAAAGTTTCAAAGTCGCATTCTACAATTTTATGGTTTTGTTTGTGCGTTTAGATTTATTTTTCTTTTGGGTACTTTTAAAATTAAACAACCTGAGATTGCGACGGAATTTGAAACCATTTGTTTGGAGCTATCTTACTTAGTTGTTTACTTTAGAGAACAAATAATTCTCTTTCTGTCGTTTATTACACACTCTTTTGCTCTATTTTTGTTTGATATTTCTTTTCTTATTTAATTCCTAGCTGTTGTCGCATGTCGCGGATCTGCTTTCTTGAGATTCAAGCTACCCCATTCGAAGTTCTTTCAAAAACGGTTCAGCAGTTTAGCCGTGAAATCGTAACTGACAGACAGACAGTTACGTTCTTATTATTAGTATGGATGTAATTTAAAAAAGAACTTTACATAAGAATTATCATTAGGTACATATCTATTTGTTTGTCTTATCTAATAAACTTTTGATTGTTCTAGTTGTTATTAAAATTTTCTTAATTTATAATACAATTTTTGAAGATATTTCTTATCATTTCTTGAAAGTAATTAGAAAGACGATATATCATAATTCTACTTTATTTTAAACTTTAACTAAAGTGTAACTCATATTATTCTACGTCGGTTCAAAATTAAACGCTATAACAAATTCCAGTGAGTTGGATCGATATCTGACAACAGACGGTCGGAGCCGTTTTAAAGGAGAATTTTGTAAGTAAGCCTTACAAATTACGTCGGCTGGAAAGCGCCAAATCTATCCATCTACATCTATCCATAACTAGCTGTCCCCCGCGACTTTTTTCGCGTGTTTTAGTTTCAACGGTTTTTAATTTTTGCAACATTTTTCATTTATTCTCCGCTCCTATTAGCTGTAGCGTGATGTTATATAGCCTATAGCCTTCCTCAATAAACGGACTATCCAATACAAAAATAATTTTTCAATTCGAACCAGTTGTTCCTGAGATTACCGCGTTCAAACAAACAAACAAACAAACTCTTCAGCTTTATAATATTAGTATAGATATAAAACAAGTCCCCCGCCGCGACTGTCTGTCTGAACGCGAGAAACTCAAAAACTACGGAACGGATTTTCATATTGTTTTCACCAATAGATAAAGTGATGTAAGAGGAAGGTTTGTGTGTATTATAATGATTTGTCTACATGTGAGAAGTCGGGGCGGATCGCTAGTAGTTTACTTATTTCAAAATTTAAAGATTTGTAATGTTTAAATCTTAACCGTGTGAACCCCGGGCTTTTTGTTCTCTTTATACATAACTAGCTGTCCGGGACTTTGTCCGCGTATTTTAGTTTAAACGGTTTTTCATTTTTGCATCTTTTTTCATTTATGCTCCGCTCCTTTTGGTCGCAGCGTAATGTTATATAGCTTATAGCCTTCCTCAATAAATGGGCTATTCAACTCTGCTTTTTTTTAATCGGAGCAATAGTTCCTGAGAATAGAGCGTTTAAACAAACAAACAAACAAACTCTTCAGCTTTATATAGTTAGCCAGTTATGTATAAAGAACAGAAAATGACAGATTTCAGACGTTTTATTTTTGTTTGTCCTCCTGAGGTTTGTCATAATTAAAACAAAACAATAAAGACAAGATGATTGTTATAGATTTCCTTTCACACCTCAAATTATAGGATTATGAAGTAACAGTATACCGGCGAAATTAATAATTGCAGTAAACTGCTAAGACTTGTCAGTTTCAGGCAACGATTACCGAGGGGTTACTTGTGAAGTTATTTGTGCCTAGACTCCTAACAGCTTGGCAGATGACGTTTATTCAATTAGGTTACCAGGATTTGTAATAATTTAATGCAGTAACTATTCAGCAGTATTTGATTAAATAGTTGACAACTTTTTTAGCAGTGTTGTTTTTAATAATAAAGACTATTTGGTTGGTAAATATATAGCAGAGAGCTTACCACGGTATCTATTCACATTTTTATCCAATTTCAATTTTTTTTAAATGGTTACTAGCAATGTACGTGGAATTTACATTACTAGCAATCTTGTTAACCCCTCCCACTAAGCTAAATATGCTTGTATCTAGAGTGGGTTCACGTCCATAGTGCAATGGGTGGGGAGGATCGAACCAGCTACCTCTCGATCACAAGGCCGTCACCCTAACCATTAGGCTATTACCTTTACACTCAAAACAAATGCACACAAATACAGCTATCCACAATCATGAGAAACGCATTACCCTCGTTACAGTTTGAGAAAACAAAACACATCTATAACATTCACCGCGTTTTAACCTTAAAACATCAATGAATATTATTTGAGAAAGATACATGTATGGAACTGGCGTATTGTATGTTTGTACCATAAAAGATATATCTAGGTACATAAAAGATTTCGAGTGTCATCCGCGTCATATGGCAAACGGCAACGATTCATAAAATGTATGGCCGTGTGAAATATTTTAGCTTTTTTCAATTCAGTTTTTTGACATTCAAGTTTAGACGTGTACCATAATTTTTTTTTTAGAAAGATATTTACGCATCCTGAGTGCAGGCTTTGACTGCATCACCGGACTTTTAGCGAGAACCTTAACGGCCTCCAGCAAGAGTCAACGTGTACCATCGTGTAATATGTTACGTATGTCGTGTTTAGCTAGCAGGTTGCACAAGGTTTCATAATCGAACCCATTACAGGAAAGTGCTCATGTGACTTTTTCAAAGTTATATGTACCTACTTTCTTAATTATTATAAGACACTACTAAAAAGGACAAAATGGCCAAATAATTTCAAGTAAAAATTTTCTATGTACCTATATTTTGGGGATCAGTAATATTCTACATAAGTACGTACTTATTTTTAAATACACTCATAGAAGACAAGAATCTAACTAAACCTACTAAGGTAGTTGGCTAATGTACTTTCCATTAGGAGTAGAAGGAATGTACATTTATAAATACACCCATAGAACACGTGAATAAAACAAAAAAAAATAAAAACTTAAAAGGACAACTACTGCCAATTATAGTCCTAGTATTATTTTTAGTCAAACTTGAAATATTTGACCCTTGCCCACCAGTGTGATTATAAAGCTAATGTTAAGCCCGAATTCAAACATAAACTTAATTCTATTGTAGTTGTAACAAACAGGTTTGACAACCAGTTAGAACTGAGCGGATCGATTAAGCCGATCAGCTAATGGTTAAGTTGTGTTTGTTGCAGAATGTTCGAGAACTAAGTCCGGTGACTACCTTCTGATATTCTACAACTATTTACGGCATTCTGTCTAGTAACAATTGATAAACATTAGCTTGATACCGAGTTTATTTTGTTGTGTTCGTGGCAGATATTTTCATTAACACACTTCTTGACAAAATCAATCACGTGAAGCTACGAATAGTTCTGTTGATTGATGATTAATAAAAATAACGCATAAATTTTAGATAAGTTGACATAATGCCCTACGGTATTCGTATTCTGAATTTAAACTTCAATGTTCTTAAAAATACTCAAAACAATTGAAGAATTAATGCTGGCTGTTTATGTTGTTCATAAAACCGCCATTGTACACAATTAAATTTGGAACACGTAAGTAAAATAAATTAAACTCTCAAATTGTAAACACAATAAGTATTATTTACTCCTTAGGGAGGGTGGAGGAGTTTATTCTGCAAAATTTTGGAGTTTTAAAGGAGACATTCTAAGTTGAATGCGTTACATAACTTTAGCAATTTTATCGGGAATTGCTACTTTTCTTGTTTGCAACTTCGTGCTACTTTTAGTAAGATATTGTGAAATTACGAGCGAATTATAATGATTTATGGTTTGCAAACGTACCTATACGGTAACGTAAATATTAAAAAGTAGGGATGCTAAACATAATTTAAGTACTAATGTTATCCTTCTGAAATATTATTGCTAAAGAAGCCAAATAAGATTGCAGGAGTGGCATGAGCGTAGGAAAGCCTATGTCCAGCCATCCAGCCTTGAATAATCCATTCAAGAATCTGGTTGTGGATCACTGAAGAAGAAGTCACATTTACATATACTATGTTGTATAATCTATACTAATATTATAAAGAGGAAATATTTGATTGTTTGTTTGTTTGCATTGAATAGGCTCTGAAACTACTGAACCGATTTGAAAAATTCTTTCACTGTTGGGAAGCTACACTATTCCCGTGTGACATAGGCTATATAATTTATGTTTAATTTTAAAGTTTTTGTTAAATACCCGTGCAAAACCGAGGCGACCTGCTAATAATAAATATATTATGTTGTGTATTTTATTTCTTCCCTCGCTTAAAGCACTACAGTCTTACAGTCTTTCGTTCTAGATACACCGTATAACAGTCGTTGGATATTCGTAGTCCCCCGACACATAGTCTGCCTTTTACCGGGTTTTAAATATCTTATGTGTTTGAAACTTTGCTCCTCTTTGTGCAAGAAGGTTTATGCAGAATTGTAGTGTCTTTTGGCCCTGTTCGTGCAGTAAGGTAGCTACAATAAGAGAAGCAAGTTCAAGGGATACATTTTCAAAGAGATAATTTAAATTACATAAATAGTTTAGTCTTGTCTTGTCTCCATGCCGTGTTCACCAGAGACGTTGACACAATTCTTGCTTTTCCTATATTACTTTTTTTTACTGTAACCCGATAGATTAAAATCTTACTAATGTAGAAATCTTTCTAGCTAGCCATCCGTTGGGTTAGTCACAGTTGTCAGAATTTTTTGTTACAAATAATAAAGCAAGAATATCTAAACAGGTTAACAGTGTGTGCACCACATGTGGTACATGTTGTGATTCTTTTGAGACGTACGTGCCCCACATATGACTCACGGCTCCATACAAATTACACGTGTAAATTGAAACAATCTCAATGTACACGTGTAATTTCTGAATTTCAAAATTAGTGGGTTACAAACCGGGTAACACGAAACGGGTGTTTCTTTCCCGTTTAGTAATCACATTGTTAGCATTTTAATTAAAGAAACCCAGAAATAATATGGAGACGATGAAGAAATATGCATAAAATAATAAGATCCCTGTTTATGTAATTAGTTATAGACTTCGTTGTACAATGATAATATGGAATATTAAAGATGACATCACCAATTTTAAGATTAGATTTCCAAAGGAGGATCATGAATAAATTTCTAGAAGTTCCGAGGTCTTCATAAATCACGTTAAAAACTTTTACGGCCATTTGGGAAATCCCAAAATTTTATATCCTTAAATTTAATGGTATGGTATTGTACTGAGCTATTGATATGATTTGTGTTTGTTGTTTTAGACATTACAAAACCTTGTTTCAAATTATTTCTGCCTATTTCTTGGTTAACTTAAACTATTGTGTGCATAAACTTTGTTTAGAACATTTTTCTTTCAAAAATATTAGATCAATTTTAGTAACCATAATGATTTAACAAGACAGCGTCTGTAAAGCTTTAAATACGATCTCCCGAGTATTAAAAACTAACTTCACTTCTTCCTATAAAAGGAATAAAATAATGCTCCCATTATCAAATACTTTTGAATTCTATTCACATTTATAATGTTATTATAACTTCAAATGCAACGACACCATATAATAACAAACAAAATAAAAAAATATGTATTCCTGAACAAATGCTCAGCGTTGAGGAGCTGTACCATGACAAAGCGCTGAGATAAGAACGGAGCGGGGGCACGACGTATACAAATGCAAGTTGTTAGCTCTACCCCACGGCGAACCCCTACAAGCCCCTACTAGCAAACTATTTGCATAAGCCGAACATTTGAAGGGAATTCATAAAGTCGAACGAACATCGGATGTAACATATTGGATAGGTAGAGTGTTTGATGTTATTGATTTTAGGTATGGAATGGTTTGATATAGTTGTATGAAAGTTTCAGTTTGTAGTTTAGGATGCAATTAAAGAACCTACTGGAGTCGCAATACCTAGTTGATCTGAAACACTCTGTGTAGATAACCTTACTGACTATCCTTGTTGACTGGCCAATATTTTTGTTTATGAGAAAAATGAGGTCATGCCTATACGAAGAACTAGGTGCTAACTATGCCTATACAGACACTGAAGTGCTAGTAAAATAAATTAAATAAATTTTGAGTTTATAATATTGAGGTTTTATATAATTTTTTGTAACGTTGTCAATTTTTTAGGGTATTTTTTTTTATTAATATTGTGCTTTCCCTTTTGTTAATATTTACTTTTAAAGTTATAATTAGACTTGTGTAACTGGCCGTTAGAAATGGTAGGGGTTCTGTTTGCATAACAATGGCTGTTGTCAAACAAACGACGATAAGCATCTCTTAAATGTTCGTCTTCCAATTTCCAATTTACTTCATTGATGACACAATTAATTTATGGTATTATTAATTTTAATTCATAAGCATTTTAATCTGTTTTTAATGTTATATAAAGTAATCATAATATAATTAAAAATGATGTTTTTCTTATTCTAATACAGATTTTTTTATATAATATATTGTCTATTTATCTATTCATAAACATTTCACATTAGGTACTTACCTACAGCTGATTATCTACCTATAGAATATGATTAACTCCATATCTTACTAAATTATAAATATATATTTTTTTAATATAAAAAATCTCGAGACTTTTCCGTTAAGGGTGCAACCCTTTTTGTTTTCCGATCCTGGCCGATATACTTAACAACATCCATTTATCCTTGTATCGAAACCATTCTACTGTTTTGAATTGGACTGTTTTCCTGCAAAAAGTAGTTCGGAGTTACAGAAAATTGTGACCCAAATACAGGCAGTTTTGTGAGTCAAGTGAAAGCTTAAAAATATTCAAAGGTATATTGAAGCGTTTGATAACGTACAACGCGTTAAGAACAGATATATTATGTTAGTAAAAAACAATTGCCACAAGTACCTTCTTACGACGGAGCATCACTTAAGAGGCTCGACTGATTTGGCTGTTTTTCTTTTTTTGTGTTCGTATTTGTCAGATCAAGGTTTGTATAAACGAAATTTGCAAAAAACTCGCGGAAAATGGCATTTTTAAATGAAATTGTGTAGATGGACAGGACAGCGACTGTCGGGTCAGCTAATCTTATATAAAACAAAAAACATTTATGCAAAAAAAATATCGCAAGAAATACTAAAATATCTAGAACAGGAATTTATTTCTTACGATTGTAAAGTCTCATTAATATGTTCGACTTCACATAGTTATTATGCGAGAAATGTCCTTTGAAACACAAATATAATCAAGCGATTACTGTTAAGTCAATCTATAGTGTATCATAATTAAGTTCAAACAAAGCCGATTACGGAGGTCTTATAAACATAAATAGCAAAGCTTTCATTACCATAGTAACGTGGATTAATTGAATATAAATTGATGCTAGCATGTTTGATCATCTGCTTGTCGGGATGTGGTTGAATTGATACGTTCCACTAAGCTCCGATTCTGGTGGAAATATTCAAATAATTTAAGTTATTATTGAACTGTATCTGTCCCAACAGTCTGTTGTCCCACTACTGAGCCAATACGGACTCAAACGTGTAAAATTGATGTTCCATTAGAATGAAACGTCCGCTTTGACAAGGTATATTAAATTATTATATGAATATTATTTTAAACATTATTATAATTATTGAATCAAGCAAAAATATTAAAAAAAATAGCTTCTGCGATACTCAAACATAAAAAAAATACGGGAAAGAAAGAACTTAGATGAGAAAATTTGAGAAACTTACAAAGAATTCATAACTTAAAAGTAAGCAATTTCAAGGAAATACAAATGTAATCTAGTAGCTACTTAATGCAATTTACATAAATAATTTATTTTTAACAAGAGCCCACATTATCAGATATAACAATCTAACCGACTCTTTAATAGGCAATAAACAAAGGAATTCCCAAAGTAAGTCCTTTTTTTCGAATTTCCTGGTTTACCAACACAGAAATATACCGCCCAAAAATAATTGTTGTTAGATGATATTAAAAACTTCGTGAAATATAAAGTAACATCCTTAAATAAATCTGAATTAATAGGTTCCACGAATTTGGCTCGTACTTTGTGGCCATCATGAAAAGGGAAATCTCAATTTACTTGTGATTAAACAAAAAAATAAGCCTTTTTATATTATTTTTCCGGTACGAAGCGAAGCGGGCCTTCCATCTGAATCGCTTAATTAATATTTACTCCGATGTCACGGGTGCCTTAATAAAGTTTTTGGGTCTTTTGTGAACTCTGTACACCGCGATCATGCAAATTTTGTGTTTGTGTCCTTATTAGGTGCAACCGACAACGAAGGTAAACAAGCTTATTGATTAATTTCATTCTACAACGAACAAAAACATGACCCTCGTTCTAGATAGGTTCGGAAAAAATGTTATGAATTGTTAAATACCTTAATGGTGATATTCGATGACTATGACATTTAAGGTTTCTAACTTATTGGTGCGTAGCGTTCATTTTATCATATTTTATGTTACGACATGTTATAATAGGTACTTTAAAAGCTTTCTTTGCCCGAGATAGATCAAGATTACGGACTTTAATTATACAGTACGCTTAAATTCCCAAAGAGGAATAAGGCTTTTTGAGATGTATTTAATTATGGAGGTTCTTATGGGATACAATAATAAAATATAAGTAAGTCAATCCCGTAACGTTGCCTTACCCAAATATCAGTAAGAACTAAATGATTTCCTACTTCGGTTAACCCGAGTCCTTAATTCGATATTGAATGTTTAACGTTAGGGGTATGAGGTCTTGCTTACGTCTCACTTAAGGGGCTCGTTAAGTGTTTTCGAAAGTCGCCATTAGTGTGAAATATGAATTAATGGCCGCAGAGCGACGTTGCGGCGTCATCGGTATACGCCTCTTCAAGAGGTGTCAGACGAATACGGAATGTTATGGAGCTCACCATTGAAGGTTTAGGATTGTATAAATTGGACCTATACGTAATAGATAATAATAATTATTCATTACGTATAACTTTTTCAACGTAAAATTTGTTTATTAATTAAAAGATTTATTTTTTCTTATAAGAATTATGTTTCTACTATTCAATCAGATAAGATATTTTGGACCTATACGTAATGGATAAACATAATTATTCATTAGGTATAATCTTTTCAACGAAAAATTTGTTTATTTAGTAAAAGTTTTTTTTTTCTTCATACGAATTATGTTACTGCTATTCAATGAAATGCGATATTTTGGACCTCAACTAAAAAGACTCACTTAAAGGCGTTCATGCTTAATTAATGATGTAAATTGTCTGCATTTTAAGCACCTTCGACTTTTGATTTTATATTTTAGACCTTATTTTATTGAAAATTCACATTAATTCTTCCTTTCTCGTACGGGTTAGTTCTAGGTCATTATTTCAGCCATTAATTATTTCCTACTAGCGAAGCCCCGCGGTTTTACCGTCGCTTGTAGCCCTCCTTCCCTTAAGATATTTTTTTCGTGGTCTTACGCCTGTAATATGGCAATGCGCATAGGGCAAGCATAAGGTTAGCCAAAAAATATGTATAGTAGCTATAGTTCAAAAAACAAATTAAACAAAAAAATTTTGTTGAATTCGACTCCACGCGACGTCGTTGACAAACGCGCATAACCAAGTAAACTGAGACGGTTGGGTTATGATTGATTATTACCTATTCTGTTTCCAGAGCTTTCACAGAGCTCATTCTGAACGGACGAGGCCCTCTAGCTCCGACTGTACTTAGAAACAAAAGCATTATGAACAAAGATAACCATGGGTTTCGGGTCTACAACTCCAATATTAACAATGATGCGCGGAGGAGGGAAATGTTTCAGAGGATTGATGATAAAGATGGAATTAAAGGTACGTGAATCTGAAAAGTAGAAACTATTAATTATAATTTTCACAATCACTTTATACCTAAGAAAATTGTAAAGTAACAGTAAAAAAAAAAAAGGTTTGTGGTAGCCTAGACTTTTAATGAACGGATTTGTGTGCACTAGGTTGCAGGTTCGAAGGTTCGAAGGTAGGTTGCAAGCAAGTACCTATGTGACTTTTTCAAAGTTATATGTACTTTCTCAATTATTCTAAGACATCAAAGTCAATCGGTGAAGAAAAACGTCGTGAGGAAACCTGGATTCCAAAAACTGGAATCTGAAATCGCCAACACGTAATAAGCAAGCGTCAACACGAAAAGGGGCCTGTGCCCAGCAGTGGGACATTTATAGGCTGGTATTATAAAAGTTAAAAAAATATTTTAATTGGGATAATATCATACCTAATTATTTAGATAACAACAAAATGTCGGGCTAAAAATTTACGGCCTATAATTTAATCACCAAGCACAAAATTACGTTAAATTAAACCCTTTTCTCGTAATTTTTCACTGAGATAAGTGATAAGCGCAATCATTGTGATGGATCCTTTATTTAAAAACGTTTTTTTTTTTAGAATACAACGCGAAGGATCTCTATGGTCCGGAGATAACTAACAAAGATGGCCCACTTCTGGACGCTCACGACAGTTTCTATATCACCACGAAGAGTTTGCTGGTACTGTTCCAAATTATGGGAGTGATGCCCATCATGAGAGTACATAAAAGTAAATATTTTATTGTTATGTCAGATTATTTTTACTTAGCACGCTCATTTGTTCTATTATTGAACTTTAAATCTGATCCAAGTATCGTACTGCTTTTGTTTTTTTAATAATCAAGTCATGTTATTGGTCCTTGGCATCAGCATAGTTTTAACACGATAGTTTGAGGATCTAAAACAATTCAAATTCTAGCTGTAATACATCAAGAGAAGATAATTATATTAAAAAATAGGTCGTAAATATGTATGTAAGAATAAAATAATAATGACCACACACACACAGATATGCACATCACATGAAATTTTACACCATTCCAGATTTAAAATCTTAAAATGTGGGCATTATTCTTCATCGGATATAAAATGTGGTCGTAAAACTTAGTCTAAAGTTTAATACATATAAAGTTTCCAAGGATAAATTGTGTTGAAATTTCCAGAACCCAATAACTTTCAAACAATGTTTGGATCGTTAGAGTGCACACTCGTATGTCGGCGAGCCATAACGTCCTCAAATATAATAAACTTTGTCTATAAAATTGACGATGATTTTTTTTATCTGTGGCAGTTTTTCATTTATGGAACGTGTCTGTTGCTGATGTGTGAAATGTTTACGCTATTGGCTCACAGTTGGCGCGCTCACTTTTTAGAGCGAGGTCTGAATTGGATTATTTAAAATTAGAATTTTCGATTACGTAACTTTGCAGGTAAAATACATGAAAGGGCTCATTATAAAGGTCAAACCATCAATGCAACCACTGGCGCGTCAAGCCAGTGGTCGCAGGTCCGAGTCCTGCCTGAGGTTGAAGTTTTTTCTTCTATTATTTGTATTTAATTACAAATATTCGCTCCGCATGCGTAACAAATAATTAAAATAATAATGTCAAACCACACTAGAGCGGCACAGTAGCAGAGAGGGGCTGCGTAGCAGTGGTGCGATGCGGTCTAAAAAATATTCTACTGTTTCTTAAAAAATAAAACGCTCTACAGCAGCGCGGCGCGGCGCGGCAGCGTTGCCTGCTGGAGAATATTTGGCCGCGCCGCCGCTCCGCTAGCGTGCAGTACCGCTCTAGTGCTTTTTGATGGGTGACCATTATTTTTTTTAAATACCAAAAGAGGGGTCTCATGCACAGGCATGGGCCGCCGTGCCTCAAAAAGTACATTAAATCGTTGGTCCCGAATGTCATACGTGAGTCTTTGACAGTCGTTAACTCATTACAATTCTGACAACCAATCTCAACAGGGGATACTGTGTTACGCAGTAAAATGATATATGGGATAGGCAGACGCTTCACGTGAAAAACGGTATTCAGTTGATCCCGGTAATACTGGAAGCCGACCCCAACATAGCTTGGGAAAAGGCTAGGCAGATGAAGAATCTGATATGAAGAGCATGATTAATAATTTTTTAATATATTTACCTAAATATTGCTTTTACAGTTGAAGTCTGAACATAATGTCATAGTTCGTAGGTCTATGTATGCACAATCATTCTTGTTTAAATTAAGCGTTTGTTTGTTATAGAAGCGCAAACAACTATGCGAACAACTTATAATTGGATATCTAAGGCTACGCTGTGGGCTTACTTAGTGTGGAGCTTGGAATGCATCATTGTTGTAAAAGGTTGGACAGTTATTAATTAATTTTCAATAATGGCAAAATTACGTTTTTCTTTTAGGTACTTGTGGATTGACTTTAAATCCCTTAAAAAATATTTTATAGCCCGCACACTAATTTGATATTATAACTTTTGTAATTAACAACACAACCCGACTTACAAATTTTACAAATTATACAAATAAAAATTAAAAACCACCATTATAAACTCCATGATAATTATTAATACATCATTATATAAATAAGAATCAATGAATCGTATAATTTACCAAATACTTTTAATTAAAAATTAATAATTAAAATTAAGATAAGCTTTTGAAACTTTGTAAAACATTTGTATGACCAGGAAGCAATTATCCATAGCTTAAGTCTCTTTTCAGTGGGCAAAGAGCGATTAGCAAATTTTCAAAGCAGTTCTAACAAGCGTTTCGATGAAGTGATTTATAATATAATATTTCTCAGCATTTTGATTCCGCATTTTTTATTGCCGATTGCATCATGGCGCCATGGACCGCAAGTAGCCATATTTAAAAATATGTGGACACATTACCAGGTAAAACCCATAAATAAATAATTTTATTAAAAATAAATTTTAATATTAAATATTACTTGATGGCTATTAGGACGAAAAGGTTTTTAGGTAGTCTAGTAGGTCTTCTTAGGTACCTAAAAGATCTAGGATCGTGCAGATTAAATTACAAGGGCACACAATATTATACAGTAGACAGATAATTAAGTTCAGTCTAGCACCTATTGTCAAATATATCATAACATTTTAAAATTTATCTATAACGAATTATTTAAATTTTACTACTTTCAAAATATATATCAAATATTTCTAATAACTGACCTAAATGTTAAATAATATGAAAAAAATATACATGTATTATTAATAAAGTTAATAGATGATTCATAATCTATCCTTTTCTCGCAAAACTTCATTTGAATGTGGCAGCCGCATATTAGTATGGAGTAACAGCAACTGACGTCACACTTCAGTATAGCTCTCTCTCTCTCTCGTTTAATTTGCAATATTAAAACGCTTGTAACTAGCTCAATATGAAAATACCTGTTATGGTGTTTTAACAATTTATTAATGTTTAAAAAATATAGTCAAATTCCCTATTTTCAATAATAAAAGTTGTCCGTATATTGTACAGTACGATACACGGACGACTTATTAGAGTTATTAGTGAAAAATTAGCTTAGGTAACCGATTACTCATCGCACTGTTCTAATACAACAGGAGTATCACCGTCCATCTTGTAATAAAGGGTTCTTATTAAGCTAAACAACTACAGGTATCGTGTTTTACCTCGTTTGTAATACTTCCATTAGCTCCTAATGGAACTATTATGTTTTTCATTTATCTACAAAGTCATATTAAATGAAACCAACTTGTAAATATTTCAGCTCGTGTTTGACTAACCGTATCATTACATGTGACCTAAAACCTAACTAGCGCGGAAACCGACATATGAATAATCGATTCTAATAGTCGTTTATGTTCATTCCGGCGATAAATAATTGCCGAGTCTTTATTACGTATCAGAAAAAGAAAAAAAAAATGTTGTTCAAATAATTTTTGTATTGACTTCATTAGTTGACTGTGAAAGACAAGGAGGTGTTTAAAGAAAGAAAGATAAATTTATTTGTAAGAAAATTGTTCGGTTAAGATGTGAGCATAATTTCTATCCATAATATTGTGCCGTTTCCGGCGCACAAATATTTAAGTAGGTACAAATATAAGTGTTATTATGAGAAATACATTAAATCTATTATGCATAAATAACTAAATTAGCTATGAAAAAACAATTAGAAGAAAGTTAGCATTTACCAAACCAAAAAGTAATTAAGCTAAATACTGGAAATTTAAAATAAGCACTTAATTTAATTTTAATTCACTTTGTCTGTAACAGATACACTGATACTTCAGTGTATCTGTTACATTCGGGATTTAATAAATTCATGTTAATATTAATGTACACAGAACATCGGGATTCTATTCTTTTTAACATTAATTTATGTACACGGCAACCAGAATGTAGCTAATACAGACTTTACCTTTTCATAGCCAATATAGAATTACTAATATATTTTGAAAAATTAAAAATATAATTTAATAAAAATATAATTCTTTATATAAAATATTTTCAGCTAAAATACCTAAAGATAACAGGCACGCCGATAGTATTCCCAAACTTATACTGGCTAACGTGGGGCCTTTGCGTGTTCTCATGGGGTCTCAGCTTTGCCGTCATACTCTCTCAGCATTATCTGCAGGACGACTTTGAGCTGTGGCACTCGTTCGCCTACTACCATATTATTGCAATGCTTGATGGATTTTGTTCTCTGTGGTATGTATAAATGACTAGCTATTACCCGCAGATCCGCCCGCGTGGGTGTTGGTTATCGCGAAAAAGTAACCTATATCCTTTCTTACGATCCATGCTTACCTCAAACTAAGTTTCATCAAAATCAGTTGGGCGGTTTTGCTGTGAAAGCGTAACCGACAGATAGACAGAGTTATTTTGCATATTTAATATTAGTATGGATTATTTTATTAAAGCTTAGTGTAAATTCTAAGGTACTGTGTTCGCTTTATTTTTCAACGGTTAGAACTAGTAGTGCTTGCCTGACTAAACATGGTTCTTAGGTTTGGCCATTGTTGACTAATTATTATTTTTTTGTGTTATAATTAGGTAACTACTTAAAATAAACAAATTGAACTTATTTGACAGACGGTAGATTTTGTGTAGTTATTAATACTTTATTTGCATAAAAAAATATCACTTTTAAAAGGTACATAAACTGCAACGCGTTTGGCACGGCATCGCGAGGCTTAGCCATGAATCTCCACAAGGCTTTGGAAGCTGAACACCCGGCGCTCAAAGTGGCTCAATACCGACATCTGTGGGTCGATCTCTCGCACATGATGCAACAGTTGGGTTCGTAACTTATTTGTTCTTGAAAATTGATATGAAAGCAGTGTTGGCATACCAAGCAGAAATTCTTTCAGTACCACTAACTAAGAATGATAGATTTCGGTGTTTGACTTAGCATAAAAATCAAAATGAAAAGTAAAAAACAATTACATTAGTTCCTAACTGTAAAAGAAGTGAAGGATCGAATTGTATAAATAATAAATAAATAAACTTTAATATTTACAATAAAATCCGGCTTTCAAGATACTTAAATATCCAATCTTTTACGAAACCTAGATAAACTAGCAAACCGATTGTATTCCCGCGAGGATATCGTGTCCCGCGTCGTGGTCCCGTGACACCGACGCGTAATGAGCTCATGAGTATGCAATCCGTTTGATCCCAAAACTAGTCAGGCACCTCTAACATCTTTGCGTGAATACAGTCGGTTTACTAGTTTTCAAGTTATTACGTCTCACAAAAGTTATAACACAACAAAGAAACCATACCGCTAAGTAAAAGGCTTGACGATAAAATTGTGAAAAACACATCAACGTATCCATTTGATCTTTTAGTATCAAATGTCACGTAGGCAGCAAATGCTCACACAAAAATACTGTTCCCGATTCGTTTTCCAGTTTAGCAAATTGCTCTGCTTATTGTCTGCCTGTTGGTGTGAATTGGTCTCTTTGTTTTAACGAGCGCGAGAACTGCGCTGTTTGTCCTGATACCAGATTTCGTACATTTGTTCAGCTACAGCGATTTATATTCAATGTACGAACGCTTCACGGTACAATACAATTGTTTTATTTCCCCAATAGTTATCTGTTTTGTGTTGGTAACAATGTGAGTTGTTTTATATTAAAATTCTTTTCGGAATTTAGTTAACGGTATTTTTGTTTAAGTAAGTAAATGTTTTGATGGTAGGAGAATAGCAAACATGAGGCACAATAGAATGAAGAATGAAGCTAAGCAAGTAGATCCCAGTATTAAATATGAGTCCCGCCAAATATTACACGAAACTTTTCGACTTGAGAAAATCTGTTGGATGAAAAACGAGGTGTGCATGGTAATTTATCGATAAAAGCGGTCTGTTTATATAAACTGCACCAAAGAACGCCATTATAAAAGGGTTTTTCTAATTTTCATTCTGCTATCGTGTAGACATGAGCGATAAATTTCACTTGATCAGAAAGCAACGTTGATTGCTTTCTGCTTACAAATTGCTTGTCGTGGTGAAAAATTGGCCGTCAATAATCTTGTAACCTGATCGGCTTTCTAAGTTTAATAAATAGATAGAAATTAATCAAATAACTTAAATATCTAGCTATAGGACGATGGTAATAATTATCAAATTATTTGACATCACAATTTGACGTATAATATTGGTTTGGCGACGATGCAAAGGATTTGTACTAATTCCTGGCCCACGTCTTGTGAAAGTACAATTGTTTAAGATACAATGGGACTGATATGCGCTATTCTTAAAAGACCAAATAAAGAGCAAAAAAAATCATATCATATTATTATTATTTAAAAAATACTTGTATGAACTAACTAAGCTAGCCAATTTCTACATTTTTTTGGGTCTGGGTATTTGTGGTTCCTCCGTCATCTCTGATTCCGTAACAGATGTTCTTTAGCTACTTAATTTGGGCTCAGAACAATTTATGTGATATTATTCACATTTATTTTACTATTCTATTTTCCAGGTCGTGCATACTCAAACATGTATGGTATATACTGCATGGTAATTTTCTTTACTACCACGATATCTCTATACGGCGCCTTGTCAGAGATATTGGAACGTGGGCTGAGCTATAAAGAGATGGGTCTGTTCGTAATAGTCGCGTACTGCATGACTCTTCTGTTTATTATTTGCAATGAAGCTTACCATGCTTCAAGAAAGGTAAGTAAAGATGTTTTTATGTAAAAATGTGGGAAATTTAAATAGCATTTGGTGGAAAGTAGGTGTACTGTGAAAAATTGTGCGTGGGTCACTTCAATGTAAATAGATGGGATGAAAAACATGTACTAATAATGTTTTCCAACAATAATGCTAACCAAAAATCAAAAGTTTGACATTTTTATTTCTTAGGCTACTAGCTAGTAGTTCTTAAGTTTGCAAGACTCTTGATTTAATTGTGTTGATTGCATTAGAGGCATTATGCGTAGATACGCATCAAGATTGATACAAATTAAACAAAAGCCGAAACCCATGCAACCATACATGGTTCATAGGTACACCTAATAGAGAAGTAGACAGTTGGTTGGATTCTGTACAAAGTCGCGTGCAACATTCTCAGGGGATACATTTTTAAGATGACTTTTGAGTATTTGTACTAAGACTATAAGACTATGCATGCGAGGTTCAATACTGTAAACGTGCAGCCACAAGAGTTATTTATAGTTAGTGTAAAGTTTAAACAACAATTTGAGGAATAAAATAAAATAAATTCAAGCTGCTTGCTCTTGTTAAAAAGAAGTAAATCTTGCAAATGTTTCACAAAATAGTAGAATCTAATAAGAATTCTAATAATAATAATGGTATTCAAAATTGTGTCTGGTTAATTTGGTTAATATGAAGAAAAAGGTTCTATGATTATACCATAATTTTTAATTCAAATATTTTATAGAGAGACAAAAGGTTACTTTTTCTTTATTATGTAAATATCTACCTACTAGAACTTTTATTTAATTGCTAAGAATTACGTATGCTTTGTATATAGCTACAGTCTCTTTTTTTATTTTAGGTTGGCCTAGAATTCCAAGTTCGCCTTCTAAACATAAACCTAGGGGCAGTTGACCGGAGTACCCAGCGAGAAGTGGAGATGTTCCTTGTAGCTATTTCTAAGAACCCGCCTATCATGAACTTGGACGGGTTCACCAATATAAACAGGGAATTATTTGCAGCTGTAAGTATAAGTTAAGTTCCTCTTAATGGATTTTATAATACGACCTATTGTACCACTGCAAGGTATATGATCATCTTCTGGCGTTCATAATAGATTGATAAAATCCCACATCGAAATTGGTATACCAATTTATATTATATATAGATTGCGTTATATAGTTTGCGTCTGTCTAGTAAAATATGTAATCTATTTTAATTACCATTCTGTAACATAAATATTTGTCGGTGCTAAATCAACAATGATTGCAAAACTTTCTTGCTAAGCAAACATTAGTCTGCGGGAGACATATAGACCTCATATAAGGAGGTTCAACGGTTTTAATAAATGTGTGTAATAAGAAGCGTGAATTAACTTAACGTGAATTACCCATTGAATGATCGTGTCGATTGGTTTTCCTTTGGAGATTTGAAAATATAGGAAACTTACTTTATAATAAGATGTTTTTTTTCAAGAATTTGTTGTATTTATCCAACCAAATATGATATAAACAGATACTGTTATGTAAAACCATGGAAAGTAGGTAATAGAAAAAGAGAATTAGTATCCTTGGATATTATATACCAAAATAATAATATAAAAAGTTATTCATAACATACGCTAACCAATGAGCCGTCCAAACTGCTATTACAAAGGGAAATAATTTTATTGATAGAGGAAGGAATAAGTGGATATTATCCATTAAGTCACTGATCCGAGACAAATGCTCATAGTAGTTTGTAGGAGTTATTTGTTATTTCAAAACTAGATAAGCCCCGCGGTTTCAAATGTAATTTTATCAATCAAAAGTCAATTTTGTAGTTTTTTTTAAACCCTAATTAATTTTGATTAAGTAAATTAGCATAAGTTACTCCTAATATAGTAAGCTACAAAGCTGCCAGTAAAATTTATCAAAACCTAAACAGCCGTTTTGAAGATTAGTCAGAACAAACAGACATACAGAAAGAACGATAAAAAGACAAAAAAAAATAAAAAATTTAAAGTTTTTTTTTTAGGGATAGGTATTGTTAACTGTATGAGCTTTAAAAACTCAAATATTTTGACATTACAAACAGACACTTAAATTTTATATATAATAAATAATATACGTACTAATACTTATGTAAGTCTACGGTATTGTGTATTGATGATGATGATGATACAGTACTTATATATTGATGTGAAATATGATTTTCATAGTAAATATCTTCATGCAATTCAAAAGGGTTTTTTTTAATCTTTGCAAATCTTGAACACTGATTTTGAATTTTGCATGAATTGCTTATTATAAAGAATGGTAAGGAAAACAGACCCTTGTTACAAGAAGTTGGACTAAGCAAATCCCTCATTATACATTGTAAGTTAGTGTCCTATTTCAAAGTGGTGTCCCTATTCATCATCATCATCATCATCATCATATCAGCCAATTGCCGTTCAATGCTGAACGTAAGCCTCTCCTAAAGAACGCCAACCATCCCGGTCCTGAGCAGTCCGCATCCATCCGTGTCCCTATTATCACACAGTTATGAAAGAGGATGCTAATTTTGGTCCCAGTGTCCAATAGCTACGAGTAAGATCTCGTTAGAAATTAAATGTTAATCCATTCGGGGTTATGCTATAATAAATACTTAGGTATTGGAGATTAGGACCATTGTTCATAATCCTGGCATTGTTATTTTAATTGACGACCTCTGTGGTCGAGTGGAGTACACACCGGTTTTTAAGGCATCTCTAGGTCTCAGGTCCCGGGTTCAATCAAAACCTTTTTCTACATTGTCTCGGGTCTGGGTGTTTGTGGTACCTTCGTTCTCCCTGGTTTCAAAATACATGTGATTTAGCGACTTACTTTGGGTTCAGATCAATGTATGTGATGTTGTCCACATTTAATTATTTAATAATAACGTTAATAAAAAATGTGTATTTACCTTTCAGAACATATCGTTTATGTCTACCTACCTAATCGTGTTGATGCAGTTCAAGTTGACTCTTTTACGGCAGAGCGCTAGGAAGACTCTCAAGTCCATCGTCAGAGCTGTGTTTAACACAACTACTACTATATTGGATGATGACGTCACAGAAGATGACGTAGATGAAGAACAATAAAAAATATGCTGATTCAGATCTCGTAATTCCAATTTAGCTTCAATCGAAGTACCTATGTAATTAATGCTTAAGATGTAGTGTTGCTATAAGTATTATAAAAGTTAATTAGATTGTATTTTTGATAAAGTAGTCATTAACTTTAACATAGATTGTTTTAGTAATAATAATTACTGCTTAAATAAAAGTTTCTGCAAATTATAATAAAGAATTATCAGTCCTTACTCTGCAATTTAATTTTAATTCTAATACAATGCCATTGCAAAATTGATATAAGTTTAGCAGGCAGGAGATTTAGTTTTCTTAAACAAAAATGCTGTCAATAGAAGGAACTGAATGGAATCTAAACAGCGAGAGTATTTTTTTGTACTGTGTGTTGTTTGTGTGCCTGCTAGATGAATAAAAAATATGCATTGGCGATGTATTAGAATTAAAATTAAATTGTAGAGCAAGGGCACAGGTATGCACAGTACCCGGCCTACCTAGTACCTAGCTACAGTATAATAAATATTGAAAACAGATATTGGTCTATTTACTCCTTTTTCATCAATCACTCTAAGTTTTTCCTCAGACTCATCCAAATAGATTATATTTTTCCTGTTTATAGACCTAAGGTGACATAACGGTGTCCTTTTCTAAAAACTTGCAAAAGTCAATGTGCAATATGTATTGCCGGGAACTGTATTTTAATTTATTTCGTTAATGAGACCTCAAGATCTTTCTGTTGATTAATTTTTCTAACGCCTTTTCTATAGGTACTAAACTTTTATGCCTGGTTGCTATATTCAAAAAAGATTCGTTTTGCTAACGGACTGTAGAATTTTATAAGCAAATCGAAGAAAATTCTACCATCCGTAAGGCCGCTCGCCCACGAGCTACTTTTTGTAGCGATGCTGTAGCACTAAGCATCGATACAGTCGCGAAGCGGTTGCTAGCTGTGTGCCCTCGCCCACGGGCTCAGATTCAGTCGCGATGCTAACGCGATTCTGTCGCGATGCAAACGCGATTCAGTCGCGAGGTGCCCCTTCTCACTAATGCGCCACCCCCCGCCCCCTTCATTCTTTTCCCGATGTCGTCCGACACAGTCAGGCGTTTGTATCGATACAGTCGCGATGCAGTAGCGCGTTGCAAATGCGACTAACACCCGTTAGAAGCGATGCGTCGCGCGTATACTAAACGCGCGACAGCATCGCTATAAAAAGTAGCTCGTGGGCGAGCGGCCTAAGCAAAACGAATCTTTTTTTAATATAGGCACTGTCCATTAGTAACATATATGTCATTCATAATTTCAAAACATTATAATAACACTCACAGGTTAAATAGACGTTAGTAACTTTTTCTAGCCATTCAGTTTTGATAACGGGTGTTGTCAGCCATTTTGTTAACTTTTATTACTAACAAAATGTCGTACGTAACTAAAATGTGCTCGCCTAACTAATTGTAGTTGCGTGTCCGGATGCCAAACTACGTTATAAACAATTTGCTAACTATGCTGTTTAGTTTAACTAACACGAGTTTATAGAGGTTAATAACGCGAGTTTAAAGAGGTAAATAATATTTACCTAATTTATAAATTAATTCTGTCGTTAAAGACAACTAAAAAATTAAACAAACATCTTGTTGGTAAGTTGTCATTATACGCCCTTACATTAAGAAAGTACTTTAAAATAATTTAAGACAAAATCAATAACATAATTTTAGCATACTTGGGCTTCTTACTAATTTGTCGGTGGGGCAGCGCAGCGGACACCGAAACGTTACAGTGCTGCCTACAGCCACACACAATAAATAATAATAATAATCTATACTATATATTATCTATACTAATATTATAAAGCTGAAGAGTTTGTTTGTTTGTTTGTTTGTTTGTTTGTTTGTTTGTTTGTTTGTTTGAACGCGCTAATCTCAGGAACTACTGGTTGGAATTGAAAAAATCTTTTTGTATTGGATAGTCCGTTTATTGAGGAAGGCTATAGGCTATATAACATCACGCTACGACCAATAGGAGCGGAGCATAAATGAAAAATGTTGCAAAAATGAAAAACCGTTGAAACTAAAACACGCGAACAAAGTCGCGGGGGACAGCTAGTTAATATTATAAAGCTGAAGAGTTTGTTTGTTTGAACGCGCTAATCTCAGGAACTACTGGTTCGAATTGAAAAATTATTTTTGTATTGGATAGTCCGTTTATTGAGGAAGGCTATAGGCTATAAAACATCACGCTACAACCAATAGGAGCAGAGCATAAATGAAAAATGTTGCAAAAATTAAAAACCATTAAAACTAAAACACGCGAACAAAGTCGCGGGGGAGAGCTAGTATAAAATATACAGTATGAAATCCTGCAGTGCTGCTTGTGCCGTAGTCCAAAAAAATGTGAATATCTCCCATGGTTTGCCATTTTCAAATGCGCGACTGTGTGCGGTAAATACCGAGCGGCGCCTAGAGACGCGGTAAACCGAAACGATACCGCTCCGCTCCCGCGCACTCCAAGCCAAAAGGAAAACGCTCATTGAAACAATTTCGCTCGGTAAGCTCTCGGTACCGCGTATATCAAGTGTACCTACTGCTATCGCACCGACAAATCAGAAAACGGCCTTAGTCATGTATCATTATTTTTCTATAGCTACAAATCTCAAAAATGTCAATGTAAATCTCTATACGACATTCTTACATAAACACTGCAAGATAACCGATTTACTCCCGTATCCCAAAGCTTTTACTCACCAAAATATCCTTAAAAAAATCTTGAACGTTAAAAGCTGCTTATAAATAAAACATTATAAAATTATTCAGCAAGGTACATAGTGCCCTAAAACAACAGTGTGGAAGAAACTTCGCAAAACGTATAAGGATAATTAAAACAAAACAGAATTCTGTTATTACAAACTTTGTTAGCTAATAAGGTTCTTCATGTGCACTGATTCTAGACCTTAGGATGTAAATCTTGGTAAATATTATTTTGTTAGTTGTGAAACAAATCAAGCCTTTGGGGCCAGCTGTTTGTCTAGCTTTCTTAGTTTTGTTTCAGAAAACATGTGGAACCTCGGGCGTTTACGTTATTGACCTTCAGAATAATTTTTGTCTATTATTTATTAGATAACTAGCGGCCCGCCCCGGCTTTGCACGCGTGGACCATTATTTTTAACATCTCACATCTCTTTAACACCTTGAGTTACATTATGAAAGTTTTCATACGGATCCCTAAGTTTTCTCAAAATATTCTATAACCTATGTTAATCTGGAATAATGTAGCATTCAAATGGTTAAATTTTTGAAATCGGCTCAATAGTTTTTGAGTTTATTTATTTTAATACTTACACAACAAAAATTTCATCTTTAGGTATAATATTAGTATAAAAGGTTAATGTGACAGTAATTTCTTATGAAATATGCAGAAGTTCTTTTACATTTTTGTTCCCTCATGTTATATTTTACTATTATGCGTGTATATACATACATAATTAAATAAATAAATGAAAATATTTTACTCTATTCAACACAGCTTTCACACGTCTAATATAAGGTTTATTTCTCTCTTTTAAATTACATAAGTCATGTGCATGCACAAAGATATAAGTTTAAGCAAAGCTTTAATTAAAATAATTTGCTAAACGTCTATCTAAACCACAGTTTTCTTTGTTCAGACTTTGTACTTTGGTAAACAATTACCAGTATTTAACTAATCCCTTTTATACTTTTAATGAACAGCTCTAGGATTAAAAAATCCTGCAAAGTTTGAGTTACACTCGCGCATAAAGGGTTCTGCAATATCGTAAAAGATTAATGCCGTTACTCGAGCAAAATCCTCAAAATACCACGTCTTGTGTATGAGGACCCTTTAATATTGTCCCCATTTTATAATTATTGGTTTAAGCGAATATAACAGTACCAACTCTGAGAGCATTTCAAGTCTCTACCGGTTGCCATTGTTAAGATCAAGCAAAAATTGTCAAAAATAGCTTTTCTTTTAGGTCTTTAATTTTAATTGATTTTAATTGTGTGACAAGAAGTGACAACATAAATACACTCCCTGTGATTATTTAAATTGTCTACATATTACGGTTGACGTACACACAGGTTATAGAGTCCCGTTGGCACCCTTTGGGTACGGATTCCTAATAACAAAGATTCTAAAACAAAACAAATTTATGTAAACGTCAGTCATCCTGAATCTCTTTAAGAATTTAAATGTGGCTACTTAAATATTATTTTATTTTTAACACAGAATTAATATCACTGTTTCATAAAATTTTATTAGTAAAGAACGTACGCAGGGTGCCTTGCCTTTTTTTTTTTTTTGATTAGATTTACGCAGTTAGCCAGAGCGCAGGCTTTGACTGCTTCACCGCACTTTGCGGGGGTGCCTTGCCCAGAGGTGTGCTATGCTATGCAGCTATGCTGCGGAAATGTAAAAGCTTAGCTACGAGACTATGTGACCGTTTCCACTGATGCTAATCTATACAGCGAAGACATTAAGATGTGCTATGAAGATGTGCCTTCGCTAGATAGCTGAGGGAGGAAGATGCGATACACCACCCGCGACCGTCCATAGCACGCATACATAGCACGCATCTATAGCACATTTGAGCGTTTCTTATATGGAAGACACGTGCTGTGGATGCATGCTATGCGTACCCAAAACACAGCACGAATCCTTCCATAAAAAAAACGAAGCTTAGTAGAATCCGTTTCCACTAGTGCTAGCTATAAGGACCAATAAATATGATTGGTGGATATGAAACGCATCCATAGCAACGTAGCAAAGCACATCTCTGGTGGAAAGGCGCCCTTATGCGGGTGTGTTTACACACCTGAGAAAATTGCTTTTAACTTTTCATTCCTTTTTTTCTTATAGTATTTTATTTTTAGCTAATATAATTTTATTGTAGAATATTTAATGTAGGCAGACAGTAGCTGTAATTTGAATACCTTTATAATAAATCTACAAACGAAAACGCCTGTTAACCTCCAATCTAATTTGACCTTTCGCCACTATTCTTAACTGTTTTGACTTTAATTAAGTTATTTAATGGGTATCTACTATAAATATAATGTAAAGAAAATCACCAATTTGTTTTACGATAGAGACTTAATGGTTACATTACTTTGCTTAATAAAACGATACCTATCTTTGTAGGGACAAAAAAAGTAATGTAGAATTATACTTTGTTGTATTTGTAGATACGCGATATGTTTATTTTATATAAAAAATGTTTGGTAAACGTATAAGGAACGAGAACTGCATACATGCAACATACTATTATTGACAATCTAAACATATTATGAAACGAAATCCCTCGCATCGTCTGTCTGTCTGTCTGAACGTGAAAAACTCAATAACTACCGAACGGATTTTCATATGGTTTTCACCATCTAATTCGAGAGGAAGGTTGGCGTGTACAATTCATTATTTTTGTTTTCTACGCGTGCGAATCAAATAGTAAAATACAATGACACTACGTATCTTATAAGATTAGAGGCAGGATGAGATAATGTAAAAATCAAAATGTTTGAGAAATCTTATTAGTTCGACAGGCTTTAATCTTAAGTTTTCCTTTCAAATATTATTATGTCATCGCAAAAATGCTATCGTAACAAAGGTTATTTGTTTGAAGCGAAACACTAAGATTGACGATTAATCAAATGTCATATTTCATCAAAAATACAAACGAGGCTTGATAAAAAATTACTTGTTTTTCTTGGTTATTGAATAACATTTTAGATGAATACGTTTTGCTGTTTACTCTAGAAACGATGTTTTGAAACATATTTCAGGGGTAATGTTTTATCCGATCTGTTAAGGGGATCTGTCATGAGAATTTTTATTTCGTTTTAGATTAATTTTAATCTGATATTGGTACGTACCTATTTCTAGAAGAATACTGAAGACTTAAAATGGAGGTATTTTGTAAAAGTTAGACCTACTACATTTTCCTTCTATGCGATTCCATTAAACACATTCTCAATTTAGACAAAAGGTTGAAACTTTTTGTATAAAATTTTGATTAGGCTTTGAAACTAATTGAAAAGTTACTTAAATGCGCAAGCAAAATGAAAGCGCAAAAATCTCCCCACGGAATAATTACGGTAACCAAAAATTAGATTCACTCAATATTTCAAAGTTTGATTCGATGGAAAATTCGTCTGTCGGCCGCTAAAATATTCGGTTGAAAACGAAATTAATTGACTTTTATTTTAAAACGGGGAGTATTGAATGAGTTGGGGCATTAGCTCGTTATACGAACTTCGATTTATACCTTTACTCACGTTGGTTTTGCTCGAGTTTCCGATTTAATGGTGTGAAGTATTTCGAAATTTATGTGGGTTGAGCAAGCATAATAAATGTGGTTAGTGCAAAGAGTTTTTATGGACATTTTGTACAGTAAATTATAGTCAGTATTTCACGCAAAGATTAAGCAGTACTGCAGCAGCTAGGTGATTTCTTGACCCAACCTAAACCCAAATACACGCTTAGTTACTAATTCAAAATCTTAATAACTATTTTAAATTTACAAATAAATGTTTTAAGTACCAACATTAAAATCTTATGCAAGGTATCATATCGACCATAAAAGATACAAATGCCATTAAATCAAGAGACATTTTTAATTTTATTTTTTTTTATTTCTCAAACACTTTTCGTACGTCGAACCGTCCTTCAAACTGCAACCCAGCTTTCAATCTCATCGGTATAGAACACCCTGTTTATCTGACATTGACAAGTCTTGAATGTTATCGTTAATGAATGTTATCTGAAAATAAAAAAGTACTGTCTTTCATAGGAATGTCAAGCTACGGTAAAATTTTGCTGAGGTAAATGGATTAATTTTCGTAATTGGTTCTCGCAGCAAATGAATAGCTAGGTACGCATTTATTTTATCAAAATTAAAGTCTAATGAGACTTGTAAAATTTTGTTATGTTTTTGTTAGGTATTCAGGTAGGCTTTTTTAAATGAATGTAGAAAGTTTCAAATATATTTTTACCGTACCATAATATAAATATGATGTGACGTAGGTGTCGCAGCAAAAAGTAGCCTATGATCTAAGCTTACCCTATACCAAGTTTAATTGAAATCGGTTCAGAGGTTTAGCCGTGAAAGCGTATCAGACAGACAGACAGAGTTACTTTCGTATATTTATAATATTTGTATGGAATATAGATTTGTGATGCTGTAAGTAGGAACAAACTAGTACTTAACTTCATCCTAAAACCAAATTTCTCAGTGAATAAACTCAAGTTCTGCCTAAGTAATTTTCTAGATATTCACTCTGTATTCAAAATAGTCGTCTCTAGTTCTGGTCGGGTGTGCCCACTCACCTTAGTCAGCTTATCCGCACTGCGGTCTATCGTATCGCTCAAGTGTAACTGATTTTGCGGAAAAAACATCATTCAATATTCTACCAAATAGCAATTTCGGGCATCAGCATTATTTTGTGGATAGTATTTTCGTTTACAAAAAAACGAAAAAGGCAGAATATTTGTTCTCATTGATGCCCTGGTACTAAATATAGTACCAGGGCATCAATGAGAACACTTGTTTGGAGTCTTGGTTATTTTAATAAGAGCAAGAGTAGAGTATTTTTTATTTAAATTTACGGTAAAAATCCGATATCATCTTATAAAATTGCAATCTTAATGATCAGCCTTCATGTACTTTTACAATTTACAAATATTATATAATTTTTAGGTACAACCTTTTTACAACTCTTTATTAAATAGGAAAGTATTTGAATTGTGTACCCTCTAATGGACAGTTCCAATATTCAAAAAACTATTCGTTTTGCTATCGGACGGTAGAATTCGCATTTCTTTTTTTAATTTTCGTCGTTTTTTTAGAACGTTCTACCGTCCGTTATCAAAACAAATACTTTTTTTAATATAGGAACCCGGCATTAGGTAGCCAATTTATGTCACATTATTGTTTATTATTTAAATATTAAACTTACGAGATTACTCAAGTATTATTTTTGCAATTTAAACTTATGGCTATAAAAGCTTTCTTTTCTTATTTCAAGAACAATGTTGTCAGTATTTCAAGTACATTAAGTACAGCTATAAAAATAAAATAAATAAGTCTATCAAGTAACCTCTCGTATTAAAAGATCTAGGCAATAACTCAGGCTTAGCCTGACTGAAGAATAGGGTGGGTGGATAGCCAACGGTGAGGGAACCACTTGTTGCTATGGTAACAGCACTAACAATAACCAAAAACTCATTTCATACCTTAAGTGGAGTTGGAAAAAGTTTCAAATCGTGTAGCAAAATGGTTTCTGAGCTTGCTTAACTTATATGATATAATGTCGAATATTATTACGCGTGTCAGTGCGTATGTTAAAATGTTATATTTATTATTTCTTTATTACTTCTGTCCCCTTTGTACTAAATTCGACAATATTTTTACTTGTGATCAAATTAAAACAATTATATTGCCCACGGAAAACTAAATAGCACGTGAATAAATAAATAAAAAGATACAGGTGTACTTATACACAAGCGCCTTAATTAAAAGTTTCCTTCAATTAACGCTAACCATTTACTTACACGACCATTATCCACGTTCCTTCATAGAATAGTTAAAACTTTTAAGTATCCATGATAGTCAAGTGTTTTCAAACGCTTAGTTCGAATAGCGCTTAACTTTTAACAACCCTATAGTTACAGAGAATTTATACCCTACACAATATCCTATATCGTTATAGTAAAGTTTACACGCGTGTAAACCAAGATAAGACAAGTTTACTTAAACGCGACACTAGTGAGTACTATGGGTTGAACTTTAACCGAAGTACGCTTAATTACGGTATCAGCCTCTAGCGGCAGGGTTGGATTAAAGTCAGCCTTAGATGTATGACTTTATTGTTAGTACAAAGCTTTTGGTTTTTTTAAGAAGTTTAATGCCTTAATATAAATTTAGATGTTTGACAACAGTTTTAGGTGATAACACAACAGTAGCGTAATACTTTAGAGTGTGCCACAAATCTGCTTGACTGCACGGATAGTCGAGTGGTATAGGTCTACATGCCAATTACCACAATACGCGACGTGCTGCGGGTCCGAACTCCACATGGGATAAGCATTTGTGTTATCCGCAAATGTTTTTTCTAATTCTGGGTGTTCTTTGTAAATGTGACTTGAATGATTGTGAAACCCCCGCGACATAAGGATTAAATTCCTTAGTGGGGTAAACGCGTTTTTTTAAAGATAATAAAAATAGATTCTGAACTTCATTGATACCAATGTCTCTCAATCAATGATTTGAGTCACCAGAGTGAAGTTTGGAATGATATATAGTAAATGTGTGATCTTGTAGCAACGTCTCAAAGCAAGCAAAAGCGTACGTACGTAAGCGTACGTAAGGTAAACGTCGGTTGGCGGTTTACGCGGTGTTTTGGCTAGTCACTTTGAAAACCGCGCGGAGGTTACCACCCGTAACCATACTGCTAGCCGGACGTTGTATGTTAATATTTCTGTTACAGCCTTCCATTTTTAAAGAATATATTATGCGTATGCAAATGGTTAGAAATACTGTTACCAATTATAAAACGTTATTATTACTCGTTGCATTGTATTTAAATGATTTTAGGAACGCAACTTCTTGGAGCATAAATGTTGTGTGTGCAAGTTTTCAACTTTTATAACACTATGCCTACAACCCATCAGATACTTTTCATATATTGGGGTTGGGATATATACTACATTGTATAGGTACTAAGGTATAACTAAGTATACAAAACCAATCAATCTCCAAAAGTCATCAGAAGACATCCTACGATACTCTTGATATAAACAAGTCGATGTTGAAACAAGATGATCAACAACGAACTTCCCAATAGGCGCACGTACCTCTTGTACAGAAATGCGGGCCACAGATACAGTGACCGGTGCAGAGATTATGAAACACAGGATGAAACACCGATAATTTCCATGAATATTACTTTGAACGCCCGGATTTGGTGAAGTAAGAGCAATTAAATCATTAGACAAAGTAGCATCAGCCTAAATTTTTGGTTTTACTTTGATTTTGGTCGTTCTATGCGAAATGAACAAATTCAATCTCAGTTATGAACAATAATTGGTTACGTTTTTAGCTATTCGCAATCAACTTATTGCGCGGCTCCTGTAGATTTTTTGTCTCACACTAGCGTTATAAATAGCATGTTCATTTCAAAATTCTATTAGAATTTTAGATACTTACTATTTTCCTCAAATTTCCACTCGCGCTACATAGCATTTTTCCAACGCTCAAAATTATAAGATTTTCACGATCTCGCGCATTTCGAAGCCATCCCCAGTGCCAGGGTTGGCAGTAGGTAATCTGTTAAACTCACGTCGCTGGCAGTCCCCCAAACAGTTCACCTAATCTGCATTGTAATTATCTCCGGTCGCTCGCCGTGCAATTAGTAAACCGAGAACGGACTTAGCTTGATAAGTGACCTGTGTGTCAATTTTAATGCTGGATTTACTTGCACTACAATAATTATAGTGCGAGTGAAAATTATTTTGGTATGTTTTGAATAAATTAGTATGTAAATTCTTGCGCAATGCAGAGTTTGATGGCATTTCATCGCGCTCCCGTTAATAATGTCTGCTTTATTTTATAATCTTCTCTCTCTATTTGTTCACGACGATTTTATTCAGGTTCTGGTATCCTGCTGTGCACTATAAACACTAAACGTTTCGAGCCACATTTGATCCCCGTATAACGATTTATGTCCACAAATAGTTGGCAAGTTTTCTTAGAAAATGTAACGGCTGAGTGAGCTTGCCATATTGCAGCTGAAGCACAGCTGGTAAACATGTAAACAGTTTTTAATGTCAGCTTTAGTTTAATTTTGTCGTCGTTTCGGTTTAGCGCAGCGGCTTATACCTAGCTGAGTAGTCTTGGCTTGAAAGTAGTTAGTTAAGAAGAAGATCAAAGTATAGATATAAGAGTTTTGGAACAGAGACTTGGGTAGCATACACAGATAATTTTATATTTACTTTAGACTTTTCTAGTTATTGATAATCCTCAATCTGAACATTGAAAACTACAATCAGGGTAATGAAAACAGATTTTTACTTGCCGTCTAGCGTATCTATGTCCTTATTCCATATCGTTAGACATAATCATATAATAAAAGCATAGCTTAGGTGACGCATTAATGAACAAAGTCTAGGGGAAATATTATTTATTAAATACATTCTATTATCCGAAATAGGATTTCTTACATACCTACCGAGCAATTTGGTTCTAAAAGTGATTTAAGACTGACACAAAATTTACCAAATTTCTCAAATTCGTGGTGTGATCTCAGAAAACTTTTAACAAGTTTTGTTAGGCATCGTACGGACATTCAATTACATTAACTACTTAAGGACTCAATCGAACTTCCTAAGTAACACGTATTTTTTCCTTGAAGCAAAGACTAGACCCCAAGTTCATTTTGCTTTCATTCTCTTGAATCAAACTTGCAAATGTTTCGATTAAACTGTTCTGACAAAGAACTGTCGACAGAATTTCTTAGCATACCTGTTACCTAAAAAAAGCTGTCTTAAGCCGGCATCCTACGGTGTGCTTTGTGAAGGATCACCCTGCACCGCCAACCGTGAGAAGATACTCGTCCGTGATAGTGCGCGTCTGCCCCGGTCTGTCGCAATTCACCGCTAATCTACGCTGAGTCGGTTAAAATTGGGTTTGATTCTCAACACTCTCTGCGTCTCTGGTCGTCAGCCGTGCGAGGATATCCGTGATATCGCGTACCGTGGGAAGCCGGCTTTACACGTATTTGTAGTTTGATGAGAAATGGATTTTAACAGTTCTTATATACTTTTAGACAAGCATTCTAGCCTATCCTGTTCCACTGCTAGGTAAAGGCTTGCTCTAAATCTATCCATATAACCATATCTTGCACCATCTAGAACCAGTTGTGTCTATGTAAAGGGTGTTAACCTTTAAATAATAACTTTAAATAGTTTTCAAGTAGATGTTTGGTAATTATTATGTATTATGAGAATAATATATAATAATATTTTATAAATCATTTTTCATTCTCGTGAAATTACGTAAGATACATATTCCTATATTACAAGACCTTACCTGTGTCTCCTGTAAAAACACGAGCGACGTAAACAAATAAATCCCGAATGTTCAGAACAAACAGTTACCTTCTCAACTTTTATAGCAGCCATTATTTCAGACCTTTTCGATTTGCGGAATAATTTTTACGACATTTCGCCCTGTGCAATTCTCCTATATCTTGGTAAAACTTGTTTGTCTCATTATCCGTAGGTACGTCATAAAATATAAATGTAACTGTGTGATATAAAAACGTAAAAGGTCAGTGTATTTACGATCGATTATAATTTAATATCAATTTTACTGCTGAAGGCACCTTAAGAAGTGTTTTATTGCGAGAATTGTGCGTTTTATTTGGGTATAATGAATGTATACCGTCAAGTCTTATTTGAAGTTTATAACATTATTAATAGATCGTTGAGATCGCTGGAAATAATAGAGGGAGGCCTTTGCCAAGCAGTGAATTTGTACAGGCTAGATATAAAAATAAACCCATAATCAAACTTTGACATTATTCATTGTGTTGTGGGTTAGATCCCCGCATGGAACAAGCATTTATGTGGCCCACAAATGCTTGATTTAAGTCTGGGTGTTCTTTCTGCATGTGAAGTGAATATTCATAAAACCCCCCGCCATACAAGGATTAAATTGCTTAGTGCGGAAGTCGTATTTATTAAAGAAGAAAAAGACAAGTAGGTACGTCGCAAACATGTTTTGCAAAATGTTATAAAACTTAAATAATAAATAAGATGCCTCATGGTGGTTGAACATGAAACTTTTGAGGAAACAAATGATTTCCAGGAAACAAAATATGTAATCCAAATAAACTGAAAAAAAGATCTTTCTTTCAAGGTCAAGGTGAAAGAGAAAATAAGCAAATATGCTTAGAAAACGGCACGTAAGTTTTATTCTTAAACTTGTTCAAAATAAATAGCGGCTCCCTGGAGTTTTATCTGCGCAGTTCCCGTTCCAGTAGACTTACCAGGATAGAGGTGCCTATGGTGCAGATTACAAACAATCTGTGTGCCAAATGTCTTCCAAAGCCATCCTATGAATGATAACATGATCGTAAGAGTTAAAAGGAACCGTGCATGTTCAGAATCTTGATGATAATACGCCTAACTTATAAGTACAATAAAAAAAAATATATATTGGGAAAACTCACATACGACCATCTGAATTTGCAGATTATGGTAACCTACTTATATATACCCAAACATACTTATATATTTCTAAATACATACATATTATAAATAAATTATACTCAATCACAGAACATGTTCATGCTCATCACACAAAGATTTGTCCTGGGTGTAAATCGTACACACGACCTCCGGTTTAGCAGTCAAGGTCACTAACCACTAGAGCAACAGCATTACCATCCAGTTTTCATTTAAAACCTAATTTCCATCACTCAAGATTCTCGAAGGCCTAATTAGAACGACGCAGGGCATCAATTTGCCTGCCAAAGTAAACACTCGGTGGCCACGAGTCTCATCCTATCGCCAAGAAACTCAATTAAACCTGGTAACTCTGTTGCATGTCCTTCGTTACCTATAGGTACATTATATATGTATGGATAGTACATCAATGTAGGGTGTTCGTCACGTGTGTGGTACTGTATGATTATTTAAGCATATTTTTCTTTTGTTTGGTCGTGCAGGATCTTTAGAAAGTATGCTTTCTTACTCAACGTGGATTTTTGCTGTGGTTTTGAGGTAGGAAATTTGAAATTTCTAGTCAATCGTATAATATTGTTTCATCCAATATTTGTATTTATGATAAACTTTATTTTTATCAATTATTATTCATCGACATAATCTAACTTACGTTTAAATTTATTAACTTACCCTTAATATAAAATACAACAAATAAAAAAATATACAAACGAGAAAGTCATTTTTTTTAAGTAAGTCTGTCCATACCTGTTACGTATAAGTTCCACATTCAAATGATACACAGAGAAAAAGCGTCGTTCTATTTAATTAACGGGCACAGTAATTGAAAACATGCCTTTTTCACTGTTCTTCTTAGTTCGATGTACGTAACGTATAAGATATAGCAACTGGCAGGAGAGTCTGAAACGTTTCAGCTGACGTGTACACTATGCTTGAACGTAGCTTAGGAGTAAACTTGTATTTTCCACGTAGGTACATCGCACGTATTGCATTTTGTGACGATGATATTGAAATTACATTGTAATATGAATCTTAGGCACCGTTAGGTATACAGCTTTAGTCTTTAGTCTAGCTTTGTTTTTACTGATAAATGAAATACTCAAATGCAAGTTAATTTTAACTCACCTTAAAGTGCCATGCAGTTTGTATTTTTTTAAATAGAAAGAAAGTTAAAAACGTATCATAGTTGAGTGCGGGTGAAAATCATAACTACTTTTTTTATTGCTGAAAATCTTCGGGGACTTCCATTAAAATCATTCAAAAAACCACAATAAAATCATCAACATAATTAAATATTCCTATAGATAGGAACCAAGTGGAATTTCAATGGAGCATATTATGTTACGTCACATCGATGCAAATACGACATGCATTGAAACGGACGGATTCAATAAAAAGTATGTACTGGAATTGTTTCATTGTATTGTATTACACTCGCTACCAAAGTTCACAATAGTATGTATAGGTACCTAAAACTATGTAAGGCGGATTTACCAGAAATAACCTCTATGATTCATGTTATCGTATCAACTTATTACACATCTAATAGGTGCACTATTTAGCTAATTTAGAAAAACATATGTTTCATGATTGCGACTCATCACGGCAGTGTAAGCAGAAGTATGATGAAAGTCGGAATTCGGTTAGAAATCACAAAAAAGTATACTAACTCGAGCACTACAAAAAATCGCGGAACAAATATTCAGAAACCTCTAATTATTCTCTTCCTCTAGCTAGTCGATCGTCCATAGTTTTTGGGTCACCTGTACATATATAATAGTAATAACAGTCTGAATTTGACAAATAAGTCTATAAAATGTTTATTTTTCTGTAAAGAGAATAAAAACCAAGTTTACCAGAAATATAAACATCTGCTCATTTGAGCTCTGTATAATATCCTAAGTTAACATTTAAATAAAAATGAAAAGTATTTAAAAACCAAAAAAACTTTAAATTCACAAGTCATCAAATTTTACTTAACATCCATATTGCTGACTAAGAATCTACGCCAAGTTTTCAGGTTCTTCATTAAATTATTGAGTCAAACTCTTAAGTACATGAAGGAATATTAATTTGTCGTGACACAATTTTGAGATTCTTTTTAAAGTTTGTCTTTGCTTTGAAATCAATTTCTCCAATATCTGGGTCAAGCGATACATATTTTTGCATGCCCAAACATTGAGAGTTCACCTCAAAGGCAAGCCAATCGATCGGTGATCAATCAAAATCTCATTTAAACACGTCACTTAGACGGAATCTTGTGCTATCCATCTTGCGTAATTTTCCTACACATTAATGTGTACTTTTTGACAAGACACGATCGCTGTTTGGTAAAATTTGATTCAATCTCTTGTCGTTTGAATAATTTTATTAACGTCAAACGGCAATTTGCTTTGTCTCTGTCTTTTGCACAAAGCAACTTAAGGTATAATACATTATTATGCAAATAATATGAATTGTGTATGAAAGTTGAGTGCGAACTTATTTCTGTTTTAAAACTACTGTTAATGCTGCCTTTTATTTTAGACCAAGATACTACAGTCCACCAAATAAAAGAAGTAACGTTTGACGTTTCAAATGTATAAGTTAATTCACACAATTTCACTAAGCTTTTCCGTAAAACCATAGAATTATGAGGCATTTTTTAGTGTATCACGAGATGCATAATGCTTTATTACTTTTACAAATTTACTTTTTAGATTTGGCAGTCCAGTGCTTTTTTGGGACCTACTACCAACTAAGCAGCAAACCAAGCTATAAAATAGAACTTGACAAAAGAAAACTCTTGATTAAAATACGTCCTCGTCAATTCGGAATCGATTTTCATTTCGTTCAAATGTCTCCTTATCGATTCCCGGCCTATTTCTCGTCAGTCAACATACTTTATTCACGTGCAAACTTTTCCAATAGTACTTTAAACTTCGACTTTCTCAGAGATCGTGTGTGATGTAAATTGCGTTTGACGATGCTCACCTGAATTGAAAGGTATGGATATTAAAACGAGTAAAGTGCCCTTGAATGCCTTTATTTCGGTTTTCATTTCTATGACTGTCAGTTTGTTTAAAACGATATAATGGGCCTGTTTCCTATTTTTTTTTTTAATGTCCGTCTTGTAGATTAATGAATTTTATTGGACACGTATTTTTTCTTTTTTCCTGCAAACAAAAAATGATCAAAATACAGAGAACTGAAGTTACGCGTGACGTCACTCCTCGCTACGATTTTTAGCGAGGCGTAGCGTCATAAGCCCCCACTCCGAAACTTTAAAGCGGTGTATCTTTGTATTTTTTTATTGTTTTGATAAAAGAAAAAATACGTGTCTAATATTTTTTTATTATCTAACTGACGGACTAAATAGATTTTAACTTTTCATACCCAGGAAACACCCCTATTCAAATGGTTAGAATGAATATGTGTTAAATTAAAACAGTGGGAAAGATTTCATTTCAAAAATTGTAAAATAATTACCACTGAAATTCGGTGATCAATGCGGGTATGCAATGACATACCTTCAGCCACAGATCACCAAAATCTCTAAGGTTGCAAGAGATTAAAAAAATTAAGTATTGTGTTGCTCAACTGCTCAGCGTCTCTTTATGAAAAACATAAATAAATTAATATTTTATTAAATAATTTAAATAAATATGAAATATAAAACATTTCTTCAGCTATTGTCATATTACTGATTTGGAGAATTTATTTAGGCTCTACACAAAATAACAATACATAGGACACGTGCTTATATTCGTAAAATATCTAGTACCTAATTAACACCTAACAGAATGACGTATAAATAAATAAGAAAAAGGTATTATTATATCTCCTGTCTATTACGAAATAAGTAACATCATTAGGAACAGCAACTGTGATAGCATTCAGTAAGCAGATTAGTATTTCAATTACGTACAACTTGGACGGTTGCCATTTCACACGACTTATGAGAGGTTGGAGTACCTACACAAGCTATTATGGCACTTTCAGGAGATTCGTTACAATAACTGGCAATTTGTCATGAACTACTAAGTGGACTCTATAGTGCTCAGTGCCCTGTATTACAATGTTATTAACCCAAGTGAGTTCACACGATAATTAATTAAAACGATATTCATATTGTAAATAAAAATAACAAGTGTGCTTTAGACCACACGACTGAAGTAAAACTTCTTTATATACGAAACGTAACGGGCTATGAGAGAAAGAGAGAAAGAAAATGTGTTCTTGCACCTCTCTCCCTTGCCCCTACAGTAATATACGAAACGTAACTCTCTCTCTTTCTATCTTTACTAACTTATATCTCCCTCTCAACTTACGTTTGCCTTGCCTGATCAAACTTTTCGTAAGGCTCTTGTCACGCATTCATCCTTACTTGATAAGTGCGTAAAAAAGTTTTACTTTAAAAGTTTGTATCATTTTGTATAATTGTAGTTGAAAATATTGTTAGATCAAGTCAACCACAAGTCACGTAACGGAAACTACAGAGTTCATTTAGTTCACTAAATAGCGGGTAGTAAAAAATATCTTGGCCGGTTAAAAAGATGACAACCGCTAACATAATTCTACTCGTGACCTTGAACGAAGCAACGTGATCTTGATTAAGTTATACCTTATTAATTTACACGCACTGAATTCCGGTTTAGTAAAACTGTACCTACCAAGGTAGGCTGTGAAAACATTTGTAATTATATACAATTTAGTGAAAGTGATATAGTATAGGCAAGCCAGTGGTAAAGAAATTGTGAAGTGAAAACGAAGGGCCGATGGTCGCTCAAGAGACTGCCAACGAAGATGGATGGGTGTGCTTGTCACTCCATCTGCAGACGAGACCTTAAGATAAAAACACGAGGATGATAAATACGATGAATTAATAACGGCTAGAGGTAAACTTGTTTAAGTATCTAGTATTTACCGAAATGTTATTTGGTATTTACCCCTACATAGTAAAAAAGTTAAAATTTTAAAATGTTGCTACACAATTGCGTTCAATACCATGTATTGCGAAAGAAGAGGAAAACTAGTTGAAATCTTTCTATACATCTATATCTAAATATCTACCTATATATTTTCTATATCTATAGATTTACACATATAATAAAACAAAGTCCCCCCGTCTGTCTGTCTGAACGCGATAAACTCATAACCTGCTCAACGCATTTTTATTTGGTTTTCACCAATGGATAGAGTAATTCAAGAGGAAAATTTCTGTCTATAATTTAATTAAAGTTTTATCAAATCGTCGAACCCGGGGCGGGTCGTTAGCACGTATTAACCAAAACATAAGTATATTCTTTGAACGACGAAAAATTTTTAACCATCATTCTTCAACACGTCAATTTGTAAATACCTTATAAATCGTTTTATTCAGCTAACCTTACGGATAGCTGAATAAATTAAAAATAAAAAAAAATACCAAAGCGCGCGATGTGCTACGCGTTCGATCTGTTGGGACTAAACATTTGTTGAGTGATCCACACATTTCTGTTTTAAGTCTGGGTGTTCTTTGTGTATGTGAAACCCCTCGCAATACAGGGATAAAATTGCGAAATGCGGGAGTCCTACTCTAAAAAAAAAACAATTCTCGTCACAGTTACAGTTTCTTTGTTTCACTTTTTCTTAGCGGCTTTCGCTACATAATATATGAAGTATCGTCTCAATGAGGCTTCTTTCTTCTCCCTAATTTTCACAAAAATGCTAATCATTTGGCGAGGATGATCGTATGAGGCAATGACGGGCTCATATTCTTGGTAAATAGAATTGTATTTTTTCCTAAGAAAGATGTTATTTTTATTTTTCACAATACTGCGTAGCGTCGATGTAAACAAACTTGTCTTTCTTACCCTTGACTTGACCTATTAACCTTGTGTTGTTCTCCTAGGGCGTATTTGTTTTTTTACTAAACTAGATTTGTAAAGGGGTTGCTCATTACACTTATAAGTTCCCTATTAAATAATATAAAAATGATATATTACGCTTTTGTTTGCCATGTATGCGACATTGATAAAAATAATTCTATTTTCATTATTAATTTTTATTACTGATTAATGCCACATTAAATTATAAAAAAAAACAACCAGTTTTACCCTAAGTAGGTACTATAAGCTAGAACAAATACCCTCATTCAATTTAGTTTAACATTAAACTGTTTTCACACCATGCCGATATAGTCTCCGGTAATTACCTACTAGCGTTCATTGTCCACACTACACAGAGAATATGATATAATATAGCATGTACAGCTTAGCATATTACCTCAATTGCGAACAGATCGTGTATTGTATATAACCGATATCTGAATAATTGTTAAAATGATTGCCCGGCGGATCTGAAGACCCTGTTGGTAACAGTGCTCGATCAACCTTTGCTGGATTGACCATATGCACGCGTATATTGCTAGGCCCTCCGTACGAAGACCGTGCGGCGCACGCGCTATGGAAACAAATGAGCGCGTTCATTACTGCACTGATCGGTAGACCGACCATACGGATGCATGTATTATAGTCGCTATGCATCGACTGATGTATAAACCGACGGTCGGTGATGGAACAGATACAAACAGACGCTCAGTTGATGCATGTCGTCAGCACCGACCGTACGCACTGACGGTCTGTCGAGCACTATCACCGGCCTTAGAGTATTCTGTACGGACCAGAATAAAATCACAATAAAAAGGACAAATAACATAAGCAGCTGAAAAAAAAACCGTCCAAAAATATGAAAAAGTATTAAGGGTATAATTTTAATCCAAATATCGGTACCCCAGCGCGGTCTAATTTTAAGTCTAAGTTTACCATTTAATATTATTTTCTGGCCTGTAGAATTCTGTTAAAACTTACTAATTCTATTAAACTTAGCTTGAAAATGGTTTTTAGCAAAAATATCGTCGTCCATGGAGATCAGCTGCACCTTTAGTTTTACTTATCTGTTTTCCATTCAGTGAAATAGAAACTTTTGATTACGATGGCATTGCTCAGAGCGCGGGTAGTCGTGGGTCACTTGATCGCTCTCGGGTCATACCGGCTTGATTGATTATGGAAGTGTGGGAGTAAGGCGTGGTGTCCACGTGTACACGAGTTTCCTTAATTTGCTCTATATAGGTTAGCTATATACGTACCTAATAGCCTTCCTTGGTTTCGAAACTGTGAGTGATAATTATGCAAGTCTGGACTTTCTTTTATTTATTTTATAAATTTAGTATAAATAATTCAGGACCTATTTTTAAACAATGTACACTTTTTTTACGAATCAAAAAATATATATCTATAACATAATGAAAACTCAGATTTTAGTAACTTACTTACCTAAGCATTTGTATTTAGTATGCTTTAATTAAGTCTCAAATATATAAAAAGTTGTTCTACAGAGACATTTGAGATGCTTATTTCATAGCTGTAAGTAATATTGAAGGCACCGTGCGTTCGTTTTTCTCCATTTATTCACGTCCAAACACAATCCGATTTGCTTGACGCAATCTCAGCTGCAAAGTGTTGCTCCCCGTATCACAAACGCGATGAGCGATGTTCACCCATTTACTACTGATGTTATGAGCAAACAGAATTTTCTTTTATATTTACGCACTATCGTAAATTCAATATTAATCATAAAACAAGTTTTCCAGGCATGATAATTTATACCAAACTACAAACAGCTTAGTTTGTTTTCAATTTCATTTATTGATTGTGGTACTTTACCAGTCCGATTTATACTTACTCGTGTACGTAGTGCATTATGATTAACATACATTCTTCACATGTAATGTCTCCGTGATACGGCCATATTCATCGATTCCAATAACATTTCAATCAAACACAAATAGCATATCAAAAGGATTTTATCAGGAAATTGCTGAAGAGCTATTACGCAGACAGTAGCAGTTATACGTAAAACTAGGTTGCGCGGCACTCGTCTAGGGCGGCGGCTGAGGGGGGTAGCGATGGGTGTCGTATCGTAGCAACGGGCAGCATCCCTCTCAGTGCGCTCCCGACGCCCGTGCCGAACGCCCGCGCGCCCCCGCTCCACATTCCGCTACACTCAACTTGAACGAACCTAACTCGAACATTCCCATAACAGTGTGTGTGTCAAAATGTTCATGTTATTTATTCTCCTGACTGTGTACCTTATAACTCTATGTCATGGTTAACGTGTTATTAAGAAGATGGATTTGAGATTATCGGCGTGAGATAAAGCCTCGCCTCGGAGTTGACGGTCCGTTGTATGACTTTTCAACTGCTTCGACAGTTGGTGAGTTTGTGATTAGATTTTTATCTCTTATATACTCTGTCTTAGTTAGTTTGTCTTTACATTGTGTACCTACAAGTACGGCATCGTATAATTTTTATCGTGCGCAATTACCTAAGTACGGGTGTTTAATATCGTCATTTGTTACGCCCTGCGGAATTAAAATTAATTGCCTAATTTATTTTACTTCTACTCCAATATATTTATAGATATTTATTTATTTGATAGATAATAGAATTTTGGGTTGCGTCAACAACGACGTAATTAGTTTCACGTTTGATCTTCATCGATGGTGGTACAATATTTTAGTCCTCTTTCTGATGTGTGAGGTACGAACCATGATTATACAATAATAACATGGTTCGTACCTCACACATACACACAATACAGTATAGTAGGTAGGCCTACAATCCTATATTGTTCGTAATAATAGGTATCTCTGACTTTTTCAAATGATGATAAAAAAAAAGAAAACTGTAGTCTACGCATTACAAAAAAATGTATAAACAGTTTTGCGGGGCATTGTATTAGTATAAGGCTTATTGTAAATAATTAATAAATAAAAAATTACGGATTCAACTGTTTCTAAGGCGGAATATTAAATGAATTATTTGAGACTTATGGAGACTTTTGTTAGGGTTGTGAGACATCAAATAAACTCTAGGATAGTCCCAAGTCTTGCCGTCTTTATATACTAGACAAAACAAGACAATATAATTGTATAATACGTATCATAATAGAAGAAATAACATCAGCCAGTTACTGTCTCTCAACAAAACAAAAGCTTTTTCTTATACAAAGGAGGAATACGCATTTATTTTCTCGTAATTGAGCGCTCTGACCTTGAAATTAAATATAAATAATTAACCATAAAGTATATTTCTTACTAGTTGTACCCGCAGCTTCACTCCTGTCAACTGACTACCTACCCTACCTACCTTCCCTACCTACCTATCTACCCTACCTACTTACCCTACCTACCAACCTACCCTATAGGGTTTAAAAATATATATTTAGGTTTTTTTTTTAATGTATATTCATAATGTTTAGTAGTGGACAGTTTTCGACTGCCTAATTTTAATAATTATAGGCGTACAACCTAGGATTAGCCTTTGTTAAGTAACCAGACTTATTCTAGGCTTATTAAGTTTTAGATATGTCTTCATGGTTTACCGTCTTCAGGTCAAACGGTTTAAATAGCTGCCATCTTACAGTTTATACAAGCCTAAGTGCCTGATAATCGTAATTTGTGGTGATTTTGTGCCTTCTTGTTCAACTTGTTTTTTTTTTGTACGAATGGTCACATTAGCCGCTGTGCTATAAGTTTTTTTATAAATAATATTTTCTGTCTCAATTGATTGCATTACATTGGAAAAGCGTCGAGTGGAGCTGAAAATGGAGTAGGAAAAATAATTCTAAGATAAAATTTATTTTATCCATAGGTACTTACAACTTTGCGCATTTCCTCCTATGTAATAGGAAAGTACTTAAACTTTCCATTGTTATTTAAAGATAGAGTGACTTTGACTTTACATCTGTTATTTGAATAAAGGATTCTGTATCCGGATTTCAAGGAACAGTTATAATGTATCGATAATATTCAATTCAAGGGTATTCGATATCACTAGCTTTAGTCTCGATGGGAGAGATATGTGAACTTCTAGATTCGATATTATTCGATTTCCTGCAATGTAGACTAAAAGCTTTTGTTCGACGATCGTGACATGGAGATTGACATAACATGACATGATAGGTATAATATTATGATACAGTATTAGTTCCGTTCTTAGAATATCTAATGATCTGATATTATTTTTTTATCGTAATATACTAAATATACAATAAAGATATCCTCTTTCTTGACGATATTGCTGAACTAACAAGTACAAGAAATATCAGACCATTTATTATTTTTGTATGAATAAAATATATGGAGCAGTTCGCTTTACATATTTTTACATCTGCTGCATATTTTCTATCAGTTGTGCCGTTCAATGTTTTAAAATGAGTGTCCATCATTATTTTACTACTAGTCGGGTTATATTAGAATATCTATACTTAATAATTGTTTGGTTTGAACGCGCTAATCTCAGGAACTACTGGTCCGATTTAAAAAAAACAGTGTTGGATAGCCCATTTATTGGGTAGGCTATAAGCTATATAACATTACGTTGGAGCGGAGCATAAATAAAAAACCGTTGAAACTAAAACACGCGGACAAAATCGCGGGGGACAGCTAGTAAATAAATAAAGTTATGTTAGAATTTTCCTCCAGTAACTACACTTTTTTGTCTCTTTGGAGGATAGCCTTGTGATCTGTAACTTAGCTTTTATATATCACAGAGCGTAATTAATTATTTTAACAATGTGATTTGATGATACAAAAATAAACATGTTTATTAATATATTATTATTATTTATTGTGGCTGTGGCGGTGTGTACACTGTGAATTTATCTACAGACTATAATTTGACGTCCATTGCAGTTCTTACAAGATGTCATCTCGTGCAATTTAACTTAAAATGTTTATTTAGATTTTGTTATCGTTTCCCGGGTTTGATTAAACTTTTAAGTGTATGCCAAAAATTAATAAATATATATACATTTAGCTTAAAACGGCGAAATTCACTCATTTTGGTTTCGTTGTTTTAATTTCTATAATGCACAACTTTAAGATTGACAGTTTGATCTTAAATTTCTGACTGGCTGTTCAATTTAATCTATTGTCATATCTTCTGATTACGACTGTAATTGGTTGGCCAAAAGACTTACAACCAATCACGGCGCTTAACATGAGGTTTGACAGGGGGGATTAACAGATTTTTGTGTTGATCATCATTGCATAAATTGGGGGTGAATAGGTACAATAAAACTAAACCCAACCGCATACCACTGCCACTGCCAGCCTATAGATCGAAGATAAAGATAAGTTTATTTGTCAAAACATGTGTGAATATAATAGTACATACATCATTGATGCATATTATTTTTGTTTACATAATCATTTGAACCAACATGTTCTACCAAAACTGGTGTACAAATAATATGATTATTAATTATAAAAAAATATATATTAATTAATAGAGAAACAAAAGACCTGGGTTGTGTTAATACCAAGTGTTAACCGTTAACTCACCTTAGGTCATTAACCTAATACGAATGTCAAATGTTTGTTCTGCCTAGAAAAACATATTTAATTCATTTGTCATAAACTCGTACCTGTACGTTTGCACTTAACCCCCCGTTCACACTAGTCGTAAGTCGCATACGACTAAAAGTCGAAAGTCTGATTTTATATGTAAATCGCGTCTCATCCAATGTGAACAGCTCCATATAAAGTGTATGGTGACCAGAGCATTCGACTTTTAGTCGTATGCGACTTACGACTAGTGTGAACGGGGGGTAAGTGTATTAAAAACTTTTGCTAGAATCGCTAAACTTTTACTGTTGTTAAATGTATCCAGTTACGTGCAAATTTTGTTTTCTGATGATTAAATTACGATTTCAATTGGGTATTTCATAGGATATGTAGTAATTGAAGTGTTTATTTTCCAATAGATATGTGTGTCATATTTAGATGGACCTACCATTTTTTATAGAACGAAAGATAAACAAATCTTACATTATACATCAAGAATATTTAAAGTGTCATTTTTTAATCACTAACTTAATTAATATGTACTAACGTTACTCCGTGCCTCGAAAAGATGGTTGAGCCGTTCATGACAGTGTCTTGTAAAGTGAAATTTAAAATGTACGTAGTAGTAATTTTTTCGATATTATTTTAATGATATCCAATTTAGTCACATCTAATCTAATTCCAATTAATTTAGTGAAATATTTTAATAAATTTGTGTAGGTATAGTAATATCGTTGGCATGTACCTATGTAATTAAGTGTACATAATAATTAGTTCAAAGCAGCACTTAAGTAAATATAGACAAATATAGCTTCGTTCAAACGGAATATTAATGATCCTTCATACTCGAAGCTTACCACCAATAAATAGATACACCATTTGATTAATTATTTATCGTGATGCTAATAATTTACTATCAATTCACACTGGAGTTGCGATATTCTTTGAATATTCTCACTTCACTGGGTTTATTGGTAATGATAGGATATCTACGCTAATATTATAAGGAGGTTAACTTAGGTAGTTTATACGTAAGTGATGCTATTGGAATCTATAACTCATTCATGATAACTGGAAAACTAGTACCCTGACGATACTCTCGCAAAGACGTCGGAGGTGCCCGAATAGTTTAGGGATCAAAATGGCCATCTTTTTACCGCGACACGTTTCAGTTCATGTTTGAACTCATGATTATGGGCTCATTACGCGTCGGTGTCGCAGTACATACGTGTTCGTGGGCTCCATTTGGTCCCAAAACTAGTCGGGCACGTCCGACATCTTCGCATCCAGGTCCTGTTTTACTCAGTACCTTTCCATACGGTTCCTACGTTATTTTTACGTTTTAGACCTGATGTCATGACATGATTGTTACATTATGGTGGAGTGTTTTAAAGACAGGGGTTTTAATGATCAAAATTACTGGCAATGCAAGCAAAGCGACAAACAAAAGCTAAAAATATATGTTTATATGTACCCCCGGATGCTGAATCGCAACTTAACTTAAAGACATTTGTAATTGTTTTTTCTTTTGCTACTTCACACCTTAAAATTAATGAGATAGATTGAATATTTCGGCTATACATACATATCGCTTAATGTAATCTTGAAAAGACTGTAAAATATTAAAATCTTTTACTGTCTCTTCAAGATTACACAATCTATCTCGATATCAATGCGTACTGCTTTACTTTCATATTGATGATAGAGTAGATGTTATTTATTTTATTAGAAGTAGAATATTCAAGACTACAGCGTATGAAATATCCAATGAATATACATGACTGTAGTAGGTATTTGTAGATGTATCTACACGACTTATTATTACTCAGGTGTAGTAAAAATATCGAGGGAGAATTTGTTATGATGGATGGTTATGTGACAAGGTTCCTGATTATGTTATGCTAGTTTGTTTTTGTTTTACTTCATCTACATAGAACAAGTAGCTGCTAAATAAAATTATTTTTTTATTAATTTATTTGTAAACTACATGTGTTTTTATAAAAAAATCTGTTTACTTAATTAGCAAAATTCAATTCAGGCCTATTAGACCAAGTTAAAGTAGTGTACAGTGTAAAATAAATTATTTTTCCTTGTATGGGTAATAAATCCTGCAAAAACTAACAAACTTACAAAGTATTATCTATTTAGAATAAAAATATATTTTTATTATAACTTTATTAAATTGCCTACAAACTCTATGCAATTAAATAACATCGATACAAAATTTATGTGACTGCACGTTACGTGCTACGCGCTACGAATGTGACGTCACAGAAAGTGCCTCGGTAGAGACATACTGTACAGAATCACACGAAAGGCGACGACCCGTAAAGTTCGCTATTGTGCTACGTCTCTTTTAGCGTAGCTCTGCGCAGTCAATTCAAATACAGTTTATTTATTTTCATAAAGATGCTTTTTTTTTGTAATGGCGATATCCATCCTTTATAAACGAAATTATTTATTAAAATCAAATCGAATAAAAAAACTTACTGTCTAATAAAAATGTAGGTACCTCCCTAAACCTTTTTTTTTGTAAGAACATTATTATTTGTATTTTTACAATATATTGTTATACGATAAATGATGCAAAAAATATTAGGTAACTAGTTTTATTTTGTAAGTATATTATTACATTTGTGAACAAGTATCTATAACAGTTACGTCAACATTATGTTCTATTCCATCTAGTCGGAAACTACAATTGAACAAATTCAAGGAACGCGTAGAAGACATTTATGTCAAGAAGTAGATGCTGTAGCAAAAGCATTTTTCTACTCTCTTCAGACAATCGGAATGCTAAAAGACAAAACGACTGGTAACTACAAAGAACAGAAACATTTGCAAACAAAACAAGACGCTAGCGGGCACTATGCCCAACTGAAACTGCTTAGGCATTGTAAAAGAGTAAAAAAACTCTATATTCTGACATGAATTTGGTACTTTTTTTAGAAAAAATTAAGTACAAGTTACCTGTATGACACAAATAAATTGATTTGATTTAAAAAATAAAAAAAATTGGATCTATGCAACTGGCTGGTTATTTAATCCACTTGATCAGTTGCTTTGTACATTTGAAATTAGAATCGTATGTTTTTTTCTTGTTACGCGTTAATAATTACCTCTTTTGTATATGTTGATTTTATTTTAGATGCCATTTAACTTTAATAAAAAATAACATATTCGTCTATTCTTTTTTTGTTTAAAATATTAAAACGTTGAGATTTTACATATCAATACTGTGCCTTTCATACAGATACTTACAATAGTAGCAGCTATTACAGTAAGTAACTGTATCGAGGACAAAATTACGACATAATTACGCTTCTATAAACATTCCACGTGCCGTGTTGTGAGCTCATCAATAAAAAAACTTACATAAGTACAAGACATTGTGATCGAACGCTAAGTACCAATAACTAAGCTTAATTAACGTCTCAGAACTTTCTATCACGGTTTACGACTCGTTTTAGTGACACGTGTTATAAGACGCCATCTGTCGGATTTTGGTTGGTACTTAGCTTGGTTTTTGTTAAGATGTTGTCAGGCTGTAATTAGAATTTATAGTAAAGCAAAATTTTTGCCTGAGGCTCCGCGTGGATATCGGTTATCGCGGTAAAAAGTAGCCTATGTCCTTTCTTGGGATCCATGCTCACCCTGTAACAAGTTTCATCCAAATCGGTTCAGCAGTTTAGCCGTGTAAGCGTAACAGACGTACAGACAGTTACTTTTGCCTTTATAATATTATAATATGGATATGGATTACTACATATTCGTAATCACTGTTACATAATAATATACTTGTGGTCTCTGCATTCTTCGTACAGGCAGAACCAATGGGTAGTTCAATTAATAACTTCAGTCAGGTCTATAATTTAATTACACAATTACAGTCTACAGAATTTAGTACAGTAACTTAAGTAATTTAAACTGCTTATTCTGTTATCAAACTTAAAACTACGCTATATAGAAAAGATAATGCTTGGCCAGATCTAGGACGAAGGTACACCTAAGTTTCGTTACTGTCTAACAGTAACCAAAGCTAACACTTAGAGAGCTATGAACTGTTAATTAGAAGAAAATGAGTACTTATTCAATATTATAGTGAGGAAATCCCTAGAGGTTTTGGGTAGAAATTGTTTTAATTAACCTACTTGTCGAAGCAGTTTATAAAGTGAGACATATCTGTTTTTATTATATCCGTTTCTTTTAAAAACATGACATAATATAAGAAGGTGATATAACATAATGTTGAGTTTTTCATACTTCCAAAGTTATAAGCATTAAATATATCATAGCTTGTGAGCAAAAATAATTATATGCATACATGGATTGTCGTTCTTTGAAAATACAACTCAAATGGCTTAAAGGAGTGATATCATTAAAAATATAAGGGTAAGAAATGGTCTGTTCTGCTTAAAATTAACTACATGTGTTTATTTGATTGAATTAACAAACTCAAAGGTTTTTATAATTTTAATCCCTCGGAGGAGAAAAGGGGTAGCATTTTTTGTTTGAAGGTTTAGCACGTTTGTAGGGACATATTCGCTAAAAAAACTTCATTAACATACCTACTTGTGTATGCAAATATGAAATATAAAATACTCAAGGTATGCAATATAATTCGTAAAACTAAACGTGGCACAAGTTTCAAAATAAGTAAGTTATTATGTAGGTGGGGATGAAGTCACAATAGCACAAGGGCGGTTATGAGACTATATCTAACGAGGCCATAGCCAGGCACTTTTTGCGCCGGTGATTAAAATAAAAAGGTAACCATGAATACAAAATAACAAAAAAAACGCCGTAATTATAATTTATTCTAACTAGAAATGAATTTCATGCTTCTTATTTCTATATCTATCTATACTGTATGTCTACATAAAGCTCATTGGTTGTACGATTGGAAATGAATGCTCTTGCTGGGAGTTTAAATCCAGTTACTACTATTTTCTATTTTTCCAGCGTCCTACTTTTTAAATTAATTTAATTCATATAGATGCCTGACATCAACGTGAACAACGTCGCGGATACAGCTAGTTAAAAACCAATAAATAAATCACAATTTCTTACAATCCCTTGTGAAAAGCGCGAGCAAAGCCGCGGGCAACAGTTAGTTACTAATGAATATAAAAAGTGTGTACCTATAATATATAAATTCTTTAGGTTTTTAAAACTAATTCATTATATTATTACCACATATATAGGTATTCATGTACAATATAAGTAACTGCAAATATGTAGTATATTGTAGAGAATAAAACCAATTATATGAACTAGCCAAGTAATTAGGTCGTTTATGCTTTCAGCGGAGCTTTCAAGTAATCATTAAGATAATATTTCCTTTAGTTACTTGCTATGCTTACGACATTCAAAGAAAGAGGTCCCATATAGACAAAAAATATACACATTTTGTTTTCCTTCTATATCAGAACCATTATGGACGTTCTTTTTTTCATAGGAATGTTGACTGGGTATAAAAAGTAAAAATCAATTTAGTCCGTAAGTTAGAAAATGAAAAAGTATACACGTATTTATTTATTTTTCAAAATAATTAAAAGATAAAACTAATCAAAGTTCAGGGGTGGGGTTTGGGGGTGTCAAAAAACGTGTGACGTCATGCGACATTTTAAATCCATTGATTTACCAAAAACTCATGATTATACATTTATAATCATGAGTTTTTGGTAACGAAAAAAAGACAATACGTGTCTATATTTTTTTATTAATCTAATTGACAGATATTAAAAAACTTTTTTTTATTCCACAAAAAATCCCTAATATACCTATATTCCAAGCAAATTAAACTTCTAAACAAAACGCTCGAGTTAATAATATAACATACAAATATAAATCATTCGTTCAAAAAAGCATTTATTTCCCTTACGTCGTACTAATAACGAATTGTGTGAGCAAATTCATATTTTTGCCGCAATATACAATTATATCAATCTAAACACACGTTTCTTCTCACAAGAAACGTATTTATACCTCAAGTATGTACGTGCTAACTGCTTCGAACCAGTTACCACGTACTGTCTGTGATATAATATGACAAACGTTATGTAACTACTTTCCTATGTAATATCTATCTTGGTGTAGGTATATGAATCGAGTTACATAATTATGTGCTATAAGTTTTGAAGAAATGTTGGATTCTGCACATGACAATATTTGGGATGACAGAATTGATTATAAAAATCCAGGAACACATTGCCTGCTACATGGAAGAATAAATGCAAATTGTTTACTAATGTGAAGGTACTTAAAAAGATTTTATTATGAGATTCAGGCTCCATATATTTTTAGGGTTCAATACCTCAAAAGAAAAAGAAACCTTATAGGATCACTTGGTTGTCCTTCTGTCTGTCCACGTAAAGTAACACGTGGAGGTATCATTTTGAAATAATTATCAAATACTTAGTCTACAGTACCTTACGGCAGTAAAAATTTCAAGCTTTTTTGTTGACGAAATTAAAATATACAGCCATGTCGTTTTTCCCATATATTTGCGATTAACTCAAGACCTCACCCTATAGGTCTTACTGTCCGTCCACCTAGAATCACGAAGTTATGCATAATGGCTAACGTCACAAGTAAATGAAAAATTCGGAAAAAATATAATTACTAGTTTTGTTACATAAAAAATACGTTTTTGCTATAACAATTCGAAATTTGACAATTTTATAATATTATGCATAGGTTGTTTACAATAATATAACTGTATAACCAACTTATCACTTTTACGAAATCGTTAAAGAACTGACTTCCCCAACATATAAGGTCACTTAAGTTATCTTTCAATCTAGTTTTATTTTATCCCTCACCATCCATTTCATTCACTGTTAGCCTCCATTTACAAATTGATGCTAACGGTTTCTAATAAAAAGTCGATAAATTTAATAACTCGGTAGCGAATGTCTCTCTCGGTTCTATTTCGTTGAGACAGTGTACGACAAATCCATTAACAGATATCGATATCCTAAAACGTATTATTTTACAATAGTTTATTTTGTAACCAGTACAGATTTAAAAAAGGTTTTTGACGCCATCTTGTTATTCTGTCACTGTAGTTTGTTTTGTAACCAAAGAGGTTTCTTGATAAAATAAAAAGTTTAAGTGGGATTGTTGAAAAACAGATATTCAACATAAATGATCTGGGAAGGATCTGGGTGTATGCACTTTTAAAAGTCTGTTATTAATTAAACCTTAAACTGATTAATTGAATTCCTATTTTTTACGTGTAATCAGCCTCAGTTTAAGTTACTTTGAAGCGTTTATTGATATTCTGAGAATAATTATAAACCCTATTTTATTTCCCTCGACTGTTCTGAGTCAAAAAACTTCAGTTATAAGTTTTCAAATGTTTATAGTCCTAAGTAAACACTATTTTATTAAATGTACAATGAACTTCTTAGTATTTTAATGAAACAATTTGATGTATTTTTCTTAGTTAAATAATATTATTTAAATTAATAATAATATGTTTTACAAATTTATACTAATAAGTAGAAATGATTAGAAAGAATAAACAAACGAGTTGAATAGAAAACACAATAAAAACTTCAATTATCATTATCCATACTAATATTCAAAATATTAAAAAAAAAAGTAACTCGGTATTTCTGTCTGCTACGCTTTTACGGCTAAACCGCTTAACCGATTTTGATAAAACATATTAAATTGGATCCTAAGAAAGAACATAGGCTACTTTTTGCCGCGATACCCGACACCTACGCGGTCAGAGCCGCCGACAACAGCTAGTTAAAAATAATAATACTTATAAAAAATCTTAGATCTACATTTTGTGTGAGTGTGTGTGTCCGCAGTGTACCTATATTTGCACGTGTTACATCATCTTATTATTATACTAAAAGTAAATCCTCTTCCTTCATAATTCAATTAGTAACCAAACCACATGCGCTGTGACGAAACCGATTGGTTCTTACGTGAGATCGAATTAAGACGAACATATGCTTCATCTGATGTACATCTGTTTGGAGTTGTGGATTACTCCAGATCCTAATTCCTATCCCTGACAAGGGTAAAAAAGAGGAAAGAGGAGTCTTTTCTGTTAAACGTGTTTGTCTGTGATATCATAGCTCTCAACAGAATACATCGATTTGGATGGGTATATTTTTGTTCTTTTTTTGTCGATTCCAAACTATATGTGGTACTTAGTCTGTCTCAAAACAGTGCACCACTAACGAACCTACCGTTAACTTCTTCCCACAAAACAGAAAGACATTTAAATAATTGCAAGAAGAATTTTACTCTGCATTGCTCTGAACTAAATCATTTCCATAGTAAACTTATTAATATGATATAATGACTTAGTCTGAATAACTAACTTGCCTACATCTGTGTAAATATTTAATTAAATTATTCGCGAAACTACATGAAAGAGCATGTTTCGTGCCAATTTAATTTCGGGTAAAATTTTATGTTTCCTTTTGCTAACTGTATCAGATAGAGCCAAAATTTCTTAAAAATGCTTTATATTTATTTTTCAATGAGCTGTATAGTGCATTATGATTTTCTCAAGTTTTAACACATAGTCTAAAAATTTTAATATTATTTAAAACCCAAATCAAAACGATAAATCTTACTTCTTAGGCTCCCTTCATTAATCTTTAAAGCTAATCTGTTCATAGAAATGTGACTTTTTGTCAGGATATGTTAGATGAAGGTTATCTATATATTGTATTCTACATTTATTGTATAGATATATATACATATATTATATTGTTCGCAACTTTATTTACCAACCGTAGTCATGAAATGAATATGCTAATATTTTAAGTAATTAACATTTGCGGTTTCCGGCCATGGCAAAGTGCGCATTTTAACATTTAGCAGTTATCAAAAGCTTAAAAAAACCATTCATCGTGACTGTAATAAATCAGAATATAGTCAAATGAATGCATTCCCACAACGAGCTGGTATTAAACAATTATTCAAATGAGTGTTGCCGAAATGAAAATGATATGCAAATTGCTAGAGTGTACCATTCAGCGACGCGTATTAGACTGAATTACGAATTATTGTTTCGTTTATAACAAATTCAAGTCTAATTTTCTGAGCATGTATTATGAGAATTTTGAAGAGGTACCACGTGACACGGTGTTCGAATCACGAGCCTGTAGCTTGTCTCTCATTTGTGGAAATTGACAGATAGATATCACTTGCGATACCAGCAAACCTAACAGTTTTTTAAATTGCAAACATTCTCATTAAACAATGCTCACGTTGACGTTTTCGTAGAGAAGTTTGTTTTTTTTTTGTTGGTTGGTGGATAGGTACTTACCTGTCATATTATTATGTAATAAAGTACGTAAGAATCTTCACGGTAACTTACATCTCGTATGAAGTTAAATATGAATACAATGAAAATATAACTTACTTTTTAAATGTGACACATATTTGAGATCCGTACTACAGTACAGAAAAAAGTAAAATAGGAAACCTACTGTACTAATAAATAGGAAAAGTTTTAAACTATATCTTTACAATATATGAAGAATGTATCAAAAAGTTATTTTTAATAAGCTAACCCGACAGTAGTTATCATGTCCATTACAAACCCAACAAAAAAAAAAACCAAATCAGTCGAACGTAATATTTTTTCTTTCTTGAGTCCAAAAACGTAGTTTAGGACGACCGGGGGCTAGATGGAGCGACGACATCCGCAAAGTGGCTGGCAGTGGTTGGAGACGAAGAGCTGAAAATCGAGCTCAGTGGCGTGCCATAGGAGAGGCCTATGTCCAGCAGTGGACGAAGATAGGCTGATGATGATGATGAGTCCAAAATTGGCGACAAAACGTGAAAACATCAAAGTGATGAATGAAAAGATGAATCTATTCAAGTTAGACTAAATAAAAAAGTCATTTAAACGAGAAACAAGATCCGACTGAATGAAAGTTATCCGACTACCAAATAAAAAATATGAACCACAAAAGGACATAACATTCACATAAATCAATAGCGCACGTGTTGTGATAGGTTATTGACCTAGGATATTGAGTGACCCAGAAACCCAATCAAATAACATTCGTCAGTTATATTCTAAACACACTGACCGATCTCATAAATAGAATACTGGATCAACTTTATTATAGAGTTTCTGCATTCGAGCCTAATGTTTGCGATTATTAACTCTCCAGGGAAATAAAAAAGCGGAGATAATTTGGGAACTAACGAATATATTCTGAAAATGATAAGTATTAAGATTAAGTTTGTGTGGTGATAAATGAGTAAGACAGTTAGATTAGACGGACTAATTAGACAGTAAAAGTGCGTTCGGCCGCGCTGTCTTACGAAGGTGTCTGTCTTATTTTGGACCACGAGTAGTGTAATAGGAGTAAGACAGTTAGATTAGACGGACTAATTAGACAGTAAAAGTGCGTTCGGCCGCGCTGTCTTACAAAGGTGTCTGTCTTATTTTGGACGACGAGTAGTGTAATATGAGTAAGACAGTTAGATTAGACAGACTAATTAGACAGTAAAAGTGCTTTCGGCCACGCTGCCTTTCGAAGATCTAAGCCTTGTGAATGAGATAGCGGGCGCGGTGTACTAGAGAGATTTTCTAGTTAGTCAGTAAGACAGGCTAGTCAGTCGAGACTGAACATCGCGTAGTCTAATAAGGGCTTAACATAATAATAAGTAGGTATTTGTTAAAATAAGTAAATACAACAAATCAATCAAGAGTTACTTCACAATCAAATTAAACATGAAAGTAAATTTAAAATATAAACAAAAACAAAGTATCTTAACTTAATATCCCTCTCTTCAAAATCTTAAGAAACTTCCGAGAGTATCTAATAATTCAAATATCAACATTAATCAAGGTCTGCATTGAAACACCATTAGACATCAATACCTGAAGACGTGCTATAAGAGGAGACAGCTATCGGACTTTATTTAGCCACAATCAGGCTATAAATAGAACTGGTATGCGATTTGAATGACGAACATCATCGAACACTACTTTGTACCAAATTAAGTGAGTTCAGTAAAGTTCGGTATTGTGACTGTTGACCTTTTTACTGCTATAACGAATGACGTCCTTTCTTTGTATCAGTAAATTTGACTTCACAAAGACTTCTAAGAAGTCTTTAATTTAGAAGATACCTATCAATTACATAATAATGTTAGGTACCTACCTTAACTACCTATATACCACAAAATGTCGTACATCGGAACTTGAGGTGAAGTAATGTACATTTTAATATTAAAAATATAAGACAACTGCGTAATTAAAAAAATAGGTAATAAAACTGTTTTAAAATTGTCTTACAATACTGTATTCACAGTTATACATAGTATAGTTACATATTTTTATTTTGGAATGATATTTTTATCTTTAAGGCAGTTTATCAAGTAGATATTAAACAACTAACTTTATTTAGATATATTTATATATGAAGCTGTTAATGTTGTTAATCTTTTAAAATATTGAATTTAGTTGCCTATATCACCTAGAGTGACATAAAAAATGTAATGTAAATCAACATCAATAGTTTTAATATTTAACATTGACAAGGCCTTGTGTAGATACGTCATTATGTTCAGCTGAACACGAAACCAAATATTACTAACAAACGAATAACGTCCACAAGTTTATTTTTAAAATTTCGAAGTGTTCGTCGGACACGTGTAACAGAATATAATGTTAAATGTCACGTGACTTTTCGTATTTTGTTTTTTGTTATAAAAATACAATCATCTCTGGATTACAATGATTACATTTTACCTGGAAGTTGGTCCATCGGAAGATTGTGGATACAATGTAAAGGATCTTTGTGTGAACGACGTCGCTGATAAGATTGTTAGCTTCGGGCTTTCAGTTTATTTCGTTCTGGTACAAATTGTAGGCGGAAAGCGAAAAACAATTATCTTTTAAAAACGGTTTGTTTAGTAGTGTTTTTTTTTTTTTATAAGTTCCTATTGTTACATTTTTTTTTACTGGTCTTTATTCTTACATACGTTTATTTATAATATTCTAAAACAGCAAACATATTCTATTTTTGGGTTTATTGTAACCTAATAAAAATAAGATTTTATGTACATAATCATTACATTTAAAAAAATAGTTTTCGAAAGCAAATTTATCGACTTAGTTACGCAACAAACGTGACTATTGACATTAAAGCGTGATATTATCCTTATAGCACCTACATTTTAATTTAAATCACTTAATAGACTAAACTAAAACCTCTAACATTCAGTGCATTACTCCGCTTTTCACTTATTTCTCGCACTCAAGCCACCTAGGTAACGTGTGCACAGTCGCCGTAATCGACTCGTCTGGTTTAATTAAACTCTCGACTCCAGAAGGTAATACAACTGTAATTAGATTGCGACTACTTAGCATTTCAATTACGCTTCCACTATGATTTTATATTAATACTTAACATAGTATACAACGCTACTTACGATTGTATAATAAGGTTTGTGGAGTCTCGTATACATTGAGCTACAGTGCCCCCCAAAAGCGGTTGATTCGTGAAGTGACCGGTTTATAACATACGACAAAAAGCAGCAATTTTTCATGATTAAATTACGTGGCTAGGTTAACTCCAACATATAAGGGACGCTAGTACAATTTCCAACATCGAATTGGATCGGAAAGGATAGGAACGGATACGGTGACAACCGATCGCGTCCGGCAGGATTTCGACGCTTACGAACGGCTCCGTACGGCTTCTATCGCTTGCGTACGTATCAGTATGTTTAATTCTGAAATGTCATTCCTACCGTGTTGCCGTAAACATATTTTTGAAAATAGTTGACGTTGATATAGTATTGTTAGCTAGTACGCTCGCGACGGCACCTAAAAGGATTCGATCTGATACGATGGCATACGAAGGAAGCCGTCCGCGCGTCGTAGCATGCCTTCGGCTCCTAACGCGTGTCGCGAAAGACAAGGCATGGTAATAAAGACTTTAAACACTGTGTTTAAGATTTAATTTCGGTTAAAGATTATAAAATACGTTCTGATTCGATGCGATCCGTGCCGTTCGGTGAAAAGTGTACCTTACTGCTACAGAAAAAAACCGTTCCTAATCTCGTCATGAAATTGACAGCATCGTGTATTTTATTTTAATCATGAGAGTTTTTCTTAAACCACTTTCCAGTATCTAGAATACCCAGTAATGTCATTTAACGCACACGGCGTCCGCTAATGACCGCACCGTTACTGGAGGAAATACGTACTAAGTTTTAGTAGTTGTTACATACTTAACGTAAAAAGTATTCATACTTAACTAGCATATTCAGCAACTTGAAACATGTTTTGGTATTCTATACTTAAATAAGAGTTTCTATTTAATGTACTTTGTATAGTTTACTTCTACAATCATGTTATATTGGCAAAAATAATGTCAGGATTGCTTGCACGTTACAAGTATATAAAAAATCCAGGATAACAGTAGTTCATAAGTATGCATCTTTCCGGAATATAGCCACTATCCATAAATATTTTAACCTCAGACACTAACCTCTCTTGTCTACTAAGTTAGGGAACAAATAATAGATTTTCCTTTCTAGTATGAACACAAACATTTTGATGTAAAAACATGTTTGTTCCGCATTATTTTCTTATTGATTTATTATTATTACATTCTTCCACTGATACCAAAAATTGGATAACTGAATAGGTATTAAGAAAGTTTGTTTTGGTAATTTCTTTAATATACAATCTATATCATTGGGGCGGGTCGAGTAGTTTGTAAGATTAAGTTAAAGTTCATGTTTTAAAATACATATTCCAATGCCTATACCCACAAATAATTTAGTTCGCCTTAACCTTGTCACTCCTCTGAATCCAGGGTATAATTCAATGAACAAACAGGCAGTTTAAACTCGTGATTATACGAGACATCGGTATATAAATCACTGGTTCTAAGTACTGACAGCACCCGACTGTACACAGCTGTGATATATAGGTTTTTGGTTACAACCTTCAGTTCCTCTAATTATTTCACATAGAATCTTCAAAACGCAATTGTGTATGACGCTAATGTTCGTGACAACATTTTGTGAAAATGAGGTTGAATAGGGAAAAAGCCGGATAGTTGCCACACTTTTTGTAATTACTTTATATCTCTCAGTGTAACAACAAACTACATTATTTGTAAAACGGGTTTAAAGTACTTTGGTTTATTATCTTCAATTTTATGAAAGTACAAAACATTATCGTTGATGTTTGCAACGTACTGGCGGTTTATTTCAACCTTTAAATTTAGGGACAACTATCCAATACAGGGGATAGTTACCTAATCTACATAAATCGAACAAAAGAGCTGCAATTTACATAGCGACGTAAACAAACTAGTCAATCCTCCAGGTCAATAAGTAGTTCGGTCAGGAAAACAGCAAGCAAAGCTAATTACTCGTCAGCAACTATAGGCTCATATAGATATATAACACAATAAACCCCGACCTTACCCTTTAAATAACCTTGTAGAACGCACTAAACCTGTTTACATAAGCCTGGGAACGTTATTTTTATATTCCGACTTATAAGGCCGTGTGTACCAATAAAGGTGGATATTCACGACAATTCTCTTTGACATGACTTAAGTCAAAAGTAAAGACTAAAATCAAATAAACTTTCGTAAGACGTATTCATAATTATTTAGGAATATTGACGGTTTACTCACGCACATTCTCAGGATGGGGTTTCCGAGAATGTGTGTGCGACTAGTGTAAACTTAATAGGAGTCCTTCTTGTGGTGGTCTCACGAGTCGAACTCCTCCTCATTGACTCCTATTGATTTTGAAACTAGTCGGGCGATCCCTTAAATGTGCACGAGTAAACCGTTAATATTCTTAAATAGCAAACGTTTTATGATTTTTTGATCTTCTGAGCATTCTATGATACCATGCCATTTGGAGGGATAGCTTGATCGTAAATGCCCTTAACGTTTGATCCGGAGGTTGCTTATTACAAAGGCCTGTATTTAAGTGACCCGGGAATACGGGACTCTGTTCAGACATTATTTGTACGACTGCAAACGGAGCCCACCACTCCGTTAATTAATATTGGAGTGTGCGGTCGGAAATTGCATAATTTTAATTATAGTGACAGTGTTGTTAATTTGTCGACGGGTAAACATTAAGATATTGTGTACATAAATGTATCAATTCTATAAATTACTATAAAACTTTTACCTCCAATCCGAAATAAGAAAAACACGAAACAAATCTGACAATGTAAATATGTCTTCTTTAAAGTGACGTGAATATTTATAAAAAAAAATAAAGAAAAGAAAACAAACAAATTAGTCTATATATACTTAGGCCGATTTGTTCGATACAAAAGAGGCCATAAAAATCTGAAGTCTATAAAACTTTTTGTCTGTGTCCCGAAATAACGAACGTGATCTGTTTATTATTGAGATTTTTACAGTCTTTTGTTGTTTAAAGTTGTTTCTCGTAAATCGAATTGGTATTTGATTCTTCATTCTCAATTTTTATACAACTTCAGTATGAGGTAATTAGTGTCCACTTCGGACTTTTATGTACACAATGTGAGATATTTGAGTCTCTGTTTTGAAAATTAGACCAAAATATGTTAATACTGTACTGTATTATAAATTGTAGTGAGTAAAGGTTGGTTGAATGTGGTAGCCCAGCGGTTCAATGCACAGATTTGTGTGCACAAGGTTGCAGGTTCGAACACGTTACAGGCAAGTGCCAGTGTGACTTTTTCAAAGGTAATATGTACTTTCCTAATTATTCTAAGACATCATTGACAATCTGTATATACATTTCCAACTGATTTACGTGCAGCTTTTGCCAATTATCCTAACAGTTGTAAAACAAACAAAATAGGTCTTAATGGTTATTTCTAATCTAGTTCTCTTAGAATAGCTTAAAAATAATTTATAGGATTAATATTGTTACGTCACATTGAAATAAATGGTTTTACGGTTTAGGCGTATAATCTTTAGACTCTAGACTATTTTTTATTTACTGCTCTTTATTTATTTTTCTTTATTTATTTAATGCTCTTTATTTTTTTTTATTGCTCTTTTTGTTAAGATAAAAATATACAGCATGGCTGATCTTGGTATTGTAAAAATTGCAAAGATATACATATCATAGCAGCATAAACCTTAACGATTGAAGTGTATAACATCTTGTACATAGGTCCATCAAATACGTGTAATTTACAGCTTACATTTAATAAGATATCATTTATCTTCTACGTTGAATTATGTATTTATATCGTCACTTTGACATTGTTACAGATACTTTGAAATATCGTAAACGTATTATTTAAAGCAGAAAAACAAATGATCTTAAAAAAAAGTTTTATTTTATTAAATTTTGCCAAGTAAGGTCTTTCAATAGTACGAATGACATAATTATATTCCGAACAACTACTGACTAAATACCAATATAAAACTAATCCAACGTAATTTCGATCGGTCTGAACCAAAACCGGACATTGTATTTTAGTGTCCATAATAAGTATTGGGTACTAGTTACCGATGAAAATTTATTCCAAAGGCGAAATTAAACAACATAAAGGTTTCTTTTATTCATGTTTCTGCGATTCGATCGCAATAACGATGTTGTTTTGTTTTTGTAATTACATTCTGCGTCGGCGAGACACCACAAGTGTCAATACTGCCGAACGTTTGACTGAAAGTGGTCTGCGGTCAAAATTCAATCTTAAGTTGGTACCAGCATCGGTTAATCATCAATATATTAATTGTATTAATTGTAATCTGTTTCAATGATTAATTAGTTTAAGATTTTAGTTTCATGTTTTGATTAGCTTCGTAATCATTGTAAGTACTTTACCCCCATGATTTTATAGTTACAGGTAACAAATAAGTTGCAAATATACTATATAATATTAGTGACGAGTTTTCAGAGCGTCACAAACTATGGGCTAAGTTAATTACTATTTATCGAACGAAATGCTAAACCCCAATTCGCTACCGAAAATCGGTAATTCGAAAATTCGGTCTTACTTGGTCCGACCTGAAAATTAAACATAAGACCCAGTTTGATGCAGCTTGTTAACAAAAGCTGGCAGCTCTTATTGTAGGATATTGGTAAACCTCAGTAATTGGTTTGTGGCATATCAGCAGTCGCTCCATGGTTATACAGAGGTGCTTTGATGGAAATACCGCATTGTTATTTTGATAAGGCTAGCATTGCGCATGTACATAATTATGTATGTTTTTCTAATTTATTTAGGAACCTGGCTGAAATATATAAAGTTGTTATCGGAAACTAAGAAGATGAGAATTTAATTTTAATTATTTAAGTGAATCATTTTTCAATATTTCACTAAAACGATTAAAAAAAATGTATATGTAACTAGCTGATACGACGGACGTTGTCGCATTCGCCTTTTTGTACTATGAGTTTAGTTTACTTTGGACGCAATGTAAACTTAATAAGGAAAATTGTTTTTTCTGTAATGAAGTTTTCTTAAAGTAGAAATAAAATAAATATCTTAAAATAATAGCAAGTCTCTTCTCACAGCATAGCTATCTTTGGATTGTTTGTTTAAAATTGTTCGTTCAGTTTTCTCATCCATGGCAGAGTTAATATTGTTGTTTAAGTAAATACAACGTAACGTTCAGGGAACCAGTAAATTGCCTTAAATAAACAAAAGAAGCTATATCAGAAAATTCAAGTAGGTATAATTTAGAATGTTATTTGAAAAAATCATGAAATTACAAAATATTACCTTTGATATTTCCAGAGAGTTTGCGATTTTTGCCGAATTTTAAATTTTGGGGCAACAATCCCATTTAGGGGATAGTGGCCTAATCCATAAAAAAACATTTAGAATAGATATGCCTTGCGGAGAAAGAGGAGATTTATACCGAAAAAAAAATAATAATTTTGCACCCTGCCTTCCTATGCAATCGCACTAAGAAATGCAACATAATGAGTAGTTCAACTTAATGGGCGTTGTAGAGTCTTATGATAAAGAAATAAAATAATAATATTGCTTTCTGAGGTTTATGCGAATGTTAGACAGATAGACATTGAAATAAAACTACTTTTCTTAAACGGATTTTATCGCGGTTTATATTTAGATTTTAGTTCCCGACGTTTTGACGCCTTTGCAGGTGTCATGGTCACGGGCAGAGTGAGGTGGTATTCGTCTTGACAGTTGATGTTGCTCGTTTTACCTTCATATTTTAATTAATTACTTGTGCAGCTATGATGTGACATATCATATCTCATAAGATATGATAAAATCCGTTTAAAAAGTAGTTATTTATTAACGCGTGATTCATCCGTGAAACTAGAGTTATTAGGTACAATAGAAGCAAATATACCCCTGAGCTGATCCTGATTTTACCCATATTACTGTTTGATATGATTTAATGTTCCAAAAATGTGAGTTCTAGTAGCTTAAAGTAAATTATATTTTTTTTATATTTTTCTTAGACAAACTAATTCATTTACCGAGAATAATTGTATTTATAGATAGTCCTGCTATTTATATATGGTATGTTAACATAGATAACCTCAATGCACCTATCAAGCCTCCACCAATCGGCGTGTCGGCATTCAATGCACGCGCCTGCCAGATCTGCCTTCACTTCAGTGGTTTGGCATTTATCCGTGCGACGCTTCGACTAACTAACTACCAATTGTTCCTAGCTGTGGTCAGCCTTGCACCAAGTCTATAAGGTAACAAGGTAAGGGTGGATAAATAGTTACAAGTAGATGTACGAGTAACTGTATGATTTAGTTAATTTATTTTATAATTTATTATTTTATCAATTAATTAATGTATTTAATATCCCTCACTATGATTTAGCCGGCAAATACAGGGCAAAAATATAGCCATTTATGTCCTAAATGGTTTAAAATATCATAATCGTTATTTCAAATTTCATTTCAAACTGAAACCCCCTTAAAAACCTTTGTCCGGAAATATTTTACGTTATAGGTATCTCAGAGCAGAATTCAAAGATCTGGTTCCCAACCGTGGTATTAAAAAATATCCCCACAGCTCAGTTTTTGAATCTGACACTTCACACTTGACGCGAGATTTACGACCACCCCGTAAATTTTAGTATCTCTTACTATCATAAAACCACGATAATATTTTAACGTAAAAAGTAATAAAACCTACTCAACTAAGATTTCTCTTTCAAATTTTTCGGGAATATTCATAGAGGTATACTAATGGTTATACTATCATCCAGTTTCCATCTCACGTGGCGCGCAAATCATAGTAATTGTTTTTCCTGTGAACAGTACCACGGAGTGGAATATCGTGTTGTTTTTGTTACATACACACAAACGTTCCTGTTCACACATACACAATCCTTATACCCATTATAAGGATGTGTAGCATGTTGACCCAGTTTTTGCAAAAGTTTACACGTGTTAACTTTGTTAGGATCGCATGCATATTTCACGGTTTCTTATTTAAATATAAGGATAAACTACAAGCATTGCTTGCATAAGTAGAGGCTTTAAGTAGGTATCCTGAAATATTCAGTATGAAATTTTCATTTACATTTTGTGTAACGCTGAAGATGAAAGCGTTTTTCGAGATAGCTCTTTTTACCTTAGTCGGTTCTAAGACACGTGTAATATTCTTTACTTAATCAAATTTTGATTTTGCTTTGTTCATTATTATCTTGGTAATATTACCATATCTTAATTAGAAGTTACAAAGGAGGCAGCAACTGTCAGTCATAATTATTTTAATTTGCAAAATGAAGCAACGTGCGTCTTTTTCCCTTGTGATTTTTAACTTCGATTACAGACTAAATTTAAATAGACTTCTTGCTATTTAAATGTCGTCCTCTTATTAACTTATAAAATTATATTTTTGGTTTTTTATGAAACTTAAACTTCAAAGAATACAGCATACTCAAAGCTCTTCAAATATAATTAAACTAAAAATGGTTATGAAAGTACCCAACCTCATTCCTGTCGCAATAGCTATTACACAAATAGCCGGCACCAGTGGATGAGCCACTAACTATATGGAAAATTAGCGTCGGCGTCTCGCCCGCGGGGATTCCAACACGCTACGGTTACATTGCAGCTTTAATTAGTATCTCACTTGTGCTACATAAACAGGGCACGCAATGTACACTTAAATATTAGATAATGTCGCAATTTTAACGTGGACTATATTATATTGCGTAGGCTTGTCTAAATAAAGATTGTTTGTTCGGATAATGTAATGCCCGTACTTGACATAACTGACGCGACGGTAAATAGGGTTATATAAATAAGTGAGTTAAATGTTGGTTACATATCTTTTCCGGAAACATAAATATTTATACATTACACACTTTTTAAGCATACATACCTTTCAGATGTATATAAATAAATCGATTAAACTCGACATGTTTAGTGTTAAGAAGTACAAAATCTATAGTTAATTTTAAAATTTTACTCATGCAATAAGATAACTTTTAAACACATTATTTTAGTATAATAAATATTTTAATAAATATAAGATAGCTGACCTAGGAGTCACGCGATTCAAGATCAGTACAGGCCTGCTTATGTGCCGAAAGAAAAAAAATACTACATTTTTCAACCATATTTGCTCTTTTTTTTTAGATAAGTCTAAATTAGCTTATTACGATCAAGCAAAATTTGTCAGGCTAAAAGCTCTTGGATACCCTAGTATTATTTGTTAAAAAATCGTTTTTAAAACAAATAGGAACTTAGTACTTTTTGTTGTTGGAAACAGCTCTACCATATCTGTAATTTTCAATCGAATAACTATTTTTAAGCCTATTAGTATCCTGCTGCTGTGTGATCCATAAATATAAACAAATAAAATTAACAAAAGAAATTAAAATTCTATATTAAATATTTTTTAAATAAAATGTCACACGTACAATTTTCACGTAGGAAGCAACGGAAAATAATTGGGCTTTCTCAGACTACCCCTTAATGGGTCGGTGGTACGTCGGTTAACTACGCTCATTATTGCCGAGCGCTGTACGGTCGGCATGGAAACTAAATTGCTATGATTTCATTGAAGTCACCTGGAAATTTTAGTCAACGAACGTTTGACTAATTTTGGTGACTAAATTACTAGTTTCCTTTTTTGCGCAGTGTATCATGCTCAGTTTATAAGATTTTTGGATAAAAGTTTTTTTTTTTTCACTTAAATAAAAAAGAATAATACGCACAATTAATCCTACACATTAAATTAAATTTCACTGAGTCTACCTGGGACCATGATCCCTTCAAATAAATCAATTCATCGAATATAAAATATATAAGTAGTAAACCCCGATATGATAAGTTTTCAATTAATTTCATTGTGAATGAAAATACGTAAATTAAAAAAAAAAAACTATTTACATAAATACCCGTCCAGTAAATCTAGGTGCCTAAATGATATAGGCCTCATTGAAAAGTATACCGTACAAATGGTCAGTAAATAAAACCCATGAATATTTGGCAGTATCCAGTTAGCCTGATTCTATGTTAATTTGGAAATGGGTAAATGGAATTCGATTGTAATGAAAATCTAGAACGGGGAACATTCGTAGAATGGAAATTGGAACGTTCATTAGAACTAGCTTACTAGTCTAGATTCTAATCAATCCTAACTATTGCTGAAAATTTCATCCTCCAATCCGTATGTGTCTAATATCGGTACTTACTGTCTAATATCCGTATGTGTCTAATATCGGTAACTTAGAAAATCTGCGTCTGTAACTAATATTTCTTAAAAAGTTAAACAAACAGTACACAGATAAAATTGTAACGGTTATGTAATATTTTTCGATAATACTTATAACATTTAAAACTAAAAAAACCCTGCGTTTATTTACACAATTTTAAATTATAACAATCTGGACTTTAAAAAAGGTTGTGACCCTTGAGTTTATTTCAACATTGTTTCATAGGGTAGCCAGTGAGGAAATGTCGACTCCGACGAGCTCTAAAAATATAATATTATATGACATGTAAAAGTGATGATATTACCCTAATTACAGATTTTTTTTAAATTAATTAATTTCAATGTGCCTTGAAATAATAATAAACACTTATTGATTGAAAAACTATGTAGTTGAATTCGGCACCTTTTGTTCCAGCTTAGTTCTGGGAGTGCTCCGTTCAAAACGTTTTTTCTGATTTTTCTCTTACTTTGGGGTCAATACCAACATGGTACCTGATAAAAAGTCTCCTATCGTCAGAAAAACTCTGTATTTTAATGTGTCTATGTGTGTACCGGATACCACATAAACAAAAGCAACTCGCAACCTCGTAAAACACAAAAAACATAGCATTATCCCTGCGTTGCGAACTGTACAAGTATTATTTTTTAATTAAAAAAATGAGTGTGTGAAAATAACAGCACCATAATGGCTTTATTATTTTAAATATGTTCTCGCGTTTAGTATTCCGTCATTATTATAATAAAAAAAATCCTTTAAAAGTATAATAGTGGCCTTAGCATTTTTTTTTATAAACCAACATTAAATAAAGTAACGTAATTGAGATGGCTATTATTTTTGGGATATTGTGATTATTTTTTAAAATAACTGTTATTTATAACAATTTAATTAAAGATCTCATTGTTAGATAGTTGACTATTCATGTTGCATGTGTGAATACTTTTTCTTCTTTATTCATGTAATTTTAATGCATGTAAAACCCCCTGCGAGACAAGAATTACATTACTTAGAGCTTTAAATTCAATTAAGTTAATCTTAAATTTATTAAAATAAGATTTTTTAAATAATATGTAAGATCTACTATAAAAAATGCACTACAATTATTTCTAACACAAATCCGTTTAAACCTAAAACAAGATGAAAACACATTATTTTCTTAATAAGAAGGCTTCTGAGATTTTCCGTGCGAACCACGTTTTTAAACGGAATGGTTTCTGTTAATTGAGCTGTAAAATATCCATTGCAATTCTAAGGACTTGGGAATGGTAACAGATGGATCCCCTAGAGTTTCTTACGTCTGAGCGAATAACATATGTGGGTATAAAAATGTCTCTCGGCAAATGAAGCTGGGTATCACAACGAAAATCTAAAAGGAATTTTAAATAAAATTATTCATTTACATATTGAGTTTTTCGCAACTTGAGTTTTTTAATGTTTGCTTGCAGGACAATTTTATTCTGCGTGTTTTCTTTTTCTTTAAAATATCCCTAAATCCATACCGGTATATTTAAAAAATATTAATTTATTTTACAATTATATAATATTTTACAATTTCTAAAGACGCCATTAAAATTAAAATGTATAGACACCTATACTATATACTCCGATATTATACGTATACTCAACATACAAACTAAAAGACACATTAATGTTTAAACGATATAATTATGAGTCTCAATTTATTTTAAAAAAAGTAAAAGAAAAGTTCAAACAGAATTTCGAAAAAAACAACTAGTATTCTATATACAGACATACCCAAATAGATAAATATTTCCTCACACAAAACAAAGAAATTCAGCAAGTAATTGGCCGTGAAATACAAGTCGCTGTGAGCTACGTCTGTTGAAAATCAAGTGTTACGAACGCACCAACTTAAATTGTCTCGCGAGATTGTTCCGAGAAATGTAGCTGAAATTAAAATTGACAATGTAGTTCTGTTTCGTTGTTTGTACCTATGTAGTAAGAAACTACTTTTGCGCTGTATGTATTGCATATGTTTATTATATATTGCTATAGTAAAGTTAGATGTAAATCTAATGTATAAAATAGCTGTTACTTATAGATATATGTTACTTATACTATATTCGTACTGTTAATATATTTGACTGCACGGATAGTTCAGTGGTATAGGTCATCACGCTAACTACCACTGCGCGCGACTTGCTTCGGGTTCGATCCTAGCTTGGGAAATAATTGTGTGATCCACAAATGCTTGTTCCTATTTCGGGCTGTTCTTTGTACATGTGATTTGATTTTTTGTAAAACCCTCCGCCACACAAGGATTAAAATTATTAGTGCGGGAGTCGTTTTTTTTTAATAAAAAAATGTATTGAGAAAAGGGTTATTATCAAAAGCAATACGAGCAAAGCGAGTATCATAGAAGAGTTTATAATGAAAATGAAGTGACAGTACATCACAATTCTTTGTATCTTCAACGAAATTGCAACTCTTCAACATAATATATTTTCATGAAGCAGTGTTATTCGCTTAATAAGCATTCCTTAACTTGCAAATTTGTTTTTTTTTATCTACCGCCTGAAAGTTAGTGGCCTAGTTTAAAAAATGTATGTGACATCACGTAGAGCTTGCAAATTTTGGAGCATAATTAGCCAGAAGAAAACCGAAAAAAAGGAGAATTATAAATGCAGCATCTCATTCATAAATTTTGGGGTTTTCTCCGCGGCTCCGGCAAAGGCACGGACGGAACCGGGGTGTTTATAGTCGGTGCAAGTCCAACATATCCCCATGCTGTGTCCTCGGCGTGAGATGAAGTCATTAGCGTTTCATCCCGACAAAAAATAATCCCTACATAGAGGTTTTAAACAACTTTTCGTGGCCTAGATCTAGATGATTGGTGTGACTTGCTACCTTACCGCGTTTGCCAATTCTGGACTCCGTTAAAGACCATAAAAACTGTAAGGTCCCTAAAAAATTTTCGTGCATAAATCGTATCCATTACTATGCCGAAAAGAAAATTATTAGATTTTGAAATATTTTTATTTAAATACTGCCGTTTAATACGTTTTTTAGTCTTGTGTTGTAGCCTCGTCTATTTAAAATTATTCATGCGCAAAATATTTTCCAAACACATACCTATTTGTTAAATTCAACCATTCAGTCCCAAAATTCACCCTCTGAAAAAACAATAATATCAACACATGCTTTATTTCACATTAATATTTCCTAATTCCCCACAAATTATTTCAAGGCTATACAGCAATTCCCTATCGTCTAATACCGCGCATTTCCCAGGGGCGTTGCCGCAGTATATTGTTCGACAATTTCTCCCATCCTTGCGGATAACCGGGCTTAAATCGGATATCAGGATCTGCGGTTAACGACAACCAGACACAACATGATCCTTTGGCGTCGCGACACGTGCTAGACAATAATTGTCTTCAATTATTGAACAAGCCACTGTTTATTAGATTTTTGTTGTACTGTAGGTTTTTATGTCATACACAGGGCGAATGTTTTAATACTCTGTTACAACCTACCTTCATTCACCTTAAACCTTCTTTCAAAACCTAAATATATAAAAATAAAATAGATCAGAGCAAAGAAATACTAACATCACACGATTATAATTCAGTAGTCGTTCCTATAAAATAAAAGAAAAGCTAATAAACAAACACACGAGATTAATTACGTAGTATTAAAAAAAACTAGCCCATGTTTTCTTCATGTTTTTAGCACATAATTATGTAGGTATAAAATGAAATATCTTATTTATTTATTTATTTATTGATCAAAAGGTACATTTTAATTTTTATAAAGTATATAATGTCCAACAAAACTGTCTAACTTAAAGTTGTCAATCATAGTATTCTTTTGTCACAACTAATTAATATAAAACATTGACGTCACACCCTCCACCTGTTTTCATGCCCTCTTAACTAAATTGACGAAACGTAACCCAATTTGGCCTTGCACACACTATTTCATTACGTTAATATAATCACTGAAAAGTATACTCTACTGTAATCAGCTAACTTGTCAATAACAGTTTTATCTAACTGCCAACGTCACCTCATGATACTACTAATGTGAGCTTATAAAATGATCACGGAAAATATTGAATACGAGAAAAGTCATCGTATCAGTTTAATAGATATTAAAAGATAAAAGCTTATTCAAACGATTGATCTTCATAAATCCTCACTAATATAATAAATGCGAAAGAAACTCTGTCTGTCTGTCTGTCTGTCGGGCTTTCACTCCAAACCTACTGAACCGATTTAAATTTGTTTGAAATTTTATTTGATTTAATTTGAAATTTGGTACACAGATAGTCTAGAGCCTAAGAAAGGACATAGGCTACTTTTTGCCGCGATAAGCGACATCCACGCGGGCGGAGCCGTGGGAAACACCTAATTATAGCTAAATATCTAGTTAAAACTGCATGAAAATCGGTCCTTTCATCTTGTAGTCATAATACCACAGACCGACACGCAGTAACAACGGTACAAACATACAATGCCTTTATTCTTTTTAAAATGAAAATCTTAACTCGCTTTACTTAAATATTACAGCAATTCAAACAGTTTCAACAACAATCGTAATAATTTAAAACATCTACAGTAATTAGCTGAGAATGCTTAATTACAAGCATTCGTTTGTTCGCAACTATTGCTAATAAAACTAATGTAGTTTACTTCATGTTTACAGGTAATTACAACTCACGAAGGCATGTTACATCGAGTGAATTCTTTCTTGGTGAGTAAAAAAAAAGAGTTTTTTTTTCACAATTAGTGAATAGAACTTTATTGACAAAGCCGACATTAAGAGCATTTCACAGTCTTTTTGATAATATTATTTTAAATACGAATTAAGCTAGTGGCATTAAGAGAAATAAATTATGTAGAATTAACTGCGTGTCTGCGTGTGTCAATGCCAATCACTAAATGTTAACTATTGAAGTTAAGAATCACACGATTATAAAAAAGGTATGGCCTTATAATTGAAAACAAATGAATCCCGCTTAATAATCATGTACTCTAAATCAATCTTTTTTTCCAATAAACTGTCAGTACAAGTATAATTATCTCACATTTTGCTACCAAAGTAGACGCCCATCTAACAAAGAACAGTGGTTATTAACTTCCACAAATCCTTACAAAGAATACCCTTCATATCAGGACTTTTGCATCGTCACCGTACTTTATTAAACGTGGAGTAAAGAACATTAATTAAAATAAAGACCAGTCACGAATTTCAGTTCTTTAATACTTTTAAAATCCATCAACTTACAAAAACTAATTTGAATACTTAATTTTATTCAATTTATCTTATTTACTTAAATACATTTTAAGAGAAAATTAAAACTACCCAATATCTATAAAGATAGATTTATTACATCGAAAAGAGATTGGACCCGCGATACGTTAAATGAAAAGTACGAAAATATTTTACGGGCTTCGCGATAACATCAGTATTGTAACACAATACCAAAGGAACTTCGGTCAAACAGATAGTGAATAAAGTTTATTGTGAGCATTCGTCCGTACTGACCGCTTCTCACAGCGTCTGCCTAGAATTTGCTAATGTAATTTATTAGGGTACCAATAAAACTGTCGCCATTACAATTTATAACCATTGTCTCTACGAAGTGAAGCGTTTACTTAGTTTCTATAGCTTTTGTTTGGCCGTGAAAATATTTATTAACTGCCGCGATTAAGTTTTGAATTTAATTTCACAAAACAAATAAATAAACACCATGGAACACGAGAATCCATCTGTAGATTTGAAGTATTTAGTATTTTAGTATCAAAGCTTTATATTCTTTCATTACTTTATACATATAGTATATGTTGGGACAACTCACACACGGCCATTTGATCCCAAACTAGGCAGAGCCTGTATTCTGGCAACCAGACAACTGATAAACATGCTCATATATTTATAAATATATACAAATTATATGCATATTACAGATAAATTACACGGAACAATTGATGACATGCTCATCACAAAAAAAATTGTCCTGGGTGGGAATCGCACCCCTGCTCTCTAGTTCAGCAGTGAGGGCCACTAACCACTAGACTTACAGGCCAGTCAACTTTAGTTATATATACACTAATATTATAAAGAGGAAAGATTAATATTTAGAATGCTACATTATCCCTGAGTACACAAGGTCCTATCTATTAGATATTTATCATGCCCATCCGTGTGAATACGGGACTGGCCTAGCTAGTGTTTAATAAAGTGATAGAGTGTGCTCTATATCTCTATATTAATGTTTTTAATTGAGTTCTATAGTAAAGTAACTTCTAGCGAAAAATTAACTTCATATAAAATTTCTCGAACCAAAAACAAACTTTGCAACGTTAATCTCTATATCTTACTAAAGCCGACATCGACCACGAAAATTAAAAGAAAGTTAAGAAAAATCGAAACTAACCACAAAATATCTGAAGAGGTTTGATAAAATAAAAAGATGGCGCTAATTCCAGTCGACACAGGAATAGCTCTTAATAAGCTTATCTTCGTCTGCAGCGTTTCGACACCTCGAATAAGTGAATTTTCGGGGCCAAGCACCGCTAAAGCTACGTTATTGCTACAACAAAAGGATGGATGCAATGGTTCTTTGAATTAATTTCTTATAGTTACGTTTATTTTATGCTTAAATTAGACAACTTAAAGATGGACATGGTTTTAGAATTATTTATTTAGCTTCTGGCGTAGATTAAATACCAGAGATCTATTTTTGGCAAATGTCTCGATTTGAATTTTTAACTCATTGCGAGAATTAGTCCCAAAAATCGCACTTTATTTTATCTAAAATTACCATTATACACGGTATTTCTTTTATTTATTGTAATAGTATTTTAATGTACATATTTGAATATAACATTCTGGTCATCAAACACAAGTTCATCTATCTTTTAAAGTAGATACACCCCAACTGATATAACAGTTACATAGTAATAGAAACAATAGACCCGGCGAAGTTTAATATCATTTAATTTAGCGATCCCTGTTTCTAATTCTGAGAGACAAAGCTCTATATTTTGTCATTTTAAATACAGTTCATTCTAGTTGCTACTGGAAATAAGGTTTTATTCAATCTTTTGGGAGGCGTAAATGAATTTGATGAAAGAAGATTGAATTCATACGCAGGACTATAACGATTTGCCTTACAAGAAATTTATGTATAAAAGTTTGAACAAAGAATGCTAGACATTTTGCCTAATGGCAACTTATTATCACTAATTACATTTTTTTACAGTTTGTGTATTTTTTTGTGTCTCTTTAGTCCAAATATTTAAAAGTAAAAAAACCCAACGATATCTTTACAATACCTCTGAATATTTAATTTCTTATTTCGCTGCAGTCGAAGCAAAGTAAATTGAAAGCTGACAGCAAAGTACAAAGACGTAAATTGTCTCTGGGACACAATCAATAACATAAATATAAAATGTGACACATCCCCGTATTTTTGTAAGTAAAAAAAACATTTTCCTCTTGACTGTACAATATGCCATGGGTGAAATGTGAAACGCTTTTAGGTACCCAAACGTCCTTCATAAGGCGACATGGGTACGATAAGACTTGACTTTTGGTGCGAAAATTCGAATAAATCTTTCACGGACCTTAGGAGTTGGGTGTTGCACGATTGGGTAATATTGAAGTATTGCCAGTGTATACATTGGTTTATAAAAACATTATTATTAAACGGCATTCGCATTCCAAAGTACAATCATGAACAAACATTTTTGACAAAACAATTTAAACACCCGTAACATTTTAATGTTTATTTTTGCGTAACCCAAAATTGTATACAATATTGTTTTAATTGAATAAATATAATATTGTATATAAAATATCCTACCCCACCAAATTACCACAATTCAAGCCCAAATATAATTCATTGTCCCAGGGGTTCGGCTGACCTTTATTTTTGGTACAAAAATATGGCAATGTTCTCGTAAATATCAGAATTAACCTCGCAGAAAAGTAGTTCTGAATATAGAAGAAACTGCCAAGGATTTAGGACATCTATTTTTGGCAAATTGGCCACTAAATTTCATTGAGAATCTAGCTAGTACAACGTCCTATTAAACCTATTTTTACAAATTATAATTACATAGTTATTATTATTTAGAATGACTATTAGGATTTGTCTTTTGCCTGATTTACATACATTACCATACGAAATGATGTAAACGTTTAGTTATATACAATAGTTATGACATAATTATGTTATTAAAAAAGTGTTATTATTCTGTTAGTGATTTTCTAAATGATGAATTGTAACACTCTCCTTATTTATGATCTCAATTTTTATAAAAAACTTTTTGTGGTGTCATTTAAATTTATCTTAGTACCTAGTTTAAAAATTAGCTGTAAGTTTCTCCTTCAATTTTGTATGCCAACAGGCAGAATGTACTGGGATTGAATATATTTTTTTATACTAACACCATACTTGTACCTGCATTCTATACAAATAAAGAAATTATTATTATTATTATTATTATAATTGTAATTCAATAATTTGTTTATTATTACAAGGTCATCATACGCTAATCGTTGAATAATTTCACACTTGGTAGGTAAATATTGTAATCAATAACAATTTGATAAACTCTACTGTTCAATCTCTATCTCAATAAAAACTAGATTACATTCACATTAACAGCTAATTAACTGTACTACTATTTCAACCTGTTATATCAAGTTTCCGTGGTGTAGCGGTTATCACATCTGCCTAACACGCAGAAGGCCCCCGGTTCGATCCCGGGCGGAAACATAGCTTTTTGCATTGTTTTTATAGCTTTATTTGGTATTCGTTTTTATTTTATACGGACTTCATTGTTTGATCTTTGATTGCGTGCCCTTTTCAGGTATCATAAGTGCGGGTAGATTAGATCTAAACTAAAAACCGCGATAGAATCCGTAAAAAAAAACTAATACGGTTAAAAATTGTTTGTCATTTAATAAATACTAGTAATTAGGCTTATAATTTAATTATTTCATATTGATACTTGGAACATACATGAGCGCTACGTGTACTTTTACTTTTTATTTTAAGTTACAACAAATAATTCAAGATCACACCTCTTCACGCGCTAGTCAGAAAGCCTAAACTAAAACAAAAGAATAGTATCTATCATAATAGAAATACATAATGTATTAAAACGAGGCGTCGCTATACCTATTTATACAAGCAAGTACCGTCACGGATTACATTTTCACAAATTTACATTCGCCCTGGTGAAAGACGGGTGTTAGAAAAAAAAAAGGGCTTTTTACGTATGCTAAAGCGAGAATCTGTTTGATGTTAGATTTTACGGGTTAAAACGTATGTATAAATCATACGGAGATTGTATAAATGTGAAATATAGAACGTATTATTAATTGTGATATGTAATGTATATCATATCAAAGATACTAAATATTGTGATGTCATTTTATGGAGGTTTGATAAAGCTGATAAAATAAAGATTAAATTATATGGCTCGGTACTCATAATACATCTGTCTATACAATCTAGATCACACTGGATCTAGACATTTCGAAAGAATTATTTAATTACATAGGTACTTAACAAAGTTATGTATTAATATTAACAAAACTACTTTATATTCCAATAATTTGTAATTTGTGTAGACTTGAAAAGTTTTTAACTATCCTTTTGTATTGTGTATAAAAATCCATAGCTTAATGAACTGCTTAATTAACGTCTTAAGGGAGGACAAACCTCGCCCGAAATGATAAAACTGCTGTTATTGTATGTAGAACACAATAGAACAGGGAATTAACTCGCACATTCATATTACCACCGTGGTGACCTCGATATCATGTGAATGACGCATCGTTTCAATACGAAGGTATGAACAGAAAATCCACTTGATTTGTCATTGAATTTTTATGTAATTAGCGAAATTTAAGTGATAATGATGTTATATATAGAGTAGTAGTTAGATATGTGATGTTGTTTACATTTATTTAGGTATGTTGAGAAAGGTATAAACTTTATTGAACTTGAACGATTAGAAGATCGTAAATAAGTATTTTACGTGGCCCGAATGTCTATTAGTCCTCCAAAACTGTAGGTACTGTAAAATACGTCCTTTGGTGAGACAGTCTGAATTTCTGGAAACTAATGTCAAATAAACACAGGACAGCTAAAAGCAACATTACAACAAAGTTTCTGCACATAAGAATAATGTACTACTTAAAAATAGACTTCAATAACTATTACCTACCTAGTACTTTATGCTTCTGCAGTTGTCGAAACTCGATTTTCAGACAATAGAAAAACGTAGTCCTTCTCATTATTTTTCTGTTTAGTACAAGTTGGACACACTATGTATACTTTGACCGGAATAATGTGTCAAGCATTGTCTTTTTGTAATATGTTCAGAATTATGATGTTAATGGACAGGCCACTGGCGGCCATGAGACTAACGGACAGTAGTCCTTTGTTACTTACTATTGACTTTTATTTATGTACCAACAGTAATCTAGGTTGTGCTCTTATTCGTAGATAAAAGACGCGCCTATAAATAACTGATTAATAACTTTGACTATTTATTTTCTTTTAATCATATCTTGTCGAAAATAATAGTAGTTTTTTCATACTTTTAATAAGGTGGGGTATTCATTATATAACAAACTAGCTGTTTCCCTCGGCTCCACCCTCGTGGATGTCAGTTATCGCGGCAAAAAGTACCCTATGTCCTTTCTCAGGCTCTAGACTATCTGTGTACCAAATTTCATTTAATTTGGTTTAGTAGTTTTGGCGTGAAAGTGCGACAGACAGACAGAGAGACAGAGTTACTTTCGCATTTATAATATTAGTAAGGATTAAGGGGTGGTAATCAGATCTGTTTAATCAGCCTTTTGGCCTCTAACTTAGCTTTTCATTTAAACAGTAAGTAAAGATTTTTACTAAACATAAACAGTTGTATTTTACAACACACATTACACATTATTACTTAATTTTTACGAGATTTTTTGCCGTAAAAAAAAATAAAAAAAAAAGAATAGTGGAAATATTTTTGTGATAAATGATACTATCCTTAACCCAGCTAAAATAAACAAAACAACATCTGTTCCAGGTACCGACAGTCCTTTCAGCTACCCTAATAAACTAACAAAGGTTACTACTAACCCTACTCCCAAAGACCGGAAAAACACTCAATTAAGTTTCCAATAACGAGGAAGAACGTTTCAGAATGTCCATAAAATACCTTCAATACTACCCCCGTTGGGTGCATTCCACTTTAAATATATTGCCTGGTCGTTTTTTGGTATTACGTTTTGTATTTCCCATTATCTGAAGCCGTGAAGCTATGTAGTAATTAGTAGTGTGTTGTGTTTATTTTTCCATTAACTGTAAAAAGACACAGTTAAAAAAATACACTTACAATAATAATATCCTCTTGATCGAATTTCGGTCACGGCGGTGGGTTCTCTCAACAGAGATTTGCCATCTGCGCGGGACATTTTTCAGTGCACGAGTGTGTGCGCGAAGACAGTTGCACTCTCTATTCCTTCACTCTTATAGTCCGTTGGGATGGCTATCCACCATGAGGAGAGAGATCAGTCCCAGGACCAACGGGTTTACGTGCTATCCAAGGCACGGGGTTTTTAACACCGCTTAACTTCGAGTCACACTCCAAGTCGTACTGAGGACCTAGGTACTAGAGTTCGGCCGTTCAGAGAATGCGTTCCTGACACCTATCAGTTAGTCACGACTAGTGATGGGCACAACATAACATTTATTTTTATTGCCGCGTTATTTTTAAGATTATTTTCGTTTTAAATTTTTCGGAGTCATTTAAAATTTATATTTTAGTAATTTAAGTGGAAACCAAAAAAAGGTAATTTTAATATAATAAAATTGTTTTATTTATTTTTTGTTACAAAGTTACAATCTGTATTTCTATGCAATAAAGTACATTGAATTGAATGTGCGTACAGAATATTAATCAGACTCCGATTCGCTTGAGGAGGTGGTGTCTTCATCATCATCTTCGCCTACATGTATAATTATATTATTATCAATAACAGAATCAATCCTGATATCTCGGTCAAAATGTTCCATAATCAGGTTTTTAGTCTTCTCAACAACCTTTGCCCAGTCATCTCTAGTGACTTCCCCGCAGGCTTCTTGTAATAGGGTCATCATCTTTTTCGTGCTGAATGGCGGGGAAGTATTGTGGCGGGCGGCGTAACCTTTTATTTGAGCCCAGATTAGCTCAATCGCGTTATATTGGCAATGATACGGTGGAATTCTTAGAACGCGATGACCATACTCCAGAGCCAGTTCATCGATTTTGTATCGCACATTTGCCGCTTTATTTTCTTGAACTAATTTAATTAGCTCTGGTTTTAGCATCTGCATATTTGCGTCAATGCCTTTTGCTTGTAACCAAGCCACCATTTCTTCTTTTTTATTAGCTTGGGTAGGTGGTTTCTGTATTTGAACCGAGTGATAGGAGGCATTATCCATGAATATTACAGAAGGCTCTGGTAGGCTGGGCAAAAGCACGTTCTGGAACCACTCTTTAAATGTAGAGGCATTCATTTCCTCGTGGTAGTCATTTGTGGTTTTTGATTGAAATGCCAGTAACGCGTGCTCCACAAAGCCGTATTTTGCAGAACCTGCGTGGCATATTATCAGACGGGCCCCCTTACCCATTGGTACTTTCGACGTCGACGCTTGTGTATCATCCGTCCAAGAACGGGAAACCGTGTGATTGGCGTTTAGCCATGTCTCGTCAATGAACACGACATTATCCCAGTTATCAATATTTTTTGCTTCTCTCAAAAAACTTATCCGTTTTAAAATGATGTCGTATCGTTCTAATAAAATTTTTCTTTTGTCTGTTTTTTTATACGAAAAACCAATATCTTTTAAGATTTTGGTTAAAGCAGTTTTACCCCCGCTAAACAGTCCAGCTTCTCTTAACGATGCCAAAAGCTTCTTCCTGTTGAGATATTCATTTCTGGAATAGTAACCATATATATGATTTCTGATTGCATCGGCGTCAAAGGAGTCAATATCTGTCACGGGTTTAGTTCTACGTTTCTTCTTCGGAGTACGTAAAATATTATCTTCCGTGCCAGTAGAGCCGAACTTTTCTTTATTAATATTTGTTATCGTTCGTTTGCTAACTCCAAGTGCCTGAGAGACGCGTTCTTGTACTTGTTCGACAGGTAACAGGGGTCCGCCATTTTGCCGCTCCCGCTCAAAGTAATCTTGCAGCTTGATGATTAACTCACGGGCTCCACTTTTCAATGTTTGTCCACGTTTAGGCATTATTATGCACCAAAAGTAAAAAGAACGGAATACAAAACACAATCGAAGTCCGATTTAGCGCCGATGTCAGTTTGAAAAGCAGAAACAGTCCATTAAACGAAAGCCGGGTAATCAAATAAAAACAGATCGAAAACACTTGAAGAACGTGGTCTATGCGCACGAAACGACAACAGACGACTGTTTTAGCGTCACAAACAGGCGGCCCATAACGCCCTTTGGGGTTACCATTTTCAACCTAAATATAAAAATGCTACTTTCTTTCGCGCGTTCGGTTTGTTCATAGTTTTATTTTTATATTTAATAAAAGTTATCTTATAGTCCATATTTTCAAATTCTTAAAAAGAAAAACAAAACGTATTATTTTATAAAGTATAACTGTATAAGAACAGATTACGATACTGTTATTGCCTGTTATTGTTAGCACAGCACTACAAATACAAAGCGCTGACATAACCTTGCAATAGCGCAGTATAGATTTAGAAAAATATTGTTTACCAAGTTATTTGACACTCAGTTTGGTACAAAATTATAAAATTCATTGATTATTGATATAATAATGTTGTTTTAATGCTCATCAATTGTTAAAACAGTAAACAACCAGCAAAAATATTTTTATCGTAACTGCAACGCCATTACAAAGTTACGTCGTCAGTTCAATCGCGACGTGTCAGGAACGCATTCTCTGAACGGCCATACTCTAGGGCCTAACTATTTTTGGCCAGACCCCGGGATTCGAACCTGAGACCTCGTGCTTGGCAGTCGCGGTTGCCACTACACCAGCGAGGCACTTAAAATTACAGATATACCTGAGCTTTGTTTAGGCACAGAACATCGAACAAACACTTGACATATAAATAAATAAACTTTCTACACCATCTTTCATACATTAGTAATATACCAAAATATCTACTGTAACCAATATATTTATCGTAAACCCCACTGAAAACCTTTCAAAATTCCTTTCATAAAATTTAATTTCAACATTTCTATATATTTAGTTACAAATAATATTGAAAAGTTTTAACTAATTTTAAAACGACCTTTATGCTGCACTCATTTCTATTAGTGGAGAGTGCTTCATACCAAAGTTACTGTGGCTCGATGTATAATGAAAATTTTCGGTAATTTCATTGAATGAGCAAGTTTTTCATAATCCGCTAGTTTAGGTTAAACCACTTTTCGTTATTATTATGGTTACTCTGGAGTTCAATATTTAATGTATAGTCTCTTTTTATGGGTGATTAACATTGTTAGATCATTGTTTCCAAATACCATTTTTTTTAATAATTCTGCTAACAAAAAAATTACAACCTAATGATTAATTTTTACACGAATATTCAAATTTATATAATTTAAAAAAAAATATTTTTTATTCATTATTATCTAAATAAATAAAAATAAATCTCTATTTCCCTTGGTCATCGCATCACGCGTGAACGGATGGAACAAATATGCTTTTTTTTTGTTATGTTAGTTATTGTCAGTAGAAGGTTTTTATAAAAGAAAAAATTGGTTGCCTGTAAAGTCAGTATACGGGCGAAAGTTTTACGTGACAACGACTTTGCTTCTCTCTGTCTCTCTCGCTCTTAGGCGGGCTAACTGTGCTCGAGTGGAAGGGACGCGTGCCTTTCACTTTTTATGTCTGTCTCTCTCGCTCTTAGGCGGGCTAACCATGCCCGAGTGGAAGGGACGCGTGCCTCTCACTCGCTCTCATTGTGAGCGCATAACGTGAGCGGAGCGTAACGCAGTTTCTTGAAGTGTCACCCGGCAAACCAATTTATAAGACGTTGTCACGTCAAAAAAAATGTTTTGAATTTCTCACCCCGGCTAAACATGGGTGTGCGGGATGGGCAGATAATAATAAAAAATAATAAAAAAGTATTTTATTTGTTTCAGTAAATTAATGATTGTAATTAATTTAAAGCTTTATTGAATTTACAAGCAATGCGTAAGTAGTTGTGTATGGTCCTTCAGATAAGTACGAATTGACAATTTGGCTTATCACGAGCGTGACAAGGGTATAATTCGAAGTTTCTGACATATAAAGGGTTAAATCATTCCCTTTGGGCCCTCAATACGTAAACAAATTTAGCAATTTCCTTTTGGAACTCCATGCTTTTTATAATTAAAAAGATTCAAGATTTTTGTCCTTAAATAAAACAGAGATAGCATATTAGTATTATGATCATCAGCTAATAATTATTGAACTACGGAGTCCACAGATAGGCTTAAACCTCATTTCTTTGTGACCAAGTTCGGAGGTTAAGCATAGACTATATTACTAAACCTAAATACCAGAATCAGTTAAGCAGAAATGTGCAGTATTTAACACAAATATGCTGATTAAACGTAAATAAATTTACTATAAAAGAAAATATCAAAAATTTCTTTAATATAAAATAATACAATAAGCCCAAGAGATCTATTTATGGTTTAATACCTACACTTCGCCCCTGACGGTATAAAATACTAATTTAAAATAAGCAGTTTTTCCTGAACACTTGCTTCAAAATAAAACTAACTCCTTTCTCATTACATCTATCTGTCTCTTTCCCACAAAAATAAGTCTAATTTACTCCTCGTCACGTTTAGATTCTGTCGCTTGCTGCTACATTATGTAAAAGCTGCCAATGCTTTATTTACATGCCGCTCATTGAGAATCGATTTATATTCAATTGAGTATCGATTTTAATCAATTAACGAGTATATTTCGAACACTGAGTTTCGTCTCTACTTCTGAGAGAGGGTTTTTATTTTCAGTTTAAAAATCACGAGACAGCATTATTATCGGTTAAGAAACAGTAACTGCATATGTCATTAATGGACCATAGCTATTTCTTCTATTATTATAATATAATTAAGTTGTATCTTTTCTTCTAATTGGAGGGACTCGTGGCTAAGTGTCAGCCGTGCGGTTTGACCGTGGATGGGTGTGTACAGCTGAATCCAGTAAGATTGGAAGCCGACCGCGACATAGCTGGGGCAAAGGCTAGGCAGAACAAGATATTTTCTTTTCATTAAATATTAAAACATTCATTAAGAGCAAATAGGAGACAAAGTAACTATTAAATAAATAAAATATGAGCTATACCAAATGTTTACTGAATGCTTTCGATATATCGGGATGCAGATAGCTATCGTGAAAACTTTCATATATCGTCCAACTTTACCTAAGTAATTCATTCCCAACTACTTTTAAAATGAGAAAGTAGTTTTTTCAAACTAGTCTTAGTACACAGTGAAAGTTCTAGAATTAGTTTTAAAACTGTTACTAGAGTTAGACAACCTTCTTAATAGAGCCTTTGTAATGAACAAGGTAGAAATATATCTTAGGTACCGAAGCAGTTTTAAGTGGTTTTATAAGCGCCTGAAGATTGTCTTTTTTGTTTAAGTTACTTGAATAAAAGAGGAGCTCAATAGATAAATAGAAGTTGTGAAGTTGTGAATGTCTATTAAGCTAGAAATAGTTTAAAAATTGTGCTCGTGTTTGGTCTTATAAACAAGCGAAACAGTTTTAATTATCAAAGATATTGTCGCTGGGTACCTATAACGCGAGAATCGCTTGTAGTAATATATCACAAAGAGTATATATACTACTATTTTAAAATTTTGTAAAATACAACACTATATTAAATAACCAATATCACGCGTCAAAACCTACAAAAAGAAACTGAAAAAGATAAAACAATAATTATTTAAAAATTTTGAGTTTCTTCAATAGCTTTGGCAAGCAAGGAAAGAAAAACATTAATATCTCAAGAGCTACGACGTCTATACGAAACTAATTATTCGTAGAGGCTACGAGTGCTACGATGTTGACTTTTAATAACAGCTCCCATCCTGACCTATCGAAAAGGTCAATAACGAAATATTTCGAATTCTTTACGTAATCAAACAAACTTATTACTTTATTGGATCTTTAATGTGATTGATATTTATAATTAATCTTATTTAAAAAATGAACGCACAGTAAATTTTATTTCGTAGCAGGTCATAAATATCAAATCTGTATAAAAATATAAAATTTATAAGCACGCAGTTTTTTGTTCAGAATTTTTTATTTGTTTTTGGATATTTTAGTTAATTTTTAAAAATTTAATCCTTGATCCTAAATTTAATCCTTTTGTCGCGGGAGGTTTTACAAACATTCAAATCACATGCACAAAGATAACCCAGACTCAGAACAAGCATTTTTGGATCACACAAATGCTTGTCCCATGAGGGGATCGAACCCGCAGCACTTCGCGCACTGCTGTAATTGGCGTGGTGACCACATACCACTCACACACATACTACTTGGCTATCCGTGCAGTCATTTGTTCAGTAAATTTTCGTTTCGATTATTTTTACATTGATTAATCGTAAATATTCTCTAAATTATTAGCCAGTAAAAAATAAATAACGTCCCTCAAATTTATTACGAGAATATGTATAAATACTCAACCAAGAGCACACAAAAACACCGTATCAAAAACAAAAGTATAATAATCTCTACATTCGGGTTGACGCCTTTAATATTCCAACGCATTTTAAGTAAATCTCTTTACAGCCTCCCAAAGCGAACCTCTTTTGAGTAACGCATGATATAATTACAGAATAATTTACTACGGCTCTACTTGAAATGGTAGACGGTTACAAATGTGACTTTATTAAGTGTGTAAAGTGACGATAAGTTAGTTAATAAAAATTATTTTTTCATATAATTGATTACTAAAATTTTTGTGTAAAAAAATGTAAATAATTTGGTACACAAAATACAATGAAAAAAAAAAATACTGAGTCGATTTTGATGAAGTTTATTTGAGACCACCTGTAAGGTATACGCTATCGATCAAGATTTTATTAAATCGATCCACATTTACAGTGCTCTCTGTTTTAACAGAGAGCACTGTTATATTAAAACTATCTCAAAACCTAATATTACCATAATAATATCGGAGCCATCGATATTTTCGCATAAACGTCTTTCGTCGATGACATAAATCAGTAAACAAGCGTAGTTTTTGCATTTAGCTAAAAATGTGCTTACGCTTAGCAAAAGGCTACTAGCGATGCGCACGCTCTATCTATGTCTATAATTACTCTAAGATTCTGCGTGCGTTAAAATGCAACGTATCATCAAAAAGAAAAACATAGGCATAGAACTAGTTTATAATATTGCAAATAATCGTTACTTTAAGTTTACACCGTACAAACCAGTAAGAAATGAATAGGCGTGATTGTTTCTATGGAGAACATGCCTCCCACCTTTCCTCTTAAGAAGAACTCACTTAATAACTGAGCAGTTACGTAAATGGCCGATCAAGACTCGTTTCCCTTCATTCGTTTAGCTGGAACTTCTTTTTTGTGCCATTGAAGGAAATATACGTTGCCATCTGCTCGTTATTATGTGTGACTTGAAAGAGTTCTCAAAGGTTTGTACGTAACTGTATTCTATGGATTATTTAATGGGCGTGCAGTTTATTTGATAAGTTATTAATAATGACCTCCGTGGTCGTGTCGCGTACACACCGGTTTTCAAGGTGTCGCCAGCTCTGAGGTCCCGGGTTCGATCCCCGGCCGGGTCAATGTAGAAAACCACTTTTCTACATTATCTCGGGTCTGGGTTTTTGTGGTACCTTCGTTTTCTCTGAATTCCATAACACAAGTGCTTTAGCTACTTACTTCGGGTTCAGAGCAATGTATGTGATGTTGTCCACTTTTATTTATTGTTGTATGAATGTAATAAATAGTTCATGTCGAAACTTGAATTGTATTTTGAATTGAATGTATTTTTAAGTTTGATTTGTAAGAATACCTTATTTATTAGAAAAATGCGAAGGATGTAGGACTATACATCTCAGATATATTTCTGATATAATCAGTCTATAATTATGTCAATCATGTAAGAGACGTTCAGTGTAAACTAATTAGGTCTCAGACTTTGATGAGCCTTGTGCTATTGTTTCTTAACTAATAAGTTAATTAACTAGTAATGAGACTAACTAATTATAGCTGACGGTAAATGCCAAAGCTCGTCATATACAGTCATTACAGAGTCATTACAGAACATAACTCATAAAAAGCCACCTGACGAAAATAATAGCAAAATAATCATGTTCACGTTTATTTGAAATACATTGTTTTATTAGTGCCGCTAAAAATAAAACATAAAACGAGTAATATTATTACTCGTGACTCGGTTAAAGTATTAAATGTGGGTGACACGCAGAATATTATAACTTGTCATTTACGATGACACTACTGCTATAGAATATCAACTGAACAACTCATAAAGTAAATGGGCGCTTGGCATTTGCCGTCAAAGAGTACAATTTACTTCTAGCTTTATGACTCTTTGTAAGCAATAAAAAAATATGAGAAAAAAAAAACTAGGTAGTTGATATTAATTGCAAAACCTTGACTTACGATAAAACTAGTTATTAGCTCTTGACCTTAGTTATTCTAAGCATTGTAATCTTGACTTTATGCGATATATTTTTTACAATCATATAAAATTTAATGCGTGCACTTGCAGCTTTAGTTGTGTTCTCTGCTTGAAAAATATATACCTACTGTTACAATAATATTAAAAAAATAAATTCACTTTTTTTCAATACCCCGCACTAAAGAATTTAATCTTTACATCACGGGGGGTTTTACAAACATTCAAATCACATGCACAAAGAACCCAGACTTAGAACAAGCACTTGTGGATCGAAAAAATGCTTTTTCCATGCGGCGATGGTGGTGTCTCTCGGCTAATAATGCAGTCGGAATTATCTAGTTTCAAATATTTATGTACAAATAAGAAACTACTTGTAGTGTTTAATTGATGTCGTTGTATTCGTGCCTTATGCAGTCACCCATAACATAATTTGCAATGAAAGAATATACTTACACTTGTGACGTGGGTACATAAACGCATTTTTTATTCTCTGATTTGGAAACTACATCAGTCGTTTCACTCCTTAATATCAGGTAAAGCTGATTTTCTTAACGGCAAAAACATACTTACGTGTCGTGGTTTGTCGTGTCGCGCCGAAGCATATAAGCGGTGTCATAGCTACGACGGAACTCGTCATGACACGCTGCAACTTACAAATATGACTCTTACCATATTGAATGTATGAAACCGATACGCTTCTGGCGCGACACGAAAGTATGTTTTAGCTTTAACTCATTTCTACGACATGAGGCCCACTGCGCAAAGCCGTTAACTACATATTGCAAAAGACATCTAAATACCTTCAGCCTTGTCTATCTGACATCAGTAATATTTGTTCTGTCTTTTATTAAAGCCGCGCCTAATACCGAGGCGTGTCGTTATTTAATACCTGCTCAAATGGAAGGTCCATCATTTGCCTGTCACCTATTGAATTTCAAAGGGACATAAAAGGTGAATTAGTTTGACGGTTATTACTTGTCAGGGTGTCTTAGTACCAGATCACACCTTAATATTGTAGCTTGTTGTTCCTTGTGGCACGCAAATAACAGGGATCAGTAAAATAGTAATTTGGTACTGAAAATTGGTACTTGGCTTACCTGACATACCTTTGCAAAAAAAACTGCTCTTATGGAATTGATTACCACTTCATTTATTTCTATTTATTACTTCTTATAGTGGACTATTATGTTACCAATCAGTGTTTAATAATAAAGCATTATCTTAAAAGTTCTCGACCATTAAACTTTTCAAAAGGAAGGAGGTCGAAGGATAACAGCATTTGTGGATTGAAAGTTAAGAAGTAACTTCTGAAAGCAAGTTACCATATTAATTGGACTAAAGTGGTCCAATTAAATCTTAAATGCAAAAAGAAGACAAAGATACTCAGTTAAAATTTGGTACAATAGAAAAGGATTGTAATGAACATAACATTTTTTATTTATATTTGTCTAACTGTGTCGATTTGTGAATCCTTAATTAAATCCAACCTTTTTTTTTACATATTATTTACACAAAGGAAATTCATCTTTTTATCTATCTACATATCTATACTATACTATAATATTATAAAGCTGAAGAGTTTGTTTGTTTGTTTGAACGCGCTAATCTCAGGAACTACTGGTTCGAATTGAAAAATTATTTTTGTATTGAATAGTCCGTTTATTGAGGAAGGCTTTAGGCTATATAACATCACGCTACGACCAATAGGAGCGGAGCATAAATAAAAAATATTACAAAAATGAAAAACCGTTGAAACTAAAACACGCGACAAAGTCGCAGGGGACAGCTAGTTATTAGATATATAAAAAGGAATTCCGGATTTGCCTTGGTTACGCCATAACTGCCGAACAACTACTTCTAATCGGATAATTATTTTTTTGTTATGTTCCTTTTTGTAAAAACAAGGTTTTTATAAAAGAAAATAAAAAAACCTACGGAATTGTTTTGAAAATCTCGGAATATCCATACGAAGCCGGAGCAGGCAGCTAGTTACTTATTCATCTGGCTTACTTTTCCTAAACTTTGTCTATGTCTAACAGTTTCACTAGATTTAACTGAACTTCAGTATTTTACATCACTTCCATTACAATAGATACTAACTCAACTCTTTGAGTTTCAGCGACATTGTTATCAAGTTATCGCGAATTGTGATAACTGTCTAGACTAAAGATCTTGAATTCAGACTTCAGAGTTAGTTTCAATGTTCTTTGTTAGAATACAAAAAGACGTTAGATATCTATAGCATAATTATTCAGTGAGACTTCTATTTCCATTTTAGTCTGTCCTACTGTAAGACGAAAGCCTCCATCTCCCGCTTTGACTACCTATACGAAGCAAGTTTTCTTGCACTTTTCACTGGCGTGCTGGTCTAGTTGTTAGTAACCCTGACTACGAACCCGGAGGTCGTGGGTTCAATTCCCACACAAGACAAATCTTTGTCCTGTGTCTGAGAGTAATTTATCTATAATATGTAGGTATTTATTAAGAAATATATAAGTATGTTTATCAAGTGTCTGGTTACCATAATATAGGCTCTGGCCAGTGTGGGATTAGATGTCCGTGTGTAGGTTGTCTAAAGATGTTATTATAAAAAAATAGGAATTATTATATTATTGCTTTCTAACCTATAGCGAGATTACGTAAGACTATATTAATGTAGGAATGCGATTGACCTGCACTTTTATTCATTATCCTGCCTAAAAAATATATATTATCTTGACATTTTAAGTTAAATTAAATTAATGTTGAATTAAATTATAATATTTTTAATTCAACACATTTGTATTTGCCAGCAGTCCTTAATTAACTGTTTATTAGTATAAGTAAATAAGTACAGACAACAAAAGAAAAACAAAAATCAACGAATGGAATGCCCTTTGGACAATATTTAAGATAAAAAGAAAGAAAAAAAAACATTAATTTTATGGAGATTTAATTTATCGACATAAATTAAGATACTTGACGGGGAATAAATTAAGTTTCAGCTAGGTTTATATTGTTTGCTCTTTGCGTGGTTGTATATAGAATTAAAATTCCACGTAAATACTTTAGAAAAAAAAAACATTATAAGTCACGTAGGATATTAAATAAAAAATCTAGTAAAGTAATAACCATAAAAATGAAAATACAACTCTTTAAGATTTTTAATTATTGCTGTTAACGTTTAGCATAGTAATTAATTAAATTACAACGCCTTCCACAGGAATTATTTCTATTATTAGCATTGAGTGTTACATTGACATATTATAGAGATTTCTCATGCAACATGCGAAACTGAAGCCTTATTAGTGTGAACCTATTATGTTAAGTCGAGGACATTGATTTAAATATAAATAGAAAATAAGTATGAACTTCTTATGTAGCCGTGAAGGAGATTTATTTTCATTGTAAATATAAACCAAGGAAAACGTGTCGACATTAATTAATTTACCATGCCATTAGTTACCAAGTGATTTGTGAGATCACCATGACCTTTACCCTTGAAAATAAACAAGTAGCTACCTCCATCTTAACTCTAGAAGAAAATAATTTAAAACTTATAATTCAATTGTTTTTTTGTATAAGTTTCAATGTGATCAATAACGTTCCTACAATGATATTACTGCAACAATTTGATTCCCGAATTCTAGCTTATTATACTTAGTACTAGAGATGCTCCGAGTTGTAGTTTATTACTCGATTATCTCCATATTCGGAGTATTTTTAAAACTCGTACTCGGCCGAATAACTTGGTTCAAGTGTCGAGTACCTAGCAAAGTAGTATGGTTGGGTTAGAGAGTAGTGATTTATTCTCACTATGTCTCAGACAACTAATCTTTTCGTTTAATATCTTTTACGTCCAGAAATTTTACCAAAACTTACTAAAAAAAGCAAAGTAGGTAGGTATATTGTGATATACTTAACCATCTACACAAAATAATATTTTTGATGTAATATGTGTACCGGGGCGAGCATGTGCAAATGTGTTTCACGCTACTTATACTAAGCTGAGTGAATCGGCAGAGTACTGGATTTGATGCAATTAAAAGCGAATAGTATTCGGTTACTCAATAAATCTCGTACTCGACCCATCTCTACTTACAGGCAGCAAAGCAGGTACAAAACCTAGCAATTTTTCCATTAAAAAATTATTTACAACTTTCGTTTTAATAATAGAAATAAATCCTAACACTTTTACCTATATTAAATTGTTTATAAACCTAGTTAACTCTTCTGCACCCGCTATTGCCTTTATTTTATAACGTTATTTTTTATGACTTCCCTTTCATATGAATTTATGTTTTAACCACGGAAATTAGGTTAATTATACCAAGCCAGGGTTAAATGATAAATGTAACCCTTTAGAAAATACGTTGTGCGAAAGGAATTAAAGTCCCTTAGTGTCAGAAAGAAATGTCGCGGCGTAGCACAGAGATACTTAGCTATTAGAAAAGGCCTTTTTAATTTAAAAGGAAAAAGGATAATAAGGAATAAAAATGATTATTGCTTTAAATTTTGTGATGATTGAGATAGCGGGGTGAATTTGACTTACGAATCATAACTTGTGAAAGTTACGGCAAGAAAAAAATGGTGAAGATAATATGAAAAGTATAAGGTAGTAAAAAAGTCCCATCTTATACTGTAGGACCAAAAACCTGCATACACTCCGAATAATGCTTATTTACTGAGACATTAAGATACAACATTAAATAGCAAAAAGCATTTCAAATCAAACTACTTTTAAATGACCTAATTGACTTTTTTCTGTTCTGTCATGCAACTGTCAAAGAAAAGTTCACGACACTGACGACTTAAATTAATAATGATATTCTTTTTAATGAAGCGGAACACCGAAATACGTATCTTGAAATATAATTACCACAGAATTGTAATATAAACTTTGCGCGAAGATCTGTTACTTATATATTATAAGTAACAGCTGATATTCTTTGATGGTACTTCTCTGTGCGTTAGTTACTCTGCATTGTCTTGTGGCAGGATGAAATATTGACGCGACGCGGTGTCGTCAAATATTTCATTAACGCTCGTTATATCACCCTGTATATATTATATGTATGTAGCATTTCCCCTCTTCATTGCATTAGGGTAAAATTAATTTATTACATTAGTAATTTATACTTTGTGGTGTAATTTAAACTTCGTTACTAATAACTTGTACGTAATCAATATGAGAAATGTTATGACATAATATACCTATGGCTTAAAAAAAGTATATGTGTACCATTACCGCTAAACCGGAGGTCCTGGGTTCAATTCCCACCTAGGGTATATCTTCGTGTGACGAGCATGATCATTTGTTTTGTGCCTGAGTGTAATTTGTCTATAATATATGTATTTAGGAATATATAAGTATGTTTATCAGTTGCCTGATAGCCATAATACAAGTTTGGGATCAGATAACCATGTGTGAGTTGTCCCAAGATATTATTTTATATATTATTATAAGTCCAATGTCCATATAACTAACGATAAAACATGGTCATTGCCAAATTTATATAAATAACAAACAATAAAACTGACTACACTACAACAACAAATTACAGAAACAATAAAAAAAATATTAACAAAATACAAGTTCGCAAATCCAAATAAAGCTCTCCAAAACTGTCTAACACAAAATCTTACTTAACATTAAACTGAAACACAAGGAAACACATAAAAAGGACAGCCGTAAAAAACGACTTTATAAGTACTTATTTACCCCAAGTACCTACTTCTATAAAAACAAATTCGGGGTAAAAGTAATAAAAACAGATAAAAGGGTACTAACGAATATATTGAAAAAGTTAGTTTGGACGGATCGATTTCATTGTGATTCGTGTCACGTGTTGCTGCGTAGATTCTGTTAGGTGGCAAATGAAGGGACTTCGGGTAATCTTCAATCGATGGGGTACAATACGACAGTAGCGATTGAAAATGTAATCTCAACAGGTGCAAGGAATATATTCAAAACGGGGTAATTTTTTGAATATTCATTTTTAAAACTGTAAAACCAACGCCAGATAATTTTATCCGAGGAATAATTTTGAATGTTTTACAGTTCTTCCATAAAAAAATATGTTGTCTGTTTTATTCCAAGAATAATCGATTAAAAAATCAGCTCTTGTACTTACGTTTTTGGAGAGATTTAAGATAAAACAGTAGTGTGTGTGATAAACTGCTGCTAATGCATGTTACAGTCATGATCTTCCTGGATGCTCTCTTAGGGAATTGGTAGGAAAATGCAAGGGACCGAGATCGCTGGGTGAAATGGAAGAACGCCTTTGCCTAGCAGTGGGACAATATAAAATACTGAATATTAATATTGTATCATATTTATTTTAAAAAGCCACTGTTCTAAAACGAGTACAGTAGGGTTGCCATTTCATCATAATAATGTTTACCTATAACCATTTTCTTTTACCGTAAACCATTTGCATAATATACTGTATTTAGGGTTTAATAACTAAAATTTTGCATACAAATACGTACCTACGTATATGCGAAAAGCAAAATTTGCTTTTAAAATCTTTTCGTTACATTTAACGAATAATAGGGATATTAAAATTTCACATATAATGTGCTTATTCAAAACAACCTTGAAGCAAAGTATGATAAATCCTCTCGGCTCGTGTTTTAAAAGCAACCCCGATGTAAATCAGCCTTAATTAGGTACAGACATGGCTTCGTATGTAAACACAAGACATTAAAAATGTTGAACGAAATTAAGAGTAATAGCCCTGTGGCTAGGGGTGTCAAGTGAAAATAGGATCGTGGAACCTATGGACGTAAATTTGTACGTACATTTTGTTATGCTGAATTTTTTCGGTAAATATTAAAATATACCTATTCCATTTTTACATGTGGTTTAGGCCAGCAGTTTTAGCAAAAAAATTAAGTATATTTTAATATTACGTAAATCTTCCTTTCCTGAAACTATTTTGGCACACGTTTATGTTATTTTATACCAATATATACAGCATATTCAATCTGTATATATCGGTATAAAATACTGTAGTTTAGAGTCGCGCATAAAGGGTTCTGTACAACGCACAAGATTAATGCTGTTAAAAAGTGACAAAATAACACGTTTCCAGTCCAGCTCACTTTATTTTATTTATTTGTTGGTATAGCAACAGAAATACACACACACCTTGTGTAAATTAGGTAGTTCATGAGATACAGCCCGCTGTCAGACAGATGAACGGATGATACTTAACCTTTCTGGTGCCTCATCACCACATCATTTTCATATTTCCGTACATTAAAAATTATGAGATAATGTCTAATCATTTTTTTTAAATAACCTTTGAAAATCAAATGTATTGATGGCTTGCATATCTATTCGCCTTATAGCACTTCGTAGGATTAATCTTATTTATCTTATTTACATTATTCTTATTATAGCTTCTTCGTACAATCTTATTCTGTAAAGAAAATATGACTGATGATTATTTAAATAATATATAATTTATATTTAATTTATTCTATATTTAAATTAAGCTAAAATTTACCCAAAATGCCAAATGTAATTCAGCTGATTAACGTGGTTTCAGTTTACTTTTGGTTCTGCGTGAATTGGAGCCCGAAACTGAAAGTATTTAATTGTCTTACGTTAAACATAATTCTTGAACACATTTTTTTATAATTAAATATAAATATTAAAAAGAAAAACTTAAAGCTCAGGCAGGACATATTATATCGATAGCGATTGCTTATTTTGTTTTCGTTTTGAAATTCTTTACCTTTTTTTTTATTGTTATAAATAGAAAAATCGTGCAAAAGTTACTAAGAAACCAAAACAGATAATTATGATAAGGTTTGCAGTATTTTAAAAATAAATTTACATTTACAAAACCAAAATAATATTTGCTATTTACAAAAAGCGTGACAATATTATAATTATTCTTCCAAATCGAATATTTAGTTAGTACTTTTACAATAATCAACTTAAGTAATTCAATTATTTCACTCAAAGAAACACCCAGTTAGTCCAAAAGAATAATAATTGTAACACGGTCTTTAAAGGAGTCTCTAAAACCCTTTTGCTTAAAGCGTGTCAATGTTGAATGAACGATATTCCTGTGATCTGCTATTCACTGGCTTCCAGATTTAGGCTCCAATTAAGTTTATCTTTGGTATTAATTTGTTAAAATATTTTTCCTTTGAACCTTTTTAGGAACGAATGCTTTTTTCATTCGCGTATTTCGTTGTCGGCGTATTTGGTGTTAATTCTGCAGAGTTGTTTTTTTAATGTGTCAACAAAAATTATGAACCACAAGTATGTTTAATAAAGAAAGTACATCATTGTTTTTATGATTTCATCAGTAGGTTCTCTATAATAATATATTTTTCTTAAAGGTGGAAAGATGACAATAATACTGACGTTTACACCACCGACTCCATGAAGCCTGCTTACCTGTGCTGCTTACAAATTAATATTCTTAAATACTATATACAAAATAGTTTTTATTAAATATGAAAATGAAAAAATAAATAAAATAATTCACTGTTCTTAAAATTTAAACCATCAATTCGATTCTAAATTCAAACCAGCCCTATGCACATAACCTAATAATAAACAGTAAAGTAACCTCATTATACAATCTCACAGTCTACTTTAGGAACTTAAAGAAAAACCGACCTTAAACTTCTAAAACAAGGAATCCATACAAAGCAGGAAGAATTGAGAATTTTCTTGCTAAGTCCACGAACTTAGGACAATAGCTAGTTGTACATTAATCTTTAGGACTTGGCTAATCCTTTAATGCTACCGATCGAAGCCGAAGGCAGCCGATTCGCGGATGGCCGCTGCGTCGATAAATCCGGATTAGAATTCTTTGTCTCAAAGAATGAGGTTGATATCTCCTATCAATTACAGATAATAAGCTTTGTTCGAACGGTAATAAAAATGAAATTTTCTGACCCATAAGAAACCTCTAAGATAAATAACTTATGGAATATAGAAAAAGAGGTAACTAAAGTTTAAACAGACTATTTATATGTTCTATATTATTGCTTCCATGATTTTATAGTTGAACATCAAACACTATTTATTATAAACAAATATCTTAAAAAAATAAATGTAATATTTTCTAGGAAAGATTACAAAACGAAATGTAATCAACTCTTTCATCGATTCCAAACAAACTAGCTTGAGGATTTGTGTCGAATATGAACGTCGAACAGAATCACAAACAATAATTTTAAGTATCAACCTGAGCATACATAAAAACAAACATTCCACCATAATGAATAAACTGTACCTAAATCACGTTTTTAGAACCGCCATAACACTGTCATAGCACACACGCGTGGCTTACACACAAACATTCACAGTTTACTACTAGCTACAGTTCCAAATGCAATAAACAAACGGAAACGATTCCTCTCGATTTTTATTTCGATTTCTTCGTTCGTGTCCATCAGTTCTCAGCGTACAGATCTTACAATCGGTTTAGTAATAAGGAATATTTTGATTCGTAATTGAATCGTAGTGGTGTTATCATCGATAAGGTAAGTGCAACAACTTGCTTAAATACAGTTTTAAGTTGTTTGTACGACAATTAATTACAGAATTTTCTGTGTCCTTGCTCTACAATTTTCATTTTAATTCTAATACAATGCCAATGCAAAAATGTTATTCATTTAGCAGGCACATAAACAACTCACAGTACAAAAAAAAAATACTCTCAATGTTTAAATTCCCAGTTCCTTCCATTGACAGTTTTTTTTAAGAAAACTGCTTGTCCTGCCTACTAAACTAATAACAATTTCCATTGGCTGTCTATTAGAATTAAATTAAATTGGAGAGAGATAATGTATTGAGTATTGAGTAAGAGCACTGGTAACAGAGAAATGCAGCAATGTATACCAATACTATTACAATTATTTTAATCGTGAATTTTAAACTTTAGAGGTTTAGTTTACTGTACCACGTTTTATAATCTTGGCGAAGATAAAATAAATAAATAAAATATCTATGAAGTTGTGTTATAGCGGTCATTTTAAACTATATCCTCTCAATGTTGGAAAAGACCGTGAAACTTTGTAGTCCTGAGACTTTTTATCAAATATCTATTACAAACAACCATTCAACAGATACCTACTGATAAAAATGCTGCAAATATTTGTTGTTATTCTTATACGAGGGCGGTAAGAAACTTACTCGCTTTAGTTCACTTTCGATTTATTCAAAATAGTTTGTTTGCCAATACATTACTAAGTTGAGAGCGCTGAAAACAGACCTCGTAAAGTATAGAATATCTTTGATGTATTACAGTTTCATAAACTTTGTGATGACTTTCTTATGAGTCTTGTAACGTTGAAGAATCGGATTTCATGAATTCATTCATAAAACAGGACTTCTCGTAAAACTTGACCTTTTGATATTCTTAGAAATCTCCTTTAAATTTTGAGAGTTTACTTTGGAATGATATTTTATAGAAGCTGTTTATGACATAAAATGTAGACAACATCACATAGATTGCTGTGAACCCAAAGTTAGTAGCTATAGCACGTATGTTATGGAGTCAAAGACAACTAAGGTGCCACAAACACCCAGACCCGAGACAATGTAGAAAATTGTTTTTTTCTACATGGACCCGTCCGGCGATCGAACCAAGACCTCAAAGCTAGCGACATCTGGAGAACCGTTATGTACGCTACTCCACCACAGAGGTCTTTTCTTTTTGCCATAATATTTTAGCCGAATTGGTATGTTTAACAATACCAATATTTTTATCGCCCAACTATTAAATAAAGTCCCGTAACATTATTTCGTTGAAAAGCAATATATTTTTTTAATCTCTTCTATCCATCCATTCAACATCAATCTAACCCTGTCAAAACGTACCCGGTTTAAAATGGACCCCGGTGTTTTATGTCTAAAATTTTGTATCCCACAAGTTTTCGTTTTGGGAACCTTTTCATATTTTGTTAGACAAGTGACAGTTAATTTGAGCCCAAGGTCGTATGGCGACATCAATCAAGCGGGCGCTGCGATGTGGTTCCAGATTACGCTTTGTAACTTCACTCGAATTACTCTACAACGTAATTTTCCCGGCACTCCTGGGTATTGCTTGAATTGGAGCAGTGTTGAGTGATTTATTTTTTGTTCCATTAATATAGTTCGTGATATCGACTTGTGTTAAAGTATTTACTTTTAAATTTTGTTTACTTTTTAAATGAAGAAGGTAATAATATACCTACCTAATTTTATTTTTTAAGTCCTATCAAAATATCTAGAGACATGCTTTTTTTTATTTTTGCTAATCATTATACAGATTTCGTTTTTTTAACTACTGTTTACAGCCGTTTCAATTGTGTCATACATACCTACAGTCTAATTGACACCACTGGTTTAATTTGTTTCTCCGTTTTATCGAGGACCATCCGGAAAGCATAGCGAACTACAGCAAAAAATGGACACCAGCCTGCAGTAACTTCGCAATACACAAATATCTATAATACACCTCGAAATCTAAATCAACGGTCATATTTGTCTACAAAATTAACAGACTGCGACCACAGACCACTTAATATTACCACTAGGCCGATAGTACCTAGGCACGGGTGTTGTATCGACAATGGCCGTGCGGTCACATCTTGAGGCGACATTCGTGTCGGTCCATTGTACCGACATCAATGATAATTGACCTACCGTAATAAAGGGTAATCAGGTACCCGATCGGATTTCATATTAACTCTATTGAGGTTAGTCTGATAGGATTACGAGATGATATAGCTTCTAGACGCTGGAATAGATTCAATGTTACTTAATAGCTGAAAATTACCAACTTAAGAATTAAACAAATAAATAAAGATTTTAAATTAAATTATTTATTATTAAATTATTCGTTAACTTAGAAATTCAAGGGTTAATAAACGATAAGTAATTACGGTCTGGTTATCATTAGGGCTTGCGATAAACTGTTGGTTGAGATTCGACCCCCATAAAGAAGGTAGGGTGAGGTCACGAAAATATTACTGCTATCTTTTATGGACCTTAGTTATGAAAACGTATGGCAAAGAGTTATAATTATACCTTTTTGCATATTATCAAGAGAAATAAAGGAAAAATAATGAGAAGAACTTTTGATTCTTATTGGTTGCCGGGAAGCGAATTTGTGGATAAACGAGTAGGAGGTAGGTACATTTGAACTAAATTGAGCTTCCTCACTTAATACAGGCATAAAAATAGTGACTACAGCTACGTATAGTTCGAGTTCCGGAGTTCCGTTAGGGAATCCGAAACCCCTGTTAAAACTCGGCAACGTCTAGCCAAGACCACTGGTGTTGGAGAATCTATGAACTACGGTTTTCAATTACCATCATATTCATATTCTTTATTTCTTTTCCACAATGTTTTTACATAAAGATGAATAAGTTTTAGGTAAGAGATACTAGTTTTAAATCTTTATATACTAGCTGACGGCCGGTGCGCTTCGCTTCACCTAAAAAAAAATCAACAAATCGATCTATGGTTCAAAAGATAAAAATCTCTGCCACCAGCGCCATCGGTCCGGCACAAACGTAACTATTTTCGTCGGAGTGGTTATATTGCTCTTTATTTATGTGTGCAAAGTTTCATATTAATCGGGCTAACGGTTCTCGAGTTTTAGGTGAACATACTTATATACTCTCTTTTATAATATTTATTTAAAAATAGAAGATATAAGATAAAATGTTGACTTATAATATTAGAACCATTGACTATTACCACCGAATATTACGCTATTATATAACTTATAAAAGGGGATCGGACTAATTTTATTTTTATTTACACGTCGCATTAACATTAAAAAAATTATTAGATACGTATGTTTCCTTTTTTTAATTAAACAAACGATGAGGAAGATACAGTGAATGAAAATATCACGTGACGTCACAAGCCCCCACTTCAGAATTTTAAAACGCTTTAACTTTGTCATTTTTCATTGATTTGAATAAAGCAAATAACGAGATTGTTTTTTCTTGTTTTATCTATCTGGTGGACTAAATAGATATTTGCTTTTCATACCATACAATGCCCACTATAACAGCCTCTTACTCTTAGTAAGCTATGCTATAAAAAGTATCCACACATACTTACTACCTAGCAACTGTGACACGTGTGAAAACATTAATTATCTCTCTTGATAAATGAATACAAAAATGTGGTTTAATTAGTTGAATGTTTCTGAAACCAGCGTAGGTTAATGAATGAGGAGGTTCGTATATTGTTTTAAATTATAATTGTGTTATTACATTAATTTGTTGAAAATTATAAAACCGGAGGGCTACACAAACAAAATTCTAAAATTGTTTTTCTTTGCGTAAAATGAGTTTAATTTTTTCGTATATCTTTTAGTTATACATACACAGTCCTTTTTATATAAGAGTGTGACAATAACTTGAAAAATACATAAAGAAGCATAGAGTGCGTGCATCGCTAGTGGCCCCTTGTGCCGTGAGTAAGCATATATTTTAAGCTGTATTTATCTCTTTGTATGTACTACGCTCGTTTACTGACTTATGTGATTTTTCGTGCGACGACAGACGTATATGCGAAAATATCGATGGCTCTGATACTATTAGGGTAATATTAGGTTTTGAGATAGTTTTTCTAAAACAATATTTTTCATTTATGCTCCGCTCCTATTGGTCGTAGCGTGATATTATATAGCCTATAGCCTTCCTCAATAAACGGATTATCCAATACAAAAAGAATTTTTCAATTCGATCCAGTAGTTCCTGAGATTAGCGCGTTCAAACAAACAAACAAACTCTTCAGCTTTATAATATTAGTATAGATATGCGCACTCTATAGTTTACATATTTTTTCTCTAAAGATAATTAAATATTTATGATTGTAATGTTTTTTTTAAATTATATTAAAATGTTTTTTTCTTAACTAAATATATTAAAACGATTTTTCTGTGCTTACAGTTCAAGCAGGTCGATTTTTACTCATATATAAAAAAGACTGAACTAAACTTTTAAGAGTAATACCTTAAGCGGTTATAAATCAAGCATCCGTCAGTGCGGTGGTCGCTTTCTACTCGATAAATTTCCGTCGCGTGCGGTGCTAGTGAAGTTTAATATAAAAGTACCAGTAAAATAGATATACTAAAGTTTTTTGACGAAGATAACTAAAATTGACTGCACGGATAGCCGAGTGGTATAGGTTGTCAATTGCCAGTGTGCGCGACGTGCCACGGGTTCGATCCCCGCGTTGGACAAGCATTTGTGTGTTCCACAATTACTTGTGTTTGTCTGGGTGTTCTTTGTGCACGTGAATTGAAATTTTATGAAACCCCCCGCGATACAGTGATTAAATAAACTAGTGCAGGAGCCGATTAAAAAAAAACGTGACTGTCTCTCGTTCAGAGAGAAATCGCGTGATTTCACTTCTCTCCTTATGGCTAACTAGCGACCAGTCCCGGTATCTTACGGGTAGAAAAAAAAATATAAACACAAACCTTCCTCTTGAATTACTTTATCCATAGATGAAAGCCATATGAAAATCCGTTGGGCAGTTTTTGAGTTTATCAGACGGACAGATGCGGTGGGGGACTTCGTTTTATAATATGTATATAAATTTATTGTAAATTACTTTTCTTTGTCTCGTCAGGAACCAAGTTTGTTTACTAGGCTATTTACTTTTGTCACTGATAGGCAGAAGCCTTTTCCCCAAACTTGAAAACTAAGTATCATATTAAAAAAGTTTATGTTTGTGTAAAAAGATACAGCAATTCAATAATTATTATCGTCCATAATCACTATTGATTAATTGATTGTCGTTCGTTGTATTATTCTAGGAAATCGATTTCGTTTCTATAATATCCAAGCCTATTTCCCGTACTAAAGTATCTTTATTTGATTAGTCTCGCTATACGGAAAAATAAGCAGGAAAAAATTGTACCTTTACAGAAATATTAATTCACCTCGTATTTTAAATAACCTCATTTTATTCAGGAAAATCTCAACTGAAAAAATTCTATTTCATTAGTTTGAACATCGCTTAGCTTCGGGCACTGCAGGTAAATTTTATATTATCTTTGTTATAAAGCTATTTGTTGACATGCTCCTTATTTATAAATCAAATTATCTTTGAATAAAAATCTGGTTGAATTGTTAAAGCTTTTGTGAGATATTGAACATTGTATAAAGTCGTTGTTGATTAAAATTTGGATTTTGAAAAGTGCTTTTAAGATACCTATGCGGATTATGTTTTGAGTGATCGAAGTCAAAATTACATGGTTTAATAAATACGTAATAGATAGGTATCTACATCGAAAGAAAACAAGCGTAGAAACCATAACATATTAGCTACGTACTAGATCACACTTGATAACATTGTGAATGTCGATTATCACTCAAATTTACTCATTACTGGTACAGTGATTTCGACGTGAAAACGTAATGTACAGTCAAACAGGGGCTCTTCCACATTGATTGCGTAACCGTTTATTTTACATGTTACTACTGGTACGCATATATACGAAATATGTAATCCTTAGAGAAAACTAAACTGTATAGAGTGCGCAAATCGAGTATGAACTGTAGGCACTAGTACGAACAAGTAAAATTGGTGTCAAAACAGATCACGTCGTTTTATTAAAACTATCTCAATACCTTATATTACCATCAATATTTTCCCATAAACGTCTGTCGCCGCACAAAAAATACTTAAATCAGTAAACGAGCGTATTTCTTAAATTAAAAAATTTGCTTTCGCTCAGCACAAGAGTCTACTAGCGATACGCGCACTCCATGCTTGTTATGTTTACTCTAAGATGTAATCCCAAAACATGAAAGCTGTTCTCCTATCAGTTGAAGCATCACGATAACCCTACATAACATCAACGTAAGCACGTCCACGATATTGCACAGTTACCTGCGTACGATAACTGCGCCCATTGTGTTGCCTCACAGATCGCCATTGTTGGGCGGTGCAGTCAACTGACTGAAATGCTCTACCTTGGCTAGTGTTCACACGATAAAATGATGTGGTGGGCAACATAACCACCTATATGAATAGTGCTGTTCAATCAGTCGAAAACGTCAATGAATTAAAATTTTGACAGCTTTTTATTTATTCCTATGTTGTTCTTAAACAACAAAGCAATAAAATAGACATGACATGAATATGTAATAAAATACAATAATAATATCCCGTCACAACTCACACACGGCCATCTAATCCCAAACTAGACAGGCCCTGTATTATGACAATCGGACAACTGATAAAATATACCTATAACTGATAAATATATGCATATTATCAATAAATTACGTGTCTGGGACACAGAATAAATGATCAAACAAAGATTTGTCCTGGGTCGGAATCGAACCAACGACCTCCGGTTTTGCAGTCAGGGTCACTAACCACTAGACTAGCAGGCCAGTCATTAATGAGAAATTTGAATTGAATTTAAAACAAACAACACGAATTTGTGGCTTATCTACAACTATAAGTATGAGAATACCTTTCTGTAATATTAGGCACGTTACATACAACCTCTGCCTTTTTCCTCGTTTTCTATGTATTTAACAGTAACATACAAAAGTAAATTTTGCATGATATAATCACTTGTAAATATTTTACGGATTACATGTTCGCAGAACGTTATAATTTTTTTAGCAAAGTGCAAATTCGAATCAATAGTTTCACAATGCATTTGCATTTACAACGCTTAACTACTCATCTTCTAATTACAAAAGATTTAAGCACCTCCATAATACAAGGTCATTTTAGAGACATTATTTTTGCTAAAGAGCATCACTGATCAAAATTACCAAGCAGTCTTTATGGTTTAACTTTGAAAAGTTTTAAATACTTTGGTCGAGGCGATCGAAAAAAATATAAAACAATGTTCAAACTCCCATAATATTGTAATTAAGGTACTTAGGGAACAACTTAAAAATATGCGAAAACAAAATGCTAACAACACTGCAAAAGACGTAGAAAGAATCACAACTCGGTGTAACCTATTCCTAATCGAAATTATTTTTGTTTTACTGTTTCGAATTTTTATATTGGTTAAATTTGAGTACCTTTTTATTTGTAGATCCCGTTAAAGTGATCTAAGTACATTCTGTAACTAAGTGTTTTATACCTGAGATTTTTATTTTTTTAGTATCGTTTCTAAAAACCAATTTGTGACATAAACATTTATTATGCCCCAGATGTACGTATTGTGTGATACACGATTTATGGTCTTATATTATTCCATTTTTTTTTATTGTTTTAATCAATAAGCAAGTGGTTATGGGTTTGATCCCCACATGTAATTTTTTGAGTTCCGTACCCACTGGGTGCTAACGGGAACCTAAATGGGACTCCGCTGTCCGTCCGTCCGTCTTTCTATCAGCGGGCTGTATCTCATAAACTGTAATACCTAGAGAGTTGACATTTCACAGTGTGTATTTCTGTTGCCGCAATTAAAAATATAAAAGAAACGAGTAATTTACTCCATAAAAGAGATGTGTTTTTTTTAAATCTTGCTTAATTTTAACGGCATCCATCTTATTTTTTGTAAACCCCACATCTTAACACAATTCTCTAGAGCAACAGCCTTTTCAACAGAAAACATAAAGTCACCCCCCCCCCCCCAATGATTTATGACTCTCGAAGATACTATCTAAAAAAATAAGTTTCTCTCTCAAAACCCTGATCATCTAGTTCTTATCCTCAGTATTCTCATGCAACCTTCGTCCCGCGTTAAGCACTTGAGTGACTGTAAACCTTCCCTGAGGTCCCGTGAGCATGAAACGCCAAATATTTAATTCATGAACTCTAGACATTTTTCAAGAGGTCGCACATCGGTGTTGTCGGTGCAAAAATAATTTGTTAAGATGTTTGCGTTATTACATTTCAATGCGATGTATAAATTGCTCTAGATTAATTAGAGATTATAGACACAATTGACTTTACCTTGTGCCTCGGATTTATCCATATATCTAATTTTAAGTTTGATAGAAATCATATACCTATATTTATTTTTTTGTTATAATTTCTGGCTCTCAATTACCGATGTCATGCGCTCTTGTGACTATATTAAATACCAAAACATTTTATCACTAATCATACCTGCAACATAGTTTGGCAAAATCATTTTACTATTCAAAAAACAACAGGTACATTTGCAAATTGAAAAATAAAAGATAACTCAAAATTCTGACCCAATTTCACAACAGCATAAAAATATTAAAATGTTTACGCTGTATGAGTCAGAAGTCTGTTATTTATTGTAAGAGCAAAACCAATTACTCGCACAATGATTAAAGCTACACCAAAGATCGCGTTAAAATTCAGTCCGCGTGTTTGCGACCACTGCAAACAGTTCTTTAATTTTATTTCAGCTCACAAATGAAAAATGTTTTCGAACCCTCCAAAACTATATTTAAAACTTTGTTTGTTTTCCAGTCAGATTTATGCACGCATCCGAAATTTACTTTCGATGACGTATGTCGGTAACAAAAGTCAATTTAGTAGATCAAGCGCGCATTGTTATGACAAAGCATGACAGTTTGAGATAATACATTGCAGTTTTCAATTACTTAGTTAACCGAATCGAAAACATTTTCTGATAACCAATACATTTACACGTAGTTTTTGTTCTTATTATTTTCACGTCACCGCGTCTCCTTTTTCACCAGACAAACAAGTTTATTTTTTGGGTTGAAGTGTACGTTTTCATTATATTTATTTACAACAATACACTTAATCTGTTGTACACCTGGCAAATAATGTTAATACTGCATACAGATAAAGCAATAAACGATTTTTTTACATCCTTCTATACTGAAAATTATAGAATTGATTAATTTTAAATCGTAACAAAAACCTGTGTTATTCTAAAGAATAATAAAAAACAAATACCAATTTGTCGACTTTTACACATCAGAAACAAAATAATATCTTAAAAACATTGGTCTCTTAATTAACTTACACAAAAATAGCCGTCCGTATTTTTTTTATTGGATAATCTTTTTCAACACTCAAAATGATAAATAGTGACCTATTTTGCAGACATTAATACAAGAGCCAGACAGAAAATAATTAAGACAGCTTTTTTTCGGTACATTAAAATAATAAATATTAATTGAACTATACTCTTTCTCCTAACTGATAGATCCATTTATCACGTATAAATATAACACCATTAATCAAGTTTCTCTTAAAAATATTGTGCCTACAAAACATAGATACCTACAAAAAAAAACTTTATCAAATTGTTTACAAATAATTAATAGATTTTTGAAGGTGAGTTCCAAAAACATTGTTTAACCCTCCAATCTCTGTAGGTATTAAAATGTCGTTACTTTATTAGTTAGACAAATTGATTTCTATTTAAGAATTATTTGTGACTCATTAACGCATGTGGAGCGAATATTTGTACTTAAATACAAATAGTAGAAAAAAAAACTTAAACCTCAGGCAGGACTCGAACTTGCTACTACTGGCACAATTTAAACTTTCAGGCAGTGACCTCGGTATCTTAGTTGGTAAAGCGACTGGCGCGTCACGCCAGTTTTCCTTTCTGCTATTTGTATTCTATTTAAGATTATACACCAAACACAGAAGACCATTTTAGGTCAAAGATCATTCCAGAAAAGATTCAATAAAGTATCAGTGATTTAAAAACAAAAATTCTGAAGCTCTTTTTGGTGTATATTTACGTTATTAATTAACGTTACGTAACGTTCGAAACACGTGTAAATGTAAAGCGTACATTCGTGCAAATTCGTGCAAGTCACAATGATAAATGCTACCAATTAGTTAAGGGCGTGGAAGCTTAGCTTAAGTCGCTTAATGCGAACAAGATAAAGATTGTCATTATTATGCTTGTCAGCTGTTTTGTTTCAGTTTAACTTTACATAATATAACTGCTATTGATATTAAAAATCTTTGTGTTATAATAACACTTATGTAAACTCGTTAAAATTTTAGTTTATTTTATAGAGGTGTATTCGCATAAAATCTTTTTTTGACACATACTGTTTTGTCAATTTCTGTATTTACATACAACAAAGTAAAAAATTAGATAGTATAGTATTCACGTATGTATTGTACAAACTTTTGAAAACAGATAAATAAAGGCTGCTTTATCATTTGTCATTGCTATTTCATTAATAAATTTCGTTGCGTTTTAGATTCTTAAAATATTAAACCTTTTACATTCAAGTAGAAAGTTTTAACTATAACTACTATATCCATAAATTATAGGCGTAAGGCCAGCAATAACGTTTAACTTTGTCATCAAAATGTTAATCTACATACATTGTTATCTAACATCAGTTTGATACCAAATCGAACTTTCGAATAAAGTTGAGTAATCGATTCCTCGAAATACTCAAACTACTATCATTGTAAACAAAAGATTAAACAAATGATAAAAACACAATTCGATTCAAAAACACTCGACAATTTGTTCGAAAATCGAATAGAATTGAATCGATATCTAATTACGAATAGCACACGCGAGCTAGAGACTGCCACATTGCCACACTCGTTATTCCTGACTGTAGAGGTGGAAACGAATGTTACGATAATAATTTCATTTTACCATCGATTTTATTAAATAAAACTTGTAAGACCTCTTTGTTTTATTGTTACATAAACCCAACCTAGGTTAGGATAGGGTTAGATAGGTTTCTCTAAGCGTATGTCGTTTATTCTTTATCTACAGATGGTATTTTGTTTTTGTATTCCTTTTTTATTTGCGTTATTTTATGGCTTGGTTTTCTTATATCTAAGATAAACTTACTAGATACAATTTTTCATACATTATATTGTCTTTTATTACATTTGAGTATGTTTACTACTGTAATTTGATGTACAATAAATTATGCAAAATCTAAAGTGTATTTGACAGGATTTTGGTCTATATCTATGATCCAAAATTTCGACACATGCAATTAACAGACCATTGAATTCAGTCGTTAAAAATAAATTACAACTAACAACTGTAACGTTACAGATAATAATTATTCATAGAGCAATAAAGTTAATGTCGCTATCATAATCAGCTTTGACTCATGAATTTTAATTTCATATTAATCTGTGTGCATCTACGTTGATTACCTAATTACAATATTAGCTTTCGATAACGTGTAATCCAATTTATATGAGCAGGATGTCGATTAAGCCTTTCACGGCCATTTTATATCGCAATTATTGAACCCCAACTTATTTACAATATATTATGACGTACAAACATTATCAGGCATATCCCGAAAATATACGTGAGTAAACCGTTTTGTTTTAAATAAATATGCTTAGGTTAAGTTGATACTTCGCCATTTAACATAGTACTCGAAGGCAATAATTAATACTTAATAGTCAGGAATTTGGGTCTTTCTGCGATGTAATAAAACCTTACAACTAGTTACTTATTACAATATTCATAAAAATCTCGAAGGTGTTGCAACTGCTTAGCAGATTCTAAATTAAAATTATCTTTGGAAAATTTAAATTAAGAATCTGCCATTAGGCCATTAATGTGTTTTTGTGGTCAAATAAATAAATATTCATTAAAAATACAAATATTAAAAAATAAAGCAGTGTATTAAATATATAGAAATATTATTATTACAAAATAGGGTAAAACTAAAACAAACACACATCTTATTAAAACACGTCTTACTTAGATGAAGCAAATAAAAAAAAACTATTTCCAAACCGTGTACATTAATTCAATTATAAATACATAAAGTCACAAAAATAATAAAACAATAAACATGATAAATATCATTATGATTATTTCGATCGTGTAAAATGTTCGACACGCCAGCTTTGACAGTCAACGGAGCGGCACAGACCAATGAGTCCTTTGTCGCGATTCCGTTCGTGAATTCTGAAAATAATTTATGGCAAATAGCAACTGTAGAAGTGTACTGGCTACCGTGATTGCAAGGAAACTTCCATTTATATTATAACTAGCTGTTGACCGCGGCTTCGCCCGCGTGGGTGTCAGTTATCGCGACAATAAGTAACCTATATCCTTTCTTAGGATCCATGCTTGCCCTATACCAAATTTTAATTAAATCGGTTCAGCGGTTAAGCCGTGAGAACGCAACAGACAGACAGATCAATTGAGTTACTTTCGCATTTATAATATTAGTATGTTATTATATATACTATATTATTATAATATTATGTAACTATGGATATGGATTATGAATACGAGTAGATATCGAGGTATCAGATATTGTGATGACATCTTAATTATTAATCAACGCGTTTATTTGATAAATAGCTATGTATGTATTTTTAATGTATTTTTTTTTATTTCTGTTAACTATTTGCATGTCTTGCCGACAAAATATAGCGCTCTTATATATTTTTAAGATCTTATATTTATTTCATGACTATGTTCAAATAATAAATTATTTGATTTGTATGTTATAATACTTTTGTTCGTATTTTAAAGTCTTGCGCATAATAGACAATAATTATTTTTCTATAAACTGTATTTTAATAAATTCATAATTTACCTACAGGTTTTTTTTTATAGGGTTTGAGGTTCGGGAAAGAGTTACGTGTTATTAAGTTATTTATATATAGTCAAGTCTTTTGTGTGTGCCGGAAACTTCATAGATTAATTATGACGGGCATTTAAATATAAGATACTAAATAACATAACTATGCACCCAACTGTTTTTTTCTAGTCTTTAGTTACCTACATACTACGTTCTCATCTAAATGGTAATTCAGGCGTGAAATTAGGATGTCTGTAACGTTCAAAGCAAATGAAGTTCTTCCAAGCGTATCGTACTGTATGATTAATGATTATACTTTATATAATGAGACTTTAGTCTATCTTCCATCTGTTCCTACTTAATACTCCACTTATTCAATTAAGAATATTTCTTATCGACAATATAGAGAGTATCATTGTACTAATGAGCCAACTTTTCCCTTATCTTCTTCAAAAAGTATATCTTTAAATATTTTCTATAAACTCGACAAATTAGTGTTTCCGGCTCACTGACACGAGCTAGCGAGTTGTGTTCGTTCCACAAAGGAGACGCTAGCACTTAAAGAAGAATTTCTTTTATAAATTGTTCTCTTCATAAAATATTGTACAAGTTTCTTCTCCGCTGTTTCTATTTATCCAATAGCTCATTCTTTATAGAGCCGTAGACGTGTGTTCTCAGACAGTTAGTTAAGGGCGCTCACATCTATTTTAGTTTCATTGAAATACCAACACCTGAGACAAAAGAATATCGCTATTTTTACAAAACAAAAACAAAAATGTCAGTTCCTATTCACAGTTTCCTCGGCGAAACAATGAATAATAGTACAAAGGAAACTTTTCAAGGCAGTTATCTCTAAAAGCTCGTCAAATACTCTTAAAATAAATCTATTGTGATGGGCTGCCAGTTTTGTTGAGCGATATTGAACTTAATGCAATTCACAATAGAATATGTAATGGATTACGACGGCTGTAGTTTCATTCAACTGATGGGGACAGCAAAGCATTTGCTGGAAGCATAATGTTATTAAACCTAGTAAATATAACTTTGCTTTGTATCTGTATTAAATTTAATTCGTGTTAAGACTGCGGTCATTTACGATTGTTTCAGTTGCCAGGTAAATTCATTATTTTATTCAATGTCAAAGTATTATAAAATTCTCGTTTGCTTTGTATATTTTGGTTTCGAAATTATTTTGTTTAAGTTAATTATAACACAAACAAAACAGTGTATTGTTTATTACTTTGTAGTAAAAAATGAGTTTCGGTACTTCGGGTAAAAGAAAACAAATTACAGTTCACTTTCACTTTTGACTGCACGGGTAGTCGAGTGGTATAATAGGTCACCACGCCAATTACCAATAAAATATATAGGTACCTATTATTATAAATTATAGGCATGTATGTACTAATCTGTAAGACCATGCTAGTTGTTAAAAAGTAATGTCAACTAGTGTTTTTAACACATTTTTTTATACCTAGAACTATACTCTATATAGTTTATCTACTCTACATATTTTACTTAGAATATACTAACTCTTGTTTATTGTATATACGTAAACTTCAAAGGTATCAGGTAGATACTGCAGCAAATGTTTATATCAAATTTTCAATATAAAAACAAAACGATCTTCTCCAAACACCAGCATGAATTGTATTTTTAGATGACGCTCATAATAGTAAAAAAATAGCAAACTTAACATAAAATATCATGTCCATTATCCACAAAGAGCAATGCACTCAACGTTTGAGAACGAATAGCGAAGCATTTTATTAACATTTTGCGAAGACGCATTGGATGTGTGTTCATTTTTCATTTTATTAAAATGCTGAGAGGGTCGGGTCTTCCCAGACTTTAATTTATTATGATGACTTAAAAGTACTCCATTGTAATAATATGAAAATAGATCTCCGTGCTTCTGTTAGCTAATTTTAGCTACAGTTGAGTTAATACACTACACGGTACTTATGGCATAAGTACCGTGTAAGATTGAATTTAATTATGAATCTTTTCTGTTGCAATTCACTCGACTTGTAGATGTAATATTTTATAATGTAGTTATTGGTTAAAAATAAATAATGAAAATCGGCCGTAGTACTTCAAAATATACCTTCTAGCCCATGTTTACCCTTTTGCATATATGAAGGTATTAAATCTATAGAGGTTTTGTAAAAAATACGTCCTTTCACTGGAGTGATATATCGGACATTCGTTTACCACAAAAGGTCACACAAAGGCATAAACTTCCATATTAGTTCTTATGTCAACAAATGCTGTAAACAGACGCAGATAATATTGAATCTTACCCAACGGCAACGCCCAAGGCAACCGAAGTGAATTTTCGAAGTGAATCTGCGAAGTAAATTTGCGAAGTTAAATTGGAAGTGAGCGTTCGGGCCGGACGATTGATGAGTGGGCCATTCCAGTTTGCACTTCACCACTCGCGTCCACACATTGAAGCCTTCTTGGTTTACAGATAAGGTTATTGACGTTTTAACTGAATTTTCTTAATATAAACCATCCTTGCCTGTAGTGAGTGATGTTTTACACGTTTATTTTTGTATCAGGTTGATTAAATTTTTATTTGATAATTTTGAAATTTATTTAATGCAGTTTAAGATAAAATAGAAACATTTTGTTCAAGGGCAGTTCAATTACCAAGAACGAATATAAAGCTTTTGTTTTTTTTTTTTGGATGACAACATCCTAATAATATGCAACGCGAATGTCTAATCACTTATCGCAAATCCTTATATTGAAAATTTAATCATTACCATTGCACTGAGTTTTCCAGCTTAGTAGATGTCTACGCTATCCGCTAGCTAGTCTTAATTTTTCGCTAAGTTTATTTTGAGTTGTAACCTTGTTTTGCTTTTAGCTCCTCGTAAATTGAGTCGTCAGGAAAAATGTGCAGGGTTTTAGAAATGCGTTTCAAACTTACGTAAAGGTGTAAGAAAGTTCTCCTGACGTTATTATGAAATATTGCAGATAGTTACTGCAACTTATTTCCTCTTTATTATTTAAGTCAATGTACATGTTTTTTAAACAAATATGTGTATTTAAAATACTTACAAATATTAGCACCAACTCGATTGTATTATTTTCTTTTATTTATTAGTACATGCTAATTACAGATGTTACAATAAATTATAGAATGGTTCACATATACTACCGTATCCGGTGTAAAATAGTGAGAGCAACGATAACACGTATATTTTAAAGATGACAACATTTTTAATGAAGCTATTTGTCGCCGCCGAAACCGCAAGCTCGCTAACAAGGTTGTTAAGTCCCGCGTCATTCTTTACTTTTAAAGTTCTTTGTTAAAATGTCTTGTGTCCACAACACTATGATACCGAACTCTTTGATGATTTATTTTTTTAATTATACATTCTATGGTAAGATCGGTAAGGTACATTTTTGTGGAAACAGTCATATAAAGCCATCGAAAATAAACATGAGCAATAAAACTCATTTGACTTGACTGGTACTGTGAGGGTTGTTTTGAGGTAGCGCCTGATAAGGAACTAGAGAGGCATTTGCCTACTAGTAGGACAGCATTTAATAAAACTGTTATTGAAAACGTGCTACAAGCTAAAATGGAAATCAATGCACGTTATTTATGAAAAAAATTACCTTTAAATACGACATTAACCGACTTTTAACGTGCTTCTTATTTATACCTTAACAAAACGTAGTAAACAAAACACCAATTGGGTCGGACGCCTCTTTTGACATGGAAACGCAATCCTTTAATCGCTTTTTACGACACCCACGGGAAGACACCGATAGCTTATCGGATGAAACGGCTTTTACAACAGGATTTTACAGTTTCCTTTAAGCAAAAGCATTGACATAACTTTAGTAACTAAATCCATACTAATGTTATAGCTTCGACAGTTTCTAACTCTTAAACCATCGCACTCCATCACTTTCCCATCCATTCAACTACATCAAGAATGTTCCTTACTTACTGTTAGACAACTACATGTCCTACAAACCGTTATTCGTAAGCACTTGTCAACCCAGTCCAGTAATAGTCGAAGACTTGACAGTATATGTGAAATACCATCCCATAGAACCTCTCTTGCCGGTCAAAGTTATTATATTAATAGTTCTCGTCTTTACAATCGCATTAATAAAATAAAATATATCTACGATTTAAATAAAAATAATTGCAAAAAAGGTATCTAAAATGTTCTTCTTAACCTAAACTATAGATAAATCTGAGAATCTGAAAGAATCTACTCAAACCGTTAGGATCGTGTTTAGTCATACAAAAGTGTACAAAATCAATGATGCTCTCTCACTCTTACACATTTTTACACACCCTTATTATATACACTTACACCTACACACATTCACACATTACAAAGACTTTGTTTTCTTGTTATAATTATGTCACTTCTGTAAATTTGAATAAGGAAGGCACTGGCACCTGTGATACAATGAAATACTCATTAGTACACCATTACGTACACTGGTATACCATATTTCTGCTATGTCCTTTTTCTAAAAATAAAATTAATATTAATATTACTGCAAGTTTACAATAATATTATGTAACGGGAATTAGTGCGAACATAAATAAATATCTTTACGCTTGTCGTTTCGATCAGTTTATACCGGCCGTTGCTTGCAGTCAATCTGTTTGCGACCACGGCCGCTATAACCTGGTCGAAACGTCAAGCGTAAAGGTATTTATGCATGTTCGCGCCAATTCCCGTTTCACAAAATTATTCTGAAATACCTGACTCTGCCTGCCTGTTATGTTTTCAGGACTAAATTATTCAAGCAGTTTTTATAACAATTTGGCATGGTAGGTTAAACTTTTTATCGACACCTTAGGGGCCGTATCATCGGAAAAAAAGTTAACAAATAGATGCTAATTAGAACTATCGCAGTTTATATGAAATATTTTACATTATACTTGGTCGTCCATCGCGTAATAGAAGCCTTGTACAATATATGTATATGTATTAGATATTGAAATATTCTGACAGATATTTTCAGACTATCGCTTATCGTTTCAAAGATCGTATAGATTCAGAATAAATGCTTTATGTTTTATGTAGACACGGATACTCGATAGACAGCTGAATATGAAAGTATTCAGTCGGTTTGAAAGCTTTGAATTAAAAAATGAAAATGTGGTCGATAAAAACCTCAGAGCTAATCAAATGGCCCAGCTGTTAGTGTTATTAGTCTAAGAGCTGCGGGGCTAAATTGTACTGCATTTAAAACGATTTATTATTTAGATTGATGCCTGTGACTCTAGAATTTTAATAACAAAAATCTTAAAATATTTCAATTCCTACACACTTTATACATATATAAATACATAAATACTAAAACTACATAAGACAGACAGAGGTTATATTCCTCTTTATTAAAACTTATACATATTATTATGACTACTTTAATTTCGTCCCATCGCTTCATCGGTCTATCTTTTAAGCTTTGATAATTATGACACCAGCACTTTTAAAAACAAAAGACAATCATGCCGTAGAATTTTTGTGAGTTTGAAGATGGTCCCACCCTTAAAGTATAAATAAGTAAACTATAAAGTGCGCCTAACAGGGTATGATTTGTGAGCACCAGTATGAATAAGTAACGTCGTCACCGTCGCCGTTTTAGTAATTTTATCTCAAAACCGAATAAGTACTATCGGAACCATCGATATAACATAACATCTGTCGTCACACAAAAAATCACAAAATCAGTAAACGAGCGTAGTACATACAGCTAACAATTTCTTAAAATTGGCACAACGGGCTACTAGCGTTGCGGGTACTCTATGCTTGCTTATGTGTATATATACTCTAAGGTCCCATGATTAAATCTCTACATTTATTGTCTAGCATAGAATAGAATTATGTATATCGGTGACTGAAGCAGGTAATAGGCATGTTTCCTATTTTTTTTTTATGTCCGTCTTGTATATTAATGAATTTTATTGGACACGTATTTTTTCTTTTTTCCTGCAAACAAAAAATGATCAAAATACAGAGAACGGAAATTACGCGTGACGTCACTCCTCGCTACGATTTTTAGCGAGGCGTGGCGTCATAAGCCCCCACTCCGAAACTTTAAAGCGGTGTATCTTTGTATTTTTTATTGTTTTGATAAAAGAAAAAATACGTGTCTAATATTTTTTTATTACCTAACTGACGGACTAAATAGATTTTAACTTTTCATACCCAGGAAACATCCCTATTCCCTCAATAGCAACTTAAATAAGATAAATAGTAAAACTATATTACAGCAAACGAGATTTTTTCTACGGAAGAAACATTGCCGGTGTTTTTTGTAATTATGCTCTCAAACCCGCAGTCGTGAATCATATTTAATGTACTACTTGTGCACTACAAAACTTAACATTGTGCTATAATTTACATTGTTGGTTTTCAAACAATTTTCAAGAATTTCTGTGGAACAAAAATGTTTGCAGTGCGATATTATTAATGTAAGGTTGGAAAATTCAAAATATTTATTGTATTTATACCTACACGAAATAACAAAATGATACTGTAAAATGAGTTTATAGACGAATGACGGATGATATCCAAATCAAGTAAACAAAATTAAATAAAATCTTACATTATTTTAATTTAATCTTATATTTAATTGTGACTACCTATTACCTTTTATATTTAAATAATAAACTTAACAAATAATAATAATAATTTAAATAACAAATTAAATACACTTCTCTCATTACTATTTCCTTCACATTATTTTAAGTTACAATTATGTACACTTTTTTAGGTTCATCTATCTAGCTACCTATCTATCTATACTATAAAGCTGTAGAGTTTGTTTGTTTGAACGCTAATCTCAGGAACTACTGGTTCGAATTGAAAAATTCTTATTGTATTGGATTGTCCGTTTATTGAGGAAGGCTATAGGCTATCTAACATCACGCTACGACCAATAGGAGCGGAACATAAAAGAAAAATGTTGCAAAAATGAAAAACCGTTGAAACTAAAACACGCGAACAAAGTCGCGGGGGACAGCTAGTATAATATAAAACAAAAACTCTATTTCTCTTCGTCATCGCATCACGCGTAAACGGGTGGAACAATTACGCGAATTCTTTTTTTGTTTATTAATTATTGTGTGGAAGGTTTTTATAAAAGAAAATAAAACTCTCACATCACCCGAATCCGGGGCTAGTTATAAATAAAACTGCATAAGTGCAATAATCTTAATTTAACATTTACTCTAAAAATAGTTAACCTTTAAGTAGTCGTATTCTCAAAGGAATGACAAATTGTAACCGAGCTAAGAGTCGACTTTGTTAAGTGCTTTCGAATGGTTTGTTCTACTTATCGTACTTTATGAATGCGAAATTTGATGCTGGAATATTTACACATCTGAATATTTCGTATTATTATTGTTATTTAAATTGGGCAGGTTTTGACAAGTGTTTGAAAATATTTGGTCGAATTATTTACTTACGAAATTTAGCTTAAGAGTGTGTTAATTTTATCTAAGGGAGCACGTGTTGTTGTAAAAAATAAGTACTTGGACCTCTATTGGTTATGGTATGTGTTAACCGACAGATAGGTATATCTAAAAATAACTTATACCACTTTTTCCAAAGAAAATATAAATAAAATTTAGATACAATTTTCTTCTTTTAAAACTTAAAATTGTTTTATACGTAACTCGACGACACACGTTGCAATGCCGCGTTGAGTAAAAAAGTAATTAATTGCCTATTGTGAGTTTTTTTGGTTTAGAAACCCTCTCAAGTTTCATCACAATCTGATCATTGATTTAGGCACCCATAGAGGACAAACATACAAACATTATTTTTATATATATCGATAGATTACGTTCCTATATGTCAGGTCACAGACTCTTATTTTGTATATTATACATATCTCACATTAATATCCTTGTTAAGTAATATTATTGTAGTAGCCCACACAGAATATCGTTATCGAATATGTATGAAACAATGCCCACATATTGACAAGATGAAATATGCATCACTTCGTTAGGACTAATTGCAAGCAACTTGAACAGACGTGTCGATAATAAGTTTCATCGTAGTTTATGTATCTGTTACATCCCTACAAATGCTCAATATTCGATACTATTCAAGCAAAAGACTATTATTTACTCAGAGCAGTTAGCTATTGTGGTAAACCGATTGTGCTAGTTTTATTATAAGGTCTGTGGAATCTGTGTTTGTGGGTTAGATATGCAGGTCAATATTTTTGGGGAACTCATAACACACTTTGATTTTTATTTCAATACTTATAGTTCAGATTACCTACAAATATTTATTTTTCATTTATATTGTATAATATCATGGTTGCTATATTTTCAGTAAGTCTTTTGTCAATATCTTAACTTTAACGATACTATAATGCATGCTGTGCTTGCATATAAGAGATTGTTACACAAGTATTGTAATAAAGTGAATGTATTTTATGTCCTCGTCGTGTAAACAATTCCTGGTGAGCCAAATATATGAAATAAAAAAATTCGTGATGTTAATGTGTTTCTCAAATTGAAAAGTGTGCCTATTTTACAAATATATGTAAGTATGAAAGGTCTAAAAGCTTTTGCGTTTGTTAAAATGTGTATATAATTCAGTTTCGGGAGACATGACGTCACAGCCATATTTTTCTTGTGTTGCTCTTTTACTAACTAACCATTCTGCGGAAAACATTCGCTATGTTCTATTTTCTTCATCAACGAGGAGGACGGATACTAAACAAGAACTAAAATTACTCCAGCTTCTGCAAAAACGAGATAGCAAAGTGCCTTGCCTGCGTTTTACAAATTAAACTCAGGCATTTTTCGTCGGCGTTCTAATTTTGTAGAAATACGAGGTTATTTAAATTGTTATTCGTAATTAGCAATAATATAAATAAACATCGATTTCAAAAAATATTTTATTCGAAAATCAACGAAAGCCAGTGATCTATGTCTTTTAAAATACATAACATTTATTTTATTTATTTATTTATCCATCCAACATGCGACATCGTTCGAGTTTTTCAAAAAACTAGCTTTCGTCCCGGCCCGGTCAAATAAATTCATTAACCGAAACAAATTTCTTTTTTCTTTTAAATTTTGCCTATACAGCAAGCAATTCCTACTAATTTTCAAGATGATTTTAATAAAAATCTATTAACAGTCTGCTTATAAAGACATTCACATTCAATTCCACTCAGTTACATTACAAATCTGCATTTATGCAACAACTGGCTGTTCTATACATCTCCAGTTGGCTGTAAACACAGGTGGCATCAAGCTGAATAACAAAGCAGGACCAATTTCAGACCGTGATGCCAATTAGCCCTTAATAAATGACTCAGTCTTGCTGAGGCTCTGCCATTGGATCGTCTAATTGTAATGCATGGCTTGTCAAGACTACTACAGAAGAAGATGAGTGTAATCTGTACTAAGTATGAAGATCTATTGGCCGCATTTGTGACTGAAAATGTTAGAGTTTTGTGTTGATGTAAATATAAGAAATGTGTACTCATGAACAATTTAGTTATTTATTCTTATTTTAACGGGCCTGTTGGTCTAGTGGTTAGTGATCTTGACTGCTAAGCCGGAGGTCGTGGGTTCGATTCCCGCCCAGGAGAAATCTTTGTGTGATGAGCACGATCATTTGCTTATTTTGGGATCAGATGGCCGTGTGTGAGCTCTTCCAAGATATTATTATTTTAATAATAATTGTTTTATGTAGATTTATAAAACGCATGCAATCCATACTATTATTATACATGCAAAAGTTACTCTATCTATCTGTCACGCTTTGACGGCTAAGCCGCTGAAACGATTTGCATGAAACTTAGTATGGGGTAAGCTTGAATCCTAAAAAAAGTGCATAGGCTACTATTGCCGCGATAACCGACACACTACAACGGCAACAGCTAGTTTAAACTATTTTTTGATTTTTATTTCAATAAAGTACATACTCGTTCTGGGAACTTGCTTACAGATATATGCAAATATACAGTACCTTTGATCTTTCGTACAAATATACAAAAAAATATCTCAATAAGCCTAAGTACCAAAATATTTTTATCGTCGCAAAGGATTGAACGAGTCAACGACATCAAATAAATATCCGGAACTTCAACAATAGTTAATATCCTTTCAAAATTCGGAAGAAACTTTTAAGTAATGCGATACCAGAATAAGATGACAAAACAAAAGACTGTTCTGTCCATTGTACTCGAGTTATTTCTGTCTATTGTAAAGAAAATTATTTCAGTAATGTTCGCGACTGAAATCGCAGAAACGAAGTAAGTTTAATATTTAAACAATTTATTTAATGTTAGCTAAGACTTTTAAAGGTTATCGAATCATCAAATTGTGAAGGTTTATGCAATGTACACTTTCTGATATTGATATTGTTCTTTAAAGAGGCTGTTTTTTGTGTATATTTTCTTCGAGGACTTTTTTTATAATGACGACAATTTCATTAAACTTGGACTTGACAAATTTGAATAAGTATTTAAAATAAAGTCAAGTGGACTTCGGCAAGAATAAAAAAACAAATAAAGACACCTTACGTGTACGTAACACAACATGTCAGTCAATTTATTTCAAATTTGACTTCAGTTTAATGCAAATCCAATCGTTTCGTACATACGTAACTTACGTTTGCAGTAATTGCCTTGAAATTTTCAGTGATTGGACTGAATATTGGTTTGGAGTTAAACCATTCATCTATGAGTTCTGTTAATTTGCAGGTCTGAATTTTGCTTGAATAGTTTATGGGTATGTTTTTAAACTGACTGAAATATACGCCTAAAAAAATTTACAATAAAAGAAAATCAATGGAAAGGAGTGTAACTATCGGCATTTAGTTATTTTTTACTTCTTAAATAATACTTAAGCAGTTCCTTACAATGGTAAAATTATAATACGTAATTTAGTTTTAAATAGATAGTTAAGTATTATATTTTGTAGAAATAGTTTTACAAACCTAGCAATTATTATCTAAGTTTATTTACAATTTACATAGAAACAAGGAAATTATATACTATTTCATAATTTCTAATCTGTGTAAGCTGAAGCGAAACATACATTAGTGGAAATTAATTAATATCGCTTTTATTTTAAAGCCGGTTGACTTTTGTAACATCATTATTAATATGAACTGTATTCTGACAAACCAGTCATACTATGGAATCCTGTATAACCCAGTAAAATGGGTTGTGGAAGTTACATAGGCAGTCGCTCCATGTAAAATACAGTATTCAGCTGAATCCGGTAAAACTGGAGGCCGTTACCAACTCTTTTCCTTTTCCCAAACCCTTTTGCTTGAGAAAAGGCAGAAGAAGTTATTTTTAGCTACATCTAAGACATTTGTGGGTCTACTCAACTCAATATCAGTTCGTAAATGCTTTGTTTGTTTATTCAACGAATAAGCGTCTCTTCCCTTGGGAGTCGTAAAAGCCGGATAAAGGAGGTAGAGGTAACTTGACACCCGGATAAGGGTAAATTAAAAACATTCAAACCTGCAAGCAAAATTAGAATTACAACTTTATGAGTAAATATTTTGAGGATATTCAGCATTTTGTATCAAGTCAAAAAATTGGTTTATACTGGACAAAGACAAACTATTAATTACTAAATAATTGCTAAATTTTGAATGCTATACTGATTATGAATTGAATATTATATGGAAGGATATGGAATGCCATATTGTTAGATAATTTGACTGACATTTCTTATTAATTTATTTATTGAAGGTTTACAGAAATAATTTGGATATAAAATTAAACAATACGCCATATCATTTCAAAGTACACTGATTGAGAAACAAAGACGGGAAACAAAAACAAACTATGTAGCTATTAGGAGGCATTTACGTGTCTGTGACTCAGGAAATGTGTGTGTGTTTATAAATAAATAAATAAATGTGGATAACATCACACACATTGCTCTAAACCCAAAGAAAGTAGCTAAAGCACTTGTGTTATAGAATCAGAGACAACGAAGGTACCACAAACACCTAGGACCCGAGACAATGTAGAAAAGTTTTCTATATTGACCCGTCCGGGGATCGAAACCAGAACCTCAGAGCTAGCGACAACTTGTAAGTACGGTAACTTCTACATATATCCGACAATTTGCAAACAAAGTTAGAACATAACAGATTACGGAACAACGTCTTACGTGCGTTGCACATGACACTTAATTTCTTCGTCGCCTTAGGCTTGTTAACAAGGAAAGGAGGCAACTGGATGGTCTAATATTTATATGATATGTATGTAAGTAGGTTGGTATCATTAAGGAATTGGATTGCGTACTATTTCATCAGGTTCAGTTGTAAGATATAAACTAAGATAGAAATGAGTTCATAATGGCATGATAATTATAGCATGCCTAGAAAACCAGTTATGAAATAATCCAGACTTGAATATAGGAGAAGAATTTTTGCTATTTAGAACGTTCCCAAATAGGTGAGTTCGTAAGATTAACAATGTTCAGATTTATATTACTACTCATGTTCACATTTAGTGATGGTCCAATAGACTTATTCAGGTACTTACTTATCCACGAGGGTAAATTTAATAATGTATCTAATGAAATATTATTATTATTGTATAGTTTTATATATACATACCTAGATAGTAATATAATTACAAACTTTAATGCTTATATATAACAGCAGCTGTTTCCCGCGGCTCCACCCGCTATATACCTATATATAATCGATATCCAACCGGTTATCGCGGCAAAAAGTAGACTATGTCCTTTCTCAGGCTCTATACTATCTGTGTACCAAATTTCATTTAAATCGGTTTTTTAGTTTTGGCGTGAATGCGCGACAGACAGACAGACAGAGTTACTTTCGCATTTATAATATTAGTAAGGATTATATTGTGATCGAATATTATAGAAATTACTATGTACCTTGTTTAAATAAAAAGAAATAGAAATGTAATAAGACTTGGTCTAAATTGAAAACCTAATGATTTAAATAAACTAAGAAAGATCATTTCAATCACGTTTTTCCTGATTAAAGGCAGTCTCAAATCGCAAGTCTTTAGCCAGATTTACAGAGCGGTATCGACTATCTTTTGTGTAAAATAAATAGCTTGCATTTTGTATGCATATCGTCCCGAGACGGCGATGTAGTTTAAAAGCGATTTGATCGAGTTCCATTCTAGCCGTTTTGTAGCGTGTCAACGACTGAAAACGCTTCGGCACTTTAAATTGTAAAAGCTTTACTTCCACGAGATTGTCGGTGAAATTCCGTTTTTCTGTTAGACCGTGAAATATAGAATAGGTAACCTATTTACCGTATTTTAGATTTCCACCTGTCCCTGTAAATGGAGGGCTTTGTACCACTATTATACCGAATTTCAATATCACATACAGAAAATAAAAATAATTTTTAAGACTTTTGGGGAGTTTTCTTAAGTATATTCAAATAGCAAATTATACCTATTACTTTACTGCCAGCTATAAATAGACGCGACCACTAACATAACATTCAAAATAAATATATTTATTGGAAATCGACGACACTATTTCTTTACATATATTTATTTTCTGTAAATATTTAAAAATCAATAAATTCAATGAAATTATTTCAGTAACGCTTGTTCTATATAAATTCAAAATTATGTCAGTATTATCTTTAGTGATGTTTTCGCCAGTCTATCTAAGTAGGTACTAGGACAACAGGACCACAGCCAGAGGTTGGTACTAAATGCATTGGCGCCATGAATAATACATTCGCGCTGAGAGATTGCAGCCAATCACTTGCGTACACCAAAGCTTAATCTTGGTTTAACCCCGGTTCTGCAAGTCAGCAGAAATCAACGCTTCATACTTAATTTATTAACATGGTTATTTATCAAGAAGGCAAATATTGGTAAAACGTTTACGATAGTTTAAATTAGAGATTAGTCGCAAACGCCTTAACTGTATTTATTTTAATAAATTGCTATGTTATAATTATGTTTCCCAAAGTTTACGATACGATTAAGCAACCTGCAAAAAAACAGGATTTACTTGTTATAAAGTCCAGAAAAGCAAATCCATTCTCTAAGTCCAGTGGTGTGGAAATGTTTCTGAGCAGTTCTTTACTTAATGTCAGGTAAATCGATTTACCAACTCATCCAAAAACTAAAACTCACTAACATTATATACAAATATATTGTCCGAAATATCAATTTATGCGGAAACGTTCCGAAATGAGTATTAATGAACAAATAATTTCACTTGAGTCTTAAAGATATGTACGTTTTACTTAGCATGTAATTTAATTACATTTTATAACTTGCAAACGTGAACATAAATGTAAAGTTTACGAGTATTTCCTCGTTTATGAGATACCATCCTTTGTTGTCACGGTTTGTTGTGGAGCGAGCGACCTGACTTACTCGAACACAATCGTGGTCTCTGAACGCAAAATGCCACTTATACTGAGAAATATATGCAGGTATTGATGTTATGTTACTTTAGTGTGGAAAAAGGAAAAATATAAGATAGAACCTTAGAGCAAACATAGATAAGCATAGAGTGCGCTCATCGCTACGAGCCCGTTGTGCGCGAGCGTAAGCAAATTTTTAATTAAAAGTACACCGCTCGTTTTACTTAAGTGATTTTTCGTATGACGACTGACGTTTAGGCAAATATATCAATGGTACCGATATTAGTAGATTTGAGATCGTTTTAATAAAATGGCGCGTTCTGTTTTGACACAAATATTACGTTTTTAATTGTTTATAATAGTGCCTACAATTTACTCTATAGTTAACTTAATTCTTACTCTAAGGATAGAACATAGTAATACTGTTAATACAATACAGTATTCAGTTGAATCTCGTACGACTGGAAGCCGACCCCAACTTAGCTTGGGAAAAAGGCTAGGCAGTCAGTAAGACTGCAAATTTTCCACAGCATATAAAAAACAAAAGAAACGAGATTTTATCACAAAAGCTACATCTGTTTCAAATATTAAACGTTTAAATCGATTACTAATCCAATTGAAGTGTGACACAGCATATTACACTGACCAGTGGCCACCTTTCTGTAAGCATTGCGAACACAATAGATTTTGTTATAATGGAGATAAGCTAAGGATAGCCGTTCTTTATCTGGACTTACAATTTGTGTATTCAGCCATTTTTTATTGTGGATCATACCTTTCGAGCGTAGAAGATTATGGTCCATCTTTTCTTGCGAAATAAAGTGAAAAGGTAATATGGATCCGTTTTTCAATTATATTGGATATACCTCGTCTTCATTTCTCGAAGGGTTAGGTAAAGGTGTATTCACGTATACTCAATGTATATACTTAATCATTTATGTTTTATATTGTTTTTCCTACCAAACGAAAATGGTAAATTATTACCATCGTAAAGCATCAAACGCTTTTGACATTAAAAAGGTTCTTTTATACCCATCTAATTAAAATATCTAAGCTTCTTATAAAAAAACAATGAAGAATAAAAATATCTTGGGTAAAGCAGTTTTATGCCAACAATAAATAACATGAAAAACATTTTTATGGCTTTAATACAAACTTGTAAAAGGTCCAATGTTCTTGTCAACTTTTGAGTACACATTTAAATCGAAACATTCTTTAATCAGCTTATTAAAACTTTATCTTCTTTGAGAGAAGAAGTTGTAAAAAAGAACCAAGTTTCCGCATCGATGCTTTGAGTTTGGTCTGTAATTGGGTGCTAGGGGGATGACGTCACTTGACTTTTTTAGTTTTACAAGCATATTGAAGTTGCAAATAATATGTATAGGTATATATAGATACAAATATATTATGCATTCAAGAGTCTGACGTACGAAGAATCTTTTTTTCATGCTTGCGGTACTTGTTAGTAACTATCACATTTTGCATTTCTTTACCAAATTTCCTATGTATATAGTTTTTTTTTTTTTTTTCAGAAACAGTTTATATTATCTTTTAAATAAGTAACACAATTCAATATTTAACTTTTACCAATTGAAATTTAAAAACACTTGTTAAAATTCTTAGACTTTGCAAAACATTTGAATTCGCATGTTAACAAAAAGTATTCAGTTTTCTCGTCGAATCGGCGTGTTCCGTAATTGGCGCCGCCTCGAGAGCACGAAGTCGCTTGACACAGATGCGCGATACCATAGACCTTGTACCTGAAATATATGAGATAATGGCACTCCAAACTTGTGAAGTCTTGAAAATGTTCGCAGTCCCAAATAACGTATCGGATTCACGAACGTACTTATAAATTCTTGCTGCTAAAGATCAGTATGTTTACGTATGTTTGTACGTATGTTTTTAAGATATTTTTGAATGTAGGCAAGTAAATGAATAAAATCAAATGTTGTAGTATTTTACCTTCATATATTACATATGTTTAGTACAATAATTAAATTAGTAAGTCTTATGAATTAAATTTAATTATTCCATACTCTTAAAGAAATGTACTAATCGTGTACACTGTCGCGTCTGCCTTTCACCACTGTACGCAACCTGACAAAACATGCAATTAAATAAATTGACAAATTTTTAAGTCAAATATTTCTTTAATCTAATTTCCAAGTGTTTATACATACACAGTGCTTTGTCAGCTTAAATTTATTAAACTCCAACCAACTTACGGCGCAGTCTCGAGGGAAAATACACGTTCAGACTTAGCGAAATTCATAATTGAATTTCAGAAAAGCAGTTACGGAAATCTTGTGTGCTATTAACGGTTGAGATATCACACACAATTACTTTATTTTGCTGCTACGTACAGCGTAAAGCTTTGGCGAACTTCAACATAAATTATTATTTAGCTACATGGCCTACTTCGGTCTGTAACTTTTGAGATGAAATTTCTGATTGAAGATGACTGATTACACCGTTAGTCAGTGGTATCTTAAAATAATTAACAAAATAGGCGTTCTACGTAAAGCTTTGAAAATTGGCATCACCTGGGATCCAACCTGCAACCTCGTGCACATGAACCCGGTCATTAAACCGCTGGGCATAAAATACGCATTTCAAAACCCATATTAAAACATCAGTTGAGCTGATTTTTTTATTGAAAGTAGACTTGGCATGCTCTGCTTCCCAATCACAATGAAACGTGTCAGTTAATTAGGAATATCTATAAGCCTGCCAGTACATCCTGGCATGCCAGTCTAGCCGTTTGTTTTGCCAATCTAGGAAGCCAATATCTGGCAATGGACGTCTTCCGATCGGTATGTTGTTATGTACGTCGGTAACTGTCTTTTACTGGAATTCATGTTTAAGAAACGTTGTATTGAACCGCATAATGGAATAGAGAGTAGTTGATCCGATGATATAAAAACAGTGTCAACAAATTCATTATTTGATAAAACAAAACTAACTGTCAAAACCAATTTGCGGTATTCAAACAAAGATAAATTTGACTAATGCAATCGAAACATTTTTATTTTTATTTACATACCTCCACATTCACATGCAATAACAACATTAATGTTTTACAATATTTCCTGAACACTGTATTGAATATTTAGTGTCATATTTTTATTGAAATACGCTATTGGAAAAATTGATTGCTTGATTCATAAATGCCCGCTTATTATTTTATAGCATTGTGCTGTTAAACCATTATTTAATTTACGTACCTTAATTGGTTTTTCGAATGCAGATTAGGTATATATGGAATGGTACCTAAAATATATAAAGAGAAAATTAATAAGATTTTTGTGTGTTGTTATTTAGAAATTAAAACCAAAAATTTATTAAAATATTTAATATACTGTGTAAAAATAAATTACAAAACCTTTTATTTTAGTTTCAAGCAATGTCGATCTGTACAAGTAACAAAAAAGTCATTGATCGCGAAATAGTTAAGCATAAGTTCCACGTCGTTGGATCAGCTGAACACAGCAATAAGGCCATAACCGCAAAGGTTGTTGAGCGTCGAATCGACCGCCGAGGGAACACGAAATGCCCTGAACACGATTGACACCAATACCGGTTCAAACCGATTCGGAAGCAAAAATTTTCTGATCCGATTTTGAGGTAAATATTTAAAGATATTAAACTAAGACAGAATTTCGCTGACCTTTTTTAAAAACTGCTGTTATAATAATTCATTTGTTTTAGTGTTAGTCTATAAAACAATTTCGGATTAAATAAATAAACAAAAGTTTTATGAGCTTGTAGTTAGACGAGTTTCTATTCGTACGTCTAGACGTATTATAAATTTTATATTATGACTGTAGACAATAATACATGTAATAAAATTTTCAGTATTTAGAGTTTCAGAGTATATTAACGCGTGCGTTATCATGCGCATATTATACATGAAACCATATCTAAACACCGACTGGACGACCTCCGTGATCGAGTGGCGTAGACACCGGTTTTCAAGGTGTCGCCAGCTCTGAGGTCCCGGGTTCGATCCCCGGCCGGGTCAATGTAGAAAAAACCAGTTTTCTACATTATCTCGGATCTGGGTGTTTGTGGTAAAGGTACCACAAACACCCAGATCCGAGTACGTTGTCTCTGAATTCCATAAAACAAGTGCTTTAGCTACTTACAGAGCAATGTATGTGATGTTGTCCACATTTATTTATTAAGACAGAAAAACGATACCCTTTTTCACAAAAAAGGCTTGCAGCAAGTGATCAATAATTCACCATTAATTTCTAATCAAGTTAGCAGTTCTATTCAAGGGCAGACGTCAAGTATGTCAGAATTGTACCAGTTTCAGCTTTGATGATATTTCTCCTCATTATTCACATTACATTCAGCACACATTCCAACAAGCCTCAATGCAATGAATACCTATGGGTCTTGCATTCTAAGGCACTTAGCATACTTTTTCGCATTTGATACCGATAATAGCGAGGTAGGGTTAAGCCTATACGCACTCTCGCATTACTAATTTTGTTTTCTTTTTTACAGGAACACTGAGACTCACAAATGAGTTCCAGTTACATTGAGTGTGAGTATTGAAACTTTTTCATTATATTAACCCTTTGTGTCACCCTTTTAGGCTGTTAGAATTTACTAGTTTAAGAGATTTACGCGAATATTAGACATTGAAATAAAACTAGTTTGAACGGATTCTATCGCGGTTTATTTTAGATTTTTGTTCCCGACGTTTCGACGCCTTTGCAGGTGTCATGAGTCTGCCCGTGACCATGACACCTGCAAAGGCGTCGAAACGTCGGGAACAAAAATCTAAAATAAACCGCGATAGAATCCGTTCAAACTAGTTTTATTTCAATAGTTTAAGAGATATATTGTTTTGTTGATGTGTAAATAAAATTGTATGTGTTATTGATTGGATTTTCGACGAATAAAAAATGCAAGTTCTTAGATTTGTTCCTATGTTTGTCACGTTTAGATACTCCTTTCAATCGAAATCACCATTAACCTACTTTACAAATAGAACTGCGAACGAACGCGTCTAAAAAATGCGAGCTATCAAGTTGATAATAAAGTTAACTATCCATAGTGCGCCCGGAAGTAACTAGTTATTTTGAGTGACGCTCAAGGTGACCATTTTAGTCCTATTTAATGCAACACAAAAATAAAGTAAAGATACTTATAAACCATATATATAAGGGTATCCTATATATTATTGTTTTTTAACCCTAGATATATAGGATTGTAGGTATATAATATAATATCATTATTCCTTGAACTATGTTAATTCTGTTCTGCTCGTGTTATTATTAATATAAATATATTATGAAAAAAATAATTGAAATCTAACCAACTTTTTAAAGTGTGAAGTTATCGCTCTTCCCTTTAGGATATATATTTTGGTTCTTTGAGTTGAAAGAAAGTCAACAATACACTTATCGGCTAACAAACAGAAGTATTATACATACAAGCTTTATACAAACTGATAAATTTTTACACCATTTTACTGATACACAGCAGTTCGACTCGGGCCACCACCGCCGCCGCGTCAGCTCATGATTAGGGACTCCTATTGAGTCTGAAACTAGTCGGGCGTTTTAAATAAAAGCTAAAATGTAAATTAAAACTAAAAAGTTTATTTAGTCGTGAAACAAAACGAGTCGCGAATGTCATGCCGCCCCTTTTTTAACATCTTATGCATTATGTATAACGAATATTTAAATAGTCGAGTCAAACCGGTGGAACTTTAATTGTGAAGAATAGAAAATTCAGTTTAGAGTTTGCATAACTTAAATGACTTTTTTTATTTAACTACCAACTTTATTATACACTAGATGTCCCCTGAGGTTTTGTCCGCGTGTTTTAGTTTCAACGGTTTTTAATTTTTGCAACATTTTTCATTTATGATTCGCTCCTTTTGGTCGCAGCGTAATGTTATATAGCTTATAGCCTTCCTCAATAATTGACCTCCTGAGATTATCGCGTTCAAACATACAAACAAACAAACTCTTCAGCTTTATATATTAAATAAATATTAAGTATAGATTGGAAAGTAAAAAAGGGGTAAATTTTTTTGTATTTGTTTTGTGCAAAATATCTAAAAACCCTGTTTAAAAATGAGTGAGGGAGTACGTTTTTTCCTCAGTTTGCAGAGGTCAAATGGTGAGGCTATTAAGCAATTACCATCTACTTGCCTTGCTTTTTCATTTCATTTGCATTTTCACTTCAGGGACACTTTTAAAGTTATTATTATTTATTCAGTTCTCTGAACATCACTATCACTACAGGTTGCCTAATGCGATAGTATGACAGTGATAGTTCTTTGAATAAGAACAGAAATACCCTTTTTTATTATTTAGGTATTACGCAATAACGACGCAAAGCGATAATTTGTAATTAAACACGAATAGTAGAAAGAAAAAACTTGAAACCTCAGACAGGAATTGAACCCACGGCTACTGTTTAAACACACCTAGATAAATTTCAACATCTACAGCGACCTCTGTAGCTTAGTTGGTAAAGCGACTCGTGCTTTTAACCAGAAGTCGCGGGTTTGAGTCCTGGATGAGGTTTCATGTTCTTCCTTTTTAATATTAGTATTTAGAAATACCCTTTTAATAAGGGCATAAAACATAGAATGCAATAAACCCTAGGACTTTACTAACTATACTATATTTCTATGCAATTTAAATCAATACCTGTACCCACAGACATTGATTTTCATACAAAAATCATCGAACCCGAACAGTTTACAAAAAATCTAAAGTTGTACAACCCTACACGACCTTAATCGCCATTCATTTTTTAATCTCAAATATAATAAGGGTAACCCATAAATTGGAGGGCAACAGGGGTTTACCCTGCACAGAATCCATTGTGTTACAGATCGTAATTAAGCCAGTAACATTTGGTACTCGTTCCTTATATTAATTTTAATTAAAAGTCCTAAAACGTTTTGTCTTCAGTAAAGAATGGAATGGCACGTTACGAGGGTTACACTAGGTAGCATTATATTTTTTGGAAAGTCAATTAGCAAGCGAGTTTTGCTGCCTTTTGGAAGAATCATGGGAGAAAGGTCAGGCATTAATTTTAAAAGTAAGACGTTTATAAGCCGTTATGAAAAATAACGGCAGTGCTGCACTTTTTTAAATTACAACTTGATTTTTAATAAGAATTTTAAGGACCGCCTATACTTTGATAATTAAATTTCTCTCAAAGTTACACATTAACATATGCTATAATAACACTGTTGTATGATGTCTTGTAACAAACATTGTTATCATTATGTATTAAATGAGGTCATAATACTCAATTAGCTAACTAAACTAATGTAAATAACTACCAACCTCCAGTAATAGACACGTACGAATTCTAAAGAACATTGGTCTAAGTCGCTTTGTCCACTCTAACAATGTTTTTTTTTATATATAACATTTTAGGTGTCTCACTGCTGGGCAAAGGTATCCCCCAATTTGCTCCAGGATCTTCTATCTGAAGCCGCTTCCCACCAATCCGGCAAATAGCTATTGATATCGTCTCGCCAGCGTCTTTTCGGCCTACCCCGTTTTCGAGTTCCGGCTCTAGGTACCCACTCGGTTGCAATTCTCACCCATCTATCCAGACCCATGCGGCTAATATGACCAGCCCAGCTGCATTTTTACTTGGCTGTCTGGATACCGACATCCGTAATTTGCGTTTTTGAGCGAAGGGTGGTGTTCCGCACGCAATCGGTTCTTTTTACTCCCAAAATACTAAGCTCCATTGCTATACATTTTAATGTACTAACAATGTTAGTATAGGTATATTAAAATGTATAGCACCTTTCTCAATGTGTTTTAATAGCTCAGATTTAAACCATACTCGACTGCCAACGTTGTGAAAATCGCCTCTTATACCTCAGTAATTGAATTAGAATTCTCGTTCACCAGAAGGTCGGTAGATATGTAATGAAATCAAATAACTTTAGTTGGATCCCCGTCCCAAGGGAAACCTTTATCTTTACACAGACTACTTTCCATAATTTTCTACAATTCACTATCTGTTGAGAAGATTTATAGCCCTCTTTTCCTCAACCTTATCTTTTATGTTGGAGAGATAAAAATGGTAGGTGTGCGTACGTCTGTAAATATCCGTATAAAATGAAGCACGGATATCACTCTTGCATAATGCAGACGAAAATTTGGGAGTTTATTTAGGACGCGCTGATCAGGGAATACAAGAAAAATATAGTGTGTGTCAGCTTTGTGTCAACTGCGCAAGTTATGACAGTTTTTTTGGGAGAAAAGAGGTTTCTTAGCGCTCGTAAATATTGAGCTAGCAGACCTGAATGTGAATGTGTTATATTCTGTAAATACAACAAAAAAAAGGGATTTTTAGTTGTAAGACGTGACGGATGCCAGCCACCGGGTCGTACAGGAGGCGACTTATTGGAAAGATTTTTATGATCAAAAGAAGTTGTAACTACAGAAAAAACTGGCCATTTCTTAAGATTTTAAAATCTTAATCGAAGATTTTAATTGAAATCTGTGTGCAAAAAATTCATTACTATTTAAATTAGTTCTAAGGTCTCGTTAATATCTAAATTTTTATCGGAAATTACATGTCTTTAAACGTTGCACATTAGCCTTTGAACACATTTATCATTTAAAATACCTCGTGTACCATCGATAAATAATAAAGGGTCGTTAAAAAGTCATTTTCATTCGAATAGTTCAATTGCCAATCCAACACAAAATACTGAGAATATTTTAAAGCTGAATTAAAATTGTATTTCAATGCACTCCATTTTGTTTTTTAATTATTTTCGTTTGTAAAATCGAATGGAATAATGATACATCAAGTAAATAGAGCACTATAAGAAATAAGCAGTACGTTTGTACATTTGTTTGTTTATTAAGTTCTTGAGTCTCAGGTGACTTGCGGTGACTGGTCGTTCTGCTGACTTTGGGCTCTATAGATTATACTTTTAATTTCATAGTACTACCTATCGACCTCGAGCACTTGTTTATTTGCGCAGTCCCTAAAATATATTTATTATTACTATTGTATAGGTACGGAATGACAGCGTGCTGCTGAAGAGTTTGTTGCGCCGTTTCTTCTCCACAGCCAGAGCACTTAGGAAGCGTTGAAGGGTGGCCGAATCAGGGTGCTGTCCATTGTATTGACGAGAAGTAAATTCAAGTGGTTGAGGTCAGATAGGCAGTCGATCCATGTAAAATACAGTATTTAGCTGAATCCAGTAAAACTGGAAACCGACCCCAAAATAGCTTGGGAAAAGGCTAGACCTTAGAGTAAATATAGACAAGCAAATAGCGCACCGCTAGTTGCCCCTACTGCTGAGCGTAAGCAAATTTGTTGCCGTAATTACTACGCTCGGTTAATGATCTAAGTGATTTTTCGTGCGACGACAGACGTTTATGCGAAAATATCGATGATCATCGATAAATGATCAATAAATCGTTAAATGATCGATGTTATTAGGGTACCTAATATAAGTTTTGAAATAGTTTTTTAAAACGGCACTGTTTTGACTTTAATTTTACGATTTTACTTGTTCATATTAGTGCCTACAGTTCATACTCCATATGCACTGTATAGTTTACTTGTTTTTTCTTTAAGGGCAGGACAGAAGAAGAAGACAGAAGAAGGTTGGGTTCTCAAACGTTAGCAACATAGTATAGGTCATTTCTATGTAACAGTTACTTTCCCAAGATACGGAAAAAATAAAATCAGTAAAGATGTACGATGTACTCTATATTGAGCACCCGTAGTTAATGTCAGTCGTAATTTACAGACAGCAATTGTTTTGCGGGCGTCGAACTGTGTCTATTAACATAGAAAGCAGAAAATTTTCCTTCTCTATGGTTCGTACAACACAAAATTAAAACCAGTAAGAATTTATTTTGTATTTTTTCTTCATTATGGCTCTACTCTTACAGTAAATAGAACTGTTTTACACGTACTTGTATTCATTCTACTGAATCTTTACAATACATATCTACTATAAAGATTGTGCGATCTGAGGATCGGAAAGAAGACCTTAACAATTTGTGAGAACACTATAAACAAGATTTTATTTTTAATTCGTTTAATTCTCAATCACTTGTAAATTATTAAAAACGTTATAGACAGAAAAGAGTAGAGATAGTGAGAATATAATACAGTACAAAAAAGTCAATATTTTCTTTTCTTAAAATTAATAAATAAATCAATCGAAAAACATTGGTACAACAATATGCGTCGCTATAATAAAAACAGTTTCGAGCAAAAACCTATTGTTTCAAGTTTGCGGAGGCGTCCAAACCCGAGGTTAAGAAAAAGTTTGCGAAAACTTGAAGCATTTCTACGTTTATAAGAAGCTTGTTGATTTATCTTGTAAAAATAAGATTCTGTTACAGTTCAACAACTCAGCCGTAAAAAGTATGGTTACCGAAGTTGTATTTATATTGGGGTTTTGATCGACGATATTTTGCTGAAAACAACAAATCAAAAATGTAGAGTAGTAATAAAACTAATTAAGGATCTTAAATTTTATGTAAAACTAGCTGTTGGCCGCGACTCATCCCGCGTGTGATGCGGTAAAAAGCCTGTCCTTTCATAGTGTCCAAACTTATCCCATACCAAGTTTCAAAATCAGTTCAGTTTAGTCGTGAAAGAGTAGCAAACAGACAGACAGAGTAACTTTCGAATTTATAATATTAGCACAGATTAATGACTTGATTTTAAAGACAGCATTCCATGTTTTGGTGTCCGGCGACGCTTTATCAAGTTATCCTTCTACATGTATAAAATTTTTGGCTTTTCAACATAAGAAAACACACAACAACAAGAAAAAACACAACTTTATTTATAAAAATCTCGACGGCGATTTCTTAGCAAATTCTAAATTTATTTTTTTATAGAGCATTTGAATTTAGAATCTATTAATCCGTTGCTAAACACCGCCGCAATTTCTATTAATAAGGCCATAGGTAAATAAAGCGATACAAAGTTCAGGAGGGCTAATGACATCATGCTTACCACAAAAAGCACAAAATTGTAAAAAACATGGTCTGAGTTTTTGTTTAAAAAGAAGAAAACTACGTGTCTAATATTTTTTTAATAATCTTTTAAACAATCATTACAAAAATAATAAAGAGACCAAAAAAGAGACAAACCTTAAGAGCCACTTTCACAGCAAATAGATTATTTTATATTCAAAAGAATACACATTACTATGTATCTAGCAACAGGCAGTTATCTTAAACACATTTACGATTCTAAATTTATTTTATTACAGAACTTGTTTAAGGACTTTGTCTAACGTTCATCGACAGGAGTTTATAGTCATTGTGTTTTAGAAGTAATTTGGAAGGCATTTTGTTTTATAAGTCTTTAAAAGGGACTGTAAAGCCGTATCAGTTCATCTCTATTTAGGAACCTAGTTGACGAGACGAGAGACTTTTCAAAGTTTATTTCCAAGGTCAAATTTAGATTGAATCTAAGTAGTTGAATATAATTATTTTACTTTATCGCTTTGAAAGTTAAAATTTTAATATAACTTGCATAGTTTTGTAATGTATTTAATAATGTTCATGAATGTCATGTACTAATATTATAAACGCAATCATTTATCCTACAATGTAACTTTCTTTTTTTTATCGCGTCCAAATTTGGAATTATCGTCGATAAATATAAATAGAATCGACCCGACTCTTGAAATGTGGGCGTGCAACAATATTTACTTTTTTTTATCTCTTCCTGGCGCATGGGATTCAGACCCGAAATATATTAGATACTTTTACAACTCCTGAAGGTACAAAATCTTATACACAAACTACACAACTACTACACAATTTCACATCACATTCAGAGCAATATCTTGCACGAAATATAATGGAAACTGTATGTATTTTAACTGCCACAGATAGATTCAACCCCTAGTTTCTCTTAAGACAAATATATTAGATAAATCAGCTTTCATCTACCGAATACAATTTCCACGAAAACAACGCGCAGCTGTTCAATGATTTTCCACAATTAACCCGTCAGTGCATCAATCAAGAAGCTTTAATTACAAACGATTTGCCAAAGCACACAATTATACGAGCGACTTGGGAACTTCTATAGCCTGGCTCCAAGTGGTCATCAAACGCTCATTTCACAGGTTATTACGAGCCATCCTTTCGTTTGCCGCTCTACCATGACAGTGACGCATGGTCTAATTTATATACTCACAAAATTGACTTTGCAACTAAAAACAAACTTAACTCAACTACGCAAGGTTTAATTTGCATTGTTTAGTGTGTAGTATAAGTTTGTATGGCGCTCCCGAGCCCATTGTCCTCGTAGATATAAAACTGCGACAGGCCGCTAGTCGAGTGAGTTCTTCACACTGTGATTTATATTAAGCCACGCGCGGATAATTTCATTTTTTAGCTGAAGGGCACATAAAATGCACGGTATCCACATTTATATTTATGAATAATATTTACTTATAAAATTTACTTACAAAAATTTAATGTGGAATGTGATGGACGGTAAAGTACCAATATACTGTTTTAAGTACATTTTTTGCGACATTGTTATTTAATGGAAACATCCATTATAACGTAAATTATAAATGTTTTAGTATGTAATTGGCACTAAACATCTCAGTTACTGTTTAAGTAAACAATGAAACACTGTAACTTGGAAAGCATGTTGAGCATTCTACGGCGTAGCTAAACCGTAGCCACGCCGTAGCCATTTGCTACGTCACATAGGAGACGAAGGACGAAATCTGACGTAATATTATACAAAGTTCAAGTAAATTTGCAAATACCGCGTAGTAAAACATACATAATATACATTACCCTTACATTTACATTGCATATACGCATGAAGAAGTATCAACATAATCCAAAGATTAACTTCAAAGTAACTCAACGAGCGTACGAAGTAGCAAAACTAAGTCAAATATGATCTATGTAAGCCTTATGTAAATCCAAAGTAAATAATGTGCAGAAAATCTCCATGGCTTGCCAAATTGAACTTACAAGATTATATTGAAGTTTTCGTTCGTCCTTTGTATAGGATTAAATTCGAACTTTAGAGGTCTTAGTATAGACCATGTTATAACATGAACTAATAAGCTAACGGATATAATTAGTGTATGTTCTTCCAAAATGAGATTTGAAGTGTACGTCGTCATTTATATAAATTGTAGATACACGGGAATTTCTCTTCGGTGATGATAATATAACAAATTACACCTTAAAATATGAGCATTTTCTTTTAACCCAACAAAAGTCAGTTTATGTTTATATTTTTAGTGAAAAACTGATAATTTCACTAAAAATATAAACAAATTGACGACACTTTAAAAACTAATCAAATCAAAAACCTTTTTATAACAAACTGTTAGTTAAATTTAGATTGAAAACTTACAAAAAAAATGTATTTTAATTTTAGTATGTAAATAGGTATTCATGTATATAAAAGGCAAGGGCCTTGAATATATTAAAGTTTGATATCAAATACAAAGTAAGCTTGAAGTAAAATGATAGAATCTTCTTACGTAGTAAATTGTACCTCTGAAATGAGGGTTCTAAGACATTGTAGTCAAAGCAATTTCGAGACGGGAGAGGGACTCAAAGATAATTATCTAGTTACATAAATAATTATGATGTTTTGCAATCAAACAATAAATAAGCCAGCCTCTGTAACCAAGTGATATTTCTAAAAGCGTTAACGATGATAGAAATCTCGATGACATTAAATTTATGGAAATGACCTTTCATTTCGATAAGTCACGTGACTTAGACTTGTCACTTCCATACATTTGAGCGATTCGATCAGCGGTTACTATTGTAGAAATGTCATTTAGCTACTGCGTCAAGTCTAGATAGTAATTTAATCAATATTTGATGTTGGTTTTCTTGTCGAGCCATAGTTAAGACAAATTTATATTAAAAACATATATTGTGAATCGATCAATGTCGCAGGTGCATTTGAAATATGTATGTGGATTATGGATGTATAGATTTAAAACGTTTCAATAATGGAGCACCAAAAAAATACAGAATGATGTATTAATAGATAAAAAGTACCTCTTTTTCATGTGTATAAAATGGTATCACACACACAATCAGAACAAGTTGATCTCATTTAACATTCTCAAAACGCCGTGAGTGCTATAAAAGTCGTTCGATCGAGACGAATGGATTAAGGGTATCAAAAAAAGATCCATACAATCGATACATAAGCCCTTCACAACACAAAGAGCCGACCTCAGAAAACCGACGCGATAAATGTAAATAGAAAAGGTCGGCCCGAGATTTTGCGATTTTCCTCCGCATTCTTTATTGGAGACTGTACCTAGCTATAAATAATGAAACACTGACAGAACGCTTTCCTAACAAGGACTAATTCCGACCGTCAGCGGTCACTAACAAGACTAACAAACGTACTTTCTTTGTTCACAGATTTCCGGCATCCTCTTTAACACTCCGTTTATTGAAAAACTTAACAAGGAAATTAACTTCGACAACTGCTCTAATTACTTTTAATTTGCCTACGGTGTGAGTGTCGCTTAATAGTCAGCGAAATTCCAAACTAATTTCTCAAACTTGTTGAAGTGAAATACGAGTTTAGTTAACACTTAGTATTCGACCGCTTGTTACAGCCTCTGAATTATTAAAACGGTCTTAATATCTATAAAGGCTTCCGTCAAAGTCAAAACTAGTGTTAGTAGTTTTGTGTGTTACTTAATGGAATTTCGTCGACCGTGAAACACGAATAACAGTGATAATAATATACTAATACGTTTGTGATAAGTGAACAGTGAAATGCATGTGAGTGCTCGGACTGTGTGGGTTATGGTGCGGTTACATTAGCGGAGCGGGAGCGTTTTGAGTAAAGCTGGGTGTGGGACGCCACGGCGTCGTCGGTGGAGGGCCGCGGTGCGGGCGGGGCGGACGATCCCGCGCCCTCGCCCGCGCCCGACGCGGAGGCGCCTGTTCGCCGTCGCCGCCACCGCCCGCTCTATCGCCGGCTCTTCCACTATGTCCGCACCGCCTGGACTGGCGTCAAGTTTGCTTTAGGTATGCTTAAAGTACTAATCCGACTCACATCTCATTGTATGTAGGTGAATGATTTTGATATTTTCTATGTAGATTTAGCGCATTTATGAGTTTAGATTGGAGTAAGTTTGATATCAACTGCTTTAAATCAACTTGATTATAAATAGAAATAAATTTATAATCAAGTTGATTTTAAACAGTTTTATCTATATTTATGCCACAGATCCTTGTATACCTACGTTTTAATTTTACTTATAATATTGTGATTGTAAAGGTGAGTAAACTCTGTTTAACTTTTTATTCAAAGCTCAACATACTCGTAGTTTACATTAACATCCTTACACTTGAAATTACAAGATTCTCATCTCAGTATGTACTTATTTTTCTCATTTTAAATGTTTTTTGACCGTGAATTATGAATAACAGTTCACACGATCTTCCCCACGAACTTATTCATAGGCACACTTCAGAATCAGTATTGGAGTCAAGACTTCTTATGTTACATAGTACGTACTACATACGTATTCTTGACACACACACAAAATGCCTTACAAAAGTTACCCAAACCGTAGTAATATAGAAACAAAGCCAGCATTTAGTCGAAATTCTCCAAATGAATTTTCAACTTCACACTCGGATGAATATTCGTAAGGTCGGAGCAAACATTAACGTAAGAATCGTCTCTCTTTGATGTTGGAAGGAAGCACTCCTTTCCGCCTCTACTATATATTTTAGAATAATGGGAAATAGGTTTTAGGAGCCCGAACCTTTTATTAAATGTTTTGGTTTGTGTGTGTTGGTTCGATCGATGGTAGGAAAGAATGTAATTATTGAAGTAAAACTTCTTTAGGCGCGACTAGGGAGTAACTCAGATTTTTTTTCTGACGGAAATAACGCTTCCGCCATTTAAAAATAATAATTCTGATTGGTTGTAAGTATATGTCATATACTACACGCTTCTTGACTTATACGCCAGCTAGTGGCAAATATCATAATCAATTAGGATTATTTATTTTCAAATTGTCAAACGGATCAATTGTGAATAGCAAAGTGAATGAAAAATTCAACAGTTTTAAAAACATTATTTTAAATTGCAAAATTTTTTTAAAATCTCTTACCAAATTTAAGACATTTTAACATAAATAATTACCGAACAGTTTTTAAAACGATAATAGGTACACAAAGTTCCCAATAATATCATTACAAATACAACCTTATTTTAAAGCGACGGCGTCATAATTTACCATGCCAAGACAAAAAAAATATCTTGAAAAATCAGCGCACCTACCGCAAACTCATACATGAAACAAAAATATGGGGCGGTAATATTCAGATGATATTTATTATCAGTTTGAAACCGAGAAGGGAATTTATTGTGCGTTCATAATACAACGTGTTAAATGTCCCGAGAGAGATAGAGATAGCACCTGTCGAGTCAGGCATAGACTCAAAATGAATAGGTACGCTCAATGTTTGTTGAAGCAATTCATGTAGGAAATAGCGTACCTTTACAAAAGTCTATAAAAAGAGAGCACAGGTATTTTACTGCCTTCTAATATGCGCCTAAAATTTATTGAGGAAACTTTACTTTGAGCACCTTTATTCTAAAAGATCTGAACAGTTTTATGACAATAAAATAGTATTCATTGGACAATCAAAATTGAAAATTCATTGGAAATATTAGTACTAAAGAAAATAAATAAAATCGAAAGAAAACTCACTTTTCGAAATATAGATAACTGTAATTTAAACTCCCAGGCCTCGGTAGCTTAGTTCGTAAAGCGACGAGTTAAACCAGTAGTCGCAGATTCGAGTCCTGCTGAGGTTTAAGTTTTTCTTTCTACTATTTGTATTTCATTACAAATATTCGCTCCGCACGCGTTAATACGTAACAAATAATTGAAATAATAAATAATTAATTGACAAACAAAAAAATAATAATATCATAAACATATCTCCACAAAATTTAAAGCGATACGATTTCAACAATAAATTACAAACATTTAATAACGCAAAGCGAAATACCAAACATTGTGTACATAATAAATTAAAATACCAACTTACATACAAAGTTTATTTGATAAAGAAAGATATCGCCGTACTTATTCGGCCTCTTGTTATCGGCCCACCCTTTATTATACAGACAATAAGAATACATTTTTGCCAGAAATAAACTCGCTAAAATATGTTTCTATATAAAATGGACCAGTATGAACATTTTTCCCTGAATAAGAATATATTCGCAGTATTTTAAATGAATGTGCGCAGAGTACGTGATTTTTCCTTACGGCAAAAAGACAAAAATTATTTGGTTGGTATCGTTCTGAATTTACTTCGTAATTTATCAAATGAATATTCGAATCTAACGTAGCCCTGACGGGAAATGTTATTGAATATAATAATATATTGATGATTCATCATCAATTATATGAAAGTTTTTTATATCAAACCGAGCATGTGACATGAAGATATGTATAATAAACACAAAACTGTCTTTCCGAATATCGATAAAAATAAAACCAATTTCATTCTTAACCTTTTGTGTAAATCTGCACATAAAAGGGTAAAGTCCGAACAATACAGTTATTTTAACACTATACCACATGGTCCTAAATATATTCTTAAGTTGCAAGGCCGATGGTGTCGCCACCTGTTACTTGGAGCGTAAAATAGTGGCATGAAGCGTCCACACACATCGAGCGCCAAGCGCTTTGCAGCTACATCATGCTGTTAGAGGTCATATGTCATGTTTAGACCTAGATTTAGCTTAGACAAATAAAGCACTTCTTTTAAAAAAAATCAACTCAAAATGGTAAATTTATCTTTTTTGTCTCTAAACCTCAAAACACCCTGATAATAATATATAACCGAACATAGTTATAAAATAGTTTACTATAGAGTCTGTAATTGGTGATCATTACAAATGAATCAAAATATTAGAAGCCTTGCAAATGAATCTATAAACAAACACCAAAATTAACTAACAAGCTACTATAACTACTTACCCCATTACAACAGAGTTACTTTTCAGGTAAAATTATCCATTTTGATGATGTCCTAAACATTTTGGTTCAATATGCGTAAGACCACAAACTTAGTAACGTTACCGTAAAGCCGGCTCTAATATCATAAAACTCACTATTACCATAACTCTGTATTCGACAGGGATGCTCCATCATCATTACATTATCCCCTGTAAGTGCCGACTGGAGGTAAAATAAACACGTACCTTGCCTCGTAACTTTCAATGACTGTTCATTATATTAAAAATGATAGCGATGATCATCGCTTGGGGTTAATCAAAAGGATTTAGCTGGGTTGGCAGATTTCGTTTAATGGCCGATCTTAATTTATCTAGTGGTTTTCTTAGTACCTTACTGGTGATACGTATAGGTTCGTACCTATTACTTTAGAAAGCTGTGAAGTAAATGTGAATGTTTTTGTGGATGGTGGATGAATGAATGTTTGATACTCTTTTACGCAATAACTACTGCTAGATGCAATAATAAAAAGAGGGGCTTTCGTTTAAAAAAAATGGAATTAATTTAGTAATAGCTTATAACCGCGAAGTGTATCTAGAATTTATATAACCTTAGAATAGTTGTAAATGTCGTAGTGAACTAGGGTCAATATACGGATTTTTGTGCACAACGTTGCAGGTTCGAACCCATTACAAGCAAGTACCAATGTGACTTTTTCAAAGTTATATGTACTTTCTTAATTATTCTGAAACACTATTGACAATCTGTGAAGAAAAACAAAGGGAGGAAACCTGGATTACTACAAATTGTAGCCTCGAATTGGAATCGCCGACGAACAATGAGCGTGTTGATCAATGCTCGTTCCTTCTCTTCATGAGAAGACGCCTTTGCCCAGCAATGGGACATCTTTAGGCCGATATTAGATATTATTATCGTTGTAAAACACGTATTTTTTTTTAATCTGTAAACTGTACAGTTAAAGTAGTCTAAAAGCATCAGTATATATGTAGTACCTTTTTTTCACCGACTAAAAACACCCCGGTCCCGTCCTTGCCTTATCCAGAGCCGTGGGATCACATCTTCGGCATCAGTATATAGTACCTGACCCAAGTAATAGCCCCATCTGAAGACACACACTGTGCAGCAGTAAAACAAAAGGTAGTACATAACTATGTATGTCTGAAAAATACCGGCAATAAATATCAGTAAAATATGGCAGCCCGTATAAAGTTAAATCGCTATATAAAGTAGAGACCAATAAATTTATTTAGCGATATTTCGCTGCCAAATGTCAACGACGCTGTTACGAGCATCGAGCGAAGCACAATTGACTTCATGTTTCATATTCCTGCGGTAAACCATTACTTGGATGCATTTTACTGTGTATTCCACTTTATTGTTTACTAAAGTATTGAAAAATATGGATTTTTGACCAAGTATGTTTTATGAAGATTTTTTGCAAATTACTTTATCGATGTAACCGCTTATGGCAACCCTTAAAATCTTCGTTTTTTCGTGTTGGATATTTCCATACTACTAAGGACTGCTTAACTGCTGATATTTGGAAGTAAGACTCAATACGAGACCTAGAGAATCCGACAAAAACAAATAAATTGATCATCTGGGTATAATACGTATGGTTACAATTATTATCTTGATCTTTATTTAAAAATATACGCTTCGCTTGATTAACCACAAAGTTTATTTCCATTAAAACAAAATACTGTCACAACCACACAATTGGAACCCAGCTATTGAAAACTATTTAGAATGTAGGACTATGTTGGGACTACATAATTCAAAGTGGGATCCAATTAATATAAGTTCGGGCACCTCTCAACTTTGTCTATTTAAATGCTTTGACCCTCAACTTCTAAACTACGCCATCTAATATTGTAGGTTTTTAATGAGCAATCACAAACCTACATAAACCGTTTTGTACTGAACCCTAAATTTGTTGCTTGTTTATACATATGTCACAATAGGAATAGGGATGCGTACATTCTTTTTATTTAAACGTTACATAGATTATTAAAAAATATTACACACGTATTTTTTCTTTTTTACTTAAACAAACAATAAGGAAGATACAGTGAATGGAAATGTCGCGTGACATCACTTGTGGCTACAACTTTTACGTACACGTGACGTCACAAGCCCCCACTTCTGAACTTTAAAGCGCTTTAACTTTGTAATTTTTCATTAATTTGATAAAAGTAAAATACGAGTTTTTTTCTTTTCTTGGCTAACTGGTGGACTGAATTTATATTTCCTTTTCATACCCAGTCCGCACCCCTATTGTGCGTATGACATGTGTTTAATATAAAAGTTAAATCATGTCAGTGATTAATTACAAAAATCAATTTTGTAAATGTAATAATAACTTATCTAAGCAATTGTTCTGAAATGACTCCGGTACCAGTTATTAATCTATACAAAGACTCAAAACCACAATAATATATTCGATCGTTCAGTAATGTACGCCTCATGTAAGGATCGAGTGGCAGTTGGAATGGTTTTCCTATATCAATTGCCATTTGCCATCTGTGCATTACATTAATTGTCCAACTCAAAACATTTATTCTTCGATATCAATTTCGACAATTATTATAAGGGTATATTATTACAGGTAGAAGATTCGCCATCAGTCCTTGCAACAGAAGAGACTTAATTTACTAACTTGATTATACTTGGCGCCTTTGAAAACTTCGCTCAAGTTTTGATCAGTGATAAATTACTTCCATACACCAGCCAACTGTCATTGTTGAATAATTTTCATTAAAGAAGAGAAGCTTAGAATCATAAATGACCGCAAAATTATTTATCAATTGTCTTCAGTAATGAAATTGAAAACTACCTTTTTATAAGAGAGAAACACACAAGAGGTATACTTTACTAAAATACTGTATTATATTTAATGCATTTTATTTAGGATCTTCATAAAAATGGTTTAATTTTTTAGTCATCTGCTTTTATACACTGACTAGTTGTTGACCCGCAGCTCCACCCGCGTAGGTCTCGATTATCGCGGCAAAAAGTATGTTCTTTATAAGGGTCCAAGCTCATACCAAGTTTCATCCAAATCGGTTCAGCGGTTTAGTCATAAAAGCGCAACAGACAGACAGACAAAAGAACTTTCTAATGTCAAGAAAACAAAATATTGAATGTTAATATTATTACTTTATTGCATATACAATTTCATCTTCTTGTTCAATTACACTTTAGGAAAACTGTATAAAAAATTTAGTAATTCTCTCATTCCAATAAAACCGTCCAATCTTATTTATTACAACCGTAATTTAGATCCTTTATACGATACCGTCAAATATCTATTATAAATGTTTATTGATAAAATAAATGATGTAGAAGTATTCATTGTGTATTTCACAACTCGAACGAAAAGATAAACAAACAAAATTGTTTCGACTAACTTCAACGTCGCTTCTTGAGATTAAATATTTCAAGTTACATAATATTATCTTGCCTCAAAACAAATACCTAATGTAAGTAATAATATATTCAAATTATTCTGTAAATTTTCTTTGAATACAATACTAAAATGTAAAAGACTTTCCTTAAGCAATCATCTCAACTTAATGGGAACATTTTGCCCTCAGGTTAGATCTTTAAAACCTCGGATCTTTTGGAATCAGTTAATTCCGACGAAGAAAGCTCTCTAAAGTATTCGGCGCAAATGATTCATTTGCAAATTCTGTGTCGTTCCCTTTCAATTGGCTGACGATTTCTAAGAAAAATGTCCCTTTATCAAAACCTTGAATCTTCGGCAAAATTAAACTTATTAAACCCGGGCATTTTTATCAATTCTGTCAATTTATCGAAATACGCTTTTACAGCACTTTTGTTTAATTAAATTTTTACGCCGAAAACTCATTACCGTTTTTCATTCGTATCTTTCATTAGTCATCAAATGAATAACAAAAAGCAATCGAAATTGTGTGTAATGCAAATCGTTTGTAAACATGACGGTATCCCTTTGAGTTCATATCAGACGAGATAGTATTATGTTTGTGTATTATCTAAATATTTGCCAAATATTGTATTGCGGCGCGTTCCGGATGGCTGTCGGATGCGGCCTAATTACGCAACTTGTGTAAGCTGCGGAGAGACGTATTCACGCGTTCATCACGTCACTAAGTCACTTTTACAAACATTTGCCAATCCGTTAACAGACCAATTATCTCGACGTCGAACTGTTTCAATATTCAGATTCATTTGTCTAGTAGGTGTAGGCGTCCATAAATAGCGCTACTAAACGTTATTGGAACCTTCGTCGGTTCGAAGCGTGCGTGACAGATGATGTTTCAACATGATACTGCAAATGCACTTCTATTTTCGTTCTCACATCATTAATATGTTGGGTGACAATTCAGCTAGATATAATTGGAACGCATCGAAAATTATCTTTTAATAAAAGCTGGCAGGTGACCAAACACACATCAGTTGTGCATTAACTTCTTAATACTCGAACAAATCTTCTAAAAAGACGTAACAAACTGTGAGGTACGTAATAACAAGCGTCTTAAGTTATAATCAATTCGTTATTTTCCACGCGGACGTGTCACAAATGTATTTCTTGTTGGTATATACTCTAATAGTTTCGTAGTAGCAAATTGAAACTTAGCCAAGTGTCGCGTAGACTAGTCTCAGCAAATCATACGCGTCATAACTATAAGTACTGTCGGTCGCACTCACAATGTGTGTCGCGTAAACAATACTAACATACTACATATTCGTCGCGGTTCGTAAAACATAAGTACGGAGTTGAAAGAGTGGAAGCGAAGGAGCGGTGTCAGTGAGCGACCTCTGAACATTGTCACACAAAAACTTAAAAATGTAGCCGACAAAGGGGATAGCGATAACGAACAAACAAGTGCGGGTGCGAGTGTTGTGGTTCCAAATGAAGTGAGAATTATGAAGTCGAGCTTAGTGAAGAATAAAAGGTCAGGGAAATCGAGTAAGGGTAAACGCAACAAGAAGAGGGTTAGGTTCTCAGACAGCGAGCCTTCTCCGTCGACCGTAGGGCCCACCTTATGTGAACGTTTTGCGCGCTTTTTTCATTTCCTTTGGAAGAATACTCGGAGTTCGGTGAGAAATGTTATAAGTGAGTTTCCCTTTATTTTTGGCATCCTACTTCCCTATGTTGGACATTTTCATTTTTATTTGAATAATTATTACACAAAATAAACTCTTATTAAGCCTCATTTAATTATCTAGTGGAGTTTATACAATTTGTTTCCGTTAACCTAATACAAATTAATGATAAATAATTTATTTAATCTAGTTTTTTACCTTATTTTTCTAACCCAGAACAGTACAAACGAAGCCATACAACTGAAACGTTAAAGAGAAACTAACATAACTTAATTATCTAGGTCCGCTTATCCCAACGTGCCAATTACATTTTAATAAAATATTCAAGGCAATGAAGACTGAATAGCATATTTGGTAGCGAGTTGATAAATAATTTCGTATCAAACTTCATGGAGCTACCAACTTTAACAGACCAAGTTTCACTCTTTGCGGTATTCATGAAATTTCCGATACAGGATATCGAATATATCGATTATAGTTTTGTAAATTTGTGAAAGTATGTAGATAGTTTACCTTGCATATTATGTATAGACATCTAATATTATGTAGATATACTAGACTAGAAATGTATAGACATTGCCTTTTATTTCTACATATTTAAAAAAAATATAATTATAGTCAAATCTACAAATAAAGATTTTTACGATCATTTATTTTTACTAAGTATTATTATTACATTAAACAAGTAAACCTGTAATTTACTTGTTAACATAATAATCCATTTTTAACCTTTTTTTTACTTTACATTGATATAAATATGGTTAGCCATATTTCTATTAAAAAGAAATAAAAAAAAGGTTTGTTAAAAACCTTTCATAAATTCTTAAAAAAAATAGATCTTTTTCCCCTCTTTTTAAGGGATCTGGTTCTTCAGATTTGAAAATTGTTAGAGCTAATATTTATAATTTGATTGTTTAGTATGTCCTAAACACTATGAAACACCAGTATATCAGAAACATACAACCACAACTCCTTTAGAGGTACAAGTCCCTCAAATTGATATATGGTACGGCTTCGAGACATTCACGTTATTTATGTTGTAATACATACAAATATATGCTTATATATGTTTATCCGTCTCACATAAAATGTATCGTTGACACAACCCGAAAATATTGACCTAACTATCGCAAACAGAAGTATATATTCCTATCTACCTATTATCGTAAATAATTTATAACAGACTAGCTGTCCCCCGCGACTTTATTCGCGTGTTATAGTTTGAACAGTTTTTCATTTTTGCAATATTTCATTTATGCTCCGCTGCTATTGGTCGAAGCGTGATGTTATATAGCCTATAGCCATCCTAAATAAACGGACTATCCAATACAAAAACAATTGTTCAATTCGAACCCGTAGTTCCTGAGATTAGCGCGTTCAAACAAACAAACAAACTCTTCAGCTTTATAATATTAGTATAGATAGATATATAGATATACGAATATTCGATACTTACTCGAATACCCACGTCTCATTTTTCACGTCACGCAAATTGAGCCATTCGGGATTCCCAAGAGTTTTTACCCTGCGTAAATTATAACGTTTGACTTCAGCACAACGGTTGTACTTCTACCCTTAGCTCGAATAGTCGTGACGTCATCGTTAAGGCGTGACGGATCGGCCGGTAAAACTGAATAGATCTTAGTCGAATTCTACCGAACGTTAGAGGTATTTTACATCGGATTGGTATTTCTTATTGGAAATTTTAGCTTAGCGAAGGGCGGGTTGGAACTTTCGAGGTAAAAGATTATTCTATGCTTAGCAAAGCTGTGTTTTGAAGATATTTTACATTTAATACAATCTTACATTGTTTACCAGTATTTTGAGCAGAGTGTGTATATTTTTACTTGCAAAATCTTTATGATATTTTTACTCAACTGCCAAGGAAGGATTATGGTTTTCGCGCGCGTCTTGTACCTATGTATGTTTGTAAATTTTCTTTATTATCTTTCAAACGGCTGGGTGGATTTCGAAATTTAAGGTAAGCGTTAGATTAATATCGAAAACCCAAGTGATCTTAAATAAGGTGCTTTGAAAAAAGAACTGGCGAAATTTTGGCGATAAATTTATTACTGAGTCGTTAATATATTTTATTTAACCAAACTTATCGAGTAAGGTATTAAAATGAAGTGTGTTGTATGTTTTATAAATGGTTTGCCTAAATACAAGTTTTATGTTTAAATGTAATTTGAAATGAAAAATCCTACAATAAATTATTCTTATAAAACGCCTTGCCTTTGCAAATTTTAAGGTGTCTTAGCAGGGCAGTCGTTTTTTTTTTTAATTTCTATACTAATACCTAAAACTTGTTACTATGTATAATTTAATTACGGATTTAAGAAAATAGCCATTGCATGATTATACATATTTCTAAGCTGAATCAGTTGTGTAGTAACCTACTCACGCTATTAACTTTTGCTAATTTACCTTGTAGTGTATACTTTTGAAAATCTACATTTAAAAAAGGAATTACAGTACTCAGTCTTGTATGCCTGGTCCCTTATTCGTAACTATCGTCCGGTCGCTAGGGACGTGCACATAATGCCAAAGAGAAAATTGCCCCGACAACGAATTGTTCACAACAGCAGTGTAACTCGACTGTGTAAGCTCAAATGCACAAAGCGTATTTCTTAACAAGGCAGACCGGCCATTATTGGGTTATATTCGAGTATTGGTGATCGATATATCGAATGAGGGGTTTTATTTCGATTAAGATGAAGTTTCATTATACATATATAGTAAAAACACGCCATCAGTAGCATCAAATGTTTAAATTACTTTAGCTTTATGAAAGTATGCGGTTATAATTTATCCTAACCGTTATAAATTAATATTTTTTTTACATTTATAACTTATAAATGTAAAAATTATATTAAATTGGTATTCGGTATGAGGCACTAAATGTTTCTAACCTAACCCGCTCCCGGGTTAGGATTTCGGGTCAGGTTCGGAATAATCTAAAATTATCATGAAATATTATGAACGACAGTCTACATTATTAAAATTGTAAATCAAAACATCTCATAACAGAGTTAATATATTAAGGCGACGACGAGCTCTAGCGACCTTGAGCAAATGGGCGGAGCATGCGCTAACCCCAGCCTGTTCGCACGCACGTAATTTAATATTTTTGTTGCGTTCATCTTTTATTTTCGGTGCACTGCCGCCCATCGCCCGCAAAAGCCCCTTTTATAATTCGCTCGTAATATTCGGTCAAAAACGCAAATTTCATAAGTTCTTCTTATTCTTTGTAAAAAAAACCTTGTACAAAATGCTAGATAATTAAAAAGTCATTGAAACGGTTTTATTAAAATACGTCTGATATTTTTGTGTGATTATCGTTTTTGATCCGCATTACACGTAACTACACAAATGCTATATATATATAGATACTATTACTCAATATAAACGATATAAAAAAATCGCACATTAAATTATTGAGATAATGTTATAGTTTACTACTATTTTACGCGATCTTCACTTTAAAATCGTCAAAAGTCATATATGTGCGCTTAAAACAAATCGTTTACATCCAGCCATAATTGTATCTAGGTATAAATCTAATACAAAACACGACAGCAAAATCACGCATAACTTAGTCAGCAACTACGTACATAAATTATATTAATTTACGCTTAAATGACAAGGCGGGAAAGGTGTTAATTTATTGTACAATACTTCTAAATTAGCGAAGCATAATGTTCGCGTAAATCATTTTTACATCGCCTAGTAGAATTACGCAAAATTTATTATTACGAGTGTCTGGTTTTCACCGTTTTCACGAATTATGGAAATTATTAGCTTAATTGTTGTTTAATGTATTAGAAAAAAGTAGCCTTGCCGGCGGGAGGCATTTTTTATTTTTCTGTTTCGGAGTTTTATGTTTTCGTCTTGTTTTGGCTGTAACAACATGTTTTTGATAAATTGTATTTAATATTGTTGAACTTTACTCACATAAGTGAAAATATACGGTCTGGTCACGCGAGTATGTAGATTCAGTCTTTATAATTGCAAAATGGCTTTTTTGTGCCAAAAATCAAATGAAATCAGTGCATAATTTATGTTAGCAATATCATTCATCAATATCTCAAGTACTTTGGCAGTATGACAATTAATGTTCACAATCATGAGTCAATTGTCGATCGAGCTTAATCACTGTTTGTACGTCGCGTACCTTTGAATGTGTCCCATTTTAACCCTACAGTGAATTGTTTAATTTCTCTTAAAAGAGGCAAGAGATAATTCTGATTAAATGTTTGCAGAGAGAAAAAATATTAGTGAAACAATGAACAATCACAAGAATGCTTTAAAAAAACTTTAAAGGAACTTTAAAAAATAAGTAAAACAACTTACTATTAAACTAGCAAGCAAGTAAATTTTGAAGTTTAAGTTGAAGCTCTGACACAATAATCTTTTCTCAATCAAAATACTTGCTTGAATAACCAAGCAATATTCAAAACAAACACTTGTTAATTCTTATTATAATAATATTTCAAGCAAATCGAGTCCTCCCAATTTCCTTTCGTTGATATCATGGGAAATCGAAATACCGACGTCACCTTATTCATAACTCCTTTGCAGTATCCTTGTGTTATTAATGGGATTGACGCAGTGAATAAGCGATAAAGTCTTTAATGTGTTCAAATCAAACAAAAAACTGGCTGACAAAGAATTTTGGGAAATAAAATGTACCAACATATTGTTTAATTATTTAAATTTCTTCTTTAGTGGCGAGGCGACCTTTTGAGTATACAACATAACGTAGAGTACAAATATTTTGTGTAGCATACAGACATTTCCTTGCTCCGAGTCAGGATTACTCAGGATTTGTGAATTTGTGAAGTAGGTATTTTTTTTTAATTGAAAGGTTACTAGCAATGTGGGTTGAATTCACATTACCAGCAATCTTATTAACCCCACCAACTAAGCTAAATATGCTTGTATCTGGAATGGGTTCACGTCAATAGTGCAATATCTGGGCTTTAAACCTGCGACCTCTCGAACACAAGGCGGTCACCCTAACCCTTAAGCAATTGCCGCTTCATTTTATTTCTGTTTTAACTACTAAACATTTTCTTTCACAAAAAAAATGTCAAGTGCAACAAGGCCGCCTTTTGTACATACTAGGTACTTCTCTATACCATATGTACATATGTACCATATGTACCATAATCGACGCCGAAACCTCGTGTGACATAGTTTTAAGTTTATAATAATATGTATTAGTTTATTAGATTTGTTTTCATTTATGTATTTTATTTTTATGGGCCCACAGTGCCTGAAATAAAGTTTTATTATTATTATTATATGTTATATTTTATTAACATGTTAGAGAGCAATTTAAAAAAATTAAAAGCTTTCCGCGGCTAAGTAGAAATTTTAAGAGGCATAACAGAGAGCAATAAGGAAAACCTTTGCTGATCAGGTTTATTTTATGTACTGATATTGGCTAACATAACTGTAAATATCACTTATTTTGCAGTTCTAACTCTAATCGTTAACCTCCAAAATCCAAACAATTAGTAGCAACTGAATGCCTATCGAAAATACGTTTAGAAATAGCCAAATACAGTTGAAACTCGGCTGATAGTGTTTGACAATATTAAGCTGGCTATTACGGACTCATTGGGCGCATGTGACGTCAGTAACGGAAATCCCATATGACAATGATATGTGACGTAGTTAACTGTAATGTCAATCAAATCAATGTTCCAGTCAACACTTCGATTTACGTAATCAGTACTGATTTAAATTAACGATGATACTTATAATGAGGTTTTTAATGGAATAGATATGAAATGTGATTACAGTAAATCAAAAAGGTTCGAATTCTAGCGTAGTCATTTTTTTTATCTCTGTCTACCTCTGTATGTAATGTCGTAGTTATATCTTAGTGTAAAGGGAATTGCGACTTAATAAATTGTGGTGTAAAAAATAAGTAAAGTCTTGGTGGCCTAGTGTTTGAATGGATTTGTGTGCACAAGTTTGCGAGTTCGAACCCTTTACAGGCAAGTAACAAAGTGACTTTTTCAAAGTTATATATACTTTCTTAATTATATTAAGACATCATTGACAATCGGTGAAGGAAAATATCGTGAGGAAACCCTGGATTCCAAAAATTGGAATCTGAAATCGTAAACCCGCAATGAGTAAGCGTGGTGATCAATAGTCGTTCCTCCTCTATATCAGTATACGGCTGTGCCCAGCAGTGGGACATTAATAGGCAGGTATTATTATATTATAAATAAGTAAGACTGATTACACTGAAGATAGAAAATATTGTCTCAATGACAACTGCTGTATTCGTGTATCAAACATTTTGTTAGATAAAAAAATGTTACGCAATTAGCTACGAGATGTCCCAAATCTGAAAAAAAAAATACAAATACTAAAGAGCTAGTCCTGCAGACATTTTTATTAACCTTGTTTTGCATCAAAAGTTTGGAAGATATTCTGAAACAAAACAACGTTATATTTTATATAAAAAGTTTTCAATTGTTTTGAAAAACTAAAGTCGTTACCAAAAATAAGTTTATGATAATGTTTTGTTATATTTGCCCAAAAGTTTTACTTTAAAATTGAGCTGTTTAGCTTTAACTCTCGTTTATTTAATATATTTGCATATATATTATTTGCACATATTATATTTCTGCGTTGATGTCTACATGTGGGATTTTCAAACAGTTTAAAAATAAACGATGAGAACTAATTTTATTGTTTTTTATCGATTCGTGTTTTAGAATGTTTGTTTTTGTTTTTCTTATTATTTTGAAAAGTGTTTTATGTCCTATTGCAGTCCATAATGTATTTTCTCAAATAGATTTTATCATGCTTGATCACTGCGGCTTGACGATGTCACTTGTAATTTAAAGTTATTCACAATGCTTTTCTTTCCTATTGAAAACAAACTGTAAAACCTAATATGAAAATATTTGTTCACTATATTTTAATGGACCGAACCGTCAATTTAAATGCCAAACATATAACATTTTATTTCAACATTCATCTTTTCCACGTAATAAAATCTAATTTGATTCGGTATTGTTCACTTTTTCATTGGTACAAAATATTTCTTTTACTACATAGGTACTGTTAAAGGAAAGTTAATTAAAAACACTTTTAATTGTTACAAATATGTGAGAAATAAGTCTAGTACTAAATAAAAATGTATACTTCGATAAAATTAGGTCTCGTAATTTTATCTAAGTATAAATAAATTACAAAATCTAAATAGAAAAATAGAAAAAAACCATTAAAACTTTGTCATATTAATTTACTAAAAGAAACAAGGCTTCTATTAACTAAACAAATAAATACAAAGAAACTTACAACTTCAGAATTAAGTGGACGTAGAAGTAATAAAAAGATAGGTACTAAAACTTTTTATTTATGTACCTAAACCAATTACAAGCGATTACAAAGTCTAGACTTTTGCCCGTCTAGCTTATTCTAATTAAAGAGGGATGGGCGTGAAACACACTAATACTAGAACAGCAATATATTATATCTATTTTTATGTGCCTGAAGTATTATTTTTGTGGGGCCTACTTATAGAATAGGGTATTTTTTTTAAAGAACAATTAGAGTACACAGTATTTTTTTATAAATTTAGGACACATAATTATAAAACTGTTGAAAATTATGGCTGTGAATCAGATCACGTTACACTACTGGAAATAAAACTTAATAACAATAATGGTTGTTCGATCTGTTCGATATGTATAGTGTAAATACAATATTATAAGTAATATGAACTATTTGTTCACGAAATTGCATAAGCCTAGAAGGATCCATTAGCTCCACAATGGTTTGCTCCATTAGTGCAACGGAGAGTCAGGAATAGACCTCTAATAAAAGCACAGGTGACCTAGAACTTGATACAATTTACCCTCTACTTTAACTTAGGAATTTGGAAGTATTTTTTTTATAAGATCGCGGAGTGTGGCACTTTTAGCTCACTAAAACCACCCCGTAGGTCACCATCAGCACATGAAGAAGAGCTTCTGTTACCTCTTAAAGAACAATACAGAAGCCGTCCGTGAAACGCCATTCTGAGCTCATCCGTGGGAAAACTGTAAAGGAGTCTCCCCTGATCCTCGTTGTGGACAGCAGCTTTGACCAATGTTACTGTCTTCTCTGAGGTCCCCTCTCCGAGCACCCGTGACCTCAAAGGCCCACCTAGATCATCACGGTAGATCATATAGGAGAGTTTTCGGCGTTGTAGGTGCCTCCGAGACGTTGACCTCTTCGGCGTCTTCTTCTTTGCCAAAGATATATATCAATTTTGTGACGATAGTTAACTGTATTTTTTACATTATAATACAAGCCTTTCCAGATCTCACTTCTCACACAGAACAGGAACAAACAATGATTCAAAATGAAACCGCGTAACAATAACAGTTCAAATGTCGAAACAAAAACAACTATTATTGAAAGTTGAAAAGTCAGTCTGTGTTGACAATCCATCAAAGTTAAACTTCTGCGCGTAACCTAAAAGTTTATACGCAAATAGATTTACGGCCCATTAACATACAGTTTAATTTATACTTTACTATACAGCTACATCGTACAATACGCCTCATCAATCATTTTCCACAATACATTCAAATTTAAACTTAAAAACTACGCGAATAAAGATCACTTCCCAAACGTATGGCGTTTACCTCTAAATAATATGCATTTCGCACAAATTTTATATTAGCTCATTGCGACACAAAATACTCATTATTCATGCAGATTTGTACCCAAGGTATGTGGTACTTATATATGTTTAAGCGATGTTGTTTATGTTTTATTGCTTGTACATAGTATTTTTAGTTTTACAACTTTACTATAAATATTCTTAAATGTCACATGCGTTATTGAGTCAGAACGTAACAAAACAAAAGGTAGAAGCCATCTATTATTAATAAATACCAATCGCCACATGTATGACGGAGCATCGCTTAAGATCAGCTCGACCAAATCGGCGATTTTTTTTTTGTGTTTTTTATATTGTTAGAACAAAGTTGGTAGGAACGTAAATTTGCGGAAAATCCGCGGGATATGTCGAAAGTTTACAGGACAACGACTGACGGGTCAGCTAGTCCATCTATCTATATACATAAAATCGAATCCTGTCACACCATAACTTACACAGCCGGAACACTGCACCAAATCGGATAATATTTTTTTTGTTATATACCTTATTGAAAGCACAAAGTTTTAATTAAAAAAAAATACAAACAAAAACGTATTGAATTGTTTTGAAAACTTAACACCAACCGTGCAAAGCTGGGGCGGGCAGCTAGGATAAAATTAAAACAATTAATGTCTTACAAATCAATAGAATTTTAAACATGGAGTACAACAACACAGCAAGGGCACTGTAACCCGCAGCTGCAGTGTTTCACCTACATCTGAAGAATTACGACGAAATCTGTCCGTCTTAACATAATTAATTACCCTTTTATAATTAACTATGGACTCTGCACAATGTTGGCTGCCTCAAGGTCTTACAATTAAATATTATTTTTCAACCTTCACAGTAAAATACGATCTCATTTTGGCATTCCAATTGACGCACTTCGATATAAAAATGGCCTACAGAATGTATTTTATATCAGGGATTTGTGCGAAAAAATATATAAGTTAAATTCGGCCTGTAAAAATAAATACAAGCGTTTCGATTCGTATTGTATTAGAGTTGATTTATCTACCGCGGATTTACATTTTACAATGTTACTCGCGTGACGTCACGTAAAACGTTCAAAACAAACGAGGATTTCATCCCAACGTTATCAAAACACAAAATCGTAATGTGTTCTATAATAAAACCTCATTCGTATTGTTCTGTCGATACTGGGTCTCGTAAAGTCTCCGTTTGATAATGAACCTGATCTCCACCGGCTGTCAGGTTAAGAATAGAATTTGTTTACTGAACGCCCGATTGTATACATTTAGCGTTACACTCATCTCTCGGTAAATTGGTCTTAAATTTATCAGGTGCTAATATGCTTATGTATCGGAAGCTCTGGATACCACGTGCTTAGATGATTTAGTCGGCTTTGTACGTTGAAAAATTGTATTCGAGATAATAACGCAATGGCGATGTGCCCATTTTTTATTACTATCTTTCTTTGTTTGGAAGAAAGATATCAAAGTACCAAAAATTACAAAATACTAATATACCCAATTTGAAATATATTTGCCTGTTGCGTACCCATTGCACTTTCACAACAATAATTTTGATGTTTTACTGATGTTAATATGACTGCTTTTACGTAGTGCATATCATATAATAGTTTATACGTAAAAACTTTCATAGCCACTCCTGAACACTATTACAAGTAATAAAAAACATTCACACTTTTATGAATTTGTAGAATAAAGATATATTAACACTCAAAGTATTTACTAACAAATGACAATAAAACAAAGGCAAATTTATCTACTTCTAGCAAATGACGTCATTCAGACATGAAGGTACTTCCGAACTTTAACGCAATAAACACAATACGACACGTCTTTGGCATAGAAACGGTAGTGGCAGTTATAGCACCGAATTATTACCGAAGCCGTTAGTATTCGTCTCCACGTATTCCACTGTTCGTTATAAAGTCTTTAGAATTCGACTGGACTGACTGTTACTGATATGCATTTACGCGCAGTATATTCCCGGCTTCCGAAACAAAAGGTGTTCAGTGCGCAGTGTTACACAAAAACATTACAAAATAGTGTTTAATTGTTACAAGTTAAGGTGCAAATTAAAATGTCCGTGAATATTGATATGGAAAAATTTTCTGCGAAGAAGAATCTGCGGCGGCGAACATTGAACACTATTAAATCGGCCGTGACGGCGCTGAAACAAATCGCCAGTGAGTGCTCCCAAATTCTTTTATCTGAAGTACATCTCTTTTGTACAACCATTTATTTTCACGCCTAATATCGCCGGATTTTGGAATATAAAAGCGTACAATATTTTAGAGTATAACATATTTGATTGATTGAGGTTCCAGGGTTTAGGATTAAACTTTTCGCTTTTACTGAATATTATTTTAACTTAAACGTTGTCTACTTAATCCATATCGATGTTTACGGAAAGCCTTATTTTTATTAATAAATATAAAAATAACTGTGAAGCTGTACGACGTCGTAAACACATTTAACATTCATCATTGCAGCCTTACTTGAAATCCTTAGATATGTTTGTCTACATTAATTATTCAATATTTACGTTACTCAGATTGAGCTCATAAATTTTTCCTTAGCATTTATTCATACAAATTCCAATAAAGAGAAATTCAATATTTACACATCGTGATAACTTTTGAGGGTGAAAACAAGCTCTGGAGACCATTAGGCTTGTCAGTATACTTTTCATAACACTTGTGAAGTGCGGTAACAATTCGTCGAGTATTTGCAAGACGTCACCGTTTATAATGAAGGCGTCATTCAAGGGCTTAGAACTCCATTGTGTTTGTCATCTCGTTCCCAAACAGGCTCGTCACTCCAAGAAACCCTCAAGCGTTGTTTGTCAGAGCCAGCGATCGTTTGTAGTGAAGTCTGAAAACACTCCACAATTCGTTACCTATCTTTCAATCTTTTGTAACACCTGCGTTTTGATAACTGGGCCAAATCTTGACGTTAACAAATGAATCGCGGCTCACCATCGTCCCCCATTGATTTGTGTTACAACAGTTCATTTGTTTGTTGTGGCATGAATTAGCATAAATAAAGCTTGTTTGCTAAGAGTCTCCCCCAAACAATGCATAATTTAATATAAACCTTATCATCGCTGATTGCATCTACCACGACAGACTTACTACTCAATAAACCGAATTATAGGCAATGTATAATTCGATTCATAGGAAAACCAATAATCTAGTTACAGTTCATGTGAATTGAGTTTTAAGTAATCACAAGTGAGTAAGCTGTGTTATGATTTTGCTACCCACAAACTTTGTTCAGCAAATACTGGCGCCCACCGTGGGGCTTTAGCCAATTGAATTATAAACACGCTTACAAGCTAAAATTACATAAATATTCATGTGTATTCTCTTTACTTTTGCCACATATGTTTACAAGCAAGAAGATGAAAAGCATTTTAATTAAACAAACTTTAAAATATGCTGATTCATCTCCTATATGATTATCTTGGCATATTTGAATTTTAATTGCTTTCATAAAATGAAATATACAGTTCAATAAATATGTGATTGGTTTATTTATGACATCGTTAATTACTGTCAAAAACGATAATAATCGAGTTATTCAAACAACACTCAAATACCTACTAATTAAAAATGATAAAGCATTATTAATGTCGCATTTATAGCCTGAAATGAATAGAGCATTAATTACATCGGGAAAAAATATTAATAAAGTTAATTAGCGTTAATAATTATGGGTAGTGGCGGTAGTGGTTAAACCTGCCAATACTGATACATATTAGCATATATACCTCTCTATATAGGCCACTACAATTAAATATTATAAAAGCTTCAAATATTCTTTGATAAGCCACACTTTGTCATTACGATTTATCGAAGAAAAACGACTGGTGGTATTTGTTGGATATCTGTTACTATTAAAATTTAAACCATGTTTAGGACATTGGTTTAAGCGGACAACAAGAACATTTAATAACCAGCGGTAATTTGTGCTTTCACGCGAGTAAGTAAACCACGTCCCCGTAAAAAAAAAACGTTTTTTTTTTAGTTATTCTGCTATTCGGGGCGCAGACTAATAAGAGATCATAAAAATTTGTCCACCCGTTTTTGAGTTATAAATGGTGTAACTAACCCGATATTCTTTCAAATATAAAAGATTTTGATTGCTTTCCTCTTGTAATACCAGCTACACATCGGCTTTTTTGTACTCAATAATCGTTGGGACCGTGAACACTCTAAAGTATTCCCATTTCCCACCAACGGGTCGAGTCCTGCCTTTATTTGGGCACGTTTCCTGACCGCAATCTTTTCAATGTGGAGGTCAAATTATTACCTACCAAAGGTCGATCATTCAACGTGTTCTATCTATTGTGATTTAAGATTGAGGTATGTTCGTATTCACCTGAATAGGCGGTTAAGGTCTGTTAAGTTTCTTATAATCTAGGTGTTTGATAGTTTAGAACAAGTATATGGAATTTAACCTGTAATGTAACATTATTTATGTTAAAGTTAGATTTATTCGTTTATTCAATGACTAGTGACCCGCCTCGGCTCGGTACGGGTATCGCATCAATATAGCCTATGCTACTCAGATATAATGTAACATTCTACGATGAAACATTTCTTTTTTAATCGGTCTTGTAGTTTTTGAGAATTTTTTAAATCTCTCCGGTTTATAATATAAGTATAAGAATATAGATATACACACAAAAAGTATATTAACGATATAAAGAAAACAATGTACAAAGATATTCCAAATTTTTAAGAAATTTCTGGAATCTGTCTATTGTCACAGGTATAAATATAGGCATATTGATAAACTCATTCATTACTGAGGTATCCCAGAATCAATCATACTTCAAAAATCTGTCTTTTAAATCAAATAATTGTTCTTATTCTATTAAGGATATATTCACACCATTGGATATTTTGAAAACACTAACTCATTGTGAAACAAAGCGGCTCCGTTATTTCACAGCTAAACGGTGGATTAACTCACATTGACGCATAAATACTCGCCACGTAATTAGGTATCTGCAAAATAGTTGTTACGATGCATTTTCTTGAGCTGAGACACACATTGCCCTAGATTGAAGTAGAGGAACCTTATTCAACAAAGCTCTCCAGCTTCGTCTTGTCTACACAAAAGCCTAGCAAAATAAGGATACACCGTTATATTAAATCTATACTAATATTATAAAGCTGAAGAGTTTGTTTGTTTGTTTGTTTGTTTGTTTGTTTGTTTGTTTGTTTGAACGCGCTAATCTCAGGAACTACTGGTCCGATTTGAAAAATTCTTTCAGTGTTGGATAGCCCATTTATTGAGAAAGGCTATAAGCTATATAACATCACGCTACAACGTAAAGGAGCGGAGCATAAATGAAAAATGTTGCAAAAATGAAAAACCGTTGAAACTAAGACACGCGAACAAAGTCGCGGGGGACAGCTAGTAATTATATATTTGTACTGCTGACTTCCTAATGCAAAAATACGGTGTTCAGCTGAATCCGGTTAGACTGAAAAGATAGCCTTTTCTTAAGCTATGTTGAGGTCAGCTTTCAGTCTAAATTGATCCAGCTGAATACCGTATGTTTCAAGGACCTCCACAACCCATTTTACTGAGTAGTAAAGTATTCCATAATAAGACTGGTTGTTGGACTTCTAATGACTTAACGACTGACAAAGATCATCGTATGACAGTCGGGTCCAACGGCTTAGCTCAGTCTCATAATGTTAACAAATGGTCACCCATCAACGGACAAACCGCGGCGACTGCGGCTTGACCTAGATTATCGGTCAAATATAAAGTTTAAACTTAGCCAAGAGAGCCCCTCAGCCCCTCTTGCTGTGTGTTATATGATAAAATACCTACACGGAATGTAACCAAAATCTACTATTTTGGTTACATTCCGTGTCATTCTTTCCTGAATCCGCTAATATGACGAAGACACAGAGCGGTCATTTCTAGAGTTTTATCTTGAAAATAGATGCAATTTGTCAATGGCTGTACAATTATAAAACGCTCTACTTATATATATAACCGAATTTAGCTCTCGTGCAATAAAGTAAAAACCAAAGACTCAAAAAAAACCTGCAACATGATTTGTCATAATAACGCAACAGAAACAACCTTTGACCTAATTTCTATAAGCATGACAAATAAACCATTATTTCAAAAATAATAAATACAATTCTCCCAATACAACCAATTTGTAAGCATCACAAAAATCCCAGGGAATGCGTACGGAATTCAAACGACAGAAGCCCGTTTCAGGGGATTACTGTAGGTACTCTTTAAAACGAACAACTCTTACTGCAAGCTCTGGCTCCAAAGTATTTGACTTTAACAATCCTTAATGCGATCCTAAAATATTTTCATTTACACTGTATACCAATTTGTTTTCATCCAGCTGAATATATTTGAATATTTTTCGTTCTGTGAGTGCTTAGTGTTTGCATGCGATGTTTCGTGATGGTATTGTTAATGAATATTATTTATTTCATTTAGAACTAGACACCTTGTTAACTGTTATCTTACACTAGCTGTTCCCCGCGACTTCGTCTGCGTGTTTTAGTTTGAACAGTTTTTCATTTTTGCAATATTTCATTTATCTCCTATTGGTCGCAGCGTAATGTTATATAACTTATAGCCTTCCTCAAAAAAGGGGCTATCCAACATTGAAATAATTTTTCAAATCGGACCAGTAGACCTGAGATTAGCGCGTTCAAACAAACAAACAATCAAACAAACAAACTCTTCAGCTTTATATATTAGTATAGATTTGATATAGGAATAATATTTCACTTTCCATTTTAAGGGTGAAATGTTGACATTGTTTTACAAAATTTTCCATAACTTTAGGAATAATAACACAAATTCTTGACCCTTACCTTTCTTTAAACAATTTCTGCTAAAAATATTAACACGATATAATAATGTTTTCCTCGAAAATAATAAAAAGGATTTTTTTTTAATATAAAATATATCTTTCCCTATTTGTAGAAAAATGTAGGTTATAATTTACACAGAACTTGCTTACGTAGATAACATCAAAATTATTTTTGTCAGCGAAAATACGGTGAAGCTTCACTGTGTTTTGATATAAGCATAAGAATAATTAAACCCAAAGGATTGCTTTTATAGTTTTAATAAGCGGATAAAACCTTAAGCTTTACCAAACTGCAGCAAAAACTCTTTTGTTAAAACATATTTGTAAAACCGCAACTTCGCGTACGAGTAAAATTAAAATTCACAAAAGCCAGCTTACATTATCAGCTTCGTTTTCTTCGTGTTTGGCTAGTTTGTAATCTAACAGATCTGCGATACGAGTAAGCGAACTTGTAGCAAACCAATTAAAAACCAGACAGGGTTCCAGGGGCCAATTTTCGGAAGCCTGACACTTATTTTTTCGCTTTACACGTTGACATGGACAGCCATTTCAATTACGGATGAGTGAAACTTGACGTTAGGAATTTTTAGGTTATTTTCGACTTGACCGATTTTAAAAGCCTTTCACGAGTCACTGTTTCGATATATAGGCGTAACGCAGTAAGTATAAGTCCGTGTTTAAAATTACATAATTAAAAAAAAAACTTTTCATTTTTTGTTGAGATAGAAAAGCAATATCATTCTTTTTATTATTAGTTTCATACAAAGTGTAAACTTCGAAGAAATCTTCTCAACTTCGACTTTGTAAACAGTGTTAATGATATATCCGCATTGATTACAATTATCGATTTCTTTTTTTGTTTACACAAATAAATGGATAAAAACTATCTTCAGGTTGACCCCATCATCCGTAAACAAGTGCACCGTTCACACAGAATTAATTGCTCGACCTTCTTCGAGGCTCTAGGATTAACCTATATTGCGTGTTTAGAAATAACAAATCAGACTTCCCTTTATTCAAGCTATCTTTCGGATAACTGGAAGGTAGAGGCGCTTCCATTAATTTTCATCCGTTTTACTTAAATCACCCCGAAAAGGGATTATTTAGGCGTTTATTACTCAGAACTCTCGCACGGTACATTTGCAAGAAATAACACGAGCAAATCAGAAATGATTTAGTATTTAATAAATCAGTGATTTTCGGTCTGATTGACCAATACCTATTACGTCTAGTCATAGAAAAGGTTAAGAGGATAAAGGATTTTTGTGTTGTACGCTTGAGGGAAAATTCCTTTGATCTAAGTTTCTGCATGTTATGGCAAGTAGAATACCAAAAGGAGGGCAGTGAACCGTTGGCTTTTATTTTCCTCTAAATATACGTCAAAATTCTGTTTTCGCTGACGTTTGTCGTTACTACGAGGAAAATGGTCGGGATTTTGTACAATACAAATTTGTTTTGGTCGACTGTATCAGGATGATCCTCTGAATCTTGTTTGTGGTAGTTCCCTATTTGATGATAACAGACGCAAAACATTTATCTGAATCCAGAATTCAGTTTGCGTTAGATTAGGCTCACTACTAGGCACTCACTCAAAAGACAAATTATAAGTAGGTGAAATTAAAGTCAATATTGAGTTAGGTATGCTATGCTACTAATGTTACACAAATTACAGTCATGCGTACTGCATTATAAAACAATTTTCGAATTCCGTCAAAAAAAATATCCTCCCAAAATATTTAAAACAAAAACACACAGACCTCGCATAAAATAAAGATAAAAGACGATTGAATTTCCAGTCAACCACAAACTTCCACGAAACCATATATTACTTGAAATAAGTATAAAGATCTCAACTGATTTCCATTCTGCATAATCGAAGGAGGCAGGAACCGATGGCGGAACATATCGGGCCGGATGACACTGCATTTTACAGGCAGTAAGGAAATTGTGACGTCATCAACCTGTATAAAATATGAGCCTGTTGAATTTCTGTCGAATACTCTTGAGAGTTCAAACAAGTCGTAAAGACTTTCGTGAAAAGTAATATAATTTTTCGGATACCTTCCGAAGTGAGTTGGTCGTTGAGTATGAATGAGGTAAGGTTTGGTTGCGAATTTATTCGTTACAATCTGTGATAGTGCTTAACTTACAATTGAACAATAGGGCCACTTTAGGTTATAAGTGGATATTATTCCGACAAATTAAGCAATAAATAAACAAGCTTTATATGATACTTTAAGTTTCCCATTAGCCACTTTTTTCTCATCGAGTTAATAAGATTTCTGTAAACACTAGTTCTTCAATCATAATTGGGTATTTGACTACTATCGAATTATTTATTATGTACAGATATTTCTAAAAATAGTAATTTTGTGAAGCAGAACTGCGAAATAACATCAATAGTAGATGACGCATGTTCTATCTCTTTTTCGAAAAACGACGACTTGTACGGGGCAGCCCCAGATTAGTATGGAGAATTTCCAAGGTGACGTCACCTGATGGTATCTAATTAGCAATATTAAAACGCTTGTAACTATTTCAGTATGAAAGTAATTAATCTGCCGTTTTTTCAAATGAAATGAAAAAAATCTTGTCAAATCAAAATCCGCAATTGTAAGTGTAAAACATAAGATAATTATATTTCGACTCATTACATAATATGTATCGAGTTAGAGACTGGCCACCTAACCAAAAAGCTTAAATATTACAATATCCATCATTTTTTGTATGGAAAAAAACTTTAGAAGTAATGCGCTCTACACCATTTTCTACTCGGAAAGCGAAGTTTCTACCGCCTGAGTTTTATTGTTACTTATCTTGATTCTATATACCTCTCGCCCTTATAGGATGACCTAAATTCTGAACATTGGGTCGTCTAGTCCATTTTGTAGATGACCCAAATAGCGAAGCAGTAAAGTTTCCGCCTCCTGTATACGATGCAGGAATTGAACCCATAACATGAGTGTCTAAAGTTTAGTGCCAAATCTGGGTTAGGTGTATAGTCAATGGACATTTGATATAAGGAGGTAGGCATATGGTACAGGATGAACTTAGCGTACAATGTAGTTCATTCCTATGTGGGTATAATATGGCTTAGGCATAAGTAAGGTAACTTTCTAAGGCGGAAAGTAGATTCAATTTATTAGTAAAAAAAAAGGATAAAAATATCCTATTTTTCGACAAATTGAGTTTTGATTTCCGAAATATACTTAAAGCTATACAGAACCCTGGAAAATTGAGTTTTGGATTTTCGAAATATACTTAAAGCTATACAGAACCCTCGTGGTATTTTAAAGTCACCTTTATAAATGTTTTCCATAAAAATCTGGTCCTTTCCCCTTATCGTGTAAATTTCCTTTCATTTTCTTCGCCACTCGTTTCTCATGGGTAATTACCCCGTGAACGCAGTGACGTCATACGTGATTGATAACATCCCTTGATTAATATTCTATGTAACGTAATAAAATATATTATTTCCTAAACAGTATATTTTGGAATAAATAAATGGAGAACTATTCATGTACGGCGGTTTATCTAAAAACAGGTTTAAACCTCTATAAACACTATGGTATAAAGAGGTTCAAACCTGGTTTTTAGATAAACCACTTTTTTAATAAGTTTGCTAATGTTCACCTGTTCAAAGAGCACATCCGCAAAGACCTAACTAGATCTCATACCATATTAGAAGCTACTATATACTTATTTACACTGTAATCCACATCTAACTCTGTCTGTCATTCTGTATCTCTTTCATGGCTAAACCACTAAACTGTTTTTGATGAAACTTAGTGTGGAGTAAGCTTAGATCCCAAGTAAGTTCATAGGCTATTTTTTACCTCGATAACCGACACCCACCAGAGAAATACTGTGTTGTTTGTGCGGTATCACATATTTCGTACTAACGTCTTACATAGGTGCATTAATTATTGTGACTAGAAATTAAGGCGATGGTGTCTCGTGTTATTTTTGAGTTACAATAGGAAACGGTCAATATTAAGTTTTTTCTACAAAGCTGTTAAGAAACAAGATAAAATTGTACCCTTAATATATGGGTCGGAATTGGTTAGAACCAAACTGTGACTATATTTTTATAGCTTTGTGAGTAGAATTTACCACATTACTTATTTCATAAATTTTTCAATTTTACTGATAAACAATTAAAATTCTCCGTTGATGAAAACTGTATTTTAAATTGAGTAAAACTTTCCGATAACATCGATCACTTTATATAATAATGCACTTTGCGTTCCCGCAATTTCGTCACGAGAATAAAAGTAGATTTTTATAGCAAACAATGTTGTATGTATTTTATACATCCTTTAATACATTACTCTATGTTATTGGGTTCTGTCAGTAAATATGGCATATTTACTAACAGAACGTTGACAATATTAATGGCAAAAATAACAAGCATATACTTTTTGATTTGATTCCATACTTTCTTTATACTCTAAGTTAGATATGGCTGGTATTACCAGCCTATAAATGTCCCACTGCTGGGCACAGGCCTTTTTCATATAGAGAAAGTACGCGAGCTTCAAATTTAAATTTTTGGAATCCAGATTTCCTCACGAAGTTTTTCTTCACCGATTGTCAATGATGTCTTAGAATAATTAAGAAAGCGCATGTAACTTTTGAAAAAGTCACATTTGTACTTGCCTGTAATTGGATCGAACCTGCAACCTCGTGCACACAAATCCCTATATTGAACCACTATGCCACCACGACACTAAGTTTGATACCTACGGAGAATTGACTGTCAAGAGGATACATTACCGATTGCATTGAAAGGCAAGGTCAAAGGTCAAAGTTATTGCGTGATAAATGTCCCCTTTCTCGGCAAGCATCTATCCTAAACGTAATTTATATGGATTAGGCCACTATCCCCTATATGGGAAAGTTGTCCCAAAATTTAGAGGTCGGAAAAAGTCGCCAATATTCTGACAATATCAAAGATAATATTTTGTTCTTTCATTAAGTTATATATAATAAACCACAATACCTACCCGTTTTTTAAATAAATAAATAAATAAATAAATAAAATGTCCAGACAAGTGTGGTCATAAATGAACAATGTCATTCTTTTACACGTAAAATAACAAAGTATGTAAAGCTAAACTAATTAGTTTCTTAAATTACATGTTGATTAACGTTATTCTGTGAAGATATTTAATTACGTGTTGCGGTTGAAGTTATCAGAATCCCGTAATAATATATCTCGTAATAGCTCGCCTATGTACTTAAAAATGCTTATAAATGTATTTTATACATATATTTAAAGGGTACAATTAAGAATTGAGTACAATTTAATTTTCATATTATTCGATACGTAGGTAAAACTCATATTATAAGATATTCTATGTTCTGTGTGTGTACAGCCTAAATTAAACATAGGTTAAACGCCGTATGCTCAGATATTCCATATAAGAAATGTAAAATAAACTCTTACTTGCACTTTACAATATTAAACGGTAAACTAAGTTCAGAGAATATAAAATTATACATGTTACTTTTATGAACAACTAGAGAACAAAAATAAATTCAAAAGTCATCACTTTAAGCCCTTTAAAGTACAATCATAAATTTAAGATATTTTATCTATAACTTAATAAAACAAATTTTCCTGTCTGCCTAAATGCGATAAACTCAAAACCTACGAAACTGATTTCCAAGCGGTTTTCACCAATGGATAGAAGGGAATACTAGCAGTTAACATATTTATAAATATAGTATAATATACAGAGAGATTCCAAGATCATTATAACATAAACATTGTTGATTTTAGACCTCAATATATTCTAGTAAAAACAAAAGCGAACAGGATTGTATGTTTTAGAACATAATTATACATTCAAATGTTCTAAGTTAGTGTTAACGGAGCTAAGCAAATATCTTACAATGTAACAATAACTGGATGGAAATAGACTACTGTTTTAGTCCTGTAGAGTTTAATAAGGCCCCAGGTGGAAACAATTTTCTTTATATTTCTCTAGGCTTTTGTATAACTCGACACTTGCCTACCCTATGAACACTTTTATAGGAACAAATTTTCACAACTAGGTATAATTTCGCCGTCTGAATTATACTTAAACTTCTAGGTATCCTTGTCGGGAGTAAATTGTAAATAATAGACGTATTATTAATACACATAAATGAAAAAAAAGAAAATACTTTAATTAAATTTATATGGGACAACTTCAGACTTATACCCTATCGATGACAACAAGAATTGTTGAATTCGATCTATAATTGCTGAAGATGTCGCGTACAAACAAAAAAACATATCGTCGAATTAAGAACCTCCTGTTTTTGAAGTTGGTTATAAATTAATATTTATTCAACGTTATCACTTATCCCTAAGTATAAAATAAATCAGAGTGCAAGATCATTAATAATGTCATATACTAACGACAACGGTTGACACGCCAATTTTAGTGACAGGAAATATATGAAATTACGTGACCTACTTCCGCAGCGATGGTTAAATTAATTCTTAAGACCAGAAGATAGATACGAGAACTACATTACTGAACACAGGATACATACAAGTTGAAAGTCAAAAACGTGATTAAAAAAAATATTGATGTGTTAATTTCTATATTGTTATGTATAACTGTAGTATTTTATATGTTCGCCTAGCGATAAGTAAGTGCATGCTGTGGTCTCCTATAACTGAAGGAGCATACTATACATAAATATTAATGTGACGTATTGAATGTAAATGTGAATACTTTGTTGGAGATCCTGAATTAAATAAATCTATTTTAGTTAGGTACTCAGTTTAAATTATTAAACACTTGCATGCACCCAACTGTTATTTTTTTGGCTGATATTATGATGATTTTTAGTCACTTATGATTCTAAAGTTATATTTTATAACAGCTATCTGCGTGAAACGGAATACGCTTGACGTCAAAAATTAAATGTCGACGAAGAAAAATCTTATTTGCAAATTTTCTCACTATACCTGTCTTTACTTATTCTATTCTGCCCTTTAAATATATATACCAATAAATGAACCGACGCGCCACAGAGCTTAGACAAGCTTAACTAGCAACAATAAAGCCAATGTCTTAAATATATTGCATCGACCAGTACAGTGTTTTCAATTAAAGAGGATTCCCTTTAGAATGTCTCCAGTTTTAGTGCTATTTTACTTTTGTGTAGAGTAAATACTTGGTTCGTTAATTAACAGAATAATTAAGTAGAGAAAGCGGTGAATAGAGGAATTTTGATACAAGTGTGTTAAGTAACAGCTGTTGTGTTTATATATGTCGTATAGCAAAGATGTATCTAACATTTTCTAAATTATTATACTTTTTAATTCTTACAGGACTATTGAAGAAGATAACAGAAAATGAAGGTTTACTACATCTAATAAACTTATTAAAAATTTGTCTTCAACGCATGGAAATATTTTCTCGTATAATATTTCTGATATATATGCATAAAATTATTTATTAACTGAAGAAGCTTTATACTTAGCCAAAAAGATGATTATAGGTATGATTAGGTACACGGTAGTGCCCTCGCCAAGACGAGCCAAAAGAAGCGTAAGCACTACCTAGCTTTTCTCGAAGACAACGAACGTTCAGACTTTCACATAGGCGTAAGGTGAAAAATTCTTGTAGTAACGAAACGGTCAAGCCACATATTTTTACTTTTGTGAAGTTAGGCCTTGTAGAGTTCAGGCGTATAGATGTAGATCTCATATAGAGCCAAGCTTCTAACAGCTTGGCTCTATATGAGATCTGATAACCTTTTTTACCGTGCGAGTCATATGATCTCGTCTTGGCAACATTTAACATGAAAATGTTTTGGTGGCATTATTATTACTTCTTTTGTAACTTAAGACATCATAGATATAAACCAGTATAAACTGTATTATAGATTCAACAGTGTTATGACATCACTATAGTAATTCTCTTGTAGGCACAACTCAGACGTAGAATTACGAACTGAATAATTAGTAGTGTGGTTTTCGCAATTATAACGTAATTGAAGATAATGGAGTGTTATTAAAACATTTCACTTATTTAATTAAGTTTACTTAATTAATGCACGTTAATGAAGCTATGATAAGTACATAGTTATTTATTATTTAAATTTGTCTGAACATAACCCGCTGAAATATTGTTTAGTAAACTTATTTAATAATTTTATTTATAAATATGAATAAATGAACTCTATTTAAAAGGGCTGTATTCGTTTTTATTTATATTAATAAAAAATCTTAAAACTGTGTTTCACCGATGCGAAATATAAAAAACCTTTGCAAACAAACAAACAAAAGTCCACTTAAATTATCAGCTTCAAAACTACTTAAAAAAACCTTTACTAGAATGTAGGTACCTCTATATCAAGAGGGCATTCTACAGACACGAAACAATGGACTTGTATATAAAAACTATTCAACATACCTTGCATAAAAATAAGTTGGTTCAACGAATTCACAATAGGCCAAATGTACTGTTTCTCTAAACATCTGTACGATAGAATTGCAAAACAGTCCCCACTTGACACCGGAAGAACAATGGCACAGTTCAAAGTTTGCCAAATAACCGGCCAGCGTAGAAATACTGCCGCAGGCTGGTATTGCCAGGTCTAACAGTGCAGTTCTAAAAATACTTTTATTTTTATTGAGTGTGATATGTAAAGGTTTTGCTTAGAACTTTTTTTACAGTAAAAATCAAAACAATTTAAATTATAAGTTGCATAAATTTAAAATGGAACCGACTTCAATATATGCGAGGGTATTATCTCTGAGGTGTTTTGGAATTTTTTTAAATCGATCCACCATTGCCCGAGATATCGATTTAAAACAAAGATACAAATAAAACCGTCGAATTGAGAACATCCTCTTTTTGAAGCCGGTTAAAAATTACCATAAAATATGTCTTACGTTATTTATAATAATATTAAGAAGTAGTAATGTACCATTAAATAAATAATATAAAAAAATATGAAATCGAATTCGAATCACTCGTTGACAGTGTCCGGCAAAAAAATAAAAAAAAAAATAGAGTGGCACCTACAGTGACGTAGTGGGTCAGTGAGTTTCGAATTTCGAAATTTTCAAATGTTGAGCAGACATTGTCTTTTCAATTTTGAATTTAATCTCTCCATACCGTTCTCAAATGCTTTTTTTGACTATTTTTTTCCAACCGACTTAGCAACACTGGCAGTTTAGAGAGGTAAAAGATTGTCACAACTCTCCGCTCAGTCAATAATGGAAAGTAAATTCGGTTACCGGTCCATACCATTGTAAATAATAGGAATATAGTTTGAAATTACTTTTATTCGTTATTTGAAGTTTAAAAATAAATAAAGCCAATTTATTTTCCATTATAGTACTTTTGCGGGGAGGCGTTTTTTATGCTTATTGGAACGGTCAAAACAAATTTAGAATTGTAGCTTAAAATTTTATAATTAAAAAAAGAAAAATGTTTTTACTTTTTTTTATTATAAAATTTAAAAACATTAAAAGATTCAATTAAATGGAAATACTAAAATTATTTTTAATTAAAGTATGCGTTAAAAAAGCTTTTCTTCAATATATTTTGTAGAGTAAACCGTTCATGTTTTCATAACTTTAGATGGTTCGATTTTTGGTAACATATCCCAAGAATATAATTTCCCTTGAACTTGCAAAATCTCAGCTGAAGATACAATCTCTTCAGCCGGGACTGGGTTATCCCTCAACATTATACAAGAGCTTGAGAGATTCTCATCCCATTCGCGACATTTAAATGAACCCCCGATGGCTCTATCAGCTTTTTACACGTCATCAGTTTTGGAGTGGAGCACCCTTCATTTTCCCTTGAATGGAGATTTTTCCAAAGCGCACATTGGCCTCACCCCCGTCTATATCTGTCGACAAAGCGTTTCGCTTCACTAAAAATTGTGCGCCATTTAAAATGAGTTGGCGTTTATTTATGAAACGACTAAACACGCTTAAGGAGATTTTAATGGAGTAATCTATAATTTGTTAATTAACAACAGGTTTTAATTATAAGCTCCTTTCCACTTGTTACATAATGAATAGGTTTGAAATGGTTTAGAGTTCAGACAGCTTTCAGAGAGATTATTTTCAGACAGGGTTAAGAAATAAAACTAAATATTACAGAAAATAATCATACCATTATAATGATATCGTTTAAAATAATAATGTAATTACGTTGGCTTCTTATTTGCATATTTAGTTTTACGTTTGAAATAGGGGTGCGGACTATTTTTTTTATTCACACCTCACATAGATTATTAAAAAAAATTACTCACATATTTTTTATTTAATTAATTATACAAACAATGATGTAGACACAGTGAATTGAAATGTCGCGTGACGTCACTTGTAGGTACTATTTTTACCCACTAGTGACGACACAAACCCCTACTCCTGAACTTTAAAGCGCTTTAACTTTGACATTTTTCATTGATTTGATACAAGAAAAAAAACGAGTTTTTTCCTTTTTTTTTATCTATCTGGTGAACTAAATAGATATTTCCTTTTCATACCTAGTCCCATTGAAGCTTTATATAATTAATTGGATTTATTTAATAACAAACTATCTTTATCGTCACAGTTATTTTTTTTAATCTTTTTTACGTGAATTGTTAGTTTATCTTATATTATTTACTAGCTGTCCCCCGCGACTTTGTCCGCGTGTTTTAGTTTCAACAGTTTTTCATTTTTGAAACTTTTTTCATTTATGTTCCGCTCCTTTTGGTCGCAGCGTAATGTTATATAGCTTATATCCTTCCTCAATAAATGGGCTATCCAACACTGAAAGAATTTTTCAAATTGGACCTGTAGTTCCTGCGATTAGCGCGTTTAAACAAACAGACAAACAAAAAAAACTCTTCAGCTTCATATATTAGTAAGTATTAGTAATAGATACGTCTCCTATTTTAATATGTTATTCTAGAGATAGTTTTCACTCAACAGGCAAGTTTAGTCATTCTGGTTCGCCACCACACTTAAGTATAGTAAGTACATTTAGTTTAATTAAAGTTAGGCAAATAAAACCAAAATACAATTTGCAAACTCCGCCAGTTTCTCATTAGGCTTACGCGAGAAATATAGAAGTTGGAGGAAGTTTTAACAAATTGGAGTAAGACACGTAGAACTAACTGTTTTGTTCTATAAAGATCGCATAGCAACAGAATATACAAATCATTATCTTATATTTTAGGGCCCCGTATCCAACGGGTGATAACGGGAATGGTCCCATTGTCACCCTTCGGATATGGACGGACAGTGGAAGCTTAGTATTAGAGATTAGTAAGCCGCTGTCCGTCCGTCCGTCCGTCTGTCTGTCAGCAGGCTGTAATCTCATAAAGCATAATAACTAGTGAGTTAAAATTTTAACATATTGTGTGTGTATTTCTGTTGCCGCTATAACATCAAAAAAATAAAATGGTAACGGTACGGAACCCGGAAGGGAGACCGACTCGCACTTGGCCGGTTTTTTTTAAGACTTATGGTAACTTTGTTACAATGTATTTTTGGTAAATACTTTGTTTTAGACTTAGATTTCCACTTATATATAATATCCTTTAAACAGATTAAGACCTTTTTTTTAATTTATCTATTATAAATTCGTCTTCTAAAATAATAATGAAGTACTTTGTTCTTCGCTAGTCTGCTAGCAGACGTTTTTTTTATGAATACAACATAACTTGCCTGTTGATCTAATGGTTAGAGACCCCGACTGCTAAACCGAAGGTCGTGTGATTGATTCTCACCCAGGATAAATCTTTGTGTGACGAGCATGATCATTTGTTCTGTGTCTTGGTGTAAATTTATCTATAATATGTATGTATTGGCGTGCCATAGGAGAGGCCTATGTCCAGCAGTGGACGAAGATAGGCTGATGATGATGATGATGATGTATGTATTTAGAAATACATAAATATGTTTATCAGTTGTGTGGTCGCCATAATACAGGCTCTGTCTAGTTTGGGTACAGGTGGCGATCTGTGGATTGTCCCAAGATATTACATTATATTACATACCCTTCAATATGGTTTCCCTGTGTCTTTTTCACGTAAATTCTTAAGCAATAAATAAACCAAATACTAAGTTCTACATGCGGCTTCAAACCTAGTTTTACTTCTTTAAAACCTCTCACTAATCCAACTGATTCACCATTCTGTAGCCTTTACTTAGAGACAATCCAGTGATTGCGCGAAGAAACAGTCGCTCTCTCCTAATTACACGTGAGTTAGATAAGGCCAGGAAAGAGCATTTGTTCCTCAATCCTACTTCTACTTTAAGTGCAAGAAGGGTTATTTCTATCCGGATCTCGTATTTATACGGACGTGTAACATATAGTTCAGCTTTATCCGTACAGCAAATATATTGAGTGTTGATAGTTTTACTAATGGCGAGCTAAATAAATTCTACGTATAAATTCTGTTTCAATACAAGCTATCAGTGTAGAACGGGGTGTGTTTGTGATTATGGAGATGGTCGCGCGAGTGTTTTGTTTTTGGTTGTTTGTTTACTTTTGGTAATAGTTTTACTTACAAGACATATTATCATGACTCTCTAAAGTTGCGTTGTTTCACTCATACGTTTATTTAATCTTTATTAAAAAAAAACATCGTAATTTAACAAATTTTTTCTTGTGTGATTGGTAAAATAATTTAAATTAAATGACTTCTTTTTCTTGCATGTTTTTCACAATATATAAATCACATAATGTCTCTAAATTCATATCACATAAGTCGAAATAGAAACTATTACCTACTACAAATATTTACCACCAATGCGATAAAACACAACTACGATCGTATGCCATAAATTTTGTACACCACCTGGCTTTTACATTTGGTCGGTGTAATAAGGTGGCGAACATACTGTCTTTTATAGCGATACCTAACCCCAAACTGCTACACGAATTTAAACACTTGAACATTTGTCGAAAAAACCGAAAACATTCTTGAATTTAACCCTGTTCGTGTTTTTTATCAACATATTAACATAATCAAACCATCAGTATCGGTGCACCGTGTCTGCAAACGACTTTTAAAAGTTTATTGATGCCATAACACTTTGTTGCGTGGTATAAACTTCGTGTCATAATAGTTGTTATATAAATTTACAACGTTGCATGCAATGCAGACATTGCAGAGAACGATGTCAGCAGAGTTTTAAGTTAGCTCTCGTATAATTTTAACGATGTGTTTTATTAGATCTATTGATATTTCGTATAAAATTGTATAGATTTATGAGGCTCCGTTTAGTTTAATATATAAAAATTGAATCGCTATAAATATCGTACGGATAATAATAGTACATATATGTAACACTAGCTTTTGCCAGCAGCTCCGCCCGCGTGGGTATCGGTTATCGAGTCAAAAAGTAGCCTATGTCCTTTCTTACAATTGTAGCTTACCTCATGCCAAGTTCTTGATAGAAAACTGTTATTACAGTGTTAGTGATTTTATATCAAAATAATTAGTATTAAGTAAATGCTATTTGATTCCCATTCATTTTGTTTAATTGTATGTATGTTGTGTAGTCTTGTCTAATTTGTATGCCCTATGTGGCGGATCACGGCATGAACACATTCTATTTATAAGATCTTTATACCTGTGAATCACAAATAAATGATTTGATTTTGATTTTGATTTGATTTGCCAAGTTTTATCAAAATCGTTTTAGTGGTTTCACCGTGAAAGTGTAACAGACAGAATTACTTTCTTATTAAAATCATTAATGATGTCTTCACTATATACGTACGTTCTGTGCGTGTAGATAACAACATTTAGTATTTTTTGAGATAATTCACAGTTACATAATGTACCAACCAATTCTTACATCTAGTGAGAAGCGGTAAGCTCTTTATAATAACTTATCGTTTAAAGAAAATCTTATACAGTTTGTATATACTTACAAAGCACCCACGTATAAAGTTATTGTAATAGACATTATACAGCCATTATTTTGCTTCCATTTTCAGATCAGCGCCTAAACAATTACCTACTTGAATTAAATTGAGGAAATTGCGAAATTATTTTAGCGCCGCCTCCCCCGGACATCCCAGTTACGTGCCTAAAGGCGTATCTTTCCCTTTTATAATTCCTTCCATAATTCATATCTTTTGAAAGAGTTTTTTTCACCAACTCCGAACGTAAGTTAACAAGTAATTTGAAATGATGTATCTTTTATCCTTTTTGTTTTCGTTACCCTTTCGGTACATTTCAGATTTGTATGATGTAGTACCGAAGTTTTAGAGCTGAGTGAAAGAAGGGGTAACTGTGATAATCGACCAAAATTCTGTAGTAGGTACAGTGACATTGAAAAACCTTAACACCATAGTCATAAGGTTGATTTTTGCAACTCACTGACATACTTTCGACCTTACTACGTAGAGTCATAACACGTCAAGTTTATAGGGACTGTATGCATGTCTTGACAGTTCGCACATCACCGGAGCATATACGACCACTCCGTTTAAATGACTAAATTAACAAGCGTGTACTTTGAGGTACTGAGTACGTCCTCGCAAAGGAATGTTAGTACATTTGTCCGTTATTATGAAGTAAAAACAAGGTAAAAGAAAGTCTGTCTTAACACATTCGTATACAGTCCTGGTTTGTTTGTTTGTGTCACAAGTTTTTAGCTTTTACCTCTTTTGTACTACCTACATAGTCTTACGTAAATCTGATATATTTATTTATTGATATTTCAGTAAAATAAACATACTTAAAACTCTTTTTCATTAATAGCGAACTTAAACTTCACCTAATTCTCTCAGCAAACGGATTCGTAAGCCCTCTGGGTGGCAGTTATCACTCTATCTTAAACTCGACTCCAACTCTACCTTCCAGAACATAACTCTATACGAAAACGACTTTATTACTATCCCTTAGCCGTATTTAAAGGCACCACATTTGGGACGTTAGCACTTCGGGAGAGCAATAAAAGGGTGCGTAAATTGCAACACGGTGGTAAAGTTCTTCATATTTTTCTGTTTGGTTCACAAAACGAAAGTGGAAAGAAAAATATTTGACTATGTTGACGTATTTCTTTTGTTTATTTTTCGGTACAGACTTTCACATACTTAGGTTAATCATGCTAAGGATAATTTAATATAGAATATAATTTTCAAAATTATAATTTGTATTATTTAATAGAATAGTCATGTTATATATCTTAATTTAACTACATTAACAAAGATGATGATGAATTTTTTGATGCTTGTTAGCCATTACTAAACAATTTTGTTTGTAAGTGTAATATATATAATAAGTTTTCTTCTTTTTATTTAGTTACTTAATTTTATTTACTTTATAAGTTTTAATTTAAATTAACATTTTGAATACCGTATTAAAGATTTACTAGATCAAGAAATAAATTACTTCAATACATCACGTTGTAGTTTCTTTATGTGGGTCAATTTGAACCTTGTTAATACTAGATTTATCTAGAAAATCTTTAAAACTAACAGAATTATTTTGCATATACCGCTTTATTTTACATCCATATTTTTACTGGACATCCAAAATATTCCTCCCATTTTAGAGCACTTAGGTCCAGTCTGTCTGTCAATGACAGTTCCAGGTGAAATATTTGATCGTTCGAAACAGCCGCGTCAATTGCCCGTCGTCCGTCCGACACGAACGTATGCTGCGGCATTTATACCTGTCACTATCAGTGACCACGGGAATGTGAATAGACCCTCATCTAAATCACCTTAAGCTTTCATAAATACGATGGTTATGAAGCTCTAGGCCTTTTTTAGACTCGACCAAATATTTTGCGGTTTTTGACTAGTTATTGCGCGTATAAAATACCTATAATTATATGAGGGCTATTTAATTAATGTTCTCATAAAGAAACCTAGTCGAAGGGCTGATTTTTCCAAGCCAGATAATTTTAAAAGTGATTTTGACAGTTCTTCCATACAAAATCTGTTAGATGTAAATTTTGTTCCACGAATTAAAGGTACCTGGCGTTGGAAAAATCAATCCTTATTCGTTTAAAACATCTAATTAAGTAATGCTGTTAAGGATGCTTCGTCTACATACAAATGTTTGTATTGTCTTTACCTCGCAACGCAACCGCAATAAACTATCATATATTTATTTTTAAGGTTTCCAGAAGACAGTAAATACCAATTACCTCGAAGGTAACGTAACACGATCACATTGAATACTCTCTAGGCATTCCTATATTCGTTTATAGGAAAAACTATAAATATTCTATTAAAGGCTTACTCGTAAATCGCGACCAAAGAAAGGGAAACACGTTAGGGAAGAGGGAAAATGTGATAAGTCACGTTGTGGTACAAAGGGCTTTGCCAAACATATGGAAACTTTTGACATATCGCTGTAATGTTTTATATGCGGTCAGTCAAGATTATTTACTGAAACCATACAATACTGTTGTGGTGTACATATATATTTGTACTGTACCACGACATACCCAACAATCAGCCTCCTGCAATGTATTTGAACCTATAAGTGCTGTATAACTGTTTATTGGGTATAACGGTTTATTGGTCTGGAGATATTCAGGGAAGGAGTATCTCTTAGGGTTGGTAGCGAAGGAGTCTACCAAGAGCAACGCTAGTACCCAAAGTCCGAGTAAGCAGGACTACTTCTCACTCACCAAGAGATCTCGGGCAAGTAGGTGAGTTAATTAAGCCTAAACACTTCAGCATAGAAGTCGCCCAAAGAAAACTAGTGGGAACTACGCTTAGAGACCGTAAGACAAACACCTGGCTTAGAGAGCAAAGTAGAGTCACAGATTAAGCGAATTTCTACTCTGAAATGGCAGTGGGCAGGACACATAGCCCGTAAACATAGTTTGTGGGGCAAACCGGTCCTTGAATGGATTCTTTGGTGTGAAGAGAGACCTAGAGTTAGACCACAAATTCAATGGAAAGACGATATCAAGAAAACTGCAGAAATTGGATGAAAGTAACGCAAGACCGGGTTAGATGGCGCAATCTGACGGAGGCCTACACCAAACTGGTTGAGAACGGCTAAAAAGAAAGAGTAAAATGCTCAAACAAATAATCTTGCTTCAATATCGCTCAAAAATTCAAAATGAAACCCCATTCAAATAAAACCTCAAGAAAAATATACGCGTAAATTCAAACTCCTTTCTTAAAATTTTAATAAAATAATATTTATTTCGAATTCTAAATCTAAAATTCAATTTTGAACCCTGAACGTGCCAATCACTTCGCACAGATTCAATAACCGCTGTTGTATTGCCACAACAATATTTCATTAGAGGTTTAACCCAGAATGTTAGGAGCAGTCAACTGCACAACGTACACCAGTGAGAACAGACTATGGCAGTGTCTTTATGTCAACGCAATAAGGTTGCATTTCGTATGTCTGTGACTACTATTCCGCGGTAGACGGTACAAATGCATTTCTAGTAAATGTTTATTCATATGTCGATCTAGATTTACTAACAAATCAATCTAGTGCCTATCAGTGCTGTCGGCTAGAAACGTTAGGTTTACTTACTAGTATGTTGATTGAGACATTAAACTCTACAAAACTGATAAAAGAGAAAATAATATTGCAAAACATACAGAAAAAAATACTAAGTATTGCGCCCGGCTAGGCTTAAAACTACGTAAAAACGATACAGTATAACAATAACCAATAACAGCAATGAAACAACAAAATGTGGCGTTAAAAAAACAAAAGAGAAACAAGCCTCTGTATACCTTCTGAAAAGAAGTCATGAAGCACTTCTTATGCATTGACCACGATACTATAAATATATTGTAACGATATTTCACGGCACACAAAATACATGTGCTCTTAGAGGCAACATAGACAAGCATAGAGCGCGCACATCGCTAGTAGCCCCATGTGTCGTCCGTAAGCAAATTTTTATCTAAATGTACTACGCTCATTTACTAATTTAAGTGATTTTTCGTGCGACGACAGACGATGACAGACGACGATATTATTAGGGTGATATTAAGTTCGGTTTTTATTTATATAAAAATTTATACCAATTTACTTTGATCACGCCATAACTTCCAATCGGGTGCAACGAATCGAGGAATTCATTTTTTAATTGTTATGCCTTTTATTGTAAGCACAAGGTTTTTATAAAATAAAATAAAGAAAATAGTATGGTCATTTTTTGAAAATCTCACACCCACACTCACACCCTTGCGAAGCCAGGGATACTAGCTGCCAAATAGGCTATAAAAATGATCGGTATTGAAATTCAACAAACAAATGAAAAGATCGAATTTCAATACTATCGCTTAAATTTCCAATACGGTATGGTAGACACCTAGACTAAAAACCTCCTTTCAAGAAAGTCGCACTCGGTCAGAACATCCAACTTTTTGTACAGCCGGTAATCGTCCACAGATTTTGTGGATGAACCGCAAAAAGTCTAAGTCTGTAGCTAAGTACGTACTCAAGCCCTTATACTCCAGCCTGTTTTGAGAACTTACATATGAAAACATCTTCTGCACTATATGATAGACAGTTTTAACCTTTGACTCAAAATAACTTAATGTGCTTGTGTTGGCTGTGGCTAGTTTTTATCGCAGCCTTTTTCTCAGCAATTTGCTGCTTAAGGTTTCAATTATTTAAATATCATATTGGTTCCGAACGCCCTTTATCAAATCCATGTTAACCCAACAACGAGCACATAAAACAATAAACACGACTTCTTGATTCAATCTAACCCTAATTCCTAAACCAACAGTAATATCAGCGCATGATTAATGAACAGGGATCACAAACATTTGATCTATTGATTCCGCAGGACACCAGCTTGTATGATGGATCGTCGAATATACATCAATGTTTCTTATTTTCATTGTTATCTATCTAATATTTCACCGCTGGCCGACGATTATCCCAGAGCGTGTAACGGTGTAAGTGATGTTTCGTTGACTGATGTACCTAATATTTCACGGTGCCCGCCGTGTGAATACGTCTGTTTATTTATATAAAAAAGTATTTTTGCGAGCTTTTTCGGCTTGATTTTTTGCGAGGTTGTTTAATCAATCCAATAGTGGACGAGACAGGGCTTTAGGAAAGCAAAATAAGTATTCAAGTGTTGGACAGCTTGGGATGATGGATCGATGTTAAGGAATTCCAAACGTGTATTAACCATTTTGAAATCATATTTTTACGTCCTAGAAGTATTTGTTTTAACCCAAAACATATTATTTTGTACATTTTGAACATGCTTCATGTAGCAAAAAGGGTATTGTGTTCAAATAGAAGCATACTAGGTTAATATAATATTATGTACCTCACTTCATGCGCCCTAATAATTCAGCATTACTACGGACCATACTATTCTTCACAAATCAGACTCATACCAACCAACAGCACAGAAGCTTTATTCATTATTTACTCCAGTAAATATCATTCCACAACTCTTTGTACGATACAATTAGACTAACATAGCTTGACCCTAAATACTAACGCATTGATATATTTCCCAGGTCTCACAGCGCAGTCAGAAAGTAAGCTCCAGACTCCGAACTAAGCATGTACTCGTAGATTTTCAACCATCTACACTTACTTTACTTCACAATAAACATTCTGAGCCCATTATTTAGTAGATTATATTTCACTGTCACACATTTTGATTGTAGTTTTCAATTACAAACAGGCAGTAGAACACATTACCGCAAATTACAATGTCTAATAACAACAATAAACTTACTTGCAAATCGATGGTAAATAAATTCTCAAAATGAGTGTAGTACTTTTATTTTGAAAGTATTGTCATTTTAATTACGTAGTTTACTGTGTCTCACTTTTAGTTGAAGGCCAAACCAAAATATCGATTTGTAAGTCAGTAAGAATGGTTTAGTCAATAAAATATTTTATTGGATGTTTTTAATACATTTTTACGTAAAGTTTTATATCATAACTATTATATTTAACTAGTATCTAATAGTATCATTTATGTTCGCACGGCTTAAAATTATGTGCATATTTTGAGGTTATCTGACTAAATTCAGATAGCGTACCTGAAATGTGTGCGAAATTAAGACCGTAAATTGTCAAACATAAATGGCACTCATAAAGTTGTAACCAATAAGCCCATATAAAATCAATTTGTGTTGTATCGACTTTATGTAATCGTTATCACACAAATTGATATTTTCAATTGTTTTTTAGAGAGTATTGTTCATCCCTTTTGAACTCTTATCCCTTAAACCCATTGATTGAAGCATGGCGTAGTATACCAAGGACACGGCGATGCAATCCATTTTAAACTTTATACCTATAGTACTAATAGTCATTTTGGTGAAATAAATATTGTGATTTGTATTAGTGGTAGTGTTTCACAGCTCAACGAACGCGATATGCAAATAACACAAATGCAAATGGTAAGTATGTATTTAATTACTCCAGTATTCCAATCAGGGTAATGTTTTTGGAAACAAAGTGATTCCGAGAGTGAATTATGTCTCTAAATAAATTACAGGATTACTTACTGTTATTTAAATTATGCTCAGAATTAGTTAAAATTTAGCTATATGTATACGTTTACCAAAATATATTTCTATTAAAAATAATCGAAATATATTTTTTCCATTTAGAGTTTTTGTCATGTTGCCGACTTTGTTATTTAAAATCACTTTATACATAAATTCATCAAGAGAAAATTTCACGACCATATTAACACTCTTACCTTGAAGAAAGTTTTTTACCTTTCCAAATTTGTAATATCAAAGTCCTCGCTTCATTCTTAAGTTCAAGAAGTTCGTAAGTACAATTTCAAGTACCGTTCTCGAATTCTGCCGTGGACAAATTAAACTTGAGAAGTTCCATTGAATTACATTGTCTAGAAATGGTCGACCATTTCCTTAGTTAGATGATGGCTAAATTTCCTTCAATGTTATGACTGGAACTGATGGTCAAATTAAATTAACTCTTCGTACAAATGTCAAACTCTCCTCTGATTCCCAACTAAACAAAACAAATAAACTGGAATTATAAATCAAAAGGTCCTCACAATGTTTCCAAGGAAATTAAATTCGGGATTCAGTCAAGGTTTTTTTTTTATTTTTTTAAAAGTTCAGTGTCGCAACGTCAAGACTTGTATCATATAAATTTGGAAAAGTTATGAACGTCACGTTAAACAGAGTTTAAAATACAATAATCTGGTATCTGAGGCAATTTCGCAGTTTTTTAGAATTTCGCTATTTCTGCAGACGGAAATGACACAACGGCCTTTGTTGTCCAAAAAATATGAAATAGAGTGCTTTCTACATCTTCATTAAAACCTCTGGGCATCAGACCGTTGACGAAAATGAAAATGTACATACCCAACAGTTTATTAAGTATTTTTTCTTTACTTCACACGATGCGTAAGAAAATAATGTAATCCCGGGAACTTTATGAAATATTCACACTTTTCTTTGGAGTTTGTTTAAGCGGTCGCCTCGTTTCTCCCGTCTTTTGTTTAAATTATTTTTAAAACTCTTTCATACTTGCGCAACAATTTAAGCTTTAAAAACGGGGGTAAGTAAGGTTTATAACAGGCGGTATTGTGTACCTTAATAACTCTTTCATCTTTCTCTGCAAAATAATTATTATTATGTAAAATCCTAAGTTTAATCGTTTTATGTTTAATAGAGTTAGAGTATATAGGTAGGTGCTAAAAAATCATTAATATTACATTGGCTACTTGACAGCTTCAGATATTGAAAATGAAAATTCAAACTTAGCAGTCTAGAAATAGCGCCTAAATTAAAGCTTTCCTGAAACAATAGACAGTGTCTAATGGCGATGACATTTTAGATTAGGCTGACAACGCTTTGTGAATACAGTAATATTGGACAAAATCAATACTGGTATCTTTTAAATCGACTCTATCTAGTGACCGAATTTAAAAATGTAACATCGAATTTTGTTTTTCAAATCATTATTCCCCTATTCCCACAAGTACAACCTACACAGAGTTTTGTAGGCATATATTATGTCCGCTAGTCGCATTCAAAGGGAATTCCTGTTGCTTTTCTCAACAGTAACTCAAAATATCTAACATAATAAAAATGTTTATTGTTTGTAATTAAAACCTTTGTATTTAATTGTGTTTTATTAAGGTCTTTGTTAAAATCTTTGAGCGAAACATAATGTAAGTAAATATTTTTGTAACCGAATTCTTTGAACAAAAATAACATATCTTCAAGTATAATTCAATTTACAGACGAAGACGAATTATGCCGCACTTGACCTTTACAAAGGACATTACGGCAAAACGCAATTTACGCGTCTTTTTAGGTAGAACCACCTAAGTTACGACGGCTATTTCCCATCTCTCATGACGTAATATTAATGTTTATCTACAACTAGCGGTACTCCGTGGTTTCACCCGCATATGTAGCCCCCGTTTCCGTAAGACATCTCTTTTTTTGTTACTTTTTCCGATACTTTTGTAATTATTCTGCTAATCTTGGTGGGGACCAAACCTCTGGAGACAAATCAAAGATCATGTTCTTGAGTTATACGTGGTGTAAGTTGTGTACCTAACCCGACTGTTTTAAATATAATCTTTAATTATGGATTACATTACCCTGACAACCCTTTGTCAAATGTGAGAAATTTTGCATTAACTTGAACTAATTTTATGTGATCGACATCGTTCGGAAAACGAATTCGAAAATCTTGGCATAATCATTTGCGATTTTCTAATACTAGTAAGTTCACGTTTAGGTGCTAATATGAATGTCCGACATAAGTTAGGAGACGAAGTCAGAACAAAATTGTGGTTTCTATTTTTTCTGGAAAACGCTGAGAAAATGTCAACTAGATGAGAGGATTAAGCTTTTAGGACATTCCAGTGTTTACGGTGTAAATGCAACGTGTGATTAGCAGTGTATTCAAGGCTTAATGTTAACATGTACGTTGTACCTAGCTTTTAGGAATACATTTTTATCTTGCTTATTATAGGTTTAAGACACAAAATATGTGTACTTAGAGAAATATTGTAGCGTTTTCATCCTGGTACCTAAAGTAAACAAATATAAAGGCAAACCAAAAGTTTTAAGTAAATCTGTTTGATCTAGATTTTTCGTTATTTCTTTACCAATAAAAGTAATTTAAAGCAATATATTTGTTTTTTCTACTAGAAAATAGGTAGGAACCAACAAAATATTAATAGCGACTTATTGTCCTATTTGACCCCGAACTGTTTGTATTTCTAAAGTATCCATATAGTTATATGGATGGTGTAATGATAATAACAGAGTACTGTTATTAAATGATATTTCCCAACCTAATAATATTATTGTGACATTTCTGTAAATCCCACGCTCCACTCCCACGTATCCGAAATATGATTTCACCACTAAATGTATCCCTCCCACTTCATTTCTAGTCGCTACATACAAAAAACAGGCTACAAAAGTTGTATAAACTCTCCTGAATAAACTCACAGTCATGAGATGATAATAACGCAATCGTACGATTCCAATTACATCGGCATTGATTTTCTGTTACTTTGTTCCATGAATCAGGCCATAGTAATTACACAGGCCTCGCACAGTGAGGCAGCGGTATTTTATTTTAATCTTCGTTACTTTGTGTCAATTAAATATTTATTGTTTCGATCCCGTAGTCGTCATCATGATAATGCACATTTCGTTAAAGTGAACGAGATTGGGTCTGAAAATATTTTTTGTCTTTTGGTGTAATCATGATTTGACTTAAAGAACCTGATCTGAGTTTCAACCGAAAATTAAATATTTCAGGGCTTAAATTGTCTACTTAACCACGTGATATTCAGTCCGCCTTATTAAGACCACGCGAAGTGTAATAAGAGTAAGACTAATTAGACAGTGAAAGTGAGTTCGGCCGCGCTAACTGTCTTACGACGTACGCCTTGCGAATGAGTTAGCGTGCGATATTCAGCGCGTGTTTAGCGAAATTGTCTAGTTATTCAGTTTTAGTCAGTAAGACGGACTAGTCAGTCGAAACTGAATATTCCGTAGTCTAATAGCACTTAATTGTAACTTTAAAGATTTTTTTGAACAATGCTCTTTTGATATTATAACTGTATATTTTTTGTATGACTTCCTCGTAGTCCCACCAGGTAGACAGTGCAGTATGACTATCAGGATGTTTTTTTTTCTGGTAGGCACAAACCGCTAAAATTTCTTCAGTTTATTTATCCTCTCATAAAAGTTACTATAGAAAATTTACTTCCTAAGAAAAATCTGACTAAACAATTACAAAAACCTTGCATTTTAAAATGTGACCCTAAAATTATGACCGACTAAGTGCGGTAAATTACCGTTAAAGCACCATCGTCGGGCTACTGGCTATGTAAGCAGTCAGTTCCTATCGCAAAGGCTCTTCATATCAAGTGTCCACTCTGACTGCGTACATAAGCTCTCATGTACAGTAGACACTTTGACATTGATAGGACCTTAATTTGAAAGCAGTAAGGTAGAATTTCCAACTGACATATTACCCCTGACTGGTCTAAGTCCTATGTTGTGGAAATGTAAGATTATAATTACGGGTCTTATATTGTGTATCGAACTTCAAATAACTTGGTGTTACTTCTTCTATAATGTATGAATGTATATTGAACACAAGAAATGATTGTAAATAGAATATAACAAGAATCTCAAGGCCTTTGTAGAAGGATTTCAGTCCACCCGAAAAAAAAAAATAGGTATCTTTTCGCTCGATATTATTATGAGTCGTAGTAAAAGGTTGAATAGTTAAATATTAAACCTTTTACTACAACATAATTCTGAGAAGTATCCTGAAAGCTACAGAGTTAATGACTACGATATTTAACGACTTTTCTTTTTATAGTTCGTAGAACTTTCGTGATTTATAACTAAAGTTACTTATGTAATTTGTTTTGAATATTTTTCTTTTCGTTTCCTTGATATTTATTATTATTGTTGTTATAATTATGCAGCATATAATACTCATAAAGTACATTTATTTTTATTAATTAAAAAATAACAGAAGCTAACAAACTCAGCGTCGGGTACAGTTTCAAAGTAACTCGCTCGCGGTTCTTTTTTTGTTTAAACTTTAACTTTTAAAACAGTGTAATCAAAGTTTTAATTAAACACATTTTATGAAAGTATCATAATAAAAAAAGGTCACCCAACTCTATGTTTTTTTTTGTTGGTATAATTATTATTGTATTACGTGGTATTTTCCAGTAAATTTTCGAATTCGTCATAATCAATTTCTACATATCCGACGACCATACTAGATACCTACATAATTACTTGAAGTTCGATGAACTTATATGTACAATTTGTACATGCAAGCACGCATTTTCACTCATTCCACAAAACGAAGCTAAATTAGAAAAATCGGCTTGCTTTCTAACTCTACTTTGGAAACCTATTAATGACGTCACATATATACATTTTTACTCGACGTGTCTCGTATACCTACATCGAAAGATCAGGCAATTTGTAACAAAACAAATTCTAACGCAGAATTATCAAAATTAACAAGAAAATTTTAAAATCGTATATTGGATATTATTATTCTTTTTGACTAACAAAATAATGCATTGAAATTCGTAACGACGGGGTCACGTACAAATGTCTTAGGATTGAAGAACACCTACATAAGTGGTCTCAAGTCCCAAGATTGCTGCAGTATCCTTTATCTAAATACTTACAAATGTATGAGCAAGGGGACCTATCTAAATGTTTTCTACTCTGCTGTCTTTCCACAAAACGGTTTTTACCAGCTTTTCTTTAACTTACAATGTATGTATTAGTGTATTTGTTTAGGATTTGATCTTGCAAGATAAATTAGAACCACTTCTGGACATCCAATTGAGATTTAATTTTGCATACTTATATAAGTTTGGTGAAAATACAATATTATGGTACTTTTAAGCTGGTCTGATGATGCTGCTGTCCGGTGATGATGGAGCCTAAAGGTGGCCATAGGAACTCTGTAACGACAGGTCGTAATCTCATCGTGTTTGGACTTGTTTGATTTGTCTTCACTAGTATTGTGAGCTTAACTGATTTAAAAGTTTAAGTTTAAATTTTTAAATAAAACTGTTGTTTAGCATTTATAAATACCTTTGAATGTTACTTTTACTTTATGAATAGACATATACTTCTTGAAGTAAATTTGGATAACGTTAATACCAGAAAAGGAAGAATCGTTTGAAATTAAGGTATATAGAAATTTATATTTAAAACCAAAGTTGTAATACAATATGTAGTGTACTTCACATACAAATGTCAAAAAAAAAAGGTATTCAAAAACTTATTAATTAAATAGGGTTTAAAAAAAATGTGCACTACTTGTACTATATGATTGACTATAATGTTATGAAGAGCGGGGAAGCCTCCTAGTGCAGGTATTTTTACTAAAAAGATTCCTAAGTAAGACAAACTCTTACTAAAGAGTTGTAAAAGTTGACGAAATAAAGCGTTTATTTTTATTTTATTTTTTAAACTAATCATTTATAATACACACATAATACAGGAGATGGAATGACCATTGCTCATCTTTACTCACTTCTGGGCAAGGTGATGGTATTTTCAGGTTTATTAAAAATTCAGTTGGCTTATGAACACTTTTTTTAAACAGGTATATTCTTATTCAGACAACAGTACGACCATTTTATACAAGTCACAAAGATAACGGTAATAGCTATTTTTGTATTTCCCAAAGATTGTTCGGACTAAAAGAAAGCAATTCTAAAGACAATTTTCTTTTCTTTTCTAAATTGCGCGATTAGCATACATTTTTGTAGTTGAATCTTATTTTAAACTTGCTTTTGTCCGCGGCTCCACGTGAGTAGATGTCGGTTTTCGCGGCAAAAAGTAGCCTGTGTCCTTTCTTAGAAGCGTTTTACCAACATCGGTTAAGTGGTTTATCCTTGATGAAAGCGTAACAGACAAACAGACAGAGTTACTTTCGCGTTTATAATATTAATATAAGTAGTATAGAGTATGAATTGTGTTATAATAAAATAATAATAAAATTTATTTATTCAGATAACAAAGATCCACACTAGAATAAGGTAAAAATTAATATAATATTGTAAGCAGGGATGTACTCCGCTGCACTAAATTAAACAAAAGAGGTAAATCGAACTTATCTGCTATGGTGCTCAGGATGCTGTGGCTACTTCCACGCAGCCGATTTACAAATGATGCAGTCTTTTTACGCAATATAGCTGTAAGATGCTGCTGTGTTATGAATCTAGTTATAGCTTAAACATTATTATTATGTTGAGACCTATAGGTACCCAAATTGCTGCTCCTATTATTTTTAAGTAGTTAAATAACTATTATGTTCAGAACAACGTACGTTTTAATCAATACTCTGGTCACTTTTAATTAGCAGATCCCTTATTCCCGAAGGTTTAACATGTCAGTCAATTTTAGTACCTAATATTATTCACAAAATCTTAAAGCGTTGATAAAAAAAAGTATCGTAGTATCACCGCACCAGTTCAATAACCAGCGCACCTGACTTATGATTTATAGATTCCATAATACTCTTGAATGTTCTCCTCAAGCGCTACATAAGATGTCATAAATCAAACGAAATCTTGACTTGAGTACGATATCCAAGAAATGGGAAACAAATAAGCATATTGTTATGAGATCACAGCTATAAAAGAGTTTGTTTTAAAGTCAACAGTGGGAGGCAATTTCAAAGGCGCCGACAATCGTGATCGTCGCCTTGTGTTGCACTGGCTCCAACATTTTGTGACTTTTTAAACTTGCTTTTAATCTCTCGTGTTCGTAGAGGATCATTATCCTAGGAATATTTAGATACATTATGTTTAGTAGCCACCGTTAGAAAAAATGATATTTTGTTGCAACGGAATACGTGGCTTATGATTATTTTTTTAGGCTTTTGAGTATTGTTTTCCAATAACTTAAAGGCATAAGCAACCTTATATTAACAAGTTTTTAAAGCCATAACAATGCGACCGGCGAAATACAAAATATCGACATGAAAACTCTTAATTGGTTTTATTATTCCCTTTAAATTTCCCTTAGAACAACAAAACAAGTGAAAACCATTAATCATTTGCTTCAAATATCTCAAAAATTTAAAAAAGCAATTGATTTTCCCTATCAACCCAACTCGTTTTCGGCTCATTAATACTGCTCAAATGTCCGTGAAATTCATTGTTCAGTACTTTTCAACCATAAAGGATAAATTGGTAGACGGTCAAAGCGTAAACTGGACAGGCGTGAAGCAGAATAGGGTGGCACAAGTTTATGCACTGAGTTGATAAATAGTCCTACTTCATGAACTTTCTACCATTCGTCTTTTGGAATGGAGTTCTCACAGTAATTGTCGCCTAATGATCTGCATCGGGACTGTGATATTCCGTTCAGTTTTTACGTGTAAAGTTTGTCTTTGTTTAATGTTTGCAAGTTGGCAAGCCATCGTTTAATGCGAGGTGTCGCGGGTTTAGATTTACGAGCTACTTTCCTGAACCCATAGTTTCTTATCAGACGGGAAGTGATGTAGATTTATTGATAGCGAACCTTGCAACAGTATTTGTGTTTACAATGGCGTACGCTGTCAGTTTTGTGTTTATCGTTAATCATTGTCATTACGATTATGTTTACAGAATTTAATTGTAGCAAAATCATTTTATTTTAAATTAAATAACCCTTCAACCTTTTAAATTTTAAATGAATACAAAAATTGGCCAAGTTCGAGTTGGGCTCGCGAATGAAGGGTCCGTACCATTTTATGGAGTCCCTTAAATTTGATACAGCCCGCTGACAGATAGACGGACGAACGGCGGGACGGACAACGGAGGCTTAGTAATAGGATTCCGTTCACACTCCTAGGGCACGGAACCCTAAAAGTAGGTATTTGGAACTGATTTTGATGTCTATGTCCTTTTACTATCAGCTAGTTTTTATTTTCATCATAAAATAAAAATAAAACTACATTTTATATGAAATATAACCGCTTTTGTGAGGTTTATAACTTACGATATAGATAGAATGCAATCCCTCGGAACGGTTTCGCCGTATCTTTGAAGATAAACCCAAAGTGGCCAAGGATGGTCAGATATAAAGTTATTCTTTAAGACAAATATAATAATGATATAGGAGAGTTGCTCTTTTTAAAGTTTTAAAATAAATATATCAGGATTTAGATAAATTGTAACAATATGTGAAGGATGAGGAAGGTACTATATTTCAGTCCTTGCAAGACTAGAATATTAAAAAAAAAAGTGTAGAAGTGTCATCAATTATGTGTATTTAATTACAAATAATTATTCGCTCCGCATGGAATAATGCGTAACAAATAATAAAAATTGTAGAAGTTTATTTTCCGATAATATAAAATTAAATACAGCCTCGAATATTTATCCGTAATTTATTTACACAATAATAAAGATGCAGAACCGTTCTTAACTAAATGCGTCGAAATAGAACGAATACAAACTCGCTTTCTTTAGTCATAACGGGCGTTGTTTGCATATTTCTTTTGCCTGTCTCCACAAGAAATGACTGAATTAACCACGCCTTTATTCCAATAGAATTTCAGTCAACCTTTCTATTCAGAATTATTCAGCTGTCTAAGTTTTAAATCAAACAAATCAAAAGACTTAAAGGTTTAGCTGCTTCTATGAAGAAGTTTTTATGTTACAGCTGTTTCAGTAAATGAAATTTGGTCTTATTCGTCTTTACATACTTTATATAAATAAATAAATAAATGTGGACAACATCACATACATTGCTCTGAAACCAAAGTAAGTAGCTAAAGCACTTGTGTTATGGAATTCAGAGACAACGTAGGTACCACAAACACCCAGACCCGAGACAATGTAGAAAAGTGGTTTTCTACATCGAACCCGGGACCTCAAAGCTGGCGACACCTGTAAAACCGGTGTGTACGCCACTCGACCCCGGAGATCGACGAATATAGAAACTGTGTTTAAATCTGCATTAATGTATGAGGTTTTGTCCGCGGTTCCGCCCTCTTTGATGGCGGCAAAAGTAGCCTATTTATATCTTTTTATATCCAAGTTTCATTAAGATTGGTTCAGAAGTTAATCCGTGAGCTGTGAAAAACGTAACAGACAGGAAAAAGTTATAATATTAGTATAATTGAATACAAAAACCCACGACGAAATCCGAAATATTTATTACATTCCAGTTTTTTTTTAATGAAAATACGTAGTACAGATTTAATCTGCCACAAAACTATTTTAAGCTATTAGACAATATTGAATCTGTTGTTATCTGATTTATTTTGTAAATAAGATACAGCAGAATTTAAAAACTTATAGGTAAAGTTGACACTTTACAAATAATCCGTTAAAAAAGCAAGGTCTTCATTTGTCCATTACGATGACGATAAAATATTGTGAAATTCCGGCAGATATTCTAGACATACCGGTGGTCCTTTGACGAGGATCAAGGCCTTGTGAAGCTCCCGATCTATTTTTATTATATTCCAAGAATATTTACGAAAGCGGAAAATGGCAGAAAATAGGTGAAAGATAAACCGACATGTACTTGAAGATCGTTGAAGTAATGTATTGGAACTGGTCGGCTTGAGAGCTTATCCGGTAGGCCTAAGTAGTCTTTGACAAATTGAGTGTGTTTGTTTTCACATGAAAGAAAGAAATAAATAACTTTACTGGCCAACACAGCAACAATAAAAGAGTAAAGACATAAAAAATATTACAAAAATATAACATTAAAAAAATCAAGTAACTACAAGAAACATAATAAAGCAGAACATACATAACCATTAAAAAAAAAAAAATGTCCGTTACTAGCCAACAGGTAGCCACATTCACCTTTTTGCTGGAATATTAATATTACAGCACTGATTTTTGCGGGCCCCTGGCGACCGAAACGATATGTTAAAAGCAGAAAAGACGAACACATCACTTAAGTAGACGTGTGTTTTTTGTCTTAATTATTTTGTTTATACAATCCCTTAGTATTTATTATTACTTGACAAGATTTAAAGTGCAATAAAATCCTTTAGCGTAGGCTTTTCTCTAATTATAGGCCGGATGCATACGTAACCATAACACATACCATAATTAAATTATAGGTATGAGACACTGCCATACATTAGATTTTCCTTAAGTGAATGGGATAGATGAGATTTTGAGTTTTTAGTCTGATAGATTATTAAAATATATTAAACACGTATTTTTTCTTTTTTTTTTCGTTACAAAAAACTCTCGAGGCATGATGTCACAATTTTGACGTCATTAGCCCCCACTCCTGAACATTGTTTCGCCTTATCCATTTAAACATTCATCCATTACATCCATTTAAAATTTTACAAGCAAAAACATTTTTTTAATAATCTGACTGACAAACTAATTGTTAGATATGATTTGATATGGTTTTCCAGTCATCTACCCCAATCCTAAATTATATAACGAATTTAATCATAATAGCTCATCAAAATCCATTATCAAAAATGGCGTCTCTCCAAGTATCTATTGTCTCAAGTAATTACGCCAACAAGTGGATCCAACAAAAGAGATTGACGGATTTGATTGTAAGTGTTCAGTGCCTGATAATTAAATTCCTGTTGGTATTAGTTGTTATTTTTTAGCAGGCACCCAAACAATACAGTACAAAAAAATACTCTCAATGTTAAGATTCCAGTCAGTTCCTTCCATAAACAGCTTTTTTTAAGGAAAACTTAATCTCCTTCCTGCTAAACTAATAGCATTGGCATTGTATTAAAATTAAAATTAAATTAGAGAGTAAGGGCACCGGTCGATTGACTTCTTATTAAGACACAAAATTAGTCAAACTTATTTTTTTTTTTCTATGACGGGTTTTTTTAGAGATTACTCTAAAAAAACAGACACTAGAAAAAATATATAAATATTTTTACATTACAGGTATACAATATTCAAATATACACAATTGGATTACGTATACTCAAAAATATGTAGCTCTTAACTCATTCCACAAAGAGTATTGACAAATTCTGTTACATGTAAAACTTGCCTTAGAAATAAGAAATGTCAACTGTTTTCACGTTTCATTAAGAAAAGTGGATGTTGATCCTTGTTGATCTTGGCAAAGAATTTGCGAGCCTTAAGTGGTCGGAAATGGGTACAATTTAAGAGACAAAGTTTAGGCATTTAATAAATACATGTCTTAATATATACTTGTTTATTTACATGGTAAATATTTATACATAATCAACCTTGGCGTTGCCTTTTCAAGACTTATTTTTATTAAATTTTATTAAAATCTGTTTAACAAACAAACATAATTATTATTGCATTTATATTAATCATAATAATTTAAAAAAATTCTTAACTTATTATATTAAAATATAAAAATATATCTTAACTTATTATATTAAATATAAAAATATATCCTCAGCGGTATCTACGTAAATCGATTATTACCACTGTATAGGATTTACCGAAACTCCATTTTTATTTTGTACCTTTCTTCACCTGTAATTATATCCAATCTCAAGCCAGCGGCTTGCTCTTATGAAAACATTTTGAAACATATCGATACCTACATAAATTTAAACTAGAAATAGAAATATACTTTTCATGTATACCGTACAAATTACGTCAAACGATAAACAAATGAAGCAGAAACAATTTTTAAAAAGGAACATTCCCCAACATTAATTTGCATTATCCAATTATTTAACGCGTTCTTTAAGTGTATCGCTTTACTTTATCTCATTAAGAGGTTTAAGCATTTTAAGCGACCACAATAAACTCGGTTGTAAGAAAATTTTCATTACAAATAGGGCTCCTTGAACAAATGGCCTGGACAAATGTTCTCGCTTTGTTCACACAGTACACCCGCTTCTAAGATTGCGTTTCCACAATTTACCATTTGAATCTCGTTTAGTACTCACGGAATAAAATTTATACTTTCCATTGTTTTTATTACCTTTTTTGCGTGATTTTACATAGTAGGAGTTAAGTTACAAACGCGTACGTATATTATGTAGATAATAATACCAGCTTGGCAGAAAGCTATTCATCAAACATCACAATTTAGTTATGCAATTAATGTCGGATTTTTTCGAGTCAATCTATAAGGGTTACGTTTTCGCCTTTTGTTGTACGGACCCCTAAAAAAGATACATACGCACGCAAGTACGGTGTTCACTACTAAATCTTTTTCCTATTCACGTACAACGATGTTCTCACTACAATACATCAGCAGCCGAACTCAAAAACGCTTTCAAAAGTCAGAAGCAAAAAAATACAAATTACTCTAGGTACAGCAAGGAAAAAACCCGTTCGTACGTACGGTAGACCGCACGCAAATAGTAACTATGAATTACGAAAATCGACCTTACTTTTTCATGTGACAACCGACATGCGGCGACATGCGGGCAAGATTCACTAAGTAAACACTGGCCATGAAGATCTTCAACACTAGAAGTCTAGTCTAGTCTAGAATTTGGGCTTCCGGATCTCACACAACTTCAGCTAAGCACAGCAGCGGAGCTTTTACCTTACGTCTGTCATAAAAGAGGGGGTAATAATACTTTTCTAGCACATCGGCTTAATAGGCTGCCATCTGACGAAACCTACAAAAGCTTTGAAAAAAAAGGCTGTATAACTAGAACTTTATTACTCAAAAGAACATAGTTCACTACATGAGATACAAAATTAAACATGTATATAATAAATCCAGTTTACGCTGCTTTGACAACAAGCTGACTAATAATAACAAATATATTTAGTCATATTTATTAGTGAGTTGTGCAGTTTCAACGAAAAAAAAACTAAGTAGCGAGATTACGTTTTTATCCTAAAACTAGAATTGGTCATTACCGGTAATATATTTTTTTAATAGGCTCTTATAAACATTAAAGGAAGTCACGCTTTTAACTTCATTTGGAAGTGTATGAAATTTCGATGTGTGTGGAATTTCGATGTGTTACTGTAAATGTTGTGTACTTTGTGGTTGACAGTACATTTGTGCGAAGTCCTACCGTACGGTAAATTATAACGCGGTGGTTATCGCCTCACAAAAGCCTCTCCGCATTGTTCCACTTCCGCGCTCCGCTCGGCTACCGATCGACGCGTCCGCAATTCGACACCCTCTCACTCTTGCTAACTAAGCTTTTATATGTCTATCTCAGTCACACGTGAGTGCTTTTGATCGTTATTGCTTCATAAGTTCTGTGGTTGCCTGACTAAATATCGCACTATTAGAAATAGTTTAAGTCTTCGAATACCATGAGACGAGCACTTAAAAGAAGATATAATTTATTTATTTTTTGTCTTGACAACGAGAAACGATTTATCAATTGGCTGGCTATAGTGGTTAGTGACCCTGACTGCTAAACCGGAGATCGTTCGAGTTCGATTCTCACCCAGGACAAATCTTTGTGTGATGAGCATGATCATTTGTTCTGTGACTGGGTGAAATTTTGCTATAAATAATATGTATGTATTTAGAAATATATAAGTATGTTAATCAGTTGTCTGGGTACCATAATAGAGGCTCTGCCTAGTTTGGCATCAGGTGACCGTTTTTTATCTATCCCAAGATATTAATTCATTTTATTTATTTATAATAATTTACAAGTTAATACGTTTATAGTTTAGTTCAGGGTTACATAAAAACCGTAAAATTAATATATAAATAAAGCTAAAATATTCCGAGATAACTTTAGCCGAAATATTTCGTATGTCTCTACACAAAGCTACTTAATCTAGACATACACGGCTTCCATTTGCCTGACAAAACTTTTAGCTTCATCCATTCAATCCTTTTCACTTTGGAAAGAACAAATACAAAACTATAGGATTACAGTTCAGTAGATCACGACATGACTTTAAACATATTCGTCGTACGACGTTAAAAACACTTAACATTAGTATGTTTTATTCAGAAGTCGAGCAAGTCGACAAGTCGAAGATTTATTCTCAGGCCAAATGTAAGGGGACACGGGATTCGTGGCCTTATCGCAGCCATCGGTACATGTCGGAAACACACTCCCCAAATTGACGTACGTGTTTCGATTTGAAATTTTGGCAGATGTCGAATAAAACGTACGAAAATATTGGGTGGGAGAGATTTCGGAGTATTTGTAGCTAAATGCTGCTTTATACTCGCATTGGAGTGATGCTATAAATCCGGTGTTCTAAAGATGTTGTTGAAATCTCTAAATCACGTAAATCGATTCTTTGTAATCTGCTTAAGGCGTCTGATTGGCTCTTTTGAATGGTAAATAATCTCATTAACAACGTAGATGTCTCTACACGAGTTTACTATCAATCAAATTAGGGATCGCTACTCCCCATCCCAAAACTTGTTTAATCGCACTTTGGTACTGGTAGTAAATATGTGTTGTAAATAGGAAAAATCCTTAATAAAAATTCAATTCAACTAAAGATAAAACGTGATTATAAATATTATCTCTTTTTTTTTAAATAAACAGTTCAATATTTATTACAATTTTATGGTGTAGAACTTGAAACTATCATCATCATCATCATCATCATATCAGCCAATTGCCGTCCACTGCTGAACGTAAGCCTCCCCTAAAGAACGCCAACCATCCCGGTCCTGAGCAGTCCGCATCCATCCGCTGCCAGCCAACTTCTTCAAATCGTCGACCCATCGTGCCGCAGGGCGTCCTACACTACGTTTGCCCATACGCGGTCTCCACTCTAACACATGTCTGCTCCATCGACCGTCTGTCCGTCTACAGACATGGCCGGCCCACTTCCACTTCAGCATGCTGATTCTACGCGCAATGTCGGTGACTTTAGTTCTCTGGCGAATGACTTCGTTCCGAATTCTATCCACCAGAGAAACTCCGAGCATTGCTCTCTCCATAGCACGCTGAGCGACCTTGAATTTGTGGACCAGGCCTACGGTAAGTGTCCACGTTTCAGCTCCGTAAGTCATTACGGGTAGGACGCACTGATTATAGACCCTGGTCTTGAGGGATTGTGGGATCGACGATTCAAAGATTTCACGAAGCTTCCCGTATATATATTGAAACTATAATAGACAACAAATGTATAATATATAAATGTGACGATATTATGTATCCTAGTTACTGAATAAATTATTACATTTCATAACCAACACTATATTCCACAAATTAAGAGAAGCAATCTTTCAATAGTGTTATGATGACTTTTATTAACCAATTTCCATCGTAGTAAGACACCGCCAGGAAAACAAGTTTTGTAATAAACCAAATTAATTGAACTCTCTAAGTACAAGGTAAGGATTGGAACTGTAAGGACGGTACTAATTTTTGTTAAATATATAACATTCTCACAAAGAAGTGTCGTTAGTCCTTATTATATTCGAATTAAGGTGCCTAACCACGGACCACGCATAAAGCGCATTGCGGGGAATCCCGATTTCCCTTCACGCCATAACATCCGAACGACTGTATCAAATCAAATAATTCTTTTTCCTTGAGTTCATTATTGTAAGGACAAGGTTTTTACAAAAGAAAATAAAAAAAAGTATGAAAATGTTTTAAAAGTCTCACAACCATGACAGCTGGGGCGGTCAGCTAGTTTAATATAATATTCGTAAGAACTAAATGATGCTTTACATAGAGCATTGCATGGCAACTACATGATTTAATTCTTCTGTTTTATAATATAAGCCTTGTGTAATTTGTTACTGAAGCTACCAGCTATTTTGTTTATTTCTTGCGGTATTGCTTGTGTACCACCAAACGTATGTATGTGACGCTGCTGGCTAAGTTGGTAAGAGCGTTCTGTGGCCCGTGTGCACCGACCCTAAGTTTTACCGTAAGCTCGTCGACTAGGCGCTCTGACTTCTTAAAGTGATATAAAAAGAAATAGACCTTCTGTAGCTGGCTTTTCATTTTTATTACGGCCACGAAAAGTTGTGTTTTATTTTTATGTACCTTTGGAATACAGCGCATTAGTGAAGTCATTTCATTTTTATTTTTTTGTAGTCTCTCACTTTTCTTGCGGTACCTTTAATAATTATAGTAAGAATTTATACTAAAAAGTGGTATTATTAATGTTTACATTTTAAATATTATTAAAATGTGAATAAACTGCAATTTTTTCCATCTCCTAAATCTCATTTTTTATTAAAAAGGTAAGTACCTATTGTAATCTGAAAACATATGACTCTAATTAAAATAACCTATGAGCACATAAACTACATAGTTAGGTAATTATATAACAGCAAACAAACTCTTTGAACCGGCACAATTCAATTAGTATCAGTATTTACACAATAACATAAATATTCAAATTACGAAAACCTACTAAAATTTAATGTTAGCTCATGCAAACTATTGTTTAACATTGCGTTCGTGCGTTACATTTTATTCAATTTATTGAAACACATCCACTCGCGTAGCTTTGCAATCAATTGACATACAAAGCCATTAAGAGGTGGGCAACCGAAAATGTCATCATAAATCTCTGTAGCACAAAATTAAGCCATACAAAAAATCAGGACAAAAGGTCCCCTAGGAAATAAACTGCGTAGAGCAAATTACCTACATCGTATCACCCCTAAATGGACTAAATGTTTTATTCAACTAAGCCTGATCTCACTAAAGAGCTATCAGAGCACAGCAAAGACAACAAAAGATCCACTCTGTTCAATTTAATTTCTACCAGCCAAAGAATTAATTTCAACATGTCTCGAAACGTAGACCTCGTAGCAGTTTGAGCAAATTAACGTAGCACCGTAGCTTTCGTAGCTAGCATTAAAGTAAATATTGTAGCTTTGCTTACAAAGTTTTGTTAGCGTTCGGTACAAACTATTTAGTATACGTCTGAGCAACAAGCTGGATAAAAAAGGATTTGCCGACGTCCTTAGCACGCAGATATTAAATTTTCTTATGAGCTGAGTATAGCTTGGGATATAACATTACTTAAATGAAAATATTTTTAGAATGTAAATAAAGTGAGAACACTATTACGAACCCGATTATTTAGACATACTATATAATCAGGTATTTGATTAAACATAGTAAAACAAAAGAAACAACATATCACTTCACATCACGTAAGAAATGATCTTTACTTGCTAACCAAGAAATTGCTACTTCATTTGTTTTAATGAATTGCAGAGACTCTTGAGGGTCACTCACTATTTGATTGGAAGTGGAAAAGGAAATCGAATATAAAGCCAGAGAAAAATGGAAATGTCAATATTTACAAGAAAACTGATTCTTTATAAAAATGCTTGGACACGACGTTCAATAATACGTGGTATTTACAATTGGTTTGCTATATATGTATATATGTAAGATCAATATATAGATCTTATTAGTTTCTATGTTTTGCAATTACTTACGTAAAAAGCTTACTGAAAAATATTATGAATTTTCAATTGCTAGCAAGACCCCAATAAAACTCATTTCAATTCCAATTATATTGAAAATATCAAGTATAGTTGCACCAATTTAAATTTTCTGTTGACTGCACTTCAATCCACGTTCTTACTGTATATAGACGACAAACAAACCTACATGTATAAAAGTTACTTGCTTTAAAATCAAAGATGGCCGCTATTCGACTTTGATGCAAATATTATATTCAGTCAGATCGTAACATGGCGTATAGAAGTGAGAGTATGCCCGAACCCTTTCAGATGTTATTAAATTTCGCCATCGCAGTCCATCCGCTATTTTATGGCATCAACATTTTATGTTGCATTAGATCAATGTTGGAAAATAAAAACATTGTTGGCCTCCTGAAAAGTTTTAGGGTTATTGCTTTTTTATTTAAATGTAGTTATTTCAGAAAACTTTTTTTTTATTTGTATTATAAGTGGTATGACTTATAATACAAATAAAAACTAAACTTTCTTAAAAATCTTTATGTTAAAGTCTAATTTAACTCAACCGAACCATTGTTGAACATAGACCTCTCAAATGTTATACCTTAGCAATCGTTGCCTACTTACGTATTTAAAATGGGTTTCAGTGAGAACTGATCTAGGTACAGACATCATACCATTTGCGGTTTTCCCATATTTTTGTTACATAATCCTATTTGCAGAATCATGCCTTATTATTTTAATCTGAATTAAATATCGATAAATATGTTGGGCCATTTAACACCTTACTGTTGACTTTCTGAACATGAAATACAAACAACATTCCATTGCAAAAATGGAAATAATTATCCACATAATTGTCTCAAATTGTGTAATTGGCACAAAAAATATATAAAATGTATATTATAATTAATACACTAATTACCAGCGAGTACTCTCTGCATTTCATTTTCAGGATTGCATTTCATAAATTATAGCTTTTGTAATTTCAACCAGCACAAACACGTCGCGTTTCATTTGGCGAAATAATTATATTTCATACCAATCGTAGGTAGCAGTTACATTCTACTGCAAAACTAATTTCGAAATGCCTATTTTGACATTCATTTGTTTTATATATAGTGCCAGATATCTGTATTTGTTACACGTTGTTTTTGTTCATTTTTAAATCGGTAAAAAAGACTACGTACTCGAATAATGTAAAAACTCTGCCGTCCGATGTTCTCCTTTTTATATTTTTAGGGTTCCGTACCCAAAGGGACCCATTACAAAGCCTCCGTTGTCCGTCCCGCGTATCTTATGGACTGTGATAGATAGACAGTTGAATTTTCAGTATGTATTTCTGTAGTCGCTATAAAAACAATTTAAAAATTCAAGGGGCTGCCATACAATAGACTTTATGTTTTTGGAGTTTTTAACGGCATAAATCTGGTTCGATGGTGCGGAACCCTTCATGCGCGATTCAGATTCGCTCTTAGCCGGTTCAATTATATTCTTCCGATGAATGATTCAAATAATTAGTTCTTACAAGTTTCAGCCAGCGTTTACTGTGTTCTATACTTTTCTAAATAAATAACCTCGTGTAAATATAGTTGTACCTACAAGGAAAATAAACAAAGGCACTGAGGTAGAAGCAAGCGAAGACTGAATGATGCAAATTTATAAGTAAGGCTTGAATGCATTCTCGTCGTAAAAAACAGACATAAAAAATGTATAAGTAATATTTTATGCTACTTAACTACAGAAGGAGCCGCCGCCGCTGCTGCTGTAGAATATAAAACCGAAATAAATAAAATACTTCGTCTTGTCATAAAACGGTACTTAATATACTTAATACTCATATTACTAAGACTATTTCAATGAACATTACCTTCACCGTTATATTCCCACATCAAATAACGGTTGTACATAAAAAACTCACGAATGGGCATCGAATAAAAAACGTCCAATAAAAGGGTCTTTCACATGAATGCTGCTGATGCAAACCGTTGCACCCTCCCCCTTCCCCCTGCCTCCCTTCTGGCATTCGTTCCCGGTACCTGAAACAAATCGGACCGTGTAAATGCTTCGACATTATTTTGTCGATTTACGTCTCAATAATTATATTCTTGTTATTTTGTAAATTTAAAATCACGTAGGCTAATTTGAGGCGTATTTTTAATTGACTTTCAAAAAGGAGATAGTTTCAGTATTTTAACCGACTGCCAAGAAAGAGGACGTTCTATTTTCGACGGATGTTTTATATTTAAATGTTATTTGTTAGCGCACTTCAGCAACTAATCCATTTTAGAGGCTGACAACATCACCCTAAAACAATGCATGCTGTTTAAAATGTTGTAGACAATGGTTTCCACCACCAGGCGAACCTCTAGACTATACTAAATTACGCTTGACGATATTAAATAGAAATGGCTACTAAAAATAGATATTGGGAACAAATTTGTAGAGATTTTTAACGGTTACATATAACAATATACATATCTTCTCTTACAATTTCAGAAATATAGACATAATAATAAATATATCTATGACAACAAAAATCTTTATTCCTTCATTGACGACCTGCCCTATTCAGTATTCAGAATAGATTCCATTCTCTGCGCCTATACTGGTCGCTTTTGTGTAATTTTTATTCAAGTGTTCCAGCGATTCTTTTCAACCCATTTTATTTTAGAACACAGAAATTGACTTATATTGAAAAAAAAACGTTGAAATAATATTAGATATACAGTTCTTTTCTTTTATTTATTTAATTACATACACAAAAGAAACAATAATACAAAAAACTGTATGTCTTCAGGGCATAACTATGAACGTAAAACATTATTTACACAAAAATGGAATTGTTATTATATAATATTAATATGGCCAGGCAGATAGACATTCAATTTACAAGAATATATTCCAAAAGCGGTAAACAATAACGGCCATAATCTTTAACGTACCGCGTACAATATTGCTCGCTTATACGCAATGTGGATGCCATTATCCTAATGGTTTGTACCTCCCTGGAATAGGGAATAACAACGCAATAAGAATTAATTTCAAATACATTTACATACGAAACATACAACAAAAACAAAAGACTATCGAACAGAATGCGTTTAGAACACTTAAATCTGGTTATAATCATGCCTGAACTATTTAATGTACCTAAAATTTTATTACAGAACTAAACAGCTCAAAAGATGACAATTAATGTTTTTAACACTAGAATATAACCCTTAAGGCGTAAGATTAACAAATTAAAATTTACTGCCGGAGCTACACTAAGTAAACATTAAATTAGATAATAAAATTTAGTTGTAATCTGCTAACATTGTTTATAGCTGCGTGGCTCTGAGGGTAAGCTATTAAACTACCGTATTATTCCACACATTTTACAGTTACTGCTATATTCAAGTAAACAAAGTTACTTACAAAGTTTTGTAAAGTATATCTTTGTACAGACATCTAAAATAATCATTTTTATTTTTTTTATGTAAGTTTAGAATCCTTAAAAAAATATCAAACCAAATAGACTCACAGTATAATGTTTTACTGAATAAAAATCGAAACAAAATCAAAGAACAGGATGCGGAATACAAGTCCAAATAATCGCACAGCCGAGCCTTCCAAATAAACGTGAGCAAACTAGGAACGTGCAGATGCATTTAAATTATCAAATATACGTGAATATCTTCGAGTGAAGTTGTGAGGTCCCCAAACAGGGAATGTTGAATCAGGAGACATGTTAGTTTGCGCTGGACTACAAACATTCGCTTGACATAAAGCCGCGATTCCAGTACTGCTCGCTATTTGTACGAAGCTCAACGTTTCGGTATTCCGTTTTAACTCTTCCGATGGAATAAACAGGTGGAGTTATTGTTCTCACTACTTGAATGTTTAGAAATCTGTTTAGTTTCTTATTATCTGTACCTCCAGTATTTTTTTTTATTTCTGTTCATTTTAAACGACAGGCTTACTACCCCTGAATACTCAAACGCAACTTATCTTTAAGATATTCTTAAATGTATATCTGTCGCTGCTTCCCCATTTAAGTAAGAGCATCAACGATAACTTAAAATAGATTAACGTTTGATTATACGGCAATGGTAAGCTACCACATCCTTACCAATAATATAAATGCGAAAGTAACTCTGTCTGTCTGTCTGTCGCGCCTTCACGCCGAAACAACTGAACCAATTTAAATAAAATTTTGTACACAGATAATTTAGGGCCTGAGAAAGGACATAGGCTACTTTTTGCCGTGATAACCGACATCCACGCGAAAGCCACTGCGGGAAACAGCTAGTATTTATATAAATTTCGTATCGTTTTCTACAAAGCTCTCCACAACATGTCTCCTACCAACGGCAATAATTTTACCCATGTGTGCAAAACTAACACGATCTTCGGTCTTCCTACACACTGATAAGCTTACATACGTTACCATAATGGCTACAGCAAACTTCACACGTGCGTCATCAAATACTCTTCTAAACTGCTCCTAAGAGGACACTAGCCAGCAAATCGACCGAGCAATTTGCTAAACCACAGCCAACAAACTTTGTCACCAAGTTCCAGAGACTAACGGGCAGTGAACGCATTACCATAAAGTCTACCATTAAAACCTGTTTAGCTGGTATATTATTCAGCAAAGGTAAAGGCTGCAAGCTAATTAAATGAGAAGCTGTAGACAGTAGTCCTTTGTGTTTAGGTTTGCAAGGAAGCGTTAAGAGGTTTTAAATTGTTTGGTTTTTATTGGAAAGTCGCTCGATTGTTGCACTAGTACTGAGTTATTACTTTGGAGTTTGTTGGGAGCTGCTTTCATTTCAAACATTTGTATTTTTTATCTACACAAAGTTTCATGTATAAAACATGAATAAAAAATTGCACAAACAAATATGTATGTCAATCGGTATCGCAAAATTTGTCCTAGATATTCTCAACTTAGGTATTTCTATAATAAACGATCAAATTATTAAATTGTAACTGTCGCGTCAAGCCAGTAGTCGCAGGTTCGAGTCTTGCCTGAGGTTTAAGTTTTTCTTTCCACTATTTGTATTTTAATCATAAATTATTGATATAACATAATATAATATAATATTTGTACATTTTAATTTACTGTTCTTTAGAACATACATGATGCAAATATCACAACAATACCATTTATTTATTCCCACAAACTCCGAAATATTCCATAACCTTCACAATACAAGTCTTTATAAAACAAATGAGGAACAATAGGAACTTTGAAAGACACGTGTATCGATTATAATAATTCATTTGAAGTACAAGGCTTCTTAAGTTTGATATATAAAACTATAGCTAATAAAGCCCGCATTGTATAAGTTAGTGCTTTGTGCAAGTTGGTCCCCCGTGTCGCGATAACTGCTGGTACGAACTAGACCCCTTGTGTGACGTGAAATAGTTCATGTTTCTGGTGTTGGAGAGTTATTAATGGGAGCTTCGTGTTTCCTTGTCTTGGTAACTTTGCTCTAATGTGTAGGTACTTATATCTTTAGAGATTTTTGTATGTATGAATACTGATATCTAGAAGACCCAGTGTACAAAGCTAATAATCCCAAGCTTTATATATGACCACGTAAATTACTAAAGCAAATATTGTCGCTCATAATATATGTGGGTTTTCATTTCCAATTATCTCGTTATTACATAAATTAATTGCTTTCCAGAAAGTGTTCGCTTAAATTTACAATTAATATAAACAGTTTATACCACTTTCCTTTGTAAACGTTTAACGTAATTCTTGAAGGAAATATAAAACATTTACTACCCGCCTGAAATATTAAAGGCTACCTTTTAAAGTACCAGGCAAGCATAACATATTAAGGCATGGAAATCAATTCAAACAAAAGCACCGTCGATTGTATGTGTTAAAACATAATACGTATACTTAGATGAATAAAAGTTTTATATAATTGTGTGATTGTGTGCAGCATAAATAATTTATGCATAGTATGTGTGAGCTGTCGGTACGCAAGTGAGAGAGCAGGCAAGGCATGTTAATTAAAATCCGAGCACAAATAAAGTAAGAGAGGCGTGTTGAAGAGTGGAGCGTGGAACCAGTAATTATTGCCCTATTAGGTAGCATTGAACAATGGCAAGCTTAACGTCAAACCTTAGGCTTGGTTAAGTCGCGTAGGAACAGACTTATGCATGGTTTCTATATTCAAGAAACATTCGTTTTGCTTCTACAGTTCGTAAGCAAAACGAATCATTTTCTTGAATATGTATGTCACTGAAAATATACTAGACGACCTCCGTTGTCGAGTGGCGTACATACCGGTATTTGAGGTGTCGCTAGCTCTGAGGTCCCGGGTTCGAACCTCGGACTCAATGTAAAAAAAACTGGGGGTCAATGTAATAAACCACTTTACTATATGTATTTTCTCGGGTCTGGTTGTTTTTGGTAACTTCGTTGTCTCTGATTCCATAACACAACAGATTTAGCTACTTGCTTTGGATTTAGAGCAATGTATGTGACGTTGTCCACATTTATTTTATATTTAGGACTATTAAATCTAATTACTTTGATATAATATTTAAATGTTTAGTTGTCTTTTCTTCGTTTTCAACCTGTTGGTTGAAAAACAAATAAAAACAATTGTTCTTTATAAATAATTTTTCATTTATTTTGATCATCAATCTGTAATACAACTTTATTCTTAACGTAAATATTTTTATCTATTTATGGTTTAAGTAGTTATAATTTTAAATTTGCCTGCAAAACTGGCCTCTTCCATCATTAATAAATATTTACTTTCAAGAACACTTCATTAAATAAGTAAAAAAATATTGAACATCGAAAAATTAAAACATTCTCGGTTTATATGTATATTGTATAATCACCCTGTGTATTGCCTAACCTACGTCTTTACAACTTTGTCCTTTAATAAACTGTTATAAATCGCTAAATACTTAATGTCAACCGAATATTGTATTAATATTAAGGCCGTCGTTCCATCAAAGTTTAATTAAAGACTGGGTTTATCGTTCACGCCTTGTTTGTTTCCATTGTTACGCCAATATTTACTTTGATATTCCTATGTATGCGTAAGACAGACAGGCTACGACTTAAGGCTGATTTAGACGGTCAGAGAAATATTGTACGTGTTGCGATACATTGCCGTGGATTATCGATCACTAATAATACCTTAGTCGCGCGGCCCCGCAATGTACCCAACTAACATGATATTTCCCGTATCGTCGAAATGAAGCGTTATAAGTTGGCTGTTGAAAGAAGCTTGAAGTGGTATCCAATGTACATTGAAGGCATTAGTGATTAATTCGTATTTTAATGTCTTTTTAGGGTTTCGTACCTCAAAAGGTAAAACGAAACCTTGTTGGGATCATTTGGTTATGTCTGTAGGTTTGTCAAAACTTTTTTTTGGATCGCGAGGTTGTATGTTATAATTAAGATCTGATACTCAATTCTACTGTCCATCGGCAATAAAAAATTCAAGCTTCTATGCCAACGCAATTTAAAAATATAGCTATTTATGTCGTTTTTCAATACATTTCCGCGAAACTCATTCGGCATAATGGTAGGCTTAAAGTCACAAGTATATATATAATACGTTTTTTCAATTACAAAATTATGTTTACAAATGTATGAGTGTACATGTCTTCAAACACACAGTTAACTTTGTTGTTGTAGAATTAACCGGGACGATCGGCAAAATGTACAGAACCCTCAGTTGGCGAGTCAGAGTCGCACTTTCGCGTTTTAGTAGGTATAAGCTTTGATTATATAATGTGTATATTGAGAGGTTGAGTTTCATTGAACGCTTGTTGAGGTTACATAGAAAACATCGTATAGATTCAAAATAAAAGCCTACACAAATATTGATTGCTTATAAATTTCGTGTAGATTAGATGCCAAGTAGATAAATAAAAAAAACTGGAAATCTCTTTATTAACAATTAAATAGAACGGAATTTAATTATTCATTTACATAGCCAGAATTCGCTTAACTGTAACATAAAGTAAGCTGATTTCGTCCCTTAAAGAAAAAACAAGTAAACCATAAAAGGCGTATATTGAGTATGAACTGTAGGCACAAGTATGAACAAGTAAAATTTATTTATTTATTTTATTTGGGAAACCAATAATTTTCAAAAATTTGTAAAATCGTAAAATTAGTATGAAAACAGAGCATGTCGTTTTATTAAAACTATCTCAAAACCTAATATTACGCTAGTAATATCAGAACCATCGATATTTTCTGTCGTCGCACGAAAAATCACTCAAATCAGTAAACCAGCATAGTACTTAAAGCTAAAAATTTGCTTACGCTCGGCACAAAGGGTTACTACCAATGCGCGCACTCTATGCTTGTCTGTGTTTACTTTAAGATTCGAGCAGCGAAACATAAATTATTCAATTTTGGAACGTTCTAAGACGAATACAAAATGTCTGATTCATTTATTACTCACAAATATCAGATCAAACGACGCTAACGAAATGTAACTTAACTTTAAATCACAGTTTCTATTATATTACTAAATAGTTTGATAATAGTGTAACTCCGACTTTTTCGTTTGAAAGTAAAGACATTAAGGAGAAAATCCAGCTATTAGGCAAAGAAAACGCTTTATTATGTCTATGTAGTGTAGCTGGTGTCTTCATCAGAAGTTAGTAATTAAAGTTATCTTTTAAATATAAATGGAAACTTTTTTAACGCAGACTATTAGTTATTATGTTCTGTTTTCTACACAGTAGTTTTTTTAATTTAACAGACATCTGATTTAAGATCTTTTTTTTTTTTGGAAGAGATTTACGTAGTTAGCCTGAGCGCAGGCTTTGACTGCTTCACCGGTGATTTAAGCCCTTTTTTTTTACTTTAATGCCGGTCACTCACAACAAAATCCACAAGTGTAGGACGACATTTGCAAATGATTTCATTTCCAAGCTGTGTCGGGTTTTTTAATAGACGTCATTGCGCGCGAACCTTGTTCGAATGTTTGTGCGCATGTGAGTGACCGAGGTAGTACAGATTTCAGATCATAGTCGAAAAATAATTTATGTCGAAACAGATGAAATAATAAATATAAGTTCATGGTAATAACTTATTCACACGATCGCATGAATTTTCACAATTCATACGGTCAAATATAACATTCCAATTTCAAAATAATAAAATACACGTCAGCATCATAAAACTGTAGGCAAAAGAAAATTTGAATAAAAATAATGAGTTCACCCTTCTCATAAAATTCCAAACAAATGCAAAAAGGTTTTAATAAAATGACACTGTAACTTGTACAATTTCATTGTGTGTACACAATGCATGCTATGTCCATGTATTGTATAGGAATAAGCCGTTGTAACAAGCAATTCAAATTGGCTGCAGTGTACACAAATCTCTGTATTTCCTTGCACGACACTACACGTTCCTACTCCAAATACAAACGTGAACAAAATGTAGGATGAGAAGATTTGATTTAAATTTGCTGGCTTTTATTTGACAGGTCGATATTGGTACGCCTCTGTTTATATAAGATATGTTTCAATTTACATCGAGTATGAAATTAAAAGTAGCTTTTGGAAATATTTTTTGAGTCAACATTTAGTTTCTCTATGATTACGTATGTTGTTGTAGAACCTCATTCGTCTCGTGCTGGTCAACTTGTTATCATGATTGGCCAGTAACCTCTTTTTTTTTTGGATGTCATTTTGGGATTTTCAGAGAATATAGCTGTATTTTGTTACAATCAACCGAAGCCACTCGCATCTCTATCACAAACATTCAAAATACGAACTTTACCTAACCCTCAAACAAAATCCATGAAAAAATATATAGAACAGTTCTCTTAGCCAGTTAATCAAATACCCACATAGTAACACGTCCAAACCTGCTAATTAAATATGTATTAAGGAGGAAAAGTTTATCCTTACTAAGACGTTACCAACGAGCGAAGTTTGAACAATTTTTGTTGGATACTTAGAGACGGGTTGTGAATAGATATATTACGGGGGTAAAAAGCATGTATTTAACCCACCTTAGCCTCTTAATCAGGTTTGGTGCATGCTCGTAACTTTCCTGTTTTAGAGCTAGTGCAAACAAGGGGATGGCTTCATAATTATAACGGTATTACGTCACCTTCTTTACTCTGTTGTTACTATGGTAACATGATTGAGTCTCCAACAAAGTTTTGCTTTCAATAAAAGGTCGGTGTTATATAAAAGAAATTTTGATAAAGGTTTAATGCTGTTGTTTTTCAATTGATTTTTAATATAGAGAAGTTAATACCTGCTTAATTATTTAACAAAAAGTTTGATAATAGACTCCCAAACAACTGCTCTTTTGTTTAACATTACTCCGTTAAAAATTAATATAAACAAAATTTATTTTACCAATTTCGTTAGAATGAAAACAATTATAAGTATTTTTTTTTACCTATACTTGTATGAAATATAGTAAAAAGATGATCCTACCTTTCTCACAGGATTATATATTTTTCGTTCAAATGTCCTAATATGTGACAAACCTATTGCCATTCACTGGGCAGACACTAATTTAATCATCATAGTCTCAAATAGTACGAGCAGCTTTAACACGGGCCCTCATTATCTGTATTAATCCGATAATCCCGGGCTTTCCTACCAATCAATATTATCAATTTCTATCAATATGAAACGCACTGAAAACTTAATTTATTATCTGTTTGGCAAAAGGTACAACGTGCAACTTACATAAATATACGTGTTTAATTTGTAACATAGATGAATGGAAATTTAAATGTAAGAAGCGCAGCAAAATTAAAATATTTTAACGATATTTACTAAACGGATACGGATATATAAACTATTTTTATACTATACGATATGTAAACTATTTTTTTTTATTACATCTTTAATGATCATGTATAATAACATAAATATATAATACTACCAGCCTATAAATGTCCAACTGCTGGGCACAGGGCTTTTCCCATATAGAGAAGGTACGAGCATTGATCACCACGCTTGCTCATTGCGGGTTGGCGATTTCGGATTCAAATTTTTGGAATCCAGGTTTCCTTCACCGATTGTCAGCGGTGTCTTAGAATAATTAAGAACGTACATATAACTTTGAAAAAGTCACATTGGTACTTGCCTGTAATGGGTTCGAACCTGCAACTTTGTGCACACAAATCCGTTCATTGAATCACTAGGCCACCACGACATATCAATTACCATGTACTAAAAAATAAATAATATTCTATTCTATTCTACATTGTTAAATATTCTTAATTTTATTGCGCTTGATAAACGTGTAATTACCAAGGTCCGTACCTTGGTAATTTCGCGTTTATCAAGTGCAATTTATAAGCTTACATAGTATTTAGTTATACATATACCTCATCGATAAGTTCGATAACTGTACCTGTAACATGAGCACTTAAAAGTAGGACTGTTGCCATTGTGTAAGCGAGATAGCGAGGCGCAATAAACTGCGCGTAGCAGCATCTCGTTTCCACAAAGGCTCATAGTAAGCGCGCAGGTACTTCAATAGTAGGATTAGAAGAGACAGTTTAAATAGTGTGTTTGATACTTTAATACAGGTACCAATGTAATGTAACTTTTACGAGCAAAGTATGTCTCTCCTAACTTAATATTCATAAAATAAATAGGTGCTATAAACCGGAGAAGAGTTTCAGATCCAAGAGTAACAGTAATGTAAGGGTGGCCGGTATCAGTCCGTCGTAATACAACCATTACAAAGATTAGCTGTTAAAGTTTTAACATCCAATTGAATGCAATGCAAAGTAAAGGCAATTATTTTATTCGTAGCTATTAAGCTACAATGTTTTACAGGCAAGATAGAAATTAGTCCACGTTTTTTATTTACCATAATGATTGCCACAAAAAAAATGTAAAAAAAATGAAAGAAAAGACATTTATTTCACACCAAAAAGCGCGCGCAACAACTTATTACCTAAACGTAACATTAAAAAAAAAACAATAACAAAAAAATAAATAAAAGATCAACAAATTTAGCAATAACATTAAATTATCATCATTGTTCAGTTGTTTCTGTGTGCCATATAATCCTTTTCTACTCATTTCAATTTACCTTCTTTTTCAATGTACCTTTTTTAAGGCTGAGAAATGAGAGCTAAAACTCTAACAGGCAGAAATTGCAACATAAAAACACACGCCTAAGAATTATAATCATCAGTCAAACATATTTTCAAATTAAAATAATGTAAGAAACAGTTATAATTACCTAAATGATCAATCTTCAAGAATCCATCAATATGCTACTAAAAGGAATAATAAAAAATATCAGTGTGCAATAATCGTGAGTGATTGAATGGTACACTGAGATGGATAGGGGAAGCTACCCTCGTCACGCCCTGTGACGTCACCAACTCGAGTCTCCCGCGGTTTTCGACTATTTAATTTAATTTGGGCACTGATCAATTTGTTACTGCCAAGAGCTCTGTAAAGTAAATTGGAGTTTTTAGTTACAATGACGTAGTTTTCTACTTTTTCTTGTTCAAGGAAAGCGTAGAGTTATGTGCTTGTTTTTAAATAACAAAAGGCATTTCTCAGGTTATTGTAAACTTTATAATTAAGTTTTCAAACGGCAAATATTTTACTCAGTAATATTTTAATTTATTGCTAGTCATACTTAAAACAGTATGTCAGGTTGGATGATGACGATGTAGATCCACTCACAAAAAATGTGATAGATTAATAAATTGAAGACATTCATATTAATAGTAGCTGACCCGACAAACGTTGTTTTGCTAGGGCCTCCCTCATCATATAAACTAAAAACAAAAAACGTTAAAATCTATCAAGCCGTTTCAGAGCAGTTCGATAACAAACAATTTGACATGATATTTTTATACATATATGAGATTACAAATAGAAAGTAACTCTGTATGTCTGTCAGTCTCTCTTTCTTTCAGTCTTCTGTTATGCTTTCACAGCTAAACCGCTGAAACGATTTTGATGAAACTTGTATATATGGTATGGTGCAAGCTCGGATCCCGAAAGCATACTTTATGCCGCGATAACCGACACTCACGTAGGTGAAGTCGCGAGCAACAGCTAGTTAAGAATAAATACTTCCAACATGAATGTTAATTTGAATAGCTACTAAAATTATATTTTGTTAAATTTAAATTAAATTTAACAACTCAAAGTAAGTCCGTTTATATTCCAAACGAAGATTATTTTAGAGGAGAAAGCAATTATAAACTTAGGTACAACAGACACAATTACAATGTGTATTCAACCAGTAGAGTTTAACAGCTAGAATCCTGTTTTGCATTAAATATCAAATAAATATCAATTTAAATTATCAATTTACATAATAAATAATAATAAAAGTGGAAAACATCACATACATTGTTTTGAACCCAAAGTAAGTAGCTAAAGCACTTGTGTTATGGAATTCAGAGATCGAACCGGCCTGGGATCGAACCCGGGACCTCAGAGCTGGCGACACCTAGAAAACCGGTGTGTACGCCACTACTATATTATTTTTATATAAAAATATAATATAAGATGTAAAATGACATGTCAGTGTATAAATTAGAATAAAATATGAATAAACTAACTTATGAATAAACTAAATTATGAATAAAGGGTATTTGTTAGGGCTTCTCTATACGCTAACAGCTAATTATAATTGTTGAAAAAGTACGCGAATATGTAACAGGAATACGAATCCAGATGGTCGTAATGTCCATATTTACACACGAATCGATTGTAATATTACTTTAATATAAAATACGGTCTCGTCATTAAAAAGGTCGTAAAAATCCCATAATAATATATTTTTCCCGGCACGTTATGGCCCAATATTCTCTCTTTTATCTATGGGCCGAGCTTAATATTACAATTACAAAAAATAAATTTTCTAAACCAACCCGTCGATATGAAGATATTGGCAATGTTTTATAAAACATTTTTATTTTGTTGATAAAATATTTGAAACCTACTTTGACAAAAGTTTGAAAAAAAACACTCCGGGAGTGCCAACTGAAGTGAAAACTTAAATAATTACAATATAGGTAGATACTTGTCGGTAACGGTAACAGTGTCGAGGTGTCGGTAACAATGTCGCGAGTTCAATTGTTTTTTACCAACTCAAAAATAAAAATCACCTAAAAAAGTTTTCACCTCAAAAATCTTTTTTTAACAAATTCGTCATTAGTGGATTTATGTTCCGTAATTTTTTTTACTGGTGTGTAACAAACCTCACTATTTTAGTATTTTATATAAGTAAGAAGATGATTTAGTAACTTTTTACCAGTCTCTAGAATTCCTCAGAATATTCAAACTATAGCCAAGTTTTCTGATTCCCTTCTATACATAAATCTGAATTAGTCATGACGGCAGCTCTAAGAACATTTGTGCTGTCAGATTACAACGGTGTGATCAAATTCTGAGACACTAATGGTACCGTTAAATGGAGCCATTTCAGAAATACGACTCTAATTGGGATTTCGCTAAGGGAATAATTATTCAGCTTCACATACAAGTAAATCAAATCAGTGACGAGTCGAACGTACGAATTACTGCATTGATTGTTGAAATCAAAAAATATTAACGTAGTGGGAAAATGTGTTTTGATTTACAGATAGGTTTGGAGTAAATAAAAGTTGTTAAATATTAATTAAATACTTATACCATGTTCTATTATATTTATAATATGTGAAAAAGGCGGGATCTTAGGGACTCTTACCCATTTTAGCTTTACAATCAAAACTGAAATAGGTAAATCAACTTATCGCTATAAATAGCAGTAAGTTAAGACCAAATAAGAATACATATTAAGGCCAGCAATAAATAAAAATCATATTTACAGATTAATTTTACCAGCCAAAAAAAATCTACTGTTAAATTATTCATAAGCGCCGCATACGAACACCATCTCTTCTCCCAAATGTCACATGATGTTAATTCTATTAGCTAAAGGTATTCATCTCACGTACCACACATTCTGGTTACACGTGAGCCCAAGCCCTATGCAATGTAGCCCGATTGTAATTGATATTGGCGTTCGATCAAACCTTACAATTGAACAAATATAATATCAAAGGAATCGGCTACGTGAGTACAATAAAACAATTGCTCTCATATTAAAAACAAATATTTTTAACAGCGTTGCTTTTTCGAGTCTCAGAGTTCAATTTTGTAATATTTTTCTGAAATTCTTCTGATATAGTCAAAGTACACACATATTAATAAGTAGGTTTTGTTAAAGTATGTAATCAATTTCTAATTCAATTAAAAAAATAATATTTTAAAATATATAAAGGTCGACTGATAGGGAATGCCTTCTGGTATTAAGACCGCCTTTGCATAAATTATCTAATTGATAAATTTACTTAAAATATATTAATGTTATTACACACTGTTTAAACTTATTTAGAAGATCAGAGCGAAGCGAGAACTTTTTTAATAAACCGTAGTGGGAAAATAAATCTGTGAAAAGTATTGAACTGATATAAATCTTACCGAACACAAAACAGGCCTTAAGAGTGCATGTTTATATTTTGTGAGTTCAGGTACTGTGTTTTATTGCTATAACATGCACACTTATAAAAATGTAAACTGTGCATCCCACATAAATATATCTACGATGAATAGAAAAAATATTTATGTATATTTTTATCCAACAAAAAAATTGGAATTTTATCTGCAATTTCGATAATGAACTTAGTAAACCTAAGAAAATATTGATACTTTGTGTCTAAAACTACATGGTGATTAAAAAAAAAGTAGCACATATAGCTAGTAACAATAATACGAAATAATGCTAATAAATAAACACAATAGACTATAATAATTATATTATCAAACTCAACATAATTATTGTGCCACTTTATTTATTCCTAACAAAATAATAAAATATAAAACTACATCAAGGATCAAGTATATATTTCGCGCTACAACAGCGTAACGTCAACGCTAAACAAACATCGTTAATTTTTCGTTCAACCCTGAAGGCGTCTTGATGAGGCGCGCGAAATTCTCGCGCACTAATTCTTCTTTGTAGAAGGGAAGTTGCGTCTATCGATTTTAGGTGTATTGATATTTGGTGTAGCATAGCACTGTATTAATTACATTAGGAGTTTAGTAACTACGGATAATTGTAATGGGATATGAGGTACTATACCAACTGATGCTAGAGGTGCCTACCTATATAAATTGCACAAATTAAATTAACATGAATTCAGTGTATAGGTTACATTATGTGTCTTAATTAGGTAAGTATAATAGATATGTTCTTGGAGTTTAAAACAAACACATTTTTAAATAAGTACGTTAATATTAATTTTACATATTTTATTCGCAAAGAGTGTCTTCTTTGGAGCCACATTTAATTTATTTAATACTCAAGATCTTCTTAAGATATTCATAAAAAGCACTCACAGATGAACTAGTTAGTAGAACTGACATAATTATTTTATAAGCTCCTTAAGCTCAAGTTTTTCAGCAAAAGGTATTTATATAAAAAAGGGGTAAACAGATTAGAGAGCGTTTATAAAGATAGACTAGATAAGTCTAAAGAGAGAATCACATTAAAACAAAACATTCAGCTTACTGATAAATCTAAGTATTATTTACTCCTTGAATAATATCTAGTATGGTAGGTATATGAGGATACCTCATATGAAAATACACACATTTGATACAATAAATCTTTCAATCAACCTTCCAAATGTGGCCAGCGTCGACCACTGTCTAGATACTCTAGATACTCAAACATATCTGCATCCAAATATAATCTCAAAACCGTTCCATACACGTCAGTTAATTTAACTCGAGCGTTGTAGTAAATTCAATCAAAATGGTAAATGTCATAACGTACATAATACACCATTCAGTTGGAATCCTCCAATACTAGGAACTCTGGAAACATCTACTTATGCATGAATGTGCGCATGTGTGTGTCGTGTGAGCTTCCAATCTGCGGGCTGCATCCGTTCATTCATGAAACTCTCAGGACTAACTTTGAATAATACTGTTGATTTGTAATATGAGGTGTATTTGGGCTATTATATGGGTTTTTTGGCTCACTTGGTTTGTTTTGGCAGTAAATATAGGCGCTCGTTTTTGTCAGGACCTTATAATACTACATCGTACTTATCATGACTCTTAAAAATAGTAGCGAAACTATTTTCGAAGTTATTATATTTACGATTCGCTTTCCCAGCGAAAAGATTAAGTTATTTAGAAATATTGATGATTCATTATGATATATCATACTCATGATTAGGTACTCCTATAGAGTCTGGAAATAATCGGGCGATCTCGAGAATGTGCGTGAGTAAACCGTCAATATTCCTAAATTAAGTATATGAATACTCCTTACAAAAGTTTTTACACAAAAGAGTGAGTTGTATTCTATGTGAGTTCTCACAGGGCATTAAAGTTACTTATTTATTTATTAAGTATTTTTGCAATAAACCATATATAAACCAGTTCCCCACAAAACCGTTTCCACAATTTATCTGTGGGTATGTAGAGGTGCACTAGTCAACAATTCATACATTTTATTAACAAATATTACTGTAGTCACTGTAAGTAGACTATTTCTTCAATGATAAAATTTGATGGTAATTCAAAGCTTTTATCTCTCATTTTGTTTGTGTTCCTACTTGATATTGTAGACATTCTCTTTATAACACAGAACTGGCAACTTCACAAGGTTGACGTTGAAAGCCAAACAGGTCTTGTCCGCTAGTTTTGTCTGTTTGTACATTCAACACGAATCTGCACTCATCATTTCAAGCCATTGCCTTTATCATACTCTCACTACGAATTCTCGACAGAACATTAAGTGATAATGCATTATGGAATAGTAAATTTGTTTCTTTTTTATACCTACTCTCTAACCTTAAAGTATACATTGAAAAGTATAGAGTGTGCGCATTGCTAGAAGCCCGTTGTGCCGACTAATAATGTGTAATTACGCTCGTTTACTGATTTAAGTAATTTTTCTTGCGACGACAAAGGTTTATGCCAAATTATTGATGGTTCAAACATTATTAGGTTTTAAGATAGTTTCAATAAAACAGCGCACTCTGTTTTGACACTGATTTTACGATTTTACTTGTTCATACTGGTGCTCACAGTGTATACTCTGTTAGGTGCAATCTATAGTATACTTATTTTACTCTAAGGTGCCAATGCAAAAAGTCGTAGGATAGGTGCTTTTGTATTTAAGAAAGTCTAGATTTATCATTCTAAGAACCAGAAGAACTGATTTCATCATGTCAAGGCTGTCTTACATATGTTTTCAACAGTAAATGTGCTATCTTAAATTTCAACGTTATCAAAAGTGAAAAAAAGGATCGAGTACCCTGAGTAGTGCCTGCGGTACGTCTCCGTAGAGCAAACTGACTTTGCTTCAATATTCATTTGCATTCAACATTCGAGCTCTTTCTGCGACGTAAGACAATGGAACGTGCTACATGCAGTATGCACATATGTATGCTAAGGGAAGTTACATATTAGGCTACGAACTGTTTCAAAATTGTGATGAACTTTATCATTTATTTTTTGGCCAGCAGAGAATTTACGTTGTTTCCACGTTAGAAATAGCGGAGGAGAATCTAATTTCTTATCACCAATTTGTTTTTTTATTTTATTTAATTACAACGGCTTTATCATAACCAATTACAGTAACTAGAACTATAAAAGATACAATAATTATTATAACAAATATTAAAATTTACGAAAAAAACAAAGTAAAGAAAAAAATTTAAGATAAAACATAAATAAAACACAGTTAAAATCTTTAATAAATTTCTCTCACAGTACTTCTGACACTCATTCATTCATTATTATTATTTATATTACACATTTATTATTATTTATTGGTGATTTAAAATACATTATTTAGTAAATTAAAGAATTAGAAAGTGTTTAAAAAAAATACAGACTGTTAGATTAAGAGGTCAGTATTATTTATACAGGTACCTAATTTCGCCTCTTCATTTTACCAATTATTTACAGTAGTCTACTATTTAGTCCACTTATGTTAAAATAAAGCCATTGCAAACATTTATTACATCGCTACAAGTTTAGAAGACTGATCATTCGGTCTACGTTAGAAAGATCGATTAATTAAACCCTCCTCATAATTAAATGCAAACGTTAAAGCGGGGAAATTATTTTAACTATTTTGCAGAAAAAATTTCTATAAAAAACTTAAATGAAAAAAATATTAAACGCGTTGATTCCAGGACACTAAATTACTGTACGTACGAAGCCTATCAGATTAAAAGGATTTTATAATAAGTCGAGCAACATAAAATATTACTGATCACAGAAACAAACATACAAAACGAAAAGGGTTGAATGCAGTTAATTAACTTTGAACCAAATGAAAAGCAGTAAGCTTCTTAACAAGACTTCACAGTTGTTATCCCTTTTTACTGAAAACTCACAAATGATACTTAATCCGTTTACATCGGGAATGAGCAACATCAGTGTGGAAGTTCACATGGAATTATCACGCAATTAATTATTAACGCCTATTTGCGTTAATGCGAGGTTCATTATAAAAATGAGCAATATTGGACAGTGAATAAATAGGATACAGTGACTAACCGTAGTAGTTTGGGTTCGGACATTCACTTTCATTATTTGCAAAAATATTACAAAAAAGATAAATAATATAAATATTAATAATTGAATATACTTACGAGCTTTTGTCGATGGATTTAACCATATATTTAGGCTAGAAAACCTGTAAATGATACTTAAATTGTTTACCATTTAAGTAAATATTATTAAAATAATAAATGAGCAGAACATTACAAGTGTCAGCATTATAATATCTGTTGGAATTTTGATTCATAGATTCTGATAAGTTAGTAAATCTGCACGGATTGTCAAACGTCGCGTCGGTCGTGTAGATTGCTTGCCAAACGACATATGAAGTGAATCATGGCGGATTGCGCTTCCGATCACAGCTCTCAGGACATGTTATCCATCTTGAATCCATTATGTTCCAATCCAAGTTGAATGTCTGCTCCGAATAGGTACAATTGAATCATCTTAACTGAGTCCAACAAATGCTTTAGTTATGTTCCGTGAAATGAATTTAAAATACGTTAAGCATACTTGTAAATAGTACTTAAGTGGATGGAAATACGATCAATGTAACATTAACAAACCCTATAAAATGCTCAAAGTAATTTAATCAAATCGTTATTTTTTACGAAACAGCAAATTTTTCTTTGAAAAATCTTGTTTCGTAACAACAACTCGTCAACGGCTCCAATTAAAATAAAACATAAAAGGCGGCGTCCTAAAAAATAAAAGTACCTAAACTAAATTATAAGAATATTTTTTCCACAAAGAAAACTACACCGCACCCTTACTGTTAACATTTCTAACGAATTCCTTCACAAGCGATTACCATGTTCCGTGGTACCCAAAAATGGCACACTAATAAAACTACACGACTAAGGCTCGTTCCACACTTGTTGCTACCAAACAAATGTTATCGTTATAGATTATTGCTGATTTACATTTTACTGAACGCTATTAAGCGCGGGTATTTGCATAATGGCCGCTTTACGCATATTAACGGGTGATTGCGGATTATTGAATATAATTGACATATTCGCTTGGAGATTATATTACGCGCGATACGATATTTTATTGTTATGTGCATGGAACATGCGTTTGATGTTGTTTTGGTCGTTACCATAACATTGTGAGGCGCTTTCATGTTGTGGAAAGTGCCGGGAGTATGTTATGCCTGGCTTTTGTCAAGAATACAATAATATTTAAAGTAGGTTAACTCCAACTGGACTTTGTAGATGTTTTAGAATTTAGAATTTTACGTACGTTACCAAAATGATTACTTTTTGCTTTAGAATTTTTTTTATCGAAATCTTATTAATTCTTTTATACTATGGAAGCTTAAAGCCCATAAAAAACCCACCATCAACAAAAATACTTGTAGAATGTAAAGTATATATATATATATTACTTTACCAATTGCAAAACAATAGCACTACAAATACCAAAAACAATCGCTTGTAGATTCAAATCATCAAGCTAGTACCCTATTATTGTTCCCGACGGGCCAAGTTTAAGTAACGTCGCGAACTTCCGGGCTCCGGGCTAGAAGCGACTTGAGGGCCATTCTCTGCAGCGTCTGTCTCAACAACAGCAATACAGTTTTATAACACGATGCGGAAAATTCTTGCAGCGTCTTATGTAGAACTTTTTGGTTGTAGGTTTAGGGCAAAAGTGTAAAGTTTGTGCCATTCTTGTAGGTTATGGCCGACTTATCCAACCGAAATATTTTTCTATGTTTTGAGCAAAGTAATTTATTTAAAAGAAAAATCGATCATCATAATCTATACTAATAGTAGGAGTTTGTTTGTTTGTTATTTGGTAGTCCATTTATTAAGCAAGGCTATAAACTATATAACATTAAGCTGCGACCAAAAGGAGCAAAAATGAAAAACCGTTGAAAGTAAAACACGCGGACAAAGTCGCGGGGGACAGCTAGTCATATATATAAATATTATAGTAGTTTGTATAGTAATAGAACTTATATTTCTAAATGGAAGTGATCAAATACCAGATTCCTAATAGATGGAGAATACATAGACCTTTTTAATAACGTTATCTAAATTATCACTTAAAACGAGCAAAAACCACGAGGTTCAAATAATGTATAGTTAAAAAAATCCATTGAAAATAAGTATTGAGGTCCAGGCAGAATAACTAACGTGCCAGTTTTATAATTAAAAAACAAGCTAACATAATAACTCAGGCGGACGCGTATCAACGACAATGTAAATCTAGAGCGCGTGGTCATGAATATTTTCATAATTCTGACCGAAATATAGAGGGATGCATAATTTTATTTTAATACGTTACAAAACGTAATTGCGTACATAAATATATTTGGGTACGCAAAAGTTTAGATAGCTTCACATAATCCAATAGATATAAAACTACAGGTAATTAAAATAACGTAGTACCAATTTGTGCACGGGTAGTATCAGACTGCACGGGTAGCCGAGTGGTATAGGTCACCACGGTTACCTTGTGCGCGACGTGCCGCGGGTTCGATCCCCACATGGGACAAGCATTTGTGTGACCCACAAATGCTTGTTTCAAGTCTGGGTGTTCTTTTTGCATGTGATTTGAATGTTTGTGAAACCCCCCGCGACACAAGGATTAAATTCCTTAGTGCGGGAGTCGTTTTTTTTTTAAATCTAATTTTTTTTTATTTTAAATATTGTTTCAAAATCTGAACTAAAGCGCTAAAGCTATCTCTTTACGAAATTTAACATTTTGATACAGAACTATAATTTTAAATTTGCCATGTCTCAGTTTTACATTAATACAAACACGATGCCATATGATAAGTTCATAGGGAGAAAACACTTTTCCTATCTCATGATTACGCCTGGGAATACAGTAAAGATACTCTGACAACTTTCTTATTTCTTTCAACTCGAAAAAAGATAAGATAAAAGGCCTTGCGGGCATAAAATGCAGATAAGATTTCCTTAAATGCGAAGTTGAGTTGGCTGGTATTTTGGGTAACACACAAAAAGCGAGGAAACCAGGTGGTTTTACATTTCGTTACTATTTTTGTATGTATATGGAATACATACAAAAATACTAACGATCAGGTACAAATTTTTTGACGACTTCCGTGGTCGAGTGGCGTACTCACCGGATTTCAAGGTGTCGCTTCAAGCGTCGTTTTCAAGCTCTGAGGTCCCGGGTTCGATCCCCGGCCGGGTCAATATAGAAAACCACTTTTCTACATTGTCTCAAGTCTGGGTGTTTGTGGTACCTTCGTTGTCTCTGAATTCCATAACACAAGTGCTTTAACTCCTTACTTTTGGGTCAGAGCAATGTATGTGATGTTGTCCACATTTATTTATTCGAATTAATTCTGTCTAAATCTGGAAGAAATGTTTTGACTTTATGTACCTATACATAGGTTTATTTTTATTTTTATTGTTACAAGTTATTGCATTCTTCCGATCTTATTCTAAAAATCAGCCTGTCTTCTGAGAACAAATCGAACTAAAGTCCACAACCTACTTTATTCATTTACGCAGACGAACCCAATAGAAAAGTCACATTAAATAAAAATGGGAGTCGAATACTGTTACTTTTATTTTCCCCATTTCCTTCTCGTAATTCCGCCATATTCCGGCCCTCGACACATCATCCCACCGAAATAGGGAATATATCATGTCGGTCACGTAGGTGTCTGATGGTCAAACAGGGCCAAGTCGTAAAACTTGTTTACGGTTTTCTCTCACTTCCCTTCAGAGCCGATTCAGGCATATAAAATAAACGGCAATAGCCTCCGAATAGCTTTGAACTTACTTTGTATTACAATCCGTCATAAATTGCGTAGGTAGGTATGGACGAACATTAATTTCAGTGGTTGTTTTATTAACATTTCTTTATACAAATTCATTTGCATTAATTTCCGTAGTGTAGTTCCAGTGTTTATTGTTTACCAAGCCAGTAAAAATTTCAATAAAACAAATTGTACCCACCGCTGCATCTTAATCCTCTGTAAGTAATATTTTATTCGTTACATTTAAGTTAGCACATTTAAATCCGCCGACAAGCATAATCGCTTCAGACATTAAAGAGTCCAGCAAAACAATCCGAAGAATAATGGAAAAGTACAAACTCATAAGAAAAGTGTCAAAGCGAGAAAGAGTTTCTCGGTTCTTCCAAAGTATTTAATGAGTTTTAAATTATGAAAGATACTTTTAACAATATTTTGACACTGAAGTAGCAAAAACTACTTATCGAGTTGATATAAAGTAAGGAAGAAGAATCTTATAGACACAATTACTGTACAATTGACTAAACTGACTGATTGTTTGCGATAAAGCTGTTGCTAGGTGGCGGAAGCCCTAATTATATACTTTCAGCAAAAACAACAGAAGAACGCTGCCAACCAAGTAATTCCCTTCACCAAAGCCCCACGTATTCACACCACTGTCACACATTACTTAGACCTAAGCGCCTAAATCTGGCTCCATTCCACATTAGGACGGTTTAATCAAAGGTTTTAATTTCCCGAGCGGTTGTCGTCACGCCAGCAGGACAGGCAGGTAGCGACAGGTTGACATCTCGTTGGGGTCGGCTTGGGAAATGGGACAACAGCCGGGAATGAGTATCGTGGAATCCGAAAGTAGCTTTATGGCTTATACTCTTATAGGAACTACTGGTACACTTGCGCAGAAAATACTTGACACCTGTGTGCCGGTTTTCGGTGCTAATTGGATTGGCTTTGGATGTACCTCACCTCGGTGAATACACATATAATTTTTGCCTACCAATGATTTGGATTACGTTTTTGTATTTTTTGTCTTGGAATCTTAAAATTATTTTGTTAATTATATAAGATAAGATTGTTATAAATAGTAGGTAAAGCCAATATATTAAAGTGTGAACTTTATGGAAGAAAATACTGTACTACACTGTTAAATCCACGTGGCACTTGGCAGTTCAATAGGTATTGACCAATATGTTTAAGCAATAAGCGAACGGCAAAAAGATTTTAATGTATTTTGTAATTATTTATTCGAAGACAAAAATGTCATTTGCAATGCAGAATAATGTATATTATTGGTATACCTACTTCATTTATATCAGAAGTCCGTTTCAATTTGCTTTTATTTAAAATTAAATAAAAAGATGAAAAGTAAAACAAATATAGAAGGAAACCTTTTTTAAATGTTACTTCAGAACAAAAATAACCATCCCAACGTCAAGCAGCCAGATTTTGTTTAAAATTTGGAATGTAGTTTTTTTTTTTATATTTACTAGTTTTATGTTTACTACAACTACTAGTTGTTTCCCGCGGCTCCGACCGCGTGTATGTCGGTTATCGCGGCAAAAAGTAGCTTGTGTCCTTTCTCAGGCTTTACAGATAGTCTATCTGTGTACCAAATTTCATTTAAAACGGTTCTGTAGTTTTGGCGTGAAAGCGCGACAGACAGACATAGTTAGTTTCGCATTTATAATATTAGTAAGGATAATAATGTCATTTACATTGGAATAGAATCTAATTTTATTATAGAGTAAAAGCCGGATATCCGCGCCTGAAGTTTATTCATTTATCAAAAGACTACAACTACCACTAAGTTGGCCAATAATTTATATGGATTAGGTAACCATCCTCTATGTGGGATATTTGTCCCAAAATTTAGAGGTCGCCAAAAATCACCCATGCTCTGGAAATATTAAAGAAAATGTTTTGTACTTTCCTTAAGTTGAAGATAAGAAACAAAAGTGTTCGTTCGTTTTACAAAAAAAGTACTTTGCTTTTTATACTGAGAGATATAGAGTTTAAAAAAAAATAGCAACTATCCGGTTTTACCCTAATTATTAAACATACAATAAAATTTGACTTAGCAGCTTACATTTTCTGAGTAAAAAGATACGAACACGCACTTTTGAAAATACATGCATAAATAATATAAAAATCAAACACTTAATAGTTTTGATTACTTTGGAAAGCCCAATAATTTCGCTTTAGTAACTTTAGCAATAAAAACCAATGTAATATATAATTTCATTGTCTTTAATGGTAAACCTACCGACAGCTTTTACGAGGCAATCTTTTGTTCAACGGCTGTTTTACACCGCACAATTTATATGCTGATCCAAGCATAAAACAAAAGATTTTGTCTTATTAGTAAAGTAACTCGTGTGTAGGAAAAGAACTCAACAAACAACAAATGTATAACCTATGCATAACGACAACACAACAAGCTCATAAAAACTTAAAAATGATTGTTTATTATTTGTAGTGACTTATTTATATGACACTGCTAATTAATCATCGAAAAAAAGACCATTTGTTTATAAAGCATTTAAAAATATATCTCTTAGACGTCATATTTTGCTGTAAGAATAGAATGTAACATTCCCTCATAAAATATGCTTGTCAACCTAGGCTGTTAAAGGGTGTTTAGACGTACATTAAGTCTTAACAAACTACTTTCTAGGCCGTCTAGTTAGCAGCAAAGGTTATTAGCTAGTTCTAAGCATATTAAAATAAAATAACCATTAGCAAAATAAAAAAAATTAGAAATACCCTTTATTTACTCGTTTTGTATACGAAATGTTTCTCTTTTGAGGAAAAACAGATGGATTGCTAAGTAGCTACATTAAAAAAACAATAACGAAACGGATACGCCGAGCGCATAACAAACAATTGTCTCGATGGAAAGCCGATCGAAAACAAGAGCCACTCACGCTCAGGTAGTCGAAAATAACCCATAAGTATCTATATATACCTACATCTACATGTATCAAACCCCTTATGGCCGAAATCTGCACGTATTTTTATTCCCTGGTGATTTCGTATAGATTCCCATATTCCCAATATAAATTACATTACACACACCCAATAAGGTTAAAGAGATAAAAAGGCCACGAATGACGTATTCTGCCAGTGACAGAATAATTATTAAAAAAAGCATAATTAGGAACTTTAATAAAATTACCATTATTCTATATCCGTACTAAATAGCTATGTACTAAAATTATAAATGCCAAAGTAAGTCTGTCTGTCTGTTAAGCTTTTACGGCTAACCACACGACCGATTTAGATAAAATTTCGTATGGAGTTACCTTGAGCTCTAAGAGAGGACATAGGCCTTTTTTTGTCGCGATAACTGGTATGCACGCGGGCGGGGCCGTGGATGAAAACTAGCTAAATTTTTTTTATCAATATTAGAACTCTCTATTTAATGAATAGATATTTTTTGCCTTTTAATTAGATTTCCTATGAAAGCTATATTCAACATTGCACGTGAATTTTTTCCGGACACGTAAACCTGAATGCCAACGGCAACTGTCATCGTACTCTTGCGGTTCTGAACGTCCAGTTTTATCCGGTTTTTATTGTCACCGTGATGGCTAACCTATTGACCTTTATAACCCTCGTTGATATAACCTTGATATCGTAATGCTTTTGTTGGCATTTATAGAAATAGGGACAGTGATTGAGGCATTTTAATGTTGGTGTGTGAAAGAATTTTCAGCCGAGTCATTGATCTGCTTTAAATTTTTATTTGATATCATGAAAGTTAATTAAATTGATTAGAATAGAGTACTTCTCGAAAGGTTTTATTACTTAAAATAGTAATAAGTAATCAATCAAATCTTAAAAAGCAAAAAAAACGTGTCCTTTTCGATGATTGAGCGAATTTCTTTAAAAGTATTACGAACATTTTTTTAGCGATAATAATTAAAATTGACAGCTTTTAGGGCAGTCCGTTTGAAAATGACAGAACTGACAAAAATTCTGTCTATGAAAGCGAATAGATAAGTCTTTGATAGAAAATGTCGTTAAAATCGTTTTTACTGACAAAAGAACATCAATTATTAGTTTAGTAAAATATTAAATGACAGAGTAGTATTTAGTATTGAAGTGAGTAAGATTCTAATTTTGATTTAAATATACAAAGAATCCTTTTACACAAAATAATTATAATAAAATTATACGTTCTTAAAAAGGCTTATTATAAAAAAGTATTCAGAATAAACATAATAAATAAATTATTTATATATTAATGCCTACCTATGTCACCAAGCAATAATAAAGATAAACTTAAGTATCTAAGAGAAAAACTTCTCACAAAAACCTATCATCGTAATTCCACGTAATCAAAATAAAGTGAAAACTATCTGCGGACACATCAGACGTTTTATAGTAGTCATGAAACGGCCTCGTTTCAAAACTTCTCGTAAATACGGCCGTTTACGATCGAACTGAATCGAGAATTAGATCAATGAACGGTGTTTTGCCAATAAACCTGGCAAACAAGAGACGACTCCATGTTAAAAGCTGTGTTTGTTTACATTAAGAACGAAACACAGCTAACAAAATAAAACGGAATTCACAACTATAATAATGGTGTGACTGCGTCATGTGTATGTTTCGAATTTCAAAATACGCGTTCGAATATTATGTGATGTTCGATTTTCAAACTGTTGGTGACTATTTAATTCATATCATTGTTTTAAATCATTATAATATGGGTCATAAAAGACTATATGTTTTGACAAAATAATTAAGTAAATAAAATCTCTTGACGATACAAATTAGACATAATTAACCAAGCCTATTATACCAAATTATAAGATTACTAAATTGAGCAAAGCCATGTTCTCAAATTACGTGTCATTACGCTTAACTTTGCCCATTCGACATCTTGGAACAATAACAATCCCGCCTCCCTAAGTTTTACATCCCAAGTTATGATATAAACGAGACAAACATACACGGCGTCAAATAGCGTGTATACCCCAATAAAACAAGTATCACCACTCGAAACAAGTTACATTGCTAGTTACCCTGTAATTTCGGCAGCACAGTAAACATTCTCTTTCGTTTATACTACTCTGGCTGTGCAATAAATGCCTTTGCCTTTTCAACTCAAGTCATCTATGCTTTTTATATTCTGTGTCACTGTGTGAAATGGCGGGATAGAACTATGGAAAAGTTGTTTTTTTTCATGTGTTTTTTAAATGTATGTGGTACGCATTTTACATTTTAACTTCTTTTAATTTCGTTAAGAAAAGCTCTTATGTACTACTAAAAGTGAATAAAGAACTAAGTTTGAAAGTTGAAAAATAAACACATCCCTTGGTTCAACATCGTCTCTGTGAGTATGTTACATATTTTTATAGTCTACGTTGAAGCAAATATTTTCCCAATAGTGGTTCAATGTGGGAGAATATTGTGTGAGGTAAAATATTGAAATTGTGTACTAAAATAATTTTCCTACAAACATCATATGAAGTTCATAAAATGTAAGGATGTCTACCCAATGGCTTAAAATGGATACTTATCTTCAATATTCTAAGGACAAGGTAATATATAATTCAAAATTGTTTTCTCCTAAAGGTTTTCTATAATAATCTTAAAGATAGAGCTTAGTAGTAGTTTACAACAATCTGTTGTGAAAATAAATAATCAAACAAATTAATAATGTGTAGTTGCATAGTGTAAGTTTATTTTAGGAAGAGTGAAAAGATTACTATTATTTCTTGGTAGGTATATCGATTCTAATTCAGTTATTGATAACACTGGAATCGGAACTGTATTATTTAAAACGGAACACTTGGTTACATTTAAACATTCGCGCACAAGGTCATGGTAGTAATAAACTCAAACATCTGTCCACCCAGCCGTTGGCCTAGACATAAACTAGAAGAATACCGTCTGTCTACTATCTGACATAGTTGGCAACGCTAATCAGTAGTTCAGTACTATCGGGTAGGACGTAGCTACAATGTCAAGGGTCGAGTTGTCGAGACAGACAAGTCGACATGCGATCGCGTGTTCTCGCGCCAACTTTATCGCGATTCGACTGGCGCCTTAACCGTCACTTGTTTTAAGCACCCTTGTTTGAACTTCGAATAAACTTGTTTTTAGAACTACAGCAGCGTTTTTTGATATTTCTTTTTAGAATAATAAAAACGGCAAAATAAAGCTTTGTATCGTTCAACAGCTTGAAACATAAAATAAAAGAAAATCTACCTCATTCATGATTTTATGAGGTATATATTGCATAGCGTTTTTACCCTGCAGCCGTTATAATTACACTTAAATACAAATAAATAAAACACAGATAAACTGTTGCTATGCCACAAATGCATAAAACATAAATAACAATAAACGTGCTTATAGAAGTACATTTTATCTCTTACTTGCCTGAATTAGTATATAAAATATTGGTATCTACACCGGTATACCATTTTACGTGACCCCGATTACTTAATTTTCACGTTATAGTTATGTATTGCCTAAAGTTTAACACCCTATGAAGTCAGACTAATGTCAATATAGCAAAAAGGGCGTCAAAATTCTTTAAAGCAGCCACTACTGGACTCTAAAACGTATCCTTGAACACGTCCACCGACCAAGAGTGGTAACCGGACTTGGTCAAGTGCGAACGTCTCAAGACAAGATATCCATTTAGTATTCAGGGGTTTTTCCGTTAGAATTAAGGAAAAGAGCCAAAAGATAAAAGGGATATCGGTCAAAAGTGCGAGACGGACCTCGTCAAGTGTGATACGACCAACTCAACATATCCTTTTGATCCTTCGATTTTTTTTGTATAGGGGATAGAATGAAAGAACGCGCAATTTCTTCGTAGATTAGATTACAGTGAAAAAATGTTATTAATTAAGGCTTAATTTTAATTTCGAGCAAATGTACAACGACTTGTTTTATATATATTTTTTTTCCTTTACCCCTCTTTCCTCCTTCGAATAATATCGTTGCGGGTTTCAAGACAGTCAATCATTTTTCTAGGACTCGCCGAGCGTTTTTTGTCATTGAAGATCAATTGCTTTTTTTTGAGCATGTGTGATGGCTGAAACAATTCACTTTTTCTGGCAAGATTATGTAGTGTAAAGTAGTAGTAAAGGCTAGTATGTAGTGACCTTTATTCTTTATCATAACTGTCAAACTTTTCTCTTTACATTTTCACATGCTTTAATATAATGACACTAAAATCAAAGGCATGTGCGGTACCTACTTAACTTAAGTAATAAATATAAAGCGTGTAGCGCTTTTATCTTCGACACGCTAGCTAGTTACTTCGGTAGGTAAACAGTTACTCGGCACTTCACCTACTTGACTCGAAGCCAAAACACACCCGGCTTTTACGAATAATAAAGATAATATGAAAATAGGACCATACATAGAATTAAGGGTACGTTTAACGGAATAATTGTGTTTGCTTAGTTTGGCTTATGTGTTATATAATTATGCCGAAACAGGTTTTGTGCGGAAAGTTATGTGCTGTCATTTTTCATCACAGGCTTTTAATGTCATAAAGTGTGGAAAGCTTTGAAACCTACAATGTGTATAAATAACTTACAGTGTATTTTTTAATTATTTTAATTAACAGTAATATTAAAAACCTTTTCTGGTAATGTTCTCTTTTGTCTACCGAAATATACTCAAATTATCAACATCGATATCTCCTAAATACGTTGTGTTTTAATACACACATACATATTTCCAATTATCCTAATACAAGGATCCAATCGCTCAGAGGTTAATACGAATTGTTCGAGACAGCCAAAAGTTATTGTAATGATTTTTCCATTATCTTTTCCGTCATAGATTTTCCTTATAACCGGGAAGTGGGTAGAACTCACTGGGAGGTGCAAAAGTGGGAACGAAGGGTGGTATACACAAATCATGACACTTCACTTAACGTTCCTACTACGAGACTTGTTTACGATTGTATTTCACTATCGAGTTATGAGTATCGAAGGTTTACGACAACTATGTATAAAGTAGGTATACTAAAGCATTTGAAGCTTCCTTTACTATTGTTCTTCGAAAATAGTTTGGTAACCAATTGTAATTTAGGTTGTAAAATCACAAGGTAGAACACAGATCAACGTGTACTGTGTAGATGAATAATTTACTCTACCATGATCATGTTTAAAATATGAAAGCTCTATTCTGACTAGATTCTGTAATGACAGGTTCCTATATTTGATAAATGATTCGTTTTACTTACGGACGGTAGAAGTTTTTTGAATATAGAATCATTTCTTGAATATAGGATCATATAAGTAGAAAAAACCAGTAATGATTAAGTGAACATTTACTAGTTAGTAAGACTAGTGCCATCACTCTATGGGAATCGACGTTTAGCCTCATAACGTGAAAAGGCAACATAAATAATAAGTAAGAAAACAAAAACTGCGCGCAGATAGAGGAAAATAAATAATGAGGGAAATAGCTGTTAAGGGAATTACCTCTTTGCTGCAAATAAAGATAAATTGATTTGTGCAGGTTCATTACGCCTTCAGCGGTTCTCAGCTCTTTTACTTTTCCGTACTGTAGACAATAAGCGATGTCTTTGACTTAATAAGAATAAACAATCGCATTCCATATTAATTTGCAACCAAACCTTTTGAGACACGAATTTCCTCTCGGTATGCGATATAACTGTTGATATTATCTTTATCTCACTATCAAGGATTTTCTGTTACGTAAAAAATACATTTTCCACATTGATAAGAACACAAATTAATTTGAAATACCGTTGTTTACGCCTGCGATTGAAATTTTCTCATTACCTATCTATTCTTGCTAAAATAAATGAGATAAGCCAATGAACTGTATTGCCGATATCAAATTCCCAATAGAGTAAAGAAAATTAAATTGAAACAGCCCTGGCATCTGGGAGAAAATTGGCTTTTTCTTAATTTTTTTGCGCCATAGAAACAAACTCTTTTTAACTTGACGATTTGCCACGTGCCCGCTTACGTAAAGAGTTTCAGAAAAATTTCAACTCGGAACCCACACAAAAGCGAAGAGAAAAGGTGGAAATAGATTCATAATTCGATAAACGATTTAATTCACGTGTGCTGGGGCTGGCTTTAGTCCAAAAGTATTGTCGATTGAACTTATGCCCCAGAGGTCACTAGACACGAAATGCACTGTGAAGATCGCTTATACGTCAAGTTTCGTATCCCTATCGGAATATTCCGCTGAAATTCAAAGACTTTAAGGAGACTTTGGTTCCTTGTTCTTACTAAGTACGAAACTAGATGCTCTAAAACTAACTACATCACCTATTGAAGTTTGAAGATCACGGCACCTATACCACAAGCAGGGTACGATAAGTTTAAAGCCGACGTTGGATTATTCACGTACCTCGTAAGCGCAAGACCCCCGTTCTCCAATAAATATTGTGTCTTATGCTAAGACGACATAAATCTGGCTTCGACAAAGATTCGTCGCAATATCGAATACATACCGTATTTCCCCGAAACTTGACAAACTGGGAATTTGCAAATGTGTATTTTCGTTCTTAATTTAAATGCTAATCATTTGTCGGCGTAGCAACTTTCACTTTGCTCCCATTTTTTTCCATTTCGTTTTATTTCGTTTTTAGGAACACGACTATATTTAACGTTTTATTTTAGAAATCGTGTTTTTTATAATAAAAGGTGCGCAAGTAGTCTAAATGAAACATTTCATTTAAATAAATCAATACAACTAGAAGGAAGTATACAGTTTGAGGACGCCGCAAGTTTCATGATTAAATATGAATTCATCCGCATGAATGCTGTGCATGCTAAACTGATCTTGCTGCAAGATATTTGCTGCAATCTACCTAAACATTAAAATACCGCAAGTTTACAGTAAAAAGTACATATATCACCCAGCATAAAGAACAAGCTACAAAATGCCAAGTTTAACTTCTCGAATATTCGCCTAAAGGAACTTTGTATTATTAAAATTTTATTCAACGATGTGGGTAAAATCTCTTGAATTTTGCAGTGCTGTGCAACGCGTGTTGTAACCGATTTGCTTGCAGTATGCGGTCGGATATTATTCTCGCATTCTCACTGGCCTGCGCTGAATAAATGATCGGCCTTAATTAGTACACGTCATATACTTTTATTCCTCTTTGTCGCGCATAAGAAAGGATATTGCAGTTCTGTTTGTTACGTTTCTTTGAGAATGTGTTATTCTTTTGTTTCGGTTGTTATTTATTACTTACTTATCTCTTCTACTGTGTATCTTTTATAATGTTAAAGTAATTTCTATTTGTTTTAATCAATTTTATTAAACTCAAAGCTGATTCAAATCCCTAACATTCATTTTAATGTAGATATAAAAAAAAATGTTTCACAAATGTTCAACAAAAAAAATATACGGCATAAAAACTGGTTTTATACGTTACATTTTACGTTCTTTCAAAGTTCAGAAGAATAATATACATACATTTATCTCGGAGCCTTTAAAGCGAGGACAAAAGGTTCGAGATATTTCCGGTTCATTACACATTACCTCTGTGGCAAGTAACCTAGCCTTAAGCTTATTTAGTTCACCGCAGAACATACAGACGTGACACCAATATGTAATTACTAATTAACACATTCTTGGTTTTCAGTTGTTTCACTTTATTAAGTTGAAGTAGAAAATTAATTGATTGACATCGTTTATTATAGAAGAGACTTAAACTCATTGAGTTTATGCTTTTAAAATTTTTGCTTTTGAAATTACTTGCAAGTATAAAACTTGGAACTGGATTTAGGTTTTAATACTTGAGTGATTTTCTATGCAAATGCTGCTATAGTAATTGGCGCATACTTTGATTACATTTGCCTAAAATACTCTCTTAAAATCACTTCTCTTAAATTAAAATTATATTCAAAATTAAATTTAGCTTTACTGCTAAGAACACCAAGGTCCTTAAACCAAAACTTCAAAGTCTGAAGAAACTAACGACTTACCAGTTGTAGCGAATTCCGCGACGATACATAATTATAAACTCTAGCTAAAGACATCTAAGCTTTAGAGTTTCCAAATCTAGTGCAAGTGGAAAACGATGCGGCTAAAGTCGCTAGACTGGATTGATCGCGAAAGACTGCGCCGAAATTGAATTTCGACGAAAAAGGCAAACGTGTTGGCGCGAATGCAATCTCGATGCCACTCCGCACAGATTTGTTACTTCACACATCGACTGGCCTTGAGTGCGAAAACTGTTTGAAGATATTCAATGAATATCGGTTACGATTGATACATAAAAAATATACATGGTCAATGAAGAATGCCAAAGCGACTAAGGGACTTAGGCCCGCCATCAACTATGTTGTGTCATAAAGCAATAAATCTTAGTTTACAGTACTTTTCAATACAGTTCAAATATGCCGTCTGCTTAGGCCTTAGCCTCCTTTATGATACAGACATACATTAAAAACAGTGACCTACACTGATAAAATTTCTCTATCAATTTTTATTTTTAGCATTATTATGTCTGGTAAAGTACAGATTTCATTAAGATTATAATCTCAAATTTGTGACATAATTTGTATGCTAACAGATATGCCAATGTGTAGATATTTTCATTTGTCCAAAATCCCGATCAACGTTCAAAGAAATTAGTTTAAAGATATGTTTAAGCAATTAAAAGTATGAAGCAAAAAAATTTGTTTCTACAAAAGAGACTTCTGTTATATGTTTTACAAAATTTAAACCCTTAATTTGGAACGCTTAACTCTCTTAATTCACCTAACAGTGCATACAGCATATAAAAAATTCTAAGAATAAGTTGACCAAAATCTCTTAACAATTCGGACAATTCAAAGTAACTTGTCAAACTGTCACAGGGGTTATTAAGTGAACAACAGAATAAGCACTGGCCAACTAGAATGATAAATGGAATCTTCATAACGAGTATAAGAACCTTTTTACGTATTTCTAGAGTTCTTTCCTACAATGGCTGGCTCGATTCCACACGCGGCACTCGGCAAAGTTTCCGGTCTAAAGCCAACGAAAGCTTTTTCCTTTGACTGTTTATTCTCTATCTATCACGTTTCTTGTAGTGATGACAAAGTCGGTGTTGTTTTTGAACACTCGATTGGCGAAGTGCCTAAAGCCTTTCGATTTCTGCGGTTGAATTTGCGTTTTATTAAAGTAAGAGAAATAGATGTGGAAATCTACTTTTTTTATCTATTTGAAAATTTTGTTAAAATTACTAGTTTATGCTCAATGAGAGTTGTCACAGTCACGGGCGTGCAATGTAAAGTGAATAATTTGATGGTAAATTATTAAGTTATTAATACATTTTGTTCATTATTTTTACTGATTGTCAATAATGTCGTTGAGCGCGCTCTCTTCTGTGACAATAAATGTATTTTCTTTCTTAAGGCAGGGCTAATTACATCAGCAAATTATTTTTTAGTACTATATACAAACAAAACCTTTTTGATTACCTTACAAATAAAGAAGTTTATTTCTATTGTAGCAAAAACATAAAATGTAAATGAAATACAGTACATACAAATAGGGCCCATGCTAGATTCAACCGTGCGAATATTAAAACAACGGGACATTGATTTTAAAAACATGCAGCAGCAGTTTCCATGCATCCGATAAATCAGAGCCGGACATGGTTTAACTAAGAACCGGGAAGTACGCACGGTGAATAAAATTTTAGCAACAATTCCGTGCAGTTTTTTTATTTGGGCAATTGAAAAGAAATGTTTCACATTTTTCTGTAACTGTACTATTCTATACTGTACATAAGATACCAATTAAAGTATATACTTTATATCATTAAATGTAAAATGGAATTGACTTAAATGAAATTTATATAGGACTGCCTCTGATAATTTTAATATCGATCCACTTTTGACGTATCTATTTTTGATATACTATATTAGTAGCACTATATTTCACTATATTAGGTACGCGTAACAAATATGCAAAAAACCGTCAATTGAGAACCCTTTGAAGTCGTGTAAAAATACAATATCCGTATTTTAAATCATTACGTTAGCTTATGTGGAAGCAAACACATTTTAGCTTTATTACAAAAGCAAAAACCATTTAATCCAAGTACTTTTGACACAAATTCTTATATATCAAATCAGAATAAGTAGATTAATGCTGACGCACTTAAACAACTCATTCAACAGGATCACTGTTTAATCTCGCCAACTCTAAATGAAAACATAAAAAGTTTGGAAAACTCAACACTTCTCAAGGCCGCAACCACAAAATCATTGTAAAAAAAACTGCCATAAATCTGGTCGAAAAGAAAGACGTTCTTAACTCATTCGTTTGATAAAAGCGAAGGAAATCTTAGAAAAAAACCCTTGAAAAATAGCATGAAAGTTTGCACAATGCAAGAGTCGCTGGGATCAAAACGGGTCATATTTCACCGCGGTATAAGATGTCAAGTTGAATTTACCACAGAATAAGTCGTTAATTATTCTCTATGTTTCGTAAGTGTGCGATTATGGAATATTTGCATGCTTAATCGACTCATCTACTAATTAGTAGATGGCAATATCAGCCTCTTAGGTATCCATTGTATTTACATAATGCTGTTAAGTATAAGTGCCATTATTTGAATTACCCTTTTAGTGAATATCGAAATACCATCAATATCTGCATCATCCATGTCATAAATAAGTATACAATTGACTGTATCAAATTGTTAAAACAATGTAGACAGGGAAGTGCTATACCTGTAAATATAACTATAAATATAGTTTTATCACGGCTTACTAATAATCGTTTAATCGGTCATTTCCATGCCATTCATAGTATTCCGATCCCTTTATAATTGTAATACCATACTTAATCCTAAATGGCAGCATTCGTTGTCTAAAGTGACCCATTTCATTTCAACCATTCCTTTCCAATAGACTGAATTCGTAGGGTTGGGCCCGACAGATATTTATGAGATCTCCAATTGATCTATTTCTGGGACTGTTATCATTTAATCTAAGAAACGTACCCTTCAGCGGTCAAAATAGTCGGAATACAAATTTTCCTCAATATTTCAGCCGGTTCAATTAACTTGCTTAATTTTACTTATGCGAACAATTCTGCAGAACCAAAACAAAACGTTAATTACTGTTAACGTAAACAATATTTCGTCGCTATCTATATCAGAATATTAGTCAAACGAATTAAGGAGACAAAACCTTGTTTATCAAACAACCCAAATTTTCTATATTGAAAACATAAATTCAAAACGAGTAATTGCTCTCCCTGAATATATTGAAACTTTACGTTCGTAGCTAATATTTCACGGCGTATCGAAACACTGATAGGCCGAAACTTATTACCGATAGCGAGCACCTGACTTGTGGCAACTCTGTCGAACGATGTCGCAAATTGTTCTTTCCCGCTATTCAAATACCCGTCCTCAATAATGAGACGCAATGCGGTAGGCACGGCGGATACGGGCTGGGCATTGGACGTTCAGTATTCGAAAAATCCGCTCTGACGAAACAAAAATAAAGGTGGGAAGGTACACCAATATCGCAATCGATGAAAATTCCTACTAGAACTGCGAAACGATTTCAGGTAAAAAATCCGTATTTTGGGTCTACCGCAAAAGTTCGTTGTTTCCTAACTTTTGATTGGCAAACTTGTTTGTTCACGTGTTAAAAATAAACGGTAGTCTAGTTATGCACTCAGTTAATCCATGTATTTGTTACGTGTAGGTATTAAGAGCAACGTGCAGTTTTTGGCGGTATCTACTGTAACAGTCACATTTAAGAATTATGCGACTATAGAAATCCGAGTATAAAGCTTAACCGGGATTTCTATTATAAATCGTTTCGGACAAAAAGAATCTCAGAAAACCTTTATCCACACAAACTAGTATTTTTTTTATTCTTCGCATCCCTTATTCACTACATAAAATTTATAGTAAGTAACTTCATAATTTAGTGAATACGGTCGCTCGCGGCTTGGGTTGTACGCAAGTCATTTACGAGCATTTTCACGGCATCTGAAGTGTCAAACGCACGTAGTTGATATTCATGATGGTGGTTGGCACGCCACGCACGTACCCACGACATAATCCAGCTCCAGACATTGGGCCCGATAATATCGACGCATATGAAGCCACAGATTGCCGCCGTTCAATTTCGTCGTGTTCCTTACACATATTTTTTTACGATTTCAAGGAACTATTCCGTCGAATCATCGAGATATATTACTCAGTTTGGAAGATTTATGCGGTGACTTGATATACTGAGATGAAGTTATGTATATTATGGAAAATGTAGCTTAGCTTGTATCTACAAAGTAACCCTCTGTGTAGATTTCTAAGAAATGTTAGGTTTATTTTTAGAAGGTTTACTTGGAAAGATATATCTACAATTAGAAACGTTAAACCTGTTTCATTATGCTAAAAGCTCATAAGTTGTGCTGCACCTACGCATGTTATGTTAATGTGTAGAACTTTGCCAGCACTGTGGAAATGAGAAACTGTAACTATGTAGCTGTGTTCTAATAAAACTTTATCCTTTCATACTGGATCATTGTTTTAAAAATAAGTTGGCTTATTTTTCTGAATTCGGTTACAAGTGAAGGAGCGAATTAACTTTAAAAAGCTTAGCTATCAAATTATCAATAATTGCTTTATATAAAAGAATAGTTAGTTAGTTTTGGCTAGCTCTATCTTAAAAATTGCCTTACTTGGTATATAAAGATGAATAAAGGCCAAAACTCACGCATAACATCAGGCAATAAAAGCCTAAAGCAAATTATTATTCACATTTCGAAATCCGAGACTGCCGCTAAATCCATTCGGTCAACCAACAACCACAAGCTCCAATTTACATTATTTCATAATTAAAATAATTCTAAATACAATACACTATAAGTCTAAATTAAATTTTGTTTCCTAATCCGATACCCAACTCTTTGGGTTCGTACCTGTAATAGAAATGACTGCAAAATTAAATTTCGCTACCGTGACAGGATTTCTCTTAAAACGAACGGACATGGTCCCGGAAAATTACCTCATTCTGGATTCCGAAAGCCCTATTTACTTTATTTAATATTCTAATCGCGACATTATTGTAAGCCACTGTTTCTATCTGTTTGCCTTTTGGGTTTGGACACTGAATGAAGCTATTAGGTTTATGATTGCTAAAGACTAGAGTTTTACTAGCAAAGTCTGAGATTGTTGTATTGAATAAATGATTTGTCGAATCCTTTTTTTTATGTGCAGGAAATATATATAAGCACCGTTTTTAAATATTAAATATATATATACTGGAGCCTTAATGGAACCTACCTTACCACAACAAGGCCCTAAAAATACTTTAGGAATTAAACATACATTCCCTCTTTGTTACAATATAAAACTAATTTAGTTGGACTGATTTGTGTCTCTTGCAAAATTACGACTGTCACAAAAAATAACATACTTTTTGTGACGTAGGCACCTACTTTTATCCTTTGAACAATGTCGTTTTTGACCTGAAGATGATGACGATAATAACCTAAAATTATTATTTAACCCTTAAATCAACAGCCGTGCGGAACACACGTCACAACCACGAGGGTAGCAATAAATTACTCGTTATCATCCTAATAGCAAGTGAAATGGATTGCGAATTCCAGATGAATTCGGCACTCGGCAATTAGTCTTAAGACACACCAATTACTGACAATTTGATTCTGACGAATCCCATTACGGGATAGAAAGTTAGTCGCAGGTGTTAAATCTAACAGTACGACTAAGTTATGAATCTTAAATCGGTTTGAATAACGTTCTTTTCGCTGCTGAAAAAAAATTGAAATAAATTCTTGTAATTTCAAATTGCATCTACTTTTAGACATACTTGATTTATAAACTAAATTCAGTATGCACCTGAAATCTAATATTCTGCATAGGATAAGTAGCATACTACATAGCTACTAAGTAGAGTACTCATAGTGCTCATGTATGCCTTAAACTGGGCTGGCGCGGACCTTCTAAACGAGGCACAAAAAGTGGAGAGCTCTCGCGTAAGAGTTCTAATTAGTAAGCAAGAACTGCGTAATAATATCTTATATGGAATATTTTCTTCAGCTATTTCAACGACAGGCACGGTGTTTCCTGAATATGAACCGTCGCTGCCGGCAATATTTTGGTTGTAATACTGTTCAAATCAATGTTGAAATGCACTCGCAATCATTTCCTTATTACGTAACATCCCACATCACATATATACGTAACCTTACGGTAACATCGTACTTTCAGATTTTTCTAATCTGACCACTGATAAACCTTCTAAAAAACATAAAAATCTAACTACAACGGTTTAACGTTAGTTTTTTTTAATATTACCAATCTGTAGGTTAACTATTGCAATAGTATAATAGACAAATATTAGCCCTGAATTAAAGGTATTACAAAGCTGCCAAATTTGGCAAATCAGCATTGCCAACTTTGGCAAAGATTAACACATCATACTTGCATATTTGAGAGTAGTTTATTTGTCGCCGTTTGCCTCAAAACACTTGCGTGTAATTAATTTACTGAATTCCGTATTCTCGCGAACACTGAAGGTTTAGCCTTATATTATGTATATTAATATTACGAGGTGTTACAGCTATTTCGCCGCTATCATTAAAGAGGTTTGGCTTAGATATTAATAAGGACCATAAGTATCTACTTTTTCATTATAATGTGATAAATTAATCGACTCGTATGGTGACAAAAATGTGCAAAATATGGTTGGAAATTTTTTCTTTACAACATAAAACACCCTTATTGCCATATTTTAACTTTACAGGCAGGCAACATGTTAGTATATATAGGATGATAAAATTACAAAGATTCGAAATTATGAACATATCAAATTAGGTACATTAAGATTGTGACACTGGTTTTTATCTAAAATAATACCCAAACTTGAATTTTAATATGTTCACTGTTAATTTTTAACTCTAAACAGATATCTAGCAAAAGACCCAGCTATTGTGAAAATTCAATTTCTCAGACGCCTTGCAATGACATCTCGATAGTCGATAAATGATAGATAATCGACAATGGCAAACACTGGGCGTCATTGTTCGTCCTTCATTGTAAACCGGGTTTTTGTCGATAGGGCACGAATCGATACCTACAAGAAACGCTTTAGTTTCATCTCATACCCAATTAATGGCTAAAAATTATATTTTCGTTTTGCTTTTCGAACTCATTTCCATCTTACCTTTTGGATCGCAGTTTTGTTATAACTCTCCAATAGAATATTTAAAGGATATTTTTCCTAGAATTGACTTATGTATCATATTATATTGCTTTCTTCTTGTTCATGCATAAACTCTATTTTGTAACTTGATAATGATGCCTTCAACACTTCATGATATACAGAATCTTCAGATAAAATGTATAAACAGTGGCACAATTTAACCGTAAACTTTTCAATTACATTTCCAGATTCGGAACTCGAGGAGCTGGGTGAGCAGTTGCCCCGGTACCGACCGGACTCGATAGCCGCCCTGCGCCGCGCGACACGCTTCACGGAGCCGGAGCTCAAGCGACTCTACCGGGGCTTCAAAGCAGAATGCCCCACGGGAGTCGTCAAAGAAGAAACCTTCAAGCTCATTTACGCGCAGTTTTTCCCGCAAGGAGGTGAGTTAAAAAAATGTAGTAAGAATACATTATAAAAAAATGTGTTTCGCTAAGAAACAACGCTAGACGTAAGAACGTGCACAAACAAAAAAACAAAGAAGAAAGTCGCTAACTAAAAAAGATTTTCAACAAACATAAATATTTCTTCCTTTACTAACCCAAAAATTCGTCCTTCCCCTTCTCGACACTATTATTTTAGATTAATTCTAATGCGCTAGGCTTTGTATTTAAATGTTTGGAGGAGCTTCTAATTAGACTCCGAAAGAAGAAAGTATGTATATATAACCAGCCTATGACTAATTTAAGGATAAGTACTTAATTATAATGTTCTGATACACCTGTTATATCAGAACATTATAGGGCTATTTAACGCCTCCACTTTACAGTTTGATAGCAATCTAACTTAATGGAACTCGACTTAAAATGCAGACCAAAGTTGTTAAGGGCTTGCCAAACCACATTTTAGCATATGCATTAAGTTGCTCTTTGTTAGAGTTATGTAAGGTGACTTGTTAAGATAGTTCAAGCGTTTCATTTCAAAGGTAAATTATTACGGTAAAGAGTTTTTACATTTAGGAAGGTAAGTACCTACCATGCCCATAAGATACATACAAGATAGTTTACAAAAGGTATTGACAAATTAGTCAAGGAGTTACATAAGTGCAACCTCTTTTTCATTTGAACGAGTAAGGTAGGTAGGATCTTTTTTTTTTTACCACGTATATGACGTTCAAGAAATCGCGAAGTAAAATAGCAAACATACCTTTTACCTATCTTTAGTTATAGGTATACTAAATAACCAACACAAGACAACACGTTCAATAAACAATACCAAATGTGTTTCGTTTTATTTACCTCCATCCTATCCTAAGCTTCGACACGGAGGCACGAACGCTGAAACATCCCATATCCATTGGATATTCTACACGCAGGTAAGGTTTCTACTTTTATTTATAAAGGCGATATTCAGACGACAGTGCTTAATTGAAATTGTCATTCTCCAGATAAATAACCTCATAAGCTTTAAGAAATTAAGAAACGATGTGAAGACTTACAGTGAGAGCTGAATATGGCTTTTATTGATCATACTACAATAAAAAAAAATGCATGCATATCTAAATTGTTTAGATGAAACCTTGAGAAGAAATAATAATGTGATCTTTTGATAATTGGATCGGATCTTCTTGAATAAACAAAAGAAATACGATTTAGGAATCCTAAAATAGAATATCACATAATTCATCAACCATGAATATCACAATAACAACGTACAGATATAGAACAGACATCTGCGAATTATACAAATATTTGCTTTGAGTGGGTTTCGACCCTCAACGGATTCGATTATTATTTAATTAACAAACAAGTTCCAAATGTCCTTCCTCTCAATAAACCCTTTGTCGCCGTACTCGCCACGATACACAATATGGCGCCTTATTTTATGCTGGAGTTCTTTCCGTTGATTAAAGCTTCAGTCTGTCTTTGTACGATTGTTCGCAGGCAAGCTCCTTGAACAGCTGACTGCGTTCTCTGATAGCGATCACTTTTCAACTTCCTTTAGTTGTCCTTTACAGGCATTTTCTTAGCTATGCTTTCAATTCATGATAATATTTACGCTAAAAATGCATAAGTCTCCTATTTGCCCCACAAGTTGTTGGGATAAAGCTTCTACTCCAATTTAATTTAAGTGGAATAAATAATGTGTGTTTTTTTGTGCACTTAGTGTTAAATACACAAGTTTGAAAAAAAGTTCCCAACGTGACATAGAGAGCTCATTTTGTACCATAGTTATAGGTGAGTAGAAAGTCTTGCATAAAAGATTTACTTATTCGTTCTTTTGTTCTTTTTTAAAAAACGACTCCCGCACTAAGGAATTTAATCCTTGTGTCGCGGAGGGTTTCACAAACATTCAAATCACATGCACAAAGATCACCCAGACTTGGAACAAGCATTTGTGGGTCACACAAATGCTTGTCCCATGCGGGGATCGAACCCGCGGCACGTCGCGCACAGAGGTAATTGGCGTGGTGACTTATACCACTCGGCTATCCGTGCAGTCGAAACCAAAAAATTCACAACTTTAGTCGAACTAAATTCCATCACATTTTAAAAACTGCCTGTTTGACTGGTTCGTGTATCATACACGAACCGCGCTAACACAGGAATAAACACCAACTTACACGTGAAGAATGTTAATAAAGTATACCGACCGTAGTAAAGGAATAAAATGAGGACATGAAAAACGCATCACATAATAATATAATCCCATCAAGTTGAGTGGTCTGGGCTGTGGGTACTGCTTTACATCCGCGCAAATTGTCCAAGAGGCCGTAAGTTCGTGAACTTTCTACCATTGACGATCGAACACATACGGTAACACTGTGTACATAAAGTCCAATTCACAATAAATAGGTGAAGCGTACACAAAAGAAATAAAAAACGAAATATCATTTCAAACGTATTGGTGAAAACTTGCATGTTTTTTATAGATATTGGAACAAAATTGACTTCTTCCCGCTACTCTGTTGATTTTTAATTATATATACAAATTGTACAAATAAATATTTTATTAATTTTGTTATTGTAGTTATTAGACATTGAGTCGTTTTTCAGAGCAACACAGACATTTAATGTCTATGCACGTCAATTTAATTCGCGAAATTTATTAATTGCACTGTGGGCTGAAATGAGACGCAATCGACGAATTTAAATTAATATCACAGTCACAGTTAAATAAAAGCCTCACAACGAAGCTCGTATAAATTTTAAATAATTCCCAAAAAGGACTAATGGAATTCAGGAATAATGGCATGGACTCCTAATTTAATTATTTATCGAATATGGCAAGAAATATTTTATCTTGGCACACTGCCCAGACCATAACATAAAACAGATAGTGTTTCTACTAATCCATTCTCTCTGTCTAACAGACAATACGACTTCAATCAGACGATAAAGAAACAATTCTGTCCAAAGTTTACCTATCAGGTCTTATCTAACAGTCGAATAATCAACTGCGAATTGGCTTCGAATAAATTTGAATGTTTTAGATAGTAATGGGTGCAAAGAGGCTAACGAATTCACTGAAAAAGTTCGTTTAAACCATGTAAGCGTTTATTGGCGTAGTTTAATACCTCATTGCTTTTGCAATTCTAAGTAAAATTGTCCAAAGATTATGCTGGAAATTAGGATTTTAATCGATTCAAGTTTAATAGCTTTTTAATCGATAAGGTCTTTCACTTCATTTTCTTCTTCACTCTACATATCGATGATGTTCTCATCGTCCCTTTATAAAAAATACCGCTTTATGTAGTAACTATTTATTAATCTGTAGCTTTATTTACTAGGTTTATTAGTACCTAAAATAATTATCCTTAATTCACTAGCATTTTTTTTCCATAAATAAATATAATATAAATAAGTAGCCATGAGAAGAAAATAAATAACATTGAGAAAGCAAAAATTAATTTCCATTCATCAATCATCGAAAACTTCTTTAAACATAATCACCACTGAAGTATACCCGACTTAAGTTTACTGAAAATGCATCATTATGATGCGATGTAAAGCAAAAGTGCTGAGAACACAGTACCGGCAAACTGAAGTGCTTTCAGTGCAGTTAACAAGTTCGCCTACTGCACCCGAATGGGAACGCGACGCGAGGAACAACAATCACCTTTTGTATGTGAGAGCAAAATGGGAGATCAATTAACGTTATTCAACTCTACTCGCCTTTTACAGAATGTAGGGTAAGATTTTTATTTTTAAACACGAGTTTTCCGATAGTTTTTGCGTTCCTATATTTGAACAGTTTGAACAGTTACATTAAAATCTAAATTTTAACAATAAAACGCGATTAAGTATTTATAAAACTGGCTAGTAGCTGTATCTGGAGTTTCTGTTAAATCAATAGAATTATGAGTTAAGAAAATACATATAAACGTAGTACCTGTCTAATTATTCAATAATAAGTTAATACTTCATTTAATTATTTCCTTATTTTAATAGTGGTAATTATAAAATATTTTTGTGTTAATCAAAAAATTACTTTGTCAATATTTTAGTTAAACCATAGGGTTTTTTAGACCATATCTAAAGAGTGCGTCAAAATAATCCAAATTACCTTTCTGATTAGGACAACAAATCACCTACAGAAATTTTATCGGCGTGTCAAAATTGTAATCGAAAAGTAAGCTTTGGATAAAAAACGAGCGCACTTAAAATGGGAAAATTTGTTATATCCTTTCAAATATTTAGATAGATGATAAATTGAATGTATTAAGGAATTTACATGAAAAAGGGTGCCTTGTGAACCTATTCTGTTAAAACGTTATTATTGGCCCAAAACGGGTTTTACGCAGGGATAAGTAGAAGGAAACTAGCGTAGTGAATGGAACTATATGGAGCGAGTAATATTCTAAATAAAAATATATTTACGTTTAACGACCAGTTACAGAAGCGTAGCAAAAATAATACAAAAGATTTTCGGTTAACACCTTTACTAAGCCCCCCAGGAAGAAACCCCGTTCATTCCTTAAATAAAATTAAATACCTATTAAGTATACAAATATAAATACTCTAAAATATTTTCAATACCTACCTACTTATTAGTATTTTTTTTCTTTTGCCTGAAAAACATGGTAAATTGAGAAAAGTGGCCCAATGTCACAATCGTGTGCTAATAAATATTTATAGCAGCCATTGTTTCTCAGTGTTGGCCAAACTGACCTTTTCACTCTTCATTCTGTCCTATTAGTAGCTAATTATACGAATTTATTATAATTACTATTTATCTAGTACAAAAGTAGGTACTTTCTTTGTTAATTCATGTCGTTACTTACACATGTACCAAGGTACAAAGACTGGCCTTAAAAAAAAAACTTGGTGAAAAATAATATTAAATTATATAAGGATAAACTTATTATGGGGGAGGGGGGGTTAAATAGAGAAATAAATACATAGAAGTGTTTCCCACCATCAGAATATTTTTAATATCAATCACATATACAACATATACCAAATATGTTTTTGAACTATCTGCCTGTTTTTTGTAGTGTATAGTGGTAAATTGCATACATTGCATAATAATGTATAAGCGGCATTACTCTTATGGTTAAGGTGACGGCCTTGTGATCGAGAGGTTGCAGGTTCGAATTCCACATTGCACTATTGACGTGAACCCACTCCAGACACAAGCATATTATTATTTAGCTTAGTGGGAGGTGTCAACAAGATTGATATTAATGTGAATACCACGCACATTGCTAGTAAACTTTTTAAATATTAATAAAAAATGTTACAAACTAAACATATTTAACAGCATTTTTATCGTTATAGATAATTACCGTTATCGATATATTATATGGAATGAAAAAAAAACAATATTTTTTAATATTCTGCTGTGTTAATAGCACTTAGATAGGTACCTATTACTAGGTATCACACAGCAGATACAAACTTTTGGCTTTTCTTTTTGGTCATGTTAACAGGTTCAAAGTTGGTTTACGACTGATACTAAGTACGATTGTAACCTGATAAAATAACATGAACAAAAATACTGATAGATATAAATATTTACTGTCTGAATATGAACACATTTCATCTTAATAGAGAATGGCTTATGGCATAGAGTTGTGCTTCATAAAGTTTCCCAAATAAGTATATATAAAAAAAAACCCTTTATTATAGTTTATCGCTAAAAATAATAATATTAGAAAAAGTTTACACAATATTTGTTTATTTATTTAACACAAGTACCCAACACGCATGTACAACTGTAATTCACATTCATATATCTAACCAAATAATTATATAAGCATTTTGGCTGAAAACCGTAACCAACCTTTTACTCATAATTATTATTTTTATTTAAATGAAGCCACGTAGCAAATTTAATTCATGCAAAAACAGAGGCCTGTCGGCAATTATTCCCAACTGGCTGACTCTGTTATCAGTGTGGCAACACCCACAAATCCACGATTTCACGACACATACGTTATGCGAACTGTTGTGGAAACAACAATCATCGCCCATAAAACACACTTGCTATAACAAAAACTGGGATTTACAGCAGTTAGGTAACTTTTTGAACTGAAATGGAGACCATTTTCAAAGCAAATGCTTAGTTCAGAACATTAAAGTTTTATGTAAGTAACTAAGTATACCATTTCTAAATATTGCAAGTAAAATGTAACAATAAATAAAAATGGGTCGTGCATGACATTTAATAAAAAACTTCTACGAATAAATTAAACGAGGATACTGTAAACCATCTTGTCGAACCCCCTGTTTTTTCTGTAGGTCCTGCCATTTGCAGGATGTACTTAATCCAGTTTAGCGGTCGAGGAATCCCTGATAAATAGTACGTTTTTTTGTAATAAAAAATATACATAAGTATATAGCGAGAAAGTATATACCTACTGTTGAATATATAATACGCAAAAATACCTACCATATTTTAGTTGAAAGGATCTTACAATCTAAATTGATTTGAAAACGGTGTCATAAAACATAAAATTACCCTTTTACAGTAAAGAAAAAAAAAACAAGAAGTGCAACAAATAGGTTCATAAAAAAATTATCTTTCCTTCTAATACTTTACTAAAACTGTTAAAATACTATACTTCGCTTAAAAAATGTTGGCAGCCCTGATAGGGAGACAGTATGAACAAAGTAGGTACTTAGAAAAAGGATTAAATAAAATTATAAAACCCCCCGACTAAACGGGTTAAATACAAAGAAAATCCACGTAGGGTTGCAAACATTTTACAATGTCGTGGTGCTTTATGTCGTCGTGACGTTGAGTGCGCTCGCTAAGGTGTCGTGTCGTGGCGTGTTCTGGCGTTATTTCTGATCAGTATATAAATTCAACCTTTGCAGCGTTTAAACGTATATGTTTGCCTTTAATTTTTTATAGAGCGGACAGGATATCATTGTAAATATTGTAGAATTATCTGTTTTGAAATAAATAATAAAGTAAAATACTATTTCAATTAAGACATAGTACTTTAAATATTTTAGAAGTATAAGCTCGTCAGTCATTTTTTGAAACACGCTGCAAACAAGTGTCCGCTAGCTAGTTGTTCGCTTAATGATGCGCCGCGAGGCACGCGGTATAGAAACACATTTGCCTTTTGTATCGTGTCAGTCATAACCCCCACCGCTCAGCGCTCTAGCGCAATTGGTGAAGAACGGTCGGCACCACGACACGACGCGACCTACAAATTTGTCTTCAATCATATTAAATTATTTTATTTTATTTTATTTCTTTGATTATTATTATTAAATGTATGAAACCAAAATGCTTCTCGCAGTTTTATATCGGCTGTACACACTCGCCGAGAAAGGCCGATAGCGAGTGTGTACATGGTGTTCTCGTCTTGTATCGCTCTCTGGGTCCTAGCCTCGCCCGGTTTCCGTCGCTTATCGATTCTCTGGACAAGGGGCTCTCACCGTGTGAAGTGACAACTGTCCTAAATTATTTAATGTTATCTTTTTCTAAGTTAATGAAATTTTTCTAGTGTTAACTAATTAAAATATTATTTTTCAAGTTACAACTCATTATACATGCCCATGGTTAAAACAATAATAAAGTTAAATGAACTGAGATTGCCGCGTTGGTCGCTCACGAATGACTACAAAATAGGACACACGTTGCGTAAAGTATTAGCGTCGCTTCGCTACGTGTCGCGTCCCGTCACTCACCTGGAACACCAGGTAAAGGAGCGGGAATATACTAAGCCCAGAAAACAAACAGCCCTCCATGTCTATGTTTCTGATCTTTAATTTTTTTATTAGTAATAATAAGTAAAAAGGTTATTTTTAGCGATGGACTTTATTGATTTAATTTATTTTCAACTAAACTCGTTGCGAAATCTATCAAACGAAATCGATGAATTCCACATTACGTAGCATATTCACAAATTTCATTTGTAAAAAGTAATGTACACAATAAAAAAAATAACGCATACAAAATTATAAATCATGGATAATCAGGAAGTACCTATGACAAGCTGAAAATCCAGTTTAAAACCGTATAACTTTCTTTAATTTTATTAACAGTATTATTAAAATGTTAACAAAAATAAATATAATAGGTAAACGATTTTATTAAAACAAGTACGTTATCTTCATAGATTTTGTTGTCTAAGTACGTGTAACGGAACGCACAAATCGACTTCGTACAACACTTTTAACTTCCGTTTGACGTCATCTATCGACATCGCACAACACTAGCGGCGGAAATAGCCTCGTGCAGTTGGCTACGTGATGAAAATCAATTGATTTACTATTTATATACCCTTATGATTCTGGAAAGATCTAAATATTCTATAGGTATAATAAATTATTTATTAAATACAGAAGAATATCCACAAAAACAGCATTTAATTCAAATTCACACAAAATAACTATATAAAATAATAGTAATGTCACATACTATATCCACATATCCAACTTCAACACATATTATAAAGTAAATCTTTTTTCACGTTGATAACATAAATAAAATAAAAAAAATACGAAAAATTACAGTTGAACAGTAGGGAAACACTGCGCAGAAGCGCGCCATTTTCAGTTTTAAACCGCGCATGTGTTGGTACGCCTGCGCTTCTCTAGTCTGCTTCCTCCAAGCCACGACCGGACGCCATTACCACGCCATCGTACTGATCGTACTACGAATCTGTCACTAGTGCGTTATTCGTTTGATAATCTTTGGATTTTCTACGGAGTCGTTTGTTCTGTGTTGTTAGAACCGCTAAATACATAAAAATCAAAATGTCTGACGAGAAAAAGGTACGTGTATCAGTATAATATCAGTGTAATAACGCAAACAGTGCTTCACCGACATGGCGTTCGTAAAATGTGGTTTTTTGGATGAAAGTGAGAAGTGTTTAACGTTTTTAGCATTGTGTTTGTTCAGATGATTTTATATCGTTATTTTATTTGTGTTACAGGGAGAAAGCGAACACATCAACTTGAAAGTATTAGGTCAAGATAATGCCATTGTGCAGTTTAAAATCAAAAAACACACACCTCTGAGGAAGTTGATGAATGCTTATTGTGATAGAGCGGTAAGTGCCCAATATTCTCGGTGCGGTTAGGCTTAATCTTTATCTTAAAGACTTAAATTCGATCCTAAAACAAATTCTTCAAACTTAAAGTAGCTCAGGAACTCTTTGAAGTAAATGAAAATAGTTTACTGGTCATAGCTTGTGCCTCGATTGTAGAAAGCGTTCTTTTGATCCACAAACAAACAAAAAAACGTCTCATCTTTTAATACTAATACTTCATGCGTTCAAAACAAAGAATCAAAACCGCATAAGCCATCTTTAAGGGTAATAGATAAATCAAAAACAAAAGATAAGTCGCTACTGCCATATTCAGTCTATAGATATTATATTTGAAAGAAACAATTACAGTATTTTTGTGCTTTACCATTTTTATGTAAACTGCACAATATCTTTCCATTTATTCCTGTATCGGAGAACAAAGTCTAGTCGGTTAAATCAGTTTGTCTGTTAAAGAAACTGTCCTCATTTTCATCTAGTATAACAATATCTAGGTTTTAAAAGTGAATTTGTTCCTAAAATCTTTCATATTTCTTCATATACATACTTGATACATTATGTAAATATAACCTTTTGAAACTTAGGATATTCACACATTTTCATTTATTTGAGCAGAGCTATCTGCCTACAATGTCTGTAGCAGTAGCCCAAACCTAAAAAGGGTAAATATGGATAATTATAAACCCTCTAAATCAAGCAATGTTTGTTTTTTTATTAAATCAATGCAGAAGATCTAAATTATCAAGCAAGCATTATTTTAAATTAGTATTCCTATAGTGTACTATTCCTCAATGAAAGATAGCTACTTTATTAATTTATATCATTTCTTCTTACTATGCAAAGGTAGTCCAATATTTTGCTGTCTAGTCAGTTTTGCATTAATTTTGCTTTGCTCATCTGCAGTTATTTTATGAATTGATGTAAATATGAACATATTTGTGAATTTCGCATCTTTACATACTCAATCTGAGGCCATTTTTGACCATGAGTGTTTATAAAGTCAAGTTCTAGTAATGTTAAAGTTAATTGGAAGGTACAAACTAGGTAAATATCCACATGTTGTAATCAATGTATCATATGGATCATAAATATCTTAAACAAGTTTAAACATGATTTAATACTATAATGAATACAAAGTAACAGAAGGCCCACTCACATGAAGTCATCAATGAAACCAGCATCATAATAGAATGGAAATTGCTAATAATTATATTACAGTTTAAATACAGTGAGAATATTTACTGTTGGTGGCATGAATTATGTATCTGTACAGTACACAAAAAAATATTTCATAATATTTTGCAATTTTCAAATAATTAATGATCTCTATTGAGTTTATCTTATAGAACAGGACAAAGTCCACCTTAGTAATAACAATATGTACTTGTTAAGAAATAATAATAATAATTTGTTTATTACATTTGTTTTAGGGTCTATCAATGCAAGTAGTGCGATTCAGATTCGACGGGCAGCCAATCAATGAAAATGACACGCCAACATCACTGGAAATGGAAGAAGGTGACACAATAGAGGTCTATCAGCAGCAGACGGGTGGATCACCTCTAGTGTAATTCTTATCTTAAGGAACTGTCCAATTCCCATGGGAAGAGCGCTGTGGTGTACCCATCTCAACTTTAACATTAAGTTAATTTTAAATAAAAACTGCAAGTATAAAATGTAAATTTTGAGATACACAATTGCATTGTCGCACTTTGTATACCATAGCATTGTGTATCTTAAAACAGTAGTACTGTATACTCTATTTAATTAAGGAGAAAATTTGAGGTAAACCAAATGTTTTAGGTAACTTCAATAATTATTCCAATGTGATAATTTTTTAGTTGACACTTTACAGATCAATTCTGAATATTTAAGTGTGGCCAAACCTAAAAACACTTGCGAGCTGTATGTGGTAATCTATTGGACTTAAGTCCGAAACCCCAATTGTCAAGTCTACTGCTACAACCACTGGTTTAATACCTATCTGAAATAAATTAATTTTAAAACCATAAAGTTTTTTATTTAGATATAATTTGTCATGTTCTAATTGTAGTTCTTCTGTATTAATAGGATTAGTTAAACTATTTGTCTTCAAAGCAGTACATCAATGTATTTTATACCTATTCCTTTAAATATAGAAACACCATGTATTCTTTAGCCGTGTAGAATATTTTTTTAATGAAAAGCTTAACTTAGATTAAGAGGGATAAATGTCAGTTTGTGAATTTAATAAGTAAATTATCTCTGTAATACTAGTTTTTAACTTTGACCCAATATAAATTTACCCTTAACAATTTTTATTTATCATGGTAGGTACACTTACTACACTGTTCTTGTATGATACAATCACCTACAAACAGTCATCTCAATAGGTGTAGGTATTATATAGAAATATAAATAACCCTGTATTTTTTTCTATGTCCTGTTACAAGTAAGGCTATATCGCCGATATTCAAAGGTGTGCCTAACCTATATTAAAATAAACGTGTGCCAGAGTGCACTAGATGACTCATCGCTACGATTGCGTGTGACGTCAGTGACTTGTGATAGTACTATAGTAGAGAAGGTACCTACATTAATAGTTTATAGCTTTATAGGAACCCTAACTAATTTAACGTTGGCGGGGATCGATTCCCCGCCTACGTTACATTAGTTAGGGTTCCTATTATATGGGGAGTACGAATCCAAGTAGGTACCTACCTCGTTTTATTTTAAAATCTGCCTCTATTTTTTTGACTGGGCTTTCTCTGCTCTATGGAAAAGGACCTAGTCTAATGCAGTCTTACAAGTTATCAGTATGTTATAAATCATTCATCCTTTTTTGTAAATAATCCAGGGATGAAGAATCTTAACAAAATTGAAGGAATCGTTACATTTTAGGTACCTAGTGTTTTATGCTGATCCATTCCCATTTCTTTCAAACGCAGTTGATAGGGTCAGAGCGGGAACTGAAGGGATCTTTTTTGTGGTGGTTTTAAATCCAAGTTAATATCTCGAATGACTAATATGTTGAGCTTGGGTTTGGGTGTGGGAGGTTACAAGAGTGGCAAATTTTTCGTAAAATAAATAACGGCATGCAGTTGACCTCGGTCGGTGTAGCTTAAAGTTATAAATAAATACAATTTATGAATAATAAATGAATACATAAGCTAATCTCTTGGGGTACTTATAACTTACATTTTTATTAGTTATTAGCTGTTTCCCGCGGCTCCGCCTGCGTGGGTGTCGGTTATCGTGGGAAAACGTAGCCTTATAACCTTTCTCAGGCTCTAGACTATCTTTGTACTAAATATTATTTAAATAGTTTCAGAAGTTTTGGCGTGAAAGCGCAACAGACAGACAGTTACTTTCGCATTTATAATGTTAGTAATTAGGATGGATGTTCTCGAAAGTATTGCTTTTGGTTAATAGATGTCGTTACTTGTATCGTTCAACAGCGTACTATTATTATTATGCTTACGATTATATCAACTATTTATGAAAGAAGTTCTAGCCAGAGTACATACAGTCATACTTTTTTTTAAAAAAACGTAGTACCTCTTTCGCAACCTCCGTCACCCAAACCCACTGCTACTTGGGCAGCTGACGGTCGGATTATTTATCAGTCGTATAAGATCTTCCATCGATGTCAATATCAGCAGACTTAGGTACCTAATAATACTTTTGGATTTACAACGCTACCCCATCTTGACCACTCTGAAGTGCGTGACTCGCTCCTTAGTACCTAACAACTTAGGCACATACCGTTGACATGAAGATGTTATTGCACAGAAACTAGCGCTTCGTTAAGCTGAACGGAGGAATCAGACTATGCTTGGATAAGTTGGATATCACTAGATACAGACTCTTTTTAGGCATAAGCTCAATAAATTATAGCCCAAGCTACAGTATGTATTATTAAAACTTATAGAAACATTTATTACCCTTTTTATTTTTCAGCAAACACGGCCCAGTACGCGCATTTTGTTTTCAACACATTGGACCAAGACAGAAGTGGCCTGTTAAGTTTTGAGGTAGGAACTTGTTATAAACTTTTTAAAATACCCAAAATAAAGTGTCAAAATAATCTCAAATACGTTTTGTAATAAGTACTTAACATTACTAGGACCTTTAATAATCTTTAGGTAGGCGGATCCCGCCCTAAAATATTTCAATTTCCTTTGACTACATATAAAAAATACTACACATTAGAACATGTTAAAGACCACACCAATACTTTAATTATGAGTTTAATATTACTACTTCCACATCATTTAATTTAAATAGGGTACCTACATACCTAACATAATATTATAATTGCAGGAATTCGTAACTGGATTATCAATATTATCAAGAGGCACCTTAGAAGAAAAGCTACGGTGGACATTCTCACTGTATGACATAAATGGAGACGGCTACATCACAAAAGAAGAAATGACGGAGATAGTATCAGCCATTTACGATCTGATGGGGAAGATTGCTGAGTCCAATATGGAAGATGACGTAGTTCGGGAGAAGGTTGAAAGACTGTTTCAGGTAGCCTTTGATAATATTAGATAGATATATCATAATCTTAGATAACTACCATTGCGAAAAAAATGTTCTATAATAATTCATCATTTATTTAGTTCAAAAACCATAGATACCGACTCAACCTTAAGTTTGAACTGTACAATGAAATATTAATGGGGCATAACGCTGAAGGAAAGATGAAATTTTTAATATACGTTCACGTTGGCTAAGTAAAAACATACACTATTATTGATTTCCATACGTAGGTGCAATAATAGACTTGCCCTTGGTGTCTGATGAATTTTGTAAAACCACAGATAACATAAGTTTACTTAGTTGCTGTTCTGCTTAGTCATAATCGTTTGTTATCCTTGCTGATAACATGTATAATGTAATGACATGCAATTATGATATTTTAACACAGTCATATTATACAAATCTCTCACGTATGTATAATAATTATACAAATAATCATGATTTGAAAAGTCGTTACAGTTCAAACAACGCTTTTTGTAATTTCGAGATGGTTCAAAGTCCATGTCCGTGTAGATATTAATCATTCATAATTTCCATGACTTGTTCTTCTACGAGATAAAACTAACTATCGTACCTAGTATCTGGTATCAATCAATTTTTACCGTTTGTTCGTAAGTTGAAAAATGATTGGAATTGTCCCCTAAAATCCTCTGATACCATTTAACTTTCATCATTGAATACCTACCTACATATTAAAATTTTCAGAAAATGGATTTGAATCGAGACGGCGTACTGACACTAGACGAGTTCCTGGACTGCTGCCTTCGCGATGAGGACATCTCGAGGTCGATGGGCGTGTTTGACAGCAACTTCTGACGGCCCGCGGCCGGCGCGAGCGCATCCACGTGCCGTGCCCCATGACATTACACCAACAGATCTCCACCAACGTCATTCTGTACATAACGGTGATACACCATTATGTACTGAGTAGGTTTATCGGAATGGAATTGTAGTTAGGAAAACGAATGGTAGACATCATTCAATAATGATCTTCCCTAATTGCTATACCAATCTAAGAATGACGTGGTTCGATACTCGGTAGGTGTCAATGGAGATTTGTTTACGATACTATTGTAAAGAAATGCCTTATTTATAAGAAGCTTTAGCGGTGAAGAGTGGATTAAAAACGATATTATATAAACAGCAACAGTTGCTGCGTAAACGTGTGTCCGGTATTTTGTATGTAGAGACAACTGCGATGGTACGATGTGAAGCTTATTTTGTACTTAAAAACATTACTAGGACCTTTAATAAATAGTCGAATAAGTGTCCAGTTAAGAACTTGTTATAATTCCATATATAGTTTTATAAATATTAGAACCCTTGCCTTTAATGGGCATTTTGTTAGACCCTCGCTAGTTTTAAATAAGCTCTGTATTGGCTTTTTCAGATAAAAAAAATCCAACACAAATCTTGCCGTCTTGTACCCTAATCCTATCTAAATGAAGGTAAATCCAAAATTATCTATCTTAAAAACAGAATTAACTTATTTATCACTACATTTAACTATCCTGAAATTTACTCAAAACCTGTATGTCCAAATTATGAGCTCTAAATACAACATAGGTAACTTAATTAATTAAAAAATTATATTAGGAAAATATCTAAAGAATCTATAATAGTATTAACTAAAAAAAGAAACTGTAGTTTTACCTGAATATTGCTGATAATAATGAATTCTAAAATATATTTGAAAACTGTTCAATTAGGTGTAGAAAATATCATCTTAAAAAGTGTGAATGCATGGATCAAACGTAAAAAACATCGAAATGTATGATCCAAATGGCTAAAGAAACTAAAATAAATATGGCGTGTATAAAGAGAAATCATTCCGTCACTACTCATTTACAAATTTTGCTATATAAACTAGTGAACAATGACGTCACAAACCATTTGCAGGTGTAACTAAGCGTCGCATAGCATCCCATTCAATAAACAATTTTATATTTTGTTTTCTCGCGTCAATCATTTTCAAATAAATTCGTAGATATTTCGAATTTATAAGAAACTTACTTATAACATAATCTAAGTTTAGTCTTCAACTTAACTTCACTTCTCAAAATGATCAACTGTTATTTTTCTTCATTTTGAATCGTTCCGGCCATTTTTTATAGTATTTAGAATATTTTATTTAAGATATTGTATAGACCTATAAAATACCTATTTTAAACGTTTATTTCTTATCGTACCGTCGAATGCTTAGCAGTTTAGAATACCAATTAAGGACTTTCAGAATTCTTCAAAGATTATAGATTAGAGGTCCGTCTTGGCCTAAGCTAAACTATAGCTGTAAATTTTTAAATAATAAAATAATTCGTCACAAATCGGGTCATAGGAAAACACTGCCATAAATAATTTCTTAAAATGTACCAACCCATGAGCCCTTTATTGATTTTACCTTTACGCGTATTTTTTTTTTCAACGACAATAATTTGAACTAAATATATATTATAAATATTTCACTATAATGAAAATATTTACGTACCTACCTACTTCATAGAATAGCCAGATTATTAACCTATCTACATGTTTACCAATTCTTCATACTATTTGAGAAAATAACATATTTTCTATAAAGTAATCATACATGTAAATATACCTTGTAAATACCGATATTTATAGATTTTAAATGTGTATATTTTCATAGTGAATGTTAAATGGAACCAAATAACTAGATTGCATTAATATATAAAATTGTACTATCTAATATTGAAAAAAAAAATAAAGTGACACGCAAATAATAACAGCACTAATAAGTATTTATGAATCTTTATGTAATGTGATTAATAAAGATATTTTACGTTTGATATTAAATAAATGTGAAATAGATACACGTTAGACGACCATTATAATATATTGCTTAGAAATTTTTAGCTAATCAGCATCACGTGGAAATATTTTCATGTAAATTTTAAACATCATTTTATTGGTCGAGCTTACATAATATAGTTAAGGTTTATGTGTGTCTTCCCAAACAATACTGTTACGTTACATCTCCTACGACCATGATTGTTACCCATTTAAATAATATAGTATTCCCATTATATATAAATTACTTGTACATCGCGCCTGTAATCCTCGAAGAGTAAGGCTAAAGTACTTTTGAGAATGAAAAAATATATTGTATAGGATTACCTAATAATACACAATCTTATGATGAAATTTAGATGGTATTAGGTACTTTAAAAAATGAAGCTGGGTACCTACAGTCCTTGGTTTTTGTGTTTATCTATTATAAATTTAAATGATTTTAAATCTAAATTATATGTGTAACAGAAATAATATAATTATCTTAGTGCCAAAAATGACCCTTATGAGAGTGCAGCCTTTGGAAAGAAAGTTCGTGTCTCAAAAATTTTATTAAAACCTATCTAAAAAGGTTGCACCAGTTAATTATTCAGAGCGTTTATCTAATAGGCCTAATATGATGGTAATTTAATATCGATTTTGTCTTAAGGTCCATGTACTACCTAGTCTAAAACCTACAGGTACTTGATGTTAGTTACTTTAGCATAGAAGCTGTTGTCCCATAGGACTTTAATATTCCATTGCAGTCGATGTCAATATGTGAGGCTTTTGCAGTGTTTATTTTATGAGACATAGATAAAAGAACTTTTTTTAAGTACCAGACGTATAAACATTTTTCTTCCAAATATTTGCTAGAGATGAAGTACATATCAGTCATTTGTAATTCAACATTGTCCATCAGACACTGCAGGTTTAGTTTCTTATCATGTCGTTTATTTGACGTTGTGTTTAACGATGCATATTATTGCATATCCAGCATCCATGTAATAGGACATTATAGCATGGACGTAATGAATATGTTTAGGTACGAAATCTGTAAATTAGATATTTGAATATTGAATTGTTTATTTACAAATTGTATGTGTATTTTATAGAAAAATAAATAAATGGAATTAAACTTTGTTTAATTTTCTCTAATGTGGATGATGATGAATCTTATAAATCAGAATTGATTATAAGTCACCACGGGTTCGATTCCCGATGGAAACCAATCATAGTTATTGTATATAACAAAATTTTACAAAAGGTGCAATTACGTTAACAGTAAATAAAAGAAATGCATGTACACTTTGTACAAAATCTTTATTAAAATTGTGACAATAGTATAATTAAAAAGTGAAGTCATATGAAAACACTCCCAAAGAACAAATAAAATCATATTCCAAGAATATTTTCACGCAATGCTACACAAACATAATATTAATAATGTCTCTAATATGGCAAAAGTGTTACATGACAAGTTTACAACTAGATTCAACATTTGATCCTTGAAGGCGGCATCATTATTCATAAAAATATTTAACACGACCTACTTAGATTCGAATGAGTAAATTTCTAAAAATAAATTAACAATATTTATGGTCTATTACGTAGTCGCAGAATAATGAAAGTAGGCTGAATAGGCAAGAGACATAGACATTGAAATTAACAGGATAGTAATTTAATTTAATTGCAATGGTTTTTAAATATAATCTCACAAAAATATATTAACTTTATACTAATTTATTGTGCGTTATCTTTGAGCAAGTTGCCTTTCTTATACTAGCCGTTGAACATCTATTGTAACTTACATTTAGTTTTAAAACCACATAACAATTTTGCAGTTACTGCAAATTTTGAGGCACTTTAATTAAAAATGCATATCATTATATTATGTTTATACTATAGCAAATTACGTGCCATAAATCTAAAAGAAACATTTTAAAGATTCTATTATGTACTTAAAAAAGTTCAAGTTATATTTAATAAAATTGTAATAATTACGAATTTAAAATAAACTACTTCAAATTCCATAAAGTAAACCTAATTTTTTTGTAAATAATATATTATTATTTTACAACTTAATTCCTAAAATAATCTATATACCTGAAGAGTCTTTACGGTATTATATTATTAACCTAATAAATTAGTCTTCCGATTTTGGAATTTAGATAATTTTGTACGTGGTTATTTAATACATATAATTATGTAAATACTTATTCATAGAACTTAATTGATAGGTACAGTATAGCTAATATGATAAAATTCACACAATTAAGAAAAAATTTAGGGATACATGATAACTTTAATACTAACTTTCCATCCATTTAACATTCCACGGATACGATATGTTACAATGACATGCTTCTCGCAAGTAATATTAAAAAAATATTGAAAATGGCGCCCTACAAATATCAAAATTACCAAAATACATTTTGTATAAGTCAATATTTAAAAAAATACCAATAATTATAATTATAATAAAATTAAGAGAGCCAATTAAGTATTCCAATTTTGTACGGTGGTGACGCGTGGCAATAATAATCTCCAACTAACCTAGGTTATTGAAATGTTGTAAAAACATCAATATAAAATCTACACACAGAGATCTATAAAATTTTCAAATACTACCTACATGTGATGTATTGCTGCATGATACACATATTAGTATCTATTTACAATAAATAATAATATCCTCACCCACACAATATGATTTATATTATAAATCTAAAATAGATACTTTAATAATTAAATCTTCATTACTTGATGAGTAATGTGTTCTTAATGGCTAAGATCTTTTATATTCGAGTTAAAGTAGTAATATCTTACCGTTCTTTTATATCTTGGTAATTAATCTGTTTGTTTACGTAACATAATTCTCTGTGTATCAACACTGCAAGAGGTACAATCAGATTGAGTTTAGAGAAGTTCAGGCAAGAGCACAGAAGGGACTCTTTTGCAGTATCGGTGCCAGGCAGCTCCATAACGCTGCTTACACCTGTCGTGGTCTCGCCAGGCCCGATGCGCCAGCACTACTATAGTCAACAATGCTGGTAACGCAACTACATACTGACCAGAGAGAATTCCCGGTAATGCCAGTGCACTATGAATCAGTATATCACCTGTGTAATTCGGATGACGCAAGATTCCCCATAGGCTTGACACCAGTAACTTTTTTCCATGGAAAGTCGGCATGGCGTCTACGTCTGAAAAGTATAAAACGAGTTAGTTACATTCATAATACTGCAGAAAATTTTATGTGAAGTTCTATGCTAATATACAACCTAATAAAGCGTAGAATGTGATAAAATGTTAATAAAATAATCTAGTGGATTTTTAATCTAATTTTAGCACTAATAATATTAAACTAGATAGACTCTCGACATATTTTACTAAAGAAACAAATATATTGTTAACATAATATGTATATTCCACCAAACAAGCATTATTCACAGATACAAGCGTAACATATTAATATTTTTAAATAAATAGAATACTGTTACTTACTTGCCAAGCTGAGTTGTAGTGGATTTTTTCTGAACTCATATTTAATATTGTTACTAGCAAGCATTATAGAGAATCCCAGCATAAATAGTACAGAAGCAGAAATTAAGGTGTTAGTAGTCAGAACTAGATCAGTATCTGCCACATATTTAGATATTGTTGTGAAGTAAAATGGGTAGAGTGCGCTTGATACAGTCTGTAGGTACCCTACCCCTTCAGACTGCCAGTAAAATGTTGTTGTTATCTTATACTCCTTCATGATGAAGTTTAGGATATAAACTATCTGCATTAGAGAGAATAAAATTGTTGTCGGCTTGTACTGCACATTACTTAGCAGTTGCTTCCAGTTATCCAATGTTAAGACATCTTTCTCAGACAGCGTTATTTGAAGGCCTTGTGTGAATATTAGTGATAGTAGAATAAGCTGAAACAAACAGAATTTATGTTTAAATTTAGAGGCATATAAATACCATTGTTGTTAAACTAACAATACTTACATGAGGCATTGATTGAACATTCCTGTATAAATTAATGGTAATTTAAACATCAAGTAAAGCTCATTAAATAACCACAACATATTTATCCTTATTTTTATCCCTATATACCTATATATATGTTTTCATTTTAGAAGGGCACAGATATCTCTATTCAATCCTATAATAGTTGAATTATGATGGTCATCAGTGATTACTATGATAAAGATTTAATCTAATTAAAAGCTTTACTCAAACACACTCACAAGTCACAAGTCTACAAGACAACCTTCTTCTGTCTTATGAGGGCAAAATAAATCTTGTTTACAAAAAGGTCTTTAAAGTTAAAACATTAAATTATACTCACAGAATTAATATTCGAGATTCTTGAAATCCAGATCTTGATATCCAATCCCTTGATAAATGGATGTATTTCTCTTCCCATGAAGAAATCATACAAAGTGTACTTGGTGTTTCCATATGGGTTTAATTCATTCTCATCCTCTTTTCCACTCTTTATGTATAACACAATGCATAGTACAACAGCAAAAATGTATGATATAATAGCCAGTCTCAGATATTCATTCAATAAGGACCCTTTATTGATAATTTGGAAGAAATCCAATAGGAAAAGGGTGTTTACAGTGGCTATAGTAGCAAAGAATGCATTAAAACAGTATTTGGTACCAGTTTCATCCATGCGGTCTGATCTCGGACCAAATATTGGTACTCTAGCAAAGATCGCCTGAGCAATGTATTGAAATACAACAAAACCAAATGCTTGTAGACTAAAGAATACATTAAGAGAATTGTATGCAGACAGATCTAATAGTGATTTGGGAGAACAAGATTTTTTACAAGACAATAATATAGAGAATACTGTTAATGGTATTAGGAGCATTAGGCACACAGATCCAATTCTTCCACCAAACTCCCATTTGCTAGCAATCTGAGTTAAACTGTTTATGCTACTACGCAGTGGAGTGGCCAACTTTCTTGTTACAGATTTTGATCTCTCTCTGTGGAAATCCTCTTCAGAATTCTCTTCATCTGAATATGCATCTATAGATTTACTAACGGATTTGCTAACAGATTTGCTTAGACTTACAGATTGGCTAAGGCTCCGTCTTATTTCAGGCACATTGTCAATGAACTCTCGTAGCCTACTAGACCTACGTGGCGCGACCTCCTCAACGGATCTCCTATTCCTCAGACCATATATATCGTTGGCATCCAAACCATTGACTTTATCAAGAGAGTATTCATTTTCTGTGATGCTTGTTGTCAGATCTTTGATTGAGTATTCAAGACGTTTTGACCGTGTAACTCGGTATACTGCAGGCTTAGCGGCTATATTGTCAAGCTTGACCGCTACTGCACCTTCAGAATCAATGGGAGGCCGCTTTGCTGGCGACTTCGGAACATTCGGCGCCTCTGATTGAATTGTTTCCTTAGTGGTTCTTGATGGTGACTTACGCGCAGGAAATTTTGATGCTGGCTTTCGGCTAGGCGATTTTCGTGCTGGAGATTTGCGGCCAGATGACCGCGCAGGCGGCGGAGTTTTTCCCGAAGCTGGCGGTGAAGTTTTCCGCGTTCTGGCGGGAGAACGCGTCGGCGATACACCTTTTCTAGTTCTTGGTGGACTAACTTCTATAAAGCTGGTTCTTAACCTACCGCTTCTAGTAGACATTCTGTAATAAAATACCGCAACGTGTTTTATTACTTGCTTTTTTTGTAGTGTCTAAAATTATCTCAAAAACCACACGCGATGATATTTACTTGACACATTAATGTAGTTTTCATTGACATCAAAACTTATTTAGCAGTTATTTATTTCTTGTTGTTGTTTACACACACCACAATAAAACACAACTATTTCTAAACAAAAATCATACAACCCAATCGAAAAGTACGCAACATAAACACAATGAATGAACTCAAAAGAAGCCAAGCGCCAACGAACGGCGACGCTAGAATGAATTTAAAAAAGTGGTCTGTGATTGGCTAAAAATAGTTGTTACTACACACTTCCATATGTCGTCCCGCTTATAAATGTGAAAAAGAAAGAGAAAGAACATTTTGTTTATGCATTGGCCAACCTAACTTCCTCCGTTCATAACCGTAAATAGCCGATACTTACGGTTATAAGTCATGAGTGCAAAGTGAGCTTCGGTTACAGATAATATTAGTTCTTAAATACGGTTTTCAAATTACATTTTTATACTATATATTTATTCAAATACTTACTTACCTACTTACTTATCTTTGATTATTATCGTACTTTATAATTTAAATTTGGTAAAATCGTAATTTTTTGTGAGATACAACGAAGTCATGATGTGGGTATTTCTTGTGTAGGAAAGTATCCTAAACTATCGCGCTGCATGTTTATAATTAAACTAGCTGACCCGGCAAACGCTGTTTTGCCATAGCTGGGTTGATGGTGGAAGGGTGAAAATTAAGTACCTACCTACCCTACCCTACTACTATACTTACCTACTCTACCTATCCTACCCTACCCTACCTAACTACCCTACTTACCTACCCTACCTACCCTACCCTACCCTAACTACCCTACTTACCTACCCTACCCTACTCTAACTACCCTACCTATTTTCTCATTCAGTCACTCACTTTTCGTATTATGAGGTTGAAAAATATTTTTTTTTTCTTTCATTAGAACCTTCTCCTGAAAATAACAAACACAAAAAAAAAAGAATTAGTGAAATCGGTCCAGCCATTCACGCGTGATGGCGTGACCAAGGGAAATAGGGATTCATTTTTATATATATATATTAAGTGACGGCTATTAACGCGAACGTGCATGATGGATTGACGGTTCGAACAGGTTGCACTTTAAATCTAGTTTTCGGTAGATAAAAATTCAGCGACTATATCGTTTGCAACATACGACCTACTAACGGGGGCCAGTGGTTGTGGTACATTGGTAGGTAGGTACATTGCAAAATAGTGTTCTTACCCGATATCTATGTAAAGCCATGAAATCGCCCAAAATTCTAACATAGTAATTGTTAGAAAACAGTCATATAAATTAGGGGTGTGGCATAGCATGATCTACTCTTTTTATTCGGCAAAACGTTAAAGCCGTTCGGCAAAATATTTTGTAACATTGTATGTTCAAAAACTGACATAGCAGACCGGCTTTGCAGTCTGATTGTCCTCTTTCATCGGTTTACCGCTGCATATACACACCACCCAATGAACGATATTCGGCGTTGGCTATCGCACGTTCGTTGGCCTTCGCAGGTATGTCCAAATACATTCAGTGTTCGAGTAAACGATCGTTGGCACTCATTTCAGCTGATTCAGGCTGTAAGCCTGCACGTACGCTTTCGCCTAGAGTACTAATAACTCTAGTATTAACTGTTTTGTGCTCTCGCTTTAACTGAGCGCTCGTTCGTTGGCCTTCGGCGTAAGTACAATTCAACGGTTCGATTCCTTTAATGACCGCCACGCTTCGGATCGCCGGCACAGGCCAACGAACGAACGATCGTTGAAGCCGTCCAGACAGGACCAACAAAGACTAGCGCTAGCGAAACCCATTCGTTGGTCCGGGTCTTCACAGCTTTGTCTATCTATATCTATTGTTTATGTCCTGTGATATGAGAAGATAGGTAAATAGGTTTATTCGCTATCTCTGGTTGCCAACCCAAGCGATGTTTACTGGATAAAAATACCGGTACAAACGCTAATTCAATCAATATCGGCTAACGTCGGTAACCAACTGCGTCGTAGTAGATCTAGTTGGTCATCAAAGTTAGACGATACGAAAATTGGTTTTTACAGTGCTTTTTATAAAGAAATTGTTGTTTTAGTTGACAACCGCCATAGCGAATAACCCTGCAGTACCTACATCAAATTCATACTATGTATACTATGCTGTGTTGCATACCTGCACAAGCACAAGGAACAAAAAAAAACAACTTATTTAAAATAAACACTGTAATTTATTAAATAAAAACATTTTCATCTTATATCTAGATTAAATAGTTGAGGTACCTAAACTATAAAACATGATAGGCCCGACAGATAAATATTGATACATTTGCTCTAATTTTGTTAGACAAATGATTAAGTCGCCTGAGTACTTTACGTTTTGGCAGACCTAGATTAGCCATAATCAGTTTCGACACTAGGTACTCTCTACAGTCTACATTAAAACGGCGCATTTTTGCGCTTCCGTTGACGTCTTCTCCTATTCCGATTACTTACAGCAGCGCCTAATGGTGGTTGTATTAACACTAATTGGTTTTGTTGCTCCATAGATGCTAATGCACGACTCACTTGAGCAACGTTTATTGTTGGAAGAGCATAACAAGAGGTACTTTGATGTATTCGACTTTGGCTTCGACGTGGTTCATATTTTCGCTTTAATAATAAGGCGAGATGACGTGCAATCTCATCAGGATCCATGAAAATGTTTAGTGTTCGGGCCTTTTGTTGTCAAAACTCGCGATTGTTCTATTGGTTCGTAGGTCTTTGAACTACAGTAAGAACAAACATTGAAGAAGTTATAATAGGTACACAATGCGTTTTAGCTACTGATCAAGGAATACGTAGGTAAGCCCATACTGTAAACTCACTTATTTTTAGAACTTGCGTGTGTTGGTTCTTAGTCTTCAGTTATAAACACAAAATGCATAAGTTGGAATCAATTTATTGTATGAATGATAATCAAGAGAAAGGAAGAAAAATATATACTTGATCGGCTTTGCCACAAAACTGTTCCTAGAAAATATTTTTATATCATCAGTTTCTATTTATATCGTGATATAGAAAGAGATAGACGTTCCGAAAGAGTATGAAAGACCGACTCCCGGCTAGTTTTGTATTTTGTCCGTATTAGGCATGATCTAGATAAATTCAAATGTTCTTTAATAATCGTAGAGTAGGAGATATAATTTTGCCAAATTCACCGGTTATTAAACAATGCGATAAAATAATAAAATTTGAATTATCCACGTAAATCGATTCTGTGTTATATTTCTTCAGAATCACCAGTAGGGGTTGAGTAACTCATCAAAAGTTCGCGGTTCCACCTCTGGTCCGTAGCGCTCCACGGGGATACCAATTTTATTCACAATAAACTTTGTATAGTTACATCTAATCATGTCACCAGTTTTGTTCCCTGAAAGATGTCCCTGAAAAAAAAAAATTGTAAAGGATACATAAATGTGTATGAATTAATGTCTTTAATGGACGTTGCTTTAAACATAACGCTTACTAAAATATTAAGTAAGTATATTTTCATATAGGATTGAATTAAAAATTAATTAGATATTTAATTTCCAACCTTCATATACTTGAAAAGAGGACTTGCACTTTCTCCATTAACATCTACTTTCGCAAACAAATCAAATAATACATTGTTTCGAATAGCATGTTCTTCTATTTCTTCTGGTGTTCCTGGTTCTTCCAGACCAAACTGATTGCAAGGAAAAGCCAAAATTCTCAGTCCTTAAAAACAATGCATCTGTCAATATTAGGTAGGGACACTAATGCCATGAATTCTTACTAAACACTTGTCTTCAAATACCAATTCATCTGCAAATTTTAGGATAAAATTAAGTAGGTGCCTACCTAGATAGAGTCTGTGTGGAACTTGGAGCATTGACAACTGCTTTAAGGAGCGTATCTAAAGAAAACCGTCTAGGGATTGAGGGCGCTGCTGTTTTTTTCATTCATTATAGTACGAGTGTATCATCGGGATATTTAAAAAATTATGTTAGAACAGGTAATGTTTTCAGATGCCTTCTTCATAATTGTTTTTATGGAATGATTTTAATAAAGTTAAAGATAGTTCCATTTTAAGCCACGACGATTCTCTTTCCGCACACTCGCTCCTTAACTGTTTTGAATGCACCTTCGTGCCATTAAATATGCATCATATTTTTTTTTTGTGGATTTGACCGCAAACTCTTTTTATTTATACTTCTTTACTTACCTTTACTGTATCCAAATTTTTTTATAAGTTCATTAAATTGTTTGTAATGCATTTCAGTGAAGGAGGACTTTGTGGCAATGTTAACAATGATGCAGACGTGATCCTTATAGACCTCTAACTTCACGGGTTCGCCTCTTATGTTATAAACAGTAAATTCATGGATGCTTTGAACTGTATTATAGTCTGGGTTGTTTAATCCCGACATTCTGATCAAGGCATGATCAGATCACTGTTTCGTCATGATTTTAGTAAAGCTTGCAGTCAGTTAGTGTAATAACGTGTATTTCAAGTTAGTAGGTAGGGGTAGTTACTTAATTATTTTGTTTTAAACCATTTTTTACGAATGACCACTGCTATATGTAGGTCATTGTCAATAAACAATGACAATATTGACAATGGTTTCAAAGTGACAATCATCTTTTTTCAATTCTCTAGACAAGAAGTAGGTAAGTGTCTAAACTTATCGGGGTCACAGCTCTATCCTATTTTTATAATGCATAAATTAACTGGGATTATAATTAAGGACAATGGCGAAATAACATTACCATGTGCACATTTAAGGTCGTATTACCAGTGCCTTTACATACTGTTTTTAATAATGGCAGGGCAAAAATATCGTGTGATCAATAAAGACGAATGTGTCTCTCGCTCTGTATTTGCATATTATTATACTCTATGGCCTTTGTTTTCTGTTCATAACGAGGTATACACCTACCTATCTAAATAAAACATAATTGAAATTAAATACAGATATATATTTTATCACAAAAATAAACAATCATTCTTAAAACCTAATCAATATATCACACAGTGCGTTTGCAGAAAATTTATTTTTAGACTCATTTGCTAAATTATGTTTAGTTAGTATATTTACATTGTTCTTTCGACACGCCAGATTCAATAAAGTAACAATAACGTTTAAATAGTTTTTTTTTTTAATATAGGTATTTGTGATTATATTATGCAGAAGATGCTTTAACACAGATTGATAAAAGTTAAATGCTGAAAACAGTTCATAATTTATTGTTAAAACTACCTAGTACCTACATTCTGTCTAACACAATTAATAAAATGCTCCATTTGAATGAATAAGCGAAACTAATGCATTCCATTTGTCCCATCACCAGTACTTCTCGAGAGACTTGACCAAGTCCAGTGGGTCCACATTAGGTCCATGACGTTCAACAGGTACACCATCCTTGTCAACAATGAATTTGGTGAAGTTCCATTTGACGAAACTGCCCAATGTGCCTCCTTGCTTGTGCTGTAAGCAAGAAATACAAAAATTAGACTATTTTTGACAAAGGACTAGGAGTCGGTCACCAGTGAGTAGGTAGAGACCGATGATGAATAGATTCTAATCAAGAAGTATAGTAAAATAATCATGATAAGCCCTAGAAATAACAGAGACATTTCGACTGCATAAAGCAGTCCTTGTGCACGCGGCCCTAGGATTCTAGGTGCGCCGTTTACCAATTTCTCGGATTCTATATAATTATCATGATATTGTTAAATACCTACTCTAAAATTAGCACTTAAAAATAGCACTATATCTTGTATTATGGCCCTTATAAATGGCCCGATCAAAAGGGCTAATTGCTGGAAACAGCCCAGCTAAACAAAAAATACCTTGTAGGTACTATTCAATAAATATAGTTTGGCTATACAAGGCCAAGAAACGCTGCAAGTGAATGTAGCCTAATTATATTTACTACAGTGTTTCTACTTTCTAGGCTTACAATATGTAAGTATGCAGTATTCATAATCTTGATAAATTCTCCAAAAACAAACTTAACTGTGCAGTTTAAGAATGTATGACACTATCAAATTTTCGATTTTAAATATAAGTTTAGAATCGCGTTGACATAGAAGCCTGAAATTTTTAATTAATTAAATACAAATAAGTAGTAGAAAGAAAAACTTAAAACTCAGGCAGGAGTCCTGCCTGAGTTTTAAGTTTTTCTTTGCAGGACTCGAACCTGCGACAACTGGCTTAAAGCGCGCAGCTTGAATTATTTATTGCATCAAATGTTCGTAGACCTAAGTAGGTACCTATTTGATATTTATTTAAACATGATAACACCACGCGCTACTGAGAAAAAAGGGTTGACAGTCGGACAACAAAGAGATCCTATATGGGTTCTTTTTCTTTTTTTTTCTAGGTACGTAACGTACGTAAACAATGAATAAATAACTGTAGAACATATTCAGTGAAACCTGAGTACCTAATACCATCGCTCAAGTTTTGTATAACTAGTACCTAGATAATAAGTGGTATGAGTAGAGGCAATCAGCAATGTATTGACAAGTTTTACCTATTAGGTTCATACCTAATGTACAATACAAATAAGCAATTCAATCATAACAAGGTCATCCTTATTATGATTGAATTGCTTATTTATTTAATATTGCGTCGTCTACTTGTTAAAATGAGTCTGTAAGATAAGATAGAAAGAGAGAAAGCATGCAAAACATAATAGATCACATATCACACATACATAAGTGTTTTATATTTTATACAAAACATTGTACTTAAAGAAAAGTTTAAGTACCTATACTTGTGGTCAAATGAGTATTTTTTCTAGATAGTTCTTAATTAATTCTACAGAAATATAAAACGCACAAGGTAAGAAAAGATTGTAAGTAAAATCATAGCAATTGTAAACGCTATAGAGATGTACCTTAGTATTACATTTCGGATGGCTTTCTGTACCACGGTATTATAAGGGGTTACAAAACTTGGATGAAATAATATGAAAACAACAAGGCGAAGGTCGCATGACTAATCTTCGTTCGAAACGCGACTATAAATTTTTGCTACTCTGTATGAGAGGCGAGTCACGGCAATTAACAGTCAACAGGCAATATTCGACAGTGAGGACCGCGCTTAGCAATGCGGTCCCCGTAATAATGGAAAGGAGAAGCCAGGCTATCGCTCCGTCGTCACCAGAATGAATGAACAACATGACGATTTGCTCAGGCAAAATTTAAGTATAATATCTATGTGTAGGTCAATGATATATATTTATACATATTATAAAACGTCCCCCGTCGCGTCTGTCTGTAGGTCTAAATGCCATAAACTGAAAAACTACAAAAATGAGGCAGATATGTTATTAGCGCTCGCATTTTGGGGACTCCTAAACCTCCTAATTAGGGAGTTTTGAATGATAGCTCCGATAGGTACTCATTTACTTAAGTGTTTATCTTTTATACTGTTCATTAGTGCATCTTTAACTTGACTTTTTTTGGCATAGTTTTCAGTACAATCAGATTTTAAACGTCGGTAACTATGAATGAAGTAAACATATCTTCTTGTGTAAACATGTTCTTTACATAGTAGTACATAGTTATTTATAACTATTTCTGACAATTACATACCTACATGTTGGTTGGAAAAATTATTATGATGACTAAGAAACCTAATTTCATATTTTTATAAAAACTTCTTTGAGTCATAAACACCATGTAGGAATATTGTTTTTTAAAGGTAAAAGCTTCTTTGATATATCCCTTTGTTGTGGGTAGTATGTTATTCTCAAGGGAAAATGCAGAACTTAACAGGTGTAAAAAAAAACAGAGCTTTCCATAAACCAAACATATTACCCATAATGACTGTTGGTTACCAAGGCCACTCCTATACAATCATGAATAATAGAATTATATTGATTATCACATCCTTATCACAAAATAGATTATTCAAGGTTGTCCTTCAATACACCTGTAGTCTGCTTTTTTTTACCACATGTATATGTTATCGGGCTTGATTAGAATCTACATGGAAATAAACCTGTTTATTCACCCTCCAATATAATTATTGATATCATGCTAGCTTTCATTTGTATGTTTACTCGAACATATTTCGTAATCTTTCATCTAAGTTAGATATTTCAATATATCATGTTGACTAAAGTGTTTTGACCACGAATTTATTACATTTGAATAATTTATTTTTTGACTGCATGGATAAGACTCCAAGTGGTAGAGGATACCATGCAAATTACCACTGTGCGCGACGTGCTGTGGGTTCGATCCCCGCATAGGATGAGCATTTGTGCAATCTACTAATGCTTGTTCCAATTCTGGAAGTTCTTAGGATGTGATTTGAATGTTTGTAAACAAAAGGATTAAAATCCTTGGTGCGGGAGTCGTTTTTAAAAAAGAATATATAATATATTCTGTACCATTTCTTGAGCCACTGTAGAATTAAAGCCTATTACCCCATTCTTCCAACTGTACACTGTCTATTTCAATTACTGTCTGTCTTTAAAGAGTCAGTGAAATTAATCATACCATCTTATGTGTAGATTTCCATTTGGTTGCATGAAATTTACTGAGTGCCTGCCTTATGTAAAAAAAATATATGATATGTAAGTATACAAAGCTGATTGATTGACAAAAACAATTATTGAAATTGAGTATTGCAATTCAGATAGCCCTTGAGGTAATCTACCTCTTAAACCACTGAACTTTTATACACAGAACAATGATAAGAATGTAGTAGGTAATAGATTTATTTAGAGTGTTGTCTGTATATTATTCAACCTTCAGTCAGTGCTACTTAGTAAGTTTTTTATTTAAATAAGTGTCATTTTTTTTACTTTAAGAATGAGTATGCAAATGAAAATACTTTGTCCCTGCATTATCTTTAAGACTCAATTTACAGTTCAAAGTAAGACTGAATTCTTGTCTGAAGGACTGAAGTCATAAATAATGAATATTCTTAATATACAAAAATATGTAAATCCTAAACAAATACAAAAAATTTAAAAGAATTTATAATACATTTTTTTTTTGTGACAGTTTCATTCATATAACTTCAATATAATGGAAATTAATTCCATATTAAATAATATGCAGGTACTTTTCTTTTTGATGATTGTTTGGTATTCCTGTTGTTTATTTATGGCTAGGAGTCAATGTCCATTGACTATTCTACCAATGTCATGTTGAGGCAAGGCAATTGCAATGTTACTGTTATATGAAGTTATTGGTAGTATACTAATGCTTACTTGTTCTTTTTATAAAAAGAGCTTTCGCCTCATACTTAATAGACACTTGTAATATGTATTTAGAACAAGAGTTTGCATGCTTGAAATAAAAAAGAACTATGTAAAATCTTCACAAGTCTCAATATTAATTAAATTAATTCTCATACCCTTTTCCATATAAGTCGGGATTTGCTGAATTATATATTTAACATTCATACACAGATCTTAATATTACATCAGATTTTCATCACATTATTAAAAAAAGAATACAATGTCTAGGAACCCACATGTAGAATTATGTTATTTCACTGTTTCTTGTGAGATATAATATATTATGTACAAAAAGGAAAAATTATGATAAACATTAATTAATATTCTTACCTTCAAAAATTTCCATAATGGGCTGGCATTGTCACCATTAACATCAATCTTTTCAAAAAGATCAAACTTTACTTTTCTCTCTGATGCAAAGCAGACAATGTCTTCAGGGTTGCCTGGCTCCTGGCCGGCAAACTGATTGCAGGGGAATGCAAGAATACGCAGACCTTAAAATAGACATTATGATAGGTAACCAGAACACTACAGCTTAGTATTTGAAATTCCTAAACGAGGCAAAATTCATACCTTTTTCTTCAGCGTATTTCTCATACAGTTCATTCAATTGCTTGTAATTGTTGGCAGTGAGACCGCACTGTGAGGCCACATTCACAATAATACAAACATGCCCTTTATACACATCTAATTTCACGTCTTCGCCTTTGATGTTCTTCACCACAAATTCGTGGATCGACGTCGCAGACTTGTAATCCGGATTAGCACTCATCTTTCTAAAAATCGCAATACAAAAGATAAATATTAAAAATTGCGACTAAAGCCCTTCAAAATGTCTGTAAAATTGACAATTATTCTGACAATAAATTCTGCTCTGTGTTCCTGAGGTGTGTTCAAACCCGAAACCGGTTCAAACTTCAAATTCCACTTTTTACAGTAAAAAAAAAATAGCCGGTCGGTTTTGACAGATTAGTGAAAAGATAAAGATAGTGATGTACACAAAAAACGAATGCATGACGTTGTGCAAATGCATCTTATATTGCATAACACTTATCATAAATTACTTAAATTAAAATTGTGTTCATTCATTACTCACAATGCACTTAATTGGGCTCGAGATAAACAAAAAACGTTTGCAGCAATTGGTGCTACGAGTCTTGAAAAAGCTTTAAAAGTGATTGTCATGTTCACTACAAAATAGTTATATTTATACACTAATGTACGTTCGTAAACTACATTATAGTACGCAATGCCAGATGACGCCGATGATAGTTTAAATGCGTACAGTTCAAATGAAAAAAGTATTCGATGGCACTAAACCTAAAGCCTATACTAATCCAAAAATAAGTTAATTATAGTATAACTGCAAAGAAAAATAAATAAACCATAAAAAAATAACTCTTTTATTTCTTTTATTACACGTTTCGAACGTAACTTTTTTGAAATCATTGATAAGACCACAAAGTAAGTCGTGTCTACTGCCCAAAGTTCAAACAATATTTGTAAGAAAGCATAAATCTCAGATTATAGAATAATCTTTATTCATTAATCTGAGTCATAAACTTGCTCGACTGTTTTTGTTCGGAAAGACGTTCAAGGCACATCCCTTATAAATGTATTCTAAAGCGCTTAATATACTATCTAATTTTAGCGAATCTAATTAGGAAATTAGAAGATGTAATCGCATTTAGATATTCTACAAAACCTTATTTACCTTTTGTTGTTTTGAGAGACGCTTCCGATTTTCTAATTAGAGTGTTTATTTAGATTCCCTTTAAATAATTGGTTAGTGTAGTATGCGCAGCAGACATGGCTTGAACAAGAGCAGACAATTCCTACTTAATCATTCAGTCATTTTAGTTCACTCACACCGAGTTCCATTCCATTCAAATTGCTTTGCCAAGCCAATGCAATTTCTTCTTTGACGTTTGCGCAAATACGCATTGAGTAAAGTATTCAGTCTTTTCTGTTGTTGTGTGTAGTAAATTCTGATTGACTTGTGAGAAATTATTGTTTTCGTATAATACAAATGACGATGGCTTTTTTGGTAACCAATATTCGCAGGTGCGTCTGCTTAAAAAGCTTCAGCACCCCAAATATTGTCCAAACCGCAGCTTATCATGCTAATGTAAGTATCTATATACTTTTATGCAATGTCAAGGATTATCGATTTTCCATGACTACTACGTAGTTTCATGAAAAACCTTGACCTGCTGATAAATATTATGAAATGTTTTCAGCTATTAGGGATTCTTCTATTGCTTATAAGAAAGCTCTGCTTTGTTTAGTTTATATAGTTGTGTAAGCATTTAGGTTATATTTTGTTATTAATTAAATTTTGTTTGTGTGATTCTTATCAGTAATATAAGTATTTTAGTAATGTTAAAATTTCTTATTTAACACGCTCCACTTGACAATAACAATAATATGCGTCATTAATATCATAATTTATTATCAGTAAATATTGAAATTTTCCACTTGTTCAAATTTTGGTGATGTTGTTGAGCCATGTACGATGGAATTTCACAAATTTAATCTCGTACACATTCTATTCTGTCCTTGAGACTTGAGAAGTGTAGTTTACCAAAACAGATAGTCTTAAAACCTAATCCTTCCATGGTGTTGGGTAAATAGGCAATTGCATACCCATACAACATATACATTTATTGTTCTTTTATTTATTGGAAACCAAAATTAAATGCTGATTATAATCATGGATTAGCATTAAATACTTGGCTATATCTATAAACCCATCTATAAAATAGGTTTTATTACCAATTTTTTCAGGTCATAGATCACTATGAAAATCCTCGCAATGTTGGATCTCTTGACAAGAAGGATAAGAATGTCGGCACGGGCCTTGTGGGAGCCCCAGCTTGCGGTGACGTCATGAAGCTTCAGATCAGAGTTGATGATAATGGCAAGATCATTGATGCCAAGTTCAAGACTTTTGGTTGTGGGTCAGCTATTGCTTCAAGCTCGTTGGCTACAGAATGGGTTAAGGGAAAGACGGTTGATGAGGCTCTGGAACTGAAGAACACTGATATCGCTAAGGAATTGTCATTGCCGCCGGTTAAGCTACATTGCTCTAGTAAGTATATTTTATCAGCTCATTGATCGAGCATTAAAACATCAATCAGTTTTAAGTCGCTGGTAAGTCTTATGCCGTCTCTGTCACTTGAAGGTGTAAAGTAGCAACAGATAGACATTTAAGACGGTGTTAAAGTGAAAAGTGCATTTCAATATAAGGTATATGATTTAACAATCACTAGGCATATCCTTCCTATTAACATTCTGCACTGTGGTTTAGATCTACTATTTTATGCTTTACCAAGGCCTCATACTCTTTGTCTATGACATGTTAATGTAAATTTTTTAGGATCAAATTTTATCATCACATTGCATCATAGATTGCATTATAGTTTGAGATAATATTGTATTACTTAACATTGGCACTTGAAATGATAAGTATTTTGAGATAATACCTATATTGTCATGACAACACGCAGTTGCGCAAAATTACTACACATACACTTTGCTTAAAAAAAATACGAATTATATTTTATCCTAGTTTTTGGCCAGCAATACAGAATATTTGAGTCCATTATGAAACAAAATATCAAGACTATTCAACCAGTATGAGAATAGATTGATGAGTTTATTCTTCTTTACAGTGCTTGCTGAAGATGCCATTAAAGCAGCTTTATCAGACTACAGGATCAAACAACAAACAGGCGAGAAGCAGTAAAAAATAAAAATAGAAGGCTTTTTTTGGGAACAGATCTGTGATTTTAGTAAGAAAACAAGAAATGTCAAGTATCTATTACATTATTAGAGGTAATTGTAGGTACTAGGAGGCAGAATATGTTGGACCTTCTTCCCTGTAATAAATATTTAGTGATTATTGTTCTTATGAAGTTTTGACAACATGTAATCTGCACAATACCTTATAGTTCTCATTATTTAAAAAAAATGTTAATGTTATTGATGTTCTGAAAATAGTTGTAGTAATTTAAATCTTGTCAAAATATAGTTTTAAAAATAAATCTGAGTTTTCTTTGGTTAATAACACAACATTATAAGAGTTTTCCTTCAACACCAGACAGTAGACAGCATTATCAAGCACTAATAATATTATGTTTCCTACCATGCCAAAAAAAATACCTATATAAAAAAAATAGAGGCAAACAACACATAAAATGAGTACCTAATTACCTTTTAAGCTTACAATAATTCGCATAAGGCTGTAAATTGGAACGAAAACCAAAAGAAGTGCCCAATGATAACATCTTGAAAAAAAAATCAAGGTCAACAAAATAGCATTTTCTTCGAAAACAGTACCTTAGTGTTAGATAAACACATTCATATTTTATTGGTTACTAGCTGTGCCTGTGTGAAATTCCACGCAATTTAACAAAAAAGTTTTTTTTTTGTTTTTGAAGTAGCCTAAGTTACTCCTTATTATATCAGCCATCTGCCAATGAAAGTCCCGTCAAAATCGGTCTAGCCGTTAGAGATTAGCCGGAACAAGTAGACAGACACAAAAATAAAAAAAAAATGTATGTGCCGTATATACATTTATATGCATGTAGTAAAAAGGTACATAAAGTAAACTGTTATTTTAATATTACAAACAGACAATTAATTCAATTTTATTTATTTGTATAGATGGTGCTTTTTAAGACCTGTCTTGTATACCAATTTTCAGCTATATGCGAATTAATGTAACTTAGAATGTCTAATTTGAATGGACTTGAAGAATACACAATGCTAACAATGACTAAAGAAAAATAGAGGACGTGCCCTAAAGATCTAAAAGAATTTATAGATATAGAAATATCATACGTTTCTATACAGAAATAAAATATTATACATGTTTCTTTTTAACATATGTGATTCTTCTAATGTAAAAAGAGAAAACCGTATTTTGTCAGACTTCTATAATTGCAATTTAACAAACTATGACGTCACGGTATGCCCATCGGCTGGGTCGCCATTTTAGTTTTCGATACTCTGAGAGTACAAGAAGTGTCATTTAGCGTTACCGAGCGACTTTTTTTACATTTTTTTCGTTTTTCAAAGCATTATATTCTTTTGTCATTGGGTATACATAGGTAACTACTAGAAATGTGCCGGATATCCGTACTAGCGGACATCAGACGGAAGAAAAATCTGTGACTGTACCTATCAGTATTCATTACTTTTTGGCGTCTCTGCTTCTTTTAAGTTATAAAAGATACTTTTAATTTCACATAGGTGTAATTCTATATATAAAGATGACTAGCTGCTGCCTGCATTTCTACGCAGGCAAGTGAGTTACCAATAGTAAGTACGTCAATGGAACTAAATCAACTAGGTATCTTTATAATAAGATCGATCACCATCTGGCTTTTTATCAAGAATGCGCAATCCCTCGTTGATTTGGAAGTGATGCACGTGAACAGTCTTGCTATAATATAATGGTATTATCACCATCAGCGTCGTGGAAAAATAGTGTGGTTAAACCCAATATCACTCACCACCCATTCCCCCGCTTGTGCGACCCCACATGTATTCGGTTTCAAGATCCGGCAAATAACCGAATTTACATCGCTTGTGCAGTGTGAACGTATGTATTGAATGCGTTATGCCTACATTTTGCAATACGGCCGGATGGTGTGATTCACGATTCAGTTTTTTTGCCATGTCTGAATGAACTGAATGCAAGTGTGAACTCATGCATTGAAATACTGTTGCCACTAAACCGAATCCTGCAAAAAAACTGATTCGGTAGAAAAACATACGAGGCCGTGTGAACGTACTCGAGGACCGTATCCGTAGAACTTTAGTCTATGAATCCGTATTCGCGGATCTAGAAACCAATTATCAGTATTCGTACCCGGATAGCGGATATTCATTTTTAAAAATCTGGCATATCACTAGTACCTACATGCTTGGAGTGGAAAAAATACACATAAACAGTCACACATCTGAGTTATGGAAACATCGTACTAATGTACCTATAGAATGAATAGTTTCTGAAACCAGTCACCTTTCAATATTCTAAGCCAACCAATTAAACCAACCTGAAAAAGATTTTTAAAATCGTATTATGGCACGCAGCTTAATACCCGTCTGGTTTTACGAAAATACGTGTAGTAAAGTAACGATTTCCCTCTAGTGCATTGTTTAGCATTTAATAAAATATAACCTCTATTGCTTCTGCTATAAATACCAAAATCGTTTGTCATGTTATTTAATTGACAATTTTATTGCGCTAAGTAAATACTTATCCATTTATTACTAATTACAGTTATTATGAATTATGTATTTTTTGTGATTCAGCATATTTTTTGTGATTCAGCATATTTTTTGTAGCACATGCTGTGGTGCACTTTGGCCAGTAAACAAGAAGGCTAGTCCGGTGCCCAGGGTGCGCCTGGGATTTAAGTAGCTATGTACTTGCAGCCTACTTCTTTAGACTCTGAATAGTAGATTAGGGAAAGTCATTACGAATCGACTAAGGAAACTACTCTAGTATGGGACGTAAGTTAAACCAATAAAACAATATTTTAGCTAATCATATATTTCTAGCTAATGTATTAAAAAGTATGTACTAACAAGGCTACCAGTCGTTATAATTAGTCGTATACGAGAAGGTTTAATGTCCATATTACGTCACGATGCCGAGTTTTTGTAACGCTAACTGCGCAGCGTCGGCCTTCGCTTGTTTTTTATTCGCACTGGCCACTGCTGGCTGGTATTCTGTTCCTGCAACTTTTACCTGTTGGGGTGAAACTGTATGTCAGTAGAAAAATAGAAATTATTATTCATGAATGCAATGATGAGTAGGGATGGATAAGTAGGGTTAATGGATAGTAACGTGTCGTAGTGAAATATAGATTTTTTTACCAAATGATTTAATACCATTGCAATAATATTCGAGTATTAGTGCACTTACTGTATAACTACATTACCATTGTGTAAGAAGAAAAAGACCGAGTAGTCGGCAATTTATGTGATCTTTTTGTTAGTTATTTATTAGTAGGAAAAATGTATTAGTGCATATTAGTAGGGAAAACGTATAGGTTATTGAAAGTATAGTAACTTAAATGATGGCTAGATACCTGCAGTTACATCAAGTAGCTACGTGAATAAAATAGAAAACAATAAATTCAACGTACGCAGACCTTGAACAGGAAGTTCTTTTTGTGATCGGGGCCGCACTCGAAACATAGGTTGTATTCCGGCGGCCCCAACTTTTGTTTAGAACAGTATTCGCCGAGCAGAGACACAGGGTGTTTGCCCCCGGCTACCAGCGGGGCTGGTCCCCGTATACGACTTGTACGCGGTGGTTTCATCTGTAAATAAATATTTCTTTTTTATGATTTGAAAATATTAAAAGGTGTAAAGACAGGTGTGCATTCAATGATGACAGGACTTGTGAAAATTATAAAATTAAAAATTTCTTGCCTTGGCCTTTGCCCTGCAGGAGGACAGCAACATGTATTAAAAACAAAAAGTTGCCAATTAAAAAGAAAAAAAAAGTCACTTCAAACTGGACTGATAAAAATGGGATATATAATATAAAAATAATAATTATGAATTTTACTTACACCTCTACTGCGTCTACAGCTACTGACCTCTTCTTTGGCCTGTAGACCTCTAGTGTCCAACTTGACTTCGAGGAGTAAAGGCTGGAGAGTTCCAGTGCCTTCCTTACCCAAACCTTGGCCTGGAGTCCATCCCATTTTCTGGAGTAAATGCATGCCCATACCCCCTTCAACGGGCGCGGCGCGCACGAGTTGATCCTACATGCAGGTTAGCGAATTAGAACAAGAATTTATTGACAATGGTGAATACAACTAAGATATCCTTTTAATCAATTATCAGGATCAAGTATTAATTTTAAACTGGAAATGAATTTTTGTCTGGTATAAAATTGCTGTTAGGATGTCTTGAACTATAATAGACCTTAGAGGAAAAAAAAAGATGTCAGAAAATAGTTTGAAATACACAGAAAATATCAAAATGCCATACGTCATAAACAACACATCAAATCCATAGTCTGAATGTTCAATCAGATCAGCCAACAATATGGACACTCCACTCTATTATTCACATCAGTGATTGACATTCATTTTCCTTTAACATTGTACATCCCCTCCCGTAATATACTTACCTCTTTTAATACATTGAAAGGTTAGCACCTATCATCGTAGACATCGAGGTGCACGCATCTCCTTATCACTTAAAAGCTGCAACAAATATTCATGAATTCCCCATTTTGGCCGTGCTCTTCTGTGAGCCATCAAACGCGATGCATGTCACATGCGAATGTTCGCTGCACAAGTTTACACGAACATTTGCACATGCACACTTTGACCCAAAACTTAGTACTTGCATATAATATTTTTGCGTACCACGGGGACTTAAATCGTTTGACCAGGTTTTGCAAATTGTTTGATTGTGCAAAATTCAGCACATAGTTTGGCACAAATGACTGGGCATTGCACATTTTCGAAGATAGCTCAAAGAATCGTTAGGCTCAAATAGTTTAAAGACTGACAAAAGTATATTTCTAATATTGGTTGAATGCGAGTTTTTGTACATTATCACGTACAAATATAAACCCAAAAAAATGGTAATAACGCAGATTATATGACGTAGAATTGTTATTGTATATTGGTGCCATTATTTTGGTATAATTTTGTCAATGGGACAATAAAAAACAAAAAATGTTTAATAAACATATAAAAGTATAAAAAATAAACAAAAAGGGACTTAAAACGAAAAAAATAATAAAATAAGTCAGTCGTAACCAAGGGGAAAACTGAATATCTGTATGCAATCTTTGGTGATGATGATTAACATGCCAAGGGGTCTGGCATGAGAATTACCATCACGTTATGCCAGAAGAATAGTGCTGTGTAACGAGCGAACTGTAGAGTTCCCTCTTTACACGAATAAGGAATGTACGGTTTGTGTAATGGTTGCAGCAACAAATAAGTTTATCGCGTGGTTAAATATATTGAAATGAATAAATATTATCAGAGAAGCAAGTTAGATAATTTACTAAAGTTATTTAATAAATATAATATCATACAATATATTCTTAATAAAAATCCTTATGACTTACTGCATTTAATATTAAGCAAGTTTAATTAGAATTATTTTTAAATATGCATTATATTAATTTATAATAAACAGTTATGAATATATTTAACAGCAAATATAAATGAATGTGTATCGAGCAATAAGCTTGTATACAAAAACACATACATTTCAATAATCAACTATTCAAATACTTGAACACTGAACCCCATGGTATAAAAACGATAACTGTAATAATACCTTAGATACTACATTGAAATACATACACGTAAAAAAATTAAATTTTGAATATAAAATCGTACGTAAAAGTGAGAAAAATAAATAAAATTATAAATACAAAATAACTTAAAGTTGTTGCAACCATCACGGATATATTGAAAAGGGTCAGAAAGTATAATACAATATGTATTATAAATTCTGACCGCACGGTCGAACGCGCAGTGTACGCCGATCCCGACCGGCGAGGCAATCAGCTGAAAGAAAAGTTATTGCCACACGATTAAAGTATTGAACGAAACCATTGGCCCATTGACTGCGTAATGATAATGTATAGAGTTCAATTTTGTTTAAATATAATTAAGTATTTAATATTATGTCTTACCGAAGTAGAATGTGCTTATTACACAACTCTATCTTAAACGACGTTGTACATACATAGTATTTTTAAAGATGTATCGTGTTGAACGTAGCATAGATGGAGCGTTTTTTGTAAGAAAGGAAGAATCTAGTGCAAATTTTAAATTATTACAAGTGCTCTTAAAATGCTAGACGATTCTAGTTACATAGTATTGCTGAAGTGAGTTATGTCAGTCTCTACTCTGACAAAAACAAAAAAAATATCAAACGGTAGTTTTTTGATTAAAAATAGTACTCGATAGTGGGAAGAGAAGATATTTGTCTCCTATTAAATGAGATACTGGGTCTGCCTGTTCGTAAAAAAATCCACTCAATTAAAGGCTATAATTACGTGCGTGCAGCTACATTTATATAGGCGTGAATTTATGAAAAATGCACTTTGAATTTAGGAATTAGTACACTAACAATTGATATTTGATATTGCCATTACAAAAAACACTGTATTTTACACAAAATTACCATTTGTTGTAAATAGATAATGCTGACTCCAGCACTGAAATGATAAGTAATATGTATATTTGAAGTAAATAACACACAAAATTAAACACAATACATAACACACAAAACGACAGTACAACACCATCACCTGGTTTCGTTTGATACTTTAATGGATAGTTTATGTTTCAGCCTGTTTATCAATATATTGTTCTTTCATAACCACATGTGCTTAAGTTTTCGTTAAGTTTATTTGTAGCGTGTAATGACAAAATATATAGGCGTAAGGTACATTAAGCTAACACTTAATGTAAATACGTAAAATGATAATGGTTGTATATATTTTTTGGTTCACATAATATAAATAATGATAATATCTTTAAAGAATGAGATGAATTAGCATGGATTTAATATTAATTGATCTAATATACCTTATTTATGAAACTACTTTTTAACATAGTACAATTTAAAATCCAGCTTAATCGCGTTTTTGTATGGTTGACAACCTAATATCGTTACTGCTCAACTAAGCTTATTACTAGTGAAGATAGTCTATAGGATTTCTAAACAATTTCATGTAGGTATTTGAACGTGTCCTTACACCTACATATTTTGCTATAATAAAACAATAAGTGATAGGTAATGAAAGAACAATTCTCACAGTAATATAACAACAGTGCCGTGTGATAGCTGTATAAATATGTACCTTTTTGGCCCAAGCTTGTGTACCGCTAGCGAGTTCCCTTGGCGTGAGTATCTGAGCTCCAGTCGTGCCGGTGAACTGGCCGAGAGATGACGAGAAAGACTCAGTTGATGACCAGCCAAACTGTAGAAATCAGGAAGCTTATTAATGTTATGTGTAAAGTAAAAGATTTTTTTTTTTTACTTTGTGAAAATACTCATTAACTTCCTTTATCCTGAGGAAGGCGGAGGAGATGTGCCAGAGCGCTATAAAACCACGATAGTGATAATTTTTTCTTTACTGATGAGATAGTATGCATTTTAGCTACGCCCGTCCACGAGTTTAAGACGTCGAGTAGCGTACGAGTCGTGATACATTTTAAGTGGCGTCGTTCGAAACTAAATAACACTTGAATGAAAATGTAACTTATCTTCCGATCGTAACATGATACATAAATAAATCAACATGATTGTAATTATCTATACTAATATTATAAAGCTGAAGAGTTTGTTTGTTTGAACGCGCTAATCTCAGGAACTACTGGTCCGATTTGAAAATGGCTATATATACAACATCACGCTACAACCAATAGGAGCGGAGCATATTAAATGAAAAATGTCGCAAAAATGAAAAAAACGTTGAAACTAAAACACGCGGACAAAGTCGCGGGGGACAGCTAGTTAGTAATATTTCTTATTAAATATAGCAACTTACCCCATGTGTACTAAAGAGTTCACTTTCCTCCTGTTCCTTGCGAATCAAAGACAGCTTCTGGGACACGATCAAAGCTACATCTTGCTGTAAAATGAATTTTACATTACATAAAAATTGTTTTGATTATTATATCATGGGTTTTATTTGTTTTAATACATACCATTTTCTGTGGATCAACTCCCGGGGGGTAAGCTTGAGGTCCCGGCGCAGGCAGGGCCGGCACAGACGTCAGCTCTGTACGTCAAACAGTTATCGTTAAGTTTGTAGTACTCCTTAACACTGATATTACAGTATGATTTACAAAATAATATATTTAAATTAAAAAATTATGATATTAATTAATTAATTATGATATTATGATATTATTATATTATATAATAATATTTTTGGACAACTAACACACGACCATCATTCTGATCCCAAACTAGGCAGAGCCTCAAAGTCCGGTGAAGCAGTCAAAGCCTGCGCTCAGGCTAACTGCAGTAGACCTCTTCCAAAAAAAAAACTAGGCAGAGCCTATATGATGGCAACTGATTAACATACTTATATATTTTTAAATACATACATACATATAATAGATACATTACACCAGACAGAAACAAAGCAAATGATTATGCTCATCACACAAATAACGATTTGTCCTGGGTGGGAATCGAACCCACCCCCTCTGGTTTAGCAGTCAGAGTCTCTAAAAATTTGACTATGCCAATCAAAAATTTGGATTGTATAAATTCACAATATACTCACGGCTACCCGACGTAAAACTTTTCATGTAAGCAGGTGGACTAGAAGATCTTTCAGAAATTCTAAAACAAAAATTAGCATTAACACATAATTCTATGCATAAAAACTTTTTGGATTGCTTTTTTAAATATATACTTACTTAGCGATTTCTGTACTTGTGCTTGATTTCGTTTTAGCAGGCGTGCTGTTCAATTTGGCGACTTGCTGCAAAACAAAAATACAATTTCGTTTATTTATGCTGGAAAGCTCAAATCTAAAATTTTCACGTTCTTCTAATAACTCTAATAAGGCTAAAAAAACCTAGGTAATTTTAATGTGACTCCTTCAAATTCATATTTATTTACTTAAGTATACAAATACTACTATTATAAAAATGGATTTAAGGATTTATGATAGACAACAACATAGTTTTAATAAAATTCGTAATAAAACTTGCAGCTTACCATATCTTTCTTAGTCGGCGAGACAGGTACCCACTCTGAGGCCTTTTCTCTGTGCTGTGAGCCGGAAGACACGGGGAACTGCAGTCTTAACTCCTCCTTATTAGCTACTGGCAAGGGATTGGCTTTGATGGGTAATGGAGCACCTCCCTAAAAATAAAGAACACCAATACCATCATATAAACATAAAAAAATATCACTTTGTTTAGTTTTGAGTTTAAGGGAGAAGATAATAGCCGATCTCCCATATACTAGTCCAAGCATGTTATATTTATTATCATTACTAGTTTAAGATAACTGCAGGGTAATGGCTAGCCATTTTGCTTCTCTTTGTTCCTTAAATCATGTTATAGTAGAATACTAATCAAACATTTGTGTAGTTGTTTTTATCTTACTTCGTTATTTACGTCTACTTTCAATGCGATAAACTATGCAATTTATTATGGAATACGTGTTGATTAACGCGTAAATGTAGCGAATAGTCAACTATTCGCTACATTTACGCTCCTTAACATTATACATTAATTGTAATTAAAAAAGTAAAGCAATTTTACAGTCTAAATGCTTTGCAAAACTCACCCTTATGTTCATAACAATAGGTGCCTTTTCTTTGACAAGGAAAGGATGGTGGAAAGCCAGAGTGTCCTCGTTTTCACTCATGTCGTCGTCGTTTGAGGAAACAGATGACAGTTCACCGAGAGCTTCCTTCTTTGATAGATGTTTGCAAAAGTCTGTCAGCTCGTCTACTGATTTACCTGTGGAAATTAAAGAGTTGGGAGTTAATCAAGACCCACTACTACCTATGCCGCATCACTAAGTAGAAAAATGAGCATTAAATATAGGCTTAAATTCATACTATGCGTTCTGTGAGCTCAATTATGCTGTCACGATATATTTTTATAGAGAGTATAAATTTAAGCTGTTAGCTTTGCTTCTTATACCGTAGGAACAAACTGCTCTTGATTTGTACTTAATATGACACTCGCTTATGCTATGGAATATTTCTGTCTCTCTCAGTGAGCCCTGCAGGTATATACCACCTTTGTATATTTCATATCCTAAATCATTTTTGTTAAGTTGTTGCATTTGTTTCTTTTTTCATAACTTCAGAACTCACATTAAACTCTGCTATATTTTAAAGATGCAAATAATAATATGTTAACATTTAAACACTACTTAAGTTTCTTCTATCCACCTAAAGTTTTAATTACATAATTTATTAAATAGTTTACCTCCAGACTGAATAGCGGCCATCACTTGGTTCCTAGTGTGAGGCGGGAGTGCGGCCGCTCCAGCCGGCACAGCACCATTCTTGAGCATATTAATAGCATTCCGTCTAGCTACTTCCAGCAGACGCTTCTTTTCACTGTCTGCTAGCTTCACGCCCGTCGGAGACCTATAAAAAAAAAGTTTTAATTTATATATTATTAATACATAGTTATGTATCAAGACTTCACGTGTTATCGCGAAACTTAGGAGTAACCTACGTAAGTTGTCTAGAAGTGAAACTCCAAAGAAACTGTAAATATACAGTATTGCCATTAAAGCTCAAAATTGGATAGCAACCAACCAATGTTACCTTTCACACCATTAGCAGCTCGAATTAGTTCTACCATAAATACCTTGGTAGGTAATAAAGTTTTTAGGTTTATTTTAATTAATGTTTGCAGGTAAGACTGTTGCAGTCAGAACTATGCAAATAATAAATAGAGTATTGAATAACTGAAACAATTTAATTTAGTACAATATGTTATGGATTTAGAAAAAAATGAGTTGAATAATGAAGTGTGAAGTAATATTTATGAAAAACAAGTAGTTTCGATAATCGATTATAAGGTTCAATAAGTATGCTTGTATGATATTCCTAAAGTATAACATTTAATCTTATTTCAACATTAGAACTAGTGATGTTTTTGCACTATGAGTAAAGCAGGTTTATGCAATATTTAATGTTTATCTTATGATAAATATACATTTAACATTTAGCCCTGAGTGCTTATTTTCCTCTCTTGTAGTCTTGTCAGGTATCTACCTGACTATGATACATATTCCTCCAATTATCCAATGTTTTACTTCCATTATTTACAAATTCAAATTTAACCTTTCAAAATTATCTACCTACATATTAATGCGTCCCTTACTATAAACAAATTGCTAATTGGACACAACATGATTGGATAGTAGGAAAAACTATAAAGCTACTTTGTAAAAATTGTTTTTAAATTAACAAATTTAAATCACAAACCTAGATCTCCTGCTTCTTCCATGTCTTGGTGAAAGACGCCTCGAGCGATGCCGTGACCGTGACCTTGATCGCCGTCTGGATCGCGAACTTGACCTTCTACGCGACCTTGAAGAAGACCTGTGCCGCGATCTACTCCCATGCCTTGTTTTAGAACTTGAGCGGTGGTGGCGTTTTCTTGAACCTGATGTGGAACGCCTGGATTTGCTTCTTGACCTACAAACATATTAGTCATAATGTAATTAATCTATTTATAATGAGTATTTGAATGGAAATCAGAACTAATTAGTTAACTATCTATATGATTCAGTTTTACTAATATGCCTGCAATTGAAAAGTAATGCACGATTAAGTTCAATAAATGACAGTTAGCCCCTTCGTACACGCGGCAACATGAGTCTCCGATACTAATATCGGCAATTTGAGTAGCGGGTATCCGGTATCGCACAAGTTGCCTATTCGGCCACTTTAAGCGTATCCGGTACAAGATTTGAGTGATGATGAAACTTGGAAATCAGGGCGACATGAGTATCGGCGATCAACATTCGGGTAGCGCGCGACTTGCGTCGGCGACGCTAGCCCATGTATAACCTCCATGAGTTTGTATTGCGGGATTTAATTGGAGACTAAATTCGTCCAAAGTGAAATAAATCATAACGTAAAAATCATGATATTTAATTATTTACATAGTAGACAATATGAATTAGAATAAATACCTTTTAGGACTTTTACTCCGATCCTTGCGTGATGATTTTGTAGAACTTTCAGCCTTTTTGCTTTTCTTTGCAGCAGCTTTTTCTTCTAATTCAAATAATAAATCACTAAGAGCCATAAAAAAAACATTAACATTAGTATTCATCATTAAGTTCAAAATATATGTTAAGGTATACAAATTAAAAAACATGTTTCTTTAAGTATGTATAAAAATTCGTAAGACTAAATAGGCAACCTGTATAGTTACTTGTTTTTTTTTTTAAATGTGTTAAATAAATAATGATAAGTAGAAGGAAATAACTGCAAAAATAAACTCTCTGTTATCTATAGAGAAGGTTCAAAACATATTTGTTGTTTAAAAGAATAAAAAGTTACTTCATTTGCAATTTATACTTGAGAACATAAAAATGTACCAAGTAAGTTCTAATTTCTAACATAATATTATTTGACTCTGACATAGTTAAATCATTTGAATTTACTATAATTAAGAATTAAAATAAATTATTGTATTATTTATGCATTCAATTGATCCAAGGCAAAATATGCTGAACAATGTTTTAATTAAGACCATATGTCCATATTTTATGTGGAATAAATTAATTTGAATTATACAATGAAAAACAGACATTTAATCACTCTAAATAAGTAAAATGAAAAGTATTTTAATAACTTACAGTTTCATTTCTTCTTCAGCCTGTCTCTTGAGTATGCCTCCGGGATCAGAGGTTTTAGGAAAATGTGAGTTACATACAACCTCTTTTTCTGTACTACTTGACGAGTCTGTATATTCACCTTCTTCATATTTCTCCGCCTTTTTTCTAGCCTCTTCTTCAGCCTTCTTAACAGTCTCTTCAAAAACAGTACTAAACTTAAGATTTTTTATTTGAATTTTACCTTTACCTTTATCACTATCGTTATTACAAGCCTCAGACTTTTTGTTATCAAGTTTATGCCTTAAGTCAATTGTTTCGTTTTTACAGTCAGGAGGCAAAGGAATCGGATGTGGCGGTGACAAGGAAACCTCCTCTATTTTAACAGTTATAATTTTCTTTACATCCTTCTCTACCTTAACCTCTTTAGTTTTAACATCTTCAGACTTAATGGGCGTTTCTTGTTTGATTTTTACGTATTCGGGTTCGGGTTTAACTCTTACAGGGGTTAGTGGGTACGGATACGATGGAGACCGGCTCTCCCTTGAACGTTTTTTAGATTTACTCTTTTTTCTTTTTTTCCGTTTGTGGGAGTATCCACTTTCCTCTGAACTGACACTACTCGTACTCCGGCTGCGTTTCTTTTTCTCCTTTTTATGTTTCTTTTTACTTTTCTTAGACTTCTTTACAGGAACTTCATCTATTTTGGGTGGATCTGCGTTAAAAGCACTAAACAGTTCTGAGAGAATCTCACTCGAGGACTTTTTAGAATCATCCTTTTTACGCTCAGGCGTTGTTTTTTCTCTTTTAATTAATTGTTCGATTTTATCTATTAAGCTCGTCATTGCAAAAACATTAACTCTATTATAACGTTTCTTCACTCATAACAATAATTCACACAACAATTTATTAACTACAAAAATTAACATCTGTCGCCATGTTGTGAAACTTGACATTAAATTTGTTGACAGCTGACTCCACAGAACACTACAAGCTTAGAGTAATCATAGACAAGCATAGAGCGTGCGCAGAATCCTCTTATGCCAAGGGTATGCACATTTTTAGCTAAATGCGACAAAAGCCGTTTATGCGAAAATATCGACGGTTCCGATATTATTAGAGTAATAGTTTTGAGATAGTTTTAATGAAACGGTGTGCTCACTTTTAATACTAATTTTACGATGTTTCATTTTCATACTAGTGCCAACGGTTCATACTCGATATGCGCACTACTTATTTATTCCTGTAAGACTACAAGCGAGACTGACATTTTCTTCGGATTATGTTTATTTTTATTTGCAGCCCTTGCTTTTAAAATCATACTAATAAAATAGGCACAATGAGTTAGGACACCTTAGGGCTGTTTGCCTGATTTCTTAGTATCGATGAATTTGAGAAGTATGATAGTTGGCTTACTTAAACCGATTTAGACCATAAACACGTTTACTGTGGCACATAAATAAATTAATAAATGTGGACAACATTACATACATTGCTCTGAACCCAAAGTAAGTAGCTAAAGCACTTGTGTTATGGAATTCAGAGACAAGTAGAAAAGTAAAAAAGTAGTTTTCTACATTGACCCAACCGGGGAACGAACCCGGGACCTGAGAGCTGGCGACACCTTGGAAACACTCGACCATGGAGGCAAAGAGTAAAGTAACTATAAAGGGACATGGAGGTCGTTACCTTGATTTGAACAAACCTGTCTTTGTTAATCCATGTACGTTTCCATCTTGTTATTTTAGTAGGATTTCGTAGGTACCTTTACCTATAATATTAGCTAGGTATAAAACTCGAAGTACCTATGTTGTTACTACTAATAGGTACCTACGTCTCAGGCTGTGATGGCCCCGAAGTATTTAATCTGTTATTCCTAATAGTTTTTGCCTACTTAATCTATGTGTTTTTCAGTCTCTTAAATGAGCATTTATTATCAAGTCAATCCATTGAAGAACATGGATTAGTCTACTTATTTTTTAATTTAGAATGATGCGCTGTAACTATACTTAACTATAGGTTTGTCCCTTCCTGGGGCTTGACCAATGACTTTTTTAAGAATATTTTCAATAACTTCGGAGTCCGCTGTGTAACTTTAATAATACTTTCAAGCTTTGAGCTCATGTCTTAGTTTATGAAGGATTTTGAAACTTTGAGTATATAAACAATCTGTTAGTAAGGTTTTGCTCTTGGAAAGCACAATGCAGGAAAAGGTATCTAAGTTAAAATAAAACATTCAGTAGTAGGTTTAGTTTTTATTGTTTCAATACCTTTGCAAGGTTGGTAAGTGATAAACTGATAAACAATACAGAATGGAACTACATTCTTTATATTTTTTCTGTATCATTGAAATACACTGCGATTTTCAGGTCAACTGCAGCATTCAGGACGGAACAAGTCCTTTTAGTTTAGTTTATATTTATTTAGGTACATAAGTGAGTAGGTGTTCAGAGAAAATGTACTTACAATTAATAATTTTAAGAAATCTCGATCTACTTATTTGACATGTACCTACTTTTATGTAGGGAAGCTTTTAGCATGATTGTATGGTTAATATGAATGTTATGTTTTCAGATAAACAGTTGAACGTTAAAACAGTTGACTGGCATAGGTAACACCTGTTTATAAGAAAAATACTAAATTAGATGACAAAACAATGTAGGTTAAGTAGGTAATATTAAATTCTTTATCCTATCATCCAGTTTAATTACCTTTGACACAAACAAAGACAAGCACATTCTTTAATAAACAATTATTCCAATAAAATGCAAGAACAATACACAATCATTAATTTGGCAATAATTTTCTTTTTATGAATTTAATAATTGGAAGCTCCAATTATTGAGCAATAAATTTACAATTTCAGGCCCTTTGCCAATTTGTTTACTAATATAAACCAATCATAAATTAGTGTTGCAAGAATATAACATACAGTTGCATTTTCTGACCAGTGTTGGGAAAAAAAAAATGGAATTTATGAAGTAGGTATCTATTACATAATCATGTAATATAAACGCGTCTTTTAACTTACTACCCGCTTTTGTCATAAGACCAGTTCCATCATACCTAGTAGTTTAAAAAATGTCTTAAGAAGACAATACATACTACAAATTGGCCAAAATAATATAAAATCATTCAAAAAGCAATAAATATTATCATATCACACAATAATATCCATTATAAGGTAAAAATCGATCATTAAATTAATAATTCTAATTAATATTCGGGTATACATATGAATAGCAAACGTTTTTCATTAGAATACGTCGATATTATAGTAAAATACATTCCCGTATTAAAATACCTATCTACTTTTCGTATCAAATTTTAAATGATTAATCTCATGTACTTGATTTATAAAGCCTGTTTGCTAAAAACTAATAATAAATAACTGAAACTAGTTACGTTATATTTTAAATTTTAACTCTATGTTTATGAAAATATCTAGACAACAGGTATACTTATGGTTATAATGATTATTTATTTAGCAAATCACATTTCTTTTAACTTAAATAATAAATTAAAATTATATTCACTTCTTTTCTTTGCTTTTACTGAATCCATTTCATTATACTTACATATTTCATTTTTATTTACTTTGTCTTTTAGAAAGTGCTTGATTAAATTTTTTCGAATTGTGCAAACGGGGTGCAACGACGGCTACCTTTCTTTCTCATGTACTTTTATACATTTTTAAGTACGTCAATGTTAAATGCTAACATCTTTTTTATCACACAGATCATAACGGGTCCCAAAAATTTTATAAACCATGAGACAGAACAGTTTCCGCTCGGTCAACGAGTGGTAATGAAGCGTTCGCCTAAATGAGTAGAGAACCATGTTCACAAATATTGGAAAACACGGCAAACTGATTAAAAACTTTTTTGTTCTGATTTAGGCTTGCTTTACACAGCAGGTTATCGGTTGATTGTAATCCAATTTGATGATAGGGTTTGTAATCATTGCAATGTGCCGCAAGCCTAACGCAAGTCTTGCAGATTGATCAATACCAGTGTTCCAAGTATTTGTAAACACTAGTATTGTTGATATCAGTAACTAGGCTAGCGCCAGAGAACGCAGCAAACGGCTACAGCTCTCGAATCTGACTTGAAGCGCGGTGAAGAGGCATTAGCTATTTAATAGATACGTATCAAAATGTAGGCAGGCTTGTAATTAGCGCCCAATATGAAAGCCATTCGTTGTCATCAATAAGAAGTAAATACTAGGAGATTAAAAACGCTAACGGCAGAAAAATATCGCAGAGGCCCTATAGAAGTCAAATTGCGCTTGTACACACAGCCGGGGTCCACAATTGATTTTGTAACAGTTTATTTTTCTAGGTTGGAATGATTGGAGTTTTCAGCGTGTACAAGCGCATACCGGAGCTAACACCTGTCGTATCGACTTGGGTCGGACCGAGAGCACTAGCCGCTCCATCTTAAAGCTACTACTAAAATTCTCTAGACGATCAAAGATCGCAAGCTAAATTGATTTTATTCAAAAGTCTTAAAAAAATAAAATCTGCTAGTGTTCAACTTTAACGCGTTAGCGAGGACGCATAACGGCGCGCACCGTTCGGAAACGTTTCTCAAAGCCGAGCTTCGTGTAGAGTGACCGGGAGGCATCGTTCTCCGGACGAATGACTACGAAGGGCTTGTAGCCGCGAGCCGCGACCTCCTTGGTGAGCCGGCGAGCTAAGTAGATGCCGTAGCCCTTCCTGCGGAACTCGGGCCGTGTCTGCATGGAGAACATGGCACCATAGTAGGACTGCACCATCCAGGCGGCCAGCTGGCCCTCCACGAAGATGCCGTAGGCAGGCAGCTCGGCCACCAGCTTCTCGAACACCTCGCGGCACTCGATGTCGCTCGCCGGGTACAGGTCGTGCACCGCCTTCATGTGTTCCGGCTGCAAGCGAACTAACTCCACGTCCTGTGGCAGTCTGCAAATAATTATATCCAACATTTATTTTAAAACGTACTTTTTCTGATCTAAATTGATTGCAAATTTGCAAAAAAATATTTTAATGATGCAGAACGGTCTCTAGATGCGTTTAACTGTCCTAAACATAATATTTAATGAACAGCTGGTAGGAGTTATTTGGCATCTTAATAACTAAAATTCTCGCAATATTTTTTTACGAAATCGGAAATTACTGGACAATACACGTATATATGGGGTCCGTTAAGTGAATCACGAAGACGAAGACACACCATAATTATATATAGACTGATGCTGAAGAGACACAATAATTCTTACCCATCAGTACTGGCGTCCTTAGGTGGGTTCTCACAGACGTAGACATCGCCAGTAATCTTGTCGTGCCCCTCATAGTGCCTCTCCAGCCGGTTCACAATGGCCTCGTGAGTGAAGTTCAGGTACAACGGCTGGGTCAAGTCTAGCAGAATGTCTTCTGACGTCAGCAAGTCAACCAGCTCTGCGCGCTCCGATGGACAGAATACGGTCACGCTCTCGTAAGTAGTTTGATTCGGCTGGAAACATGCAAAAAGGTTTTAATGACAATGTTAAAATATGAAACATTCGAGTGTGGTGTTTCTCCCCAAACTATTGACCAATCGAGAAACGCTAGGATCTGCATAACACCCCTTACATTGCCGTCTGCGTCGCTGAATCTTAGTTGAAGTCATTTATCGACACTTAAAAGAGAAATGTATCTCAAGATCACAAGACCAATTTAAACAAAGGGACTCCCACAATATCAATTTATAAAGTATTTCTTGAGCTCGAGGTCTTTAAGAGCACTTAAGCCCAGAAAACGGACACTACCATTGTATAGGTCGACAAAGTACATGGATAACTAGGTCACATTGGATGACCGAAGGGAAGCATTAATACAATTAAGATGTTTGTATTGTATTACTATCTTTTATCGTCGGTTTCAATTTAATTTTAAGGTACTTGCCACTCCAAATGAATGCTGGTAGGTTCATACTCGTTGCATAGCATAAAGTAACTCTTTGCTAATTACAAACTGATTCTGATTTAAACTTAGTTGTTTCAAGAAAAATATAAGATAATGAAGCTGTAGGTCGTTTTACATCATCATAATGTAAACTGTACTTACAGTTGTTTTAATACTTGAGTATTGTATTTGGTACCCGCGATATGGCAATAAACTACAGAGACTTGGTGGTCTGTGGCAATAACACTACCTCTTTTGGTTAATTGGTCTCTCTCAATATTGTAAAATTAATGTAGTTGAGTTGCGAGGTGACCCCATTATAAGTATTTTTACAACTTACCAGGGCTGCCTCAATATTGTGCTGCTTGAGAATGTATGAGAAACAATAAAAACTTTTTTATTTATATTCTTTAAACTCTAATTAATCTACGTAGTTAACATTTATTATGAATAGGCGAGGCAGTTCTCTATGAAGATATACACACATAAGCATAGTCTATATGCACAGTAATATACCCTAATTTTTTCAGGTCCCAGGAGTAGTAATTAGCAGACAAGGTGCGACAGGTTTCAGATTACATGTCCTATAACCACCTAGTTATAGAATCAGAATAGATAATAATATGAGGGTGAACACAGGGTCGGATTTTAGGTGAAAAATCTTATCTAGCGTTTTTCTCTAATACGGGAAGACACTTATGAAAATAATACTTTCTATTTTAGTGGACATCTCATATGGGTAGCTTATTATTTCAGCCGAAATCTACAGTATAGGTTTATTTACGTATAATTTAAGTTTATTTACACCTAGTTTAAATACTAACATTTTTTATAATATATATTAGCTTAACTATAGGCACTTATCTAGTTGTAATTGATATAGTGTATTATTTGCTGTGCCCTTACCGGGTTTCATGTTGTAAGTATCTTAATTTTATAACAACCTAACACACAACAACGCAATAAAGAATTTGAATACTATTTTAATAAAACGGGAATTAGCGAGAAACATTTATAAATACCTTTACGCTTGACGTTTCGACCAGGTTACACCGGCCGTGGTCACAAGCAGAGTCTGCTTGCGACCACGGCCGGTGTTTCGCGCTAATTCCCGTTTTATTAAAATAGTATTATAAACATGCAGCGTGATAGTTTAAAAGTTAATAAAGAATTTGAATTTGAATTATTAGTAGAAAATATTTTCAGCACGCATCTTAAAAAATATCCGATTTATTCCGAATTATTTCCGATTTAAAATTTTGAAAACCAGGGATAAAAAGTGTCGCTTTTATTAATCTTAGCTTAGTTTATCTTCAGACGACCTATATATAGAAAATAATTAGACGGCTCACAAAGCTTACAGAGATTTGAGAGCTCAGCCTTGATAGATTTTGATGATTATCGTCTACGCTCGACTACTTTATATAATTAAGAGGGCAACGTTAAGCCGGGCTTGGTCGACGGCTCTACCTACGCTTTATGAAGTGGGCGTTTGTGTAACGAAGACACGTCCTAGTCTAGACAGGTATAATAGCACAAATTAAACGTTTTATGAGAGCTACTAACCTATATTTTTTAATGAAATTGTAGGAGAGTTTCGTACTTTACCTACGTACTTCATATACCTATAGATGAGTGTTACTACTGATATCTAAGTTCTATCTTGAATTTTCATTTTATTTTGTAAGTTTCTTTATAAGTATTTACTAAATATATTTTAGTCTACTAATGGAGGATTTTTTTATTCATGGAATAAAATTGACGACGGACAGTTTTTTTATGAAGGAATTGTAAATAAAAAATTATTCTTCGGATAAAACTATCTGGAAAAATCCGACCTGAGTTTATCATCTCACATAAAATACTTTTTACATTTCGTGGCATTTAGTAAGGAACTCAATAGAAAGAATTCGTAGGAAGGATACAAACAATTTTCAAAGAAAAGCTATACATTTTTTTTGGCTTATCACCAATATATTTTCTGTTATATTGTTAAGTCACAATTTGTCATTTGCCTATCTATTTTGTTAACTTCTAAGTATAATTTTGGATAAGCTACACTTTCTAGGTACTTATATGATCTGAAGTTAGATTAAGACTTTATGCTACAATAAAATATTAATTAATATTCCAGCACTAAAATAAATTTTAAATTCAATATTTTGTCTTCATAAAAGTCCAAGTCCCTTTTTTTACAATCTCATCTTTCATTATTTATACCTCAAAATAGATTGTTATTCCGGCTAATGGATAACTCAAATCTGGCGCTGCCGGCAGCTTAAACAAGATTTAAGTAACCTGATTAAGTAATTTTACTTTTCCTCGCTTTAGTTAGCCGTTCCGTAAATTTTGTGAAGTGAAACCGGTGTTTTTTGCTTGGTAAACCACTTGGGAATGACGAGCTCTTGACGCCGCTTACGTCACGTCGTGGAAAAGTCGGAAACCAAGGAACTTAACGTGATGTCTTATGTGACTCATCTGTAGATATGTTTTTTGTACCATTTATAAATAAGTGCCATAAATATTAACAATTTTTTTTTTATAGAATACTATATGAGGACTATCGAGTACTAATATACAGCTTATATTTCCTGCAGCAGACATGGGCACTGTGCAGGTATGTAATGTAAGGGTAAATTGTTTTTTTTTTGTTAATCTTGTTTCTTTTTAGATAATAACATTTACTTATACTTAATCTAAAGCAGTAAGCCTAAAATGTCCTACTGCTTGGCAAGGTCTAGCGAAGAAGTATACATTCTAGCAAATCTGATTGTATTTTTTATGCGCGAACCATATCTTTATAAATGAAGACCGAAATAAATGCCTTCGATATTTACATAAAATAATAAATAGTTCATTATTTCATGTAAATATTGCTTCATAAAATATTAAATAGTGGTGGTTATGCCTCTATTTTACGGAATTCCGGCAAGTTGAATGTGAATAAGGGATAAAATACCACAGCAAAAAGATAAATATATATACTCTATAACATATATTTATAGCACCCATTAATATTCAGCCTTTACATACTGATGGCTGAATGGCTGTTACTATAGTGGTGTTTTTTTGGAACAATCTAGTATGTAATGTAGCCTTAATAAATATGCGGTCAATGATATATTCTGCATGAATCACCCCCCCTTAAGTCAATGTTATGCAGCGATATAATAACACTTCGGATATTGGTTTTGTTTGCTCTTCTTTATAGACTGTAGAGAGATATGTCACACACGATATAATTAATTATTACTGACTTGGACATGTAGCAAGATGTTTTTATTAATGAAGAGTTTAGACGAGACTAGACAGAGACTGCCGAATTTAATGACAAGTACCAACGTCATTATTTATTAAGAACATGTATAGTGAGCAATCTACACTATCCATCTACACTAATATTATACAGAGGAACGATTTGTATTTTTATTTGTTTGTAACGAATAAATTCAAAAACTACACAACCGATTGCAAAAATTCTTTCATCATTGGTTGTTATGTTATCCCCGTGTAACATAGGCTGTATTTTTACACCTAAATGTTTTTAAAAGATGTCTTTAAAAAAATCGTCTGGTTAACTCGACGTCCATCTAAAATATTTCTTTATTTTATACAAAAGTTCCTTCTACAAAATCACAACTTAAACTAAAAATAGGCTGTAAAAGTTGTTTCAGTATCGCTAGTTTTCCATTTTTTCATCCAGACTACGGGACGCAGGTTAATAATGCATGTAGTACAGTCCAAACAGACTGTCGCAGCTCGTTAGCCGTTCGCAGTGAAGCCAATCCCAAAGGACTGGCACAAAAAGTATGTTCAGAAACAGAAAGCCAACTGCATACGAATCGAAATAACAAGCTGCGGTACGAAACAAATGAATGTAGAGGCTAGAGCTTTTTTTTTTAGACCGGAAGAGTTTATGTTTAAAGTAATTTTGTTTTTTTGACCTGTAAGTAATAAGTTTTCAAGAATCTATATCTTTGGAGTGTAACCTTGATAAACGATAAAATCTTTATCACGATAAATTGGAACAGATTTGAACCTAATATCTGTTTCCTGTAAAAATAAAAGAAATATATAAGTAAAAAAACAGTAAAATTTATTTAAAAATTTACGATTCGTTGGGTGTACTCAAATGGTACTCTTAATCAGCATTAATGCTGTAATGCTATCTGTAAAGGCAGTAGGTATTACAGCGCTGGTTTTCATTGATGGACTGAAATCAGTACAGTTGTTCAACGATTTATGATCTCTAATAGGTACTTATTCTATACGCAAGCATTCCCACAGCATGTGGTAATGATGATGATGAAAAGTTGCCTATGCGCTATTCCAGGCAATAAACTATCCTTGCACTAAATCTGCAATGCAACCGTTTTATCGTGATTGAGTAACAAACATCCATTCATTCATCCAAACTTTCGCATTTACAATATTAGTAAGATTAGTGCATAATTTTTAAATATAGATACAATCTTAAAGGTTTACTAGATTCTTAAAATAGATTCAAAGTTTTGCTTGAAGTTGTCCTTTTATGACTTCGTTTTAATTCTGCGACACGAAAGCTAACGATTACATTTGAAACTCATTTCCGTAGGCGTTGTTTATGGATTATAACAATACCAACGACCTTAAACCTTTATGTTAAGTATTGGTATTAAAACCAATGACCTTTGGTTTTGGCATGGTTCATTTGCGTCATTATAGTAGGACCCGGTTTATGAAAAAAGGAAATCGAGAGCGCTTTACTAAAATCAAGAATTTTAAAGATACTTATTTTGATGAAATATACATTGGCATAGTTTTAAACTGAAAGGTATTGATGCCTCATTGTATTTACTAAGAAAATAAATCTTTAAAAAAATAAATGTATTTATTGAACCATCATTATCATAATTATTAGGTACATTTATTCATATTTATTTATTTAGTTTCAATTAAACTGTTTACAAACTTAAGAAATATACACATAAAACAAAACTAAAATCTATAAAAAACAAAAAATATCATCATTGCAATTTAAATCTTCGAATATGTTTGTCAAAAATTAAAGGCAAATAAAAATGCTAATACGAATAAACGTATATAAGTTTGATACCTTCATAATACCCGTTCAATAAATTCAAAATTGAAGTAAAAAAAAGCTAAGAAACCGATGGATAATTAAACGAAAGTCTTTTGACCGGAAACGGGCGAAAGTAGTTCCAGTTTCCAGTTGCATTCATTTTCAGTTTTTAAAAGATTTTTCTTTTGTTATGCGGAGATGGTTGAACGAGATAGGCACTTATTATTTATACCCGTTACATTGTATGTGAAAACTTCGTTACTTATTGCATACTTTTATATCTCGTTGCAGACATGGCTGCAGTTTCCCATACCTACCCATCTCGTGCCATATTTCTATGTAGGATGTTTGTTATGCATCCTAAATTAAAACCTCATTATCTCTTGACTGCTTTATAACCTAGCCTAAAAAGGCGTATCGTCTTCACCTTTGAGTAAGAGTTGTCCCTATTAAGAGCCGATATTAGTGACCAGTTTTGGTTTATAAACACATTGGATCATCTTTCCTTTATAAAATTCTTTAAGATTTACTTGCATGGGAGCTTGAAAGAATAAGATTAAGCTCGAAATAAGTGCTCTTTTTAAGTTTTCGTCGGTATTTAGTAATATTAAATTAACATTTACTTCAGTAAAACCTACATAGATACTTTTTTCACACGTGCTGACCTACGGATCATAATGGCGATACTGGCGCTGTTGGCAGTATAATAAATGATCAGAGCCTGTTATTTATTAATCATAAAAACACAGGTGGTTGCTTCCCAAAATAAATATGAAATAAAATTTTAATATTGGCTTATAAAGCTCGCACTTGACGTAAATTTTAATTACCATTTTTATGTACTTGGTTACTAAGTTATTTAGCTTAGTTGAGATAATCTATTTTTTATCGCAGTATGACGTGTGCTAGTCATTAATGTACGTCAGTAGATATAATAGATATCTAATATGAGATTTATATTGTTTTGCGACTGAACAACATACATTTCACATATAAAAAGTTTCAATAATAATTGTAAATGCAAAAGTTATTCTTTCTCTCTGTTTGGTACGCTTTTACGACTAAACTAATAAACCGATTTTGATGAATCGATGAAGTCGTTACGGAGAAGCTTTAACTCCAAATATGTTTGGACGTAGGCTAACTTCTATGGTTACTGAAAACCATATACACGGGTTTGATTAAAAGCTTGTAGAACAATAAACTCTTACCGTACTAGTGCAGCCGGGGAAATGCAGACAAATCGGATCCTCGGGCCAATTCTTCGCTACATAAAAATTGAAGTCCCACACCTTGTTGTTTAGATATGTTTGAATCGTTTGATGAAACTATAAACAAATAAAATACAATATTAATTTATTTACGACTTTAGTACCTGTGAAGCTAATTTACGCTACGAAAACGTTACGACACAATCTATCAAATAAAAAAAAACCGTATAAAAAAGTATATATAATATTAAATTGTAGTTAAAGGATTTAATAATTCAATATTTAACGTAAATATAGAATTATAACGGCTTCGATATGGATATGGAAACTCGGATTGAAAAATAACTTTATATAAGGAATTTTAACACATAATTAGTAGGTACCTACTATTTAAGTTAATAACATTTTATTTATATAATCGGACGCCGTAATTTATCACCAAACCGCAGAAGTTAATCAAATAATAAAATGTAATAATCTTTTCGTATTACGTAAATCTCAGGCCAATAGGGATGTTTACTGCGTGTGAAAAGTAAAAATCTATTTAGTCCGTAAATAAGACACATATTTTGTCAATTTTCAATATAATGAAAAAGCGAATCAAAGTTCAGGAGTGGGGTCTAATTACGTCATAATGTTACAAAAACGTACGACACCGTGACGTAATGCGACATTTCAAATATATGTATCGTCAGTTTTTGGTTTCGTACAAGAAGAAAAAATACATGTCATATATTTCTTATCAATCTACCTGATGGACATTAAAAAAACCTTTAAGTCAACATCCATTTCGAAACGTTATAATACTTTTAATATCAAAACTCATTAAAACTCACCTTTAAAGATTCAGGCATATACTGTACTAAAACATCAGCCACTGCTGGAAGCTCGTCTTCTAAAACCAATCGAAAGTTTTTCCCTTCGGGCACGATTTCCATCTCTGAAACAAACGTACAGTTTTCATTTTGCTCAGATGTCTAATATGGAGGGAAAATACAAATCGAAAAAGAACGTGTGTAAACTTTGAAGAGGCAAAGGAATATGCTTTTATGCCAGTTATAAAAAGAATAACGTGTTAGTTTGGTTGTCAGACTGTTTCTATGAAGATTGATTTCTTTATTTTTATACATAATTAAATAATACAGATATTTAGTTAATTATGAGGTCTATATTTTTAATTGTTAAATGACATGATGTTTGTTTTCGATATTTATTATTTCGTTACTTATGTAACCTTCCCCCCAAGACAAGTGACATTTCGACAAGCGATAACGCAGATCGAATCGTTAAAATGTATGGAAGTGACAATCCTAAGTCACGTGACTTATCGAAACGTCATTCATACATTTAATGTCATTTGAGCGATTTCTATCATCGTTTACGCTTGTCGAAATGCCACTTGTCTAGGGGGGCTTATGTGCACTTGATGTGTAAATTATTTTTATTAATCTTGTCAATAGTGAGTATGCACTTAGACTACGTAACCTTAAAAATGAATTTAATATTCATTGAAATAGTCTGTAATTGGAAACTATATGTAAGTATTCTTCAAACAACGGTATATTGGCAATATACCGTTAATATAATATTGTTAACTAACCCTTTACGCATTAAAGCTCGGAAATAGTCAATAGTGTTGTATAGCATGCAACGTGACACAAACAAGAACCTATTAATTTATTCATGTTATTAACTCACTATGCTAAACAATATGAACTGAGAATACACATAACACCGGACTCGGGTGAAACGCGAGAGTTCAAACACCCTTATTTTAGTATATTTCTATTACAAACATTTCATTTTGTAGCAAATTCAACCCGAAAAAGGTTGTTCACTGCTGACCGTGTTATCACAATAGAAATCTCGAATAATCGTAGTGTATTTGAGTAAATAATAAGGTTACCGTGGTTTTACTACCCCTGACAAACAACACAGTGACAGACACGCGACGGGTTGTTATTTGCTAATAATATTGTAGCTGATTGAATGAGACAACTAAGTAAAAAAAAGGTTTTAGACTAGTTGTGTGCACTGTCTTAAAGATTGCTGTAAAGTTAAACACATGTTAGGATGTACATAAATAAAAAGATTCAGATGGTTGTCAGCGATTTGTTGCAAAAAAAAATATGCAATATATTAAATAGTATTCAGCAATGCTAGAAAAGGAACTTGACCTATTTTTTTTTTATATCTAACTCTACAACAGTTACAAAAGATGCAATACTTGGACCGAAAAGTGTATTGTAAGCAAAATTCATGCCAGAATGCCGTTGAAAGTGGATTGCTGAATGTCAGTCAGATAGCAACTATGTTTAGTAGGTAAATACAATAAAATATGTTCTTAAGGTTTTTATAAGTAGGTATTTATCTCTTGATCTATTGATGCTCTTTTGAGCACTGTTAAAGATCTGTGTTCGAAAAATAAACATCACAAACGTTTAAAAACGAATGCCGAGTACCTACATTCAAAGTTTTAATTTCGGCACTGTGCTATCAAACATTTAAAGAATGAAAGGAATATAGTTCACTCTCTTTATTATTTCACAACATATATACCTACCCTTGACGGTACCCTTAAGGTTTTCACAAAAATATAGAGTATGAAACTAAGAAAAAAAACGAGTGTGCTTTATTAGACCATACGATTGAAGTAAAACTTCTTTATCTACGAAACGTAACTGGCTATGAGAGAAAGAGAGAAAAAAAATGTGTGCTCACACCTCTCTTTCTAGCCCCTAGAGTAATATACGAAACGTAACTCTGTCTCTTTCTATCTTCACTAACTTATATCTCCTTATCATCTTCTGTTCGCCCGATCACACTTTTCGTAACGCTCTCGTCAAGCATTCATCTGCTTACTCCTCAAGTCAAGCGTGTAAAAGCGGGCTCTCCTCAATAGTTCATAAATTGACATGTACACATTTTGTTTTAATTTATTCTATGACAATATCAAATAAAAACAATACAGAAAGAACTTAAAACCAAGATGCACCTGAAACTATACTTAGAACTTACCTAGTACCTACTTTAGAAAGTAAAGTATAGTAAAAAGTTGTCAAGAACAAAAATAGAAGGCATCTCAATCTAACACGTTGTTAGTTCCAAACAATAGACGAGCGTTGCATGTTGCACGACAGTAAAATCACAGCTGATGTCCCACAAACTACAAGACGTCATGCAGAGAATATCGTGACAATTTACCAGGTTTTTATGTATCTACGTTTTATTTGCTGTTTCCTAACAAAGCGCAATTTGCAGCTCTTGAGGGTATAGTATAGGTTATAAGTAGGTTCAGTAACAACATTTCAAAATAGAGGCTAGAATTGTCATAAATAATCTTGAATTTAAGCTGTATATCTCAATGCTTATAGATACAGTTTTTATAAAATCTTTTTGCCCGTCTTGCGATCAATCTGAATGCGACAACCTAAGGCCACATTTTTTTTTCTACGGATAATATATTTATTCATCTTTTCAGGGCCTTAAAAGTTGTAGGTATGTTTGTTGCCATAATGAGAAGGGCTCGAGGCTAAGTGTAGGCTTGTTTGACCGATAATATAGATTAAGCCGCGCTCGATGCTGTTGGTCCTTGAATGGGTGACCATACCGAGACCCCTCCGTGCTTCCGAAAGCACGTTAAGCCGTTGGTTCCAACTGTCATACGTTGATCTTTTCCAGTCTTTAAGTCATTACAATTCTGATAATCCGTCTTACTTGCGATATTGTGTTACTCAGTAAAGTGGGTTGTGGGGGTCAGATAGGCAGTCTTTAGCTGAAATCGGTAAGACTGGAAGTCGACCCTAACATAGCCTTTGAAATGGCTGAGCCGAAAATGTTTCATTAGGTTGTACAAAACAGGATGTCCAAAGTTAGCTAGAAACATCGTTTCGTAGAAGCTTTCTCTAATAAAGTTGACCATGTGTTACAGTTTGTAAACCATGAATTGGAAGTTACCTTTCGTTTCACGGAATCCAATTGGTCGGTTCTAATCTCAGCCAGAAAATGTAGATGTTCCACTGACTACATAATACAATTTTTTACCAGGAAAATTGAAATTATAAGCATTAATTTCAAGGTACATTTGCCTGTAACATGTTGTTACAGGAAAATATACCTAAATATTGTGTCTTTTTCGTTAAAACATGGCGATAGTAGTAGCTATAAGTAATTATTGTAAATCGACTATATTATATTGAGTATAAGTTTAAACTTTGAATACTTTAAAGATATATTTGATTTGCATTTTGTGCGCTATTTTATTTGTTCGAAAGAAAAAAAAACAGTGGCACTCCGGGAGTGCCGAAAGAAGTGCAAACTTGAACAATTACAATATATGAACATAGTTATGTACAGGAGTATCGGTAACAGTGTCGCAAATTCAATTGTATTTTTCTCATTTCAAAAATTCTCAACGCGCCTAAAGAAGTTTTTACTTAACAAATATAGGCTAAAGTAATTTGCAATACAGCCTAGTGATAATAGGTATGGACTATCGATCGCGAGGTTATTGTGACCGTGTCATGTTTCATGGGTTGTCATTTTAACGATTGTATTTTACGGTTATATGCATTTTTATGGAGAATCTCAGATGTTTAATTGAAACTACTGGTCTATGCTATTTGGGTCACATATCCATCAATTTTATAGTTAACTACTTTGTCTTTCATGAACTGTGAATATGCACTCCGTAGTTACCTACAGTAATTAAAAGTAAATAACAATAAGTTTAAATTTTAGAATAATTTACTTTAAGAAAAAAGCATATCTATATGAGAAGAGGCCTGTGCCAAGCAGTAAGACATTTATAGGCTGGTATTATTTTTATATTATTATACTTCAAGAAGGTTTATTAAGTTTTATTCTACTTCAGTATTGGCTAAAACTTTCTGGGGCCCTATTTATAAAAATCTTGTCTTGATTTATGAAAATCGTATTTAGCGACTGCTTAGCACGTTCATAAAAACTTCATGGAACAATTAAAATAAGAATATGCTAATCAGTTGCTAAACACATCAAGATTTTTGTAAATAAGTCCAATAATGTCAAGCGTAACACATCCGTAGCGTAAGCTAGGTGGTCGTAGCTATACTGCGTAGAACGTAGACATGCGGGTTCCTATGTGTTGCTACGAGGCGTGTTATGGTGCGTTGTGTTTATGACAGAATGTATATTGTGCGGACATTCAAGTAGGATACAACAATTATATTTGAAATGATTTCAACATCACCCATTTAAAATAATATATACATTGTAAAAACGCACATTTTGTAAAGATGACGAACAGCAAAGTGGTCTCGTAAAGCCTTTTATCAATACAAGTCAAAAGTGTTTAATTAACGTATATGAAATCACCTGTACAGCTATTTAATAACCTTACCAACATAACCAGTTAGCGCAGTCACTATTTTAATTAGCTTGTAGCTTGCAGTTCGAAAACTGAGGTCGTTTAATAATTATCACATTTTCATATGAAGTTGGCTTATCTTTTCACCTCAGGGATTATATTAAATGGACGTCGCTAATTAGTAACTCGTTTTATATTAAAGCTTTGGGAGCTAAAATAAACGTAGATACAAAGAATTTGCTTTTTGAATGTAGTTTTTGATTTGCATCGTGTTTTTGTTGAAAAATGTAAAACGTCAGAAGCGAAAATTATTGTATTCACCTTTTGTTTAAGCTAAACATATTTTGTACATAATTAAGGTAGCTTTTAATTATGATTTTTATGTTGAAAATAAGTGAAACATGCATTGCACTTGTAACATTGCTTTAAACTTACACTTGAAGCCATGATTAGTAAACATTTTTAAGCTTAATTAGACTGTCGTTTTTGCAGAGCTGAGCGCAATTAAATTTGCAATTTAAAGCAGGCAGGTACACCCCTACAGTCTGCAGCAAGGGGTTGGCCGAATGCACGGGGCGATTCAAGGGCACACGTGAAGTCATATCCGCATGTTTTGTGCAAGCTAGGGTTGTCGAAAAATAAATTAAATGGAATCTATTGTTAAGTTATTTTTTAAATAAATCGTTTAATCCCAAAAGCTTTTTTATAATTCATATGTTATTAGATGTGCATATAGAATAAAACGATTTGTTTTCGTAAGATATATTAATATGTAACTTTCTCAGGCCAAGGCAAACGTTGCATACAAAGAAAAATAATGAATAGTTGATCGTTCTATAAAGTGCGAAATCTATAAGTTTGATTTTGTCAAGAGGTTTGACTTAACACTAAGTTAATTACTAAGTTGGAAACTTGGAACAAATAACGGAGTATTTTTTTGTTTCAAATTTGTTACAACATAATTCTAATTTTTGGTGTAAAACGCACTTTTTATATTTGTACACCTCAAGGCAAATTTCAGTTCATATCATTGTATTTTTTTCTGACACCCTGTCCTTATGTAGACTTAGGTTTCATAAATAAAATTATCTCGACGATTTTGACGATTTCCGTGGTCGAGTGGCGTACACACCGGTTTTCAAGGTGTCGCTAGCTCCGAGGTCCCGGGTTCGATCCCCGGCCACGACAATGCAGATATCTACTTTTCTACATTGTCTCGGGTCTGGGTGTTTGTGGTTCCTTCGTTGTCTTTGAATCCCATAACACAAGTGCTTTAGCTATTTACTTTGGGTTCAGAGCAATGTATGTGATGTTGTCCACATTTATTTTATTTATTTATCTTTATCTTTACAGCAACTTTTCTATACTCACTTTTGACACTACTTAACATTCGATTTTCTTACAATGTTAAAAGATAAGATAAGTAAGCAACCCTACGGCAGTACATGTTTGTGAAACATGTCGGTGTAAAATTATTATTAATTATGTGAGTACAAAGGGTGGCTGGCGCTGGGCGTGTGTAACCTGTTTATGTACCATAGTCTGCGATACTATCATCTAATATATAAAATTCTCGTGTCACACTTTTCGTTGCCATACTCCTCCGAAACGGCTTGACCGATTTTGATGAAATTTTTTGTGTTTATCCGGTATCGATGAGAATCGGCCAACATCTATTTTTCATCCCCATTCCCCCTAGGTGACTTCCACGCGGGCGGAGCTGCGGGCAACAGCTAGTAATATGTATAAAAATGTGTTTAGACAAGAATAAAATTTGTCAAAAATATATTTGTTAGTAAATGGTTATAACAGTAATTGTCGTTTCAACCGGTAAGTCTAAGTGTATGCTGAGACGCAGGTGAAGGGTGTCCACGCAGCGCAAGGCAGATTTTGCATAGAAATGAATGTACTAAGAGCTGCGTACACTGCAGCGAACACGAGATGAAGACCAGTGTGCAAAAAGAGACGGGTTTTGATTTAACCTTTTTTACTAATTTGTATGTATATTGAAATAAAACATTATATTATTTTACCTTTCATCTGATCATATTGATTTACATGTTTAAGGAGCCGCTTTTTTGCGAGTTTGGATTGCAGGTATATAATCAAATCTCACATTTGTTCGATTTTTCTCTAAAAGTTAAATTGTATGTTTTTCTGGTCAGGTTGATTTAGGTAACACCAAATTAGCCGAAAAAGGCATGACATCACTTCAAGAAAATAATACATTGATAAAAATGTACGACGGGTCTTATATTCAAGAATCCCAGAAATTCGGGCCCACAGACCACCGAAAGTCTCTCTTACAACTTCTGTACTGAATATTAAGTAGATAAAAAGAGTGAGTCGGCTGTTTTCATTCTTTTAAAAGCTCACATATTTCTGTGGGTTGATATGGTTTAGTAGGTATCTGATTAAGGGAACTGATTGCTTGTTCACCTCTGACTGCGGTTGAGGGGAATCTCTCGGAACAAATTTTATGTAAGGGATTTTTTTTATCAGGGATTTAGCTCTTATATTCCGTTGGGAAAGGATAAAACAAATTTATTGAGAACAAGTAACACTTTCGAGAATTCAGTATGATTTTTTCTGAAACATTAGTATTTATATACTGAACACAATATAGGATACTTAGCCGATCTTTGTTGTTTAAACGATACTTTTACTTAGTTATGTTTAAACATAAATATATCCAACGACCAAATACTTTATTTATCAATGCATTTTAATCTAACGATCAGTATATGTCTTCAACCGCTCTATTCAGGGTAATTTTTCAGATATAATTGGGAACTGTTCAACTTCGCATTAAAGTTTAAGTAGTCTTCAAACTCCACAAAATGTTTCAAGATTGGCTACAACTAAGTGTTATACCTTTTAATAATACAGTATCTCCGGGACGAGTCTGAGTGGTTTGCTATTATTCATACTTAATATATTTTGCAAGATCGCTATATGGTGGCTACATGTCAAGGCATCTTGACGTTTCCTGCTTCAGATGTTTCCGTAGTAAGCAGGTAAAAAGAAAACAAAAAGCTTCCGTTCGAAGAAAAGGTATAAAGTATAAGGAACTATACATAAATGATTAAAATAAGGTAACCTAATATTTTACATCTAATATATCACAAAGGTAATATGACGGAAAGATTCCACTTTAAAAGTACAAATAAATTAACCGTTTTGAGCAAGAGAGATCTCATTCAAAAGCTTTTAAACGACAAGAAAAATCTTGAACATAATAATAGATTAATTTTTCAAAGCCTTTCTGATGCACAAAGAAACTTTCAAGGAGTAAATTGGAATCTCTTTTCTTTTTAATCCAGGTAGTTTTAATTTTCCTTTCAACCTAGTTCGAGTTTCAATTAAAGATTTAAACTAAGGTAGGGAAGGCGAGAATTTATATCAAGCAGATTAATGTTTCCAACTCAATTGCTTTGGGAGACTTGCCTTCGGCGCTATCTGCTGTCTAGGTAGGTACGTGCGTTGAATTATTAGTCGCTTCTGCGGTTAGGGAATATGTCGGGAATGTCACTTGCCTCGGCATATCGCACGAAAAAGTTGGTAGATTTTTTTATAGTTTTAATTACAAGAAAGAAGCGGATCATTTTTGTAGTTTTGGGTATAACTACAATCCACACGGATGTATAAAACCTTAACCTCTTTTTAGCGTAAGTTTATCTATTAAAGTTATGTAATCTGTTTAATATTATAACTGTATTTGCGACAATTGTAGAAAAATCTGTTTTACAAATTGTAAACCTATGTTTTACAATACCTACCTACCTACCTACCGCCACAATAAAGGGGCGACCATGTTTAAGCGACTTTAAAAAACGAGCTCTTCAATTCAACACGTATGTACATATGTATGTAGGTAATATTATGGGAACTGCATTATATTCACACATGATAATCTATACGGGCTTCCAAGCAAATGTATAAAATTTTAGAACTTATATTGCTGATTGCCGTTTCAGTGGCGTCTTGATGAATAGTTATTAAATGTAAGTATTTCATGACCTAGAGTATAAATAAGCAAGTTTTGTCGTAAAATTAGTGTAATTTTTGCATTAACGTCTGTTTTCACACAGAAAATCTCTTAAATCAGTAAACGAGCGTAGTACTCCCAGCAAAATATTTGCTTACGATCAGCACAACCGGCTACTAGCGATGCGCGCACTCAATATTTGCTTAAGAATACATTAAGGTATATTAATTTTTACACGTTCCTTTTTGTATAAGAATCCGATCCCTAAACCCCAGTTCAATAATATAATACGGCCATTATAACAAAGGAACGAATATTAATTTTATCTTAGCACAAATACAAAACAGTTTCGTAAGGGAAGGGGTAAAAGGGGTGGCTGAATGCCTAAGAATAAGAGATACGTCTGTCAAACAAAGAAAATACCCGTTTTAATTTGTAGCATAACTTAAAATGGAGGACGCTTCATTTAATATTACTTTTCTTTGTCTGTCAGTCGTGTATTGTAATTTGACGTCATATTAATTGAAACAAAACATTTTCAACTAATGAATAATGTAAAATCCCACACATGATTTTAAAACTAAAATAAATTTTGCTGAGTGTTATCTTTATTTAAAATTAAATTAGAGTACTCGTATCTATTTTATGACAGCCGGATATGGTATTTTATTAAATTAAAAAGTATTATAATGTTACCCGTACTTAAAATTAAACAAGTGTGAATACTCATTTTAACTGGATCTTGTTTATAATATAATCCTTACTAATATTATAAATGCGAAAGTAACTCTGTCTGTCTGTCTGTCCCGCTTTCACGATAAAACTACTGAACTAAATGAAATTTTGTACACAGATAGTCTAGAGCCTGAGAAAGGATATCGGCTACTTTTTGCCGCGATAACTACCATCCATGTGGGCGGAGCCTCGGAAAACAGCTAGTTAATAATAAGTGTCGTGATTGACTAAAAAAGAGTAGAGCGCCATTTTAGGGTTTTGCGTGTTACATTGGCAACTGGGCATCGAAAGAAGCAACTACTATCGAATCACTTTTGCAAAGATATTAATATACCAACTTATAACTTGATCAGCAAGTTTTATTCCACTCCTCGCTTCTGAACCCTTATTTTAGAAACTCTTGAGTATTAAACAAAGTTACAAGCAATTGCATTTTAAAATTCCGAATCAGAATCTTTGTTCCTTAAATAAGGTAAAGGTATATTGAATAAAAAGTAAAAGCCATATGTAGAATTCTAAAGCAGCCATATAACAAAGTCTGCTAGCAACGACATTGCGTGTGAATAGCGCCAGTGTCGCGCGCCCTTGAATCTGCACTGCAGTGCCTAACGCGACGATCGATGGATTACTTATTTAAATCTCTTATTAATCTCATTTGTTTATATCCTGGTGCTTTAGCAGTAGCCATGACACTGTGTGATGTGTACTTGACATGTGACATGTATTTTGAAATTGAGTTCTTAGTTGGACAGAGGATAAGCATTGCCATACAACGTGGCAATGCCGCCAGCCTTTTGGGCGCACTTCTAGTGGACGGCGATGTGGACGAATATTTTGATGCCATATTTTAGGTTTATGTTTAATTAGATTAGTTTATTTTATTATTTCTTTTGTGTATGTATATATAGTTAAGTTTATTTGAAATAAATACTAGTAGGAAATATTTATATATATATATAGTTCTTAGTTTGAGATAGTTGGAAGAAAATATAGAGACGATTCGAAATTTAAACAATGAGGGCTACTTTTAATCGCGAATCACACGTGATGTCCGACATGGAAAATTCCATAGTTTGTTGGCCTCATCCTTACTAATATTATAAATGCGAAAGTAACTCTGTCCGTCTGTCGCGCTTTCACGCCAAAACTATTGAACCGATTTAAATGAAATTTGGTATATAGATAGTCTAGCTAGAGTCTGAGAAAGGACATATTAATTTGTGGACAATGTTGTGGGTTGCATAATTGCTATCTTAGTATAAGGACTTTTATTGTTATATCTTATGTGGTAACTATTGTTTGTCCCTAATAAATAAAATAAAATAAAATAGGCTACTTTTTGCCGCGATAGCCGACATCCACGCGCGCGGAGACGCAGGAAACAGCTAGTTGAATTTATATTTTAAACATTTTGGAAGTTTACATAATTATATTGAGAATAGTCTCCGTTGTTATGTTTACAGAATAGTGAGAAGATGGAATTGATATAGAATGAATACGATTCCTTTCTTCTCCCCAACTCTTTCTTAATTTTATTAAACTCATTTGATTTATTAATGATGATTGCTGAAAAAGAGTAATTTACGTTTATAAAATATTGGCATAAAAGCCTACTGGAATGGAAAAGGCTACCAAAATATTTTCACGATTCCAAATGAATGATTGCAATATAAAATGATTTATTAGTCGTTAATCAACGTTGAATGTTAATTAATTTGTATTGAACGAATTTATTTATTTTGCGTTGCGATGATATTTTACATTGATATCGTTAAGATTTTATTTATTGGGGTAGGTACGTAGAAAACTGGCTGTATAAGCTACCAAACATTCAGTTTTTATTTACTTTTACTCTTAAAGGAATAAATAAGTAAACTATATGTGTAATAATTGTTATTACTCTGTTCAACAATTCTTAAATGATCCTTCCATTAATTAAACTTTATTATGATCCTTGCTCGTGCGTATGCTCGTAAATGTTTGCATGCCTAAATAGGCAGAATGTACAAGGATTCCTAATATATCTGTAACACCAATTGTAAACACCTACATTCTGTGCAAATAAATGATTACTTTACTTTACTTACTTTACTATAGAGAGCGCATATATGTATAGTGACAATCCATAAAATAAAATAAAAAAAGGAAAATACACGTTGAAAGAAAATCCTTCTCAACAGTCGAGTAATTTTCTGTTTATGACAAAAACAATTTTTAACTTAAGGATTTTTTACTTCTAAGAAATAAGAGAAATAATTTCTGCTAAAAAATATTGATGACGTCAAATTATAAATAACAAATATAATATAAGTAGTTCGATTTGCGACACCACCGCCGCCGTGTCAGCTCATGATTAGAGACTTTTATTGAGTCTGAAACTAGTCGGGCGATCTCGAGAATATACGTGAGCAAACTGTTTTGTTTTACATAATTATGAATACTCCTCACGAATGTTATTATACAAATTTAAATAATTAATAACAAATATTTTATGCTTAAACCGTTGCGAATGTTATCAAAAGCTATGTACGAAAGTCATGACAATAGATAAAGTAGGTCAGTTTAAACTTACATAGTAGAACACTGGGCTATTGTAAAGCGATACAACGTAGCTGTACAAGTATATTGTTCGGAACAAAACAACCTCTCGAACCAAAATAAATAAGCTTTTATACATAAAACCTCTTTGAAATTCCAATCATAAGTTAAAAACTACAAAATATAATAAAATGAACTTAATATTAACATTGAACGTATTCAATAATCGATTTTAAAATATATAATATTTATCTTAATAACATTTTAATTTGAATCTTTAGTACGCACGTATAAACATCGTGTTTTCATTAAAATATTTTACAGGTAGATCACGCATTACCTTTCGTCAATTTAAATTTTATGTACAGGCAACACTTTACACATAACTGAATCTCGTTTGAAACAGTATCACGACTCGAGCTCATACAAATATGATGGCAGCGTTTAAAATTGTTTTCTTAATTAAATTCCGAGTGGTTTCGGCTTTACGAGAGCTTTCCTGTGCCTCATTACTAGAACATCTTGGCATTATTCGCTTGAAAACATAACTGGGTTGAAAGCGTTTAAATATAAATTAAAATAGATATACCTAAATAACATTTAATATTTATTTTTAATTTTTAATCCTCCTTTTACGAATTTATACCTTATTTAATGAGTACCTATAAGTTTATTTTATGGCAGGCACCTAACATTATATGATGGTATCTGCCAACTCTAAACAGTTGACAAGTATTATATTAACGCAAAAATATTACACACCGAGTTTATTCAGCTCAAAATATATGACAAGGAACTGACGGGTGGTGACATATAATAATGATTTAATAATTATATCAGCTGTTATACAACTGTCACATGTGTGTGCAGAAAAATGCGGATTTTCATTGCGTGTCTTAAAGATATATTTATCTCACACCCACTTACAGTGTTAATTAGTTAATGTTACATTTTGTTTGTAACGATTTTTACAAGAAAGTTCGCGTGATCGTTCGTTTAGCGTGTAAAGTAAGTTCGGCACACAATTTATGGTGTTTCTGCCTCCAAGCTTTTATAATATTACACTTAAATTGTGAGGAATGAACTAACAAAAAAAGCTTAGAGCATTAACAACGGGAGGCGCCATAACACACCAAACGTAGGGAGTTTTGCTAGCCAGTTTTTGCGAGATCCCAGGTAGCCCACTTGTAAAAAATACACACACGATTGCAAAACAAAATGTATTCTGACAGACGCACACCGATCTAAATCCGCAAAGCGGCAATAGCCTAATGGTTAGGCTGACGGCCTTGTGATCGAGAGGTCGCAGGTTCGATCCCCACCCATTGCACTATTGACGTGAACCCACTCCAGATACAAGCATATATATAGCTTAGTTGGAGGGGTTAACAAGATTGCTAGTAATGTGAATTCAACCCACATTACTAGTAACCTTTAAAAAAAAAAAAAAAACTGATACACAAACAAAAATTACACACTAGCACACTATTATAGATTTTCTTGTATTAACTTTATACACAATACGTTAGATTTTACAAAAGGCTATGATAGATTCTACCGTACCATCAATATGTACTTTGGCTAAACGAAACGCCAGCTTTTGGTATTAAGAGCGATAGAAATTAATATTTAGTGTGTCCTTGTTTTGCAAGTATGTAATCGAAATGTTTAGCTTGAATGAAATGTCGTATTGATTCGTTTGCTTAGGAAGTATGATTGAGTCGGCGAATCGAGGTTAAATAAATATGCATGGCGGTTTTACTATGCTCTAACATGTGGAGGACAGAGAAGTCAAGTTTCATAAAAGCTTTGTACAGTGAAATACGAGTAGGTACTTAAAAGTATTTCTTGATAGCAATGCTTATATATGAATCTATTGTTTTGGGTCTTATAGTCATGAAATTTATTATCTTAGAGAAATAATAATAATTTGAAAAGAAAACGAGGCTTCATGAATGGTATGTTGCTAATACTAATTTAGATGAATTGTTATTTTATTTTAAAACAATTATTTTTCCAATTATGACGTACCTATTCCTCAAAGAACGCTTTCACAGCTTGCCAATATTGTAAAATAGGAAATAAATTATGTAGAGTAGGAAATGTAGAAACATCGCAATCTTGTTAGATTTATTTGTTACTAGTTGACCTGACAGTCGTTGTCCTGACAATATAAAATAAAAATAAATTTTCGCGATTTTTCGCAAATTTTCGTTCACACAAAACTTTTCCTGATAATTACAAAAACAACCAATTTAAAATGAGCCAAACCGTTCGAGCTGTTCTTAATTGAAACTCTGTCATATAACAATTGATTTTTACTTTTATAAGATGAGATAGATTTATTAATAACTAATACATCTTTGATGATGAATCATAATATTTTGATTGTATTAATGTAATATGAATTCAACACAACCGTTATGTACACTGAACTTTAAATAGTCATTTTGTTAAGAACTTTCGAATTAAATGCCTTTTCAGTAAGATAAACGTACTCATTAGTATTACTTCAGAAGTTTGTCGTTTAGCATACGGGTGCCTTAAATAAGGGGATGATTCATCTCTACATACGAATATTATGTTAAATACGATTCTTGGGTAAGAATTAAAAAATTTGTAACTTCTATTTGATAATTAAGAATTAAAGAATACCTAAAGAAACTTTTTCCTAATTTTCACGTTATATTAGAATTAAATATATTATTATTACATGGAGTTATTGGAGTAAAAAGTCACAAGATGGTACGCTTCACTGGTTAAACATAGCCTACAACAAAGAAAAAAGGTATTCCTTGGAGGAGGCTACCCACAGATGGTCCACACAATTTACTTATTAACATGAATACCTACGTCTTAACATTTATATAATATATTTTACCTAAGGACGACTAACAACAGTCTGCATCACTATGATGAATAGAAGGATATTAATCACTTTTAAATCAATTACGATGTCAACTGGTCACGAATGTAATGTATAATTGAAATGAACACTGATTAAGCATACTTATTAATGCATCAATTTTAATGTATTTACCCAATTTGAATACATTATGAGGTGACAAAGAATTCTTGCAATAGATGCCTATTTGAATATGTATTTCGCGTGAAGCATTCAGGTGTTCCTTTGTAAGTAAGAGTAGGCGTACCTACAAAACAAAACAACACCTGTGTCCTATAGGCATGTATGCTAATTGTCACATATAATACTTATATGTACTTCTTATTTACTTCGCTAAGAGGTAGCTATTCCACAAAATTGAACAATCTGTAGGTACCTTTTTATTTTACAATAATTGACCAAATGAAGATTTTAACAACCAATTGTGACGTCACTATAGTTACAACCTGTACACAGAACCTATCTTGATATTTTCCTGTTACTTGATTACTGCGAATTTGGATAGATTGCTAAGGTTTTGAGTGTAATAAGGTTTTATGAGAGTCGTTCGGCAATCGGGACTTTTTGAGGTGAGATTTATAGGGGTAACTGACTAGGAAACTCGTCTGTTCCTTAGTGTGAAATACAAGATAGGTCTAAAGCCGAAAGCTTCCAGAATAGGGATGTTGACTGGGTATGAAAAGTTAAAATCTATTTAGTCCGTCAGTTAGATAATAAGAAAATATTAGACACGTATTTTTTCTTTTATTAAAACAATACAAAATTATAAAAATACAGCGATTTAAAGTGCAGTAGTGAGGGCTTATGACGCCACGCCGTCGTATAAATTATCGCACGTAGTGACGTCACGCGAAATTTTTATCACTGTATTTTGCTCATTTTTTATTTGCAGGAAAAAAGGAAAAATACGTGTCCAATAAAATTTATTAATCTACCAGGTGGACATTAAAAAAAAATAGGAAACATGGAAACACCTGGAAGTAACACCTATATTGTTCAAAAGCTTGAATGTTTAATAGTTTGATATTCAATAAGGTTGACTGTAACTACATACAATGTGATGTATCTTTGCATTGCATATTTTTAATTTTTAAATGGAAATACCTTGATCAATAGCCTAACAGTCACCCCCGGATTCTGAAAGGCTGATCAACTTAATCTATTGTTAAATCAACTGATCACGATTGTGATTGGTTGACCAAAAGTCTAACAACCAATCACAGCACTTAACATATGGTTTGACAAGTGATTAACTAATTTTTGTGTTGATCAGCCTTCCAGAAACTGGGGGTCAGTGTGTCAAACCAAAAACTTACACAAGCCAGTTAAAAAAGAAACCACAAATGCAACTTAAAGTGCTGTAATATTCTGTAAAAATGTAGTTTGCGGTGAAATGAATGTAGTGCTAAGTTAGAAGCTGAATATGGCATCGGTTGGCGACCAAAACACATTTCCATGCTTATTATTTCCATAGTATACCCATTAAAATAATAGCTCACATGATAACTGTGATCCATTAAGTTAAATTTTACGATGTATCGTGTCCCAGTTATAAATCACTAAATGTGGTTTTTAATTTGTATCTGCTATAAAATTTACTGTTTGTTGTTTTACATCACACCGGTTTTTTTTAATTGTAGTACTAGATCAGTGGAGTGATAATTATAGGTTTATCCAAATATAAGAAAAACTACTACTACTAATAACTTTATTTAATCTTTCTTATTTATAAGTCGAAAACGTTTGCAAAGATCAAAAATATAAATTTGACTATAATTATGTCATGTTAGTAACGTTCGTGTAAAAGTCACGAGACACTAAAATTTCTCTAAATTATTAGGTACAAGTAAAGAAGAGAAATCACGCAATACCTTAATGTAATATGTTTGGAGCTAAGTTATCGTTACATCAAATCAGATTAGGTTCAGTATAGGTACACTAGTCTTTAAATACAATTATTAGGGCGCAACCAAAATCGATATTGACCAGCCCCTCTAGCCAAGTGACATTCGTAAACGATGATCGAATCGTGCAAATGTATGGAAGTGACAAGTCTAAGTCACGTGACTTATGAAAATGAAATGTAATTTCCATACATTTAATGTCATTTATGGGAGTTCTATCATCGTTAACGCTAGATGAAATGTCATTTGACTACAGGGACAGAACAGATGAAAATGTGTGCGTATCAAATATTTGCTGAGTTATCGTAACAACCTCGCCATCGTTAATATTACACTTACACCTAGCTTTTGGTATCTCTGCTCCAGCCCATGGTTGACTGGTAGATAATGATTCTAGCATGATATCTGTCTTTATAAATTTTGTATATGAAACATTGAATAAATAACTAAAAAGTGTATCATGACAACCTTTCTTCTTATCCATACAAATAGCTTAATTTGATGGATTATTTTTTATTATATCCCTAATGATGGTAGGATGTCTTATGAAGAAATATGTTCGGGACAGATGTTTGAATAAGTTTTATTCGATCAAATTTATGTCATTTCATTTAAGTTAGACAATGGTTTTCAGAATTAATACTAATTATACTAATCATAGTCGAACCAGTTCGACTCGCGACACCACCGCCGCTGCGTCAGCTGATGATTAGGGACTCCTATTGAGTCTGAAACTAGTAAGGCGATCCCGAGAATATACGCGAGTAAACAGTTTTGTTTTAAATTATTATGAATACTCCTCACGAAAGTTAAATCTTTTCTCAAAGAAGTTCAGGACATCAATTTGTCAGTTGTTCAGTAATTTTTAATATTATGCGGGATACCACTTCTGGCCATCTTCTAGCCTGTCTATCTCACTTTACCGTACAGCTACGAGTATACTAATCTTTAATGCTGTCTTTCCCATTGTGCTAATCTTTATTCCAAAACCTAAATTGTTAGTCCAAATTTATTCAAATCGTGACAAGTTTAATAATGAACAGAAATAACAACAATATTGTGACCTTTTCGAGATAAATCCATTTGTTCTTGAGAATAATGTAATAAGTTTAGACCGAAATTGGTTTTCATGATATTTTGAAATCTGGGCGTAGGAGTTGTGGTTTGATAATTTGAAATTTGGTTATATCTTGTCCAAGTAAACGTAGGACGAATTTCGCTCAATTTATTGGCAGAGATTCGCCGAACTTTATATTTGCTGGAAATTTCGAGCCCTCACTACTTAAAAGGGACGAATTATCTTGAATATTAGTATTGATATTCTATTTATATTTCATGGGAGTTGTATTTTCCGTAATGTAGGCTGAAGTGAAATCCCGTATGTATAATAAGAGACAAGAAATTTTATTTATGGTCAATATTCCGAACACATTCCCAACAGAACATTTGTTCTAACAAATAAGATTTTTTATAAAAAATATACATTTTTAAATATAAGCTTATAAACAGCTAGGATCATAGTTCGAGTGAAGACAAATTATACAAGCCTAAACATGATGGGATTGCGTTCTGGCCTCTTTCGGGTTCCAGCATCGGGCCAGCTCGAGGGTATCATAATATTATGTTGTCATCAGAACTAAACGTGTATGTAAAATTTCAAGTCAATCTGATATTTAAAAATAGTCAAAAATGGTTTAAAAAATTTGACGGAAAAGTTACATATTACTTACATCCTTGCAGGTTAAATAAAAGCTTGTAAAAATCACAAGAAAATGCTCATCACCCGCAGAAGTGCTTTATGATGACAAATAAAACTTCTTTCTTTGACAATGAGATATTTGATCAGATTCCGTTGCGCCTTTTTGATAGAAAGCGAACTCGAAGCATTCTTCACTCTATTCAATTCGAACCTCAATATTAGGATATATCGCAAAATTGAATTGAGAATATCGATCAAAACGCTAAAAGATGGCGTCTGATCTGACGCAATACGAACAAAAATTTACGAAGTTTCGGAAACAAATAAAAAACTTCACCTTAAACTGTAAAAGATGGAAATATTTTAGAGCGTTCTAAACAAAGTTCTGTTTTTTCTTACGTAATAAACCTAGTTAATTGTACTCGTGTCTCTATTTAACGAACAATTAATTTATGTACAATTCAATTAATTTCCATGAATTTATAAATGAAATACGATACCGTTAGGGAACAACTGTCACCATACGACATTGGTATTAATTAGCTTCCTCTGAATTCAGTGTTTTAATAGACGGTAATACCAACGGCCCCAAGTAGTCATTACACAATTAGGTACTATACGTTTAATACTACTGTATAAGAAAAAGTAAAATAATTTACGTACATACGATACTACAGCCAAAATTCTGGTATAGCATTGAAGGTACGTACATTATACAAACATGCAATACAAAGCAAATATAAGGAGAACTACAGAATGTAATTATTTTGTTGAGTTATATTTTCTATAACAATATACATATAAGTAAACGAAAGCTCAATTGTAAAGGCTGCTACACCGGTGGTAAACAGATGACAGAGAGATTTAAAATGAATTTTAAAATCTTATCCCTATTTTTTTTTTCGAACTCAATCCGAATCCTTGAAAACAAAGAGGCTAAAATCAGAATACTTTTCTTTTCTTTATGGATTAAGTCTAAATCAAAAGTAAATGTATGATTTCTAAAGAGGCTTTTGTTATAAGAATTGGTGCTAAAGTGGAGATCGATACCACTAGAAGCCGTCTAGATAGCCCAGTTTTTGTGGCGACTTAGCTCAATTTCCCAGTACAAGGACAAAGGCGTTAAATTTCAATGTAATGTCTGGTCTCGTGTGTTGTATGTCTAGTTCGACATAACTAGATATACGACGCAATTGTTTGTGAAAGTGGTATTTTGATTGGCTACGGCTTTTTGCTTTACGATCATTTATTCGACCGCATCGTTAGTTTTAGGGTTCTCATACGAATAGCGAGCGCAACTTTTTTAAATGATTTCAGTTTGAGGGTTGGAAATATGATCGTATTTTATATAGAACGATAAGTGGGTACGTACTGACGTAGGCAACTGGCATAACCGACAGAAGAATATGAAAAAGGATGTACGGTTTATCTCAAAATTGAAATCTCTATTATACGCAAGGTAATTCGAACTTAAATGGACATACAAAAAAACAGCGAGGCTCATGTTCACGAGTAGATTTTAATCCTATAAACTTATCTAGCGCAATTTTCGTAATCTCCTAAGAAAATGTACTGACATTGATTGATGGATACGTACTGTAGAAACGTCACAACGTATTATACAATAAATGATTAACAAAAAACTATTTACAAATTATAAAAAAAAAGAAAATAATCTACATTATTTGATGTCATATGTCGTCGCTGAATGGTCCCTAAATCCGTTAGATCATGATAAGACCAGGACAGACGGTAGTTAATAGATTATACACCATTAGCATTCTATTTTTAAATGTGGTACGAAATGTTGTGGCGGTTATTTTTAAATAAATTAGCGAACTAAAATTGTGTAGCGTGGTTAAGGTTAGGGTTAATTTAGTGGGGGCAATAAAAAGTTACTTAAAAATAAAACGGTGCAGTACAACATTCTGTACTAGTCTAACTTAGGGTAACAAGAACATGGTAGATGCACTGAATAGGTACTTACCTAATTCATATTTGCCTGAAATTTTATACAGATTATTTATAAATAAAAATTTAAAAAAATTATAAGTTAACAGATTAGTAATAAAACTTACAAAAACAATTGTTAAATATAGCCATAGTCCATAGCCAAATATTGTTAATTAATGTTTTAGCTGTAATTATTCCAAGAATAGTCAAAAGAGGCGATAATATATAAATGGTTCAAATGGCCGTTTTCGCAGTTTATTGAAGTTTAGGTCAAAGCAAAAAGGCCGAATTCTGGGACGAGTTTCTAAATTATGTGACTAGCCTTTTGGTCTAGTGGTTAGTGACCGTTACTGCTACACCAGAGTCCGTAGATTCGATTCCCACCCAGGGTAAAAGTGTAATTAATCTACAATATGTATGTATTTAGAAATTTTAGAGTATGTTTATTATTGTCTGGTTGCCATAATACAGGTTCTGCCTAGTTGAGATCAGATAGCCGTGTGTTAATTTTAAAGAAGTAAATTCATTATTAAGCGTTTTACTATTTGTTCTGTTATTCTACCAAAATCATTAAAATTTAAGGAAGTATATTATCTTCAAATTTTCGTAAAATAGTTTTAATTTTTACTCTTTTGATAAACAGAAAGCATAACAAAGCATTAAGTTGCAGTTACCATAATATGTAGTTGCAGTAATATATGCACACGTCTTTTACATACGGTTTCGCATTTCAAGGACGTGCGACTGCAGCGCCACAAGGTCAGTTATCAACTGGCTGGATAGTTGTAGTGATATACTCTATGGTTATGTCAAAGGAATATTTGGCATTCTGCCGCTATTGTGCGAATCGATATAAAGTGCGAATGTCAGATAGTCGAGTTTGAATGGATGCTGAATCATCACTGCATAGAGGTGCACGTGTATAGGATTACCTATTGTGAAGCTGTACCGAAAATGATTGTTGAGTAAAGTACGTTAGTAAAAAGTACGTCTGTACGTACTACTTACTTACGTTCTCATAATCGATATTTAGGCACATAAATGACAAATCGATAATATGTTAACAATGCGAAAATACAAGAAAATAAAAATCTAACAATACAACAAGGATATTGAAATAAATATGATAATATAAAATAAATAAATAAATTTACTTTGACAGGGATTTTTGTAACTCTTACAAAAATCACAGTCAAAGTAAATATAAATCAATAAAAAAAATATGGACGAAGTTTTTAAAAGTATGATAACAATCATTATTTTTCAAACCAATTAAAACTTTTCTATTTTCTGTAATACATAACAAGTTATTAAAAGTATAATATTTCTTGTCTTTGTTTTTATATCAAATATAATATCACACTTTTGTTAAGGGTGCGGGCTCGGCTACCTTGTCGGTGGCGTTCATAACTATAATTTATAAAATTTCAAAAGGTAATAAAATTAAATCAATCAGGAAAAACACTTAAATTAAACCTAAATGTTTATTTGACCGACTTAATTGTGTTTACAATTTACCTGTGCTTTTTTTCTTTTACAGAAAAGTATTAAAAAGCATGCTTCAATAGACAAATATACTTTAGTATTGTTTTCTTTTATGTAGGAACAAAAGCTTAAGCGAACCGCGAAATACATTTGGATGCGTTTACTCAATGAATACTCCATTGAGGTAGGTTTAAGTGTCAAACCGGGGTTTCAAAGAAATCTGTGCAAACGGAATGCGTAAATTTGAAAAGGGTACAGTAATTTATTGTACAATAGAATAACAAAAGTCCCAATTTTGTAAGTTACGTAAGTCTAAATGATTAATGAATCCAAATATTAATATTATTACGTGACAAGTGTTGCGATATAATCAAGTAACATCGAGTTCCTTTTTAAAATAAACCTCACTACAGTTTTTATTTTTGTTAGAAAAAAAAAAATATATTTAGAATGATAGGAACAAAGAGAAGTGGCGAAATGTTGCTCTACCGTTTGGTTAAAAAGCGCTGTCGTCACGTTTTTCCGACATCCGTATGATTCGTTGAGATTTATTTGGCAGTAACGACAACTGCAACATCCGGCATTTTAAGTATGTTACATACAAATAGATAGTAACTCGATTTAAATACAGTAAACCGGCTACGTTGAGTCGTTTACTAAGCTACATGTGCAAAATTAAAAAGTGAACTCGAAGTTGCTACGATATGTCTACAGTAGACTGGCGGCGGCGTAGACAACGAACTTACGCAAAAGTCTAACGTCATAAGTATTGTACATAAAAAAAACAGATGATTTAACTATACATACTACAGTACAGGCTCTAGTGGAAGCCGTAATGAGGAAAGGTCAAACACAATGCCTCACTCGTCAATTAGAGGATTAACGGCATAACCAACATACGGCAGCTGACAAAAGAGGAACGAAGATTTATATCGCGTACGCACTCTTTTGTCATAATGCAGCTACCCCGGTGCTCGACTGGGAGCGGATACTTTTTTATGCATTCACACAATTAAATGTGGCATTGTAGTGCAAATGAATAGCGAATCCAGGGCGGACATGTCATAGCAAGCACATAAAGAAATGTATACCTTTTATCCGGCGAGCCCTGTGTGCGAACGCCGGCGTCCGTGGCGGTAAGCCCCCGGTAGTGGTAATGTCGAGAGTGAGGGTGTTGGAAGCGCCAAGGAGGGCTCCTGGCCGCGAGGGGCCGGCGTTGCTGCGCGTAGCGAGCGATAGCGCGCGTGTGGCTCGAGGTCGCGGTGCCGGCGGAGTGGCCGCCGCCGCGCTGTCACCGCCGCCGGCCGCCGCCGCCGGGGTGCGCGCGCCTGCACCACGCGCATGCGCCCTGCCTCGCCGCAAGCGATTAAGCTAAGTACAGCAACACGAGCGCCACCACATGTGCTATACTGGCGCGCTGCCGCCCTTACCTACATTGTATATCGAGGTAAGCATTGTGCGACATTTTTTTTATAATCTTCGAATTTGACCCATATTGTTACTACACTTTTATATCGACAGCTCAAAGTTTCGCATTGAGTAGTAAGCATGAGTTATTGAAGCTTTGTAATAATGAAAGGTCGAGTAGTATTCGTAGCAAGTATTCCTAACATCAACAGTGGTTTCTATAACAGGTTATTTGTAAATGAAACTATTTTCATGGATCTGATTTTTTATCTTTACCTGTATTTAGTAGTGAATAATTTTTGTTGGATATGCAAGGTGGGTTAGGTGTAAAGTTTGTTTGATATCGGTGTGTTAAGATCAGCTGTTTGTATCGCCATCAGTATCGATTGGCGCCACTTTCTCCGGTGGGCGCGAACACCTCGCCGCTCTGTTTTGGCGCCGCTCCAGCAATGGCGGCACCCACCCTAGTAACAGGGTACACGCCATTTTCACGTAACAAAATGTTACTTACTTAGTCAACTAAAAATACTCTTTTACTACTTACATAATGCTTTATTATTACTTAATTTTGTTCAAATACTTGTTTATTTGGTTAGAAGGGATCGAGAATTTCGATAAACGGTTTTAGATAAGTTTGTTTTAACCTATAAATATGCGATTTTCACTTACTTATTCACTTTAATTGTGGTAGAGTTTAGGGACAAGATTTATTAACAGAAATTAAGTTTAATTATTACATATGAAATAAGCTAACTTCAAACTTAGTTATCTTATGATATTTTATACAGAAAAAAAATGTAGAAGCCATGCTTTTTAATAAGCCTATTTAACCAAGCTTCTATACAAAGTACTTTGTACGTATTTGTACGCAAAGTTTATCATTAATTACAAGTTAAAATAAAAATCATAAGTGCTTGATTCGCCGTAATGTTTACTTACGCATCCGCTACGAGGCGTGAGTATCTGCATTGCTACAAAACGATCACTGGACACGTGAATATATCGCATTCAACGACTAGTTTTAGGATTATTCTAGGTATATGTTGAACCTATAAGGAATTATAATGAGTAGAACAATAACAATAGCTTGGAACAAACCGTTTAGACAAAATTCTCAAAAGACAGAGTTTCGTTAAGACAGTTTCTCTCTCAGGATGGGAAAAGTTAAGTGTGTTTAAAAGGAGCGTCAATTGTTTTCTGGGTGTAAAGCAGATTTAATTCAAACGTAAATATTGTTAGGATAACACTAAATTGTTTTATTCATCTGCTTAATGTTCAAAATATGAACTTAATTATAATATTGGTTTCTTGAATTGTTGAATTAATAATTTCTACCAAAACTTTTTTAAACTTTTATGGAATTTATATAGTTATGGGTCTTAGAAATGGCTTCGGTTATGGTAACGCTTTTCATACATTTCTTTCACTTTTTTTTTTTGAATTCTCCTCAAACTATTGAAGATTGATTATCAGTTCTGCATTTGTTTATTTCGGTGTTACTTATTTTTAATTAGATTCAGAAGGACATGCGTTTAGAAATTAGTTAGTTATTTTCGACGGCCTTTTCTTCGACTGTGTACGTAAAGCAAACTAGATACCTTAAGATAAATATATCATTTAAAATATTTTCCATGCTACACCACAGCCATGGACTTTCATACAGTTAATTAGCACATAATTAGGACATGACGTAGGTACTACTTAATAACTTAACAATAACGTTTTATCGAGTTTGTCAGAGCATCCTTTGTTTATTAACCTTTTAATGTATCGCCTTACTTGTTTGGGCTTCATTGTCTAAACATTCGTTTTCAAACAATTTGAGGAATTGACCCAATTCCTAATAAGTCGTACTTAGCCAGTGTATTTATTAATAGTTTTTTTTTTAAGATAGGAAGTAAGAATAGGGTTGTTGACTGGATATGAAAAGTTAATATCGCTTTAGTCCGTAAATTAGATAATAAAAAAAAATATTAGTACTTAAAAAAAAACTAAGATAAATCAAATCAAAGTTCAGGAGTGGTTAATTCCGTAACGATACTACATAGAACATAAGATATCGAGATATAAGATGACGTCATGCGATATTTCAAATCAATGTATCGTCAAAAGTTTTTGGTTAGCAAAAAAAGAAAAAATACGTGTTTAGTATATTTTTTTAATTTACCTGACAAAAATTAGTCAACATTCCTATTTTATTTATTTAATTAAATATGTACACTTAATAAAACAGACGTACAACGGTACTGCTTATTTCTTAAGAAATCTCAGACAGCAGGACCCGCTATAGATTAAGAAGTCAACTCTGGAAGAAAGCTATAAAAAAATCTTATAATGTGTAATCAAATTGATGTAACATTTTCTTTATCCTTATTTTAAGCGCTTTACCTATTTATTTTCATTGCGAAATAGCCACTGAGATCTACACTCCACTAAACTTCATAATAAAATTATTGGTACATACAAGATAATAACTATAGATAAAAACTTTTTAATGTGGCTAGTCGGATTTACCTAGTTCTTAACTAAATAGTATTTTTATCATTATTTCGCTCTATTATCTAATTTATCTAGTTAATTCAAATTATAATATATATAAATAATACCTTTAGTAATCAACTCTTTACGATACCCCATTTTTAATTACTTTTCTGGAAAATTGCGCTGTGTGGTATCGTCGATACTTTTGCTACAACAGACCGTTTCGATTCCTGCGGTAAAGGAGGTGAAATGTCATTAGTTTCAACATTTTTCATTTATGCTCCGCTCCGTTTGGTAGCAGCGTAATGTTATATAGCCTATAGCCTTACTCAATAAATGAGCTATCCAACACTAAAAAAATTTTTTCAAATCGGACCAGTAGTTCTTGAGATTAGCGCGTTCAAACAAACAAACAAACTCTTCAGCTTTATATATTAGTATAAAAAGTATAGATAAAGCGATGCGCTTCAAAAGAGTTTTATTTCAATTCGCCGTTTGGTTATATTTGCTACAAACTTACAAAGTTTAAATTCAAAGAGTGTTATAGTGAATTTTAGCAGCAATGGAATATGTGTTCGCTGCGGCTAGTTATAGGTACTGGGTCAAGGGCATTGCACAAATCCGCAGTCTCCTTTGACGCATACAACACCCCAACTCGCTCCCCTATCGTAATGTCAGATCATTAACAAGGGTCGCTATTAACTATAGATTCCGGTTGTACTGTCTGACTGTGTAGAGCTTTTATTTATGAGCTGTGGGAAAAAAAAATAATACAAATTGAAGAACATTGTTGTTTTGTGATGTAAATTTTTTATTTGTAAGTTATGAATGTTAGTTCTTTAGGATCTTGATTCAAGTTTTACTGCCGTTCTCAGAGACGTTAATGGTTACTTAAGTAGTCTTGCTAAGTAAATTGCAAGAAAAAACGACTAACACACACTTAAATAACTGTTTTTTGATGTCGGTTATCGCGGAAAAAAGTAGCCTATGTCCTCTTAGGCTCTCGACTATCTGTGTACCAAATTTTATTTGAATCGGTTTAGTAGTTTTGTCGTGAAAGCGCGACAGACATACAGACAGACAGAGTTACTTTCGCATTTATAATATCATGTAGAGAATGTAAATCCTTACTTCCTGTAAGGATTTACATTCTCTACATGAGAAGAGGCCTATACCCAGCAGTCGGACATTCATAGGCTGGTATTAATCCTATGCCAGAGAAAGTAAAAAAAAAAAATAAGTTTTTTATTTGACTTCTGCAAATTCCCATCTAGACTTTTGTAATGAAGATAACGTCATTATATTACACTGCAGGGCTGCTATCACATAAAATCAGTAGCTTCTGATACGGGGCTTATTACGCACATGACTTGCAAATTTTCATACTAATCTTGTTGACCCAACCTTAACAACATCATTCCATTAACTCCCGTTGAATTTACATTTTCCCGACGACCTACTTGTAACGAGATAAAAAAAACGTTCTTTGCTTGTGATAGGTTATGTGATTTTTCTAGAAAACTAAAATAGGGCAAAAAACGTTACAAAATTGTAGCCCGTAGCAATTTATTTTTTTTCGTAGTCCGACCTCTTCGTAGCGTAGCAGTTCGTTAACTGCATATTTCGTAGCAGAAAATTCTCTTTCTGTTTCGATATTTTTGATGTAGTTTTTAATCACTGATAAAAAACCAAAATGGTTGATATCTAGGTATTGATTATGATTGAGGGTTGAATCTTCTTAGATTGAAAAGTGTGAACGGATCCCTAATAGCAATGACTATTAACAAATACAACTTTTTTTTTTTAAATTTTTTAGTTAGGTTTTAGGCAAAGCAGTCGGGTTTTAATTTTTTTTAAAATTATTATTTGAAGTTATGATAAAACATCATCCAATATAATAATATACATGTTGATACAAAAATATGACGTATTATGTTGCCACAATTTGCAAATTAATTGGTAATTAAATTAAATTGATTCTTATGTATGCTATTAGGTAATATTGTGTGGTACGATGGCTGAACGACTGTTGTTCATTAAGTCACCGGTGGTGAAATTGAAGTAAAATTGTTTTTGCGGCAGTACTCGTAACCCATAGAGAAATTGATGTTTTAGAACTTTGAAGTAGGTTAGTTTTATAATATATTTAAATATACTTTTACATTTTTTTATTTTTGCACTAGTTTTATCCCATGTTTTTAGTTGCCTGGTTGTTTTTTTACGCAGCTCCACATTGTAGCATGACTAGTGCTCTTACTCTTCAATTAATTTTAATTCCAATACAATGCCAATGCAAAATTGATATTAGTTTAGTAGACAGATGATTCAGTTAACTCGTCCTTTGATTGGGTTAAACCAGTTAATATTATTTTTTTAGAAATTGGTTAACTCTACTTTTGGTGATCACAAATAGCAAAGCTCAGCTTAGACCTGGCGGACAGTACAATATCAAGCTATACAAAAATTATCGATATAATTAACATCGATCTAAAATTTGCCTCTCTAGTACAAAGAAACGCATGATTTAATGAGGCTTTGTATCTCGGCAGCGATACGTTGATTGCCTTCCACTAGTCTTTGTAGGTGTTTGTCGAACTGAATGCTTTTAGATGCAGTCTGCACTTATTATGAAATGAAAAGAGAGGCAATATTTTACAACCGATTTTTATAGCCTCAATATTTTCAAACGTTTTCATGTAGGATAATAATCTTTAGTACTTTCTTCTTTACGATTCGATGGTATTTTTTTATTTATGGTACTTTAAATTAATTTTGCGTTAACAAAATGTAACATATTAAAATTGTAGTTTATTTAAAGTCTTGTGCACAGATAAAAAATGGAAGGGATACCTTTGCATTGCGGTAGAAATAAAGTAGGTAAAAAAAAAAAAAATACAAATATATTTGCCGACTTACTGGACATATTCTACGAAAATAGCTAAAAGAAGACTTAATAAATGGAGGAACGCTAAAAAAGAACTGCAAAATAATTATTTACTTACTAATTCTATTTAAATAAAATTTCTAATTGAACATTTGGCATATCTCAGCGAATGTAAATCAATTTGCAAAATAGGGTAAACTTTTCAGTACTATATGCAAAGAAATGTTAGCTAACTTTCATGAGCGTTGCCAAAATTTTAAGGTCTTCGTTTTGTCTTACTATTCCGTCGGAGATTGTATTTCTGTTTTATTTCCACATCAGTTAGTTTTTTTAGCGCGGAAACGTAGACGTCTTTAAAAGAATAAAATAATAAATTTGTTAATATTATGAGTCTGTTACTTGTACACTTTGGGAGTATGGTGTCTTCATCTCTTCTTATACATGAAAGGAACGGAGCTTGTACCCTTGCTGACAGACAATTTGATTAGTTTAACTAAATCCAGATTTCCTCACAGTTCTCGTTTTTAACGAAGATACTTTTAACAAGTACTTGAGCTAATAAAAGATTATGCACGGTTTTTCCAATGAATCAGAATAAGGTGGGTCGTTTGAGTCAGCTTAAATTCTAACGATTGAGGATGGAATACCTTACACAATTTATTTTACACTAGCTGTTTCCTGGATGTTGTTGTTAGCTGGATGTTGATTATCGCGGCAAAAAGTAACCTATGTCCTTTCTCGGGCTCTAAACTATCTGTGTACCAAATTTTATTTAAATCGGTTCAGTACTTTTGGCGTGAAAGTGCGACAGACAGACAGACAGAGTCACTTTCGCATTTATAATATAATAGTAAGGATTAGATACAATTCGTCACTTTATAATATTTAGAGAGTTTCCGTGATCTATGAGTAAAACGATCCCAGGTAATGGAATATTTTAATTGACATTGTCGAAGGACGAGTATTTTACTAAACCTAGCGTTGAATAAAAACAATTTTATCGGTGCAATAAAATTTGCAATGTATTATTCAGGTTTAGCAATGTGTGTAGCGAGCAAACAAAATAACGTGTTTTAGTAGCGCTAAAAAATTCCATGTAAGTATTTTAAATTGTCAGCAAAAAAAATATAAACTATGTGATTTAATTAATTTGTTTATTTAAGTCCATAATAATACTGAAACAACAAAATAGAGAAAATTTAGAAGGGTGCATTTGCTTTAGTTGTTATTCATGCCTACTACTTGTAGTTCTTCTTAAATATATTTGTCGACTAATCTTGACAATTTATCAAGGTCAAGATCATAATCAAAATATTTTATTTCAAGTATCTAGGCCTTTCAAAATGTTAAATGATTCTAGTTGCGCGGTTCCAAAATGTCACTCCTATGGAGAAGAACTGGCAAAAGAAACTCGATAGGTTACTCTTAAAAAAAAATGGATATATATATATATATATATATATAATAGTTGTATTTTTTAACATTGTATGTAGCTACATACAATGTTAAAAAATACAATTATTTTACAATATGCGACAACAACGAAAATAGCAATAAATGAGAAATCGTACATTTTACATCAAATAACATTGTCGAAATATTACAAAGGGTCGCATGCCTTAAGCACAAAACCAAATTAAAAAATAAGAGAGAATAAAAAAGAATAATTTACATATAATAAATATGTAGTCCTATTCAAATCCCTAATAGGAATGTCAAGGCATGTCGAAAGCCTTCTGAAATGTATCAAGGTCAAAACTAAATCTATATTTTCTAATTTAGGTACTATGAATAAATATTTTTATCTAATTTGCAAATGACGTACAATTCCTATTTCATTGATAAGGAGAGGTTTTGAATGTATATACTTAGTAATGTATGTAGGCTCTTTACCTATTTTACTAGGCAATGATTAAGTCTGAGATGGATTAGTATTGCTGTAAATAGAATCAATTTCCAACGTTTGATATTTACAATGTTTGCAGTTCTACTAACTCGTGAGCAAACTAGCTCGGAATACTCATATATCGTCATAGAACACACACAATGTCACAGCTAATGTACCGTCGTGTATATAGCCTAAGTTCCTACATACTATGATATACAACGTGTCGTTTTGCATTCTCGTCAAATTCTAAAGGTAACTATGCTAATAATTCTCGACACGAATCAATAATAATAAAATAAGTAGGTTCTGTTTTTTATTCATTTTTCTAATTTAAGGAAATTGGCATGTGTAGGACAAGCATTTCAAAACGCGGCCCGTGTGATACCGAACTGTAACTGCTCTTTTACACACACAAATAAAGACACTGCCTATGACTATGCATACGCAACGAGGCGATCCTGTTCTTTAAAAGTGGTGTATTCTGAAATACTGTCAAACTTTAATAACTAAAAAAACAGGTTTGTATTGAATATTAAGCAGATATTATAGTAATATTATTTGATTAATTATGTGTTTCATAACAGCCTCCTGAAATTTGACGAGAATACAAAACGACACGTTGTATATTTACAAAAACTCTACATATTATGTAGACAGAATAATAACGCATAAGACAAAAATACGCTATGTTAGTATTATCCTCCCGTTATAGTTTAGGTCTCATGAATAGCTGTTTACATGTAATCTTCTTCTATCATTAAAATCGACCTTTTTTGTATGTAGATTTCACTCAATCACAGCACTGATCGTGACGCAGTCGGAAATTCGTATGAATAGAATCCCTGGCGTAGCATATTACTGTAGAATTTAGGTAAAATAAAATTTTATGTACTAAAGTAGATACCTATTATACATTTATTTTTACAATAAGGATATTATGTGTTGCTGTAAAAACTATATAGGTACCTACTAATAGATATATTCCAGGTTTTACTAGCAAATCTTAGGATTACTTACTTATCATCGTGTGTGGCATATGTCAGGATTTTATGAAAATGTGTAAATTTTTTGGACTTGTACCATTAGAGTTTGGTACATGTTTGGTTTTATCAACTTCTTGTAGGAAAGACTTGGTCGGTCGGCAGAGCCCGCAAAGCGGGTCTCCTTTTTTGGGGCCTGAAGTGAGACTTGAAGGGGATGCGTCAAATTTTGACACTAAAGAACTACTAAATTCTAACTTTTTCTAAACTTTGGGGTTTAACAGCAACATACTGGTACCTACAGATTTATCAAGAAATCCATAACTAAAGAAATCTACGAACTGATTTCTTAGACGCATTAATAGACTTATCACCTTTACCTCCTATCTATATTGTGTACATTATAGGTACCTTTTTTTTTGTTTACGGAGTGAAAATCTAATGACGTGTAATGGCGTGATAATCGAATGACTTCAACTCAAGCCAAGGGCAGGACGTAGGTAGATTTATTTGTTGGTTGCACCGAATATATACCTACATATAGGTATCATCGTTTTACAAGCACGCATAAAATTCTATGGAATTGCTCTCTACCTGTATAAGACGGCTTTCTCACTAACAAATTTGGTAATTAAATCTTCAAAGCTAAATTGAAAAGCTTTTAGATTCATCGGTTGCGTCACTAATTAGCCAGCTACCAGGTGCGGAAGGCTCGCGAGTTGATATTACCAATTTAAACTACCGAAATTACCTTTTGACCTCGCAATAGGCAGACTTATTTCAATTGCGTTTGATTTTGTATACAAAAATATTTAATTTGGTTTGTTTGACGTATTGAATAATGCTTTTTTTGCCTGTAACGATATTTTGAGATCTAAAAATCTAATAATATGTAACCTTAACCCTTCTTGATTTTATTGTATTTTACATTAAGTATTTTTTTATTACCTTCTTGACTTGTCTCATTATATGCTCATCATATAAGAAGAGAATAGGAACAATAAGGGTCACTTAGTGTTTATCTGTCGCTCAAAAATTAGCAGTCCCCGTATGGCTGTTTTTTTTTGTGTTTGCTTTTGTTAGAAAAAAGAGCGGAATGGTTAAAATTTTAAAAGGTATTTTTGTATGTAATTGTAATTATCAGAACAACAAGTCTCAGGTCAGCTAGTCAGGTATAAATATCCCTGTTTAGTTGATACATCAATGCCTTAGGTGTATATAGTGGTAATAATATTCCATTTTGTATTTTTTACAGATGGCGCACCGGTTCACAGTTTCAATAAATTTAAAAACAATCTAAGCGTTTCCATCTTGCTTATTACAAAGTATTACGAGTTTAAAACTCAAATAAATAAATGACGCTGTTTTTACAACATATCAAAGGTGAGCAAGAAAATAATATACAGGATGTCTCAGGAAGCATGGACTTTCGGGTGTCCAGAGATAGAGGACATCTAGAGGTATGAGAATCACCCCTATGTATTTTCCGCGATTCATTGTAGTTTTCGTGTTGTATAACTCTTTCGTAATTTTTAACCGAATTCTGACTTTCTTTATTTCTGTTCACACTGGCCGTGGTGAGCCGCAGTACCCACATGGACCATATTATGGTTTTTGTAAAGTAAATTGTAACGGATGTTTGAGCATTTTACGACGATAAGATGTAATTATAGCGCAAAAAAAGAAATATTAGAAATAAAAACTTGATAGCATTATAAATTGGTTATTTACAGCATTTCAGCCCATATGCTTCTCATATTTTTATTATTCCAAAAACTTTTTTATTTCTTGGCTACTTATCCTATTAATTGTATACGGCTTCAAAGTTAAAATTTAACTTTTGGCACACAGTATCGTAAATAATAAATTTGAAAATGTTTATAGTATTTGGGTTTTAAGTAGATAGGTATGTACCTACCTGTTATTATTTACTTATTTTTTATTTTATAAAAATTTAAAAATATGTAATATTCCACAATTTAAAACACCTTATCGAAGCAAATGCTCACACATCCGTTAGGCAAACTATTTAATATTTAGCTAATTTAAAAAAATATGGTCCATGTATTGCGAATCGCCACGGCATCGGCAGTAAGAGCAGATATATTACGACAATCAGAATTCGGTAAAAAATTACTCAAATCTTATAACTCGAAAACTACACAAAAATGTGGAACATAGACATGGTAGTAATACGGATACTTCTAAGTGTCCTCTACCTCTGGTCTCCTGATCGTCCATATCCATAAGACATGCTGTATAATAGTTTCCGTAGTTACTGAATATTTAATTCGAAGTCTAAAAAGGTGGTGGTTGGGACATTAGAGCATTGATAACCAATTATATTGTAGGATATATGTAATTGATAAAGCTGTAAGGTGAGGAGCATGACTTTCTTTTTTTGTCATTGCCTTTGAACACTTTGCCAAAATACATGTATTCAAAGCAAAAGAAACGACGAAGTGACAGCTAAGTTATGACATTGACATTAAGGACTGTCAATTTTATTGTTATTAATTAGAATTACCTCATTTGATGAATTATGAATTGAAATTGATTTCAAGCAGGAGATATCAACGGATAAACATAATTTTATGTTAATATCTTGAGATTCACTAAGCGTTTTGACTGATTAATAAATTAAGCGGTGTATGTAATACTTTTGTAGTTACGGTTTAAATTTACTACGCCCATTTGTATTATTCGAGTAAATAATTAGAGATGTTTTGTGTTGCAGAACAGGCGAAAAATCTGAAGATGTCCAGATTTCGATTTGGGCGCCATCACGACGGCTATCGCCTAGTGTCGAACGACGACAGTGGTTTTTCCGACGCACAATTCGAAGGACCGCCTCCCAAAATTCCATGGAAAGCGATATCTTTAGCGGCGTTCTTGTTCGTTGTGGGTACTTCATTACTTATAGTAGGAAGTTTAATTGTGACTGGCCACATAGATACTAAGTATTCCGACCGTTTGTGGCCGATGATAGTTTTAGGCTGTATAATGTTTTTGCCAGGAGCATACCATATAAGGATAGCTTATTATGCATATAAGGAATATCCAGGTTACAGTTTTGCTGATATTCCTGAATTTGAATAGTCTATATTATTTTTAATATTATGTTGTGAAGAACAATGTTGTTTATTAGATCTATGTTAATGTTTTTACTTGTTTTCTATGTAGAATATTTGTTTCACAAAATGCTAAATAGTTTACCAAATAGATGCTATAACTGAATGTTGTGTATATTTGAATAATGTTGTTTATATTTGAATAGCACTTTATTAATATTATTGACTTGAATTATTTATTCATAGATTTATTGCTACTCTACTGCTTTGTATGAAAACCAATGTATTGTATTTGATGATACAATGTGTGGATGTGATTTTGTAATAAATAATAAAGACAAGTAGCTTTAGCTTGCCTTACCATGTATCATGTGTTCATCTTTACAAATACATAAACCAAATAAGCTAACATGTCTTTAATTTTGGTCACTTACACAAATAAAACAGCAAATTCATTTAGGCATAGTTTTAATGACAGTAATCATAATTTTAATAAATAGATTGATAAAGTCACTTTTACAACTTGTAGAGATTTTAAAGAAAATCTGTTGATTCTCAATGATTAGTTTATACTTCCATCCTATCTAAATTGCACATGTTTACCTATTAGCTTTCTTACCTTTCCTAGGTTGTGGAGTGAAGCTAGTCTGTGGCAGTGGCACCGAGTGCCCTGTGTTTTTTAAATGTTCAAATAGTTTATTCTTTGATGGGAAGTCTGTTTGACAGACTGCACATCTCAGGTTCAAGGCAGTGCTTGAATCTTCAGTTTCACTTGTTTTAGTCCTTACTGGTTTTCTGTCTACTGTTTTCTTAGGTTTGACATTTCTCTGTGTTTTAGGTAAAGCTGGCCTATCTCTAGGCAAAGCTGCTTCGCCTAAAGCATCATCAGTAGGCGTAGTACTGGATACTTCATATAAATTCTCAGTTGATGTTTGAGACTGAGATCCTTTCTTCAAATTGGCCTCTTTTTTGGCCTGAATTTGACTCTTTAACATGTTGAACTTCTTAGCCTTTCTACTACGAGATGGGCCTTCTATTTCATTAAAACTCATTTCATCATGACTGTCGTTGCCTTCACTTTCTGGCATTGGTATGAACTTCTTTTTGTTCTTTTTCTTTTTATGACTTTTGGGTAGAGCCTGAAACATTTAAAACAAATACTTGTAAATAACATAAATATTAATGTTGCAAGTATTTATGTTAAAAGAGTTAAGTGTACTGATACATTACCTTAACTTTATCAGAATCATCACTTGGAGTGTCTCTGCAATCTTCATTGTCCTCTATATCTGACGTTGAGTTTCCCATATGATCTCCTTCCTTCTGACCATTAACTATATCACTTTCACCTTTCCCTTTATTCACTTCATCAACATCGGCATCTTCATCATCATTCTCAGAAATACCAATATTATCATCAAGTGTCATATTAGACACATTTTCCTTGTGTTTCTTACTGTTCTCATGGTTTTCAAAAGATTTTACGTTTTTGAATAATTTGTTACAAGCTGAACAGTAAAGGTTTTTGATTGCCTTTGACTTTGTTGAAGATTTCGCTGTCGCCTTTGAAGCTTCACTTGCCTGAAATTAAATTAATATAAAGTTAACTAATTGCAATCTTAGTTGTATAATTTTTTTAAAGAAAATAAATCATTGTGAGTATATTGAATACAGTAGCTAGGTGTGTCTGATATATTGTAGTATTCATACAAAATAAACATAATAGTGCCCTACCCACGCCTCTATCACTGTTGTATTGTTATGCAATCTGTCATTACAATCAAAACTAATCTTGTAAAATAACAATGGTTACAAAAGAGGATAGTTTTGTATTACTCTTAAGAATTTTGACAGAACAATGGTAAAATCAAATTAGAAATGTCATTTAATTGCAAGCTTATTACATGCAACAATTTATATAAAATAAAATAAAATTAATAAGAAAAATTATCTTCATCTGAAAGCTCTAAAAAACAAAAGAAAGATAATAAAAAGAAAATGAGCAAAGAGTTTTGGTATGTTACCTCTTCAGTCTTAGAACTTTCTTCATTGCTGCTTTCCATTCCGCCTTCACTGATAGTGTCATCATCGGACGACAAGCCAAACTCTTCAGCGAGAAGAGATTCAATCTCACTTAGTTTCTTGTGATAGTCTTCACTTTGTAAGAAGGAACTCTCACCTTCTTTTTTCTTAGCTTCTTCTATTTCTTTCTGCCTTTGTATGATTCTTTCTCTTCTTACTTGTTCAGCCTGTAATTTAATATTTGGGTATTAATATTCAGTAGTATAAAAATTACCTACAACATAGGAAAGTGACTAAAGAGTTATCATATTGAAACTATCAATATGTAATAACTTAACAAATACATCATAATAATTATGTATGAATATGTTAATCAGTGAAGGGTTTAGTATAGTGTCTTAACTACTATGGTAATAATTTAAATGAAAACTACAATATAAATACTTCCTCTTTTGCAGATTAGAAAACTGCTTCATTTACAAACAATCCAGCTAGTATTAAAAAAAAAAACTTAGGAAATATTCCATGGAGAACAGCAGGAAATAGACATTTATACATTGCAATCAGTGTACACTATCACAACATACCTTTCTTTTATTTTCCTCAGCTTTCTCCTGCAATAGCTTGGTGTGCTCTATAACTCTCTTGTCCTTCCTTCTCACAAAGCTTACAAGTCTCCTGATCTCTTCATTCCTTTCTTTGCGAGCTTTCTGTCTAATTTTATTGTTTTCTTTCTCCATCAATTTGATAACTCTCCTGTTATCTCCCTGTGATATCTCATACTGGTCTAGCCACACATAACCTGGAAATAGTGAAATAAGTATGCTATTACAAAAGTATATAAAACCATAATTATAAACTAACTTGCAGTATCTCTAAGTGATATCTAGTATTTCCAGTTTTTAATAAAGATTTCTTACTGTTTTGTATTGAAGTAATTTCTGAAAACCTACATTGTTGCACAATTTTGAGAAAACTAGCATATAATTCAAATGGTAAGTGTTCGCATACACAATGCCTATGTTGCGTTTTTGTGATACCATTACCGCTAACAACCCAAACCAATGTATTTCTAACAACCATATAGTCTACATAGTATAAAAAAGTCGGTCCCCCCGTTGCATAGTTTAATGCAGTTTTCAGCACTAGATAGAGATTCAAGAGGAAGGTTTATATGTATAATACATGTAAATCAAAAGGTGGCAGTACGGTGATGGTACAGTATTGATGCGGATGCGGCTTTGGGTACATCAGCCAAACTAGCCTGTACAAAACACTGTTAAATAATAGAATACCCTCAACAAAGTTTTCAGATAGTTTCACAACAATTATTAATGACATGAAATATTTACTTTTATTAGTTGAGAATGACATCCAATATGCATAGAACTCATGTACATCTTCATATGCAGTAGTAGAGTTGCCAAATTTTGGTATTTTGGCAACTTCTTCAGGATCATCAAGAAACTCAGCTTCCTCTGAAGCCAATTTGGAGAATACCTAGAAATTACAAGTTGATTATGAAATTATGAAAATTAAGTATGTTAAAAAACGAATTATAACGTTTTAATATTATTTGTGGAATCTTACCTCAGTGTAAACTCCATAGAATCCTTGAGGGTCATCGGCAAAGCCTTTATAACAGGACGGACTAAAATAAGGGTAAACATCAAGACTGTCATCATTGTAAGAACTACCAGCTCCACGTAATAGCTGGTCCCTGTGATTGTCGTACCTATAAAAAAATATTTAAATTATGGCATTATATAAATATGTATTGAGTAATCATTTTGATGCCAGAATGGATTATTGCATAAAGATTTTGAAAAAAACCATTGTTAGGGCTTACCAAGCTCTCTCTTGTGGATCAGAAAGCACTTCATATGCATTCTGCACAAGTTGAAACTGTTCTTTGGCCTCTACCAAATTCTCCAAGTTTTTGTCCGGATGCCATTGCAGCGCAAGGCGCCGGTAAGATTTCTTTATTTCTGAGGCGGTCGCTTCTTTCGGCACACACAATACTTCGTAGTGGCACTTCATTCTGAGATCATTCTACACGCACTTTTTTTCTCAATATTTAGCCTGGTAAAATATTAACCTGAGCTATTAAAACCCTTAATTCAAATGGAATGAAACAAAAGAGTTAATTAACGTTATTATTTGACTAGTGAACTAAAGGAACTTTGCACGTACATTAATAAGGTTTTCACAGAAAAATAATATCGATCTATTTTGAAGATTTCAGCGAAATAGACACGACGTCCATGCTGCTTTCGTTCAGGTTTGTTTTTTTCTGAACATTGGTGTTGTCATGTTTGTATTTTGTAAATGGTGTGTTAGATACCATTTTACATTGCACGGATTAGTAATGTATTAAACAGTATTATTTAAGGGTGTTTAGTCTTCATTTATACGCACGTGTAAAATTAATATTTAATAAAATGGTACATGAAATCCGTAAATTACATTGTCAAAATCTGAGGTCAAAATAAAAAAGTGGGCAACATTTTATAAATAGACGTAATGTCAATGTCAAAGCTACGTTTCGTTTCGCAGAATTTCTTTCGCGTTGTGTCGGATTTCCTAAAATTAAAAGAAAAAAATTCTCGGAGGTTAATGCACTGTCCTTGGGCTATATAGAAAATACTTTTAATTTTGTAGTGAGGTACCACTATGAAATTAAAAGTATTATCTTCGACCTCAAACACCGAAATTGTTTATTTGGCGGGGGTCCTAATGATATTTATTATTTTATTTTATTGTTAACGGAAAGATGACGTGCTGCTGGAGTTTGTTGTACCTACCTACTTTATCTGAGTTCAATTATATTTTTCAGCTACAAAAGTTCTAGAGAATTTTGTTGCGCTTTGGTATAATGACTAGTGTTGTCCTAACGACCATTAAGCACTATTCTCGGCTATACTTGGTCAAAGTTTTTAACAACGACTAGCATTCTCCTTTAGGATAACGTAAAAAGCGCATAATAAGTAATATCTGTCTTTTTTAATTTAATTGTCTGATTTAATTAAACTCATGGCCATTCTTTAAGAGTTAATATGTTGAATGTCGTGTTACCCTTCATTTATATATTTTTATATATAACCTGCAGTGGCTGCAGTGGGTTTAAACGAAAAGCGCTCAGTATTTAGAATTATGCTAGGAATGGGGTAACTATCACTAACCACCCTAGTACAAACTTGCAATACCTAGCTTTCCACCATCGTAAAACTTCTTGGTATTTAATTAAATACAAATAGTAGAAAGGAAAACCTAAACCTCAGGCAGGACTCGAACCTGCGACTACTGGCTTGACGCGCCAGTCGCTGCTACCGAAGTCACTGCCTGGAAGCTTAAATTTTGCCTTCTACTTATTACGTCTGACGTATGCGACATCTAGTGAACCAATCAGCGACGACCTCCGTGGTCGAGTGGCGTACACACCGGTTTCAAGGTGTCGCCAGCTCTGAGGTCCCGGGTTCGATCCCCGGCCGGGTCAATGTAGAAAACCACTTTTCTACATTGTCTCGGGTCTGGGTGTTTGTGGTACCTTCGTTGTCTCTGAATTCCATAACACAAGTGCTTTAGCTACTTAATTTGGGTTCAGAGCAATGTATGTGATGTTGTCCACATTTACATTTACAATTTTACATTTACATTTAATCTTGCGTTTGGTCTCACCGACTCTGATAACAATGTGTTATTCTGAAGTCGGAGAGAAGATGCAGCCGAATACTTATTATTTTTAATTATTTGTTACGCATTAACGCATGCGGAGCGAATATTTGTAATTAATAATATACGAATAGTAGAAAGAAAGGGTTTAGGGTTTCTTCTATCCTTCACTGAAAAAGTACCTACATTACCTACAGGTTTGGCAAACAATCTATATCTATACTTATAATAAATCTGTAGAGAGGTCAATTCTGTACATCAAATATATTTTCAAAATAACTATCAGGGGGTGATTAGTGATCGATACTGATGCCAAAAATGCAATCAGTAAATTTTTTGTCTGTCTGTCTGTCTGTCTGTCTGTCTGTCTGTCTGTATGTTCCTTATAGAAACAAAAACTACTTGACGGATTTTAACGAAACTTGGTACAATTATTCTTCATACTCCTGGGCAGGTTATAGTATACTTTTCATCACGCTACAATCAATAGGAGCAGAGCAGTGAAGGGAAATGTTTGGAAAACTCCATTTTTTAAGCTTCCGTCGCGTATGCAGCCTTAATGGTTAAAGCTACATAGAAATCATGTATGACGGAAATGATCTACATAAAATTATCTAAAAAATATCCCACAACAGCATATGTCGATCTTTTATGGTTGACTCACAATAACACGTGTAACTCCCGATAACTTAGCAGTTCGGAGCTTTCTGATTATATTTGTTTACTCTTACGTTTATAATACTCTCACTCATCCCTAATTAAAAAAAAGCTAACATTATTACCTATTCAATAAAAAAAGAATCATAGAAATCGGTATAGAAACACCAAACTTATACATGAAATACGATAATAAGCCATCGCGCCGTCGCGCGTGAATACTGAATCATGCTATAAGGATTATTTTTGTGTAACGTGACATATTATATTTCCCTACTAAAATACGAAAGTTAATCTGTCTGTTACATCAAAACCACTGAACAATGAGGAAGGACATATGCTACTTTTTTACGAAAAACGACGGAAACGCGGACGAAGTCGCTGGCAAAAGCTAGTCATACCTAATGTTATTTGTAGGTAATTCAATGTTCCTTGTAATTAAATTCCTACTCCAATTAGAAGGAATTGCGCAAGAGAATGCAAATTGGTATTTTAATTTTTCTCCAAACGAAATAAGAGGTTTGTAGCCGTGAGTTGTTTTCGTGTAATTATCTTTTACAAAATTAATGTGGACCTGTGCTAATGGTCACGATGTAACGGTCACGACCTCGTGACGCTTGGAGATCCTTAGATACCTACGGCGGAAGGACATCTGTGGTGCTTACCTAATAATATAGAACACCCTCTCTACTGCTATAAAAGCGATGTTAAAGACAATAAAACCTTTTTTTTGGATGATGTCTACTGCAGTTTGTGCCATATTGGGACCGAGCGCGACGACAGCGCCATGTGACAGGTAGCCATTATGGACATTATTGTCATCCGCTGTCAAGCAAGAAGTAAGTAAATATTGTGAAAAAAATTAATGAAATCTTGTGTTATTTTACTATATTAGACAATTTTGAATGATGGTAGTCAGGAACATTATTGCCATTAACATTAAAATTGTTGTTTTCACTGAGAAATGAGCCTACTGGTGACCAAAACGGGGTTTCGTGCCATCACGCACGAAATAATTTTCCAACTGGAGACGATGAATAAAGGCAAGAAATTGGTGCTAGCTAGGCATGTCCTTGAGGTTGCAGACATTCGCCAAGGAGACATGACTCGTATTATCAAAGCCCGAGTGGTTCGCCAAACTTCTGTCACGGCAACGGCGTACAAGACAACTCTGTTTCTAAACACCAATTGTCAAGTTGAGAGTGTATTGTGCGACTGTGTTTATAATAACGAACGGACTCCTTTTTAATGAAATAGGTTTGCGTTTCCACCAACGAAGAGTTGGTCATTTGATTTCCACTGCAAAATGAAACTGAGATAGAGAAATGAGCGGACTGAGCTGAACGGAAAATGAGAAATGAAAAACGAATAGATAATTTCCACAGAGAACGAGTTCAGTTGAAGTTTTAAGTTTTTTTGACCGCCATAACAAACAACAATGCTGTGATGCGAGCGCCAGCCGGCGCGTAGCTGCGGGAGGCGAGAAGCGCGGGGGGCAGACAGCGAGCGAGTCCGTTCTGAACTAGTCGGTGCAGGCCTTGCGCAGCGGACTCTTTTCAATTTCTTTTTACTCGCTCAATCCGCCCCGCTCACCACTTTCTGTGTGGAAACGCTACTATATAATTTGTAATTGCGAGTTGAGCGAAGTCCGTAAGTACTACGCTCCGCTCCCTAGAACTGAGCGAGCTCATTTCTACTCTTTCTACACGCTCGGCTCTTCCCGTACGACTATTTGTTGGTAGAAATACAAGTATGCAGTTTGCGTTTGCGAGTTTAACGAAGTCATTAATGGGTCCGTTCCGCTCGCGGTGGAAACCGGGCTTTTAGAGTTTCAATTTAATACTTGTATCAAATGATTACGTACATTAAGTAAAATTCTAGAGGTTAGGTGACTTACTCGTTTTTTCTTACGGCAATTATCACTTATTTCTTTGGTCTCGTTTCCACAACGGTCTTGGAAATTGGTAAAATTTACAGTCACTATTCTTCTTGGTGTTATTACAATCCACAACAACGCATCTTACTAGGCCCATATTAAATTTATCTCAAAAACTATTAGAAAATGTTTACTGCAATATGGATTTGACAGCTCACGTCATCGACAAAAACGTCAATTTTAGCCGTAGCGAGCGCTGTGATCGTTTAGGCGTGTGCGTTACCCCAGCAAAATGTTGTGCTTTAGAGAGATGAGACTATAACCAATAATTAGTGTATCGTGAGGAGCAATTTGTTTAATAATAGCAAAATTTGTGTGGATTGTAGTTTCAAAGTTATTTGTGAAAAACAGATTTTGCTGGAGGAACGTTTAAAACGTTCCCCAGGCAAAATCGTTTTTTTTTTATTCAATTTAGCCGGGAACCAAATACATGAATAGATAGGTTTTGTTGCGTAGTAAATGTTTGTAAATAGCAAAATTTGTGTGTGTTATGGTTCTTAAGTTATTTAAGATTTTGCTGCGGTAACGTTTTGGGATTTCCTATATCTCAAAAACGGCTCAATGCAGAAGTTTGAAAATAATACCAGTAAAAGACCTTAATTTGTTTAAATTTGTTTAAACATTAGTTTTTGATTTGGTCGACGTAAACCAATGTAAATTAATCAGTTTCAAAAATCATAAAATACTGATTTGCAGGTAAACTAATACACTTATAAGCAAATAAACAGCTTCACAAAATGCCCGTGGTAGACGCTTATAATGTCAGGAATTTTTGATTATGTAACTTTAAACGATATGAAGATATAAACCAATTTCATAATTTCAGACTGGTCATACTTTAGCGGTCGAAAACGCAGTTCTCATAACAATAACAAACATGGCGTACTTTAAACAAATTAAAATTATATATGAACATTCGTTCCTGTTAATTTCAGCTTTCAATTTCGGCTATTAATAAAGTTATAACAAAAATAAGAATATGCCACCAATTCGCCAATAAGCCGACCAAATTGAAAAGGTCACGTAAAAGCGACCGCCACATACATAAGCGCAACCATTTTTAATAAACTGGATAATATGGATGTTTTATTAGTACAGTTGCATACAAAAGTTTTCTGGTCGGGTTAGTAAAAATAATAAAATGGTTATGATTGTTTTAACATTCTCCAAGATAATTGAAAAATAAAACTTTATTTAATTTTACTTACATTTGCAGGGCTGCTTTGGTGAGTTCGTGATTAAACTAAAGACGCATTTCATCATACACTTTATTTGAGATTGGGGGATGCAAACGTTAAATACTTCTTTATATTTAACGAACACAACTCGGGCCACTTTTCCTTTTCGGCCTGCCATTTTATTGTAGGTACCGGCTGGTACATCACTGGTATGAAATGAAATGAATATAAAATGAACTACCTAACATAAACAACGGTGTGAACACATGCTGCTCCCAAAGCCATAAAGTGCATCTATCTGCAAAAAAAGCAAAGCACAAATTAAACAAAGACGTCGTCGCACATAAACCACAAGCAAGCACTTCTCTGCAAAATACCTAAGGTTCACTACAGATTTCGGTCGGATGACCCAGCGGCAGCAGCATAGAGCAGGCGACACAATATTTTGTCTTAATTATACGCTTAAATGTAATATTTATAACAATATTAATTAAAATGTAGTATTCGATAGTAACTAAAGGCCGAATTTTTGACGGCACATCTATAGCCTCACTAACTGAGATTATTACTTACCTTTTTAAACTCGACTTGACTTCAAATAGGTTCCATTAAATTATTTAAAACTATAAATAATATGAATTTAATTTTTAAAATAGAAAAGAGAGAAAAGTATTAGTAATTGTGTAATGAGGTACCTGCACTTAAAAATATAAAAAAAATCGGGTTTACGAATAACGTTTTTCTGCATAACTGTACAAAACATCGGTTACTAAGCTGCTAATTTGCAAAGATTAGCCGTATGTATGTGGCGGTCGCTTTTACGTGACCTTTTCAATTTGGTCGGCTTATTGGTGAATTGGTGGCATATTCTTATTTTTGTTATAACTTTATTAATAGCCGTAATTGAAAGCTGAAATTAATAGGAACGAATGTTCATATATAATTTTAATTTGTTTAAAGTACGCCATGTTTTATATTGTTATGAGAACTGCGTTTTCGACCGCTAAAGTATGACCAGTCTGAAATTATGAAATTAGTTTTTATCTTCATATTGTGTAAAGTTACATAATCAAAAAATCCTGACATTATAAGCGTCTACCACGGGCATTTTGTGAAGCTGTTTATTTGGTTATAAGTGTATTAGTTTACCTGCAAATTGGTACTTTATGATTTTTGAAACTGATTAATTTACATTGGTTTACGTCGACCAAATCAAAAACTAATGTTTAAACAAATTTAAACAAATTAAGGTCTTTTACTGGTATTATTTTCAAACTTCTGCATTGAGCCGTTTTTGAGATATAAGAAATCCCAAAACGTTACCGCAGCAAAATCTTAAATAACTTAAGAACCATAACACACACAAATTTTGCTATTTACAAACATTTACTACGCAACAAAACCTATCTATTCATGTATTTGGTTCCCGGCTAAATTGAATAAAAAAAAAACGATTTTGCCTGGGGAACGTTTTAAACGTTCCTCCAGCAAAATCTGTTTTTCACAAATAACTTTGAAAATACAATCCACACAAATTTTGCTATTATTAAACAAATTGCTCCTCACGATACACTAATTATTGGTTATAGTCTCATCTCTCTAAAGCACAACATTTTGCTGGGGTAACGGTGTGCGTTACCCCAGCAAAAGGTTGTTTCGTGATTTCAAAGTTATTTGTGAAAAACAGATTTTGCTGGAGGAACGTTTAAAACGTTCCCCAGGCAAAATCGTTTTTTTTTTTTTTCAATTTAGCCGCGAACCAAATACATGAATAGATAGGTTTTGTTGCGTAGTAAATGTTTGTAAATAGCAAAATTTGTGTGAGTTATGGTTCTTAAGTTATTTAAGATTTTGCTGCGGTAACGTTTTGGGATTTCCTATATCTCAAAAACGGCTCAATGCAGAAGTTTGAAAATAATACCAGTAAAAGACCTTAATTTGTTTAAATTTGTTTAAACATTAGTTTTTGATTTGGTCGACGTAAACCAATGTAAATTAATCAGTTTCAAAAATCATAAAATACCGATTTGCAGGTAAACTAATACACTTATAACCAAATAAACAGGTTCACAAAATGCCCGTAGTAGACGCTTATAATGTCAGGAATTTCTGATTATGTAACTTTACACGATATGAAGATATAAACCAATTTCATAATTTCAGACTGGTCATACTTTAGCGATCGAAAACGCAGTTCTCATAACAATAACAAACATGGCGTACTTTAAACAAATTAAAATTATATATGTACATTCGTTCCTGTTAATTTCAGCTTTCAATTTCGGCTATTAATAAAGTTATAACAAAAATAAGAATATGCCACCAATTCGCCAATAAGCCGACCAAATTGAAAAGGTCACGTAAAAGCGACCGCCACATACATAAGCGCAACCATTTTTAATAAACTAGATAATATGGATGTTTTTTTAGTACAGTTGCATACAAAAGTTTTCTGGTCGGGTTAGTAAAAATAATAAAATGGTTATGATTGTTTTTACATTCTCCAAGATAATTGAAAAATAAAACTTTATTTAGGTATCTTTACTTATATTTCCAGGGCTGCTTTGGTGAGTTCGTGATTAAACTAAAGACGCAATTCATCATACACTTTATTTGAGATTGGGGGATGCAAACGTTAAATACTTCTTTATATTTAACGAACACAACTCTTAGGTCCTGAAGGGGTACTTTTCCTTTTCGGCCTGCCATTTTATTGTAGGTACCGGCTGGTAGATCACTGGTATGAAATGAAATGAATATAAAATGAACTACCTAACATAAACAACGGTGTGAACACATGCTGCTCCCAAAGCCATGAAGTGCATCTATCTGCAAAAAAAGCAAAGCACAATTAATCAAACAAAGACGTCGTCGCACATAAACCACAAGTAAGCACTTCTCTGCAAAATACCTAAGGTTCACGACTGATTTCGGTCGGATGACCCAGCGGCAGCAGCATAGAGCAGCGACACAATATTTTGTCTTAATTATACGCTTAAATGTAATATTTATAACAATATTAATTAAAATGTAGTATTCGATAGTACCTAAAGTCAGAATTTTTGACGGCACATCTATAGCCTCACGCTATACCTCATTATTAACTGAGATTATTACTTACCTTTTTAAACTCACGTTGACTTCAAATAGTTATGATCCATTAAATTGTTTAAAACAATAAAACTTTAATTTTTAAAATAGAGATAGAAAAGAGAGAAAACTAGTAGTAATTGTGTAATGAGGTACCTGCACTTAAAAATATAAAAAAATCGGGTTTACGAATAACGTTTTTCTGCATAACTGTACAAAACGTCGGTTACTAAGCTGCTAATTTGCAATGATTAGCCGTATGTATGTGGCGGTCGCTTTTACGTGACCTTTTCAATTTGGTCGGCTTATTGGCGAATTGGTGGCATATTCTTATTTTTGTTATAACTTTATTAATAGCCGAAATTGAAAGCTGAAATTAACAGGAACGAATGTACATATATAATTTTAATTTGTTTAAAGTACGCCATGTTTGTTATTGTTATGAGAACTGCGTTTTCGATCGCTAAAGTATGACCAGTCTGAAATTATGAAATTGGTTTATATCTTCATATCGTGTAAAGTTACATAATCAAAAATTCCTGACATTATAAGCGTCTACCACGGGCATTTTGTGAACCTGTTTATTTGGTTATAAGTGTATTAGTTTACCTGCAAATCGGTATTTTATGATTTTTGAAACTGATTAATTTACATTGGTTTACGTCGACCAAATCAAAAACTAATGTTTAAACAAATTTAAACAAATTAAGGTCTTTTACTGGTATTATTTTCAAACTTCTGCATTGAGCCGTTTTTGAGATATAGGAAATCCCAAAACGTTACCGCAGCAAAATCTTAAATAACTTAAGAACCATAACACACACAAATTTTGCTATTTACAAACATTTACTACGCAACAAAACCTATCTATTCATGTATTTGGTTCGCGGCTAAATTGAAAAAAAAAAAAAACGATTTTGCCTGGGGAACGTTTTAAACGTTCCTCCAGCAAAATCTGTTTTTCACAAATAACTTTGAAACTACAATCCACACAAATTTTGCTATTATTAAACAAATTGCTCCTCACGATACACTAATTATTGGTTATAGTCTCATCTCTCTAAAGCACAACATTTTGCTGGGGTAACGCACACGGGGTAACGCACACCGTTTAGGCTACTCCCTCCACCCGCTTTGCACCCTGCCAATAGATTAGCAATATAGTGCGTTGACCTTTCAGTGGTGAAGCAGCGATGACAAACCTTTTTGACCTTATCCTATATTAAAATTTAAAATAGAATTTAAACTTAGAATCTGTTAATTCATTGCTAAACTCCGTCGCGATTTTTATTTTATTAATAAGGCCATTTTTATGACAGGGATTATACTTAGTTTTTAGTTACATATTTTAAGTTACACTAAGTTAAGTAAATTTATTATAAGTTACGTTTTTAATTAGTTATTTAATGTGACGTCGTTCCTCTTAGCGACTGACGAGGAGTCAATGCACTTTCTTGCCAATCTATATCGTACAAACTACAGCCGATTGTAGTAGAAGTTAGTTTATATAATATAACCGAACATAATAGGTACCTAAATTTAGAAGTTTGACACTAAAATATAATTTGAAAGTACAATCACTTTTCTGCGTCTAGCATCTTGGGGTGTTTTTAATCGCACCGAATTCAGTTGAATATAGACTCATCGGTTTCATGCGTATCTAATAGTTTATTATACAGTGTGAGTAATGGCGATGCGTTTTGAAAATACATAAATCAGAACAGAAAAGAATTTCGCTATTCTGATGGCAGAAATGACATTCATCGTTAATTTTTAGCTTCTTCTCGTGTCAAATGATCCTCAACTCTTTCCGATAAAAAAGTTGCCACCTGGATGGCCCGGTTATTTTATTTATCGGTATTACCGGTAACTTTATATGGGACCACCTCTGAGACGTACCCTATCAATATAATTAACTGAATAATCGGTGAACATACACAAGAATTTTGAATTTACATGCATGACACGTGGGTACATTGGAACATAGAACCTCCCTTTTATAAAGCCGTTTAAAGGGAAAAAGGTTAAAAGACAAAAAACAAAATACTAACAAAAAAAAAACAAAAACTGTTAAAATAATTTATAGGTGAATAAGAACATTGAAAATAAATGCTAAATAATTAAACTATTGTAAACATTCTAAATCTAATTATTTTAAATTAACTAGGAAAAATATTTTATATCTATACTAATGTAAAATTAATTAAAAGTATTTAAAATCTAAGTAATAAGATAAGAATGTCATTCTTGCGCGATTCTGAAGCGTCGGAGTGGCCTGTCGATAAATAACAGAAGTTAGTTATGACCTTAATCGTCTATATCTTAATATCTAATAATGTTTAACTATAACACTGTAAATAATCACTACTATTTGGTTAATTAAGTACACACGGCAAACTAGATAGGTTTGCAGGCCAAACTAACATTTTATATTATATTATACACTAAATTTTTTATTACATATTATACATAGAAATAATAATATGGTATAATATAATATAAAATGTTAGTGTGGCCTGCAAACGTATCTAGTTTGCCGTGTGTACTATTTTTTTTGTGCTACGTAGGTTTATATTATGCGTATAAAGTTGAAAGTTACAGAAATACCTATATTTATCACTTAAAAATAACAAGTATGAATAAATAAACCGTAAAAAATAGAGCCATTATTCTCTAAGTAACTAATAACTTAACTCCTAATAGAAATTATATTTATATTAAGTTTTTGGTACTTATAAATGTAAGGGTAGGTTGTCTTAAGCAAAAGCAATTTACGAAGAAAACTGTTTATTAATTAAAATTTTCTTTCTCATTATTTCTTTTTCATTTCATATTTAAACTTGTGGCTAATACTCAGTACTAATATAAAGTACTTAAGTATTTAAGTGTATAAAAATATAGGTATATTTAACGTTTTCTTAGGGATATTAAATGCAATCCACAAGTAGATGATGCTCTCTTTTTATTACGATTAGTTTCATCGTTAGGATCTGATTTACATAAGTGACCTTTGTTATGTCGTATGTGGCTAAAATTGAATTTGTAATTAATAAGTGGTCTTTCTATCAACCTTCCATCCGAGTCCGAATGTCTTCGTGAACAGTCATAGAAGTTAAGGCCAGTATCCGACTGTAAAAAAAATAAGAAGAATTAGATAGGTACAAACAATATAAAGGGATATAAATTCAATGTTTTTAGCATCAGTATTTTCGTTGATTGATCAGTGAATCTCAAGTATCTGAATGTTAAAAAATAATTGCCATTTCCTTGTCCCGCCAGCTGACACAATAGTTAAATAATGGTATGTTCATATGGGAAAGGGTTAAAGGTGATGGTTTTAAACATTACATAAGGATATAAGGATATAAGCATAAAGGCGTTCACGCACTCACTCGTATTCGATTCGTATTCGGGTTTGATCCCGATGCCAATCTTAGTAATTAATTGTATGGATGTTTGCGCACTCATTATTAGATTCGAGTCGTTTTTTAACGGATTAAAACCGAATCGAAGTTGCCGTCGTGAAAAGTGTACCTACTCGCACTGCACTCGGTTCGTATTCGGTGTGCGTTAACCCTGGCAAAATGTGTTGTACTTTAGAGAGTCAATTATTAGTGTATCATGAGGAGAAATTTGTTTAATAAAAGCTAATCTGTAAGCTTAAATAACTTAAGAGCCAAAACTTTTGTTATTTACAAACATTTACTACGCAATAAACCCTATCTATTCATGTATTTGGTTCCGGTCTTAAACGATTGTTTGTAAAACGTTTTTGTTAGTGTAACGTTTCATACTTTACTCAAATAACTTTAAAACTACAATTCAAACATTTAATTTTGCTCCTCAACCCTCTAACGCATAACATTTTGCCAGGGTAACGCACTCTCGTATTCGGTTTCACGGCTGAAGTAAGGTACGCAGGGCGAAGGAACAAGGTGTGCTGCCGCTTGCAGCCACCGTTGTCATTAGCGCGCATTATTCGTCCCTGTTTTTGACGTATCGAATACGAACGGAAACCGAATGAGTGGGTAAATGATAGGACGTCAATATCTTGTCCTTTTGTTTCACGTATCGAATACGAATCTAATACAAGTGAGTGCGTGAACGCCCTTAAGGTTACTTTTTATAACAGAGCTATTATGTCTGCACTGATAGCCGAGTTGTATAGGTAACTACGCCAATTACCACTGTGAGACAGACTCTGCATAGGACAATATTTTGTGCAATCTACATAAATCTGGCTGTCTTAAAATTCTGGGTGTTCTGTGTTATAGTGATTAAATTAAAATAAATTTATTTGTGTAGCCGTGGTTACTTAATACGTATATACTTACGGATTCGAAGTCAGCTTCGAATATGGACATCTGCCTGAAGGTGGTGACGGTGGACTTGACGCCGGCGGCAGGTGGGGGTGTCGGCGCGGGCTCCAGCACGGGTTCGGTAAACCGCTCGTACAAGTCCGGCCTGGGACCTAAAGGTACCTCGGGGCAGACGCGGCAGTTATCGACTATCCATTTCTGTTCGCGAACTGATGGGGATCTAAAATATTTTGATTTACTTAAGATACCTATAAAAAATAATCATTTTACATTTAGATCCATTATTGCCTATCATTGCCTACGCTGATGATTGCTGCCTGGATGCCACCCTGCAAAATATTGTATTCGTTTTGTTTAGGGGTTAGGAAATACGATCAAAAAGAGAAAAATTCTAACACTTTAAGCCCGACAGTTATACTTAGGGCATTATATTATAACAGTAGTTTTACTTTGTATTTAGACCGTGTCCATTCCCGTAGCCAGCGTACACAGTTTGTAATGTGACCCATGACAACGCAAATGTTGGTAAGGATACGATGCTAGGTTACACTCATCTCATTTAATTTTGGGCAAAAAATGGTCCGATGATACCTTGCAGAACGTAAGTAGCAAGGTTTATTTTCTAAATGGTTTAATAATGGACTATATTTGTGTCATAAAACGTGAGGAACTATACATGAGGATTGGGTAAATTAAAATTCGATTTATTGGTGAACATTTTGAATATATTTTTAAAGGTCCACTGAGCACTATAGTGTGAAAACTATACCCGCGTTCTACAGAAATAAAATAGGGTGGAATAGACAGATTAATGTCTCTGGTTTACGATACTATGGGTCGCATTAACATGGGTGCTGTCTGTCAGGAAAAAATCTGTTTAGTAACATAATTATAATTATTAAGCTTGCCGCCGTTACATCTTATATTCTTGATGTCTGACCCAAGATAAAAAATAAACTACACTAGCAATGTGCATGCAGCTCCTAATAGTGCATCGTGGCTGTGAATGCAAGAGAAGTAGTAGCCGTTAATACTGTCTACAATCTATTGGCTTCACCAATTATGTATTCTTTGCTTCTTACGTGTCGAGATTGCATTCTTCCTCTGATTAGAATTTTGTTGCCAATCAGATTTTGGTGTCACACTATATATATTTAGACACATTATATATATACTGTCCACAATATAGATACCGTTGAGTCGCATGTGCCCATGACAGCACGATCGACAGATCCTTGAATGAAACATCTCCAAAGTTAATTAGCCATTAAATGCCGATAAGTGAGTATTTGTAGTTTTCTTGACCTGTTATATTTTCTCCCATGAAGAAAAAAAAATAAGGAAATGGTATTAAAAGTAGTTATTAAATTTTTTATCAATTTAACAATAAAAAAAAATGTTTGGTTTAATTTGGCACGTTTTCTCTAACCGGGTAAGAAACAGTGAAAATGTTCTTAAAAAAAAAATAATGTAAAATATACCCCGCCTATGTAATTTTTTAAACATAAATGAAAATAACAAATAAAACCTTTTTTTTTTCCTATAAAGATTTTATATATAAGCGAGAATGAATTCGTAGGCATTTTGAAAGGAGCCACCAATCAGCAAGTCAATTAAACAAGCAATTAACGTGCGTTCCGACGAATCACTAATTAAACCCGTACAGTGCCGCGTACAATATTTGATGATATTACTGGTTATTGGTTATTATTTATTCGTGATACTGAGTTCTAATTCATGAACATAAATAAACCCAATGGTTGTATTTAAATTTGCTACGTAAATCAAATAAGCATTTATATAGTCGATCTTCTAAATGTTTACGCTGCCTTTCCTAAACGTAAAGTTAGCGTAGGTATTAGTATACTGTAGAGTTGTCTGGAATTATTTAAAAGCTTTCTTCATTTCTTTGACGATACTGCCGCCCTAGATAAGTGGTATTTCGAAAAGCGTTAACGATGATAGAAATCGCTTAAATGACATTAAATGTATGGAAATGACATTAAATGTATGGAAATGACATTTTGTTTCGATAAGTCACGTGACTTGGACTTGTCACTTCCATACATTTGAACGATTCGATCAGCGTTATCGCTTGTCGAAATGCTACTTGTCTAGGGGGGCTGGTCCTTTAGGCAAGGTTGATAATTTAGTCCTCGCTGATGATTTTGCAACCCAGGGATATCAAACATTATTTTGTTATCGTGTGAAATGTGTAAGCGTTTTTGTTGCTGTACGTAACATTCTGGCAGTTTACTACCATTTAATATGTATGAAACACATTGCAAAGATTTAACATAGTCTATGCATTTCTCTATTGCAAGAAGTGAAACTGTTTCCATTTAAATCCCGGCTAAAGAAAGTCGGTCTAAGGAGGTCTCAAACTTGTAGACGGATGTCTCACCGAGCTTATCCTTCCGTATTTCATGTCACCTAGCTCCAAGGGATTTCGTTTTCGCGGACATTTCCAATACATTTTGTTTTACAATTCAAATTTGCCTTTATGCGTACGAAAATCTTATGATAGAGGTAGATTTAAGATTGTAGAAAAATCTTTTCCTGTCTAAAAGGCCTATTCCTAAAAATAAAACATACAGTGGAACTAAGAACCTCGTTCTTTTTGGAAGTCTGTTAAAAAGATGTTTAAGACGAAAGTGTAAATTAGTTAGTCAATTTTCATTTAGGTAAGACATGAAGTCTTATGATTAAGACTTATAACTATTATACGCTCCTTTTGGTCGCAGCGTAATGTTATATAGCTTATTTTTAGTTTATTATAGCCTTCCTTAATGGGCTATGCAACACTGTATTGTATTTTTCAAATTAGACCAGTAGTTCCTGAGATTAGCGCGTTCAAAAAACAAAAGTCTTAAGAAACAAAAGTCGTAAGTAAAATCTCTTAAAAATTTTTGTCTGTCGAAAATCTTAGCTTTCTATAGGATAATCTACACAAAATTAAAGAAACAAAAGAATACCTCATAACCGCCGAATGATCGTTATACTTATAGACACACTTCGTCTTCGGATCGTAGAAGCCATCGCCGCTGTCGTAAAAGCCGGGAGGGATTTCCTTAGTAGGCTGGTCGGCTGTCATGTACGACTTGCCCGCCGGCATCACGTCGATGTCGTATTCTATGGCGAATCTGGAGGCAGGCATTGATAAAAATAGTACTACAGATGGAATTGATGACTGGGACATGTATGTGTGTGTATATAAATATTGGGCGCTGTCCATATGTATATATGGGATTGAAAGGTTCGGGGTTAAGTACTGAAAAATCTGCGCAGATGTAATTAAATACAAATAATAGAAGGAAAAACTTAAACCTCAGGCAGGACTCGAACCTGCGACCACTGGCTTGACGCGCCAGTCGCTTTACCAACTAAGCTACCGAGGTCACTACCTGGATGTTTAAATTTTGCCTTCTATTTTATTACGTCTTTTTAGGGCGACGTATGCGACATCTAGTGAACCAACCTTTCGGTTTGGCCTTCACCGACACTGATTAACAATCTGTTAATTCAGATGTCCGAGAGATGATGCAGCCCAATATCTATTATTTTAATTATTTGTTACGCATTAACGCATGCGGAGCGAATATTCGTAATTGTAAAACAGATGGCTTATCTCTGTTAACCTCGGCCGAAATGCTGTCAAAAGAACATTATTATTATTATTTTATAAGTAGACTGTTGCTCCCGACTTCGTCCGCGTAGAAGACGTGGCGTTGGTTTATGACATTTTAATTTTAAAAAGTATTGCATTGCATCAAGAATTTATAATTAAGAATATAAGTTCACCGTTTTTTGAATAAAATCGAATTGAGTTTTCAAACATGGTGTCAAAATAAAATAATTAAATCAGAAGCACTAAGGACACAATTTTGATGCAAATCACCCTCTACATAAGTTTCTACCCCTTTTTAACCCCGTTGGACAAAATACGAAACAAGTCTTGCATCAATTCTTTTAAAGAATGTTTACGCGAAATTTAAAGTAGATTGGACCAAGAAATTACGTTGTCCCATAAAAAATTTGCCTCATTTTTCACCCTCTTAGGGGTAGAATTTCGAAAAACCAAAATTCTTATCAGATGCCTACGCCATACAAAGAACTCGCCCTCAAAGTTTCAGATCTCTACGATTAACGGTTTAGGGTGTGCGTTGATCTGGTTTACGTCAGTTTCAGCTTGTATTCAAAACTGAATTTAAAGTTCTGTGTCGCCGATCGCCATCGAAACTGGTCAGAAATCCAAGAAAAATATCACGTCAAAATTAAATTAGAAATTTTATGTGAGTACATTGTATGTACATAGTTTCAAAATCAACGACGCAACATATTATAGGCTATTGAAAAAAAAAAAACTTTCTAGCCTATCAAGCACTTGACAGAATCGTGACTAGATCCACATTATCATTGTACAATAGATATACTGAGCCTATTCAATTAATTGTGTAACGGTTCAGCACTTAATTTAAAGATGCTTGTAGAGAAACACTTGGTGTTATTTTCTAATCATGTGGCTGAGTACCGTCATTCTAGTACTGTTTTTTATGTACTCCTATGTGATAGATAATTCCTTTAGAAGCAACTTTTAAAACCAGAATAAACCTTGCCCCATCATTAATTATGATTACAAAAACTAGAAAAACAGCATAACAAAACATCAAACAATTTTGTAAACTTATTGTAAAGTTCTAATCAATTTTATATTCAAAATATATTTCTAATTTCTATCTTTTTATTTATTTATAGGGGGTTTAATCATAGACTAATTTTACCCTCATCGGCACTAATTTACAAAAAGATAAAAAAATACGCATAATCTTGAGCATTGGCGCTCTCAAAATCATCAGTACAAATCGTACCTCCTATCCGGCACTACACAGTACTTCCAATATTCTTCCTTGTATTCGAGACTGTCAGAGAAGAGTAGCGTCTTGTCTTCCATGACCCCTTTCCTCCACTTGCCCTTGAGCACCGCACCATCATTGTATTGTAATTCCCCTTTACCGTGAAACATGCCATCCTCGAAGTCCCCTTCATAGATCACTCCTAGGAATAAAGGAAGAAATCAGTGTCGTACCACCGAATTATACTGAAACGAAACTTAACTTTAAGACGTTCTTTAATGTCTCCTTGTCGCTACTTTGCACATTAATGTGACAGAGACAGCATGAGACTTAACGGCGTATTAACACTGATCTAGACGTTTTAGTTTGTTGCCTTAAATATGATTATTCTCTTAATTTGTGTTAATATCAGGTAGCAGTAGTTGACAAATTATGATGTATGTGTTAAAAGAGTAGTTTAATCAGGTATCTACTGAAATAGTATATAATAAAGTATTGTTAATAGTATATAAACAAGTCGGCGATGTCTTAGCCAAACCAACGTGACTTATAAATTTATTTAGTAGAACATAGTGAGACAGATCTTCAACCACTGTTTTACAAACGTAGATATTTTAAAATATAATTATTAAAATAATTTGTGACCCATAAAATGAAATAAAAGATTCATATTACCATTTGGAAATGTGTAGGTTCCAAAGCCGCTCATGCCCAGGACATCCCACGAGCCTCCATATCGGGAGCCCGTTGGCAAGTTTTTGACCGCACGATGGGCTTTGGGTATATCCAAAGATACAGTTCTAAAAAAAAAAAGAATACAGAACTCCTGTTAAGTTAGTGGCTTGAAATTTCTGGCTAGTTACTATAAGTTACTTGAGTTTTACATTTGATGAAAAAAGAAAGGGCAAATTGAATAAGTTGTGCCCACCCTGGTTCTGGGTTTTTTTTTCTGAATTGCAATAATTTCTAATGAACGATGGTATTTTTGACCACCTGGAAAACTTTCCCTAGATATTAAAACTTAAATAAAGCTAAGATTACAAGCTTACTTGCATTCTTCCTTGTGTGCTTCACAGAACTTCTTCATGAGCTCTTCCCATTGCGATACACGTTTATCAGAAATGTATCTGGAATTAACGAAACCCTTAACTAAACCGAAAGGATTTTGGAAGGAGAGAGTAATACATATTTTAGTAACTGGAGGTACTAATAATAGGTGAGTAAATTTTATTGTATTTCATATTAATATTAGTATTTTAGGTTATTATTAAATTATTTTATTTATTTTCTTTCATTATGACCTCAGCAGAATTTTTGTGTCAATCCATAAAAGCAATTAAATCCATGTACCACATGAGTCAACGACACTAGCTATTGAAAACTAAATTTAAGTATCAAATGAAAGAAAATTGATGTATTTTATTTAAAGTTAATTTCTTCTTCTGCCTAGTTTTTACTTTCCTTATTCTGAAGTGTGTTGGGATCCTGTTCCAGTTTACTCTTCTGTGTATGCAGAGCAAAGTACCGATGCTCGTATTTAACACCGGTATTAATGCAAGCGCTGCAGTTGACCGAACAAATACAAGTGTGTCGTATATTATGGCAGACGCTGATACTTAGAAGCTTGTATTACCCAACTTTATATAGGTAGCAGTTTATTTACTAATTTATGTCGGTATACTTAATATTTGCATTGAGATGATTTTAGTAGGTATCTATGTATGTTATTAAGCGGTCTCTGACATGTACTGATTGCTAAAATTTGGCTACCTACTACCGGATATACTTAGTACATACCTACGAAAAATGCTCGTTCTTTTTTTTTTAGGAAAGGACAATTTACAAGACGATATTATTATTATTATACAGTACAGAAAGTCTGAAAGCAAGATCCACGAAAAAATATAGATGGAAATATATTGTTTTTATTTGTCAATAACTTACGTCGATCCAACACTTTGCTTTCTTTCCTTCGGAGGCGGCGGCGGTGGCGTCCGTTTTGGTTTTGCTGCAAATGTGGGCTTATAAATACGAAGCAACGAGAGATAAATTCAAAACAACCTAGGATCTAGACCAGTAGAGCCTGTCTGTTACTCGGTGAACCAAAGTAGACTGATTTTGTCTGTTTTCTATTTATACTAATATAATAAAAATTAAAGATTTGTATGTATGTGTGTATGTTTGTAACGAATAAACTCAAAAAGTACTGGGCCGATTTCAAACATTCTTTCACCATTTGATTGCTACATTATTCCAGTTTAATATAGAATATTTTGATAAATAAATGTCCAGCCGTTCGAAACCGGGGCGGGCCGCTAGTGGGTATAAGCACAGCGGCATTCAATTATGTTAAAAGTCTGTCAGCGCGTGTGCCCTCGCCTGGGTACAGCTCAACTATTCTTTCACGTTTTTCGGTTGTTTGAATCAACAACATTACTAAACAGATGAATGATCATCTATACAAATAAATAAAATTGACATGATATGAATGTACGGTACAAAATATTTTTTTTTGAAATTTTTGTCTCACTGTCTCTTTGTTCCGGCTAATCTCTGGAACGGCTGGACCGATTTTGACGGGACTTTCACTGGCAGATAGCTAATGTAATAAGGAGTAATTTAGGCTACTTTGAAAACGAAAAAAAAATAATAGACTAAGTAACTTTTTTGTTAGTAATATTTATGTAAGACGAACATAGGCTGTTTTATATACATACTACCTTATACATGCGATTTACTTGCATATAATAACTATGAATGTGAGAAAAGTGTATGAGTATGATGTGTGGAGGATGTTAAAACTGAAATGTAATAACTTTATGTACCTCTGCTTCCCCTCATTGTGTTAACAAATTTTCGATTACAGTTTTACTCCGTATGTTTTCTATAAAATCAATATGAACAATTTATAAAACACAATAATGATTCTTGCTCATGTTAAATATAAAAAAGTGTATAAAATAGAAATGTATATAAGTATCCTCTCAACACCACGTCAATATTATGACAAATGTTTGTGATGTTACGCTACTTTGATTAGAGTTTAAAATTTAAAACGATATTTATGTGGAAAGGGAAGATCCAGCCAGTTGCTGTTTTAAAAAAAGTTCCTGATCTAAATAGGTTTTATTTATTTAAATCTAAATAATAATGAGATTTGTTGTTTGTTTATGAGTTATACTAGTCATTTCCCGCGGCTCAGCCCGCGTGGATATCGGTTATCGCGCCGCCTATGTCCTAAGCCCATGTCCTTTCTCAGGCTCTAGACTATCAGTGTACCAAATTTCATTTAAATTGGTTCAATAATTTTGGCGTGAAAGCGCCGCAGAAAGACAGACCGACAGACAGACAGAGCTACTTTCACATTTATAATATTAGTAAAGGATTAAGAGATTAATAAGAAACAAAGAACAACTTTTTGAACGAAATAATCTTATTTAGGTTTTATTCAAATAAAACTGTTTTCTAAAAAATATAAGTTTTAAATCAATTAAAGGTTACAATGTAATAAATGAAAATGTTACATCGAAAATAATATATTAACAAAGGAAAATTCAAGTTTGCACTCGGCATTACTTCTGACAACAAGTCATGTAGAAGCTATCTTCTTCCTTCAAACCTAAATCATTCACTCATTCATATCATTTGATAAAATAAAAAAATCTTAAGTTTGTTGCTTAATATGCTTCTACGATTGCATTAACAATATTATAATAATACCTTGAATCAGAAAGCCAAAATAAGCTAGTGGCCAAAAGGTTGGGAGTAATATTGAAAAATAAAATAAATAAAATAAAATTTGAATATGTGTACTTTATTTTTTATTATTTACTGAGTTACTCAATTTATTAATATACAAAATTATAAATAAATTATTACTTTTTCTCCTATCATACACCATTAATACTATGTTATTCCTATAAATAACATAAAATTATAACGTAATTGAAATAATTGTTCTTAAGACAAAAATAAAAGTTCTCTTCACATAACTTGATATGATGATGACGCTAGTCACTAGTGCTTGTTGAAGACTCTGATGATGAGCCCGTACGGAAAAATTTAAATCCTTTGAGCTGAAGACAGAATAAAATTAAAGTTATTCAAATGAATTAATAAAAATCTAAAAAGTACATTTAGTGATTCGATAAATGAAAAGTGAATTTAAAAAAAAGAATTTTGAAATTACAATTCGTAATATCTTCCAGTGTTTTTAGCCTTATCTCCGAAACTGATGTTCAGATTTCAAAGAGAGACTGACGTACTGACGTTTTACTTTATAGGAATGTCTACGTTGTGTTTGCTAAAGTTCTCCCTACACTCTTAAGTCTTTATAAAAAGAAACTAAAAGCAATACTTACGAAATCGAAGTCTTGTTCGAACACCGACTGTGCCCTGAACCCTGTGACTGTACTCTTCACCCCAGCAGCTGGTGGCGGCGACGGATGCGGGCGTTGTACCGGCTCCGACCAGTTCTCGTACAAGTCGGGTCGCGGGCCCAACGGATCGTCGGGGGACTTGCGACAGTTATCTATTATCCACATGTGTTCGCGATCTGATGGTGATCTGGAAATGTTTGGTGCTGTCAAAATGTTAGTCATTTGTAGAAAAAAAGATTCGATTTGCAAAACAGCCTTTGAATTATTAAGAGTCGCCTAAGGACACCGTTTGATCCTGTAATTATCGTCTTGTTAAGGTGAATATAGACTAGAGCATTTACTTGTAACAGAACAACGAGCCGCTCTATAATATGTTCTATATTATAGAGCGTCGTCGTATTGGTGTAACTTTTCGTCGAACCTTTGCACGAGCGCGGAAGACGCGCGGGTGCGAGGTGCCGCGAAAGGAAAAAGGACGAACGACCCACGCGGTCCAACATACATATGGAAAAAATTTAATTCGAATGAAATTATTTTTGTATATTGGATTTAACATTTAATTACCCTATTATATCCTAAACAGATAATAAATGAGTTCAAGGAACCGCAAAACGTAACAGGAAGCAACTGCATGAATATTTTCTACTATCAAGACAGTTTTATGTTTTAATATCGCTTCTTCCATCTACTGAGCACTGTATGAAATTATGGAAAATCGTTGTGGAAATTATTTGAAAACTTCGTCAGCACGAAGAAGTCAGCACCATTGTTTGTAAAGTCGACGTTATCGCATCATTGGTTTCGAAGAGGGAAACGCAAAATAATCCATGATCGGCCAATCCCAACTGTTGCAATGCGGCTAAAATAATACAAAATTTAGTAGTCTTACCTTACAATCGATGTTATATTGTCGTAATTATAAACGGCTCTAGTCTTAGGGTTATAGAAGCCGTCTCCCGTGTCGTAATGTCCGGGAGGTATAACCTTCGTGGGCTGGTCAGCTGTTAGGAACGACTTGCCGGCTGGCAAGACGTCAAAGTCGTATTCTATCGCAAACCTAGGAGGAAAAAAAAGGAACTGATTGCAACAAATAAATGAATAAATGAATAAATGTGGACAACATCATAATGCATGCATGCATGCAATCATAATTTGGGTTCAGATCAATGTATGCTCTGAACCCAAATTAAGTAGCTAAAGCACTTGTGTTATGGAATTAAGTGACAACGAAGGTACCACATACACCCAGACCCGAGGCAATGTGGAAAAGTGGTTTTTTACATTGACCCGGCCGAGGATCGAACCCGGGACCTCAGAGATAGCGACACCTTGAAAACCGGTGTGTACGCCACTCGACCACTGAGGTCGTCAAATAAAAATAATGAAAAGTAAGTTAAGTTTGGATTTAGATAAAAACGTATCTTGGAAACTAAGGCGGGGAAAGTCCATGGAGATGAACAGAGGAATAGGAAAATACTTTTTTAAACGGAGCCTCTACTTAACAGGAATTCAATAAGAAGTAACGTAATATAAATTAGAAGTAAATTTGAAGGGTCACTTAAGTCATATTTTTTGTACTATACGCATAGAAGTACTACGGCTAATGTCTTGATCTCATAAACACACCCTTTTAATTCCCTAAACCCTGGAAGGTCCAGGTACGTATGTAGCAAAAAATGTCTCCATTAATCCCCATTAGATTAAAGCTGTTTTTCGGGTAAAATTCCGAACATTCATGGATAAGTAAAACAAATCGTTATGATGGGCGATTAGTATAGGAGCAAAAAATTGCGCGGGAATTTATTTTAGGCGCACGTATTCATTGCCGCCATTTTTATACGTATAAGCAGGATAAGATGTAATTTTGCGTTAATATCTCGTTTACCTCGTGAATGAAAAATGTGTCGAACAATTCACCTGTAGTTTGGCTTATTTTGTTTTTCCAGGCGAAATGGTAAAGAAAAAGTTGTGTATAAATTTTCGCTAAAGAAAGTGTTATAAAAGGCATTTGTTTTTAGGACTGTTGTGTTTTTTAAAGCTATTATATTTTGATTTGCTTTATCTAATTTGGTAGGTTAAGTATTTGTTAAAGCTGTAACTGTGTTCATTTATCTTTTGCTGGATACAAACCTAACTATAAAATTAAATCAAAGGATTTTATTACATAATTAACTTAAAGGAAAAACTTGGGAGCAGTTCACACATGTGAACATGAACCTAATCTGCGGACGATCTGGTGTATACCAGTCCTAGATTATAATCTTATTTCACATTCAATTTGGCAAATGTTGGCGGGTTCCGCGCAACTTTTGGGTCTCTTCGATCTTGTTAGAGATGAAGGCAGAGATTACAGGTAATGTTATTAAACGAGAAAATGTGTAAATAAAAAAATGCTTATTGTTCTGTGACTTTTGTTTTATAATTGGGGAAAAATATTTTTATAAGTAGTTTTATAAAAAAAAATACCTAATGAAATGAAAAAAATGCATTATTAAAATTATAAGGCAATTAAATTATTTCACTAATATTTTTTTGTAAAATATATTAATAAGTTAACTTAAGTTCTACTCCTCATGTTTACCCTTTAAAACTCTATTGTAGGAAAGCGTGGTGCTAATTAAAACAAAAATAATATTTAATATTACTATTGTATTTAACCTGCAAAACTACTAATTTTCCGCAATGCAAATTGGGACGGGAATGAAAATTAATGCAAAAATTTTGATACCAGTGTTTCACGACAAAATTCCGACTTCATAACTGAATTTAATTAGTAATTGTATGCAGGTGGGTACTTTTTAATTGAAAACAGCTAGTAATAAGTATTATTACAGAACCAGTCAGTGAAAATTTACCTCGACCTTGGATTCGTGAACGTGGTTGCTTTAATTATCATCTTTAATAAGATGCATACGAATCATGTAGTCTAAAAATTATTACCTTCTGTCGGGCATGATGCAGTACTTCCAATCTTTTTCACTGTATTCGAGGCTGTCAGACAACTGCAAAGTCCTTTCGACCATGACTCCCTTCTCCCATTTCCCACGCATCGTCGCACCATTCTGGTAACGGAGTTCTCCTTTCCCATGGAACATGCCATCTTCAAAGTCCCCTCCGTATTCAACTCCTATAGAATGATAGATAGATTTTTCCTTTAAGTCATCCATCGATTCTTAAGTTAATGTATAACGTTTTGCTGCCATATTATTCTATTCTTGCCGAATTGAATCTTGTTTTTATCAGTATATCCTAAGTTAAGTTGGAATATAACACTTAAATGCTTAGCTGTCTAATATATTAGAAGTTTGATATGCTTCTGAGGCATGAGGGATTAAAAAGATAAAATAAAATAAGTAAGAAACATACAAACTGCTAGATTGATTGACAAGCGCCTGAAGCTTTTTATTTATTCAAAATTGTAAATGCTGTTTTAGGTTTAAATATCACTCTGAATACAAAATCTTACGACAGAATTTCAATATAAGTAAATTACACACTCATACTAACTCAGTATGACCTCATTTCTTAGAGAAGATTATAATTGTGAGGGTTAATATATAATTGATCCCAAAGATTACTATAATAGTATATACCTATAAGTAGCCCCATTTTACTCGATCATTACATTTTTATCTATTTCTCTCAACAAGTCCTCATTTAATTTTAATTTGGACTAGTATAATAATTACCATTAGGAAAAACGTAGTCTCCATAGCCGCTCATTCCCAGAAAGTCCCAGGTCCCTTCGTATTGGGAGCCAGTTGGGAAGAATTTGGCTGAACGTTGCGCCCGAGGTATGTCCAGTGCTACCGTTCTGAAAAAAAAACATTTTTTTGTAATTGTGTAGGTAATGTATAATTAAAAAGTAATAAAAATATGTACTTCAAACTAAAACGTTTTGTTATTTAGGGTTTAATTTTTACGTTTATTTGTTTTCTGATACGGTTTATTAATATACATCTTTTTAACTTTTATTCATTTTTAAGGTTTCAACCGCGGCTCCGCCCGCGTGTGTGTCTATTATTGTGACCTATGTCCTTTCTTGGTATTCAAGCTTACTCCATAACAAGTTTTATCGAAATTAGTTCAGCGGTTTATCCGTGAAACCATTGCAGTTACTTTCTCATTTATAATATTAGCACGAAAAAGCTTATTTATTATTATCTACATTGTTATTATTAAAATATTTACTTGCATTGCTCCTTGTGAGCTTCAGAGAACTTCCTCATGAGTTCTTCCCATTGCGATATTCTTTTCTCAGAAACGTAGCTGAAATAATAAAAGCCGTTAAATATGAAAAAATATGATAATATTATCTGAAAGGGTGTTTGTAGAACGAAGACATAACGAAAGAATTTATAAGGCGATTGTGTAATTTTGTGCAATATAACGGATGTGTATAAAATTTTGATATAGATACGATTAGACACTGGCAATTGGCTTTTTTTATTTTCCCAACTCTTTTTACTATATTAAAGGTACATTACATAATATCTGTAATAGAAAGTGCGTATTTAACATGATAAATACTTATGCAAGCTGTCTAACGCTCCAGAACAAATACAAGTGTGTCCTATTTAAGGTAGGCGCTTCTATATAAACATAATGGATGCTTATTTCAAAATAAGTAGATCAATCCAAAATAGTACTATACTATAGTACAATTAAAGGATGGTATTGCACAACATACTGCCAAAGTTATTATAAGTGAGTTACACGTTTGGAATGGGCTTAATACTTACGTAGACGCCATACTAATCTTCCTTGACGATGTCATTATGTATACAACTGTCAACAAAGAGTACAATAAATTACGAGGCAATATTCAAAAATCGTAAACCTATTTCCCAATAATTTCCAATACAAAAATTGCTCCCAAAATACTACTTAGATGTTTATTGTCCGTAAGTACGAAATAACAAAAGGTGCTCAGAAATTCGGATGACAATTTCAGTAAATGGCGAAGCTTTGTTCGCTAAAATAGTTGTCGGTTAAACAGTAAATAATTCGGAACGATTGTCTTTTTATTTTTTATTCATTAAAAATCAGAAATTTGTGGTTGGTGAAATAACGGCTGTGTTTAAGTTTGTTTTAATGTTTTTATGAGTCTTTTATTGAAATCTCATCTAATAGGTAAAGATATAAATATCAAATAACATTTATAACTCCTTTAGTTATAATATAAATTACTAATATATTTTTTATCTCTTATGTGGGTATATCTTGTTACAAGATCTTTTTATTATGTGTTATGGCAATTCTTAATTAACATTTTGCCAAATTATAAATTACAATCAAAATGAGAACATTCTCAGCCATCTTTAAACCTCATTAAACATCTACCCATAAAGCATCTCAGACTATATCAAGGTTACAAAACAAAAGTTCACGGGAAATCCGTTGGAGAAATGGACACCATTGTGATGGGGCTTAGTATTCAGAAGGCGATTCGGTCATGGTCACACACCTTGTCACATGCATTATTTATAATGAAAGAGTGAAACTTGTGAGTGTATCGAACAATAAGTTTAATGCGGTAAAAGGTATAGACGTCCGGTTTAGTAAGAGTTCGTTACTTTAAACTTTAGTAAAATTAATTTAATTCAACAAACATTTTGTAATAATCTAAGAATAAGAAAAGAAAAGAATAATAGTAGCCTCGTGACAACTACAATACAATTCAATCACTACATAGTATAAAACAAAGTCGCTTTCTCTGTCCCTATGTCCCTTTGTATGCTTAAATCTTTGAAACTACGCAACGGATTTTGATGGGGTATTTTTTAATAGATAAAGTGATTCAAGAGGAAGGTTTATATGTATAATAACATCCATTAAATAGTGGAGAAGTACTGTAATTTTTGAGGTTTCTAATGTGATGTCGTAAATAATTTCATTTTTTCCGCTTACATTGCAAACGCAGGCTGAACCCTACGAGTTTTATCAAAATAATGTACTAAGTATTGTACACATTGAAAAGGTCTACAGAAAAGTCCGTGATGGTATATGTCTATCTCTTATGGATAACCCACAATAACTTTTTTTTGTCATTTACTTTTTACGACAAATAATGGCTAATTTTCGAAGCGATTTTAACCAATACAGCATTAATCCTTAACCATTAAATACCTTGAATACATTGTTAATTTAATATAGATCTATATGGCCCTTTACACCGTATGATTTAAGAGAATATTTTCGAAGATATTACAGATTTAAAAATTGCGGGACGTATTATTATTCCGTTGCGTAGTTTCAAAGATTTAAGCATACAAAGGGACATAGGGACAGAGAAAGCGACTTTGTTTTATACTATGTAGTGATTAAAAGAGATTGTTCTTCTCTCATTGTATACTCGGAAAAAGGCGTTAAAACTGTCTTAATGGCCGATGAAAGATCGGCGTAGTCACGATAATTGATACGGTACTTAATATTTGTTAATTAATTTATACGATGTATGACAAAGAATTCTATCTATTTAATAAATAGTCGTTACCTTAAATGTTGAAAAAAATCTACAAAAAAATATTTTACATTAAAATAAATAAATATCTTAGGACATTTCACACACGGTCATCTGATCCCAAACTAGGCAAAGCCTGTGCTATGGCAACCAGACAACTGATAAACATACTTATATATTTCTAAATACATACATATTATAGATAATTTAAACGTTTACAGTTTCCGGTAAAGACATCTTTTGCAATGACCATTAATAAATCGCAGGGTCAAACCTTCGACGATGCAGGCTTAGATTTGAGCGTTGACTGTTTTTCACATGGACAACTGTATGTCGCTCTTTCAAGAGTGACCTCCAGAGAAAACATGTTTGTATTGTCTAATGACAAGAAAGCTGTGAACGTTGTTTATAAAGACATTCTGTAATATGTTGTAAAAATAAAATAAATAGTTAAAAATGTAATAAGTAAATAAGTAAAAATGTAGTGTATGAATTTAGATATTCCAAAGATAGCAGGAAATCTTCATGGTATAGGGAAAGGGGGATTGTTTTACTCCAAATTTAACGCGTGCGGGCCACGGGCAGTAATGAATAAATCAAAACTACTGGATCGATTTTAATCACATAGGCTATATATTTTATACCCGTGCGAAGCCGGAGCGGGCCGCTATGTTTTTATATACAACGTTCACAGTTTTTCTGTAGTGTATTTAGTATCAGCATTGCACCCGTGCGAAGCTGGGGCGGGTCGCTAGTTAAATATAAACTACGGTACGTCATTGTAACAATTTTTGCAATATTAGCAGTGGTCTCCAAACTAACCACCGCTTGTATCTTGGAGACCAGAGTTGACAAGAACGGTGAGTTTATATTTGATAAGTTGTTCGCTATTTAGCTAGCGTACCTAGTAGTTGTAAATTAATACCTGTATTATTCATGCAAGTCTACCTGTATTATTCATGCAAGTCATCAGTCCATCAGTCATTGAAATGCAATTTCTTAAATCAAGTATCCTAATCTAAGTACTATTATACCTATAAACAAACAAAACAACTTTCACACAAACAATATACGAAGGATTTCACTGCTAGTGTCTCTTTGAATGTAAGTGGAGCAAGAATCCTCTTCCTATTGATTAAAATATCCTTTTCATGTAGTTCTCAGAATAATGGGAGAAGGTAACAAGGGCTTGTCAGGTGCTTGTCATCTCGACGTGAATATTCAAGTGAGAAACGAGTGAGGAAACCAGGTCACTTACTGCGGCAGCCGCAGGCGACCAGTTTGAAAACTGTTACTGTGTAAACGACTTCATTCATGTCAAAATTTGAAGCTGATACGTTTAATTTTTGTATTAGGAATTAATAACCGATATCATGTATGAATGTCGACCTCCGTGGTCGAGTGGCGTACACACCGGTTTTCAAGCTGTCGCCAGCTCTGAGGTCCCGGGTTCGATTACCGGACGAGTCAATGTAGAAAACAACTTTTCAAGATTGTCTGGGGCCTGGGTTATTGTGGTACCTTCGTTGTCTCTGAATTCTATAACACAAGTGCTTTAGTTACTTACTTTGGGTTCAGAGCAATGTATGTGTTGTCCACATTTATTTATTTATTTAATGTGTAATCAATAAAAAGCAATATGCTTTCAGGTAGACCTTTATTGTAGGTAATAGTTTAAATAAGTTTAGACATGTATTGCATAAACTGTAAACTTTCATTTTAATTAATTTACAGCTACATTTACAATAACAACTGAAGCAAATTAATTCTTAAAAATATTTTGTTCAGCAATAATTGGACTTCTTAATTAAATAAATAATCATAAAATAATTTATACTATAAACGAAATCGAGAATATAGTTTTTAGAAGAAAACTCATGGGTCTAAAATCTAGATACTCTTGTAACTGCAGTGTAGCTTTATTTATTTATGATACATGGATATGCATACAAAAATATAATATCTTAAATATGCTATGCACAATTTATAGTATTTACTACTATAAATTGTACTCTACTTCTGTCTACGATCATAAAATCGATTGCTGCGTGATTTTAGACTCTGCTCATACGAATCCACAATATATTGCTGATTAACTAGTTCAAAAGCTCATAGTTTGAAGCGTGTCGAACATAATGATACAAAATGCAATGCATTACAAGGCTCAGCGTTCTATGGCTCAAATTTAATGGGAAATTCAAAGCGGGTTTGCGAAACGAGTATGCAAACTGTACCCGTATTACGTATCTTGCAAAAGAAATGCAACAACCAAAATGCACAATTTTATTTATTGAATTTATGCACAAAACATTACGTAGTTGGTATGTACAATTATTGCTGTCAAATTGATTATTCGTATTACGAATCACCTTAGAAGTAAACATAGACCAGCATTCAGTGCGCGCATCGCTAGTAGCCCCTTGTGTCGAGCGTAAGCAAATTTTTTGCTAAATTTATTATGATTGTTTACTGATTTAAGTTATTTTCCTTGCGACAACAGACGTTTATGCGAAAATTCGACGTTTCCGATATTATTAGGGTAATATTAGGGTTTGAAATAGTTAAATGAAACGACGCGCTCCGTTTTGACAATATTTTTACGATTTTACTAGTTCATACTGGTGCCTACAGTTCATACTTGATAAGCTCACTCTATAGTTTGCTTATTCTTTCGCTTAGCTCTTCCAAGATACGTAATAAGGCCACCGTTCCGTGTTGGGCGCGGTATCAAAACGGCTCAAACGTTTTCCCGCGAATATGTTTTCCGAGCCACCAGCCGCGAGTATATTTGAATAAACTTATGTTATTAGAATTTTGTATATTTTCATTTCAACAGAATAAACAAGGCTTTGTGTACGAAATCTTGGTTTCATTGAAATGCTCTGCACGTTGAACAAAGTTATGCGCTTTTGAGAATATTGTAGCTGTTCTTTGTTCATTTAATTGAAGTAATAGTATAATACATACGGGAAAATATACCGGGTTAAAAAGTAAAATCTAATACTCAGTAAAACAGAGTAATAATAATTTACCTTCCTTTGTTCCTCTTAAAATACCCCAAGTTTTTACAGCTGTTATCCTCTGTATCTTTTTAAAGAATCCAATACGAATGTTTTACGAAATTCGTTAACAACTTACGCCCAATTATTTATACTGAAAAGTATATAAAATACAAATTTACGACGCTCACCCACCTTTTGTCAATAATGACATTTTATTGATGTTTAAGATTCGCGTTCGAAATTTAAACTTGTTTACGTAACGCGGCGAATTCCACGAAAAATTAAAGTAGGTTTATTATCTTAGGTTGTATTAGATTAAGTGGTATCTGCGTCCCGTGTTTCTTCTCTGAATTTCCGTTTTCGTGGAGTAATAGGGATAAAAATATAGTTAAGTTGGTAGTTTTTGAGTGAAAGAATGACAACTACCCATCCACACTATTGAGTTTGAAATGATTATGGACTTGTCAGGCAAACTTAATCAAGATGATCATTAAATTATTTTCAAACATATATTCTGCTGTCGATTATATCGATTTTATTTGTATTGCTTTTATACTGTAGATCGTGTTTCGTTCTTGAATACGTAATAATGAGCGTTACCCTCGATTTCTCTGAGCTTCAAAACCTAACATGATGAACATGAAACCACCTGAGAAGTATGATAAACAAAAAAACATATTTTCCAAATAAGTCTAGGCGTCTTTGAGTACTCGGGGAACATCCGGAACATATATCTGTACTTCTATACTAATCTATACTGTATACTTATATTATAAGAGTAAACAATTTGTACTTTTTGTATGTTTGTAACGAGTATACTCAATTACTACTTGACCGGTTTAAAACATTATTTCACCATTAGAATGCTACATTGTACCTGAATAACAAATAGGCTTTATTGCTGAGCTACCCTTGTGAAGCTGGAGTGGGTCGTTAGTAAGAAATAAATAAAATGATTCCGACGAATTGAGAACCTTGTTCAATATTAAAGTCGGTTTAAAAGCTTGTAGATGTTGACGGCATCGGCATTAGGTTGCGAACGCGTCAAAGTATTGTCTCCATTCGTATTGTATACGATACTTTAATAATTAGTTACGTTGACTGTACGCGATTCGTTCCAGAGAAAGTCCCTAACACTATGAGGTCGACAGATTCAGTATTGTTGAATGTAATCTATTTGAAATGTTGCTTAGTCGTATAAGTCTAAGTTATTCAGCCTCTGATCTTAATTCTCATTTAGAAGGCCTCTGCCCTGCTGTGGAACGATATAAATGCATGGCAAAATAAAATGATACTTAGTACCTACTTACTGAATTGTCGGATTATAAACTTACAATCTTTTAAACCAGACCATGTAAGTATGATATTGACAATTTTAAGAAGTTTCTAAGCCATCTTAATGTTAGTTACTAGAAAATAAACGGATGTTACCTGGAATTTAATTATTTAAATAATAATAATAAAGCTTTATTTCAAACACAAAGGTTAATAGGAAATTACACACACGAGACACATTTGAAAAAAAATATAAATTAATTTAACTAAAACAAGTTTAGTATTCAGGCTGCAATTGTGATCCAGTGCCTATACATAGATGACATGAAAATCATTCTGTCTGATAAACATTTTATAATACTGTTCTTACACTATCGTTATCAATACAGCTTATGACCGGTTCCTATATTCAAGAAACGATTCGTTTTGCCTCCGGACTGTAGAATTTTCTTCGTTTTGTACTTAGATTAGTACTACATTCTAACCCCCCCTCCCTAGATCAAGCTGGCCCGCGCCGGCCAAACTGGCAATAAAAATATGTCCTGAAATAATTAACACTTAGATCCAGCCCTCCCTTGCTGTTTTTGCCTTATTAAGATTGTTAGCAACGCACTAAGTCGAGGTCCGAACCCCACAGTGATGACGTAGTTAGTTTTTCTATTGCTCCGACTGGAGGCCCTTAAGGTTCTCGCCAAAAGTCCGGTGAAGCAGTCAAAGCCTGCGCGCAGGCTAACTGCGTGAATCTCTTCCAAAAAAAAGAATCGTTTTTAGTTTTAGTTTACCTAACTAGATTGTATTTTGTGGAAAACCACTTTTCACACTATTAATATAAATTAGATCGATGTGCATCAGAATTTGTTACTTTTGATGTGTAAATACGGTTCAAAATGGCATAACAAAGAGCGATCATTGAAATTTTCATTTTCTAGAGTTAGAGCGAGGTTCATTGCTATATTTTATTTGTCATCTAGAATATTTACTATCCTAGTGAAATTATGTTTGGATATAGTAGGTATACAGTCGACCTCGCATCAGTGGTATCTCTTTGCCTTAGATAGAACTTTATGTCGGAGCAGCATGGTTGATATTTGTATGTCATAGTTTGGTACTACTAATGTGTAGGTTGTACAAAACTCAAAACTTTTATTTAGATAGAGTGATGCATCTGGGGGTTTTAAAGTTGCCTCGTTTTAGTTTTATCATCTCACTGCATCCCGTGGGTGCCGTATGTTTTCATTGCCTCTTTGTCATATAAGCGCGTTATGAATATGTTTCGTGAAGTAGTTTTTTATTCAAGTTAAATATTACTGTTTGTGCGCTGTTTCGCAAAACAGTTCTTTGAGTAAACATTTATGTTCTGCAGAATTCCCGGCTTGTTAATTTGTAGTTATTTGCGGGTTTTCAAGTGAATCAAAGAGTGTACTGGCTAAATTGCATATATATATTTTTTTGGAAATTTCATACTGATTTAAAGACAAGTCGCATGTTTTAGTTGACAACTTACTAGAAAGGTTTAAAGTCACGAGTGGATGAGACAAAAATTGTATGACCCAGAAATATTCTTTCAAAATCTTAACTGAACAGCAACACAAAACAAAGAAGCAATTTGAAAAAAAAAAAAACTCAAAAATGTTTATTTTAAATTTAAAAAATTAGATGGCTGAGATGGCTTAAACAATCAGCAATCGCAATCCAAAGAATCACTCATGTCTCATCTGTTTCACAATCTTTATTACGTTAGCAACGCTTACCGCTTATCTTTATCAAACAAACATAACTTGAGATGCAATTTTCAGACATCCATTGTTATATCACATTACTTAAGTCGTTACCAATTTATTTCGTCTGTGAATTACAAACGAATCTAGTCACGTTATCTTATAGTTGCGAAGTGTTTAAAAACGGCGCTTCATTTCACACGATGACGGTTGGATTACGGCAACGGATGGCACGCGATCTGCCAAATCATTACTTAATTAATTGGATGCTATTTGAGATTTAGGCTGCGTTTCCACCAAAGATGGGCGAGGCTGCGGAGTGAGCGATGTGTTTGTTAAGAATCAGTAGAATCGTTTCAGTGACCTAGCCTCGCGCAGAGAAGAAACCTGTGCAAAAGGTTTTGATGTGTGCGAGATGTGTGTGCGAGAAATGTGTGCGAGGAATGTGTACTAGAGATGCTCCCACCACGCCTCACTCTATCAGAAAACCTCGCTCACATCAGTAATGAACCCGCTATACATCCTCGCACCGCGCATCTTCGCACCGTTTGACAGCGGCGCCACGCATCCTCACACCGCTCAGCGGCCTAGCATATCTCTGATGCATATATTCACATCGTTTTACTTTCCTTACGAATCCTCGCACCGCTCAGCTAACTCGTACATCTTTGGTGTAAACGCAGCCTAATTCTATTTGCGTTATAAACTTTTTTATTTACAAAATTAATTGTAATTAATAATAAACTTTATAAGAGAGACTTTCGGTGGTCTGTGGTTGTTGATCTTTATCGTACATCTGCAACTCAAATTATGGTTTACTTTGAGTATAGGTTTTATAGACTAAATGGCGTCTGTTCGAGTTGTAAGGTCGTGTAGTGCTTAAAGATTTTATCATTATTAATAAGGTTTCATTTCATTATACATAATTGACTTATTGGTTTTATTATTTTCACATGTTTTTGTATAAATATTTTCATTTTAAATTAGAGTTTTTTTTGAGTTTGGAACTATGTAGGCGTTAATAAATTAGTGATTGAGTTTGAAGCATGTTTTCGAAGGGTGTGGGCAGAGACTAAAAATTCCACTTCGCACAATGAAAACAAGAGAAACCTTCTTGAAAAAATGGGCTCATCTCTGATTGTGTAAACACGTGTAACAGTGATTAGCATATAAAAATGTACATATGCGAGAAAAGTATGTGTCCGTTAAGATATATAATTATATATAATAGCATGTAATAGTACTTACCGTAGATTTTATTGTTTGAAGAATCATGTTTATTTTCGTAACCCGTCTGCAGATAGGTGTGCCATTAATCTAGTTTGATATGAGCCGCTTCTTTGTTGTTATATTTTTTATTCACACATTAATTATATTTACACGTGCGTTTTAAATATTTTTTGAAAATAAGTTTTTAATATTTCGTAATGAATCGCAAACTGTTGACATGTTCTAGTTAATTTTAGGTTAAAGAGCTTTTTTGACAACACAAGAATCTGTTACAAATAAATATAATATGCTATTATTTAAAAGTTTTTCTGAACTCAAAAAAAAAAGCTTTCTTTTTGTATCGGAATACTTATTTATATAACTCAATATAAAATAATTTTCCTAAATACTCATTTATAAACTGGCCTTCATTCTACATACCAAAAAAAGTAATTGATCAAGTCTACCAAAACTGAATAATTTCTGTTGCAAATCAGAATCAGAAATGCAAATCAGAACAATGCGCAATACTGTTAATAAATACATAATACTTACTGTACAATTGTAAATGACGTAAAATACGTATCATAATCCCCTAACCTTGACACTAACGAAACAAAAGCGGTAATAAAATTGACGTTTAAAACACTAACACATTCACTGGTATTATTTGATTGAGCCACGAAGTGATGAAAATTTTAATGAGCTGTATTGCGAGTGATGAATCTTAATGCGCCATTGTTGTATAGCCGGCGTAAATTAGTGCTATCGTTTACGAAATAAATATTTGTCTTTAAAATTCGGTGTTACAAAATTTTAGTTAAATAATCGTACATAATTTTGTAATTTATTGCTTACATACTTGTTTAAAGATTTTATAGTTATGTCTATTAAAAATAATACTACTTAATTAATTTTATACATATAAATCATCCTTTTGAATCGCTCTATCTACAGCTGAAAACAGCATTAAAATCCATTGCGTAGTTTAATTTATTTTAATTAGTTTATTTTATGCTATGCAAAGATATGGCGGCTCAAAATTTATTAAAACAATATAAAAGCGACCCTTGTGGAAGAATATTGTAAATTGATATCTTTACCTAAGTAATCCTCAGTGACTTTTTACTTTATAAGATGGGGATAAACTTTCAAAGAAATACGATACAAACGTCAATTTTTTTTGAGCATGTATTTCACTTTGCATGGAAACCGTAAGCTATTAATTTTGCATTATTTCTCATCTTCCATATCATACTTAAGTCTATGAAAGACTGAAGGAAAAGCGATAATTGTTTTCTATTAAATTATATTCAGAACTTTAGATACACAACTTATAATTCAAGAACGGGTGGACTTATTTTTATGATCTTTGAATTGTTTTGTTTCTCTTCTCCCGATTAGATAAAACATCAAGAAAATTTAGGTTTATTTTTACGGTAACTGGAACTGGTCACGCAGGTCAAAGCGCGGGCCACAGCTAGAATTGTATAATTCTCTACTTTTCCATATAATTTAAACTTTACTTGTGACAGAACGTGGTTTTTCTGTGAACATTAGTTTCAAGTAAAGCCTTTCTCTGTGTGTTAATTATAATGTGAATAACTAATTCCTTCGTCCATAATAGAACATAGAACATGACGTCACAGGATTACCCTCAAGTCTCGCTCTCGTACATAGTTTAGGGAATGCTTCTGTACTATGAAACCCTAAATGAAGAAATACTAGTATTTTTAATAATATATGTCTGCAGAACAAAATTAAATATCTTAACAGATGTAGATGATGTATATGTAGATTATAAATTAACCACTAAGGCCTGATTTTTGCAACGCTGGATAATTTTTATTTGTAAACAAATAAAATTTTAGAAATATTTAAATGAAACATTGAAATCTGACAGATTATGTATGAAAGAACTGCCAAAAATTCAAAATTATTCCTCGTATAAAATTATCCGGCATTGGAAAAAACAGCTCTTAAATAATTAACGTTGCTAAAATAATAGTAATTCGTTTTAAAAAACAATACGATTTTCTGATAGAGAGAATATTTATTTCCTTGTAAACTGTACTTTTAAAGACCGCACGGTCAGGTGGTATAGGTCACCACGCCAAAGACAAAAATTAACTAAAAAGAAATAAAACAAAAGACGAATAAATAAACGCTAGTTTTTTTAAATATTTTTCAGTGCTATGAGTATTTTAAAACACATTTGTATTTAAAATCATAAACTAATTCTTTTTGTTATTTTTAAGGTCCTGTCATCCGTTAAGGATACCGGATTTAATCTTGGCACGGAGCAAGTATTTGTACGGAGTTATGAATATTATATCAAAGACCCTGTACAAAATTTGACGTAAAACATGTGAAATGTGTTTGTACGTACAAAACTCTCTCATAATAACTTTCTGACTGAAATATTCATCGGCCTATCTTCATTCAGAGCTGCCAAGCATATAAAAATATATCATGGCACAGCATAGCCACACAAATGTTGACTAAGATGAAGGGTTTGTAGAGAACTTAGGGCTAGGATTTACGCAGATAAGCTTACCTATAAATAATATACACGGAATAAGACGATCATTTTCATAATAAATAATTTTTAAATAATGCTTGTTTTATTGGCTTGGAAAGCTGTCATTCTTAAACAAATTTATTTGTTTAAAAGGTTAGTTCATACTACGGTGAGTCGAAGTGCATCGAAGTGTCAATGTAAAATTTGATATAGGAAATTCATCTTTAGCTCAACAACACAACACATTAATTCATATTTTTCTTCTGAAATAAAAAAGAGATGATTCCGAATGCGCGAATTTAAGCGAGCGCTTGCTCGCGAATTTGTACCACACCTGGTTGAGTTAAGGTTGAATTTGCTATATTAACTCTTAGATTAACGATTCAATACCTTTTGTTTCTGCTGTATGAATAAATTAAACCCTTATTACCCTTATTAGAAATTACTTTTTACAGTACTTAAGTGAGAGAAAGAAGAGACATGACGAGAGAACAAGAACAAATGCCTAGGGTTGGACAATGGGCAGGACAAATTGATAGTTACTTTACAACCAGAGCATTGGCTTTTAAATCACCTTAAATTAAGAAGAATAATTTTCTTACCATATGCCACTTTTTGAACCTCGTAAAATATTAAACCAATACAATACAGAAACTTTCATACTATATTCAGAATACAAGCTTCATAAAATACATTATACCATATATCATAAATGTGACATTAACTTGGAAATTAAATAAATAAGCTTTTCTTGGACATTATGCTTTCGTAGTAATGAGTAGCAGTAAGTAGGTTGCATTAGCGAGTTGGGACCAAATGTTGGCCAGTTTCCAGAAATGTAATGTTCATATCCTACCTTTTAGTAAGTACTTTTTGGACTGGCCGACATTAACAGCGATCTCAACATGTTGTTTTCTGGAGTTGGAAATTGAAGACCTTTTTGATACTATAAGTATGTATAAGTATAAATGTTTGTGTATTACGTAATTTATAAATATTAACGTTAAATGTTTTTTTATATCTAACCTTATACGGATCATATCCTTGTATAGTCATAAATAATAACGGAAATAAAATAGCCTTTTTTAAATTTATCATGTACGTTTATGAAAATATATAAATTATTTCACTAGTTACTAAGAGTCAATTAGATATTTTGTAGATAAGGTTTTCGTATTAGGGCTGATTTAATAAAAGGGCTAGGTAATTTTATCTGAGGAATTTTAACAGTTTCTCTACACAAAATCTGTCAGACGTCAATTTTATTCCACGAATAAAATTTATCAGGCGTTGGATAAATCAGCCCTTACTCGTACAAATATTCAATTAATCGTTATAATTTCGAATTAAGATACAAAATGATTACAAACAACATTCCAACCCTATTGTAGTTAAAGTTATTGATAGTACCGGTTATAAAGTTCAACCCCTTTGAAATTTATTTCAACCTTTTCTATAGGACATCGCATAGTTTCACATAAAACTGATAGAGCCGCTTTATGTACAATTCGCGGGTTGAAAAGGATGAATTTGTGAGGCAATTTAGTAAGATTGCCGCATATTTCTGACGATATGTGGGTCGAAACGTAGTACATTAAGCTGGTAATGTACTAGGGTTAGAGCTATCACATTTGTATCTTTTTGGGGCAAGATGAGTTACACAATTATTGCTGTTGTATAGAGACTAGGTTTTGCTTTCAAAAACAGCTGTGCGATTTTTATGTGGTGTATTATGTTTATTTATTTGTGTGTTTTTATTTGTAGTCTTTTGAATCGTAGTGGACAAGATGAAAATACTTTTTTGTTGAGTATTTAAATATGCCTGAGATTATCAACGTGATATCGCATGGGACTTGAGGGAATTTAGTTTGTGTCGGCATAGTTGTGTGTGAATCTCAATTCTACTTGTATTAGAGTTTGTCTGTGTTAGTTCCAGTCAAATAATTTGCCATTTAAATGCATAAACTGAATTAATTGTATGGTATTATAATCAAATATTTAGAAGATTCATTTTATTTTATTATTATTTGTGTAATAATAAGACGAATCGAATTAGATATTAATCTATTCTTACCAAATCAAGATGGATGAATTTGTATTATCAAGTATCAAGTATCAATTAGGTTGATTATGTAACAAGATAATAATCTATTCCATTAAACATCAATAGGGAATTAGTACGTCTAACGACTTCCTGTCACTGAATAACTGAGAGAATTAGACAGATCTGTAGTATCTCTGTATATAAACTTGAACATAAGTTATATATGATATTAAGAACGTTTTATCATTCAGATTGAGTGTATTGCTTGTATAATGAAGACAGGTGTGCAGTACTCGTTTTATGATCCGTTATAATTCACTAATTATAGCAATACCACCGGTAATGTCTTTCTGAGAAACATTTCACGCGATCGAAGAAATATGTAAAGGTTTCTTTTAATGTTTTCCTTTTGGTCTTTTTTCCTGACTACATGAATTTGATTTCGTCTCATTTATTAATATTCCGAGGACTCTTAGATTCCTATCTATGTAACATAATTCTATACTTGAAAGAAATAAATAATTAGGCCTATACATACCTATATATTATCATTATTATTATTTGGTTTAATAATTAGGTAATGAGCTAGTTACTTTGCTACTTTGATCATAAATAAAGGTAAAATTATAGCTAGATTTTAGCGTTATAACCCACATAAAATATGGATCTATGGTGTTTCTATCGAAGGACTAAAATTGACGAAACCTTTGCTATTATAACACATTTGTAACACCAATAGGGATACATTACCATATGGATACAGACATCACAAAACAAAACAAATATGTGGGCTTATGAATATTTAAATTGATACGAATATCGACAAACAAGGAATACTGTAACTCATTTTGGAAAAAGTGAGCGATCCACAACCAGCTTTTTATGAAAGATAGGCAAAATATACTATACCTACAAATTTTCGTTTTTATTTGCACGTTATCATTCATTATTAATATTATAGCGTGAAAAGCTTTTTCATGTGTACCTAATAAATAGTATTATATATATATATGTGAAGTGTTAGCTTTGTATGTGTGAAGTTGTTATTTTAACTTACTTATATACTTACAGCAGGTACCTACTGTTATCGAGTTTTGAATCTAAAGAAAGTAGATATTTATTTATCTATTTCTGGACTTTATTTCATTTTTTAAAGTAAAATGAGTTATTCTGAGTCCTATTAATACTAGCTGTTGCCCGCGGTCCCGCGTGGGTTGGTGCGTCAATTATTGCGGCATAAGTAGCCTATGTCCTTTCTTAAGATCCAAGCTCACTTCATACCAAGTTTTATCCAAATCGGTTCAACGATTTAGCCGTGCAGGCGTAACAGACAGACAGACAGGAAGACAGACAGTGTTATTTTCGCTTTTATAATATTAGTATGGATTATGTTAGATTGTGTTATTATAACAGTTTATGTAATTATATAAAATGTGGACAACATCACATACATTGCTCTGAACCCAAAGTAAGTAGCTCAAGCACTTGTGTTATGGAATTCAGAGAAAACGAAGGTATCACAAACACCCAGACCCGAGACAATGTAGAAAAGGGGTTTTCTACATTGACCCGGCCGGGGATCGAACCCGGGACCTGAGAGCTGGCGACACCTTAAAAACCGGTGTGTACGCCACTCGACCACGGAGGTCGTCGATATCATATAATTATAGATACTTAGAAGATTAATACGCAAAGTTAAAATGATCGCTTCTAATGCTTTTTGTTCTTTACCGTAGTAAATTTATGAAACTGCTCAAAGGACATAATGAAGGCCTCTTAGTTGTAAAAAACCCATAAATTATGTAATTACGTGTGTATTACCCATAATATATTGAACATGCTTGCCATATTTAACGACTTAATGCCGATTTTTACGACTGACAGTATTAAATAACTTTATTATGAAAATAATAAAAAGCTGTTGAAACCTATATATTTGAAATTCAAGTATTTCCTTATGACGTCAAAGTATTGTGTCACCAGTATTGTTTGATGGGATAGGCAGACATGAAAGATGTCTTTTGTTTATGTTTAATGTTACTGGTAAAGTTGAGTATAGGATAAGATAGATAGGTCCTTACCTGTATTGTGGAATAATATTTATCTTTTTAATACCACTACTCAAATTTATTTTATCTTTCTTTTTCCGTAATACCAATGGCATATACAATGGGCTAGGTAACAAAAACAGATGACGATCCCACCCTGATTTTAACTTAGGATAAAAAGTGGTATGAATTTTAAAATGGCGACGAATATTCATCAGATTTTCTCACCATCAGAAAGCTCTCAAAAAACCTGACGGCTTGCGAGATACGGTACTTGGCATTACTAAAGGGCATTAATAATTCATCCCATCAGTTTAGTATTCACACGAGAAGTGAATTATGGTTTAGGAATTTCAACCTTAATGCATTGAATTAAAGGCTATTAATATCATACTGTTGTCACTGATATGTCGATTGTAGAGTCAACAAAAAAAGTCGATAAATTAATACAATTTTCCTCTGCTAGAAATGTTAAGTGACCTTTAGAATTTTGATTTTTAGCAAGTCTTCTGTAGTGTCCTGGGCCTCTAGACAAGTGACAATGCGACAAGCGATAACGCTGATCGAATCGCTCAAATGTATGGAAGTGACAAGTCAAAGTCACGTGACTTATCGAAACAAAATGTCATTTCTATACATTTAATGTCATTAAAGCGATTTCTATCATCGTAAACGCTTGTCGAAATGCCACTTGTCTAGGAGGGCTGGCGTCAAGTTGCCTCCTAGTTACAAAAACAGCATTTACATGGTATAACCATCCATGTTCATGGATTTGGATGCTGACTGTACTAATATCATTTTAGATGGTAATGTAGGTAATCAGCAGTGCAATAGCTCATTCATGAGTTTATATGCAATTAAATTATTGCAATAATTTGTGCGAATTGTACGGTTGTGGGATTTATTAGATATTGCGTACGAATAAGATGCGTAATGTGTTGTGTACGCGTAAGATCGAATATTTCATGTCTTTTATGTCAGCTGTCGGTACGAACATTAGCAGCACATGCTCGTGGAGAAGGATGTCAGGTCTCGGTGGTAATCTCAATGGTCTCCGTATTAGTGGTGCTTGGCAACTGGGCCCATCTACGTAATGGAATTAATTTCGTTGCGGGTTCCAAGACAGTCAATCGTTTTCTTGGGACACACCAAGCTTAACTGTTTCGGTGGTATTCATTGGTTATCGTTGTAGATCCTGGCTTACAAGAGTTGCAATGATGGGCATGTGTGGTAGGCTAGTCCCTAAGTAATAAAAAAAGGTTTAGCATTTTGTCGGTTAACCACAGATTTAAACTTAAGTCGTGTCGATTTTCGGAAATGGTTCTTTTTAACTTAATAATATAAAAGCCGTTTAGTATACGCAAAAATTCCTTATCAACTGAATAATTAAGAACTATTAGGTTCCCTTACACGCTTTACGTACGATTTTTTCTAATTACCGTTCCTACTAACGGCATTTAAAACCACAGAAAGAACAAGACAAGATCAAAGCCTACGATTAAAAGAAGATTTATCGTCTGCGACACACTTACGCAATAAAAAGGTGGCGCTTCTTTTTTATCACCACAAATCGGAGCAAACAGACTTTTATTTTCACAACTTTATAAGTACGATTCGAGTTCAATGACCTAATTTAATACGGTCAAACAAGTTAAGGGCGGATTTCACTGGTGCATATAAACGCAGGGGATTAACGCTAATCTAAGTTCTCGCGTCTCTTTGTAGAATGCTCCAATGCAAACACACGCGAAATATGGGCTTCTATTATTTTTAATTTTAAACTTGATCACAGAAAACTTGGTAACTTCTTTTTTTAATGTTAATGGTGTTATCACCCCTAAAAAGAAAGAATAACAGTCTAATCGTATTGTTTATTTGATTTCATTTGTTTTTTCTCAGACCCTTAAATAATTGAGGCGTGAATCGTTCGTGCCGTTCCGGTGGTAACCGCTAGATTTGATGCTCTACTTTACTGGCATTCAGAAAAAGTTAGAGACCAATGTAATGGACTTTGAGGTTAGCAGTGGCTTTAAGGGTAGCGAGTAATTAGCTAAGTAATGTAATAAATTAGTATTAATATTGGGACAGATTTGAAGTTAGTAATAAATTCAAGTTGACGCTATAAATACAATTATGGCAGTTCTTTCAGATAGCTACTAAATAAGTAGCTAGATTACCTTTTTGATTTTGGTTAAATTTGATAAAAGAATAATTAAAGAAGTAAATGAATTTAAATTAGTGTTTTTTCTTTTTAAAGAGTTACTAGCAATGGGGGTGAATTCACAATCTTGATAACCCCTCCAACTAAGCTAAATATGATTGTGTCTGAAGTGGCATTAATTAGAACAAAAGTTAATATGTCAGTCTTTTTATGCGTTGGAATTTAACTAAATATTTCATGTGACAACAATAAACCTATAAAATTTTCTAAATAACGCTCACTTTAGTTAAATATGGTTCTGCAAAATTCTTGTATATAATCCAAAATGAAGCTTGTGTATTTCAGTACTTTTCATTTGTAAACCTTCAACGCTCTTAAATAAGCCTGTTTCAGCCATTATGTAGGGACGCCTGCTCTTGTTTATGGATAATAGATGTATTGTTATGGAAAACTGTTCATAATACAACGTTGAACGGAAAATATGCTGTGAATAGGCCTTTTCCCATTGATTCGGGCTTTTATGCACTACTAAATACTCTGGTCTGAAAATATTTAAGTCTCTACGTAAAACAGTGTGATTTTCATACCATTTTAATTTGTTTTAATATTGTGTTATTTATCTTACAGATCTGATTATTTATTGAAGGAATTATTGAAAACAAATTGACGACCTCCGTAGTCGACTGGCGTATACACCGGTCAAGGTGTCGCCAGCTCTGAGGTCCCGGGTTCGATCCCCGGCCGGGTCTATGTAGAAAACCACTTTTCTAGATTGTCTCGGGTCTGGGTGTTTGTGGTACCTTCGTTGTCTCTGAATTCCATAACACAAGTGCTTGAGCTACTTACTTTAGGTTCAGAGCAATGTATGTGATGTTGTCCACATTTATTTATTTTAATGAGTTATTCACGCATGGCACTGGATGTCTCAAAGTATATTTATGATAAATTACTTCTAATCATATTTTTACTAATATTTATGTTGTACGAGAAAAAAAATATATATAAATAAATAAAAAGAATATAAATTAATTAAAACAATACTGTCAGTGTTAACTTAAAATGCTGAATAAAAAAGTAAAGTAAAAATGAATCAACAATTGTATAAATTTAAATATTTTTGTTGTATCTTTTTTAAATTACATTTACTACTATAATATTCCTTTTAGTAAAATTGTTCTAAGATAGGGTGCGCTACAGTTTAGTAGTACATTATTCATAAGGTAATCTCTTCTCACGTTGGTTGACAGAAGTGTAAAAGCTATTTTCCGCTCATGTTACGTTCAAATTAAAGTTTCTGAGTTCGCAATACAGCTCGTACTGTACGCGTCAGTACGTGAAAATAAATAAATAGAATAGTATCTCATATCAGCTAAGTATACGGCAAAAGAGGAAAACTTCCTATATAAATAAATATAATCTAATCAAATCTAATCTAATAAGCCCGTCTTGTCCCACTGCAGGGCAAAGGCCTCTCTCTCCCTCTTTCACGCACTTCTGTCCTGAGCTAGAATGGGCCAGTCCTTTCGGTAGGAGTCAAGTTGGTCTCTCCACCTCTTTTTCGGTCTAAGTAAATAATATATATTGTTTTATAAAACTGTAAGTAAAACTTGCTTATTATTATTTTTATTTTATTGATCTACCTTAAAAACAATCGTCTAAAAGAATAGAGTAATAATGTCCCCATATGACCGTTGTATCTAAAAACTAAGGTTACAACTGCAATCAAAATTTAGCATCGAGTAGATTCTTATTATTATACGCGATTATATTTACTTCAGACAATATCCTTTTTTTTATTTTTTTGGAAGAGATTTACGCCGTTAGCCTGAGCGCAGGCTTTGACTGCTTCACCGGACTTATCTCAATATCCGAAATTACCACAAAAGGTGCATAAAGAAAAACGTTAGCTACTAATATCCGCTGTTCTTATAGCCTCTCTAACTGCTAGTCCCGTAATTCATCTTTCACACTGTGGTTTTAGTTTCCAAACGTGTTCTAGGAAAAAGGCAAAACGACACCGGTATGCAAACCAGAGGTTTAGCGGAAGTTAAATTATTCTGTCACTGGATAAAGCTGATTTAGATGCCGCGATCGTTAGTGGATGCTATATTCAAATATGGATTTTTCTCCACAGTTCCAACGTTAACAATAACTTATTTGTTCTTTTTCGGATCAATACTATTTTGAAGTGAAATTCTTTTATTATTCGGGTAATAATTAGGAATTTGAGTACTATCGAATTATTTATTTATAAACAAATATTTCTAATAATAGTATTAAATTGAAGCAGAACGGCGAAATAACAAAATTAAATATACACGAACACAAAATAAGCTTTTAAAGTTTGTAGGTGACGCATGTTCTATCTCTTTTTTGCAAATCGACGACTTATATACTTGTACCGGGCAGCCCCAGATTAGTATGGAGAATTACTAAGGTGTCGTCACTTGACGGTATAGCTCTCTCTGTCTAATTAGCAATATTAAAATGCTTGTAACTAGTTAAATATAAAAGTTATTAATCTGCCGTTTTTACAACTAAACATAGATTGCGATATTGAAAAAAAAAAAAGAAATAAATGTATTACGTAAATATCAAAAATCTTGTCAAATACCCAATTTTCCGACCATTAGGCTCTCTTTCGTTTTAAAACTACGCTTCTATTTTATTTGCCTGCCTGGGTTATGAGCAGTTTAAAAAAAAGTTTAAACTGATACAGTTTATTTACGATTTTTAGAGAACAGTAGTATTGAAGTTATTGTTAGTGCGGGTGGCATTTAGCCAAAATCTATGCATGACTTAATGCAAGTAGCAACGTAGTAAGAACAACCATTTTATGTTCTGTGTTTCGTTTCTTTCAGTGACGTAGTGATAAAAGTGTTAAAGAAAATCCATTTCATTAGTAGGAGCGGAAATCAACTTTTACAGTTTGGCCACATTGCATTCAATATTTAAAATAATGACAATTATTTTTTATACATAGTTTAAATTATTATTTAAATTGTAATACATTTTAAACTGACTAAAATCTCAAGTAAAGAATGCAAATTCACGCTCAGCTCTACCAACAAATTGCATATGATATTTTCATAAAATGTATCACACATTCTCACATGAGATGCTGATCCTCGGATGACCCAGGGGAAATACGAGCCGCGACAGCCCATCTTATATAAGTGGTTGCGGTAGTCAATCTGTTCACAGTTTTATAAATAGTAAATATGAGGGATTCCCCAGTATTTTAGGGTTATATTTACGTACTAAAAATTATGAAACTTGCTTTGATTTGATTTATTCACACGAATTAAAAGCTTGCATAACCTATTTCGGTACATAGAACTTTTAGGTTATTATCCCGTTCACTTAGTTTAAACTAAGGAATGTTTTCACATACTCGTAATTATAGTGGTGATTTAAAATCAATGCAAATAAAGTTTAACTGCAAACGTGTCTCAAGATGTCATACATAAAGACAACTGACAAATAAAATTACCGAATAAAATATCTTGACAATAATTCTTAAGTATTTTATATTATTTTACAGACTGTAACCAACTGCATAATAAACAAAGCTTTCTAAAATTTAGAATCTTACACAAAGTTAGCTAAGAAACGTCACAGTAAGTTCTTAAACATGGACAATTTATGATCCGAGGCAGGAACATAACTTAGTTTCAAGTTAGAAATTGAGATAACTTATTTGGATTTAATATAAAAGTTTTATTTTGATTTCAATGATCAAAGAGAGAGTGTGTTTGTGCTCATTACTAGGATCTTACCTAATACCTCATCCTGGTTCGGTTTCAATACTTTTATCTTTGTAAAATATTAATTGGCGAGATAGGTGTTTAAATATTAACATCTGTTTAAAAGTAGCTAAATATATAGTATGGGTACGACATAAAGTTCATATTATAGTACTAGACCACAGAAGTAGAAATAAATAAAGATTGTTAAAGATTGTTATTGTTATATTTAAGATTATATTGTTATGTTTTTATTTTTTGAATTGCATTTTTTTATGATTAGTTTAAGTTTTTTATGTGATTTATGTAATTGGCTCCAAGCCGTGTAAATCATTAAATTAAATAAATAAATAAAAATAAATAAATAAATAAAAAAAAAGATTTAATGTTAATAAAACAAAAATAAAAAAATCTGTTTTTTATTCAAATTATTACTAACAATAATTTGAGTAACAATATTGATTTTATTCTTTGATTGTCATTTGCACTGTGTCAATGTTCAAGGATTCAAATTCATTAAATAACTGACCAATTTACTACTAACTGACAAACTCAACTTTTTGACCTTTAAGAAAATACGAAAAAATACGTTTGTGGTTTAATTTACTTTCTATATGTCGAATCCATAGTGCATGTTTACTGTATAGGTACATAAATTTCATTAAATTATTGGGTTTCCAAACTAAACGGACGAACATTTTTATCAGTCAGAGATGAGTCGGAACTAAGAGCTTTCTTTGAAATTTTAAACATGTACCTTTAATTTCTCAATAAATTAATCAAATACTTGCAATAATGTTGTATCTTTTTATTCCTAGTTTTAAAAGTATATGAATTGTTTTTCCAAAAGAGTTTGCGTGATACTATTTGCAACTCTCATACTGTTTATGATTTAAGCTTTTGCGGCCACGATCTTTGAACCCTACAGATTATTCAAGTACGTGACTTGGGCAGTATCAGTTGTATTGGCACACTATAAAGCTATGTCCAACTTAAAAGGAGAACTTACATAATACGCCGTGTAGTTTTGCCTAAGAGAGCATTCACTTTCTATGCCGTTAGAAATGATAAAAGGAATATATTATTCAACTTAATATGATAAATGCGGAAGTATGAAGTGCTTGTTATTTCAAGAAATTATAATATGGATTTGAATACAGACCCTTGTGCACTGTCAATTGTTATAAACAGTAGATTGGATTCAGATAACTGGTTTTGAAATAATTTATTAGAATATAACAAAAAATAAAGATAATTGAGTAAAATAAATTGTTAAAGAACCATGAGAAATAATTAAATTTAATTAAGCATATCTTTTCTTTCGAGAAATTTATTATTGTACTAATTAAGGGTAGTAAAACCGAAACTTTAAATTGTTTTCTATTAAGACACCTGTTATTTTCACATGTAGTACTACTTACTAGTATAATATTAACAACCCCGAAAAAAACAAACAATTTAAATCATCTAAAACAAAAGTAGAGTGAAAAGAAATATAATATACCTATACTTTAGTTAATATACATACAAAATACGACTTCGACTGCACGGATAGCCAAATGGTTTATGTCACCACGCCAATTAAGTATTAACATAGTGCGCGAAGTGTTGCGGGTTCGATCCCCTCATGGGACGAGCACTGTGATCCACCAATGCTTGCTCCAAGTCTGGGTGTTCTTCGTGCATGTTTATTGAATGTTTGTTAAAATCCTCCCGCGATACAGAGATTATAGACTTAGTGCGGAAGTAGTAAAAAAATAGGTTTAGTATTAGTGAGTCACCAGCTGAACTCTTTTGATAGGCATCGTGAGACCGCAGACTCTGCCCAAGCGCATTAAAATCCTCAGCTCGAAATGCTGAATGGAAATGCCTGGTGAACGCCGATAATGGCGTTCGAATCTGCGGTTATCACAGATTGACATAAATCCAGAACTATAGAATGACGCAGGTGTAGCCATAGCTTAAGAATTACTAATTGCAGATTTCAATTAGCGTTTAACCAAGAACTGATTGATATTATAGTAATTAATTAATTTGTACTTGTGTATCGAAAATCGAAATCTTTTAAGTATATAGGTTAAACTAAAGTTAATTAGAGCAAGATTTTTTCTTGCAAAGAGTCAGTTACGGGCTGGTTATATTATTATTGTAACGTTAAAAAATACACAACTGCCTTTCAAAAAAACTATGAGCCGTTGTACTTCGATCACATGTATTCAGCCAATCAGCACCATATAGCCTTTTTTTTCATAATAATATCCAGCTTTTGGAAGCTGGCAATAAATATATTATGTCATTCAGGCTTAGCATTGTGCATTATCCTCCCCGAATATTTAACCGTCATGCCAAATTACCCCGGAAATACGTTGTGGTGTGGTCAGGAAATTGACATACATAAGTAATAATTACCCTCGCTAATCCTCTAGGACATGAAAACCCTTACATATGTAAAGAAGCGAAATATAGTAAATTGTTATGCTGTATGGTTTAATATGTCTAATAACGTAGATGATAAGTCATGGTTGACAGCAGCCTAAACTTTGATTTATAAATTAATTCATTGCCGACAGGACATGAAATCGCTAACGAGCATTGGACATAATAAAGTTGTGTGCTCAAGACACAACTGCTTGTTACAACTACGAAGGAATTAACCAAAAAAGGTGACACCTTTTTTGGTTAATTCCTAATCTAAAGTATTTTTTATAAATTCCCTCACTAAGAAATTTAGTCCTTGCGTCGCAGGGGGTTTCACAAACATTTATATCACATGCAAAAAGAACACCCAGACTAAGATCAAGCATTTTTGGATCACACACATGCTTGTCTCATGCGGGAATATAACCCGCGGTACGTCGCGCGCAGTGGCTATTGGGTATACCACTCGGCTAACTGTGCAGTCAAAGTTGAAATGGTAACGAACAATGGAAGCACAAATAAAATTCCAAATCATATTCTTATTTCTTATTTATAACGAAGAAACGTTAATATAAGCGTAAACATACGAAACAACATGATCCAATAGACGTTATTGTAATCTTATTCTCGTTACTTTGCCCCAAGTTAGATAAAATTTCAAAGACGGACAGGGTTACAAAGTCAGGAATATATTGTTTGATTCTTATTTATTTTGTGCTGTTTGTTATCAAAGCATGATAATAAATTTACGTTTATTTTGACTCATGGAAAATAATTATAAATGTCGATTTTTATTAGAAATAAATTAGAGTAATTTAAAGCATACTAATCTATTATATTTTAAACACACTATTGAAAATCTAGGCCAGTCCATTCGGTTAAAAACTATAGTCAAAGTTAAAAAGCAATTTATTCTTGCATAAGACGTTCCTTGTTATACCTACGTAATAGAAAAAGGTCAATAGTGACGGAAGTAGGGAAAATTATATTGTTTTTCTGATTTGAAAACTGATATAAAACAATTTTCTGTTGGGTCAGCTTGATTTATTTGTTTATGCCTTGATAGAATCACCTGACAACAGGTAAGTAAATAGACTATAAAGATTTGGGACGTACAGAGGATTTCCTTGGGGGAATTGAAGCATCCTTTTCCTAAACATAATAATATCAAAGACTCACGGGCGAACAGAATCTCATAAAATTGGACGAAAAGTGGAAATTCTGAATCAGCACATGCTGTTGTTATACAAGGACATACAGTATGTAACAAAACCCTGTCCGGTCCAATAAAGGCGTATTCCTGGGTCACACATACGTACTAGAAGAAAATGTCTCGCTCAGGCGGCTTCTTTGATACAAAACTGTAGGTAATACACGTGAACTTTGTTTGATCAGTTTTATTTTAATTTAATTATATTCACTAGGGAATAATAATCTCAAATCCATTCAATAGTTACGTATACGCACGCAGTATAATACTCATATAATCCGAATAATACTCATAAGGATCAGACAAGGATCGGACATGGTTTTTGTTGCATGCTGTATAATATACCATATTTGTAAAAGTTTGTTTTACGTATAGATATAGGGCTAGGTATTATGAGTATACTCATTACATTCGAGTAACCTTAAAGTTTACAGTAGCAAGCATCCTACTTGCCTTAAAAATATTTGCATTAGCCGCATTCTATGTGGCAACCATTCTACATAATAAAAATGATTAAGCTACAATAGACATATAAGGTTAATGTTTTCCCTTCATGTCGAGATGTGATGATTAACGCTTCTCTTTACTTTCCAGACACGTAGCAACCATAACAAATAAATTTTATAAGCTAACATTAAACTCAAAGCCTCCGGTACCTCTTGATCCGACTTAAAGAAAACGACTGTGTGAACAGTGGTTCCGTGTAAGCCTGAATAATCCGACCTTCAGCGGAATAACATATATATCATCATCTTATCTTTTACAGAAAGTCAAGGAATATTCATGTCGGCTACGAAGAAATTACATTTTCTTTTCTGAGATGTCTGATGTTTGACCCGGTAATTAGGTTACATGATTTCTGGTACCTATTCAGATTTTTTTATCGATTGTGGCTGAAAGTAACTTCTAAAAATATATATAATCTGTCCTTGCCTTTATTAAAATGTGAGTGTTAAAATGTTTACTCCTGAAAATGTATATATTAAAATTATTTTTAACATTCAGCCAACAGTAACTTTGAATGAAAGGCTTCGGTAAATGTTGTCTTTATTAAATGCATGTTTTATAATAAGTAAAAAAATATTTTTTTAGATAAATATAGTAAATATAACTACGTATCGAGATAAGAAGAATTTTATTCAAGACAATATAAAAGCTGTATATATGTGCTTAAATACGCTCTCGTAGTTGTTCTCTAACAAGAAAGCAACAATAACTTAGAATATAATTTACAATAAACATTCCTGCCATCATAGAAACAAAATATTAAGTAGAACCAACACTGTGCGCAAATAAAACAGCAAATAATATACCGATAAAAGTTGAAGCGACTTGAGAACATTTTCTTGTATAACTTTACCGTATTTTTGTTTCATTGTCTGTTTTTTAGAGTTCTGTGCAAAGGTGGGTAGAAAACCTTTGAAGTTAAATACAAGAAGTCAAAACTTGTGGTTATGTTTTGTTTTCATTTGTTATTATTAGAAACTTAAGGAAAATGTTCACTTTTGGGCTACCACTATGATACTACTATTTTTTTCCTATTTATCTGTATAAATAGGGAAATTTATATAGAGTGTACAAAATGCAAGCCCAGGCTCCAATTTTCACTTTTCTGGAACTTCCTTAGAGTAAACATAAACAGGCATAGAGTGCGTGCATCGCTAGTAGAAGTCGTGCCGACCGTAAGCATAATTTTAGGTAAATGTACGCTCGTATACTGACTTAAGTGATTTTCCGTACGATGACAGACGTTTATGCGAAAATATCGACGGTTCCATTATTATTAGGGTAATATTAGGTTTTGTGATAGTTTTAATAAACCAGCGAGCTCTGTTTTGACTCTAATTTTACGATTTTACTTGTTCATAGTTGTGCCTGCACTTCATACTCGATATGCGCACTCTATAGTTTACTTATTTTTTCCTCGCAGGGAACTTTACTTTTCTTGAAGCTTGTTTGTCAAAGGAGATGCCTTTGACAAACAAGCTATTTTCGAGCTTTTAATTTAACTAAGTGATCAGGTGTAGATATACTAGGGCTAGTTTATAACTTTATTTAGCTTAGGACATTATGGTGTTATACTAAAATGTTAGTGTGTAACTGAAATAATCTGTATTTCTATGTCTAACTTAAATTGCTAAGCAGGTCTAACGCGAAAATCACTCTATTCTGACAATATTAAATGTTATAACGTATCTAGTTATCTACAAAAATATAAATTTTCATGAGGATCAAGTGGCTGGTAGTGTATAAACTAAATACTATCCACAGTAACAAACTAAGTGCAGAACTCTTACTCGACGCTCCAACTCAAACTTGGCAGTTTTTTTACTTTAATGAGTAGTTCGCATAGAACGATGCTCATTTACCTGTAGCACTTACAGTTGCTATTGTTGGAAAGAAATGGCGAATTATTTATTTTTTACATCTTACAACTTGAATTGTAACTTGTAGGTTTATTTGTCTTGTTTTATTCCAGACTTTGCGAGTCTATGTTCACTTTGTATGCTAAAGTTTTCAATCAGATTACATTGTAAAGCTATGATGTTATGTGAGAGGTTATAGTACCAAACTTAACTTATTTCTTGACTTTAAAATTAAAGTAGAATTATTTGTAATTTGCATTATACTATACTATGAATTTTGGTCTGATCGATGGCGGGTTCTAATTAATGCAGGATACAAAGCAAGTGTTTTTTTTCTATATTGGCTTGTGTTACTTTCATTCAGCTATTTTCGTTTATTTAGTAACTAGCTGTTTTCCGCGGCTTCGCTCGCGTGGATGTCGCAAAAAGTAGCTTATGTCCTTTCTTAGGCTCTAGAATATCTGTGTACCAAATTTAATTTAAATCGGTTCAGTAGTTTTAGCGTGATATCGCGACAGACAGAGTTACTTTCGCATTTATAATATTAGTTAGGATTGTTTAACGTGAATCCTTAAAAGAGGTTTTAATAGAAATGTAGGTTGTATTGTTCGAGAATTATAATACCTATTTTCGATTGTATAGCAATAATTTTTATTTATCTTTTTTGATCCGAATTAAATCATCCGTGTAAGATTATAGATATATTCTTATTGTTACATAATTCAAAGATAATTGTCACGTTATTACTGGGGGAAAATAAAGGACGTTGGTGATTTTTTTTATGATGGAACTGATTGCTGGTTCCAAGCGTGTCAGATTTCCCTGGAGTGTGTGGCGGTGTGGCCTGGTTTACTTATTTTTATACTTTGATCATTTGCAAAAGATCTTGCTCTTATTTATTTTTCGGAAACTATGAATGGTAAATGGTAAATCCTGGCACTAAAATAGATAGTAATAGAAGTTACTACGCTGATAATGTATATTATTATCTAAATATATTCTTATTAAGGATATACTTTATTAACAACGAGTATAAAACGAGTCCTCAAGGAACTCAAAGTTGGTCCAAAACTATTTTTTTTAAGTTTTCTGGCAATATGGGTGGAATTCATATTATTAGTAATCTTGGTAACCCCTCCAACTAAGCTATATATGCTTGTGTCTAGAGTGGGTTCACGTCAATGGGAGGGGTTCGAACCTGCGACCTCTTCCCATCACCCTAACCAATAGTCTATAGCCGCTTCGAAAACTAATTTTAATTAGTTTGATTGATTTTTAGGGTTCCGTACCTCAAAAGGTAAAAACGGAACCCTTATAGGATCACTTTGTTGTCCGTCTGTCTGTCTGTCTGTCTGTCTGTCTGTCAAGACCTTTTTTCTCAGGAACGCGTGGAGGTATCAAGCTGAAATTCATATCAAATACTCAAGTCTATGGTCTCTTGGAGCTGTGAAAAAATCAAACTTCTAAGTCAACGCGATCAAAAGATACTCCCGTTTATGCCGCAAAATTCCGCAAATTTTCGAAACTCGCACGGGAATCAAAACCTACAGGGTACTTCCCGTGAACTCAGAATCTTGAAATTTGGTACGAAGTAACGTCTTATAGTACAGATAAAGGAAAAATTGCGAAAACCGTAAATTTTTAGTTACATCATATAAAAAAAAATATTTCTGTTTTTTTTTTTTTTTTCATTTTGCAATTATCATACCATAACTATGACTCGATCGTAGTGATGGGTGAACTTTTACTTATATACCTACAGGTGTGTACGGAACCCTCGGTGCGCGAGTCCGACTCGCACTTGGCCGGTTTTTAATTAAATAATTTAAATAACTAGATTGCTAGAGGCACAAAGCAAGCTTCGAAATCTGTTGAATTAAATTGTTAAATTAACAGTAATGTCTAAACAGCGTGATGCTTCATTAAAACAATACAAACAAAATTCAACTATCGTAAATTAAAGTTAAATGTTTATTACAAAATCGTCTAAGCTCATTAAGACTAAAAAGGGCAAAGTTTAATCACTTCGGAATAACCTTGTGCGGAGAGTCGAGGCAACGGAATGTAGCGACCCTGCAGGCATTGTTCTTTTACAAATCGGGGCCTAATCAAGTCACGGTAGTTGTTAATAGATCAGTGAAATACTGGAGCAAACTGGAGCGTGGGCCGACCTCTCTAATTTCCATATATTTCAAAGAAACGTGACGTGCATCTGAATCGATAGTTAAGGTTTTTTCAAGTAGCTTCCAAAGACGGTCTTTTGTTAAAGTTGAGAGAATTGCTTCAATTGTAGGCGATTTGCATTTTGATTTGTAGTTAACATATTTATTGTTTGTGTATACTTTAAAATGTCGTGGTGGCCTAGTGGTTCAATGAACCGATTTGTGCGCAAGGTTGCAGGTTCGAACCCATTACAGGCAAGTACCAATGTACTTTTTCAAAGTTATATGTACTTTCGTAATTATTCTGAAACCCCGCTGACAATCGGTGAAGGAAAATTAAAATCCGAAATCGCCAACCCGCAATGAGCAAGCGTGGTGATCAATGCTCGTGCCTTCTCTATATGAGAAGAGGCCTGTGCCCAGCAGTGGGACATTTATAGGCTGGTAGTAAGTAAACTTTATAACCCTTACCCACGTATTCTATGTTATATTTATGTTCTTTTGTTTTAAAAAAGACCTTAATATGAAGCATGCTTTACAGTAATTAAAGTATATGTTTACTAAGTTTGAAAAAAGACAAACCATATGAAAGTCTAATTACAAAATCCACATGAAAAAGATCGACCAACCTGCTTTTCGTTTAACAGGTACAGTTTTACGAAGTCGGTTCGCCAGCAATTAACTGCGTCTGAGGTGGCCGTTTTAAATTTTAGATGAAGGACACAATTCTGCGGTTTTTACATGAAGGTAACTTTTAAAAATTCTCGTGGGAAGCTTTCGTTGTCATGATTACGAAGGTCGGTTATGTTGGTTTAGCGAAGATTAAGTACGCTTGCTCTTTACTGGGCGGTTGTGTGACTTTGCTTACGTCTGAGAAACATAGGGTATGTTTTTAGAAAAGGCATTTTATATAAGGCATTCGGTATAATAATGTTTTGTAAAATAAAAAAATCTCTAAGTACATACATCAATCATACTATTTTGCATTTGGTTTGATAAATTCTTAATAAATACTGTGTGTACTAAGGCACTATGATTTATCAAGTATTTTGGATTATTATAATAATTATTTTATTACATACAAACAGCCGTTCATAAATAAATGTGAAAATAATAAACACATACCGGGCAATGCTCTGTTTGTGACCAGTTTAAGGAATAATATATAAATGGCATCTGTAGTAAGTTAAGTTAAGGGCCTGTAATTCTAATTTCAATAACAAACTAACAATGTTTTATTCAAACAGAGCAACTTTCCCTTTGTCTATTATTCAATCATCCTCAAAGTGACCCTTGAGACTTCGGATTTGATTGCGTAAAAACTGGATTGGGACGTCCGTAGAATATGTAGTTTATTTTCGGGTGTTTTATTACAGAGAAAGGCTGATTCTTGAAGAATACTGCAACTTCTGTAAAAATACAGTAAGCATAATTTAGCCATATAGATTTGGATTATCCGTACTTATTATCACCAACTAGCCGAACACTTCCTATATCATCGCGCGAGTCTTATCCATCACCTATAGAAGGCGAAGAAATTTTCCAGAATAGACCTAGCGTTACCGGAGCTAGCTGCTACAAACCAGCCCCTGTACACTTGGACAATCCAGTACTAGATGGTAGCGACTTTTGGGTCGGAAAGAATTTAAGCTAATTTTAATGAAATAAAAAGACGCCATTGTTAAATGTCCTTTTGATAATTTTTTGGAGTCCTATATGGATTTTCAAAAAGATAAGAGGAGGATAGAATATTTCAGGGTAAGTTTAGGTACGTATTCATTTACGGCCATGTTTATAAAAAACTCGACGTTTTTTAGCAAATGCTTAGCAGATTCTAAATTAAAAAACTCTATGGAAAAATTGAATTAAGAATCTGCTTAGCAGTTGCTAAACACCGTCGAGATTTTTATAAATAAATCCAATAGTTGAAGACCGCATCATTAAAAACCGTCTATACTGAGATACCGCGGAACCAATATTCTATTCTTTAGATGTGACTGTACAGAACACGCCTTCTATGTAAATATCTAGAGTCACCTAAGCAAAAGTCTACACATAAATTTAAATTCTAGACTTCTATGTACTTACATCAAATTTAATACTATCAAAGGATTTTAAATATTTGTCTATCATTCATCACATTAGTCGGCAGTAAATTATGACGTACACAAACAATAGATCACGAAACAATAAAAGAAAATATGTGAAACAGATGAGAATGAACAAAGCATAAATTTAACAAATTATCGAAAAACAATATCTCTGTAGTAATCTATCGGCATAGTGAGTTAACAAAAGACTGTGTTATTGATCAAAATAATTTTGTTTATGCCACCACACCATACACCAAAACAATGAATCATCTAAAATAATAATGTAGGTAGATACGTACCATAAAAATGTTCACTCGTGGTAATTAAAAATCAATATACTCACTAATCCTGCCATTCATCATTCAGGATATTTATAATCTACGTAGCGCCCACCTTTGACGTCTCTCTTACGCTTAAACTCTTTACAAGTACATATCATATAGTATTTGTTTTACATATTGTTAGAATAATATTAATAAAATCATGTCACAATTTGCAGCTCGGAAACAAAAGATAATCTAAAATATTAATAAAAAAATGACATTTTTTGAACTTGCAGCACATAAATTATCCCATAAATAAAATTCATTAATGAGGAGTTTATAGTTTACACATCACCAACCTCCTTAGATTTTTGCCCCGAGTAAAATTAATGACAGCTTAAATAAATCTTTACAAGAGTTAAACAATTAAAACACAAATATTAATGTTTCTTTTTCTTCTGAGCGTGTCGATATAAATATATACGATACAAATTTATAATTTTTCATAATCAGTACTCAAATAATAAATATAAAGATAAAAAATTAATGTCTGAACTGGCAGCCTCGAAACGAAATACGATCTAAAAACAAATAAAAAATACATTAAAATGACATTAACCGTTAAAAAAAAGTCATAAGAGATATTAATCCTTCCATTCATTAATCAGGATGTTATAATTCACACAGTACCGACCTCTTTTGATTTATAATGAACCCGAGTGATAGGTATGTCCGCTTACATAAAAGTCTTTACAAGTGCATATACAGCCTGCTCATACAAATGTGGCTACTTGCCATGTATTTAGGCTGGCCCATTAGGAGAAATTTACTTTCGTCGGACTCACAACAATAGCCTGCTCCGAGGAAATTAGGTCGAAATGGATCCCGCTGTCATGGTGGTAATTATTTGTTAAGAAATTTAATATAAGGAATATTAGGAATATTATATTATATAGGTTGGTTTAGTTAATGTATTTGGAAAAATATGATGTTACTGGATTGTAGTTGACAACTGGTATAAGTGTACCTAACACATTTTAGTAATTCAAACTACGATTTTTAAGGCAAAAATCAATTTCGATCTATCTTGAATTATTGTAAAGTCTACACCAACATGAATGACTTAATTATTACACATAATATAACTAAATCAATGTGGCAAACATCACATACATTTCTCTGAACCCAAAATAAGTAGCTAAAGGACTTGTTTATTGGTATCAGTGACAACGACGGTACCGCAAACACCCAGACCCGACTCAATGACGAAAAACGGTTTTCTACTCGCCCGGGGATCGAACCCGGGACCTCAGAGCTAGCATCTCCTGGAAACCGGTGTGTACGCCACGTGATCACGAAGGTCATCGTATCTATTTCGATAATTTGTTCATCTATTTAAATTCACTGTAGGCCGAATAAGCATCTTGAATTTGGGCTAGACAGCAATTAAACAAATATTCAAGTGACCTGCCTTAAACGAAAAGCAATTATAAGTTTAACAAAGTTTTATTTAACGCGATATTAATGTATGATATGTTTATTCGTATTTGGGACTAGAGAACTATTTATTTTATTAAAAAAATATAATAAAAAACAGAATCAAATGTTGGAAGTAAAAAATATAATCTTAAGTTTTAAAGTGAATTGTTTACTACTAATGAGTGTTTTACATGTCTGGACCGTTGTAACAGGATCGGTGTTAAAGATCAAGAGCGTATCACGCAACTAACAGTTAAGAATGTAATAAAATTAATGTAACACTAAACTCCCGTTTCAATTGCAACTAAATCGCATATTTGGGCAACAATCTATTTTCATCAGCCTCCAAACTCATTACGTGCGGCATTACGCGGTCACTGACGTTTCTTTGCATGAACGAGAACATTTCTGCGGTACGTAAGGTGTTCCGAACTTATGTATAAGAGAGATTGCACGGCTAACCTCGAGTTGAGTCTGGATTGTCTGGGAGCTAACACAGATACGCCACCGTGATAAATCGGTCTCTGTCTCGAGGGAGCCGAGAGTATAACCGAAAGTAGAGTGATAGCCGGAGGGGGCACTGGCGCAGCCTGCCGCCGCTCTCGCAGTGTGTTGCCGCCTTTACGAGCCGAAGCCCGCGCGCGCGACCGACGCTTGCTCCCGCCGAACGGAACGCGTGACATTCGACGCTTCCAATTTTAAAATATCGCACAAATAAATAGAAAATAAAAACGGGAATTTTTATTCGTGATTTATGTTCCAAAGTTAAAATGCTCTTATGAAATTGTAGCATACAAGTTTTCTGCGAGCGATCGAGATAAAATCGGTAAGTTTAAAAACAAATGTTTATTCTTGTGTTTTAAATTTTGTTTAATTATGTAAATTCCTAATACATAAACTATATTTAGAAAATAAAAAAATATCATTACTTCTTTTTACTACGTAGATACTGTACTTTATAGAACTATGATTTTTCATAATAATAATTACTCATAATAGTTTATTATTTTAAGAAATATTTTATTTTACGGCGTATAACTTTTTAATTACGTGTGTGAACAGAACCAAAGGAAGTATGCGCTTTTTTCGTAAGCTTTTTACGTCAAGCTTTAAAAAACTTTGTTATGGATGCGTTCCGTAAAGGACTTTGCGCGGGGTTTTTTATGTTTATTAAAGTTAAATGTAATAATTATTAGTAGTTTTACCTTTTTACACGGTAGTACTGTTTTAGTAAGTAGCTAAGAATAATGTAATTCCAACTAACGTACTTATTAATGCACACACGTAGGATAAGGATAAAAACTTTAAAGTTCATATAAGGTTAGCTTTCCTTGTTTTATCGAAAAAGTTTTATTATTGAGTTGATATTGTTATGGATGAAGCGTTGCGGCTGTAATAACTGGTAGGTAATAGAGGAACCGCTTCGTAATGAACTTTTATTTAATTAAGAAACCAAACTCGGTGTTATTCTTAGAGTGAAACATAAAAATAAAAAAAAATATGTTATAAAAATTCTCTACACTTTTTATTAGAGAATGTACCGTTTAAATTTAATAATACAATAATATATTCATTACCGTTTTCGCACGCTGCCAATGATATAAAGATAAAACCAATAACGGTTTTTTTTATAATGACATTAATGGGTTTAAATTACGAATCGAAATGTTTTAATCTATCGTACTGCTTTTTATTGCGTGTCATAACTGTTTGAGTGAAAACTTTTAATACATTTCTAAGGCATTAACCTCTTTGTATACACAGGCTGCATATTTTAGGCTGTATAGGTCGTACCTTTGCCTACCTCAATGCGAATTAACAACAAGAATGTTTTATTTTATTTTAAATAGAGAGTATTGGAGAAAAATAATAAAACAATCATGTTTCTTGTATTAATACTTGCTTGTTAAATTTTCGAATGCAAATGTAACAATTTTGTAACCAGTTACCGAGGTCGTGAACTTCAAGCTTAGCTAGAATTGAATTTTGGTCTCATAGATGTTTGCACATCTCACAAAAGGAGTTAAGGCTTTCCTGGTAAAAGTCTATTTAGTCTCCTGAGGGCTGTGTTGTTTTTAGATGAAGTTTTTAAGGGTTATTTAAAACTTAAGTCGAGTAGATTGTTTTGGGTATTTTTTCGGAGTTTTATTACAGCCGTAATTTTTTATGTAACTTCTTTGTTTTAAGTTTTATGGGAACATTTAGCACATTTTTGATGCATGAAATATTGTGCACAAAATGAGAAAATCTACAGATATTTTGCAAAATATACAGTCACCGGCAGATTTAACAGAACAGAAAAAATTACTAAGTATAAAATGAAGTTTATACCGCAAAACAAAAACAGTCATGAAGTAACAAATCTTTTATCATTTACTTTAAGAATAGCTATTTTAACATTAAATATAATGACTTATAACGAGTACCGATTTCCTTCTCGTGCTTTGACTAACGTTTTTATCCGTTTCAGCATGCTCACAAACTGCAGAAAAAAAAACTGATTAATTTTTGATTAAAAATAATGACTTAAAGTATTTTTTTTTTGTTTAAGTTCATGTTACATGATGTCAATAGGTTTGTTACTACATCTCTGATTATTATTCTATCAATATACACTTTATTTTATACCCAGCGTTTTTCTTTTCGCATTCCGCGACAGCACTTTACTATTTTATCTTTGACATGTTTATTCCGTACTTAATCATTATTCTTCTGGATGTTTAAAAGAGTTCGCTAATAGTATATTCCTGCACTGTGCTCGACGTTTTAAAAGCACACGTTGTTTGTTTGTTCGGCTACATTAGCACTGTGTAAGGGCCGACGGGGGCTTGTCAATTTCTCACACCGACGTCCATTATGGAGTCACGAAGGTAGTAAGTCGTGACCAAAGAGACTTTATTACTTCATTTTTTTAGTTTGTCGCTAACACGCATTTACGACCTGTAACTGGGTTGTACGAAGGAGGTTTAGAGCTTAATTTTTTAAACTTTTCTTATGAGTAATTTGTTTTGTTTTATGTTCTAATTTTGAAAGTAATTGTTCTAATTTTTATGATGAGGTTGGTATTTCGCTTATCAAAAATAAATGTGTATCGATAATAAAGCTACAATAATACCGAATACAATTTATGTTAGTGTAGATACCTGGTTAAAAAACCATCTCTTATATTTAAGCTGCTCAATAATTGCAGAGTAAAGGTTTAGTCATCAATAAAGAATAATGACGGTTAAAACGCAGACTAAATAAGAGGCTTATTTTCATTCGTGTCATACTTATTACAATCCCTAAATAAATGTTACACAGCGTCAAGTACCTCACATAATTTGGAATTTAGGACAATTTATAGGCATAATGCCTACCTAGCTGACGCAGCAAGAATGTCTCCATTTCTAATACTATGAAAGGATTAACAAACAAATTAACGACTTCCGTGGTCGAGTGGTGTACACACCGGTCTTTAAGGTGTCGTCAGCTCTGAGGTCCCGGTTTCGATCCCCGACCGGGTCAATGTAGAAAAAACACTTTTCTATATTGTCTCGGATCTGGGTGTCTGTGGTACCTTCGTTGTCTCTGAATTTTTATAACACAAGTGCTTTAGCTACTTACTTTGGATTCAGAGCAATGTATGTAATGTTGTCCACATTTATTTATTAAAATTTGTACTTCGCTTTAATACTAGCCATATTTTTCTTTCACAGACATCTGATTATCTGGTAAGACATAAGCATCGTGACCCCGCATTTAAAAATAAATATAGAATTGTTGCATAAAAGTAGCCAGGATCAAAATGTGACGTCACGTTTCTTTTGTAGAGTCGTGATATCCAAGCTTTAAAATCCTTGTATAGAAGTTTGTTCTCGGTTAGCTCTCAACAAAATCTCACAGTTTAAACGTGTCTCGCCAAACTCATGTTTAAAGTAACTTGCGTTTTACCGTCTTTTGTTTGTTTCGTAGTTTATTGTAAAAGAGAACAGGGATTGTTTTCGATGTACGGGGTGTTTGCTTTTTGAAGTTGTTTTACTTTGAGTGGTATAAATCAGTGTCAAATATAAAGTTCAAGTTTTAGGCTTTTAGAGTATACTTGTCATGTGAGCTTGTTTTAGAGCCTGTTTGCTGAATTTTCAGAACTTGATAAAATCAGTTTGCTGAATTTTCAGAAGTTGACTTGGAACATATTCAGCAAACTTATATTATCGTTATTGTAATATTGGATATTAGTATTTATTTTAATTAGTCAGTCTATGCTACTATTTTTCAAATTTTTATTTGTTTGAATGTTGAAGCCAGATAGTGCCATCGTATTCACAGCATTCTCTTTAATATTCTATTTAGAGATAAACCGTCTAAGCCCAGAAAGAAGCATTCTTCCAATACATGTTACATATATGCCAATATATCTATAATATAAAAATAAACCTGTCACATTTCTATCGAGCGTAAACCTCGATTTCACAAGAAATGACCTTCAATCTTGTTTAAACTATATACTGTTTAAGCTATAAACCCTATACCATCCTCGTAAAGCCTGCACTTCACCTGAACGCGTACAGTTCACCATACGTCATTAGTAACATTGACAAACGAATTTCAAACCTACTGCTTTAAGATAAAGTTGCTGTTAAAGTTCGATAGTAGGTACTGATGTGCTGACTGTACCATTTACGATGAAAAGTGAAAGATGCACTGGCTTTTAGCACGAGAGTGCAGTGCTCAAAAATGAAAGGATACCTACGTTTTATGGGTCAGTAAAGCGTGTTATTTTATAGAAAATGGCTTTTTGAGTGGGTGGAAGGAAACGTGAGGAAAATACGACTTGAAATTGGCTTACGTGTATCTATGTGATAAACCTGGACTTTATTAATCTTATCTTGGTATAAATAATTTAAGAAAGCATTCGTTTTTTATTAATGGAATTTCAAAACAGGCTAATTAATCATCTTAGTTTTCACAATACATTATTCGGCTCTCTATTTTATAGATTCTGATCAATAAGTTTTTTTACAAATCCACCACATTTGCCTGCTGCAGCTTCTTTACGACGGGACCCATAAAATAACCAACGAATAGCATCAACGAAATATTCAACCAATAGGTTTAATGAACAAACAAATAGTTAACAGCTAAAGTTGTAAGTTAACCTTAACACTAAGATTACCGCAGCATTGAGGTAGGTTAAGGTAACTTAAGGCGTATAACCTATTGCAGGGTTATTATATTAAGGAGAAGACGGTTATGTTGTAAATGTGAATATCATGAAAAAAAAGTAATAAAAAAGTTGTAAAATGATGTTTAACTTAAGTATTTGATGTGTAAAATGTGTATACTTACATTTGTGTTAAGTTTCTTTTACAATAGAACATACATAAATTATTTATATCTTCACTGGTTGCTTCTAGTAAGGATATACCCTTAACGATAAAAAAAAAAAAAAAATAAGGTTATGAAAAATATTTCTTCGAAGGTTCTTCTTCCGTTAAAATAGTGATGTAAGTTATAGCTGCATTGCAGGTTACAGAAAAATTAGGTCACAACTCTAACCGCCCGCGGACTTTCGTAGATTTGACAGGTTTCCAATAACATACATTTCAACGTAGGCTGAAATTGCAATAAAAACTATTTTTATGCTTAAGTTACTTTGTAAACTGCATTCAGCAATGAAAAGTGATAAACTTTATCTTATGACGAATTTGTTATTAAAATCGGTTAGCGAGCTATGTTATAGTATTGGAATAATTTTATCGGTTTTTATAATTGATATCCCAAGCAATTCACTCATTAGGAGCTTCGAATTCGGTCTCATTAAAGGGTCGATTTTTGAGAAGTAGATTAGAACATCTTGCATGATTGAGTTGAGATTTTTTTTCGGCGTTGGGTGCCTTAGTTTGTATGTAATAAGAATAATTGATGTTTGAAACATTTAGTTTCACAGTTATGTGACATTGACAGACGTTATGTCAAACCACTAAGTTCCTTTTTCCCGGCTTAAGTGAAACTCAGCTCTATACGCACATAATTTAGTATCCGCTTGTACCTATACGGAAATATTCATACGGATTTGAGGGTATACGATTTATCCTTACCTTATTTTTTGATGTGTTTTATATATCATTTTTATGTTACCAATTCATTTCTAAGCTTTTTTATTTTCTTATCGGAAGGTTGCGAGTCGTGTGATTGTGTTCCAGATAAAATTATGGGCATGTTAGCTTTTCATTTTCAATTTTAGGGTTCCGTGAAGCAGAATTTCGACACAATTTTTTTTTAAGTTTTTGATAATTTAGGTATAAAAATGTAAAGTACAAACATGGTACTTGTGTGGGTATCTCTTGTTATAATAGTTATGAGTAACATTGTAATCCATAAATTGAATCATAGTAGAATCCATTTTAAAAAGGTATATCATTTGCAATGTAAAATCGATGTACAAATATTTTAACATATATTATGTATCAAATATGTTAGGAAGCCATAAAAATCTTTGTCCTACACAGTAAACTAAAACAGCAAATAAAGTAGCAACACAACATTCTAATACTAACACACATTGATGCGAAATTGTGATTATTATTATTGTTGTTTGTTCGCCCGCGCTGAGTTTAACGTTTCAAGTTAAATTGCAAACAGTAAAACAGCTATAAAAGTGACCCGGCAGGTTCCTGACGATGGAAAGAGAAAAATAGATCCTTTTTGTGTCCCTACACACTCCGATACACATTACAAGCTACGTGGCATAGGGCTGGCGGTCTCGGAAATAAAAAGACTACTGAACCTCATTGAATATTAAAGACCTCAAACATTCCTAAAGTCCGACGCGAGCAAAAGCCTTCCATGATTTCAAATGCCAAAGGTTATTGTAATGCTAAATAAATATTTGAATAGGAACGTTTTGAATTACTTGATTTGATATTTAATTTTCTCCCAACCCTAGCCGGCGTAAAATTATATAGACATCGAAGTATGCATTTGTGGGTAAAAAACTGGCCGCACATAAAACTCGACTCAATAATCGTGGTAATCGAATCACGATTGAACTTTTTTTAGTTTAGTACTTATCATTGGAACGAGATAAAAATAGTCTTGAGTTCTTTCACACCAAAGTTAAATAACCGACAAGTTATGTTTTGTTTTTTCTTTTTTTGCTGGTCGGACGTTGTGGCTGTAGGCTTTTTGTCAATTGCCGATCCCGTTGGATCTGTATTCGATGCAGGTTGAGCTCCTCTGACCCATTCTGTGCAAGTCAAATTGTGTAATGGCTGTATGGTTTATGTTTTTATCAACTGTTTCAACTTTGAGCTTAAATTGCATTTCAACAGTCTGACAGTTCTAGAAAATAAATGAATTTAAATTATTTCTTCCAACAATTTTAAGTCTTTTATAACATTATTATTTGAAAACATACTTAGAATAAATAAAACATTCTAATGTTTAAATCCAATAATAAACTGAGCGTATAAAACATGAATGTATTAATTACATTTTAAATTACTGTCCATAACTTCATTCGTACGCTTAACAAACACAAATAAAAATACTTTACCTACACTAAAAGCAATGTAACGTAAAATATCGGAATAAAGATACTATCGCATCGATATTCCGATATCCCGATGGGATATGTAATACGAATTTGTTATCGCCAAGACGTATTCCAATAATTTATGGAGGGAATACCTGATAACGTGACAGTTGGGCCAATATGGCAATGCGATCTGCTATGACGTAGGTAATCCTGATCCCTGCTAATAAATTTGCATACGTATTAGGTATACACGAATGTTGAATACATCATAGGTACATATTATGTACGTAGAGATTAATACGTAGGTATGTACCTATTGGAAGCCGATAATTTGGTGACTGTGATTGAATTTTCGGGTCTCTCATTTCGCTTATTGAAAGATTAATATTTTTGGTATTCATTGTTTTAAAACTTGTTTGTATAAAATGTAACGATAAATAATGCAAATCATTATTAATTACACACGGTCTTTCAAAGTATCGTGGCTCATCAGAGCCTTTAAAGTAAGTAGTATGATTACTACTTAGTTGTAAGATGCCACGTTCTTTTTAAAGGTCCGTACGTAACCAACCGTCCGTACCCAAAGGGCCTATCCCTAAGCCACCGCTGTCAGTCCGTCCGTCCGTTTATCAATTTGTTTATTAACAGGCTATATCTCAATGAACGTAATACGTAGACAGTTGAAATTTTAACAAAGTGTGTATTTCAGTTACCGCTTTAAAAACAAATAAAAAAATTAACGTGTTTTTAGGAGATTTTTTGCTTAATTTTAATCTTAATTTTTTTTAATAGCTTAATCTTGTACGATGGTACGAAAACCTTCTTGCGCAAGTCCGACTTACACTTGGATGGTTTTCTAATTAGTTTATTGGCAATTATCTCTATCCTGATACCTGGCCCTTTCTCAAGTTATCAGAATATTACACAAAAAACTAATTCTGAAATATTTAATCGTATCAAAACAGTACTTCAAAGGAGTTTATTATTCCGCATGTCGTAGTAATTCAAAAATAATAAAATATTGTTACAGGCATTTTTCTTTGTATGTTACTGTGATAGTTACGAAAACATTCAGCGGTTCACATCTAAATGATCAAAGAAATCCTATGTAGGTAACATCCTTTTGGAAATGACGTGTGGTTTGTACTAGTGTTTGTGATTTAATCACTTCTTGTATGTTAATATATCTAGATCTTTCTTTGAGAGATTTTAATTAGTAAAATGGGTGAAGGGTTAACATTATGTTAAGTTGTGGTAATGGTTTGAAAGTAGCTCTACTTTGTCACGCTTCACAAGTTTTATGTGAGCAATCTATACTTCCATTACTTAATATATAAAGCTGAAGAGTTTGTTTGTTTATTTTTGTTTGTTTGTTTGAACGCGCTAATCTCAGGAGCTTCTGGTCCGATTTATTGAAGAAGGCTATAAGCTATTTACATTACGCTGGGACCAAAAGGAGCGGAGCATAAATGAAAAATATTTAATTTAACAATAAAGCTGAATATTGAATAATGTATGAAAATACTTTTAGGCTCAGTATTAATATCAAGGTTGGTATACTACCCATACTAGTGTTGTGCTAGGTTCTTATTTATTGTTTCAATGTCAAAAAGGACATAACACACTGACACAACTATTAGTTACAAACAGCTTATGGCGCATTGGGAGTTATAATGAAAACACGTACCGGCTTGTAATGACTTTCTGGAGAGAGCAAAAAGTCCAGGCGAAGCGTGTTTATGGCGCGTACCCTCGGGCACTGCTTTGCGGCGTAAGGGCACTGACATACACCCGCGATATATTGAGGACTAGCTGTCCCCCGCAACTTTGTTCGCGTGTTTTAGTTTCAACGGTTTTTTATTTTTGCAACATTTTTCATTTATGCTCCGCTCCTATTAGTCGTAGCGTGATGTTATATAGCCTATAGCCTTTCTCAATAAACGGACTATCCAATACAAAAAGAATTTTTCAATTCGAACCAGTAGTTCCTGAGATTAGCGCGTTCAAACAAACAAACAAACTCTTTAGCTTTATAATATTATATAGTATAGATAACACCAACCATCGAATTGCATTGAATTTAAATTTGAACAAAACAATCCATTTTATAATTACAGAGTTTTAGTAAGTGACTCGTTCTAATTTTATATTCAATTTTCTGTAATTTATCGCCGTTCTCGATACCTATAAATCAGTTGCTGTCATCCGTAAGTGGTGGAATTCGAAATTAGAAACCAATTGGGAACAAATCGATTAGTTTATCGAGTAAATGTGATGCAGCCCTAACACTAATAGTACTTTAGCCGTCATTAATACTAGATGATATTTTTAGAAGAGTTCATCTATTTTGTGAACAACAACTCGCATTTATTACTCTCTTTGTAAATGTAGTTTTGTAACAAAAGTTAGATACTGTTCCTAGGTAATATTCTCTAGAATTTATTTAAATATATAAAATGTTATTATGAGTATAAAACTTTCACTTATATTCTTATTGTAAGTTTTACGAGAAATATAGGGTGTTGTAAATCTTTTTTACTTATATGCAACTTAGGATATAATTTAGATATATAGAGCACAAGAAGTAATAAGTGATGAAAAAATATGTTAATAGAAAAGTTTTGTTTACTACTTTTATATCATAAACTTATATTAGGAAATATATGGCCTGCTGAAAATCAATTGTTTTACCTAATACCTATATGTGTCAAGGTCGTAATTGTGCCTATATACATTATTACACGTTAAGGATCATTTTAAATTTAAATCGAACAATAACTTCCATACAATTCAGACATCTCCCTAATATCGCTTACTTCCTTAATATACTACAGGAGCTTCATATTTTAGGGGAATCCACAAAATCTCAACGCTTTAGGCGAGGTCCCATTTCTTAATATTTATGATCTCTTTTGTTAAAAAAGATATTGTGAGTAAATTCTTCCTTTTCATAACATTTTTATTAAGCACATCATTACTTATTTCCCGTAAAATATAATAAACATATCTCTAAAGTATTTTAAAAAACAAAATTCAAGAGATTTTCTTATTGCTTTCATTTTTCTTAAATATTATGTACTTACGAAAATAAATACTCTCGCAAATGCTCTCGTTCTTTTTGTGTAAATAAAATGTATAAATAATTCTTTTAGCTGTTTGTATAGAGAAAATATTGAAGATAAAATATATAAAGAGGCGCTCTAAGGATCGCTGAAAGATATTATTTGTGAAATAAGCAACTGGGATGTTGGAAAAGCTAATAAATTATGATTATTTTTTTTTTGTGTCTGGAATTAGTAACATAACACGCGGTATAAAAAGGTATTATACAAAAAAAGCAAATTTGGTTTTAATTATTTACTCTGTTACGTTAGATTTTCTTCTATCCATGAGTCTTTCAAACATAGAAACAATTAGGTCAAGATAATAGCTTTCAGGTTAAATTAAAAGTTTGACTACTACCTACAATTCCTATACTCCTATTAAATGCCATATTCCTACTTATTTCAAGTAGGCCTTTTCAGGCACTTTCAAAACGGCAAATGATAGTAGTTTCACGGTTCCAAAATGTCACTCCTATGGAGAAGAACCGGCAAGAAACTCCATAGGTGACTCAGTCTGTAGGGTGCCAAAATTATTCTCTACGTTCAAAATTAATAAATAATACAATCTAGTGTCGGTGGTTTTCAAACTAAGTTGGATTTGAATGTCGAACTTCAGAACAGTTCAATAAGTTTACATTCCAATTTACGACTTCGATTGATTTCTCCCGTTGGCTGTTGTCACTTGTCAAATTGATCGTTCATTCGTTCACTGTCAAATAGAGAAGGGTTTAGCAAACACAATGAACATATCAAAATTGAGCACATCTTAAACGTTTCTTTAAAGTAAAAGCATAGGTAATTGCCATTACTGGTGGGATTGCTATTGTAATTACAACAAAGCTAGCTTAGTATATTTTCTATTCTACAACTAGCTTGTATTGTTTTTCTCAATTTGTTTTTAGTAAAAGATTACAAAATTGTATTGATCCCGCAGTCTTTAAAGCAGTTTTAGATTGGGAACAATATGAATATTTCTTACGATCAAATAGTATGGAAGCTACTCGTAGTTGTATCTCTCTGTCTATCTTTCTTTACCATGTGAATATAATTAAGTTTATAGGTTGCTGCAAAGACACTATGCCTTCAATATTTCATAAGAAACGAGATCAAACGCGACATCTTATTTTTCCCATACAAGAGAATACAATGTATTTGTGCGTCGTCATCGGAGCATATCGGCCATTTTCGGATGCACGCTATCTAAATTGCCGACTCGACGTGGGAAAGACGGCGGCCCGGTCATTACCGCGGCACACAGTTATCCGTTATAAAACAATAACTGTTACTTGATTAATTAAACAGTATACTCACACCCTCATATGCATTCAATAGCTAACGAGGCCTTCCGCTTTTTCTTAGTAGTTAGTGTCTTATTATGATAGTGTTGTCGTTCTCAGATAACTACTTAAGTATAGGTTGCACCTTACTACAATAGAAAACTTTAAGTTAGAAGATAAGCTCACTGATGCAATTGTACTGTAAAATAAAATCAAAGCTCATTGGCTAAACGAGTTCATGGCCTTACTGTAAGTGACAATTAATATTTGTGTGATCAGTACTATGCAATAGGTATAATAATAATAAATAATAATAATAAATAAATGTGGAAAACATCACATACATTGCTCTGAGCCCAAAGTAAGTAGCTAAAGCACTTGTGTTATGGAATTCAGAGACAATGAAGGTACCACAAACACCCAGACCCGAGACAATGTAGAAAAGTGGTTTTCTACATTGACCCGGCCGGGGATCGAACCCGGGACCTCAGAGCTGGCGACACCTTGAAAACCGGTGTATACGCCACTCGACCACGGAGGTCGTCAAAGGTGTGTTGTTAAAGACTTTGCTTAAGTGGGATAACATCTACAGAAAACAAAAATAGATAGCGATAATCTCTTTTAATCGATGTCCAATAAAATAAAACAGCATTTATTAGAGCACATGTAAGTTATAAAAACATTTGATACTACAAAAACATAGCCATGAATGGCCAATCAAAACTTTTATCGATATTGTTGTTAGCGATTGCTTTATCGATATTAGACTGAACACACGATCCGATCAAGTAGGGATCAAGTTTTGTGTGTCGAGTGCCATTGTATCCTTACTTTCATTATTGAAGATATCCTTTGAGTCAAGAAAGAATCGATTATGATATGAGAATAAGATTGATAGCATTCGCGAACAAGATAGATTTGATAATGATGTCTGATATTTTGGGAATATTTTCTTTACATTTCATAATATGATATTTATGTAATTTAAGATAATATAGGTATAATATTCATCTTCTTTAATTTTGCAATATTGAGCGTTAATGATGACCTAATATTTTAATTGAGTTGGCAAATGACTGGGCTTATAATTATCTAGGTACGTTTGTTGATCCGTGACGTGGCATATATTAGTGTGTTTAGATATTCGTAATGTGGCTAGGTGTTTGTGCATATATTATCATCATTTCAAATAGCTAATATGATTCATAAGCATAACGAGGAATTAAAGTAGTCATGAGTTTGTCACAATGCGCAAAGCCATAGTAGTTAATAAATATCAAATATATATCGGTTTATATAAAGCTCATTACTTTGTGAAAGATTTTTTTTACTTGCATAAAAGTAACGCAACAAGACAACAAAGACTAATGATAAAGCATGGGGATATATGCATCACACCCGTGCGGAACGGCCAACGTTCAGCATATGCTAAGGTATGCGAGAAGCAGAGCCTTAGCGCTGGTTTTCAGCGACGGCCGGTGGTTTTGCTGTCACAAAAGTAGATAATATTATATAAGATTAGATTCAGAATTTTCTAGCAACGTTAAAAGCTTTAATCATGAGTGTTAATTCAATTTTCACGATGCGATAAGTGCCGATAAAATTGAGAAATTTGTTTCGAAATGAGTGACGAATGAGTATGCCTTGATGCAACGTTTAAGCATTCTTATAAATTGATTGAGTGAAGTAATGATTTTATTATAGTTGTAAGTAAAAAAATCATCAAGTCTTAATTATGGGAAAAATGCACTCAATATTGTTAATTAGGTATAATTATGTCTTTTGAGATTATTCGAACTACTCTAGCTTTACAGGTAAGCTTTTGTCAGAACTTAAAAAAATATAGGTACAATTCAGAAAGTACTTTTGTGTAATTGTGTTAATGGTTGTGTAAAATTATACGTGTTCTGATTACGAACTGTTGAGTTCGTTCGTTAACTCTGTGTTTACTCGTTGGCTTATATTTTCGTGTCACCTGTATTTCTTACTTTCAATATTCATCATTATAATAAAAATGAAATATAGGTACCTAAAAGCGATAGTTCAATTTACTTGCTTCAATAATTTAAAAAAAACATTAATGGTGTTATCAAAACATCAAAATCTAAATGAAATTGCAATTAATTATTACGTTTTCTATTAATAATTTTGATTGAAAACATTCAGCACGAAATCGTGTTAAAACAAAAAAATATTAAGAAAAAGGTAAGTCTTAAAGGTACTTTTAAATCTCTTTAATCTTTATTTTTATTGTCGTAATCCCTACCATTTTATTTATGCACAGCAAAATAAAACAAAACAAAATCTCTGCTCTTCTTAGCTAGCTCAAGGAAACAAAAGAAATACATTTCTGTTTCCAATTTGGTTGTGCGCTGTCATTACCGTTTCTACTGCATTTGTACGTCAGCCGTTGATTCAGTTATCAAGTTCACGACGTTCCTGCCACCTGCCCTCCTTTCCCTCTTTTCCCTTTTTTTCCACTCATTTCCTTCAGGTAAAAGCTTTATACAACGTTGCTTTTGCCGGAAAGTATTCGAGCTGGTTCCGATTTTCTGAGCCCGTAAATGAGAGTTGCGTATAAGTCGCGGCTTATGAAATATTTTAGCAACATATTTTGTTGTATATGTTTTTGTTTCTAAAAGAATAGGGATGTTTCCTGGGTATGAAAAGTTAAAATCTATTTAGTCCGTCAGTTAGATAATAAAAAAAATATTAGACACGTGTTTTTTCTTTTATCAAAACAATAAAAACTTACAAAGATACAGCGCTCTAAAGTTTCGGAGTGGGGGCTTATGACGCCACGCCTTGGTAAAAATTGTAGCGAGGAGTGACGTCACGCGTAATTTGCGTTCTCTGTATTTTGATCATTTTTTGTTTGTAGGAAAAAAGAAAAAATACGTGTCCAATAAAATACATTAAAAAAAATTAGGAAACATGCCTATTTTGATAACATAATTGTAGTGAGTACAAAATATTTGGACTTTATTTACAAAATCTGGTTCATAAAATAGTAATTTTCAGCACATTTTGAGTAAATAGTAGAATCGAAATCTAAATCTACATATAAGCAAATAGGAAACACTAGTTTGAGTAATTTTACATAAAATCTATTGAAAGTACACAAACATAACGTTAACTACTTCCAAAACTTTGGATCCTAAATTAGAAAATTCACCTGTTAGCTTTAATATACTAGTTCGACTATTTAAATAGCTAATTTTCCTATTGAAATGCATTTTGCTTGCACTTATTAAACTAGTTGGCAAATAAAAAAACAAATTAACCTAATATGTAAAAAACAGCCAATGTAAGAACTAAAATATAATTTAACAAATACAACAGTCTTCAAACACTAGAAAACAAAACAGAATTAATGTTTAATAAACTCTTGAGATATCTTTAAGTCAAGGAAATTTCAAATGATCTTTACTTATTTTGTTTAATATAAATGCTAAAATATTATTCAAGAAGAAACAGGGAAATCTAGAATAAGATAAAACATTCGTGGCTCATAAAACGAGATAGCATTTCAGAACGACCATATTGTCTACCTAGATCATATTACGATTGAGTGAGAAATGGGCACGCCGAGATAAAATATCAGTTGATTAACCTAAAGATATTAAACGAAGTTCGCTTCTTTTCCAATAAATCTGAAGAAAGTTGGCTAACTTGCTGAAGAGAAAAGTTTTGTACAATAGTACACTGTAAGTATGCTATTAATTTTATACGTATTTAACTAAAGTTTATGTTATTGTACTAGTTTTAATTCGTATAATAACTTTCGTAAGGAGTAAGTATTCATAATTATTAAAAAACACAACGGTTTACTCAAGCACATTCTTGGGACCGCCCGACTAGTTTCAGACTCAATTTAAGTGATTTTCCGTGCGACGACAGACGTTTATGCGAAAAAATCGTTGGTTCCGGTATCAAAAGGGTAAGATTAGGTTATGAGATAGTTTTAATAAAACGGCTCGCCCTTTTAGGACGCAAATTTTACGATTTTATTTGTTCATACTAGTCCCTACAGTTCATACTCGATATGCGCACTCTATAGTTTACTTCTTTTTTCTCTAGGATATTTACTGATAAAATATTTTGAAAGAAAGAAAATAATTTTTTTGTCGCATAATACTGCAGGTATATCTTATAAATGTCTGTCCTCTCCTTAAAATAGCCGTCTTACCTAACACACGTAAGCCCAGCGACTGCAATTGGGTCGTCGAATTTCCTTTTTCTAAGAGCCCCGGTAAGCCGGGAAGTCAATTAAGTTTAAGATGAGCTGTCGTTAGTACCGCTGCGGTAGTAATGCGGGGTTGACACACATTCCACGTATTCATACGTTTGAATACCAGACTGGAAATGTTCTATTTCTATGAAGAGCGCGGCATGAAAACATATGAAGCAATTAGTGAGGTACGCGTCAAATGAGGTTTACGTACATTTTTATAATGGGTGACCTGTGTTCCATATGAGTAAAAAGTTTTTAGACTATTTGGATGAATTATAACTCCATGGTTGAGTAGAAATAATGCGGTTTAGGTATGTATTATTTTGCCATTGTAAATAGATTATTATAAAATTACTGCATTATCTACGACGCTCTAAGGCATTTTATAGTGGCGAGTATAACACGGACTGATTTGAATATAATTTGCATATTAAGTGTCTTTTAGTGTAAGCAAAAAATGATGCACTTAACTTCTGCTTGTTAGCTGTCTATTTAAATATTCATAATTTACAGAAAAAAGTCGAAGTGCCAGCTTGAATGAATTTACTCGGGTATTTAATTTTATTAAAACAGAAGATTTTTTCTCAATATTTTTTAAATAAAAATTTATGCTAAATTAGGTAAAGTAACTTAATCGCTTTTTAGTGTTCATTCTTGATTTCTAGCTTGTATAATTCTTCTGGACCAATAATTTAAAACTACTATCCGTAAATATTTCGGCAACACGTCACATAGGATATACAGGTGACGTGATTAATAAATGCTGTAACTCTCATTGTGTAGGTTACAGTAAAATATTATTTTTATATTATTATTCTAAACTACGAAATTCTACGTAATTTGGTGGTTATACAGGTTAAAACAAGTGAATGCAGTTTATTCGGCTTTAGTAAAATGAAAAAAAATGGCAAAATGATGACATAAAATATTTTATATTTTTTTCATTTATCTTGCAGGTTTTTGTAGGCACTTTCTTATCGTATTTACTTTGATATGAAGCTCGTATTTTATAGCGTTTCTTGTGACAACACTCGATATGTATTATGGCGCTATCAAGTTAATTGGCAGTCGTTCACGCTCAGCTAATTGTCTACAAGCACCGTTATGACTGCGGTAAGCCACATTCGTCGACTAAGGTTGTGTTCAGATGGGCGTTGGTACCTACTTGCGACTATTTACTTGGACGTTTCCGGCTGATGGGGTATAACTGTGTCTAACTTTGTGTAATCTGCTCTCTAAAAATATTGACGTGAATACTTCTTTAGGCGCATTGGGCATTTTTTGAGATGGGAAAAAGCAATTGAATTTGCGACACTGTTTTATACTGTTTATTCTGGATACAAAATATGCATAGCTATCGAAAGCCAACTGGTTTTATTTCTACGCTATCTTTATAAATAAAATAGAACTGATTTTCCCATCTTTATTGATCTCATATAGACTGTAACACGATACATTACTTTGCAAAGTATGAACTCAGTAAGAAATTGTATATGGTAGGACAAATACGACCGATAACCGTTATGAGTGCGGTAAGCCACATTCGAAGCGACATAAAGATTATACAGATGTCACACTTATTGCAATATCTCATTATATTATTGTTTGCTTCGTAAATTAAAATATATACAAACATTATTGGATAATGTGAACAAAGATTTATGTTAACGATAGTTTATACTAAATTAAATGACGAATGATAGAGGTGCTGATATAGACGAAACAGGGTTTTGACGGAGTAAAGAAAGCAACAATCTATTTACTATGTAAGTTATAAAAAAAAAAATGCCTCGTAGATTTTTTTTTTAAATAAGTAAATACGAAGCGAATCAAAGTTCAGAGGTAATTGACGCCAAACGTTACACAAAACGTGCGGACGTGTGACGTCATGTGACATTTTAAATCAATGTAAAGTCAAAAATCGGTCACTAATACTTTTTATAAATCTACATGACGGAATTTAAAGCAAAATGGTCAACATTCCTATTACTAAGTAGAAAAATAGATGAGGACTGACAAATTATGATGTAGGTATTAAAATATTAAACATATTGTTATTAAACGAAATGTTTGGTCCTTTTTTAATAACTTTCTTGCAAATGCCTATAAATTTAAAGCTTTTCTCTAAAACAGCGATCTTCATTTGTTATGTATTCTGTCGTTAGTTCCTAGCTCCATGTACATTGTTGGTTCTCGTTTAATAACTTTATTACAAATGCCTATAAATTTAAAGCTTTTCTCTGAGACAGCGATTTTCATTTGTTTTGTATTCGATCTTTAGTTCCTAGCTTCATGTACATTGTACTTTCCTACTATTAGAAGATACATTACGATGTATTGTTTATTTCTTGTACCATTAAGTTAATTGTGGAGTGTTCATGCTTGGATAATTGTCTTTGGACACCGTTATATACAGTAAGAAATAAAGATGTACGTATGTAGGTATAAACTCTCGTTCATATGTGCAATTGGTTGTCGTACGGGATTTTTGTATAAATCACTATTTAATATTGGCATTTTGTGGTCGTAATATCTTTATTAAGTTCCTGGCAGAATTGTTCAGTATGAATTATTAATATATTAAGTTTTAACATCGTATTTCTAACGGGAAAAATACTGCAAAATACGTTTTATACTTTTGTTCGTTTTCGGGGTTTTGTAAGTTATCACGTCTGTAGAAGGCCTTATTTCCTCGTAATGTAGGTATTTTTTCTTTTTGCTTATTTTGATAATGAGTAGTAGTAAAAAAAAAATATTGTATTGTTTTGTGTCTTATTGGTAACTGTTCAAGAAATCGTAGATTAATACATAAAATAAACACCGTGTACACATTTTTGTTAAAAACATGGGAAGTACTGACGTCTTAGATACAGGCTAGGCCTAGTTTAGACGTTAGTGTTTACTCTGAACTATGATTGTGGAACTGTACAATTACTTAATACATTTTGCTATGTATGATCTTTTTTTAATAAACTCTTTTCATTATTATTATTACCCTTTATTATTTTGTAATAGAAAAATCGAATGAGCGTTTTATATAAAATAATAAACGTTTTCGTGAATGTAGAGCGAATTCTGCGGTTGCGGTCACAAAAACATAATCTTGATAACTGCATTTGTAAGATAGTCCGTTTGACTAAACTTTTCCAGCAATTTTGGTTTTTTGTTTGTACTTTTTGCTGTTCAGCTCGCTATACCGGAACGGTAATTGGAACGGTAACTTAAATCGTTACGAAATCCTTGCGGTAGTCACAGGTAAAATTTATATATTTTCTTACAATTGTTTTATCGTACACATCGCATATTATAATGTGTTTTATCTCTGAAATAAAAGCTAGTCTTAAGAGCCATTTCACATTTTCGCCCGAATTGTTAAGACTTTGAGCTTCTCTATTACCATCTTAGGTAATACCTAGAATTTATTGAATGAATATAAAATATAGGTTAATCGTTTATAGTTTCGTTTAATGTAACACATTTACTAAAATCGGTTTGTTTTATTTGTAATGACCCATCTCCCACAACCATTTTACTGAAAAATTACCGCAGAGTCAACTTCTGAGTCCTAAATCTATCAATAATACTCATAAATGAAACTTAAAAAAATACATACAGGTTCAGACATGTATTGTTGTAGTCGTTTAATGAAATAGATTCCTGAATTATATTACCATTAATGAGTAAAAAAAAAAATTCTTCGACCAATTTTTAACTTTTATTTTGTTTTTTATACGTGTTTTTTGGTTGAAATACGAAGTAATTATAAAAATAAAATTATTCCGAAATAATCTATGTTCTTTAGGAAATCGAACCCTATAGTTATTTTGACAATATTTGCATAAAATTTGACAAAATATCAATTTGAACATCAGTCTAAATCACAATAAATTACTAACAAAAGTGCGCACCGATTAGTACAAATTTTTCATAATCTATAAAATTTACCAAATCATATTACGATAACGGCTCAAGATTGTTTCGTCCGTCTTGACTCTCGTGTTGTACTGTTTATATTGCATTCGTGTGGCTCGCTACGCACACATAGACAATGACGCACTCTTTTGCCTAAACTTGAGCGCAATTATTTTGTGAAATGGCTCTTAATACAGTGGAACATCGTCACAAACAATTATAAACCAATTACACAATGACAGTTGCTTGTATTCCAAATTCAAAAAGTATTTTTTTCTTTTATTTTGATGTTCGGAGTGTTGTGTCGTCAGACAGTGTCAAAGGTTGTACTGAAATATAAATATCAGTATAGTGATGAAATAAATAATAACTATTCATTAAGGCGCTACTCGAATAATTATTTCGGTTGCGAGTAGGCAGAGTCTAGCGGAGTGGAGAGCCAATCCGGAAATGCAAGACGACAAGACAAGATAATACTAACTACTTGCTTATGTGACGGACCGAACTAAACATAATTATGTCAAGGTCTTGAAAAGTTTGGTGGTATGAGCAAAAAAAAAAAAACTATCGAGGAAAATTTCTTTAATCATGTAACTGATCACCATTTATTTTTATCATATCCTCTTCTATCCAGGAACCAAATTTCAAGTCAATATCAATATAGTAAAAACGAAATGAAAATAGCGAAAAAACGTTGTGTATCGCCTTAACTCTTTGTTGTCAGCTGAATTTACGTTTATGCGTTTTAAATACATAATTACATTAAAAGCTGAATGAAATGAAGAAACAAAACTTGAGTTCCGTCTTATAAACTTATTAAACGAGTTTAAGGACGAACAAATTATACCTGTTAACCATAATTAAGTTTCTAAGCGGCGCTCAGCTAAGGCCGACTTATAAAATCTTTGCTTATTTCCGGAATTCTTAAGGCTTCGTTCCAGTGCTTATAGAGCGTGACTCTTTGAGTTGGGTTCTAAGAAAACCTTCTGCTACGGTAAAAGCTTTAAGAGGAATGTGTGAGATCGTTACTGACGACTAATATTGACATTTTATGTACCTAGAAGTCTAGCAAACGGTTTGCTTTGACTTTATTCAGTAGTCGTAAAATTATAATTTTGACTAACTTTAAAATTTAAATAAAATATCTAAACGAAAAATTATTTGAAGGAAAATAGTGGCACATTTTTATGCTTAATTCAAAACCCATATTTTCTTTTATTTCTCTTAATTAAGTAGGCTCCTAACATTTAAAAAGAAAAAGCTATTTAAGGACCAGTACTTGTAACATGAACTCTTAAAGCAGGACCTATTCCGTCTTGTAATGAGACGCTGCTACGTGCAGTGTAGTGCGCCATCTCGCTTGCACTGCGGCACCAGACCTGAGAGCTCATATCATAGTAGGCGCACAGTATGTTAACTTTTTAAGATCCAGATCATGTATAAGAATGCGAGCATTATTTAGAGCGAACGTCTAGACTTGTATTTCAAAGAAAATGCGTGAGTATCATAGCAACTAATAGCAAGTAATCCATCACACTGTTTTTAACACATCTACTTATGCATACAAACATTACCGTTCACATTTAAAAAAAAGTATGTAGATTGTTGCCATGGTAACGTTACTTCATGTAAATAATTGCTAGGATTTTCATTTGTTATTTTTTTATCAAATGTATGTAAACTATCGTCACAAACCTTGGTATAAAATGAGTAAATCAGCTTTTAATGTAATAAAATGCTTTTTAAATGTAATTTTTAGATAAAACAGAGATAATTTTAAAATATTTCCATTGTAATTTGTAACAAACATTTTATAATTAATTATTTCTTAATTACAATTCTCGTATGTGTTTGCTCTTCGTTGTAAGACCAACACTGTATGCCGCCAACATGTTGGTTTGTTTGTTTATAGTAAGCTAGTAGACATATACTATACACCAACATAAGTAGCGTAAATACGTAAATAAATATAGATTTTGCTTACACTACACACTATAATTATAATTGGAAATGTATTTGTATTACGTTGTAATTTACTAGTGTTATAGAAAATTCTAAACTCTTCAATTACCTACTGTCGTTAGATGGATTTTTTAAAGGGCTTAAGTTTGAAGTTTTATCCGTACGGTTTGACCGGTTTATTAAAAGGTTAAGCCGCGTTCACCGCGGTTGGTCCGTAGATGGGTGACCGTTTGTAATGTTCACAAATGATTACCCATCTACGGTACCCCTTTGTGCCTCACAAAGCACGTTAAGCCGTTGGTCTCGACTTGATCTTTGGCAGTCGTTAGGTCATTACAATTATAACAATCAGCCTTACTATGGCATACTGTGAAAATGGATTGTGAAGGTCAGATAGGCTGTCGCTCCATGTAAAATACGGTATTCAGCTGAATCCGGTAAGACTTGAAGCCGACCCCGACGTAGCTTGGGAAAAGGCTAGGCAGAAGAAATGTATTTTCTGGGTACAAATTATTATAATACACTTTATTGTGTTCTTACCATAATAGAAGAATCTTTTGTAACGTCACTATATACATTCAAGATACTTGAATTTAATAAATCAGACACATATCTGGTATTGATTTCGAAGTAGAAACGGATTCCTTTCATTCAATATGATCGAAAATTAATTTAATTACTGTGACCTAATCGTATTGTGATAAATTCATTTGTTCGTCAAACGCAATATAATGAGAAGTTCATTCGATTATTGTCTAATATTAAGACAATGACAATTAGAATAGACTTATATTAAGAATAGTCAATCATTATGAAGCAACGTTAATTGTATTGAATTACATCACTGTAATATATCTATTATATAATTTCGCAATTTTGCATTTCTCTTTGTAATAATTGTAGTGAATATTTGTTACGTTATATTTGTAACAACAATGTAATTGCAGTCAGGGTAACTTCTTAGGACTCGACTTTTCTTATCAGACTTCGATCGCAAAGGAATTCTTATGTAATGGTTTCCTATATTTAAGAAAGCGTTGCGTCTGTTTGACTGTTTGTTAAAACGACTAGACAGATTCGATGAAGCTTTGCAGGTATGAAGGAGTTTAATTCAAGGAAAAGTTTTAGTCATAATCATACGGTCATCAGATTTTATTTTTTTAAGTTTTACGCGAACAAAATACCTACCTTGAATACTGAAACTATGTAGCAAAATGTTCTTTATTTTATTGTTATTCCAAATCATTCTCGCAAGGGTACTTTAGATCGAGATGCGAGGTAAATGCCAAACATTTCTCGTAAAATAAAGATCGGTTGAGATTTTCTCGCCGTTGAAATGGTCATAAAACAGTGTTATCGAGACTTCTAAAATCGAAATAGCTCGCGTTACCCGCTAAGTGTAACAATGTATTGGGAAATGGTTTTCAAGGGATACATTTTAGTAACGTTAGGGTAAATAGGGGTGTCCGTCATGCCTGTTTGTATGTAATCTCTTCCCTCGACTATGCAAATTGCGGCTCTATCTGAATCTTTATTGAATCTAGAAGCTTAGTTTTAATAGATAAACAGGAATTTGTTCTATTATACTTCTCTATTGCGCTTTTAGATATCCATTCTGTTTTATATGTTGTGTTTATCAGTTGTTTGTTTGTTGCTTTATTACTTGGTAACATTGCTTTTGTTTTGTTATATTAGGGACATGGTAATATGATTGCTGACTCAAGTACTACTTGAACCTAATTTGTTAATGATGTTAGTATTGACAGTAACTATAATAAGGACTGCAGTAACACTCAAATCCCATCTTAAAGAAAGAGTGTTTTTTATTCTTCTATTTAACTTCTTTATAACATTAAACCATAATCAGCACAAATTTTTACTTTATACGAACCGCAGCGGTCTGTAGCCTCGACATATCCCAAAGGTCTCAACGTTCGTCCAAACGCAGTGCGCTGCAATATAATTTATAATTCAAAGCACACTAAACAAACAACACCCAGGAGGTTGCAATAAATAAACACAAGATTTCGGAACTCCGAGTTCTTTAAGTATTTCAAACATTGTTTACAATTCGAAAACTGAGGTTAATTATTATGTTGTTTGGAATTTGAATATATTTAAATTAGCGGTCGCATTATAATTCGTAATGTTATTATAATTTTGATTTATGATTGAGTTAATGAAAACAAAATATGGTATTTATTATACAATTACGTTTTTAGAGAGCTTCCATTTTAACAAAAGATTTAATTAAATTAAATGTAAAAAAAAACATGCAAGTGATCTTCATTGGCTTATTATACGTTACTTTAAACAAGTATTTATTATTATTATTTCAGAATCTTATAATGGCGAGGTTCTTACGTTGTTTTGTGTCGTGTAGACAATTGCAATATTTAGATAAAGCCACAAGAAAATTAGAGTACTTTTAATTAGGTATTTAACATAATTTCCGACACTCAGAACAGACATACCAAAAAAGTCCTATTTTCTCATTGAGAAAAAACTAACAACCAATATTTTGATACGACATAAGAGGGCGATAAACTTTAAGAAAAGACAGCGCCAAAGTAACATAAGCACATCGCAATTCTTTCCGCAAATCACTATGTTTATCGTATGAATCAATGAGGGTATTACGTGAGTGAACTGACCAAAATTGGTTTGCGGCTTCCGTGATCCAATTTGCTAGTCTCTGGAGTACGAAGCGTTCCGCATCGCAAGTGATCGAGATCTATCGAGCCTATGAAATTGTGATGCTGACGTTCAATGACGTTGCTATGAAAGGTAAGGGTTTTTTAAAAGGGGTAGGTATGTTTATTAGCTTACTTAATAAGCCACATATAGGATTAAATGGATGTCGTTGGTAACCAATTTTGCAGATAGTCAATATGGCCAATATCATCGCGCTAAAATAAATTAGTCGATTTAAAGTATTAGCAGAAGAGTACAGTCCTTGCGAACAGTCGTTCAATGTTAAGAAGAAAATTAAGTAATAACTTTGTTTTATCAAATAATGAATAATATAATTTATGCAGATTCGACTTTTTTGTATTTTACTGTAGAAATCGTTAAAATACTTGAATTAACTTATAAATAATAACCATATGGTTAAAATATAATAACTACTTCAGGTTGTGAATATAGCAGGCACTATATTTAATGTGAATTTATTAACACTAAGGTCGAGTTTTCCTACACCTGCTTATAACGCCAGACAATTTAATTTGGTCTGGGTCCGAAAATGTTTTATAGACTTTGAGCTAACGTGAAAATTACATTCTAGTAAATTATGGTTAACGTCGAACCGAGCTATGAATGTAAATATTAAAATGTCAGAATTTATTTAAACCAGAATTAATTAATGTTATTTTGTAATTATTTAAAATTCCATTTTTGATGATTAACATTATCGGCAGAGAAAATTCATTAATTTCTCATGTATGTTTGTCTTATGTAGATATTTAAGCACAGATTTTTTTTTATGGAATTGCTTATATTTTAATACAAGCTGACCAAATGTAGGTAAGCTTTGTCATAACGTCTACTATGAATTCGTATTATAATCATATATTTATCATAAGATAAATGATACAAAATATCTAATAATATCTTCCAAGTAGAGGGAAAAATGTAACTTCAAAAATAATTATAACTTTGCAGAATTGTTGACACTTATTGCTTTATACTGTCTTCAAATAGATTTATCGTAAAAGGTACCAGCCATGCAATAAATCTTGAATCAAGGAGAAAAATAATTGGAGGTCGTTCAAAGTTTAATAAATATAATTCTAAGAAGTTTTTAAGATTAAATGAAGAAATCTCGGTTTGTTTACAGCGAAGAAGTTTTTAATAAAATTATTTTTACTTGCCTTATAAAATTAAAACTAATTTTAATCTTGAACTTTGTTATAGGATTATTATTTTGAACTACTATATTGTAGGTACTATATTGTATTTTAAGACTACAATAAGATTTACAAAGAGATTTTAGCTGCATCTTAGCTAAAATAGTTTGAATTATATTAGTACGCGTACCTACATTGAGTAGTATGTCCTTAAATTAAAGTTATAGTGTCTAACTTACTTTTTGGTTAAAAAACAACAGATATAAAATACATGTCTTTAAAAGTGAATTTCGTTCGAAATGAGTTTTGATTTTATCCATTACGTCAATAATGAAGATAGGGTAAAAAGGTCGGTTTTGTGGCTCAAAAAAAGTACTACGAAAACACAATAAAAATATTCAACCTAAAAATATAATCTCGTAAGATTACCGAAAAACTGTAAGTACTATCTTTCTATATATATTTTTGTTAGGTCTACCGCAGTAATCACGAAGGGCAGGCTTTTTGCCTCACCGGGCAATATGGCCGAAAGCAGGGCGCCTCCAGCCACAGCTTGCTAACTAAGTCAAAGGGCAGCTAGGGTTATTTCCAGTGGAGTGCGATGTAGTTTAATAGTGTTAACTGCTGTAGAAACATAGATACCAAATATGGTCTGGAATATAACAAGAATAAATATTGTGTTAACACGTACATTTAGTACGATGTTGATCCACGTTCAAATTTTATACTATGAGACAATAAAAGTTGTAAATTAAAAAAAATACGCTTTACTTGACATAAATATCTAAGGATAAGACAACTGCACTGACTGCACGGGTAGCCGAGTGGTATAGGTCACCACACTAACAACGAATGTGCGCGACGTGCTGCGGGTTCGATCCCCGCATGGTACAAGCATTTGTGTGATCCACAAATGCTTGTTCTAAGTCTAGATGTTCTTTGTGCATGTGATTTTAATGTGTGTAGAACCCCCGCCGGGTCAAATTCCTTAGTGCGGGAGTAGTTTAAAAAATAAATAAATAGAGAATCTGTGGACAACATTTTTGATACTGTCAGTCTTCCTATGATCCTTGTGGAATAGCCAAATTATGCACCACACAGTTGCACTACGACATGAGATGGTTCTATGTGGTAGTCATCTCATGATTTCCTAAAGAAAAAGCGCTATAGTCCAATCACTTGACCAATAACCATGCAGCTAATTAGCGCATAAAAGTCTAATTACAAGTCCACCTAATCTAAAATGAACAGCTTGATTACGTCACAATTTAATACCTATGTAACAGCATGTACTCGTATGTAATATCAACACAATAATCTTGAATTACATCACCGCGAAACAATGAGGGTTGCAACAAGAGTTCGCTATTAAACAAGCTTCGACGTGCTTACACCTCGTTACTGCATACTTCAGTTCGTGTCACTAAACAAGTAATGCAGAAGGTTAATTACAATTAAAATTATATTAATAAAGTTCTGGAAACAAATGTAATGTAGAGCGCTTGTATCACATACTCTATTGTAAATGATGTGTAGTTAGTGTGTTGCAATCACATCTATTAAAATTATATCTTATTGAAAGTTTTCAAAGACATTTCTTCGAAACTGTCCATCAAAATACACAGGATTAAGAAATAAATATTAATAGGTTATGAATACCAATAATTAACTTTCATATATTGGAATTGAAACAAAAGCAAATGCCTCTATTACTTACTAGTGTCCGTAGTAACATCCACAACCCATTTTACTGGGTAACACAGTATCCATAGACAAAATTGTAATGACTTAACGGCCGTCAAAGATCAACGTATCAGTCGGGTCCGATGGCGTCGTGCTTTCCGAGGCACGGAGATGACTCGGTATTTTTACAACCCATGCACGGACTAACCGCGGCGAGCGCAGCTTAACCTTAACTATTGGTCAAACCACGCTGCGTGCTCTTGGCCAGAAGCCGATCCTTGCTAGTTTCTGACAGTTTCTAAGTAATACTTACAGAAAAAAAAATGTTTTGTGAACCGCGCCAACTGGGTTTACTTAACATTATTCTGTTATCGATGGCATATCGATACATTATCGCACATACGGCATTCCACCATTTTAACGTATCTATAGATGTTTAATCGAGTTAACCAGACCACGTTGGCGGCAGAAAATTGATAATTAATTAGTAGTATTGATTCGAGTTGCGGTTGGTTTATTTTAGTTGTGGAACTAAGAGTGTTATAATGTATAGATAGAGAGATGCTTTATTTCTTTTTAATGAGAAGTGAGATTGGGATTCGCAGTTGTTTGTTGTTTAGACCTTAAAATTGCTAATTAGCATTTTGTTTGTCCTCTTTCGTTCTTATAATTATTGTACAGTACAGATAAATGACAGACATAGAAACTATTGACAGATAAATTAATAATATATACACGTACTCTGTCAAAATAAGTCCAGTCATTTTTGAGGTAGGTACTACGTTACGTACATACATTTTTTCGTTACATACATACATTCACTGCTTTCAGTTATAATCCCTGACTCTGCTCCTCTTTAAAATAACTTCAGCTTCACCGTTTCACAAGCTCTTTAAACTAGGAAGTGTTTATCTTCATCATATCTCACGACGTGTGAAACAGCTATTTAATAACAGTTATTTATTAGTAGCATGCACTCGTGCCGCGGATCATTTATTATAGTTTTTATCGCAATTTGCTTCGCCGGATTAATGGATCTTGAGTTTTTATGACGTAACTTGCAGTGTAGATGCTCTCTCGTTTTTTTTTCATCAGTAATTGTGCTGATGAAGGCTTAGTCTACGATGTTAGGCCGTTTTTATCTGAAACAAAAAATGCAACTCATGTAAAATAAATTGTGTAGCTGAAATTCAGTACGTAAGGCCTACACTTTGTGAAATCCGACCATTGTTCTGTACTACCGATCAGTACCTATACAGAATGTTACCGAAAGCGTATATCTATCCAAAAGGGGTGAAGAGTACATCTGGTATTGAGTCAGTTTACAAAATGTCAGCTCAAAATGAGTTAATTAATTAATTGATGTCCAATTATGTTTTGCATTATTTTTTCGTCAGCAAAAATTATAACCAGACCGCTGAAGCGATGTATATACATTTGGCAAGTGACTTTTGATGTCGAATAATTGATGCAAAAAAATAGATCTCAATTAATTAATTAATTAACTCATTTTGAGCTGATATTTTGTAAGTTGGCTCTATACCAGATGCACTATTCACCCCTTTTGGAAAGATATAACCTTTCGGTAACACTCTGTATAACTAAACTAAACTACATAAATACTTATACTCTATGAATAAACAATGAAATAAAGACAATTAGCGTTTCATATTTTATTTTAATTACAGACTGTGAACCTCGTTGTAATAATAGACATAAAGTAATAATTATAGACAAAAAATTGCGGGTACTTTGTACCTAGAACTTTGGTAAACGAGAGCTCGAACATAAATCGTAGAAGTCCCGCTGTGTTTTTTAAATATGAAACGTCTAAAAGATTCACTATATTTTTCTTCTGGAACTTATTAAAGAGGTTTATTTTGTTTCCTGGTATTAACTTGGTAAGCTACTTGAACGAGCTTACTGTAAGTATATTATACTTTTAAAAGTTATAACTTTATAGGCAATAACCACAAGAAGTAAATTAACTTATAACTCTACGTTAAGAAAGGTGCTATGTAGTTTTTACAGCACGATAGAAATAACTTTAGAAAATATAGGTTTTACTCACATAATGTCTTAGTATAAACTACATAGTTATGAAGATGCGGATTTATGAACAGGAACAGCTATGCTCCTGCATATTATTCGTATATTTATAATACAATTTATTTATGTTCCAAGTCTGGGTGTTCTTGCATGTAATTTGTATGTTTGTAAAACACTCCGCGACACAAGGGTTTAATTCCTGAGTGCGTAATTCGTATTTTTTTATAAAAATAAATATTACAGTAATTATTTGTTTTTCTAATTTAGTTTTTTTTTGTTGATTACAGATCGATATCGTGGCTGTCTAAAACTGTAAGTGTAAAAATTAAATACATTAATATTTTGTAATGGTGTCGTAAGTATCAACGTGGATTTATTGATAGGCGTTTAATGCGATTCAGCAGGTTTCAAGCAATTTCTGGGGAAATCCCTGATTAAATATAAGTGGAAACTGGAGAGATGTCGCACATCGCAGAGACCAGTGGAAATAGAGGAGGGAGGCCTTTGTCCAGCAGTGGGACAGTATAAGCTAATAATATTAAATAAAATATTAGTGAAGTTTTCATAGCGAATAATTGTTGGAGTACAGTTTCTTAATGTTACAAATCCTTCTCATATAATATTGTTAATTATTGTAGCGAAATATTAAGCATATAAATCTTACGGATACTTCACAAAATAAACAAAAGACGGCGAACATAACGTCCACAGTATCACATATCGCATTCTCTTAATTAAAGCTACAAATTTATTTATTTTTCAATGACGTTTTTCTAGCACATTTTATTTGTTGGAAATCTGAAGCGTCCAAGTGAAGTGTACCCTCGCCAAGTATGATTGCGCTTCTATAATGACAGCAGTCTGTACAATTTGTTTTATTATATTCCGTCCCTTTAAGGGTCCTTACGTTTTACTGTTGGAGGGTCGCATTACAAAGATTGTATTGTAACTTGTTTGTTGATGGTAGAGTTCTAGAAATCGTATTTTTTTACGTACTGTGTCTTTGTGTGCTCCTCGGCATACAAAGAACACAGTTGAAATTTCAGTTTAGTGAGATAGTTATGTAAATGCTGACAATGTCAACTTTTGATGTAATGAAATTATAACATCGTAAATAAAGTTGTTTTTGGATTTTTTTTTATACTTACATAAAAATAATAAAAAATAGGAATAGTAATTACATCTGTTCGAAACGGTCATCGCTCAGCATGTGTTGAGATTCGGAACCGCAGTGCTGGTTTTCAGCGATGGCCGGCGCTGTCGTGATGGCGTCGATTGGTGTACCTTTAGAGTTATCAATATGAACTATCTAATGTAAAGAATAAAATAGATAAATAAGACAGAAAAATGTGACATAATCTATAAGTATAATTATACCTAAAATATATTATTCTTATATACCTATCACAATCTTTAAAATCAATATAAAAGTAGAATATCTTTTAAAAAGCTTTTTGGATCACCTTATAAATACGTACACATTTTTTTTACATAAAATACCTACACATTTACGACCATGCGTTTTCTTATTGCCAAATAGTTTTATATACTTTTCATGTAAGAATTTAATAACAAGATTTATTAGCACTCTTAAAGGCATTCTTTCTTCGTGTCCGTTTATATGATGCGAGAGCCTTTATTCATGAGCTCTTTACGTGCCGAGGCCACGAGCCGAACATTTAGCGATCCATTATCATCATTGGCAACGTTTATCACCTACTTTCAGGAATAATCCTCCGTCATTACATGCTTTTTGTACACATCTTAGTTTATAATCTTTATAGAGCCTCATTTTATGACTTAAACTTATAATACAAAGACTCTACTTAATTTTTATTCGTGGAATAAAATGACGTCTGACACATTCTGTATGGAAGAACTGTAATAAATTCAAAATTGTTCCTGGGATAAAATTATCTGGTAAATAAGTCCTTAGTCATTTATGTCTCTGATAGCGGCAGTAAGTAATTAAAAAACAAAACAGTCGTTCAAAGCAAACAAAATTCGAATACGACTTTATTCCAAAGCACTAAATGTGTAGATTAAACCTCTTTGGAACACAGAACTGTTTGTGAGAGGTAAATTGGTCGTCATCGTCATCCGAGCACCCTTTGTGCAAATGTGGGCCAGGCCTGCCTAGCTTACTTTGATAACCTTCAGCTACACAAGTTTAACTCACTCGAGAACTCTATTTTGAGGATGGAATGTAAGTTGGTTATTTGTAGTGGAAAAATGTGTCAATGTACCAATTCGCTATTTACTTCTTTCAATACCTGTTATTTTAATGCATAAGAGATAGGTATTTTAGATAATATAATTTATGAATATGTTGAAACAGTAGTTAGATTAAATAAATTAGAACCTCAAACAAAAGTTAGATTGAATATCTTTAAATCTTATCGGAAAATATCATTAACATATAGATTATTTGTTATCCGTTATTGAAATTCACATCTTTGTCTGAGATATCCGTTAATTAGCGTAATAGCAATTAATTAAGAAAATCAATCTAATTGTGACTTTAACTCATCATAATTAGGTTCAAAATTGATTACTTACGCGTATAATTGCGTACACAAAGAGAACAAACAAATCTGCCGAAATAAATTTTAAATTAGTTGCTTTTATACTGCTAAAAAATATTAAATACTTAACTATTAAATACATTAAGTTACTTAATTCAACAACTATTCTCTACTCTATTTGGCTTATAATCAGACCTTTGAACCTTAATATTAAATAGTTAAGTAAGATCCTAATTAAATAAATGGTAATACATTCAGCCTACAGGCACAAAGTAAATAGAACAAAATAATGGCTTTACAAGTATTTATTTTGTGCCTGAAACCGAATAAGCTGGCCATAAAATAATCTTAATAAAACAGAAATTAAAGCAATGACGTAAAATTCTTAGTGTTCTAACTCGCTATTTATATCTTTATTTAACAGGAGACAAGCAAATTGTAGATATTTTTAACGACAAGATTCTGTAATTTACCTTTAGGCGTATATATGTCTTCATACACAATACTGCGTATTTAATTACAAGATAATTTAAGTCAAGTGATTTTTTTTTAGTAGTTAATGTTTGTCTTGTACAAAATAAATTATTCTTTTTTGTGAGAACTGTTGTCAGGGCTTTATGAGCAGAACTGTCTGTTCCAGAATTTCCTAAAAACAAAAAAAAATTGTACAACCTATTTAAATTCAAGGCAAAGTATCAAATGAGTATAATATTACAGTCAACATGAAATGTTATTTCTCACGAGCTTGTCATCATTAATAATTTACGAAGTAAAATGTCGACTATCGAGACTATCCATCAATAAATATTAATACCCTCGTGAATTTTATACAAATACACAAACAATGGAATATCATAAATATTTTTAATTGAACAACTGACGTTCTGAAATTTAAAAAGTTGATAATACACGTTCTCTTTTTATGACATCACAAAGGAGAAAAAAAAACTTTTGTATTATTTAGTTGTTAGCAATATTTAATGATCAATCAGATGGCTTTAGGAAATAAGAGTGCCCAAGTCATCCTTAGAATATGTATTTGTATAAGTTTTTTTTTTAAACACAATTTATTGCTAATGGCTGATTTGGAATCGTGTTTAATTGATTGTCAGTAAAAAATAACTAATTACGTGAAACTGTATAAATAGTTTTGTCAAAACGTAATTTGCGTATTAACAGTAAATAAACAATTCCACGCGTTTTTCGGGTTTATTGGTGTTTAGTTAAATTAATTAATAAATAATAATACATTAATGTGGACAACATCACGTACATACATTGCTTTGAACCCAAAGTAAGTAGCTAAAGTAATTGTGTTATGGAATCAGAGACAACGAAGGTACCATAAACACCCAGACCCGAGACATTGTAGAAAAGTGGTTTTCCACATTGACACATTTTCCGGGTATCGAACGATGTGTATGTGCGCCACTCGACCAGGGAGGTCGTCACATGTATTATAATATAAATATAATAATGAATATAAAATATATTCAACAGTTTACTACACATTAAACGCAATGAATTGCAAATTCAGTAAAATTACCTATTTGCGTTTGAAATCCACTTATTTGCATACTATTGATACGATTAATATATATTGTGTTCAAAATCAAAAAATATTTCAAGTAAACCTTTTTTTAAAACCATGAAACTGACATTTCCTTACAATTTAGATAACCTTTTTGCAAGAAACATAGGATTGTTTAAGAATTAAAATCTTGCAAATAATTGTATAATGTGACATTATACGGTACGTAATTTATTATTTACAATTAAATATTATTTACAATTTTAAATATATACAAACTTAACTATATATATACACTTAAAACAAAACTAAACTCTTAACTAATAAAAAAAATCTAAAAAATAGCGTCAAAAAATTCATCCGCATCGCTGTCGACTGGAAGTGTACCCAAAAGACTGGCGGCATTGCCACGTTGAATGGCAATGCTTATTCTCTGTCCAAGGTAAAAGCCAGCCCTTGGGTCACGCGAGGAGTCAACAAGGCGTTTCGCCAGATCTTTATATAATATGTGTGCACTCGGACCCCACGGTCCAAGTGTTTCAACCCCAAACGGCTGGAATGTATAACTTCCAATAAGGTTGTTATATTTCCGCCGTTTGAGGTTCTCAGCAGCCGCAGCAGCAGCGCCAGCACAGCACGATGAACTAGGAATATGAGATGGCGCAAGAGTATCGACACAAGTAGCGTCCCACACTAAAGGCCTACCCATCTTCCAAGGGAACAAAGACAAGCCGTCCGGTCTCTTGCCGTCGTCGCGTGCCAGGCCATTAGGTTCTAGTACAGCCGGAACGCCGACGGCAACAAGAGCTCGTCGGATGATGTCGTTGATATTCGCGTGCCGCGCCAAGTGACCTGCGCTACGGCTACATGACAGCCCGTGGTGTCCGAGGCTGTTGACAAGCTCGCCACAGTGGCAGCGATGCGGGGAACAACACGCAGCGCCTAAGCGTAAGGAAGCGGCGAGGCGGAAAGTAGTATCGTCAAACAAGGTGCCTATGTTTGACGACGGTAGTGCATGAAGCCAAAGTCCTGACTCCCACTCACCCACAGCCAGCAGGCGCGCGCGTTCTGCAGTACTAGCAGACGTGGAAATTAGGTTCTGCTGAACTACTCTGCAGAGCGGCTCATCCCACCGTCTCTGGGATGACGGGAAGTCAGGAGGATTTAAATTTGGGCAGGCGAGTCTCCAGGCATCCACAGCCTCGGAAAAGCACGGCACATCAAAATTAACCAGTGTAGAAGCTAAGATATTCCTGATTAATTTTTCAGTGCCGTGTACCGAGGATATAAAGGCTGGTAAACTTATACTTGTAATTTTGCGGACGCCGAGCCCTCCCATACGGATGGGAAGTGAGGCTTGAGCCCAAGCTCGGTCGTCCATGGCCACATTTAAAATCAAGGTAAGAGTATGTTTTATAATTTTGTCCATTTTTTCTAAAAGTTGGGGGTGCTTCCATAAATGGGAAGCTCGGAGAAAATAGATTAATTTAGGGCCAAAACAGCAAAAACGAATTAGGGTAATGGCCGAATGCATGTTAATTTGTAATAGTCTTTCCGAAACGTCATTGAAATTTTGAATTTTTTCATTAATAAAATTTGGAAAGGAATCGTCAAAGATTGGAGATCCAAGGAGACGAAGAGAGCTTTTGTCTATGATTTTGATTTCAGGGGCTATTGAGTTAAATTTTGAAATTGCCATTTGTTTGTCAGTGCTGTCCGAAAAGAATAATTCGCATTTTGATAAGTTAAGTTCAAGTCCTATGGAATGAAAATTATTTTTTAAAAATACCAGATCGTTAATTACCGTGTCTACATCGCCTCCAAGGGTTCCATCATCGAGGTACCACACGTTAAATTTAGAATTTAGCTGCCGAATAATTGGGTGAATTGCTAAACTGAAGATTACTGGCCCGAGGGGATCACCTTGCTGGCAGCCAACTGCGGATTCCAAAAGGTTGTCCCGATAAAGTAATTTAGATGGTTGTCTATAACATTGCCAAAGAAAACTAAAAATTTGAGGTAATTCTTTTTTAGTTTCCGCCAGCATGGTGTCCCTATTAACCGAATTGAATGCATTTTTAATGTCAACCTTCAAAACGACCTCTCCTTTGCCAGAATTTAGATAGGTCGACAACGCGTGTACGGCAGCCTCACAGCCCCCTTTGGAGCCATAACCAAGTTGCAGGGGCCGAAATTTCTCCGAAACGACCTCACCATAAAATTTACAACAGATCTTGGCTGCCATACGACGATATGTGGTTCCCACGGCAATGGGTCGAATGCCGCCATCCCTCTTGCGCAGGGCACATAAATTGGCCCCGTACAAGACGTCGATGACGGCATCATTAACCTTGCCGGAGAGCATGAGGTTGATCAGGGCCGTGAGCTCCTTCAAAAGTAACTCACCAGCCTCCCCGGCTCCTGAACTGACAAGGTCCTTCAAGTGCTGCGGGCTCAGGCCGTCGAGACCGCCAGCAGAGCCACTCCTGAAGGAACTAAGGGCACTGATCACCTCCCGACCTGTAACGGTGAGGTATTGAGTATCCGGATCAGGGGCGTCGGGAAAGGAAAGGCCGTCCGCAGGGGCAGGGTGTTTGCTCTCCAGAGCTGCGAGAGTCTCTGAAGAACAATATAACTCACAATTTAACAAACGGTGTACGTAGCTACATACAAACTCGATCGACTGACCCTAAACTAGGTACAAAGTTTCAGTATCTTAGGAGCACTAGTTTCTCCAATTAAGAAGTCGTTACAAGTTGTGGAACAATTTAATGGCTCGATAACATAACCATGTTATTACAATATAATATTTTGAACAAGTTTTAGTAAAATGACCAACAATTCCAATCTATTTGAAAATGACAATTGAATATAGGAGTTAATTTGTGTCTCCTTATTTCGGTCACAGAATATATAAAAACAGATAAATATTAATAAAGTTTTAACAAAAGCTTTATCAATTTTAAGCAAAACAAAAAGATCGCCTAAACGAACTTGCATGTAGTTAACACTTACTACATAGTATATTTTTCTGTACCGAATTTTGTTTTCGTAATTAGTTGTGTACAATAAAGAAATAAATTGATGTATTTCTGGGACATTTCTATGTCTACAAATTATAATTTGTTATATTTTTTCATGGACATTGAAATAATATAACACACGCTATTTTAACTCATAGCTACATTTTATTAGTAAAATTGTGAAATAGAATTAGTTGACCCTTTCATTATTGATTTATCTTCAAAAGTTTAAAAACAAATAAATTTAAAATTTTAATACTCGTATTGTTTGCGCTTTAAGTAACTACAAAGGTCTGATGAAAATAGGTATTCGGAACCAAAATAAGGGTGCTTTTCTACTGATGCGGATCTGGGTGGAGGTGAGAGGTAATCTCCACTCCGCCATCAGTGGAAACAGTGTAAGTGGAGCGAAGAGGAGTTGCGCGGCTCCGAGCCAGACATAAAGAGGTCTAGCAGTATTCATGCAGGATTCATCAGGACAGGACTCGTGCAGCTCTAGTATACGGTCTGGTCAGCTCAGGTCCACTCCGCTCGAATGGAAACACTTGTCACTTTTCACTGCTCTTCTCCGTTCCACTCCGCCCTACTCCGCGTCAATAAAAACACACCATAACCTGTGAAATATATATGTTGCATTTAATACACAGTTATTACTCCCGAAATATTGTATAAACAACGAAACATAGCGCCTTGTATTATGAATGACGTAACATGAAAACTGTTTCAGACTTTAATGAATTTTGGTGGTTGTGTTAACAGTTAGCTGAAGTATTTTTGCATACAATCGTACATCAGTGTTTACACTTTGACGTTTTCAGTAACTTGTTGTTTGTATTTCAGAGGTGCAGACGGCTTAATTTATTAGTTTAATAGAAGAAATAGAAAATGGAATAGGTATATATTAACTTATATTTACTAGAAAATATATTTTAAGATTTAAGCCTTTTAGTATAGCCACGACTGTATTATAAAGCTATAGGTTCTAAGTTTTTTTATGAACTAAAAATAAACTTGACAAAATAAGGAATTGACGAATTCACGAGTAGGTTGGTAATATTAGTTCTGATACATCTGAATAATGTTTCTATTCTTACAGTAACAAAAAACAAAACACAATCAAAGATAAAAAAAAAAAAACATTTTAGACTTACCATTTATCAAGCTCTATATAATTATACTCACTAAAATACCTGTCGGCATAATGTTTTGAAGTTTCGAGTGTAGTATGTAAAGTAAAAGGGTCCATCCAACCTTGGCCCACAAATTGGCCCAGAAGGTCTAATTAAAGCACGTGTAGCTGAAAATATGCTTCAGAGAATAGTGTTGCTTAGATTAAATGAGCGTAAAATGCTTTTAAACTTTTAGAGGATGAAATTTGAACAAAAGATGTCAGGTTTAACCTTTATGAAAAAAGGCTTTTACGGCACGGATAAAAAAGTGCCTCGTGCAGTTAAGAATATAAATAAAATTGGAATTAGGTTGGTGCTTGATTAGTTAAATACTATTATTAATTGTATTACTGGTAGGTTTTGTTTAATGCTTTAATGGTTACTTTACACATTAAAGTACCTTAACCATTTAATAATAAAACTTTACTGTTTTATTATTAAATGGTAATAACCAGCCTATAAATGTCCTACTGCTAGACACAAGCCTCCTCTCATATACAGATTTCAGATTCCAAAAATTGGAAGCAGATATCGCCAACCCGCAGTGAGCAAGTGTGGAGATCGAATTTCGATCCTTAACCATTTACCTCTTAAAAATAAATACAAAAAGTTGTGACACATATTATTGAACCAAAAAACACTAAATAAATCGTACTTTTTCAACGGAGTCAGAATTAAGTAGTGCAAAATGCAAGACAATATTTCTATTTATATTACTTGAGTAACTTGTTTAATTTCAAACCTGTAAGTAATTCTCATTTGCGAGAATATCTTGATTATATTAATACGGCTTCTATTTAATTTACTGGTTAATCTGTGCTTAGTAAAGTTAAGACGGAAGGATATTATAACCGATGAAAATTGAAAATATTGTATAAGATCGAGGTAATTTTCCAATGTTTTCATTATCCCATTAAGTTGGGCGCACATTATCGAATATTTCGCATGTTTTAGAACCACAAATGTGGCGATTAGTAGCTTATGAACGACATATCTGAGGTTATTTAGTAGTATTTAGGGTTATTTTAAATATGGCCCTGTGGTAAACGTGACTAAAACACGAATAGAACATTGTGAGCAGATTTGTGGTAGGAAAACTTTTCTGAATTATTAGGTTATAGACGTATTTTACTTAAGTTTGTAGACAAAAATCCCTGGACAAAAATCCTTGGACGATGCCTAATAAATAACAAAACTTTTTCGAACTATAATTGACATTGGCAACACATAACCAAACCACAGCAGTACGTAAATTAACTTTCGAATATATCTATAAATACAACTAAAAATTATATTTTCAATTACTTTTAACAGAACGAATATGATTGGCCTAAAAAATCGTACGTGGGTCGCAAGTGTGTTCTTTAACTTATCGTTGTCGCGACCCGCTGCGCGCCGGCGACCTAGCTATGTAGTGTGAGAAGCAATTTTCCGTTACTTTACACCGAGTTATGACTCTGACCGTCCGTGAAATGAGACATCAGAGACGAGATGTGAGTGGCTAGATTGCCTCACCCTAATGTAGGGTAAGGAAGCTTAAGTGGCAACTGAGTTGAAATTAAATCACGCCGGCATGATATTTTTGGGTTAAAAACTTAATAATAAAAGCTGGCTGCAAAAAAAAACGATAATAGCTTTTAATCATTTGTGAAATTAAAAAGAGAGTAAATAAAGAGTACATTAAATAATTGTCAGATTCGTTTGAAAGACGGTTGTGACTAAGAGCAACCATTAGAAGTTTGATGGATAAAACGAAACGATGAAGTCAATCAACTCAAGAATATCCACAATCAATCTTTCATCTTTTGTGTATATAAACAGAAGTCGAAACCCAATATCAGACTATGCAATCTGAACTGTAATTAAAAAAAGAAAAGAATAGCCAAACTGAATCGAAAACCCAAGAGTGATTAAAACAATAGGATACACCAAACAAAACTTACAAATAAAGAACAAAAAGCAAGACCTACGTGTTGATTTTTATATGTTTTCAGTGTTTCAAAACATAACAAACAAACATTTCTTTATACGGTATTAAATATCTATAAAGATGTGTAAAATGCGAATTAAATACGCTGTTCTTATTATTATTATTTTTACTTATGAATGATGCCTTAAATATTTTCGGGATAAAGACGTAGTGTTCTACAAGACACTATATTTCCAGTAAATATAAACATTTATTTTATTGACTCCATTTACAAATCCTATTCAGCTACCAAGATGTCGTAATAGAAAGCCGGAGTTCGATTTACGTGACCTCAATATAAAGCCTAAAACCTCAACAACTCGACTTTTCTCGTTCAAGTCCACAATATCACCAATCTACCTCGCGTCCCTCGAAACCTTCAAATTCCTAAACAATTATCTGTGAAAAAGCATCCGTCACTGGAACTTTAGCGTCTTAACCTAAATACCAGCTAGTAAACACAACCAGTCCCCAACGAAGCAATTATTCGCAAATTACGAACCCAACATTTGCAGTAGATTTCTTTGGAATTGAACAATCACGATAATGGAAGGTAAATCGAATCATTTGGCCCTAAGTGAATGTATGTACACGCTTCATGATTTATTGTGTCACTTGTGATCTTTATAGACGGGAAGTATTTTTGTATTGTGATGTTTTGTGTTAGTATGTCAGGAATAATGTGAATACAATGTATTTACTGACCACTGTGTGTCATTATGGGTCTTGAAAGTATTGACAAGATATACTGACTTTGGCAAGGATTCCTGAAGTTTGGTCACTGACTGCATCAGGTTTAACTTGATAAGAAAGAGGAGACCTTATTTATTGACAAGTATAATAGATTCGTAAAGGGAAATCTCGGGACTACCTTAATTCATTAAAAAAAAAAACAAGACAGTGATATTACTGTCATTTTTAGAGGATACCCAGTTGGATGCAAAACGTATAATAATATAGAAGAGCTGGTAAAAAATTAAGATTAGGCAATATACTCCTAAAAGTAAGAGTAGTCTGACGACCTCCGTGGTCGACTGGTATTCAAGGTGTCGCTAGCTCTGAGGTCCCGGGTTCGATTTCCGGACGGGTAAATTGTAGTAAACCACTTTCTACATTGTCTCGGGTCTGGGTGTTTGTGGTACCTTCGTTGTCTCTGGTTCCATACCACAAGTGCTTTACCTACTTACTTTGGGTTCAGACCAATGTATGTGGCCTGTGTCCTCCTTTATATATTCTTAGTGTGAAATAGTTTTGTATTCAACAGAACAATTACTTGTCAGAATATTTGTATTCGTTTCCAAAAAATTCAGCTTGAAACCCTGCGTTGAAACCCACCAGCCGTTATACTCCGCATATGGCGCACATACAATAATATTTGACTTTCACTGTGTCTGCTCTCTTTTGTCAGATGACAAAATGTTTGCTTTCTGCGCTAACATCATCCCGTATGCACCCGTATCATGTCGCATCCAATATAAACGGTTTTATATCATTACTTTAGATTGTTGGCTATTAATAAATAAATTGCTTCATTTTGGAAAAAAATAAGCTATATTAAAAATATAACATATATTGAGTTTATTTTATGACCAGTCAAAGCACACTTCAGATAGGTACTGTAAGTAAATTATAAATATTTTGTTCCACAAGACACCCTGACTTCCGCTTCAGACAGACTTCAGCTCTGGAAAAGACGGGAAAGAATGCTACACACAAATGCTATACATGTGTAAACACATTGAAATTCTCTGAGGTTTTTTTGACATTTCTTCTTAGGGTAGCCAGTTAGAAAATGTCAAATCAAACGTGCTTAAAAAAATGATTTTATATGACTTGTAAAAGTGATGATTTTTTCATCCTAGTTACAAAAATAAATGGTTTGATTTGAATCTACTCTTCTCTACGTCTGATACCAACAAAAAGCTTAAATGATGACTAAGTAATACAAAATTCTGCTCAGACGTAAATATCAAAAATATTCAGGCCATCAATATTTAGATAGTGATCGCCTACACAATGTTCTGTTTACACGTTTATATTGCCAGTATAGTCGTTTTGAAGTACGTATTTACTTTCTTAATACTGTTTATAGAAGGGAATTGCATGTAAATAACTTTTTACGTGTTTCAAGTATTTGTATAATAACTTTCGTGAGGAGTATGAGTCAGTTCGAATCGCGACACCACCGCCGCCGCTTTAGCTCATGATTAGGGACTCCTATTGAGTCTGAAACTAGTCGGGCAAACCCGAGAATATGCGAAAGTAAACCGTTTTGTTCTAAATAATATTGTTTCAAGTAGTTTGGTTTTATTATGAGTAGATAAGTTTTTAGTAAGTAGTATAGCGTCCAATATGTATAAAGATCAATGCCTATAATATTATTATTATGGTTTACGGCTTGCTGAAAATAAATAGGTAGAAATTATATGAAAAGGTATATAATAAGTATATGATAAAGCAAGTTCATTTATGTCGGACGTATTTTCATGAACCGTGCTTATAACCAATTGTAGAGACTCATGAAACGTTAATTTTAAATATGCATAACAAAATTTGGAACACAAATATGAGTTGACCAAACAAATATTTGTTGCTACCCTTAGCACAGAAAGCCAAGAGTTTAGCACACACTTGTCTTAGAAAATGGAGACTTGGAGAGCCAAATACATAAATTTGCGATTACTAAGACATTCTAGTACATATACGTTCTAAGTCCTACAGAATTAACATAGAGACACCATTGTACACTTCACAATAACATAATGCATTCATTATTAATGAAATGTGGGGCAATTCTGTATAGTAGTTCCCTTTGAATTACATGAAAAGGAAGAGAAATCGGGTTAGACGTGCGGCGGCAATCATTTGAACGTCGATAGCAGGAACTAAACAGAACATTTCGGTATAAAATGGGAAATATCTTTTAACCGTTATATATAAAATAGTGCCTTTACTTACAAACACAGGTACACTTTACATTCAGATCTTTAGATGTCTATATCGATATTAACTATTTAAATTGATGATCGTCTTTTGTTTATAGTAAAATTAGTGAGACTGTTATTGAGTCTTTTTTTCTATGAGTAAGTGTGTGTAGTAATTAATGCTCGTTCCTTCTCTGTATGAGGTGAGGCCTGTGACCAGCAGTGCGACATGTATAGGCCGGTATTATAATGGTATAGTAAATTAACACCTAAATATGTTTTCCACCTTTTTCACGCGCAAATTTGTTTCACCAGGACCGGTGCGCCAGTTACTTAAAATTTAACTTTGAAAACTTAGTGCTTAGCAAAACATGGCATTAATGTGCCTAATACAAGCCCGAAAATGTATATTGTTATTCGAGAGCCTTCTAATAAATACCTAAAATGTTCGGTCGTTTGGGAATATAGTCTCGCTGGAGCTTTAGTGCTAGAATGTTAGTATTAGATTACTATATCGTCTGTTTCTAAGCTAGAACATGGCCAGTAAATTGATATATTGATAGTTCTATGTATCAGTTGAGATTACATACTACTACTAGTTGACAGACTATTTTAATGATGCCTTTAAAGTAATCTACACTTATTTCCTGCATCAAACGTATTACAAATTTGAAATAAAAATGTTGATTTTTAATAAACCTAAATTTATTACATGCAGGGTATTGACCCTAACACTCAAATTGCTTAAACCAGATTATTGCATGGACTGACCTCCATGCAATAATGAGATCATTGAAGCTCAAACAAACAGACAATAACCTTTTTCAGTTAACTTTACTAGTTCCAATTAAAATATTTTCTAAAGTTAACCGATAATCGTATTGTTGTCTAACCTAAGCTTAACCGCACAAAACTTTACGCTCAGCGCTACTTAGCGGTTAAACAATTTAGTGTGAACAGTTCTCGAAAATGTAAAAAAACAGAGTCAATTAAAATAATGAATCATTACCTGTGTTAGTAAGTATATAGACTACATAATTCAAGTACTATAATTATATTGAAAATTATATAAATAGTGAACCTGAAATTTATAATCTGACAAACCACGGTCAAAAAGCATGATCTCTTCTCGGTTTGAAGAAGCCTTAGCCTAGTAGAAAAACATTAATTAATGATATTGCCGTGTTAATTAATTATCTTACAAAATCCAAATTTTTTTGACAGCAAAATTTGACAAAAAATTAAAGTATAATTACTTATTTAATACAAATAAACAAATTTGACAGCAATATTTGTACAAGTTTTGCAAATGCCAAATGATTTTGCAAAATATGTAATAAGGCAGACTTGCACCAGTAGGTATATCGTAACGTTTGTGGTTAGCTTAAAGGCTGGTATTGTAACTATATAGTATCCTTTTTAACAAATCGGATAAAGCTACCGGTATTTGATTACGTGCAAATATGACTGCTGTTACATAAGCAATTAAAAGGATAACCTTTTAATTAAAATACTAATTAATTTGGGACGTGTTAATATGTTAAATCATCGATCGAACTGTACGGCTTACACTTAGCCACGAGACCCAAATATAAAAATGTAAAAACACTATATATAACTATTACTTTTTATTTGTAATAGCACGAAGAAGTATATATGACCGTGTTGTTACTAGAAGAGAGTAACCCAGAAAGAAGGACATTTTGTAAAAAAATAAAAATATGACGTTTTAAAGCAAATCAAAGAGTATGTGAATCAACCTTTTTACATAAAATAATATTTAAATAATCGTTTAGATTATTTTTTGCATAAAAAAAATATAATTCAACAACAATAGTACGGTGGGTACCTAATATTATCCATATTTATCCTAAAAAAATATAATTCACTAAATGTATTTTAAAACCATATCTGTTAAAGAATTTCTTCTTACTCCTTCTAACACTTAAAGCTGTCTGCACGTCTCGCTCCTGTGTCATTACGGCTACTGAACGCTTGGCAAACACAATATAGACAGACCTTAGGATTTTCAAGTCCTAAAAAAGTCTCAAATGTACTAAAATAGCTTTTTAAAAAAAATCGTTTTCACAATACTTAATCCTCACTTGAATTTGAAGAAAAATAATGTGTTATTAATAGATAAATAATAAATAAATTACAGCTGATTTTGTTGTTTGCAAATAATTTTGTATTTATATTGTACTTATTACATCCATCGTTTGTTTTGTTCTATGAAGATTAATGAGCACCAATTTCGCCTGGTCAATGAATTACCTGTCAGACAGACTTCTCATATCATATTTGCTATTATTTGCAATTTTTTCAACATTTTTTATTTATATTTTCAATGTTGAATAAATTTTCATCTAGAAAATTATCCTAAAATTTGAGCTACAGATACGCTAAAACTGTAAGCTACCATTTATTACCCAAAGCCTATTTCGCTCATCGCTTAAACCAGACCTAGTTAAATCTAGCCAAAATAAGATTAGCGTACTGACGTGACGCCAACGATGTACAGTTCCCCACATCTGTAGTATCAACGAATTGCGAACCTTAACTCTTTAAAACAAAATCGCTGGTAATGCCAGGGAAGTCTTTAGTATGTGACTTAGACATCTAGTAACTTATTAAGTAAGTGTTTAATGGTTTCTGAATACTGAATGTTTGATCTGTTTCTGTTATAATATAGACTTTCATATAATTTTGTATGATAAATGATGATTGAGAAGACGGATTACATTTTTTCACGAAGGTTAGATATAATTGTAGTGAAAAATAATTTTAAAAAGTAATAAATTTTTAATTAACAAGCATATTATATTGATTTCTTGTGCTATTTAAATAGAAATAAAGACCAGAAAAAATATAGTAGGTATAGACAAAGACGGGTTTGACTATAAATCCTAAAAGAGAGTGCCAAAATATAAGAATCCTTACTTTGAAATTGATCTTTTCCTAAATTAAAATAAATATATACACGTATATTTTTGTAACATAAAAAATATATATATATATTATAAAATTTGTAGCTTTATTTGCTTATGATAAAAGTTTATTTTTTGTTTTTTGTAAACTTCAAAAACCTTTCTCACTGTAAATCATTAAAAGTAGCAACAATGTTTGCTTTTATTTTATCTAGAGCTGTAACGAGCAACATTTTACCGATATAGTTAGCGACAACTCAGGCACCGGAGATTGCGCGTCGTTCGTTAGCGGATAACTACAAGACGTAGTTTAGACATCTATGTACTGACTGATGTTTTTACTGCGGGGTAAATTTGAATAGGAATGTATTTAGACGTAGAAAGATGTTTTGTGATGGTATGTATTGTAAACAATCTCATGTTTAAAGATATTGTAAAAACTATTTTAATTCTTTTCGTTTATTATTAGGGTTATTAAAGTAAACGACATTTTCAATCAAAGGATGTTGACTAGGTAAGAAATAAAAAAAAAAATTGTCCGCCAATTAGATAATAAAAAAAGACACGTAATTTTTAATTTAAGGAAATAACTAAAACCTAAATCGAACCTAAGTTCAGGAGAAGGGGCTAATATTACGACACAGTTTTACACAAAACGTACGACATCGTGACCTCGACATTTTAAACTAATGTATTGTCGTAATATGTAATATAATAATATAATAATATAATAATATAATAATAATATAATAATATCTTGGGACATCTCACACACGGTTATCTAATCCCAAACTAGGCAGAGCCTGTGCTATGGCAACCAGACAACTGATAAACATACTTATATATTTCTAAATACATACATATTATAGATAAATTACACTCAGACACAGAACAAATGATCGTGCTCATCACACAAAGATTCGTCCTGGGTGGGAATCGAACCCACGACCTCCGGTTTAGCAGTCAGGGTCACTAACCACTAGACCAACAGGCCCGTAAGCTTTTAGTATGATAAGAAAAGAAAAAATACGTGTCTAATATTTTTTATTAATCTACCAGACGGGAATTAAAATTTATTGTAAAGTCAACGTATTATATATTATAATAAAATAGATAATCAAATAGAGATATTTATAACTCCAAAGAAAAAGAGTTATGGTCGTTGTCAAATAATGGTGCGGTAATTTCCCAGTGCATATAAAAGTATATTTAACTTTATCTTCGAGAAATCTCGAAGGTATCGCAAAGGAAGGTAAGGCAAGCCGACTGCGACCTAATTCTCGATATTCAATTGTGGAGGTAGTTCTTATTGAAATCAGAGCAAGTAATCAGGAAATAAAAGATTCGCAAGAATTTTACCGGTGAGTGAATCTGAAATAAAAAAACTGAATAAATTCAACTGTTCTGATTTTCATACAAAAGGTAGTTCGATTTTAGCTTCCAATTTGTTTCGGATAAACTAAACTTTTATTAAATCACTTCATGTAACGAGTACCTTTATTTTTCTAAGTTTCTACCAAAGTGCATAGATTTTACGATTTATAAAAATGTTAAGATATTTTCTTTAAGCTTTCAAGCTTTTAATTGTGAAGATAGTATTTTTTTCGTGAGATAAATTTCAAGGATGTTAACTGAATTTGAATAAATTATTACAAACGAATGATGGCTCTTCTAGGCCTGAATTAATTAGGCATATTAATTAAAGACTAACAGTGAAACAGCTGTGTTTACAAGTTGATAAATGAGGCAGTTTGTTATAGAGACATTGGCGTTTATTAAATAATATTTTAAAGTATTTTTTGTGTAATTAGAAGTTCAATATAGCGTTGAACTAGTAGTCGCAGTTTCGAGTCCTACCTGAGGTTTAAATTTTTCCTTTCTACAAGGTGTATTTAATTAAAAATCTACGCTCCGCATGCGTTAATGTGTAACAAATAATAAAAAATAATAAGATTAATATAATTATATACGTTATTATGTGTGAACATTATTAAAAATTATACCATGAATGTATCAATATAGTCAAAATAGCCGTAGCGCGAGTCGCACGCGTATGTTAACTAAAACATCCGACAAGCTCTTATTGCTGTCGGCGTTCCAGCTGTACTCGAACCTAAGGGCCTGACGATATGTATTGTCTTTGTTTCCTTGAAAGATGGGTAGGCCTTTAGTGTAGGACGCTACTTGTATCAATATTCTTGCGCCATATCATGTTCATCTTCCTAATTCTTTGTGCTGTGCTGGCGCTGTTGCTGCGGTTGCTGAGATCCTCAAACGGCGTAAATACAAAAAACTAGTTGGTAGTAATTTATTCGAGCACTTTGGGGTTGAAATACTTGGACTGCGGGGTCCGAGTGCACACAATACATGTGACGTGTACGATGTTTACACCTCGCGTGACCAAAGGGCTGGGTTTTGTCTTAGACAAAGGATAAACATTACCATACAACGTGGCAATGCCGCTAACCTCTTTTTTCCGGTACCGGTAGAAACAGTTAAGGAACAACTAAAGAGTTTAACCTAACATACATAGTTAGACGTATAATAATCTAAACAAGAAACGTCAGTCAACTGGTTTTCCAACTCGACGTCAGATGATAGATAGTTACCATCAGAATCTGAAAGGCGTTTATGATTTTAAATGTCGATACGGATGACGACGATTTTCTAAGATGATGTATCGTTTCCTAGTTGCTAGGTTTGAACTTGGTTTATGCAGCGAAAATTAATTTGTAAATGATTGATGATAACTTCATGTAAAGTGATGTCTTGTTCTCAGGGTAAATAAATTGGTTTATGGAACATATAGTGTTCAGATAATTGATATTAATACTATTTTGTCAATGTAAATTACTTGAAACAAATCAAACAATACGTTATTATTAATTTTCCGGGTCAAGATATTTTTTTTTACTAAAATATTTGTGTCATTTACAAACATTGTATTTTTTTTTAATTTTGTAAATAATAAATGTGGACAACATCACATACATTGCTCTGGACTCAAAAGTAAGTAGCTAAAGCACTTGTGTTATGGAATTCAGAGACAACGAAGGTACCACAAACACCCAGACACGAGACAAGGAGAAGGGGTTTTCTACATTGTCCCGGCCGGGGATCGAATTCGGGACCTCAGAACTGGCGACACCTTGAAAACCGGTGTGTACGCCACTCGACTACGGAGGTCTTCTAAAATTTAATTTTATTTTGCAGACTTTATTGAAATAGTTTAATAATTCTGAACGGTATTTAAAGCATCTAATTAATGAAATACCTTTTATTACGGTATAACGTTCCCATATCCATGTTTTTATGAACTGGGAGTTCCGTAGGTTGCTTACCTGGTGTATAATTATCGTTGATTACATCTTACAACCGACCAGATCCCGGAGGTCTATTCGACACGCCCTCTGATAGCCCCTAATACGTATATAAAGTTATATATACGGTGATTTTAAGGAACTAGTGTACGAAGGTAATAAGAATTGGATTAGGAGAGTTGTTAATGAGAATGTATTACCTACAGAAACAAAAAAAAAACTGTATAGCATACCTACTCGGCAAAATGTAGCATAGTTTATGTCGATTTGTACATCGGTAGCCGGTAACTTTTCATTGAAAATTCGATGTAGATGGAGGAACACAGGCGATATTCTTCTGTTTCTCGGAATCTGTTGAGCATCAATATAGGTCAACAAAATTAAAATAACGCTTCACCATTCGTACAATGACTTAATCAATGTATGTACATAGGTAATAAAGTGAAAGAATCTCTATCTGTGTACCTACATTTACACTTAGGTACCTACATGTTCTATATTAGATCTTAAATTGGCACATACAGTATTTGTACACGTTTTTCTCCGTGATTGCTCGATTGTATTAGGTGATTTATACTCTGATCGTACAAAAAATCACGAGCGCTCCCGTTCAAATCGATCTGGTACTTTTTCAGGAGTGTAATTTGTATTAAAGAAATCCTCTTCGCGAGGAGAAATTAAGGCTCCGTGCAAAGGGGACACCGACCACAGCCACCGATGGCCAGCAACAGAGACTTTGTCCTTATTACTTTATACACAAAGATATAGGTATTATCCTCCTTTCGCCATATTTGTTCCATGTTTGTATGGGCAGTATTCTTTTGTTTAGATGCAATATAGACCTGTCATTCAGGCCAGTATCATTGTTAAGGTGTGTCCAAATATCGAGCGGCAATCGAGCGCGGCTGCCGCGCGCGGCCCGCCGCGCTGTGATTAGACGACTGCCGCGCGCGAGCGCTTCTGGCTACCTGCCGCGCGCGAACATTCTTAGTAACATTCGGCAGTAATTGTGTTTGGACGTATTTCTGCGCACAAACATGGACAACGAAACATCGATTCGTTTAATTGACATGTATGGATCTTTTAAAGAGTTATGGGATCCTCGAGAAAAGGAATACCATAATAAAAATAAACGCGAAGACTTGTGGAATGCAATAGCCAACAATTTTGATCTTCCCAAGAAGGAATTAAAGGCTAAAATGAAAAGTCTTTTAAGTTCCTATAGACGAGAAAGGAATAGGGAAAAAACAAGCAATACAACTGGATCGGGTTAGTTATAATCTTTTAATAATTAATATAATGTATACCAATATTGCTGTAAATCTAGACCTACTTTACTATACTCATAACAATGATATTCAAAAAGTATAGATGGAGTATAGTCTTACTTTACACGTCAAAATAACATGCTATGTAGGTACGTCACTTGCATTGCACTTAATGCGATAGACATATTCAGGAATCACAAGAGGGAAGGAGACAAATTGATAAAATAGAAGGCAATTTGAATGTTTTTGGCACGAAATTTGGCGATACAAGGCAATGTAAATGTTCAAACTTTTCCAAGGTTAGTATTAAAAACTGTGGTGTCCGGTAATTAATTTCATAATTTATTGACTCAATATTCTGTAACCTTCGTTGAAAAAGTGGTTTCATCCAGCATTTCCTCGTTAAAATATGTTTTTTCTTAGCTCTTATAAGCAATTTTTTTATAATAAGCAGAGCTACGACACATGCGACCGCTTTCATTTTAGTTCTGATGCCAACTGAAGCGAGCGGCATATCTTGGTTGTGCCGCGCAGTACTGCCGCGCAAACATTAGTTGGCTTTGTCCAAACTAGAGCGCGGCAGAAATGTGTCCTACAAATGCCGCGTGTTGCTGCCGCGCTCTTGCTGCTCAATGTTTGGACACACCTTAAATCTTTTTCAAAACTTTTTCACAAACTCACAAAAAGTACTATCAAAAAATCTGTGTATATTTTTTCAGCGCTTTTGTTCCACAAATAAAGAACGAAAAGACCGAAGTCGTGCTCGAAGTGTATTCAAATAGTTTTTAAAGCTATCAAAGTTTTTTTGAATAGAAAGTGGCTTTTTAAGCAAAAACCGAGGAAGACGGGTTAATTCAGTCAAGCCGTGTTAAAGCCAAGTTACTTTTTACGTTTCTGTATAAAGTTGAGATGTAAAGAAGTGCATTAAAAAGTAGCGTTGTTCGTATTTGTAAACATTTCCCTTCGGAAATATTCGGATGTAGTCGGCTAATACCGTTTTCATGTTCTACATTTAAATGACGACTATTACGCTGACCTTACTTTTGAATTTGGATACCTTTTTTTTCAGTCACGTACTAAAACGGTTTCTTTAAAATCCTATGTTTTGTATTTCGTAGTATTAAATCCAAACAAGATTTTAGAATAAAGAAAAATCTTAACTTACGAGTACAGATCGTTTTCAATATATTGAATTGGACAGGAAAATACAAGAATATATTGGAACACGTATTGCGTAGTAAAAATTGATTCAATATCGTATATTGCCAATATTTGAACCAACATTTTATTGTGAATATCTTGGCAGTCACGGCTGATGTGGCGGCAGCTTGTGGCTATAGATGAAACAGAACAATTTTTATACCTATTTCATATTATTTTGAATCCAAAGCAAGTCCATATGACATTCACGAAATTCACAATTACATACAGATCATTAAATACAAATAATTCTACAGATCATATTAAAATTCTCTTAAAACTTATTCGATATTAGTCTCAGATTTAAATAGGACAGGTTAATAGTTTAATATACTTAAATAATACATAACCAACATAAAAGAATCATATTCGAAAAGTATTTATAATTATTGGTATGACACGCGAAAATAAATAGAAGTTCAAGTACCAAGTCAAGATATTTCATATATTATATCGTTTCCCTCCATAATGAGACAGAGCTATAGCGCTTTACTTTGCGAAAAATTCTAATATTTCATAACACGTTCAAACTTTGGACACCTTCCAGAACTGTGACGTAATGGTCCTTGTTACATTAGTAACATTATGAGGCGCTCCGAGTGATACTAAAGTAGCTTTTACCGTGGCATTCTAAAAGCCTTTCTGTATACGGTCTGTGCGGGCGATAGTGCTTACATGGAAAAGCATGGCGAAAACAGTTGAAAGTCAAATTTTAAGAACGCCTAAAATATTTTAAGGCCATGTAGCATGAGATCTATTTTACAAAGTTTTTGGTGTAATAGTTGATTATGAGGCATTAAATATAATGTGCGCATAAATATTTTGCTAAAAGCATGGTATATTGTATTATACATGTTCTGATCAAAACCTTATTTATTTTGCGGCAAATAGGGATAAGTATTCATATGTAGGAAGATTAAAAGCGCGATAAGCCTTGGTCACGAATGTCATACGGCGATCTTTGAATTTCGTTAAGTCATTACAATTCTGAAAATCAGTCTTACTATGGGATACTGTGTAACCCAGTAAAATGGGTTGTTAAGGTCAGATAATTTATCACCACGCTTGTTCATTGCGGGTTGGCAATTTCAGATTATAATTTTTGGAGTCCAGGTTTCCTCACGATATCTTCCTTCACTTTTTGAAACCTATAGCAAAGAATAAATTGTTGTGATCCCCTACAATATTATCCCATACTAACATGATTATCCAAAATACACGATTAAAAACAACGAAAACGAACCATCTCTGTGTACCTGAAAGTACAAGTTATTTAGTCTTAATGTGCAGGTTCAAATATAGAACGGTTAAGGAGGTAATTCCAAGAGTTCTATCATGAGACAGCGGTTTGTTGGAAACCGCCTTTTCCCTGTAACGCGCAAAGTTATATTGAGTTCTTTGGCCTACTGAAAAGTTTGCTGTAAATTGGAATGGAATATTACTTTTAAAATAACCATCACGCCTTCTACTTAGAGATGAAAGGCAGAGAAATTGCTGCAATGAGCAGTCCAGTCACTGAAAGCTTCTTTTTTTATATAGGTTGATTTAATTTAGTGTCAGAGTAAAATTAATAGCTAAATGAATAACCAAATCAAACTTTAATCAAACCAAGCACACATGCTTTTTTAAAGACCTGGCCAAACGCCTTGTGGACATTTCGCGGGACCCAAGTGCTGGCTATTACCTTGGACAGAGGATAAGCATTGCCATACAACGTGGTAATGCCGCCATCCAGCCTTTTGGGCACACTTCCAGTCGATAGCGACGTGGATGAATATTTTGATACTATATTTTAGTTATTATGTTTTAATTAGTTAAGTTTATATATAGTTAAATTTGTAAGTTAATATATAGTTTTTCCTATTTTGAATAATAAAAGATGGACTATATGGCTTATATTTGAAAAGGTTAATCAAAACAATGAAAATTAAAGGAAGTTGGAATTAAATAAGTAGCATAGAGTTTATAGCTAAGCATGCACTATTGGCATGCATACACTATTTATTACTGAAGATTTTCACATAAATTATATATTTATGCCCGGTCAATAACCCTATTATCACACTGAGTACAAAACGGACATGCCTTTCCTCAATCGAGTGTGAGCTTGTGAGTCATTCGAGAAATCGCCAGCGCATTGTCGAGAATTGTCCAAAACAGATGGTTTTATATGGCCGTGATGTCACAGTAACTCTGTTACCGGGCACACCGACCCATTTCCCCATTTTCATTATAACCGGAATCAAATGCCAGTGGAAATTACTAGAAGTCGGTGCCGCAGGCTGTAGTGAGGGAAAATTAAATGTGAGCGAGTAATAACAGGTGGGTTATACTTATTCATTTATTTCAGTGCCTCTAGTATTTATGTTATGAGATGTTCATTTAAAGAAGTACTGAAGTTATGTTTATACAAAAGCGTTTATAACCGTAAACTTTGCTGCCGCCCACCGTGGTTTTAAGGGTTATAATAATATAGTTAAATAATTATTGTCTTAAAATTATGTTACTATTATCATCATCATCATTATCGTCATCAGCCTATCTTCATCCACTGCTGGACATAGGCCTCTCCTATGGCACGCCACTGAGCTCGATCTTCAGCTCTTCGTCTCTAACCACTGCCAGCCACTTTGCGGATGTCGACGCTACATCTAGTTCCGGTCGTCCTACACTACTTTTACTACTATGAACAATTAAAACATTTTATCTATAATAGAAATATCATGCTATGCGACAAATGTAAAAAAGCCGCATATAAATTACTATTTCTAAAACTTTTAATATTGGCTCTTATAAAAGTGTACCTAGTGGGTATACTAAAGAAAATTATAAAATTTGATTATAACCCAAAACTGCTTAGGTATATAAACGATCTAAATTTCAACTGGTAACGAAATAAATGAAAACATTTATGTATATTCAACGTAATATTGCGAGCTTCTTGGAAATAAAATTATATAATATTCAACAGGTCTGAATATCGGCCAAGTTTAAATGCAAATAAGTATACCTTGGGTACTAAAGACAGAAATTTAAATAATTATCAAAGTAAGGGAACATAGAATTTCAGGGTTGGCTTGTTAAATAATACAATAAGCTCGCTACTACGGTACCTTACGAAAACTTAATTAAAGTTAGCGCGAAGTAATTTACTTATCGACGTTTGTCGGCAATAAAAATAAATTATTTATATTGTTACTTACTGCGGCTAAACTATTTGTTTGTATTATTTATTTGGGTCAAAGACGGTTTGACCCAAAAAGTATTATCTCAATATTGAGCTTAACTGTGGTCATTTTCATTGAAAAATCTTGTGTTTAAAGCCTTAGAGAATTAACAACAAGAGGGAGTTTTGCTAGCCAGTTTTTGCGTGGAACAAGGTAGCACACTACTAAAATATACAAATACTATTGCAAAACAAAAATGAATTCTGACTGACGCACACTGATCTAATTGAAACACCAACAAAAATTACCCATAATATTATAGTTTTTTTTTAATTACATTATACACGATACGTCCTTTTTTCACGAAGGCTCCGGTAGATTCTACCGTACTGCAGGTATGTACATACTTTGACCGAGGAGAACGTCAGCGTATAATATCTCTCGCTGTCAATGCTCTATTTAGTTTTAGAATAAGAAACAATGAAAAAAAACAAATGACAAAAAACAAAAGCAATGAAATTCATCATGAAAAAGAAGCAAATTTTTTTATTACGTCAGCTACTTTGAAATTTGTTAAGGGATTACTATAAAAACTTTGTCTGAACTTTGTCTTTTTAATTTACATGACTGTACACTAACCTGCTTTTTCCTACGTGAAGTGCGACAATAACAAGAGCCAACATAAAAATCCTAAGTATTCTGTTGTTCCAATTTGCGTCACTTGAAATTATCAAAGCTATCTTATAATCTTCCGTTACGGAATGACCAAATAATTCGCAAATCGTGACCAAAGTCATGCCCATGCCTCAGACTAAAAAAAAGTTATTGCGTACGCAAACAAAATCTACGACTGTCGTAAAGAAGCTGGCAAAAAATAAAATTAATTTCAATTTTAAGAAAAGCGAATAAATTAATTCAAATTGGATACATACAATAAGGAAAATATAAAAAATTTAAAATTATAATCGATCCATACTTGATTGAATTTCGAAACCTTTGTTTTGACATTTTGTTGAAACACTTTTTTTACTAGGTAAGTTAAACTTGATAAATTTTAGAGCGATTCATAATTATGTATTTTTTCCGCAAACAAATGCTTCTTGGGTCCAAGTTCGTTGACCCATGGTTTGTTTTCTACCGTTACACTCGAGTTTACTTTCAGCTAGACTGTGTGGTTCGTCTAGTTCGAATTAATAGTGTCAACCGTTTTGTTGTTTCTGTGTTAACGTGAAGACTGCTAATATTGGATTTTAACAAAAGGTATGTTTTCAAAAATGCTGATACTCTCATGTTAATAAAATAATTATAAAGCAATATTTATTTAGATTCTAATTATAGTGATTTTGTTGAGGTGCACGGTTTTTTATAAAAGCCGATATCGACTTGTTTTATTTTAGTAGTTAAAATACACACATATCATTTACAAGAGTACAGATTTTAATCCTTATTAGTGAAATTCCTTTACGCGATTTTAGTGTTAATAAAAAGTATATTCACCAATTATGAGTTGATATCTAAATCTAACTCACTATTAATATCCGTTAAACTAAAAGATAAAACTAAAATCCCATTTCAAACAATAACAAAACTTTATAAAATTCAAACCAGGCTACTTTTATCGCAGATCGATTCAGCGATACAGTTTAAGTTTACTTTCAGTTAGTGTCCGCTCTGTCTATCTGATAACGAAACATAAAGGTTTTAGAGAAAAGGTTTTACACTGGCTGACTAGACTGTTTGATTTACTAGTAAGCTTTGTTCATGCTTTTAATAGAGGGCGTTCATTGTTTAGTTGAATTCGATTTCATTGTTTAATTGTTAGTGTTCTCTTTTTTAAATCGATTTAACTCTTCAGACGTGTTCTTGCATCGAGATGGTTTTTATCTTGATTTAATAGCTTGTTCTTCTATTTTTAGCGTAATTCGCAGTTAGGACTATGTTCTACTTTGGGTGATATGAGTCCATGGGGATAATAGAAAACGTAACATTTTGTGTAATCATTTTAGCTGGATGACCATCACTTATGTGAAAAAAGTGGAACATAACGTAGTATTAAATTTGATACTGGTATTGTACCTCTCGCATGCCTAATGGTAGAATGTGTCTGAGCTTGTATAATTGTATTTGACATCATGTCATTGTACTGTATTATATTTACGAAATAAATTATCTTATCTAATATCGAATATTTGATTCAAAACTATTAACTTTGATTATCCTTTTTCGTGGAAACGTTTACACAAACGAAATGATTCAGTAACATAAGCTATATTTGGTCTCCTTCAATGTATTGACTACTTAAAGAGATTCCAGAAGTTATCTTCCAACTTTTCCATACGTTTGGTTTACCAATAACGAGTCCCACGGGAAAACTATCGGGACTGCGGCAAAAGTATACCAGCAACAAACATATATTACCTGTTAATAAAAGTCGGGGGATTATTACAATATGCATGTAGGTATGAATACAGAACAGGTACCGTAAAATGGGGTGAATGGACAAGTTTGGACAAGGATTCCTACTTTTTATAGTGTCGCATGCATACTTAGTGTAAAAATAAGTAAACTATAGAGTGCGACTAACATAGTATGAACTGTAAGCACCAGGGTGAACAAGTAAAATTATGAAATTAATGTTAAAACAGAGCGCGCCGTTTTATTAAAACCTAATATTACCCTAGTGATATCGAAACCATCGATATATTCGCATAAACGTGTGTCGTTGCACGGAGAATCACTTAAATCAGTAATCGAGCGTAGTACTTACCCCTAAAAATTTCACTCAGTACAACGAACTACTAGTGATGCGCGCGCTCTATGCATATCTTTGTATACTAGACGCATATTATTTTACATAAAACAGCTTTTTCTATAATTTATTTAATAGTTCTCATAATATTGTATATGATTATTAATCAATATTATGAATACTGTAAAAAAAAATTAAAATGTTATAAATATCAATTCTCTATTCATCCCATTTTGCCGTATAGAGAACAGAGTATTAATACGACATTTCATAACTACAATTATACCAGTTACTGGCATGGTTGAAGTTATATCCCTAGGCATTTCCTTAGCTTTCTCTCTCTTCTTTGTTCTAGAGAAGGATTTTGATGCAGTCATGTTCGCGAATCTTTCGCAAGGTGAAAAGGCTCCATAGTACTTGTAATTCCTATTTATTCTTGTCTTTTAAGCAACCACTCTCTTTTTATGTGTAGATTTTGACACTTCATTATACCTCCGTACAAGTATAGTTACAGTCAAATAGTCTGAGTCACATCCCACGTATATTCGTTATATATTTCAATCGCCATTGAACACGCCAGGTTATGCACGAATGCGCCAAGTGAATCGAGCGATACATCAGAAACATTGTTACGAGATCGTTCGCAATTCTGCATAACATCATCCTATCACTTTCACACTGAATTAACTTTGTTATTATATTGAAATCTTCTACGTTCAGTGTATACGGTTATTGATTGGATTCGGTGAATTTGTCTGTGGTTGGATAATGGAGTAGTTTTCTCGACAGTAAATGTTTCTATTCACCTAAATTTCCTTATAGGCGTAACGTGCTTTAAGTGGTTTTTAATTCTTCCGGTATACGGTACATTACTTAATAAATTGTAAATGAAATTTTAATATTAAATTGTTGTTAATCAGTGTTCATTAATCTGTGTCAGATTAATATACTCGTAACTCCGGGGATTAATATAACACCATCTTACCTCGACGGAAATAAAAATTGAACGATAATTATCGTAATAAAAATAATGTTAAGTATATAAAATTTCATAAAAATCTATTTAAGTTTACATTGATTTTACTTTTAGGTACTAAAATGAAACCGCCTTTCCATGTTAAGATATTATCTTAACTCAGCTTTAAAATTCATTTCAGGTATGTTACTCCACAATTTGATCACGCCATTAGCACAAATCGATATTCCAGAATGTGATATTATCTCTAGCTCGTCCACCTATAATTTGATTCTATCATGAATTTCCCTTTAGAAGGCATCTACCTGGAAATTGGGTCTAATCGAAGTAACCACAAGGCGTAAGGTTTGATATGTATTATCTGCGATAAACCTCCTTTCCTCCACTATCTGCCGAGAGAAAGGTTTATTACTATGATCTTTGTCACCATAAACGCTATGTTTAACCCCATTCTGACATTCGCGAGGTATTCAAACGATTATTAATAATTCATGCTTTGTTCGAATTAGACAACTAGCAAGTCATACGAGTTTTTGCTTTTATGATTTTCGAACGAGGCCTCGCGCTCGTCTCCGTTGATTTTCGTGCTGTTGTAACGGTTCATAACGTTGTAAAACACTTGGGTTTGTCTGACGTTTGTTTATGTAATTTACAATGAGGAAGCAGAGTTTGTCTCGAGAACATGACAGTTTGTGTAACTGTACACTCCGAAGGTGATATTTATGTGTAATGCATATGTTTAATGTTCGGTTCTGTTACGTTCTTGAACTTGGTTGAACTTTGTTGTTCTTGGTTTTTAATAATAAACTTTTTAATTATAATTGTAAATAAATATTTTTTTAGGAAGTAGGTAATACATATTTTCTACTACTTAAAATAGAGTCAACGTATTCAAAGTAAATGTTAAAATACCCCTGTCTGTTTGTACCGCAATAGTATACTACCTATAGTTATCAAAATTGACAGAAAGGCAAAATGGGACCCAAAGAAAGACGTGGGATACGTTCTATGTAGATAGCAGGTCCCCATAGGAAATCTGACTATGATGCGGCATAATCACGAGCAAAAGCTGACCTTAAACATATTTAATTATAGTATCTTATTGTATTTAAAATATCCAATATGTTCACCTACTCTACATAAAAGTAATTTGTTTAATAAGTTTATGTAATGTACATAACCGTACAGTCTTAGTTGGAGGCCATAAAAAAATAAACAAATAAATACTCAGAGTTCAATAACTCCAAACTTGCAATATACAGGCAATCAAACAAAAAAACATCACACTGAAGCAAAAATATATCTAACACAACAGCCTACATTTGTTTCTTTGATAGTGTCATTACTCACCGATGTTACGGAGGGGTATTCCGAACTTGAGAATTCACTGAGATATTACGAGGGAGTTCGCAGGAGTTGGGAGGAGTTTGAAGGAGTTTAGCCAAGTTTACGACACTGTCTCGCTCACCTCCAAACTTAACTCTTGTTTTGAACGTAAAGTTTCAAGAGATGTCGGCGTAGTGATATTATGTTTTGCCTTGTTTAGACTTTAGTTTAGTTTTGACACGGTGACACTAAGTTTATTTATTTAGTTTAAAAATGTTGTACGGGTTAGGTTCTTAGTTTTAATGTACCACGTAAATGTAAGTAATACTTGGATTTTGGAGTTATTTAACACGAAAGCCACAGGCAGTCAGGGTTGTTGACACTATTTAAAATCTTTGAAAAAAATTCCGTATTATCCATTTTTATTTTGGTATTTGCCATCTTTCAATAAAAATGGTGGTAATTGTGTAAATAGGTTTACTACTGATTTACTACTTATCTACTGAAAATGAATACAGTTTAATAATATTTTTGTTTAAGTAATATAAATGAGATTGCAAAAATAAATATACATATATTTTATAAAAAATATCATAAAACTGCCAAAGGTTTTTTTTACATCATGAATATAATATAACGTATAGCGTGATTCTAGAAACAGCGAGTTTCTCGAAGCGATTAGTATGTCCGGATTCCAGTACTTATTCTATTGGCAATCAAAGTATAAATTACAAGACACTTACACTCTGAAACTTGGAGATTTCTCTCAACAGTTAATCATGTTCGTTTTGTAAAGTTCCCATGAAGTTATCACAACTTTTGTTAGGCTAGATTAAACTTTATTGCTTGTAATATTTCTAGCTATATTGGATTTGTGTGACTTTACGATGGAGTAATAAATGTTATTGAGATGTTCTTTTTAATGGATATCTTATTACAAGCTTTATTACGATAATTTTGCGGTATTTTTCAGTAAATTACTATTACGGTACTACTTATATTTTTAAAATTTTAAATACGTTAGCAAAAATGAACGTCTGACTCTCTGTATCACTTAGCCTATTGAAATAAACTACTAGATAATTATTCTATTATTTTTTTTCTCTTTGCAATCAATCTAAGTAGGTTTTATTTAAGTACGTAAATAAGTAAAACAATAAAATACTGGCAGTTCACGCCTTTTTTTCTTCTCTTTTACGTTCGATATTCAAATGTTTCAATTACGTTCATGTTAATAGACTATGATTAGTACCTATTAGATATTATAATGGCAATTCCTTTCTTAACGTTGCGTGACTCATCTTAACGACAGCAATCTAATTACACGTATTTGTACGAGACATTGAACTTGAATATGTGTAACCAGTTTCTTTTGCATAAATACTTAGATCTATTAATAGATTTCAAGTTACTATAGTAGTAAAACTTGAAATTGATAATTAAATAATTATGCATTTGAGGTTGGAAACTGCGAATAATTTATTAGCAACCAATACGTTTCATATTAATCCAATCGGATAAAACTAGAACTTCTTACTACGACTTTGATAGTAATTTGTCAATGTCTTTTGGAAAATCTAAGAAAGAATAAAAAGAGCTGGATTCCAGGTATAACCTAATTGCTTTAATTAATCTTAAAGAATAGTAATATTTTTCTATATAATGATATAAATTTATTGTTGTTACAGACATTATACTAATCGTTAAGTTTACAAAGTTTTTAAGAAGTGGATTATTTATGACATTAATATAAAAAATTGCATTAATTTCTAAATACTTAAAATAAAAGTATTTGTCATAGGTTCCATCCAAATGGATTCAGCAATTTAGCCGTGAAAGCGTAACAGACAAACAGATAGACAGAGTAACTTTCGTATTTATAATATTATTAGTATGGATTAAGGTATAGTATATAGTATGGATATGAATTCTAATTTGTCACTTCTGAACTAAGCAAAATAAAGATTTTACAAACCGTTACGAATAACAACGGTTATTTTCTAAACTACTCTAATGCCACAAATCATAGTTATTGTTATTACTTAAGATTTATTTTGACTCTCCGCAGTTCAAATCTATGGGCGCGCATGGCCTAAGGCTATCGCTAAACTATTCTTAACTAGCGATTTTGTGTCTGTTCCCAAGAAAATGTGTGAATTATCCTTAAACCTTCTTACCTCGGTTTCTGATAAGTCTACTTCTATTTATTCGCTTGTGTTAATTTTATCATAATAATTTCTTTAAAGCAGAATTTATTTTTCAGTAAATTTTGTGTTTAAAAGTTATGGTTTTTAGACAAATTTAAGTCAACAATTATTTTGTAATCGATGTTGACGGATAAGTAGCAGACATTGTAGTAAAATGAACAAAATTATTTTGTACCAGCGTAAGTAGGTATAATTCTTCTATTGCAGGACTGAGTCTCTCATAGCAAAGGAAATAAAATCTCTGTAATATTAACCTTTAATATTGAATACCCTGTTATAAGACGAAGATAATGGTACCTAATAACTACAAGGAACGTTTCCTAGTAAATGTCTCCGGGGGTCCGGATCGTCGTAATGGTCGCACGCGAGATTTATTTCTTTGCTACACCCACATTGTAAGAGAAAATTTACCATCGGGAACCGTCTCTTTAAGAAGAATTATGTCTATATTTTTGACAAGTTTTGTTCTTAAAGCTTTATTTATTCGGTCTATATCGTTCGGATTTAATTTTACCAAATTAATAGCTTCTAATAATCTTTAATATAAACTAGAGCAATTTAAATTTGAATATTATGATAAAATTATTGAATTCACATAAAAAAACTTCCAAGAATCTTAATAAGTTGTTTTAGTTTTCTCTTAAAAATTATTAATTTTATAATAAAAACTGTATTTTAATTAAGGAAATTGTTTTCGAACGAAAATTATTTTCGGTGTGATTTGCAACGAAATTGATATCAAGTAGTGTCTTAGGAGTAGTATGTTATATATAGTAGTGCTTTGGATATAAATTATATTTTATTTAGACACATTGTTAAAAATTCAATTCGATTTTATTCAAAAAACGGTGAACTCACATAAAACCTTTGTGCAATGCAATACTCTTTAAAATTGGAATGTCAAAAACCATTTTCGACTTCTACGCGGACGAAGTTGCGGGCTAAAGTTAGTAATAATATAAATGAAAACTCTTTTCAGTAAATCTAATTATATTTTTTTTAGGTTTTAGCTCATCCATTTAAAGGTTCGTCCATTTTGGTTAAAACTTTGTACGCATTATTCGCTCATGGCTAAAACGTTGCAGTACTTCCATAAAAAACTTGTTTCAGTGTCAAAGGCTGAATATTTCAGTGGCTTTTGGAACTGATTGACGGCGGTAACTCGTTCATTTGTGAGTAGTGTGTATTATGCAGCACTTCGGAAGGATCTCTCATTCCGGGCTTAATTGTTAATGAAGATGCGCATATTTTGGACCAATTTCAGCATTGATTTTCAATTCGAAGCCGATGTGATTTAGGTAGTAGTTTGAATGTTAATGAATTTATGAAAAGTTCGAAATCAAATCAGAATATGCACTAAATTTAGGCACTTTCAAAACGTTAAATTACTCTAGAATTTTTATCGCGTTTGTTAATACTTATTAGATTATTTTGCATATCCTGTGTTGTATTTCTTGTAAAGATTGAGTTTTGAGAGAGACGAACATGTCTTTGTAATTTAAGCAGTTTTTCTTATAAATGATGGTTATGAAAGGCATAAAATGTTACCCTGTAAGTAGTAGTGTCACGTCTTATTTAAAACGAAAATACTTTGAAGCAGATGCAAGTACTTGATGCAACACTAGCCTATATGCATTTATTTTTTGAAGTAAAAGAACGAAAACTGACGAAAAATACAAATCCACCGAATTACACTAATAGCCCTTAAATATTACCCTATAAGGTGAACACACAATGCGGCATTAGGATCAGTTAAGTTGTTTTTGCATCAGAAAACTCATTCTCGTCTAAAAGCGGAGGGTTGATTCGTTGCATATTTTAGCAGTTTGTTCGTGATAGACGCCGTCTGGCATTTAGCTAGGAGATCTATAGATGCGGTTATATTATCAATTTTACAGCAGTGAAGTCCCTTAAATATTCATCGAGTAGGTTTCAAACTTTACTATGTTAAGTGCCGGGTAACTTACGTTGACGAATGATATTGATTTTTGCGGTTAAATAAAGTGTTCTAAATTTATTTTAAAGCCTTTCATAGTTGTTTTTGATTGGATTTATCTGTTCGTCAAAAGTATATAGGTCGTTGATTGTATGATCAAATATGTAGGTATAACACGCCTGATACTGAAGCAAGGATAGGCAGTGGTGTATTTTATGGCCGTTTTGTGCCACAAAGACTGTAGGGCTTATAGCGGATGTTCAACACGAAGTCTTATGTGTTGTGTATTAATTTTTTTTTAAACATGGTTAAATGTCATAAAAACCATATTACTTCTAGGATTCAAACCCACTCAATAGACCCTGGTGTTCAAACACCTGCACTCTGGAGACTTCCTTTTATCGACTAAAGTATGATAAATAAGTTTAAAAGGGAAATAGTCTCTCATATTCTGTATGCTATGACAGCGGATGCTATAAATTGACATAACGTCGCAACCCGTTTTTTAATCACATCACTTAACTGGTCACTAAAAGCTTCTCACAGCTATTTATAACGAATAAACGCTAATACTCACGTTAATATATCGTTATTTATTGCAAAAACTTTGCAAATTACATAGTAGCAAATTAATAGCGTAATGAATACCACAAAAAGTTACCTCATATTACATACCTATCATAATCTGTGTTGATCGATTGATAAAACGATACGTTAATAATTAGTCAGTGCATTGTTCTGTAATGAACTGTGCGACCCACTTTGTCGTTACATCACGACGTGTCAATGTCAGTCAAGTTTTCTCATAAGGCATGTGTCTTAAGTGATAAGTGAAAGAACCATTTCGACCTGGCTTCAAAAAAAGATTCAGAATTGATAAAAGATTTTATTTTTTTAATTGAAGAATCCTCTCTTCGGTATACCTAAAGAGACGGCAAAGAGTTAATGTGTTTCTTTCGATGAGCAAATTATAGTAATTTAAAAAAGTTTTAAGGAAATTAGGCAAATCGTACGATATCTGTAGGTATATAACTATGCACCATGACTATAATGTGTATTAGATGTCACTTCGTAATAAGGACAAAAACATTGACCTACAGTGGCTACGGTACATTTTTCTCACCCAAGCCTCCGTGAAAAAGAATAATAAAACAAATATTGAAAATCGAGTGAACCTTGAGAATAAAAGTAAAAAAAAAGCAGTCTTCGGCGACACTTTTCTTATTTAAGTCACTCCAATTTTTTTTTTCGTCCGCTGCCATTCATCTCTTAAACCACCAAATATAACTGTCTCACGCGCATCGGCGGCTGGTAACGGATTGCCGTGATTGTCGGTGACCAACGAACCGTGGAGCATTGCCGTAATCCGGGCAACACGGCTGCATTGCCAACTGTCAAAAATCTTTCGTTTCTGATGAAGATGTTTGGTGTTGGAACGTGCTTTATTTGCAAATGATAACGTTGCATGGTTGCACGCGTAGTGAGATTGAAAATGTAAATCAGAATGCATTAATTTCAGATGTTTTAATAATTAGTCAAAAGCAGATATTTTAAAGATGAGTTATTTAAAACAAATTGATGTCTTTTTATCTTCTTTAAAATTATTTATAGTAAAAAGGTTTTAGGTGAAGTACTTATAAACTATTTTAAAGTAACATAAAATTTAAATGTGTTTAGCTCTTAGCTTTTCTATTTAAATAATAATTTATTAATGAATTGGAACTCAATAATAAATATTTCCACTTACATAATTCATAATGCAATATGTCACCAATAAAGTTGAGTGACCTCCCATCTCGTGAGCAGTATGGCCCACATACAGACGGCAAACACCTTGTCAAAACACAACGGAACCGTCGTCAACACATAACCGAAAACTTCGCTTAAGACGACATACATGACCGCGTTTACACAACAAGTTATATGAACGTTGCTAAGAATAACAGCAATGTATTAAAAAATACGTCGATGATTAAGTGGTAGTTCTAGTTCTAGTGACAATGACCATTGACCGTAGCTTTACCTGTTTATCAGGTTTATTCACAATTTTACAGTTCGTTTTGTTAACAGTTTAAGGTTATGAACGTCATAAATATTTTTAATGTTTGCGTTTATGGCTTTCGTTGTAGATATTGTTTTTGAAATGTTTAACAGTCAATATTACTTTTTATGGGTTTTAATAAGGTGATCATAATATTTCTTTATCAGTTTTTATTTAATTTTGGTTCCTTGATAGTATTTTCGACTTTTAAATTACTCTTTTAAACGATTATCTGAATTTAATTTTAAAATGACTTGTACTTAAACCCACTACTATTTGTCAATTCAGATAGTTTCGAGTTATTTAAAATCTGGATCAAATCTTGTGTTAACCCTTAAATAACTTTACTAAAAATAAATTGTTTGGAATTGAAAAGGTTAGCGGTAAAGCGGTAAAGTACTGACAACAAGAAAACGTATTTGTCAAGATATCCCACATAATAAAATTCCCAAACGGAGGATGTCATTAGAAATACAGCACACATACATTCTGACGCAGAGCAAACACGAGTATTTGTAGGACGTATCAATATTTGTTCCAATGCGGGTTTTGTACGGTTTCATATTGTGTTATTTTATTTGAGAATCATTTAATGAAATAAAGTGTTATAAATATATCCAGAATCAACAAATTTACATTTATAATGAGAAATAACATGAGTACTTGAGAGCATTTTCGCCCATACTTTCTTTATATTTAACATAAAATCTATCTGACGTTACTCAGCAATAAATTGTGTTTTTTAAATGACTACTTTACAAGATTACATATTCCACCTAAACTGACAAATCTTGTTTCTTTTAATTATTTAATTAAAAATAAATTAGTAAGAGGAATAAGTAACTAATATATATTTTATGATCAGTTCCAGGTGCATGCTGAGTGTATGGGAGGATAAAATGCGAGCTCTACTGTGTTTACTGCTCGCTGCCACCTGCGTGGCAGCTGACAAGAATGATAATAGGTAAGGTTCCTTTGGTTATCACCTAAAATAATCAAGTTGTTTAACAAACTTCGTGCCGAAAGTCATTATAAACAAAAAACAATATGTTCAAGAGTGACTTAATATATACCAAAATACAGGATAAACAATATTTTTGTAATACATAGACGTAAATAAATAAAAATCTACGTAATGTGGCTAATACTAATTAATTTGGTATACTTTTCAGGCGCAACAAGCTGCCGTTTATTGCCGACGCTGTTGGAAACTCCTTGCCACGTCCATCGAGTGTGCCAGCGACTGTTGGCAGTCCAGTAAACCTTTTGACACCGGACCGATATGAATTTTACACCTTTGACGAATCTGGAGAACTCGTTAAAAGGCTTATGACATTAGAAGAAATCCAAGCCATTGTTGCTGCAGGAGAAGAAGCCGAAGGCTTAGTTACCTTTGCCAATGAAAACCAGCCAACTGTTTCCTTTAATATGAACCAACCACCCTATACAAAAGTTCATAGCGTTGTCACGAATGTACAAAATGTTTTGAAAGCTCAAATGGAAGCTCACAAGAACAAACCACATATTCAACCTACATTAGATACCCCAGACGTATCGGATTCCTGGAGCTTAATTTTACCATCAATATTTGGTAATACTGGCGTTGATATTGTTTTCGATAAAAATTCTGGATCAGTTACTCCACCAGAAACAGACACCTATGACAACAATAGTGAAGAGGAAGAGGGTTCACTAAGCAAAGAAGGCAGTAATGAAGTGATCAGTAGTTCTACAACAACTTTACTAGAAAAGCATGCTGTTACAGAGAAATTGCCAGCGAAAGTAGAAAATAAAGAAGTTTCAACAACATCCAGCACAACAACTACTACTACTACCACCACTACAACTACCACCACAACTCCAAAACCAACAACTACGACTCTTAAACCAACAACTACAACTCTTAAACCAACAACTACGACTCTTAAACCAACAACTACAACTAAAAAGCCTACGAGAACCACTCAAAAACCAAGCACAACTCATAAACCTACAACAACAACAGAGGCTCCAACTACGACTACGACGACTACTAAGAAACCGATTGTAACTTCTACAACTACTACCAAACAGCCAACAACTGCGAGCACTTCAAATAAACCAAGCACTACAACAAGTCTTCCATTGACAAAGGTAACTCAGAAGCCTCAAATTTCCACAACTTTCAAACCAACTACAGCTAAACCAGTTTTGCAAACATCATCAGCTAAACCAGAAGTCGCAACAAAGAAGCAAAGCGTAAGCATTTTACCTAACCAAGATTCAGAAGTCGAAGCTCAATCAAACGCCAACGATATTTCTGCTACGGAAAAAACAGAAATCCACTTTGAAAAAATAAGCACCTTCATCCCAGTGTCTACAGCAAATTATATTACTGAACGTATTTCACCGAAACCTGAGGTAACAACAAAATCACCCATTATTTCGAGCACAACCCACAGATCTGTTATAACTACTACCACGACTGCAAAATCACCGGCTACGGAAGCAACTAAAACTCAAACGTTTGCAACTACAAGTAGCCCAGTTATCAGCACATCAAATTATATTTTAAGCACTGCCAAAGAAAATGAAAATGATAAAATCAATGTTACTACAATAACTACACAATCTGTATCTCCGTCGACTACCGTATCATCCACAGAATTTGTATCGACTGTACATGTAAATGATTTAGAAAATCAACCCAATGAGGAAGAAAATGATAATGAGAAAGATGACGAAACTTTGCTTCCATTATTTGATGTTGCGCAAAGTATTAGTCAAATAGCTTCAGACCTTGGTGGAAGCTATCAACCGATCCCAACAACAAGTAACTTATTAGATACAACAAAAGTAAATTTATTAGATTTAGAAAGCAAAGAAGTTTTAGATATGGATATACCATCAGGCCCTGGTAATGAAACTGGTAACGAAAATTCCCAAAAATATAACTCTTCTGATAATAATACTGACAACTTCATTAAGATATCTACATTTGATCCACATGACAAAAATGAAGGCACGAAAACGAGTGAAAACGCAACTGTAGTTAAGGAAATCGAAAAAGTTGAAACAAAACCAACTCATGTTCAAGATACGAAAGAAAATGAGTCATCTGAAAGTAATAAAGATAACATAAAGAACAATAATCAAGTAATAAACAACATTAAGCAAGTAGAATTCATGAAAACAACTACAGCTTCTGAAGCGACTACTATTGATCCAGTTTTATCTGAATCTATGGGTGATTTATTATCTCAAGTTGTTAATGAAGCTCCTCAGTCTATGGTCAATTCTAATCAAAATATTAAAGAAGATGCCAAAACCACTACTACCGAAAAAAATATTGAAATATCTACTGTAGAAGGTTTAGAAACTACTTCTGAGGTATCTCAAAATGTTAAAAAAGAGACAGAACCCACTGATAAAACTGATAAAGAATCATATGAAATTATTGTCCCAGTAAAACCTGATAGCACTAATCTCACTTTTAACACATTGCCATTAAATAATGATGAAAACGACGCTGAATCCGTAAGTAATAAAAGTTCAGAGCCTAAAATAAATCTAAGTGATAGTAAAATCACAGAAAATAATAAACTTGACAAAGATGACGACACAACCCCAAACTTTGTTCAGATCTCAATTTCGTCTAGCAAAAATAATCCTAAAGTTAATGACACAAACGAAATAAAAAATGATCCAGATGTTTCACTCGAAAAACCCACTGAAATCAACGATTTAATTAAACAAGAACCAGAAAAGATTGAAAATAATGGTAAGAATGGAAATAAGACTACTGTCACGGAAACGAAACAATTTGAAACTGTAAAGAATATAAGTAAACCACTAGACTCAATTATACCAACCACTATCATAGCACCAATCAAAATAACGCAGTCAAAATTAAACAAAATAAACGTGGGGGACAAAGCTAATAAAAATGCCGAGCCATTACCCAAAGTTGATGACTTCAAAAAGAAAATACAAAAGGTTAATGATGAGGAGGAATTGGTAAGCGAAAGAAACAATTCATGGAAGCTTATACCAACTCTTTCTCCACCTAAAGTAAATGAAATTCCAAAGGACAAAGTCAAATCAGAAAACCAATTTAATCCTGATTCCGCAGAAAACAAAGATGTTGTATTAGAATATTCAACTGAAAATCAGGGGCTCGAAGTAACTACTCGAGATTTGGGAGAAGATGTTACGCGTTTTTCTGAACTTACCAATGAACTAGCATTTAGGTTTTGGAATGTAATGATTGACGATATTGACAAAAAGAGAAGTTTTGTATTGTCGCCATATTCAGTATTTTCTATGTTAGCTATGATATTTATGGGAGCAAGAGGAGCCACATCTGGGGAAATGAATGAGATCCTTAAATTAGATGATATGGTAACTTTTAATCCACACTTTACGTTAAAAAATATTTCTGACTCTATTGAAACGACGCCAGAATCTGGAGTTGCAATTTCTGCGTTTATTAGAGAACTTTACAGTGATAGAAACAAAGGGAAAATTCTAACCTTTTACAAGGAACGAGCTCAACATTTCTACAATGGCCATGTTGAAGAAATTAACTTTAAATTGATCAGTGACATTATCCGAAGAAGGACGAATTTATTGGTAAAAAGGTACACCTGGGGAAAGATTCCGGAATATATGAAAACTAATAACATCGTTATGCAAACACCATTAGCTGCATTTACGGCAAATATTTTCCAGGTGAGTACTTCACTAAGTTCTTTATAACAACATTATATTTTTAACATGTATAGCATAATCTATTTTTAATCCCTTGCAATAAACTCGTTAATCTCGATCCAGATGGACTTGAACTAAGTCAATCAATAATGCCCTTTGGTATTATTGTTTTTCATAGTATTTTGTACTTTTAAACAACCGTAATACCTAATATTATTATTATTTATCAAAATAGTGTGGTAATAACAAACAAAATCTATCGCGTATTGTCTGTAGGTAATCTGTAATCTTTACGCGTATTAACCTACAGACAATATCCGTAAAGACAAGAGACTTAAAAAGAATGGAAAATAGTACAATCACTTTTAATTGCTAATTATATAATGTAAAACTAGAAATTAAAGTTTGGATCTAATAAAGATAAAATTTGATGAGGTTGTAATTTACCTATTCCATCTGTTACCACAACTTTATTAATTTTACGTGTTTCAGACTGACTGCTCAGGAACATCAGTAGACGGCAGGGATGGTGAAATGTACTTCGTGGTTTCTCCGAACGTCCGTCAGAGGCGTCTTGTTCCTGTGCCAGCCGTAGTGTACAAGAGCGGATTTTTGGCAGGCTACGATCCAGCTTTAGATGCAACTGTAGCTGCCTTAGGAAATACCAATACGATCGTCAGCACACTGTTCTTAATGCCTGGCCAGCAAGGCAACGTGGTTCATGCCGACGATTTAGAAAAACTAGAAGAGAGACTCTTAGATGCTATACCAACAACACCAACATGGAATCGCGTCTTACGCTCTCTACTGCCCAGAACTGGTTTGGAACTACAAATTCCGCGATTTTCTCATAAATCAACGTTCAATATCTCATCAAGCTTGAGAAAAATGGGACTAAAAGACTTATTTGATGGCGATCATGCTGACCTAGGTGGTTTGAACGGGCCTTCAAAAGATTTGTATTTATCAGATATGGTTCAACTTAACACGTTTGTAACTTGCGGTGAAGGAGCAGTGGGAGAACAACACCACATTGAGGAGTACCCTGATACATTAAGTGTTTCCCAGAGACGTCGCACTAGGTGGCTTAATGACTGGGACGAGCCGAGAGACTACCAGAGAGCATTCCATGACCCTCATGATGTCGGTGATGCTATGCATTTGCCTCTCCACCTAAGGCCGAGACAAGCGCGAGTGCCAACAAGGAGTTCCCAGCCAGCGCGACTAAAGTTCGACCGGCCTTTCCTCTACTTCGTAAGGCACAACCCATCGGGAATGATACTGTACTTCGGCCGGTTCAACCCTCGGCTTCTCCCTTGAAGACGCAACAAAGACTGTTAGCTTAGATTAAATAACATTCCTAAAAGGAAAGTGATAAGGGAATACTGGTGCGTGTGATAATGAAAGTTGTTCTATGAGCATTTACGTGACAGTATTAATAAGTGAATAAGTACAGAGTAAGCTCGTTAAACGGTACAATAAGAATTGTATGGCTCGACGTACTTCTACTCTGTCTCATATCATGTGTGTATAAAAGAATGCTAATGATGAATTATTGTTGAATGTATGCATATATTGTAGCTAATCCTTAAGTAGTGTAATTAAGTAAGTCGACGAGAAATATTGTCATTTCATCGTCTTAATAGTTTCAATATTAGAATAAATGCGACGTTTCTAGTAATTGTTTTTATTTATTGACTTAACCTTAACCTTATTCTTATTCTTATTGATAGTGTCATAAAAAGAAGGAAAAGACCTATTACAACCTAATATGTTTTATTAGCGATTATTTTCTCTGATAATAATCTCTACATTCCTTGTAATATGCTTTTACTTGGTCACATTCTTTAGTTGGTATCGTAACTGGACAGTCCTGTAAATAAACAAAACTTGGTTGATTTAACATACTCAGCTTTAACAAAATAGTTTACGATAGCCAAATGATTTCAATCAATTTCATCTAATTTAGATAAAATTTATGGAAATCATTTGCATTAATTGTTTAACCAACGGGTCAAAATTATTTTTTTGTAATTGTCTTCTAAGTCATTAGTCTTAAAAATGTACAGAGTATTGTCTCACTTACTAGTAACATAAAGTTTCTGATGCATCCATGTAGATGAAAAAACTCGCACGGCTTGAGCGGTAGGTAGAACCTGATGATCTGCTTACAGTGGACTTTAGCTTCCATCATGACGTCAGCAAACATAGGGTTAAGTCCAACCCAGAGGTCCAGATGAGCGTAATATTTTTCATCATCTAACTCTCCGTAACGAGTCAATAGACTGTATTTATCGAGCACGCACCGCCAATGGTCACACTGAAATAAATAATATGTGTATTGTTTAAATCTAAAGATGAGGTAAGATATTGTAATTTAAGAAAAATTTACTGTAAGCAATTAAATTCCACACGAAAATTTTAGCTAAACTCTACTAAACTTTAGGGATAATCTATAACAATTATTCTTGATTTTCAATTCAAATTATTCCTTGAAAGTTAAATAAGTTCCATTTTTTCAGTAAGTATAAAAGTTTCAGTTTTGACTTACGTCATTAAAAGCCCTTCTTCTGAAACCCGTTACATTATTCTTTTGGTCAACGAATAATAATTCTAGGCCTGCTCCACATTCTTTAGCCACCTCCCGTGTGAAAAAAGGAGGGAATACACAACAGTTTTTGTACTGAAAAGTAAAGAGTAGATTTTACTAAGTTGGTCTAGTACACCTCTTAGTCATAAAATGTGTTATAAGACTTCAAAATCAGTCTAAATATAGACTAAAAAATCTACAAATTTAAATAGAGACACCAGCGCCATGACGAAATCGAAACGCATTATCATTTTACAAAGCTTCTTCCGTGCTTCCGTTTATGTTCACTAGATGGCAGCATAAGGTACAGCCTTATTTTAAGCCAAGGATCGAAGAGAGTTACAAATACTTTAATTAACTTTATATCGAACATTCACACAGCATTCTAATTGAAAATATAATATGATTTAAAATACCAAGACCAAAATGAATTAAGTATAAAGGGTTTAAATGTTATGTTAAAATGTCATATTTGTATTTTTATTAATTATATTGTATTTTTATTTAATGTTTAATTTATATGACAAATCTTATAGATAACATTTCTAAAAATAGCATTTATCTAATTAGCATTAGGTGTGAATAAAGTTAGTTTCCGGCAGCGACCGCTGTTGCACGTACCATTTGCAACTACAAAATATAGGTGTAATGCGTTTGCACTTAGAAGCGCACAGAGTTTCAACCAACTTCCACGTGAATTAGGCATTGATTTGTTCTGCACTAGAGTGAACGCAGCTAGAAGGCTTATAGCCCAGTCATTTTTTGATTTATAATGTGGCACTCAAGCTGAAATATCTTTTAACCACCTACTTATATTTGTGTTTTCTTTGTTAAATTTTGTTTCTTTTTCTTTTTTGACAAAAATTTATCAAGATCAATATCTTTTTTTTTTTTGTTAATAAGTTCATAAGAATATCTATGTGTAGAGACTTGTAATTAGCAATTTGATTATCTAGAATAGATTATAATATTCATTGTTATTAGTCTGTAAGTCTCTCGAAGAGAAAATAAATAAATAAATAAATAAAATATTTTTTGAAATCGATCCATAATTGCCGGAGATATCACGTATCAAACATAAATACTTCTTTTTTTTTAAGTTTATTAAAAATAAAGATAATTTTAAGAATTTTAGTATATTTCATGTATATTCACCATCAAGTTAGTATTTGCTTTGCATTTTTCCGGTATGGCGGGATAAAACTCATCTTCTTGACATACTACCTGAACAAAATAAAAACGTAAGTTAATTTTACGTTAAAGTCACAAATAAAAATTACATGGCGTTAGATAGCATCTCTTAGTGAGTATCTTAATGTTAAGGTCTTGAAGTTGGTTTTTAGCTTCACCAGATGATATATTAGAATATTTTTATAAAAGCTGACTAAATAAAAAAAAGACTATTTACTTACACAATATGCGGTAATTATAAAAATGAAGGCCTTCATTTGTTTCGATGGTGAGCTAAAACTGTTGACTCTTAATTAAAACCTTTTTAATTCACTTTTTTTACGCTTTAGATATTGTACTAGTTTTTCAATACAATGGAAGCGAATGAATGATCGTTTAGTTGCAGGTCTGCTATTAACTATGTTTTAGTAATAGAAGAATGTTTGGGAAAACTAGATAGTTTGACGTTTCGGTTTACAAATCGTCATGTTTTGTAACATCTATCGTTTCTGCTATTGAGCCGTCTCTACGAAACAATGAGACAAAGTTAAGAGAGTATTAAGTGATACAGCCATGTCCGTATATTTATAGGTAAATACTAAAGAATAACGAGTATTGATAGAAATTCAATAGTGGTAGATTTAGTACTCCACTATTCTTATGGTTATATAATATTATGGTTCAGAGATTTGTTGAAAGGAATTGTATGATAATTTCTACACGTGTTACATATTTACATCGATCAAGTGATTTACTTAGCAAGTTGTTCTGTAATGACGCACGCCTATTCCCGTGACCTTTATTCCGACGCAAGTGAAACTTTATGGACATTTTTATACTTAGCACTTTATGGGTTCATATTGTCTGTTCCTTTTTATGTGATGAAGTTCGTTTCAAGATCTCTTTAACTGCCTCGAATTAAGGGTCACCATCATTTAGAAAAATCATTTAAAATGATCCCTTAAAACGAGATGGATTGTGTGAAAGATGACAGGAGAAAGAAAGGAGTGAATGATGAGATGACAAGTAATAGGGACGAATGGACAAAAACCACACATTGCACCGACCCTAAATAATTTATTGGCAGGGCACGGAAAAGAAGATCTTAAATGACCCCTTAAAATAGTAGTAGCACTGATGGCTCTGTAGTAATTGGTTAGATACCACGACAAATACCACTACGGAGCGATCCACAAACGCTTGTTCCAAGTCAAGATAATTTGGACGTCTGGGAAATCGTCCGCGACTCAAGAAATAAAATCCTAGTGCCGCAGTAGTGTTTTGTTTTTGATATGGTTTCGTAATAGTTCATGAATGGCATACAGATAGTAAACTTCAAAGAGTAAATGTATGTTTAAGATATATTTTTTTGTAGTCGTATGTTTTTGTGTTGAATTAGCATTATAGTCTAAGCAGGGGAAATCGCTGTTTAGGGTAAAAAAAAACGTACGTTACAGTGTAACTACAAATATAATATTTACATGTTTTTCTTGTATAAATATGTAAAACATTTTACGTCTTTACATTATAAGTATGAAAAAACCATCTTCTTTACTCTTGTTGTATCGTTGGCTGCATGTAGTAAGGTCTGCATTCGTCCATGTGCTCCCGCAGTACCGTGCATTGTTCGAGGTCTTGTCTGAGTTTGCAATTCTGAAAAAATAAATAAATACATTAGTTAGTATTATTATTATATTCTTGGTAAGAGATGATTATTGTCTTATAATTAATTAGAGCCTACTTTACTCATTAAGCAAAATGTTAAATCACATATATGGACTTTTTACCAAAAATAAGAAAATATGGTTTGCTTAATTATTTACATAGTTATTATTTACAATTTTAAATATAATATACAAACAACTATATATACACTTAAAACAAAACTAAACTCTTAACTAATATAAAACTCAAAAAAATAACGTCAAAGAATTCATCCGCATCGCTGTCGACTGGAAGTGTACCCAAAAGACTGGCGGCATTGCCACGTTGTATGGCAATGCTTATTCTCTGGCCAAGGTAAAAGCCAGCCCTTGGGTCACACTTTGCTGAAAAATAAACAACTCCAGATAAGTGCATATCCTCGAGTAATATAAAAGAATAGCTTACCCATAATATGGTAGAAGTCAAACAGAAGAATATTTTGTCAACCTCACACTTCGTGTGCTTGACATGCGGACCACCTTCGATGACACATTTCTGTATTGCAATTTTAATAGCGTCTTCGTAATCAGGGTTGCCTTTACCCCACTCTTCTATAAACTTTCTCGTTTTAACATAGTCGATTTCCTCTGCGTCAGTTAGAAGGCCCTTGTTTTTCATCAGACACTTGCCATGTGAGCACTGAAAAGAATAGATTTTTATTACTAAAATGCATTGTTTGCGCTTTATTGCTTGTTTAGAACAACAAAATATGGAATACACAATCTTAAATATTAATAGGTAAAACTCGTGATATTTATCACACACTCACATACTTAGTGCACTTCGGTTGAAAATAATAATACTTATCATAACAGGACTGTAAAAAGAACAAAACAAAAACCACCAAAAAAACCCAAACAATTGAAGTATGACGTCCAACACCATTTTTATGGAAAATGAAAACCCACTCAATTTTAGATTTTACTGACTAAAACCCACCCATTTTCCCCTTCTACCATCGTGAGGTCCACGATTAGGACCATGCCTTGGTCCATCATTAGGGCCATGTCTTGGTCCAAATTCATCCTGTAAATAATATGTCAAGACTCAAATGACATTTAGTAATAGGAAAATAAGTTTTCTGGGTACAGAGATGGAAACCACCAATCAGACAGTCAGCACTAATTATTTCCTAACGGTATAAAACTCAATCTTCTTAAAAGTATGGCCCTAGGTACCGGTACTGTTCTACCTAGCCTTTTCTCGAACTAAATTGAGCACGCCTTCTAGTCTCAACTGATTCTAGACTAATTACCAATATTTAACATGGAGCTAAATAGTTATAGTATTATTTTTTAATACTAACGTCTGCAAATTTTTCAGGTGGTGGTGGTGGATTCTCTGGGTTAGGCTTTTCAATACCACATGTTGCCATCTCTTCATCACTGAATACTTGTGGTATGGGGCAGCATTCGTAAGGGCTTACCTAAAACAAATACAAAAAACATGATAAATTACACCTGCCAAACTATATTATGCAAGGCATATCTGATGCAACAAAAAATAGACCCGATTAAACGGTATGAATATCTAAAAATTTTACAGTTTAAGATCAAATTAGTTACTTTAATTACTGCTATAAATATACATTGTTAAGCTTTTCAAATAACAGACAAGAAGAAGAAACATCTAAATACATTTCTTTATTTACAAAAATAATTAAAATATTTATTCACACGCTCATTATGTAGTAGAATGATGTCAATTTTGTTTTAGCCGCCATCCTGTTCTAACCCAAAGCTTAGCATTTAGGTCCCTCTTTCATGGTTACCAGAAAGCATCAGTAAGCCCAGTATGCTTCCTTTGAGGAATCTGGTACAGCCTTTACCAGGTATTCACCAATATTGTGATTAATTTACTGATATTGGCTAAACATTGCCTTCCTAAAAATATGCTACTTAAATCCGCCGTCACGAGTTAAAAAAGAATAAGGTTATTTACATTAGGTGGTGGCCCCCAGCAGTGCCTCGGTATCCTTTCTTGGAATGGCTCTAGGAATGGTCCCTGTCGCGGGTCGTTCGCGGCAAATGGTCCTTTCAGTCCATCATGATCGTCGTCGTCTGTGGGTGGACTTTGGGAGGATATCACCTGAAGAAAAAAAATTACACTTATTTTTTCATTTGTGATTTTTTTTAAATCTTGTTTTTTATTTGATTTTTTTCAACACAATTTAGATTTATGCTACAATTTCTCAAGGGATATGACAAATCCAAAAAAAACACTAAATCGTGCTTCCTTTTTTTTCGTATGTAAATAATATGTCATTACATTTTAATCGAAATAATGATTGCCATTAAACTTATTTTTTTACTATTTACCTGAAGACCGGCGATCAGGACAAGCACACTCGAGGATCTTATCATGGTGTTGCGTTATGATACAGTGATGTTATGGCGTTACGTCAATGAGTTTTATAGTCAGTGTTTGTCGGCCGTGACCATTGTCAGCACGGGAAACAATCAAGGTATTGGACAAAGAACATGACAAAATGATACAGACATACCTTTTCATTTCCATTATTTCTTGTCATCACAAAAATGTTGTGAAAAATTCTAAGAATGATCTGTAAAAAGTTTTTTAGATTTTTAAGCAGTACATTAAAAAAAATGTGAAGTAAGAATCAGAGGAAGATTTGGACCATAAAGCATTTCCGAAAAGAACAAAAATTAGTTTGATTGTGCTAATCAACTCACTCTGTGTCTGAAAAAAGACCATCCAGGGTTCAGTGGCCATGAAAAATGGTAAATAATTAAATGGTTCTTTAACCTATTTCATAGAAACCAGATAACGGTGTTAGATATATTACTTATCCCACTCAACGTCACCGTAAAACAGGAAACAAAAGGGAAGAAAAATTCAAAAATGTATTGTTAAGCCCAGTTGTGATTGATTTAGAATTGTGTAATCTCAGGCTGCTTGAAGCATGTTAAGCAGTTAGTCAGTCCTCTGTGAGGCTCGTACTTTAAACCTGATTTACTTTTACAGATGACTCTTCTGCATACAATATTTACTCGGTAATAATTAACGAATTCTTCGGCTGATGGAAATTTGTCCCGTAAAATCGTCTTTCTTGTATTATTACGTAGTTTGTGTTTTCATTGAACGAATGTTTTACTAGTTTTATTTACAGTACAATAAATGAAATGTGGATTAACAGGTAAATATAAATGTTTTTCTATCTATGTGGTTTATCTATTACTAGCTGTCTCCCGCGACTTTGTTCGCATGTTTTAGTTTCAACGGTTTTTCATTTCTGCAACATTTTTCATTTATGCTCCGCTCCTATTGGTCGTAGCGTAATGTTATATAGCCTATAGCCTTCCTCAATTAACGGACTATCCAATACAAAAAGATTTTTTCAATTCGAACCAGTAATTCCTGAGATTAGCGCGTTCAAACAAACAAACAAACAAACTCTTCAGCTTTATAATATTAGTATAGATAAAATAATTATCTTGTACAATGTTGCCGTGTAGGATTCCCCTAATCTCGACGGGAAAATCACTAGACGAAACGACGAAACTAATATTTACACGAGTTTTAATTTGTTTGATTTTGATAGGGTGCTTGATATTATAAATGAGTATTATTATGAAATAATACATAACATTACTTACACCTATCTCATACATGTGTCGATAAAGGTATTGTTTTCGATATTACCTTCAGCCCTGGGAATATTAAAGTTTACGACAAAAATAATATTTTGAATTTATTCAGATGAAATAGGAATGTAGATAATAGCGTGTGAGTTAAATACTTTTGTAATTAAACTTTTGTAGACGAGGTAAAAATACATATAAAAGGACGTATGGCATTGTCTTGTATTAAGTATCAAACATGTTTAAATTGATTGCATTCATGTGTGTTCAGCTGTTATAAAATAAAATAAATTTAACATAAAACCCGGTAAGGGCAAATCAACATACTGCATAGTATCAGTAGGTAAGGCTAAAATATGTTTTAGAAATATTAGTATTACAAACTAAGTATAAATAAACATCTAGGTATTGGAATTATAGGTTAGAGCCAGAAGGTACTATTTATACATGAATTTTATAGCTGTATAAACCTATTATTACTTATAAACCTTATTTAAACTTTACATTTATTAGGTTTAATTTTTATATAAGCATATCATAACATTCATAACCATTGCTTTGATAAATCTAGCCATCATTAGATGGCGTATAATAACGTACTTTTAATAATTTGGTGTAAGTTTCTTAAAATCGTAGCAAGTTAGGAACGAACAAAACAATCCTTTCTTTAAAACTATAAAACCTATATTCCCTCTTTCAAGTCAGTGCCTGGAGGTCTCAATTAAGCACTAACTGCAATTTTTATTACACTTTAAAATGTAATTCGTTCGTTACTTGACTTAGTTGCAGCAAATGGACCATTAGCACCCACAGTATTATCATTATGTTCATTAATTACTCTCAGATGAACGTGCTCCACATTTTCTTGCTGTAAATAAGGAACTTGCCTTGAATTGTATTCTTTATCCTCTTTTGGGAGTTTAGGATAAGTATTAACCATTCTGTGTTGCTGATATCTGGTTTACGACGTGAGTACATTAAGATTATAATTAGATATGTATTTATAAACTACTTGAATAACGTTAATAAATGTACGCTTATTTATGAGATCTAGTGTATATTTGTTTATGAAGTCACAGTATATACTTTCATTAAAACTTATAAAATCCTCTTGGGTCTTTAACAACGCTTTATTTCAAATGAGTATGCGGGATATCATTTAGCAAATGTTTTGTCTCTTTTCTACCCAACCATAGTTCCTTTTTTTAACTTTAAAAATAAGGTGTTTGTCAATTTGCTTTTTTTTTTTTAATTGTGTTTATGAGTTTATAACAAAACAAAAATACATGTTCCACCAATAGTTTACAAACTTTTCTGTTAATAGCCACCATCCCTTTTCAGGTCGAAATATTGTTAAATCTTTTTTATTAATAGTATCTATAATCTATATGTATAATACTATACTTATAAGTGAAGTGTAATAATGATCTTGAGATAAATAAAGTTCCAAAAACCTAACTATAAAAATGGGATTGTTTTCCTAACCGCTGACGTACTTACCAGGAAGCATAGTATTATAGTTTATTTCAAAACAAATATATCAGACCTGTCCATACTAATTATCTTTTTTATGACTACACTAATTCATTTATCTTTTTAATAATATCTCTTCTTGTTACGCCTTTGCTATTGCAGAACTTTTATCTCAGAACATCTCCAATCGCTTCATCGCAGAATTGTGCAGCTAATTACTTTAATTGTACGTATCTCAGTACACATAAATTAGTTCTTTTGTTATCTATTTTATTTATACAAGTAGCATTGTATGCAAAATGTTAAAATGTATCTTGTTGTAATGTAAACATTAGTGATAATTCGAGAATTAAGATAATATAATTCCTGTAATATTGAATGACATTCTTTTAATTATTTTTCAATATTTTTTTTAATGATTGGTAAATTGTTTGTGAGCCTACGTCTGCCTATACGTAATTGATGGCATCTGGCACCTCATGTACAAAATTATGTGCTAAGTGGTCATTGTTAATGAAAACATTAGGTGTATTTGAATACATGCAAATCAACAGAATTTCTTGGTCATCAATAAATAACTAATAAACTACAAAACTGATAACTGTGGTAATAATACATTGTTTACATAAGCTACTAACAACATAACTGTCACAATCGAAAACCAATTTGTACCTACTTACAAAATCGACAGTTAATTACCAGTAAATTAGGCATAACAACAATAGTCGTGGAAGTGTGTCGGATGTCCTCAAGGAGGCCTATCATCACGCTTACTGAATCAGTGTCAAGTGTTCTTGAGACCTTGAGGGTTGAAGACGGCGGCGTACAATCACACAGGTACAATGAACTAACGGATGATGTGGTATGCGCATGTATATGTGAATGTTGTTGAGGCAATAAAGATAACATAATCGGTGTCCCTCAAGGATCTATTATTAGTCCTGACTGTGCTGTTAAGTTATCGATATTAATTAATGACTCCAAAGCAATTAATTAAGAAAGTAGGTAAATTTTTACTATGTCTATATTTTTGTTAGTTTCAAAAAATTGCTAGTGATCATGGAGTTAACAAGTCCTTAGGTGAAGACCACGAAAAATTTGGCAAACGCAGTGTCGGACATGCCAACCCTAACAAATGGTCTATGGACCTAAAGAAGTAAGTTAAAATGCGCTGGAAGCTGATGGTAAGAAAGTATTGTCGTATATCCTTTGGGAAAGCCTATAGCCAGCATTGGATTGGTATAACTAGAGGTGAGTGCTTTAATTAAATGACACAACATTTTTCGTTAGATGGCAAACATGAAAATATAACAGTTACATATTGTATTGGTACAATGACACATGAGGAACACGACAATAAAATTAATAGCTATCTGTTGACAGTGCCAATGTCTATCGAGTACTTAATTATGGACGCACATGCTTGCATGATGTTAGTCTTAATTGACGTATTGACAGCTCGTGTTGCGTGCGCACAATCGTACATACTGCAATAATAAATATACAACAACAATCATCTTTATATTTAGTTGTGACTTATTGTTCGTCCTGAATTCGTACTTGACAGTAATGGAAAAATAAAAGATAATAGAGAGATTTATAATTATTATTTAATAAAGTATTATTGGAATGTTGAGGCTAGCATTGTTATAATGAAATATTATAATAGAATCATTTATTAGCCATATTCAGGATTAAATTCAATTGTGATACAAAAAATAAACAAAGAAATTTTCCAGGAAATACTTCTAAATCTTCCTTTTTAAAAGCCTATTATTTTAAATTTCCAAATACGCAATTTTTAGGGTTTGATATTATCAGACTTCAATTAGTAGTAAATAGCTGTCAATCAACATTTCCACGCGGTGTCAGGACATTTCTGTAACAAAAATACATCACATTTTAGAACATTAAGATACTAATGACTTCAGTAACTTAGCGTTACCAAAAGTAGTAGAAGAGCGAATGATTCATCATTTTTAGTTAACCCCTGATGATTAATAACGAGGTCAAAAATATTTTTTACAAATATTAAAGTAATAATGTCGATTAAATCTAGATATTCATCATCGTCATCATGGGATATATTACGGCTTAAGTCTTCTTCCTCAAACGACTCTTTGTTCTGTATTTTCCTTTAGCAACTTGAATAGTGATACCTACTCTTAAAATGGCAATTAGTGTGAAGTGATTGTGAAATTTCAGTTAATTTTTAAATCCACTTTTTTCCGACAAGGCCGGACGAATATTTCAGAGAACGATGGTAGTTGATCAATACTGTTTGAGATCTTCCAATGTTCTTAGAAAAATCTTAGTGATTTCATTATTGCTTACGATTGTAAACGCGATAGACGACCAATGCACAACATTTTACATAAAGGGAAGATACAAATATTTTGTATTTTTAACAGGATCTTTAAAATAAATTTTATAATATTGTAAATTTTGTATAATTATATTTAAATATTATACTCCTGAATTTGCTAGTTGCTAAATTGATTGACATAACATTTAGATTTCCCTTTTTTAGACAAAAATAAAATAAACATTTTTGGGTTAACTTATGACTACGGATGTAGCTTATCACATGCGATTGTATAAAATAACCCTATATATATCCTCTTTTTATTTATTCTTTAGATTTACGGTGAGAAAACCTTAAAAAAAATCCTTCCTTCATGGCTTATTTAATTTCCGCTACACGTTATAAGCTTTCTAGACCAAGGTATACTTACCGTAAACGTCCACAAGAAAATAATTGTCAATAAGAGTTCTTAATGGGTTTAATTTCATAAAGACTCTAAACGTTAAGACCCTTATGAACAGATTAAAATTATCTATACATTTTATAAAACAAAGTTCCTCGCCGCGTCGGTCTGTTTGAACGCAATAAACTCAAAAACTACCGAACGGATTTTTTAATTGGTTTTCATCAATGGTTAGTGATTCAAGAGGACGGTTTTTTCTATAATACATTAATGTTGTCGCTATGTCATATATGTTGTCGCTAGTACATTATATTATAATAAATTTTCATAAATATGCAAAATTTCAGCTGAATCAGATATCAAAATAAAAATGGTTCTAATAATTATACAGCTGACAAACTCATAGAAAATCTATGTTGCATACATACATAGCTTTAATACTTTGCAAACTATGTACCTATGTAACGTTTTATATTCATATCATATTATCGCTTCCCAACTAACAGACGAACATGTGTATGTTAGTTTGTTTAGGTTGAAATGTGTGTGGGTGGGTGAATTACTTCGAAAACGAACTTAAACTATGAACTATGAATGTAATCCGCAAATATTATGCGAAAGTAACGTAATAAGACGAAGAACAAGTGATGAACAAGAAGATGGACAAGTGACTTGTGCACCTTACATAAAATTGTAAATTGTTCACTGGACGGCCAACTTATTGAATATTTTATTATTTAACTTATTTAATAATATTCCCACAAGCAATAACAATGTATCTCAAAACAATCCTTTGCATAGAATGTGCAAAAATTATAATGCTATTTGCTCACAGGTAGATATTTTTCACGACAAATTTAGCTCTTTCAAGTCTTTCCTGTTAAATTATAACGTTGTGTGACTATTATAGATCATTTAAGTCTTATTTATAATTAGTTTGTTTATAGATAAATTGTAAAAAACTTATACTACTAAATAATTATAACTGAAATCCAATTTCGGCCTGTAAAAACGAAGCATTGTTTGTTTTGAATGTTGTGTACAGTTGTAACTGGACTTCAGGTTCACTCAATTTATATTACTAAGGCTACTACTTTGTATTGTTTTGATCTGTTGTCTGTATCTGTACCTATTGAATAAAATAAAATAAAATAAAGTATTTGTCTGTTACGCTTCCACGGCTAAACCACACAACCGATTGTGATGAAATTTGGTATGGAGTTAGCTTGACCTCCAAGAAAGGATATAGGCTAATTTTTGTCGTGACAACCATCATTTACAAGGAGAAAGCCGCGGGAGAAAGTTAGTAATAAAATATAATCTAATTACCTTAAGCATAGCGATGCCCGTACAAGTAAACACATCATACGCCTTACAAGGGAAGTCGAGATGTTGCCTTGGTTCCTTATCAATACAGTCGTGTATAGCTTTGTCTACAGCCACCGACCAATCCACATGGGCTTCAGCCCAGCGCCTCAAATGATTTCTATAAGCATCCTTATTTAAAGTATTCTTGTCGGTCAAAAAACCAGACTTTTCAAATATACATTGGACGTCGTTGCACTGAAAAAAGAGTTAAGTAATTGTTTACTTTATTGTTTTGTGTGTCGCACACAACGCTTTGTGAGAATTTAGGAGTAAACTTTTGAGTAAATTAATTAAAAACATAGTTGCTATCTTCTTTTGTTTTTATTTTTGGTCTTCAAATAACGTAATTACGTGTACTAAAAAGACATTCATCTGTTTAAGACATGCTTTATGTATTTATTTATCTAATTAAATTACATACTCTTTTTTATATTTTATAAGGTAATTTAAATTAAAGGGCTTTACACTGTTGACTATAATGATAGTACAACAGCCAATTAGTACTAAGTTAAAAAAGCATTAAGTTACACAAAAAAAGTAGTTGTTGATCGAAAAGAAGTAGACATACAACCCTCAAATACCTAAGGACTGAACAAACACCTGTCTCCTTATTCTACTTGAACTCACACAAGCGCTTTCAGGTGACTAGGAGCTAAGTACGGTACGTTTGCTCTATCGAATTGACATACAAACACTTACCGGGCCCGGCAGTTTAGGGTTAGAACACGACGTCAGATGTTTCTCCTCACCCAACTCCGGTATGTCACAGCATACAGATAATGGTTTCTACAAAAAATACATATTCCACATTCAAAATAAGTCTTGTCAAATGGACATTGATCATTAATTTTCAATTGTTTAAAAATTGAGAATATGTTTATGCAATTTATTTTTCAAAGTTAATTTTTTCAACCGTGTTTTTTTTATACTCACGAGTGTGGCTCCTTTGTTTTCTTTTTTGCTTAGAAGATCTGCGTGTATCGTCTGTAATTAACAATAATTTTAAATAAACACTTTCCAAGCTGGTAAAAGTAAAAAAGTAACAATTCTTGTTTTATACTCAAAGAGTCATAGTCAGAGTCAATCTCATCATTCGATATTGCAACATATATTTATACGTAGGTTTTAAGGTGCAGGAAAATACTTGTACAGGTCACTGCCTTATTAGGCCAAATGTCAGAATCTATGACATGAATCTAAGTGACGCGTTAGAATAAGATCCCTTTAATGTGTTTATACACTTAACCCACACGTCTATGTAATAAAAAGAAACAGCGTAGCATCTTTGAATTTTTCCAAGCTTATTTGCACACAGTTTTATAAGGGCAAACGTTATTTTAGGTAAAATTATGGACGTTTTATAGCATATGTGAAAGGTGAATAATGTAATAACCATGAAATCTAGTAAACAGCACGTGTTATAATAAATACAACAATAATAAAATAATAAGGTAATTATTAAGTGATGTGTTGCGGGGCCAATCCCCTAAAAATTAACTCTTATTGCTCTTTATTTATTACTTATACTTATTTAACGCTTGTAAAACACGCGACACCTTATATTCCCTAGTGCGGGAGTCAATTTTTAATGAAAATAAAATATTATAGTCTCTTAAGATACAAAATAAATTTACTCACAGAAATAAACAAAACAAATAACGTCAACAATTTAAACATCTTGGTATCACTTGCGTTCTCTACTGTCGCTTTGTTATGACTGAATTATTATAAAAAATCTCAATAATAATATATATACAAAATGTATCTTTGTTTATAAATACTGTTCGTTATCTGTATGTCAAAGTGCAAGTTACTCACTGTACCTAATGTTCTTGGAATACCCTTTTGTTATTCATTGTTGGACTTCTGTTATATAAAGTTGGTTCTACACGATTTAATGCATTTTAATGCAGGTTTTATAAGCGAGTCACATAATTGCTAACTTTAATAGAAATAATATAACTATGTGCACTCTCCTACATAATAAATAATATAAATAAATTAATGTAGACATCACAGACATTGCTTTAGACCCAAAATAAGTAGCTAAAGCACTTGTATTATGGAATCAGAGACTACGAAGTTACTACAAATACCCAGACCCGAGACTATGGTAGAAAAGTGGTTATCTACATTGAACCGTACTGGGTTTCGAACCCGTGACCTCGGAGCTAGCAACACCTAGAAAACTGGTGTGTCGATTACGGAGGTCGTCAAATATATTATTTTATGATTTTAGCTATTATATATTTAACTTAATAAACACGTTTAAATGTCCGAGGAGCAACACAAAAAAATGAACATAATTATCTGCTGGTATTATACTGTTGAATGTAATTATCTAACACTAATTAAAAGATACAATGTCTTTTAATATTTAATTAATTAAAAAGCGATCTTTACCAAGTTATCGATTTAATCCGAAAACGGTTCTGAAACTATGATTGTAACTATAATGTTTTTGCAAATAATGCTTATTTCGGCTGTTTACGCACCTACTAATTTATTTAAGTGTATTCTCATCTTTATAATATTCCACGCAGTTTCGTAGAAAAGATTGTGTCAACGAATAAAATGTTTTTTACGTAGTTTTTATTTTAGATACTCTTCGGGGAAACAGCAAAGTATTCTAAATTGATAGCAAGAAAAACCAAAGTCGATATTAATCTGTTTATTTAACGCAATTTAAATGCAACAGATACCTACGTGAATCTTTTAATAATACAGACTGCTACATGAGTAAGATTCATGTACAAGATTAACTTTGGTAGGTACTTTTCAAACGACCGAGACAGTGATGAGCTAACGATGTTTGACTAGAAGGCAGGTGGGAAGTGGGAACACATGAATTAATACCTACTTGAAAAAGGTACATTTTACAGCAAACCACAAGAACTAATAATAAATGCGGTAATATTTCTACGGGTTACGCAAAATCCACGGATTATAAGTTTTTTATAAATCAAACAAACCTCTTTTGTTTTATTACCTATACTTTTGATAATTACCTAAAATGTTGCTTCACACAGTTTAAATAATAATTAAAAATACATCAGCTTAAATAAAACCTTACCTTATTAATTGAAAACTGATAGTCTGAAATAAATTGGCCTGTTGGTCTAGTGGTTAGTGACCCTGACTGCTAGACCGGAGGTCGTGGGTTCGATTCCCACCCAGGACAAATCTTTGTGTGATGAGCATGATTATTTGTTCTGTGTCTGGGTGTAATTTATCTATAATATGTATGTATTTAGAAATATGTAAGTATGTTTGTCAGTTGTCTGGTTGCCATAATACAGGCTCTGCCTAGTTTGGGATTAGATGGCCGTGTGTGAGTTGTCCCAAGATATATATAATGAATTACCTATTAAATGGTATAATTTATAGAAGAAATGGTGTAATACTCGTTTAAAATGGGGTTCTAGTTTTCAAATCGACCTTACTCTCGGATTTTATCGTATCGTGTTTTCATGCAGAGAAAGCCCTCAATAAAAGATGTAATGTCTAATACATTTATCTTTCTCAGATCTTCAATATAATCAATGTTTAAAAAAAAAACAGTTCCTAAAACAAACAAAACGACCACACGCGGTCCACTCGGCTTTAAACTAAAAGCTAAGAAGAATATAATCTATACTATAATATTACAAAGCTGAAGAGTTTGTTTGTTTGTTTGAACGCACTAATCTCAGGAACTACTAGTCAGATTTGAAAAATTCTTTCAGTGTTAGATAGCCCATTTATTGAGAAAGGCTATAAGCTATATAACATTTCGCTGCGACCAAAAGAAATGGAGCATAAATGAAAAATGTTGCAAAAATGAAAAACCGTTGAAACTAAAACACGCGTACAAAGTCGCGGGGGTCAGTCAGCTAGTTAAAAATACAGGCATAAATAACGTTTCCTTTGCATTTTTCACATACCCTTTCCCGTAGGACAATGTCTTAAAACCAATAGGTACTGAAAATGATATGAATTGATCGGGAGGAACATCCCACACGAAATTGAAAATGTCATCATTTTCGCCAAAGAAATGCGAAAGCACCCTTGTTACGCTAAAATTTCGAATGCATTGTGACAGCCGCCAAAGGATGTGTTTGATAACTGAACATTGAGATGAAAGCAGAGAATAATATGAAGTAGGAAGAGAATAACAAGAGATGCATTGTAAATTACAGTCAGGTGTTAAAAAATTAGTCTAGTGCTATTTTTGTAATTGAATAACTTTTTGTGTGGAACATTATTCGAATATTAAATAATTTCTGGAAAATTGGTAACACAATAAATATTAAATTTACTGAGCTAATCTAAATATTAGTTTTTCTTCTTCTTCCTGCCCTTTTTTCAATTTATTTGGGGTCGGCGCACAATGTTTTACTGACATATATTAGTTTTGCACCTCATTAATAAAACATTACATTTTTGAGTGTACTACACAAACTGACATTCAGTTTGTGTAGTACACTTTATGTAGTACACTTTAGAAGACATACCTATTCTGCATCGAAATAATCTCAAGTTACGCGCCCATAGATAAACTTAATTAGTCTGCTGGTGTGGACTAAGTAGGTATGAAATAGCGGATATTAACGATCACAGATTGTTGAAGAGAATTATAGATAAAGTAAGATACGATACTATGAGAAAGAGTGAATGATACCACGTTATGAATAAGGTAGAAATAATGTTTTGCGTTGACTTCAAATACATGTGGGCAAAAAGAAGACGTCAAAGATTGCAATGCTATAATTATTCGCCTGAATGTATAAAATAATAAAATCTACCATAACCTGAATCTTCATCAGCTGCGTCAGACCTCGTTGTTCTAACCCCGGTAACTCACATGCGCCCAAACATTCGAACAAGATTCGCTTTGAAGTCTGTTAAAAAACCGATTCAGTTTGGAAATGAAATCTTTGAAAATACGTGGGTTTGCGTATTCGTGCAAATGTGAGTGACCGGCGAAATAGAATTAGTATAGTCAAAATAAAGATATTAAAAAAGAGACAGCACCAGCTTATTTTGTGGAAGAAAATACCATGCGTTACGGTCCTGTGTTGTAAGAATTTTTGTTTGTTTGTTTAGTAAACACAGCAGAAAAGGCAACTTCGATATATTGTACCTAATTAAGTATCCATACGGAATAGAAGAAACATTTTTCTAGCAGCACTATATTCGACGACATTCAAGGGTACCATTTGATTTCTGTCATTCAGATTAATTGTGATTCATAAGTCTCTTGGGTCTCCTATTAATCGTAATGTTTCGAGTTTCTAAATAATAGGGTTCATTAACTGTCCATTCAACGCACACTTTCAGCTGAAATATCCCCGCCATTTATAATGATTAGGGGAAAATAAATTTTTAAATGTTTTTGTTGTACCACTTTTTAGATGGATGTAAGTACTTTGTTTTGGAGGAGTTATGATAAATAGTGGTAGCGTTTTTGATAAAGTTTCCGGGCTTAATCTTTCAAAAATACAACCTAAATTAGTGGTCATTATTGGTGGACTACAAAAAATATTACTTACGAAGTTGTTACTGCTTTGCTCAATACTCGACAACTTGTTTTATTGATTCGAGTTCTTAACTAACCCGATAATGAAATAAAACTCTAAATAGACTTTTCATCTTAAAGAATAGCGTACCGTTAACCAGAAAAGTTAAAGAAACTTATAACGAAGTATGTAGGTATTATAATTATATATTATATTATTCCAAGCAAGAATATGAGTTGACTAAACATTTGAATCTTGAAATGTTTAAAACTCATAGATTAAAGCAGGGTGTAACACTCCCGCCGAGCATGCTTTAGCGAACCTGGGACTCCGGCAAAGGCAAGGACAGAACCGGGGTGTTTTTGGTCGGTGCAAGTCCGACATATCCCCACGCCGTGCCCTCGGCGTGGGTTGAAGTCATGAGATTTTAATCCGGTAAAAAAAAAAAAGGGTGTCACACTAAAGCGACAACTCTCTAGCCTTGTTCTTCTCTCGTCACTTAGTCCGAACCTTAACGTTTACAGCATTTTACGTTGTTGAGGCGTAAGAGTGATCACTTATTGGTTACTTTAATCACTCAGTTTATGTGCCGTAAACTTACACGATCTTTGCGAATCGGAACGCATTTAGACCGACACCAGTGATACCTATAGTCCGATTGGAAGTATAATAAAGTACTTAATTAAGTATTTTTTTGTTTTAATAGTATAAGCCCAATGTATACAGCTATAGGCGCCATTGACGAAATAATTATGATAGGCCAAACATGAGTGCCAGATCATTTTGATAATGGAGAATATTCTTGGCTCGAGAATTATAGGAATAAATTTTATTTGTATGGTTAAAGTAAATGCTTGCTTCCTTCGTGGCTTAATTTGTGGTATCTTAAAGGTTTAGTTATAAATAACCCTGCTTAATTCTTAGGAAACTTCAAGGGTTGCGATGGTCCCCGCAAATAGCAATAACAGTATGTTGTACCAAGGGTCTTAAAGTTACAGCATGGGAAGCGAATAAATTCTTGCATTCTGTACTACTAAGCATCTAAGTAACAATATTTTAATTCCGTCTTAACTTTTTCATGATCAACTGGACTAAATTCATTATTATAGACAATAATAATGAATTTAGTCCAGTTGATCAGTCCTAATCTTAAAATGTGCTAGATTTACCTAACGAAAATACGCAGAAAAAAATAAGCCACATAAGTAGAAGGTACATACAATTTCGGAATGTTTTTTAATGATGACTATGTCACTATTTCATGCAGATTAAGAAAATACCTAGACGTAGTAATGTCAAATTATTTTTTTGGTTTATTATTATAATTAAGTTATTATTTATTACATTTTTTAATCAACAAATTAAATGTAAATTATAATACATTTTACACGTAGCAATAATCCGATTTACATGACTTTATGTTTTAGTAGATAGGATTAAATTGTTAATAATGAGAGCCACTCAATTAATTACTACTGGCGATGCTGTTAGTGCTGGCCGGCTTGGCTAATATACCAATTGGGCCTTAATGGCCTGGGCCACTCAGACTATTAACCTGATTTTTATAAGCTTTTGTAAAAATATTAATGCACTTTCGTAGTTTAATTTATTGGGTAGTATTAGCAGTCAGATTGGGGATAAATAAATTGGATCTTGCAGTCCTCACTCGACATAGAATGAAGAAGTAATATATACATATTACTTCACTATGACAAAAGCTGTGACGTTTTGGTCTGATCCTTTTGTACAATATGGTACAAAACAAAAAATCACTGATTGAAACTATTTATGTAATATTAAAATAATCTTCCTAAAATTCTATAGTACTGAAATAAAATAGCATTCTATATCATTATACATTCACTTCCCTAATATAGGTAACCTTTGTAACAAATATCAACTCCTATCTGATTGATTAATCACACTACAAACTTTGTCTTTTATAACATTAGTAGAAACAATTCTATCCAATCTTACCACGGAATACAGTATTACCTCGTAATATGAGTTGCGGAGCTGCGATAGGCAGTCGGTCTTTATAAAATACGGTAATCAGCTCAAACCGGCAAGACTGGAAGCCGACCCCAACATAGCTTAGCAACAGGCTAGGCAGAAGAATAATTTGTTTAACAGAACACTACCTGCATTACCAGTCAGATTACAATTATTATTATCTTTCGGGTTTTCGTCTGCATTTGTTAATTAAGTGTTTGTGCGGTGCATTTTCAATTCGGAGAATAAACGTGAAAATGTTATAAAGAGCTTCTATTCAGGGCCAAAAGCAACTGACGAAAGTTAGTTAATTTGGTTTAAAATAAGCAGGCACATGCTTTGAAGTTTCGCAAAATTTCGTAGACTAGCAAGTTAAGTTTCCTACAAAGGACCTTGAAATAGTTTACAGTGTATGACTCTATAAGGATGTTGACTGCACGGATAGCCGAGTGGTATAGATCACAACGCCAATTACCACTGGGGGCGACGTGCTGCGGGTCCGATACCCGCATGGGACCCATTTGTGTGATCCACAATTGCTTGTTTCAAGGCTGGGTGTTTTTTGAGAATTGAATTTTTGTGAAACCAGCAATACAGTGATTTAAACAACATTTTATAGGTGTTATTTTACCAATGGGTCACCTTTCAAGACAGTTTCGGTCTTATTACAAAAAGCGGTTTATTTAAACAGGTTTAAACCTCTATACACTCCATAGAAGGCTTAAACCTGTTTTTTTAGATAAACCGCTTTTTGTAAAAATACCGTTTAAGTTTCATGAAAACTTAGTTTACAAGGACTGGGCTGTTACGTACCTACAAATCACTGGAATTAAAATGGTCAATTGCTTCAAATTCTAGAATTCAAAGTAGGTTTGAATTCTATGCTATATGCTAATATATACTTACCTGAAAAGAAAAAAAAGATGTGTAATACGTGTACATATAAAAACAAACATGAGTAAAATGTGGAAAACTTAATGTAACCTTACTCAAATAGTATGCAAATATCTTGTTCGCCGACGACATTTATTAAAGGACTCGTCTGCAAAGTGACTCATTTATTTCAGGTGTGTTAGTTTAATGTAGTTTTTCTTTGTGTAAGATAAACAAACATTACATACGATGTTCAAGGGAGAATAAAGTCATTCGTCAAATAAACCGTTCGATGATAAATTTTAGACAGTATCTAATGCTAACATGACTGTCAAAAATCGTGAGTAAAACGATAAATCGAACGAGGCACAAGAAATCTATACTTAATATATAAAGAAGAGTTTGTTTGAACGCGCTAATCTCAGGAACTACTGGTCCGATTTAAAAAAATCTTTCGTTGCTGGATAGCTATATAACATTACGCTGAGACCAAAAGGAGCGAGGCATAAATGAAATATCGTTGAAACTAAAACACGCGGACAAAGTCGCGGGGGACAGCTAGTATTAAATACTTCTAATAAAAAATACATAATAATGCAATTTTGATCGTTGTTTTAGGACAGATTTGTGGTTATGTTTTCTATTCTTTATGAGGTTGGCCAAAGATCATTGAAATCCGTAAAACGTATGTAATACAGAAACAATCCATGACCTTTTTACATTTTATGTTACCTCTCACGGCGAAGGGATTTACCTAATATGCGTGCTGCCTACGTTACAATAAAGATTTAACGTTAACAGTAATATTATTTGGTTTTATGTTAATAAAATTGGTGTAAAAAATGTGTAATATCTATCGAATAAGTCAATGAATTGTCTTAGTGAAATATTAATAGATTTATAAAAATTTGATAATTACTAAAGGTCTGACACTAAACTCTTCTTACATATCAAACAAAATCACTTCCGCTATCTTTACGCTTAGATCTTTTAAACTACGCAACGGATATTATTGCAGTTATCAGCAATAGAGTTCAAGAGGGATTTTGGTGTATAATTCATTAATGTTTGGGGATGGGTAATGGGGATGGGTCGCTACTCTAAAGATAAATCCTTCTGGGGCTTCTGTATATCCAAAAAGGATACTTAATAATGATCTAGAATAAAATTTTACCAACATTTTCATATACTTTAATACTCAATAAAATTTGCCTATATATTGCAATCTGAAATTTGTCTCAACAATTCCCACTTTTGCTACGAACGAAAGATTTCTATCGCGCGAATCATTCGTGTGATTACTAAATTCGGGTCCTTTTATACTTGGTCTAGCAAAGCGTTAACAGTATATTATTATGTATAAATAGGAACATGTAACTTTCATCATAGGTATGTATGTTATACCTGTCATTGGTTAGGGTTGACCGTAACTGACAGATTACATTGGGATTGTTTTTTTTGTGTCATACCTGTTTTTATTTATGACACAATTGAACATAGATAAGAAATGGAAAGAAATATGTTATGTAAGTATGTACATATTTTTTTAATTTAATATTTGTTCAAATTATTTTGTGTCTGCACACAACCTTGATAATTACCTACAGAATTTAGTAATCTTGTAATACGCAATGTTGTAAAAGAGATTAATATAATCATATAGGTATACAATCATAAACAAAGGGACCAACACAGCTGTGATGAGCAGTGATGATACAGGCCTAAAAAAATATGATGGTGATGTTGGCAAAACATTATACTTTTTTGTATTCCAAAAATATTTAGTCAACCCTAACACTTATTCCCTTGAGGTTTGCATTTGTTACATAATAGGTATATTTAGAAATATTATCGTTACTATTAGAATGCTGTAAAAAAATTGTAACACATTATACTAAATGTCTTTAGTAAGTAGTACATACCAAACGTTTACCTTGATTGTTGTATCATCATTAAACATCAATCCATTACGGATTGATGTTTAATAAATAGCATTTTGTACTTAGTGTTTGTTTATGATGATAACATCATACTAAATAAATTATTTTTATCAGTTTTACTCATTAAAATACAGAGCTTTTTCTAATTATCGAAATAATAAATGTATTATGTGTGCATTACGGTTTTAGACATTTTCTATTTACTTAAAATATACTTTGAAACTACATTAAATTGGGGTTCAAAATATAATTATATAATGTCTAGTACAACGTAGGCAAGTCTGAACGGTCATAGAAAAGGGTTGTTGAGTGAAAAAGAAAACTGAGCAGTTGTTTCATTAATTTTAACTAATTCAATGCAAACATTTGCTACCTCTTGGGTAAATGTATTTTTAGTTATGTCAGGTTCTTGGATAGCGCTCATGTAACTAATTGTACGGGCACCTGAAGATAGAATGATATAATACCTACGATTCGTAATTCTTTTCTGCCTAGACTTTTCCCAAGCTATATTGGTTCTCGGTCTTACTTGGGTTGAATACTGTATTTTACACGGAGCTTATGTTTATCCGACGTCCACAACATGCTAGGTAACCAAAGACTATAAAAACTAGGTAACATAGTAAGACTGGCTGTCGGAATTGTGACTTAACGACTGCCAAAGATCGACGTATTTCAAAGTAAGATTTCGAGAGTTTAATTAAATTTTACATAGAAAAAAATGTGTATGTGATGTATTTTGACTTGCCGTATTTAGTACAGTAAAACTGTCTCTTGCTTGTATAAAAAAGATATCAAACAATAGAATTGTACCAAGAAAATTATTTAGGTTCCAAACTTAGAGGAATAAATAAGTAAACTATAGAGCGCGCATATCGAGTATAAACTGATGGCACTAGTTTGAACATGTAAAATCGTAAAATTACTGTCAAAACAGAGTGCAACTTTTTTATTAAAACTACCTTAAAATATAGTATTACCCTAATAATATCGGAACCATCGATATTTTCGCATAAACGTCTGTCGTCGCACGGGAAATCACATAAATCAGTAAACGAGCGCAGAAAATTTAGCCAAAAATGTGCTTACGCTTGACATAAGGACTACTAGCGATGCGCACGCTCTATGCTTGTCTATTTTTAGTCTAGGTCCCAACATATTTATTTCCTTACGTCTCCGCGGATTAAAAAATGTTCAGACATTCGAGTGTTAAGGCTTTCCTCAGTACACGCAGTAACTGCTTTATAGGCAGTAAACGTGTCGGTCCAAAGTACCGCATTCACTTTGTCGCTACACTCAACCCCCTTAATGCCTATCTGTAAGTTTTATTGCAATTTATCACGACCATTTCGTTTACGACACAACTTATCTGCATTAGATTGCATTCCTATGTTGATATATTGTTAAGTTGTTATTGGATTTGTTAACTGGTGTTTAATTATTTTGTTAGGGCTATTAGAAAAGTAAGGAATGCGAGAATGACTTAGTAATATTTTCATTGTCCTGACACGGCATAATGCAGTAAAGTTTTAATCTGAAAATGATTTTATATGACTCAAGGGTCAGCAAAATGTATAAAACCCAAGCCATACATGATATCTTTACCGTTTTTATTATTTAAATATGTTTTATAGCAAATATAATTAAGGAATAAGAAGGTTGTATTACGATTGAGTACGAATACAACTTATGATTGTTAAGACGGATCTGGACGGAGCGGATGAAAGAAAGAGTATATTTTCTTCTGTGGATATTAAAGAGAAACAGCGACTGGCGCTGATTTATCAATTTAACGTTTTTTATTTATTTATTTCAGTATTTTATGCAATAAACGGTTTACAAATTGTTTATTTGTTTATTTTGCTCCTACAATCCCACATAAATTTTCAATCATTTGTGTTTGTTTGTGAGATTTGTTCGTATGATGCCGTATTATTTAGTTTTTTAAGTGAGTCATTATAGTCGCATGAGTAAGAAATGATCCTAAACCGCAAAACACATAATTGGCGTGATCCTGACAACTGTTGTTTCTGACTGAGATACTAGCAAACTAGTATATATAAATATACTAAGTAGTTAGTAATTAATAAATATTTGTTTAATTTTAATTTGCTGAAGTTCATTCATTATACTAAATAAAACATCCATACACGGGCCATTTTTTGTACAATATGAAGACCGCATTTACACCATTGTATGTATATACAATGGTTTAAATGCGGTATTTGTATACATTTGTATAAATTGTACGTAAATTGCTCAAAAAAATCAGTTGACGTAGTCCCATCATTTCCTTCACAATGACGTAGCCAGTCTAAATATAATCGATACTAACTCAACCGTAACTGTTACGTGATTTCCGATATTTAGTGAAGAGGATTACTAAAAAGTAACATCGTAATTACCTATGCTAATTAGAAAACCCTGCTTCCACGTATGCAGCAACTGTTCTAGATAATCATTGATAACAGTAATTAATAATGTAACAGTGATTTTGTGTGTGGGTTAGACGACCGCTTTTTTTATAATAGACGTGCCTTTGCCTTAGTTTCATCTATTGTAATACATGAATGAGATAATATATTATTTAACTAGAAAGGCTTGTGGAGTTAAGCACTGATGGAACGTGTTGAAAAACTGGCAAGTGGGACACTTACCGCTGCCTACCGGCTCATTTACAACTCTAACGCCAAAAGAAATTCACACAGACGAAGTAATTTCTTGTTAAATATATCTTTTTTTATTTTATTAACGTGGTCAACAGTCAGTCATTTATATTTACTACCTATTTTAAACGATATCCATTACTCAAAGGAATTTGCAAAAACAACCTTGCTTTAATTATTATTTTTAATTATTTGTTACGCCACGACCACTGGCTTGACGCGCCAGTGGTCGCAGGTTCGAGTCCGGCCTGAGGTTTAAGTTTTTCCTTCTATTATTTGTATTTTATTACAAACCTTGCTTTAATTTGGCTATTAAATGGATTTAATAAATACAAGATCATACTTTTGAATTCGAAATCTACGCATGTTTATAATGGTTCAAGAACCTATATTTAAAAAGGGAATATAATTTTACATGAAAAATTTTATTCCTCTCGCGAGGCAGTGTCGCTACTCGCTGCACTGTTTTATGTTTATAAATCTCAGAAAGTTTAAGTTGTTGGTCTGAGATAGACGTGACGGTATTATGCAAAACGCTAAACTGAAAGATAAAGGAAAATGTTTTCTCGTTGTCACAGCTAGAATGGCTTTAGAATTATTTTATATTAAAAAATATTATTTTAAGAAGGAACTTATTGAAACTTTTTTATGTTCCTTATTTGTTTCGGGGATATGTAGATTCCTGAATCGTTATGTACCTAATTCGAATTGAAAAAAATAGTTACCTTTAGTTATTTAATTGTTTTAAAGACTGAAAACTGAAAGTCACATCGAGATCTCAAAACATCCTTATAAATGTGAAATTATTGTATTCTCCATTAATTAATAAACATTAAAAACTACATAATATTTGTTACAGCAAATTAAGTCGAACTGAAAAAAACTGAAAACTCATGACTGGCGCATGATAAGCATTTTCTGTGTTTTTCTATCAACAATGGAAGATGAAAATTAAATTAACTTGTATGTAGAAATGGAATTTACTCTCAATTTAAAAAATTCGCACATTGATATTGTAATTAATTTCCAACTAATAGTCAATAACTTTATCGGTCCAAACAGACCTGATTGACACGTCGGTTGCCATAGTAACAGTCCATGCCCCTTATGACGCTATACTTACCCCGTTAAGAAAAAACGTGAGCAGTATAACAGTCTAGGGTGGTCGTTAAACGTTTTGCGATCCACTCCTAAGCTTATTGACCGTATCTCATTTGATGGCTTAGTGAATCACCGAGCGGCGTCAGAATTACATCAGTATATTACTTGCAAAACTCGCCAATCTTGAGAACAAATTACTTGGTTTTATATTCAATTGAATGCTTGGAAGATTATAAGATAAAGCTAAATTAATTTGTGATCAGAAAATTTTGGGGAAATATATTCTAGAAAGTTTAAGAAAATACCTTAAGTATATTATGACTACTACAGTACTACCTACTAGTAAGTAATCTGTGCTACTATCAAGTTATGATAATTTTATCCAGTAGGTACATATTTGTTTTAAAATATACTGTCATACGAGTTTTTACAATTATTTACATGATACAGAGTCATTAATGTATGATGTTTTCAAAAGTCAAACCGACTCACCGAAAGATTAGATATGTATAACGAAAATTAAATTTAGTTTTTTTTTTATAATAATTTTTGACAATTATGTTAAAATAATATTATATTTACCTTTACAGAATAATGATTTAAAACTGAAAAAAAAGAGAATGAAATAAAATCAGTATTTTTTATTAAAAATGTCTGTTACTTATAGTAAAACAACATTTTTAGGTATCTAGTTTCTTACCTTTTAGAAAAAATGTTTCAAAACTTTCTTTGCTCTTCTTTGTTCGAAATTTTCTTATAACAATAAACGTTCTAATTTCAAAAAAATAAAAGTAAAACGCGATATCCTTGTGCCATGAACTAAGTTTGAACTATAAGTTTTATTTATAGTCGTACTCATTCTTTTGTCTGCTTACGAATAGCAAAAAAAAACACTGATAACTTGATGATTCTTTTTTTAGCAGAAGCCAAGTTGCCATAGCTCGAAAAAAAAAACTTAAAATGAGGTAGAGGTTTTTTACTACTTAATTATATTTTCTAATGGATTTAATCAGTACTAACCCTTAAATAGTCAGTACAACATTATTAAGTATACAAAACTGATGAAACACCTTAGGTAAGTCAAGTACAGTTAGGTACCGACACCTAACGCCGAAGTCTTGGCACGTGGGCGCCTATCCCGCACCAATCATATTTCCTTTTGTTTGCTCACCGTCTCCCCACAGTCGACGCCATTGTCCGGTCAGAAAAAATAGATCACCCCTACTATGAGTTAGTGTATATTTTCGATTGAAATTTTTATAAGATTTACTTTTTACTTAAACAAAATTGTAAATGCATAATTTTGTTCTGTATTTTTGGTTAAGTTTTATGAAATTAAAAAAAGAAAAAACAGAACTTGACGGCTTATCCTTCGTTAGTGTCTGTTTCGACCACTGTAGGCAGAGCAGACAGTAAATAAATATCTTGCATAAACAAAAGCCGGGGTTTTAACTATCTGTATTTTCATCCTACCAAACACAAATGCACTACCCGTAGAGACTCACAAAGTCCAAAAATATAATAAGAAAATTGGAATAAATTATATATTACACAAACAGAGAAGATGAAAAACAATAACATTGATTACAAAAATACTTAAATAGGCAAAAGTAACAGCAATAGCAATGGCAATAGGTTTATGTTAACCAATAATTACCATTTACTAGGCCTATTATAATTCAATACGATTCGGCACAAGCGACTTAGGATACTAATCGTAACAGGAATATCTTTCACATTTCTACTATTGTCGCCGAGTAATAATTTCGTAAATGCCGTGCAATTTGCGGTTTGTAGCCATCTCTCTTCTTTCTAAACAATACTTACCTACCTTGTTTTTAGACAATCTAGATATTCTACCAGCTTTAAAGGAAATTAGATTGCGGTAATCTGTTCCGTATTTAAAATTAATACCGAAGACATCAGACTTTAAAATGATGATCAACGGTTGGGTCTCTTGGTGTTCTTTTTCTACTTTGAAACAAATTTTGCATACCTTTCGTTCTTGTTGAAAATTCGAATAAAGTTTAAGAACATTTATTAGAATATTTAAAGTAGGTATTTATATTTTGTTTTATATGAATGCCGGTTTTGTTTAAATATTCAAATTAGAATTTATTTTTTTATTTTAATGCACTATTAAACAATTGAACATCTTGCGTCCAGCCATTAGAATTATGTAGGTAATTTACCAATCTAAGGGCTGATGTTTCCAACGCTAGATAATATTATTCGAGGAATAATTTTGAATTTTTGACAGTTCTTCCATACAAAATCTGTCAGACGTCTATTTTGTTCAGCGAATAAAAAATATCTGACGTTGAAAAAATCAGCCCTAAGACATCTCTCAATGTATATCTATATAATCTTCATAATTCGTTACTGTTTCTCTGCTGAGGTTTACTAAAACACACTGAAAACTCTCAAATATATTAAAAAATACGCCTAAAAATATTTAATAGCAAGTTCTCAAATCGACAAATAAATTAAAAAGTTCTAACACTTGTAGTAGGGGTCACCTAATGAAGAACATAACTATAGATATTTGTGAACTAACAATTAGTGAAGCTCATTCATGGTCACATGGACATCTATGGTGAGAATGTCCCATATTAATCCAAAAACTAAGTAAGCTTATGGTGTATAAAGATATAAATTTAATTAGATATATCAATTTCATCTGATAATGACTCTTTACCTCTAAATGCCTAATTGTCCTAAAAAAGAAGAAGAAAAGTTAATTAAGAAAAAAAATCTTTTTCAATACTGATTTCCCAATAAATAAACTTTTTGTGGTTAATCCGTAATACATGTCATATAGAAATAAATGACCAAGTATAGTAAACGTTAGGAACTTGGAACCAAGTAACCTACTCATTTCAGCCCTATCTAATTTGGATTCAATTTATACTTAAAAAGCACAACCCTAGTTTGAATCCTCAAGCATAGGGTTGTACAATCATATCATAGCTTCAAAGTACATAATTAAGTCAAGATGATATTAGACATATCATGACCAGTATATTACCTACATCATTCAAAATAAATATAAAAGCGAGGTAATGCAGCCCGGGATGTCCCAGGGCGACGGAATCGGTTCTCAGACCTTTCTTGACTTACCGACGGCCTTAATGAGCTCTCAGAGGCACGAAGCGTAAATGTGCAAAGAAATCGTTTTACATGAGAACAAAGTAGGGTCTTATCAGCTTCAAATCAATTAAAATATATATTCAAAAAATCAAAAAGATAAAGATAAATGAAATGTTTAATAAAATGTGCATCATCCCTGATAGTTAAAAATATTTACAATCATTTGTTAAATCTATATAGGTATATAAAAGTCTTCCGTTACTGACTGGCTGACTGACAGACAACGCACAGCCGAAACTACTGATCGTAAAGAGCTGAAATTTGGCATGTGTGTTTGTTGGGAGGAGTAGGCTACCACAAAGAGAGGATTTTTGGAAATTCCCCCCCCCCCCCCCCCCCCAAAAAGGAGAGAAAAGGGGAGAAAAGGGTGTCTGACGGAAGTCATTACTCCACGCGGACGAAGTCGCGAGCAAAAGCTAGTCGAGAATAAAAAAAAGCTAATGTTATTCAGAATCAAGAACCTTTAAAGTCGGTACCCTTAACTGCTTCCGTACCGCCCGTACCTCACACATGGTTGTGTTTCAATTCTAGCTACTTGTAATTTATTTACGTAACGTACGATTTCCGAGAATTATTGAAGCTTATGTACCTACATTTTTATAAAAGACCAGCTGACCTCACCTGCGTAAGCAGTCCCCGTTCTCGTAGACTTTAGTCTCAAATCAAATTAAATTAAATATTTTTTTTTTATTATTTCCTGAATTTTTCGATGTTTTTGTACATTTATTCCGGTATTCGGGGTTAGAGACGAACCCAATAAATCAAACCGGACTTTGTTTTATGTTTATTATAAATAGAGAAGATGTATGTTTCGAGATTGTAATTAAGTTATTAATAATCAGGTGTCAAGTCATACAAACAAATATACCTAAACTACCGCTGGCGAACTATTTCAACTCCCTTTTTTTACCTCTTATGCTTAAGCCGACAAAATCATAGTAATAACTTACCTTTATAGAGCAATATAGATATGTAGGTAAAAGTTTAGAAATCATCTCTGAAAGTAACCATTTTTATTTTCATTTATCTCAGCATATATAACTTTCTTTTTTAGAATTTAATACTCAATCCATCATATATTATGGTTACTCAATACATTCACAACGTTATTACAACAAACAACATTGAAGCTTATAATATAGGGCACTGGTTAGAAAAAAAAAATAACTTTAAACCACCTATGTACAACTTTAGTTTGCAGGTATAAAGAGTTAAATCAATACCGATTGCTGAAAATGTATCGGAAGCATTTTTAAGCTAGAAATATGAAACATTACAGGACTTAAAAGTATAAATTTACGAGCCATAAATATGCACAGTGAGCATAAATTGTAAACAGTTTACAAGAATATAAATATATCAAAGTTGGAAAGCGATAGTATGCGTAGAATGTTGTATGGAGATTTTTCTTTTTACTGTTTAACATGAGATACATTACAATAATTTGGTTTATGGTTTCAACGATAAAATCCCATATCCTAAAATGTTTTTTATTTAGGGTTATCTTTTATTCGTTATTTCCTCCTTTTAATGTCTTTATATAGCAGTTTTAGTATACTGATGTACATTGTTTTAAGCGTTTCTAGTTCTAAGTGTCTGAAACCGTAAGTAGTTCAAGTTAGGCAAAATTGCTTTCATAATATTTTGTTCTGTTTTCAGGAGCAGGACCGATCAGAATGAGACATTTAAAGGAACTTTATGTCCGCAGCAGTGATGACGATGAAGGTCTGCGGACGCCGCAAATGTTTTCAAGATAAGAAGATCTAACCTACAATCCGCAGAGATAAATATTTTTAAACATTCTGAGAGTCAAAAAGGCATTGGTTAATTTAAAAATCAATCCGTAATAAAATATTCATATCAATCTATGTTGAACATTAATAAAAGAAATCATAATAATAACAGCCTATAAATATTCCGCTGTTGGGCACAGGCCTCTTCTCATATAGAGAAGGAACGAGCATTAAATTAACTTAAAATAAATTCATTTAATTTAAGTAGTTACATATAATTTTTTAACCAACATAATCACTAAGCAACCTTAAAACTCCGACGCCAAATCTAGTAAAATCAATATATATAAACTTACAAAACTCGAAACAGATTTTAAAAGATCTTCCTTGAAGCTCTTACAATGATTATTTTATTGTTACAGCCAACAATTAGGTGTACAGTTAAACATATAATAAAAGGATTTCAATTTATACCCCAAAAACCCACAACCAAACCGTTTAACGCTACAAGAACCTCCACCTAATCTAAATTACCAAACATTTCCACGCACGGCAAACGCTATATAAAAAAAAATATATATTAAAATTAATGTCATCACACAATTTTGTTACCTAAAATTGAAATGCAAACTATGTTAGTAGCATTCCGGCGATGATTAAGGCGGTGGGCGGGAGGGCGGATGGAGCCTGGCGAGCTATATAAGCTCGAGCCAGGGCGGGAGACTGCACAACACCACTTGTTGCCGACGACAGTGCCTGCCTGTTGCCATCGTTGGAACAACACTACACACGAAGCCAGGTAAGTGAATATGTGAAAATGAAATTTAATATTTTTCAATTCGAAAATAAAATGAGATAAGAAAAGTGAATATGCTGGTCGTGATTTTTTTATGCCAGCATTTTATATAAGGAAATTAGAATTATGTAAAAAAACATTGTTATTATCAGGATATCAGGATAGAATAATAAAAATCCCAAATAAATATAAAAGGATTTAGAATTATTAGGTAGGTATAGGTATAATAAATTACAAATAAGTTGGAAAAAAAATCTAAAACAATTTAAAAGTCATACAAACTCGAAAAGTTTAAACGAGTAGAAAATAATATAACAAAAACAGGAGATTTTAATAACTTTATATGAAACGGAGAAGGTCTTATACTGTCACAAAAGTTCAGCATTCTTTTAAAAAGTTTGATAAGTGCGCTTCGCAATTTAAATATCATTTACGGACATTTGGATTAAAACTTTTTGTTACAAAAGTGTTTACTTAGATTCTTTTTATAAATAAGTTACCAAAATGGAAACTTATAACATATTTACAAAGTTTTTTTAATTATAATTAAAGTTATAATATTTTTTATACAAAATATTGTCACAAAAGATTCTAAAATTAAAACAAATATTTCACTCTTGAAATTTCAAAGTTCATGCATCATTAATGCTCTACAAAGCTACAAATTCAAGAAAGATATGTTAATTTAACTTAAAACAACTTTTCGTTATAGCACTGACGTCAAACGATAATTATAATCGACTTTGAAAGCTGAATAATCGGAAATACTTAAAATATTCAAAACCTTTATCGTAAACGTCACTTTTTACAGCTGAACTTGAAGTTATTAACTCGTAAACTCATAACACAGAGTTAGAAAACTATAAAAAAAGTTCTAAGCGTTACCAAAGCGATTGTAGAGAAATGATTAGAAAAGTTAGAGGAATTTCTAAGCTATATTTGATCGAGTCATTTAATATCGTTAAATCATTTTTGTACTGGGCTAAGTTTGAAAGTTTTATATTAATAACAAGTTACATAATTTAGTTTTCATTAATCTTGCAAGGCCTAAAAATTTTGATAGAATCTAAAACGCTAAAACGATACATCAAAAAGTCGGATTTAAAAAGAAATTCTTTAAAATAAAAAATCATATATCCCAAGATATATGAAATTTTATATTTTTGAAAATTTTAATATCAAACTATTGATGCAATATATATATATCAAAATCTTTAATTTGAAATCAGTTATGATCACAAAATTTCTCTCTAGTTCTATCAACATTTATTTTTAAATGAATCTTTTCGATACCACAAGATATTTTTTATAATGAAAGAACAGAAACCTGCGAAAAATCGCTTAACACTATCTGAAGATAAAGGATAAAACCGAGGGTTTCATTTATAAATAGAAAATGTGTTCGAACTTATATTTTTAAAGAACAATGCACGAAGTTAAAACAAAAGTAAGTGTTACGGAATAAAAAGATATGCGAGTTTATAAAAACTTATCTTAGAATATTACCATTAAATATATTATTGATGGCCAGAGAATGAGGACTTTCAAATTCCAGAATTCATTTTAAAATTTAGATAAAAATAAAAACATGAAATAAAAATAGGTATCGGAAAATAAAATATCTGATTTACTTTAGACTAATATTTTCTGTTACGCATCTATCAGTAAATTTTATTCCACATTTAAAAATTATCTGGCGTTGGTGAAATCAGTCATTAGACGTTTTTCTTTTTTCATTATATTTTACTCGCATTAATTTGTCTTTTATGCTATTGTTAAATCAAAGTGTGAGTGTAGCTTCTTTAGCACGAAATAAATTGGCGAAGCAAATTAAATTTTTGTTTTAAAAGTCTTATAAAAGAATAGCTTACCGACGTTTGAAATTTAAATTATTGTAAATAAATAAGCCTTTAAGTAATAAGTACTTAAACTTTAACTTACTTTAAAAGTCAGAGAGACTTTAATTCGAGACAAGGAGATGAATTAACAAAACCTGTGCCTTTGCCAGTTTTCAAATTTCTGTATTGTATGACAAAACTTCTAAACCTAAACTTATTTTATGTTGAAGCACAAATAAATGCCGCTCTCAAGTTGAACCTTATTATTTCGGCATACTTTTAAGCTTTAATTATAAGCTTGATAACAAAAGACCTTCAAACATTTTTTACTAAACCTAAACAAGTATGTTTTAAATTGTAAATTAATTAAATATCAAACAAACGTCTTACCTATTTAAATATTATATTCATTTGATTTAGCTTTAGCATAAAAGGCAAATGAATACTGGTATAATATAATGAAAAAACAAAAACCAACTATGCCTCTTAAATATCTGATATATTTGTGTTTTAAAAAAATATTTATTTATTGTACCAAAAATGTTTCTAAATTCGAATTTTGAATATCAATAACACATTTGCGCGGTTTCTATTCATTTTTCTTCGCATTGTGAAGTTGTCAGTCGAGTTTTAATTTAATCGAGTGTTATGCTTTCTATCCGCACATTTCCGCACCCTTTGACGGAAAATAGCGTAGGCATCATAATGGCGTCGATCTCAATGCACGGCACTTAACTTTGAAATATCACAACATTGATTGAACAGAATTTTATTTTATATCGATTTTTTTTTCAAGTACTCCGAGCTTTCGTCGTCTCGAACATCTCTGAAAAGTTTTCGAAATTAAGTAAAATAAATGATTTTAAAAACGCTGAATAACCTTTATGCTATTTAATTTTAATTCACATATTTCTATATAAAATAACAGCTCATATTTTCTCAGATACATAACATAATCTCAACACTTTCTCACCTATGTTTCCTTGTTCGTAATCCGGCCTAAACTACTACGTATCTTCATTTAATCACGTAGTAAAAGACAATGTTTAATGCATGCTTAGGTGTTATAACCATGGAGATACTATTTCTCTGGTACGCTTAAGAAACTTGAATATCTTACCCTCTTATTATTAATAGTAGTATCTGCTTAAAATATGTTTTACATTGCCTAAGTTACAACTTTACAGATAGATAGTGCAACTTTAGCGCATGTATACTGCTGTGAATAAGAGCTATCGAAAAATGGTTTTACGTTTGACATTCTTGTGTTGAGACTTGAAATAAAGACAGAACAATATTATTCTTCTTAACTTAAAGAACTCTAGGTGTAAAAATCTTATAGTACGGCATAAAACACTCGAAGGTAATGACAAAAATATAATTATAATATCAGCCTGTAATTGTCCCACTACTGGGTTAAGGCCTCTAAACCTAAAATTTATTTAAACTTCTACCTTTGCTTCTGGTTTCCTTGCTCTTAATTTTATTATAGGAATTGAAAAAATCTAGTCATACTTTCGTTAAAACAATGTATAAACAATAAACACCTACCTACCCCCTTTAGTGTTGGCGTGACAGTAAACACGCGTACTGGACACAGCGACTTAATTTTCACACGGACAAAACTTCGTTCCGTGAAATACACTCACATTGGGGTTTGTTTTAAATGCTTTGCATACCAAATATACGAAGGTATTTAGACTGCCAAAGAGGAAACAAAAGACTAACGCATTGTGTGTCACCTATTTGCCTTTCGAGTGTAAGAAGTAGGTCACTGTCGAACTAATACGTAGTGACGTGTGTTCAACCGTTAAGTAACAAAGAACCTTATAGATATCTAATAAAACCTTTTTTTATATAATTACACAAGTGTTGAACACCTTCTTGCCCCAAGTAATGTTGGTCTAAGTTATTGGTTTATGACAATTTTTTATTGAAGCTCTACTATATACATAATTCAGGTGTATTGGTATATTTCAAGTAATTAAAAATGTAAATAATATTAAATATTAAAAAAGCAAAGATGTAAAATGATAAACAATAATACATTTTTGCCTACCAAGGCAATAATGTACGAGTAGATAGCGTTTTACATATATTCTAAAGCCTTTATGAAATAAGGAAGCAATAAATGTTTTCTCAATATATCGCATGCGTCTTATAAGTTTCTCAATATACTTTCATTTTTTGACTTATAATTGTGCCTGGGCCGTGGTCTTGTGGTTAATGACCATGATTGCTAAAGTAAAGGTCGTGGGTTCGATTCTCACCCAGATAAAATCTTTGTGTGATGACCATTATTATTTGTTCTGTGTCTAAATGTATTTAGAAATATATAAGTATGTTAATCAGTTGTCTGGTTACCATAATATAGGCTCTGCCTAGTATGGGTTCAGATGGCCGTGTGAGAGTTGTCCCAAGATATTATTATTTATTCTCGACCTTTAAGTTTCTAATACTTTAACAGTTCCATAATAGGAAATATTATCTAAATAAAAATAAAAATATATAAAGGAACAGAAAACAGTACACCTGCACACTATTCGTTAAAAAGTTCGAAGAATATGCACTTGCCAATGAAAAAGAGTCCGCTACAAGAAGTAGAGTAAAAAGTTGTTTGAAAAATTATTAAACACACTGTTTCTGAGCCAGAAGTGTGTAAATTGTGACTTATTTTCATTGCTAATCAAATTATTTTATACTTTACTGTGCTGTTTGTAGCACAAATTCATATTTTCTCTGGAAAAAATCTTGCTACGTATGTAATTGAGTTTTAAGTCAAGGCCATAAACAACAATAGCATTTAGCTAGACTTAGTTACTCTCCGACTATTATAGCTTATTTATATTTAATAACAAAACCTAATATTACATAATTTGATATAATAGAAAACCATAATTAATTCGTCAGCTTACTGTGACTACGATGTGCTACGAGCGTAGCCAATCGCTACGAGTTTATGTTAAGATTTTTTTGGTTATATTCTAACCTCTAAGTAATACGTGTCTAGTCCTGGATATATAGTTATTTTATTTAATTTATTATTAAATATTACTAGCGATGTCCAATGACAAAATATTGATAAATTATACGCAAATACGTTTCTCTTAAATCACTTTATCGATTGGTAAAATCTTCTTTCGGTAGTTTTTGAGTTTAGACGCGGCGTGGAGTTTGTTCTATAATATGTATAGATAGATATAGAAGTGCACTATACATTCTTTAATCTATACTAATTCTAATAATATTATAAAGCTAAAGAGTTTGTTTGTTTGTTTGAACGCGCTAATCTCAGGAACTACTGGTTCGAATTGAAAAACTTTTTGTATTGAATAGTCCGTTTATTGAGGAAGGCTATAGGCTATATACCATCACGCTACGACCAATAGGAGCGGAACATAAATGAAATATGTTGCAAAAATGAAAAACCGTTGAAATTAAAACACGTGAACAAAGTCGCGGGGGACAGCTAGTTTGTTAATAAATAGCAATCCAATAATATACTGTTCTATACTTTCTAGATATATAAGTTTCGAATTCTATATAAATTTTTGTACATAGTAAGGCCTATGATAAAATTCTGTTTATCTAATAATAATAATAATAATAATAAGCCCCTCGGGGCAAGCCGTTACCTCATCATGAGAATAACGCAATACCTGAGGGCATATTAACTTGCTTTTCCCAACTTTGAGATATAAATAAAAAATGTATCTTAAGGTCTATGTAGGAGCATACATCCGCAGGGCAGCTTGTGGCGAGCTGTTTGTGAGTAGCGACACAACGGACCTGAGTGCTCCAGGGAGTCACTCCTTAGGAGGGCTCCCAGCTCTTTCTTGCCTTAACTGGCTGGCTAGAGAGGGGTCGCTAGAGCTATATGCTCGGGGGTGGAAGTGTCTAATGGCGTAATAGCGAGGAAACCCGCTCCGGGTCCGCTACTGTGACCCGCGATGGTGAAATCGGGGCCGCACCGCTCGACACCCCTAGCCGCTCGCACTGGTGTTGCCTCCTGCTGCCTATCGTGGCGGTTATGTTGGGGGGCCCATCTGGTGAGCTGGCGAGTCACCACCTGCCTATTTGATTGCATTTATATGTGTTAGAAGGCAGGTGCCATAGTTTTCCGATTTAGTTCTAATAACCAATTCACTAACATTTACCTACACATAGCCTAAATTTTTACTTTCCATTTATAATTTACAATAGCTCTGTATCTACTTTGGACCATTCATGTCTGTTCTTCCATAGAGCAGAGGTGGATGGGCCCTAGTAGATGCCCCATCCCAGTTTAGAGTAAAGTTCTCAACAAGGCCACTGCGTGTTGGACCTGTGTCCCCACGTAAGCCTTTCAAAGGACCGGGTATTCTTAATACTGAGGATAGCCCGTGAAAAAAGAGAGATACAAATAATAATAATATCTTGGGACATCTCACACACGGTCATCTGATCCCAAACTAGGCAAAGCCTGTGCTATGGCAACCAGACAACTGATAAACATACTTATATATTTCTAAATTCATACATATTATAGATAAATTACACCCAGACACAGAACAAATGATCGTGCTCATCACACAAAGATTCGTCCTGGGTGGGAATCGAACCCACGACCTCCGGTTTAGCAGTGAGGGTCACTAACCACTAGACCAACAGGCCCGTCGAATCTTCCCAGGATTTAACAAAAACCTTGAAATAAAGGATATAATATGTAGCATTCATGGTTAAAGTGTTTATATTTGCATATTTTAGTTAGGTTTAAGCCGAAAAATATATACCGTATTTAAGGGTAATGGTTAAATCGAGTTAAAGAGCGCCTACATAAAAGGATATGAGAACTCTTCGGTTAATTAAACTACAATATTTTTTAATAGGTAACATTTCATAAAATAATTTTAGGTTTTATTCAAGACCATTTAATATATTGTTTCGTACATAATGTAATATATATATATATAGGGATTTAAACAATACAGGGAAAATAATGTACTTACTTAACTAAATTTGATAAATAATTATTCTATAATTATATAAATATAAATTTCGGCTAACTTAAACCAAATTACGCTTGTAAAATACGAGAGTGATCTTATCATTATTTCTTGCTTCGAGGTAATATGCCTTAGAAAGTTAGAACATGAATTATTAAAGAACTAACTAACTAACATACCATAAAGTAAATGATTAGAAAAATCTATATGTGGGTACACAAAAACGAACTATTCCGATTTTCATTAAATCTCTCTGATCTAGAAATTTCCTTTATATTTATTTTAGACTTTGCATTTACCTGTAACAACTTTTTTTTTATGAATATCTTCAATATTTCTGGTTATATTTATTCTTTTTGGTAATCCATTTTTATTTCAGTACTAATTAGATGCCAAAACATATACATCAGATATAATAAGGTATACAATTCTTAGAAAATGGTCTATAATAAATTGACGGCAGATATTAGAGGCTTTATTCATGTTTAAATTAAATTATTTTGTAAAATATCTCTATGAATAAGTCAAAGAAATTTAGATACACCTTTCATTTAAATGTTTTTACAGTAGGTAATTATAATACTGAGCCACAACGATACTAGGGTTATCCAGATTTACGTAAACATAAGTAGAAGATGGTGGGGCGGATGGTGGAATGTCGTGGTGGCCTAGTGGTTCAATGAACGGATTTGTGTGCACAAGGTTGCATTTTCGAACCCATTACTGGCAAGTACCAATGTGACTTTTTCAAAGTTATATGTACTTTCTTAATTATTCTTAGACACCGAAATCGCCAAACCGCAGTGATCAATGCTCGTGCCTTCTCTATATGAAAAGAGGTCTGTGCTCAGCAGTGGGACATTTATAGGCTGGTATTATTAAGTAGAAGATATTAAAATAAAAACATTTGAATAACTAAAAATATATACCTAATATCTCCCTTATTATATTTTAGGGCTGCAAAAAGCGATGAGTACTCTATCAAATAGGATTCTTATACAAATATGTGTCTAACAGCGGGCTCTCAAGCCTGGGTTTACCTTCACACGTATACAATAATCCAAACGATAAATGTATACCGATGAAAATGTTTCTCATATACTTACTTTATAATGTCAATGATAAAAAAAAACGATGAAAGGGAAGCCTAGAACTATGAAGGCAAAATTATGTCAAAAGAATTTCGTACTGCTATTGCCGAAGTATTGCCGATTTGCCGAAACGAAAGTGAAGAGCACTTTTAGAGGTCAACCTTGCTGCCACCATTGTTGACCAGTCAAATAACTCATGTATAAAAAATCTTATAACGTAAAGTATAAGTATACAAAACGAAACATTAAAACCGTGCAAGGAATTAAAGTAAAACAAACAATAAACACCAAAAAGTTTACGTCGTTGCTATTAAATTGGGAAACCAATCGCGAGCGATTCAGTTGAAGGCTTAAAATTTACCGCCTATAATAACACCAAATAAATTGAATTTAATATTATAGTGGTAGTTGCATGGTGCACATACTGTGCGGGACGGCCGCGTCAATTTCACGCGCCGTACATTCACACTCAACGATAATTATATCATCCATTTCACCCTCCGGTATTTTCCATGGATCCACCAATTTACCTACATATACTACAAGGCGCTTTAGCCTTAATAAGGTACGAATAACCGCTTATAATCTCTCAATTAAAAATAATTGTGCCAAAATTGGGGTAATTTCAGAAATTCATAATAAGTAGGTAGAGCGATATTTCAAATAATGGTGTAGAGTTTGGGTTCACGGAAACGAGAGCTTTACGATCTTTGTGTAAAGTTTAACGAAATAGCATTTCGGTTCCAAAAATTATTTACAAATTAGTCTAAATAATCCTTAGTTTTAAAGATCGACGCCAACGTGAATGGTTATTAAATATAAATAATAATAAAATAAATATAAATTGAGGAAACCTGGATTACAAAAATTGGAATGTAAAATCGCCAACCTGCAATGAGCAAGCGTGGTGATCAATGCTCGTTCCTTCTCTATATGAGAAAAGGCCTGTGCCCAGCAGTGGGACATCTATAGGCTGGTATTATTATTATTAAATATAAATACGTGGGCAACATCACATACATTACTGTAAACCCAAAGTTAGTAGCTAAAGCACTTGTTTTATGGAATCAAAGACCGTTGTCTCTGGTACCACAATTACCTACACCCGAGACATTGTAGAAAAGAAGTTTTTAACATTGACCCGTCCGGGGATCGAAACCGTACCACAGAGCTGGCGACACCTTAAAAATACGGTCATAATGTGGAACAACTATCTATAAAACAAATTAAATGTGAATATTGCATATTGACTCTTATTCAGAGCAAACTTTGGTGAATAAAACTTCACAAATGTTATATGTTTCATAACGAATAAAACCTTATTCGTCTTTCAATAAAAACTATTTTATACCTACATCTGTGATCTGCTCTCACATATAAAATATAAGTTAGAATATATAAGAAATCAACTCTATTTTAAGGTACACCAAAAGGTAATCCAAATATTTTTTCGTACCGTCAAGTATCAATGCACGACATTATAAATGAAAATTCACATATCATTCCCAAAGGGACTGAAAGATATTTACGGTTTCAATATATTGTGGGAATCAAATCCCGACGTATAAAAATTTGAATACACCGAAATTATTTACCTGAATAAATCTAAAATTTTGGCGCAATTATAAATAGCACTGTTTGTTTTTATATATATTTCGATAGGTTGTTTTTTGCATGTATAACATATAGTCGCTCTATCTAGCCTTTTCCCAAGCTATGTTGGGGTCGGTTTTCAATCGTAGCAATAACTATATATATATTACAGTAGCTCATATAAATAGATTTTTATACCCTATCCACAGTACTTACTGCCATTCAAAAAGGTTCTCCTTGTGGTGCTTTTATTGGCTCATTTACTAATGAGTCGTTATTAAACAAACCTTTCCAAATGGTTAAGTTCTAATCATACTGGATACAGCTAAAAACAATTAAACAATAATTAATAGAAGAATTAGTTTTTGAAAGCAATAATACATAAATGCATAGAAACTGTTTTATTTCCAAAACGGTACCACAATGTGCTAAAATGATAAATTAATTGTTGAAATAATTTCCGAAATTAAAATTCCTTACAACATATTTTCAGGTATTAGAGTATTTTGAGTAAAAATGTGATCCAATTTACCTATAAGCTAAACATTAGGTGGAAACATTTAGAATCGTTAGCCTTTCGTATAGTCGAACAGTGAACGTAATAGGCTTTCCCCAAAAGGGTTTTGCAAATTATCTGTTATCCCTAAAGAAAAACAGAGGTAGAAAACCAATATTCTTGTTACCGTAACATCCTTTATTTACATTCCAATGTAAAATCGTAATACTCTTTTATTATATTTATAGAAAAGTAATTTGTAAAAGCTTATAGATTAATCATTCGGAGACTGCAAGAAAATATTTGGATATTTTATCCACTTTATATTATGCTCTATAATAATATCTTGGGACAACTCACACACGGTCATCTGATCACAAACTAAGCAGTGCCTATATTATGGCAACCAGACAACTAATGAACATACTTTTATATTTATAAATACATACTTAGTATTGATAAATTACGTCCAGACACAGAACAAATGATTATGCTCATCACACAAAGATTTGTCCTGGGTGGGTATCAAACAAACGACCTCCGGTTTAGCAGTTAGGGTTGCTAACCATAAGATCCACAGGCCAGTCATTATATACTTTTTATATATTTGCATAACAAACTCATTCTTAAAGTAAAAGTACTAAAAGCACTAAATGTTTTAGTTAGTTTTTATTGACTGTCCTCTATTTGGCATAGCTTTACCTAGGGAAACTACAATAGTATTAATTTATATCTACGGATATATATGCCCTTAAATAATAAACTAAAATTAAACAATTGATATCTCCAGAATACTGTACAATCAATAGTTTATTAACAATATTTTTTTCCTAGAGAAACAACATCTTGTAGCAAATATTAGTTTAGTCCCAATGGACAAGCGCGGCAGATTAAACCAGGCTAGTGAAACTCGGCTATTCATTGAAGGTACCATAGTTGAGAATATAACTACAAAATACTGAAAATACTCGAAATTCAGTTTCTATTTCAAATAATATATATCTAAGTAAGCATCAATATTATTCTGTTCAATGAATTTTATAGGAATGCTTTCTGGTGTGATAATTCTATAGGTGATTTTATCGTTAATAAGACGAGCTCAATCTTGCAGTGGTTCAAATCCTCTTCATCCTTAGAGGATTTTCGATTCGAATTAGGTTCTATCTATATGAGGAAAATAGGAAAGGATTCACTTTTCTGAGCGAATGCATTTCATAAGGTGAGGTCTGGAGGTCTTAAGATAACGAAAGTAGGAAATAATATAAGTTTTTTTGTGTCACATCGAATTTTAGAGAGCGAAACTAATACGGGCAATTTTAACTCGACTTCCAAATGTAGGAGGTTTTGTGATCTAAATGTTTTTGACTATGAGATTATTTATGTCGCAAAAAATAAAAGAAAATAATAAGCTTCATAATCGAATCGGGGCCAGACAATGTTAATTGTGTAACTGGTCTTTAAAATATAAAACACATAACTAGTTTATGTACAACGAAAGACTTTAATAATATAAATCAATCAGATAAACGGGAATTATTTAACTGATATCATCGTTTGCATGAATTAAAACATTATTTTCACATCGAAAAGGTTTTCCACTCTCATTGGACACTGGTTGTATGCTACAGGAGGCATCATAATTTAATTTGATTTCACATTAAACATGCTTTTGCGAGCAATTTTATAGCAGTTAATTTAATGATCACGAATATTTGATGCGATTTTCTGATTGAATTGTTTATGCATAAGCCGATAGTATGATTTATTAATTTGACATTTTATGCGAACCAAGGGGTGAACGAACAGCTCCCTTCTGAATTGAAGATGATTAATGAGATGAGATGAATGATACAGGTTTTCCTGACGATTGCATGTTTGGGGCACGCCTACATGAGGCTATAAATTTGTGTTTTGGGATTTATGAATTGTACTGTGTTAGAAGAAAAGGCTATGCAGAGGAATAAAAAAATAACAAGTACTGTTTGATTCTGAATTACAATCAGTTTTATAATGCACTAGCAACCCGCCCGGCTTCGGAGGGGTAGACAAAACATTAATGAATTATACACAAAAACTCTATCCATTAGTGAAAACCATTTGAGTATTCGTTCGGTAGTTTATGAGTTTATCGCGTTCAGACCGATCGACAGACAGAACCGACAGAGGACATTGTTTTATAATATGCATAGATATTTATTATGATTCCTATGACACTGGCACCTTGATTAGAGATTAAAAATCTTATGAATAATTTTATTTAAATCCCCTGTTAACTAAAATCTAATCGAACCCTGTTTATTATATCATATTCATTTACATTTTGTCAATAAATCTTTTACATAAGATTTGTAATGTACAAAACTATGATATATATATTTTAAAAAGCTAAATAATGCCCGTAAAATTTTAACAACAAATTGAGTTGTGATTTTAGTAAGATATTCCAAATGGTACTGAAACTTAAAAATTGTAATCGACTGAAGTTTATTCTTTATCGGGGTTACAATAGAAAATAATGCTTGCATTCGATAAATTCACAGCTAAAGAGGTCGTCGGCATCCATTTGTGGTTTAGTTCGCTTCGAGGGCTCGATCCATCGCCTTTGCGGTGGCGTCGATTCAGCTAACAATATTACTGACCGCAGTTGAACCCGAGATAGTTAGATTGACAGATTTCATCGGAAATAATGTATTGGAACGCTATCAGTTTAAAACGAGAATTTTATTGACATAACTAGAAGTAAGTGGACATGAAATAATAGCTCATTGTGTAACAAAACACCTCCAATTAATTAACTTATTTACTTACAAAGTACTGAGTAATATATAAGAGATCAAATCATTGATATTTGATCTTAAAGAGATACCTACGGGCTTGCTTTAAAGAAAACCGCGGTACGAAATATACATTTTGTGTATTAAATCATTGCAAAAAATCATTTGGTACACTAAATATCGAGTCTATATTATTATAACTTTGTTTGGAATTTCTACGCTTGGGATTCACTATTCGTATTACAGTATTACATATGTTTTAATGTTAGCATCAAACAACTAAAATTCACAAAAGGCTAACTAGATGTAGATAAATATTGTGGAATCCTAAACATCTTACCCTGAGCGCACATAAAGGCTTAGATTTGTCGTATAGTTTCTAAAGCCAAGTAAGGCACATACTTTGGGGTTTCAGAATGTTTGCTTAGAAATAGTACCTATCGAGTATTTTTGATAAAGACATAAATGGCACGTTTCTCGTCATTGACAAAGATGGCGATGAATTTTTGGATTCTTGATAACCATTATTAAACAATTTTCCTTGATAATGGTTAATAAGTCTTCTTTTATTTAGTTACATAGTTTTATTTATATTATAAGTTTTAAGTTTAGTATAGCTTAAGTATTTTTTTTTTTGTAAATATTTGTTACTTTCAATACAGATGAGGTTAGTTCCAATTTTTGATATTTGCTTTGCAGTCATGTTTCATGGTAAAACATAATTTCCATCCAATAAGTTTTTAGGGATATTATTCAATTATATCTATACCATACGAGTACAAGTGAGAATTTAAAAGCATTCAGTTGCTGGTAACACTATTAATGAAAAAAACATAATTTAAAAAAGAAACACACATCATTTAAAAAAGAAACAAACAGGAAGGTTCTATACTATATCTAGCATTCAGAATTGAATGTTAGTAAACAAGGTGAAATAAACGTAAAAAGCATTTTATTTTTAACGTTAAAATGTAAACACTTTAGGGCCATAAGCTGGTTAAAGCAAAAAGATTGGTTGTTCAATTTAAATTCATTTTAAACGGTTACAAAGATAAGGCACGGGTCACAAAGATGAAAACAACGAAATCTGGAGATTAGCAATTAGCGTTTGAAAAAACCTAATCTTTTGTATGGAAAAGCCCTCCTTTTCTTTCTGTGATTCTTTTTTATATTACTATTGGTAATTTAAGTATATGCGAGTAGCAGTAGAATATTTTAAACACCATGAAGAACTGATTTTTACACCACCTTATTAATACGACATTATTTTTATTTTATGGAATTTAGGATGATAATAGCACACTCTACCTAATTATAATTGTAGGTTTTAATGAAGTGGGCGATGATAATTTCTGTACAAAAACAGGTATTAATTTAATAATAGATTTACCCATACTATTAATACGTAGAACCAAATGGTAAAATTCCGCTATAATAAAAAAAGTTGATAAAAAAATAAAATCATGTTTTACTAACTTGTTGAACCCAGAAAATATAACTTTGTATAGTCTTACAGTAGCCATATTTTTTGTTCTTTTCACTTACCAAAAAAAAAGGAAAATTGTGTAAAGGCATAACTCTCATTTCCACTTTCTATCGCAAGAGATTTTGTAATCCTTTTACGTAAACCTTATCTTCGAGCTTTTATCATTACGTGTAAGAAAACAAAATTTTATGATGGTGTTGAATGAAAATGCATAGCACTCAAGATTAACGCAGAATTTTAGTAAAGATACATTTTTGACCATAGTTATGAGAATGCTAAGAATGTACTGGAACTAAGTAACTATGCAAAGGTTAGATGAAAATTTGTGGCTATGTGGCTACTTTATAGTTTAAGCATTTTACGCGCATATGTAGACTGGCTTTCACCCGCAGGCCCGCCCGCGTTGATGTCGGTTTTCGCGGTAAAAAGTAACCAACGTCGTTTTTTGGAATATAAACTTACTCTACCAAGTTTTATTAAAATGCATTCAGCGATTTAGCAGTGAATGCGTAACAGATAGACAGAGTTACTTTTGTATGTATAATATTAGTAAGGATTTCGGACTAGTTTAAACTAAGCTTACTTAACTATTAACTATAAGTTTTGAATGATGTGAGATAATCTTTTACCACAATTCTCGTGACAACCCGCTACGCAACCTAACGTATCTTAAAGTGACACCGGTATATCCGTAGGGATAAAAATTATCATTAAAATTTAAGTATCTAACAGTAACCAATTTTCAATAAACAGTCCATTATCTATAATTATATTTCACAGATAATTGTAAAAAAAAAATGATGCAACAAGGTATCAAATCCTATTTCATTCTAGCAACAGAAGAATTAAAATTTTCCAATCACAATTATACTCTAAAATCGGCCAGTAAGTAGTTCTTCGTAATTTTTTTATTATTTTCGCAGTGAGGTAATACCCAGTTAGCCAACGTAACACCATTCCCATTATTAGATCAACGCTTCGGATGAGCTCTCACCTACCACCCGATGTTTTTCTACCGAATTAACTTTGTATTTAACTTTTACCACATTTATTAGTTTCTTACATCGTTCTGAGTCGCTAATTACAAGCCGTATAGTCCAAGCGTGAATAGTGGCCATTAAAAAAAACTCACAAATCGAGTTTCTCAGCGCTTCAAACCACGCAAAGCTCTTGGTCGGGTGCCTGATCGTGGCCTGATCTCTCACTGGTCCGATTCACATTGCCGCGCCATCGGACTATGAGAGTGAAGGAATTTTTTGTGCAAACTCTGGTGATAGCTAATCTAGGAAATTAAAGAAACTGTCGTAACCAAAATACGGTCACAGGACAGAACACAGAAAAACAATATTATTATGAGTTCTGAGTTTCGATTATCTTGATTAGAAATCATCATGAAATTCTATTCGATTTGGGGTAATAAATACATTTTCGTTAGACGTAATTTTTTCACCAGCTTTACGACGGCAAATTGAAAATCAATTCAATTAATTTCTCCAATCTGTTTTCAAATTGGTATTAATGAGATATTCATTGTTTCTCAAAGTAAAACGATTTCAAATAAATCTGTTAGCTCTTTTAAGCTAATGTTGTTTTCTGGACCATTGATTTGAGTCCCGAACCGTTTTTTTTTATAAATCTATTTTTATTGTATCAAAGTATAAGATTTGAATCTTTAAGAAATGCGTATGCTTACATCTTCGTAAGTTAGAGTGTATCCTGACCTCGATATTCAGTTAAGGCGATTTGTGACTTGAACGAAACCAGGCGAAAAACAACATGACATGTGTATTCTTAGGGTTGCATTTTCTATTCATTTATTCGACATACATTCGATCAACTTACTCAACCTCATGAGAGCTATTTTTTAGTCGTTGGTTTAAATGTCAGATGGGTTATAACTATTCGTAGGTAATTATATTTTTAAACACCGTACTCTACGATTGGCGATGTTTAACTTTGAAGTTAAATTTACTTAGAAACAAATTTTCAGGTTATTAAATGCCGTAATACTACAATTTATTGCCATCTCAGAAAAGATGGCGCAATAAAAACAACAACACATGGATAACACAACATTTTTTTTTTTTTTTACTGAAATTAAATTCTATTTTTAGGCATAAAATATTGAGAGGCCTAATATTTCGTAGACGGCAAACGATCTCGTAGATGTTTATCATGGCAATTAACTTCAACGGCCGCGACGCTTACGAAATATATTCTGTGACCGCGTCAGACTTGCCGCAAATTGATGAAAGTAACCTCGCTCTTGAATTCTCATCTGTTAGCGGGTTTTAAATTGAAATAGAATTTCGAGCAGAACGTATTGCGAAGATTTGTATAAAGTCGTTAGTTTATTTTAAAAGACCTACGTTTATATGTTTTATTTGCCTAAACATGGAGTGTATGACTGGGTATCAAAAGTCAAAATCGAAGTCCATCAATTAGCTAATAAATAAATGTTAGACACGTTTCTTTTTGCTTTTTCCAAATAAAAATAAAACAATGATATAGCTAATGACGTTATGCTTGCGTACAAAGTGCACGAATTGTGACGTCATGCGACATTTCAAATCAATGTATCATCGTTAACACTTTATAACAACTATCCGACGTACATGAGAAAAAAACTACTCTTTAATTGTATGGATTTATTTTAAGTATTTTGAATGCAGTAGGGTTTTAATTTATTTTTTATTAAAATTGAAGTTATGTTTTTCACGATCAAATTGTTATGTACTGTAATATTTTTTGTAATAACTTCATGGACACAAACAGGGCATCAAGTATTTAAGGATATGATTAAAAATAAAGATGCCGTTTTCATTTATCAAGCGTGGTCATTGTGAATGGAGTTGATTTATAATGATTAAGAACAATGTAAAATTGTTCCGAGTAGGCCGAACGTAAGGGAGCCCTTTTCATCTACCGAAAAGCTTGTATGATTTGTTTAATTGTTTTCATGATTTATAAAAGGGCAAAAGTATTTCTGATTGTGTCTCTGTTCGTTATGTTTTGTTGGTAAAAATTGCAATATCTGTAAAGTTGTTTATTTTAATATAGGTAATGTTTTATGTTTAAACGATGATGATAAACTGACTACATTTCATGTAGCTTAAAATATAGGGTTAAAATGGTCGGACTGTCATCAACCTAAATATTGTCCGACCATTCTTTTTAAAGAATAATTATGTTTTCTGTGCGGTTTTATTAAACAATAAATTAATAAAATTTGTAAGTCTTAAAAATACCAGCCATAAACGTAATTTTATTTTAAAAAGGCCACTTATAACATAAAGCAATGCCTATAGGGTAAAGGTAAAACTTTCATTAGTTTAAAATAGGAAAACAGTTTTGAAAAATAAAACAAATTTTATTGAAATCTATTCTCATTGGCTACCAAACTGCCTTTTCAATGACGTAAGCAGATATCTGCAAATTCGGTAATGGATCGTACACGGCAAGCCACTATCGTGGACAAATAACGATTTTGATACCCTTTTAATGTTACTGGCTAAAAATCCTTCAAGTTTTTAGTTGCTTCCGCACTGACAAATATTTATTAGACGAATTTACATATATTTTTAATTACCAGACTAGGTGTAATCTTTAAATTGTAGCCAAAATTAATAGAGATTTAACAGAATAAATATACCACAATTATAAACATTGTTTTCTAATTATTAGACTTTCATAAACTACAAATTCAAAATAGTCGTTTAAAAATAGAAAACAAACAATTTATTTTTAAATTGTATGTGCATTAGTTTAAATTTATTTCGGATACATTTAGGTATAAATAAAATACCAATCGGGTATAAGAATGGAACATAGACAAGAAAAGGAAACGTGAATGAAATAATCTTTGAATTTGGCATAACCTATTTAAGTGTCACGTGATCCGTAAATGTCATCTCCACACATTATTTTGTTGATCTGTTTATTTATTTGCTATTTGAGATTGTAATCTTTTTATGGAACGTGATTGCCGCATGTTTATGAAGTTACTGTAAATGATTGGGATTACTAATAAATACCAGTTTTGCTAGTACAATTACTATGTACTGAGATTTTCTTCTGCCTAAAGTATTCCCAATCTATGTTGGGGTCGGCTTCCAGTCTTACAGGATTCAGCTGATTGCCGTATTTTATATGGAGTAACTGCCTATCTGACCTCCACAACTCATTTTACTGGGTAACACAGCATACCATAGTAAGAAGGTATAGCAGAATTATAAAAAATACCACTTCATTTAACATAACAATCTTCTAAACCATGTACCTACTTTTAAGTATCTAACAACGATTGTCATATGTTTGCGACTTGCCGGAACATAATATCGCAGACTTAATAAGCGTCCATCTTTATTTGATGACGTCACGCAATATGCAATGATTTATAGGCCAATCTAAAGGGTTACATGGAAAAATTAGGCCAATATTATGACAGTACGTGACTTCGGATGGTATGCCGACGTCATTGGTCCAGATAGATTTTTTTTACGATCCCTGTTATTAACATTTTAGTAGAGAAAATTTTGTTTATTGCGCAACACGATTTGGAAATAAATTTTATTATTGTGTACATGCGATGTTTTGATAGATACTGAGTTTATAGACCGAGAGTTAGGTATATTTAAGGTTTTTTTTGCTGTAATATCAGAAAGTAGAGTGTTTTAATTAACGGATATTAAAAATAATTTATAGAATGTTTTTCAGTATGGATAATCTAATAATTGTTACGGCTTGTAATAATATCCAGAAGAACGTTATTTTCTTATAGAAAGAAATAATGAATGCTTAATTAAACATGGATTGTCCGTTTTCTTAGAACGTTTAAAAACATAGACAATTTCCGAAATAATTTAAAACACCCTAATAATTATAGTAAGTTAATTACAAACGCCTTAATAGGCATCTTAATCTAATTACATTTTCCCCTTTCCTAGTTAAATATTTGGACCACGTTTCTTATACTTAATTAGAGACGATGACATTAATTGTCATCGTCTTTTGCAAAAAAAAAACTTTTGAAGAAAATGTTTTTCGGGTTTTAACAGCAACACTAACAGGAAATTACTTTAAGTATAACAATAGATTATAATTATGTAGGTAAGTATCGATTGATTTAACCTATTTTTCTGAGTTAAAATAATATGTTTTCCTTGAAAAAACCTTTGTAGCCAAGCTGAAGTCATTAGAAACTTTTGTGAACAAATACGATATATCTCACAATAGTTACCTTTTATTTTTATTGGCTGCACGTGTCTTTTCCTTTGCTAAAAAAAGATAAAGTCATCAACTTCTAACTAAGTCTAGTTATTCGAATCGTGTTAGTGGTCAGTTAATGAAATTATGTTCCGGCACAATTAAATTAGAGATCCCAAACCAATATGTGGTTTTGTTAACTAAGCAGTTTAATTGATTTCAGTAAATTGCAACCGTATAAACAATTCAATTATTAGGTATGTGTAAATAACGGAATAGTATTTGTTTGCTACGTAGTGATTTTGACGATAATTTGTTGATAATTAAAAGAAATTCATTTAATGTTTTTTAGCAAGTTTAATAGTTATTATTTTTTAAAACTTACTTTCCCGGCAAATTTGTTTTGTGAGGGCCACCCTTATTACCTAGGAGTATGAATAAGCCTCCGACTTATTCTCAGACCCACCAAATATAAACAAAAAATTTGAGTCTAGCTATTTTAGAGGAGTTCGATAACAGGACATTTTTATTTATTAGAAGAAGATTCAAATATTTATATTTGGTACAAAAGCAAATTAAAATTGTTTTCATGTTTTCTGAAGTTCTAAATAGCGAAGACCCACCATCGTGACAACTGAGGATTTCCTAGTTATACTTAAACCTTTTATTGTGAATAACTGCCTCTTGCTTTCGATAAAGGTAAATGAAAACTAGATTTCCTAGATTCTGGGCGTTTTAAGACAGTAGGTAAAGAACTGGCATTCATGTTACTAAGTTCATGTCCAATCTCTCTATAAGCTCTATTCTCTTTTTGTAAGAAATATATTTTTACATAGCTCCTATTTAAAACTCGTGGTAGCGTGCATATTAAAAAATAAACTTTAAGCACATAAAATATATAACAAATATCACTATTCGTATTCATAAAAGGTATTGCTCAAGTTGCTCCAAAAAAAAAAACAAAATATCTTTGGACAAAAAGTTAACATTTGACTATGTTTTTAGGTGTCGTTGTAACAAACAAAAACTACCACAAAGTTAAACGTACAAGGGTTATTTATATTCTAATAGTTAGATAAACAAGCATAGAGATAGGACCGAACTTTTGTGACCAAGAGCAGGGTGCAAAAAATCCACCCTTACTTATACCACATTAATAATACAAAATTTTCCGTGTTGCCAGATTAATTTTTGAAATTTAGTATTTCTCATCCTACCCACCCACATGTATTATTCAATTTAAATTTTAATCAGAACAATCCGACAGGCCTCGGCGTGAACAACGAACTTACAAAATGTATTTGTTCTCGACAGTTGAATATGATATATGTATTTAAGAATGTATTCAAATATGTTCATATCTAGACTTTTATGAGTAAAAAATATTTCACAATGATTCGAAATTATGTGATGCTTCTGACTAACACATTAGGAATAGTTGCCAATTTCCGTTAACATGGCATTCGGCTTAAAGCTCAATCCGTTTTATATGCTGACATTGTAGAAAAACAATTTTAAGTAAAGTTATATTAAAGGATAAGGTAATTTATATACAGCAGTCATTCTTTTTAAAGGTTTCATTTCTTATTGACAAGTGACGAGTTGAATATTTAATTTCCATTAATTTTATTCTTCTTTCTATCAACTTTATCGATACTAGAAATATCACTCAACTAGAAAAGCCCGATAACTCAAGACTTTGGCTAAATAATATTAAAGAAAATTCATGTCTACCTTAAATTTAATACCGGCAACCTGTAACTAGCTTCGTGATCCCTGGTCGTTCCTTCTCGTGAGAGAAAAGGTCTTTGTAACCAGTATTTTTTCATTAGGTTGGTACGTGTCAAGTGACGTGACTTTGTATTCCATTTACGGCTAACTTATTGGCTATCTTCAGTTGATAATTCAAGCTATAATCATTAAATACAAATAACAGTCAAACCGCTAATTTTGCGTCAGCTAACGTTGTTGACCTACTAGGGTGTAGTAGATGTAGTTGGTCACTTACGTTAGCCGATACAATAATCATTTTATACTCATTAGTTATTACCCGACTGCGCTAGAAAGAGGGTTATGTTTTTCAAGAGCATGTAAGTATGTTGGAAATAAAAAGAACAAACAAAATCACTTTACATTTAAATTAAAAAAAGAATACAATTTCAAAAAACCTGACCGCTAAAAACGACTAAAAGTTCCAAACAAAGTTGTTTTTCAAGCAGTCTGTCTGATGCAGTTTAATTAGCGTTCATTTTTTTATTTACATGTAAAGTTTTTTGATAAAGTCATTTTTTTACAGAATAAAACCTGGCATAATAAAAACAAAAGAGTATCAGGAGATTAGAACAACATTATGCATGTTAATAATAAAATGAGTTTGTGTATGTGGAGTATAGAAATAAGTTAGTAATCAATCGATCTTAGATTGATGGATTGGTTTGTTATAAACTCAATCCATAATATCGACGAGGAAGTTGCTCTTTTGTTACGGAGTCGGTTATATTATAGATTAATAATATGTTTCATACATAATAAAAAATATGTTTCATATATTTCAGGCAGTAATTTCAACAAATAAGACATTCGCTTATAATTTTTTTTTTTTTTTAATCTTTAAAAATTAGGTGAAATTTTCTTTTAATAAGTTGTTTACACACTGTTTACCGCCATTATTAACTATGTTGTTTCTAGATGTACATAAATACTTAAACAAATAAATAAATCAAAGTATATTTTCAAAGCAACTGTGTCTTTTATATTGTACGAAATTGTAATTAAAATAGTTCATACTGTAAAACAATATATCATCACTTTTACATTATCATGTTATATATTTTTTTTTTAGTTTGCCATAGTTGATATTACCCAACAAGCTTCCCTAAGAAGAAATGTTAAAACAAACTCAGGGGTCACTTGGAAACTAAATTCCACTTCTATTGACTATATTCTACATCAAAGAACAAAGCATCCATTTTGATTTACCTGAAACTTCAGTGCACAAGGAAAATACCATGTCTAGAATCCCGTTACCTAGCAACGTCAATGTTATCCTTGCGAGTTAAAGGCACATGAGTTGCACTCTCACCTACAAATGACGTCACTTTTACGATGTCAAAGTGAAAATAAAATGGCGACTTTATGACAGATGTAAATAAACAGATTAAATGTTAAAGGTCAGTGGGAGCTTGGGATTTGTGTTAACAACATTGTATAGTGGATTCTCAAGGTTTTACGCTGGTTTTAATCCACTTGTGTCCGTAAGGTTTTCTTGCGCTGTTTATATGTAGTCTTATATGTTTTAAAGTGTGAAAAAATAGGTTTTCTTCTTTTGTCATGTGCCATGCAGTTTCCTTTCAATATAATAATAATGCTATTAATAATTATCTAAAAAAAATGTATGTATCGTAACTACAGTGGAGATTATTGAAGAACAAATTACGCCCAAAAACGGTAGTTTTAAAATAGTTTTTTTTTTGCATTTTACACCCGACTGGGTGTCAAATCATCATTGCAGTAACAATATGAAATTTTCCGTTTGAGCCAAATGATGTAGCGTTATTTGTTATTTCCAGTTGCAATTCCCACTCAATATTCCTTATTTAATTTCCCTTTCAATAAATGGTTTCAAGCTCGCTTCCTGATACATGGAATTGATATTGACCTATAAAAGAGGGTGTTTAACAACACACCTCGAACAACCTTCCAACCAATGATACATTCCACAAATAAAGAGCAAAAAGTCAATATTAAAAAAGTTCCAATTTGTAAACAAAAAAGGCGTTTTCAATTCAGTGAAACATTTGTATTTTTTAACGAACAAGCTGCGACTCTCATTAGCAGCCAGTATCATCCCTATTCATTGTTACATAGGGTTGGAAGGAATGAAAAATGCTTACACTACGGGATTTTAAGCGCCGAGCAGTTAGAATTTCTTCGTAAATAAAATCTTAACACAATTAATTATGTTAGTCTTCGTGTTAAACTCGTAAATGAACACAATTCCTACGCTAGTAAACGTTGAAAAAGAACCACTACAACAAGTACAATATTTCAGTATGAACAGCATGTTTTAAGGTATAAATTTAAAACAATTACTTATTAGTAGATAGTTGAAATTGTTAATACATATATTTCATTTTGTTAATACATATAATTGTTGGTATGAATCAACAACGTAGTGTTCTTACATGTTGCTTCTTTTCTAAAGAAATATTTTTTGTTTTTTATATTTAACTATTTATGTACACACACAAAATAGCAATACAATAACATAATAAAACAGATGTAGAAAGGTGCTGCTTATTTGTTATTATACATTACTAAATGTTACCCGCTTGAGTGTCGGTTGAAAGTAGTCTATCTCCTTTCTCTGAATTCAAGCTTACCCCGTAAAAAGTTTCATCGAAATCGATTCTGTGGTTTAGGGGTGAAAGCGTAACAGATAAACAGAGTTACTTTCGCATTTATAATATTCGTATGGATATGGATAAGTCCCTACTTACTTCTTTTATTAAACTTTAACTTTGTACACCTATAACAATTTTTTGGTATTTTATTAAAATAAGTCGAAATATATCTGACCACTGGTTCCAAGCTCTGGTATACTATAATTTCCAGTGTTAACATGTCTATGTAATAAAGTTTCATGAAAAAATATAACACGTCACACAAACTGTGAATGTTCTCATAAATCGTTTTTACTGAGTCAGCTACTGTAGAATGCTTACTTTTAGGCATGGGAATAACTGCGTAAAATATAACGGCTTTTAAAAAAACCTACAATAATTTTTCATAAATAAGAAACTCAATTAGTTATTTTTTATAGATTTTCTATTAATAGCATTTTTTCATGGAATCAAAACAGTTCATTTAAATTTAATTTCAGAATTAGACTAAATTTAAACAGAAATATAAAAAATAAAGCTGCGCCCCGTGGTTTCGCCCGCGTTTCAACGAAAAATCGTGACGATGATGTTGAAAAGTAGCTAAATTTCATTTAAATCCGTTCAGCTGTTTTATCGTGATTGAGTAACAAACATCCATCCATGCAAAGTTTCGCATTAATAATATTAATAAGACAAGTAAGATTGTTTTTTTAAAAAACGAAATACATAGGATCTAACGACCAATTAAATTTTTTTGAACTCTTTCAAAAACTAACTTCAATCTAAATAATTTTTAGATTTAAAAAAATATTTTATTCAAATAATTTTTTCTAAAGACTTGTTCCCTTGATTTCTTTGACCATTTTTTAGTTCTATAGCTTAGCTTTAGTCTAGCTATGTCAGGTCAAGAGGAACACGTTACCTGAGGCACCCTTGAAGTCAATTGCACGAGAAAACTGACACGAGGGGCGACATTTATAGAACAAAGGGGTGAAAAACATAAACGTTTTGATACTATCGCGACGTTTCGTAAGATTGTGTGATATTTCAAATGTCGAGTTGACAATTGTATTGAATTTAAATGTGGAAATGTCATTAAAATAATATTACAGTTACATTATTTTACATTTGACACGTCAAGCTTTTTAAATAATGATGAAGTGAGAAACTGTTTGACAAGTGGGGTTTTGTGGGGTTTTATGTAAAAGTAAACAGTCTTATAATTTAAAGAGATTAATATATTAAAAAAAAAGTTGTCTCGTTGTAGAGTAAAGGGCTCTCTTTTAGAGTACCTATTGTTTCTTGTGGGTTTTTGCTGTCAATAATAATTGTTATTGACGGCAGCAAAAACCCACAAGACGTACATACGTCTTTAAAAGTCTTAAATTGAAATGTGTCATGTAATAATCTTTATTAATATTATAAATGCGAGAGTAGCTCTGTCTGTCTGTCTGTCGCGCTTTCTCGCCAAAACTACTGAACCGATTTAAACGAAACAGATCTAGAGCCTGAAAAAAGACTTAGGCTACTTTTTGCCGCGATAACCGAAATCCACGCGGGTGGAGCTGCGAAAAATAGCTAGTTTACTATAATCATAACTATATCAATTTTACTTCAAATAAAATAAGTATTTTCTTTTAGCGAGAACTCCAACCATTTTATTTGCTAAAACGTATATTTTATGACGGTTTTTGCATACATTACCATAAAATTTTAATGTCTTTTATATTTCGGCCAAATGTAGTACATAAGTTGGGTCGTAGCTAGTACGAAAACTAAACAGATTTCAAGTAACAACGCTTGTAATTAACTGCTTTCAACTGAAATTGCGAAAACTAACTTGCGTAATAATTATTTCAATGCCATAAATCTTTAGTTTAACGTTTAAAATTGATGCTAAATAAATGGTCGTAAATTCACAACAAAATATTGTTACTCATTTAATTTATTTTCATTTATTAAAATTAATATTATAAAATATAAAGTTAGTAAATTTATGTGAGTGGTAGGTTCTGTCTAAGATGAAGTTCTCACCAAAATATATTTTTTTTTTTGTTAAATGGTTTCCCACAACTTTCAAGTTTAGAACGCTTTCATTTCAGCTGTCATAAAGAGCCAGCCAGACCTCTAACTCTACAAGCCCTAACCAAGGTCGGTGGGGTTAAATGCCGACCCGACATAGTTCGAAAATGCGAAACAAAACTAATGTGTGTTAGTATAAATTTAAAAGATAGCACATATCATGTAATAACTTTAGTTAACCGACTTCTTACACCTTGAATTTCCCGAAGGGGTGTATACCCCAGGAGTTGTAGAGAAGCAATTTGTAATAAAGACGATGATACATAGTACTTCTTTTATAGTTAAATAATGAAAGTTTTCATTTATTTATATTAATAGGTAATATTAAAGCTGAAGGGATTGTTTTAGAAAAATAGACAGCCTAAGGGCCTGTTCAGACACGCGGGAACAGCGCGAGCGCGAATCGTTAAGTTTTGAAAAAAATATTGTCTGACCGCGAGGTTTGGCCTAAACGAATATTCTAAACTTATACAAATAATACCCGCGTGGTTTCTACGCGGTTCTGAAATAATGCGATTTCCGCTGTGTTTGAATGACGGCTAATTCTTGAGAATACGTAGGTATAAGTATAAATATGTTTACATTACGCTACGCCCCTTATATACCGAGTATTTTTTTCTCATAAATTATTTGTGTTATTACATCTAGGTCTTCATTAATTAATAGCTTAGTTTGTCAAGATTATATCACAGAATATTTATTTAAAACAGCGTTTCGCATCACTACTGCGCTATAGTAAATATTATTATTTATTATTCTTTTTTTTAAAATAATGTTTTCATCCCTTTCAAATTATCAATAAGACTAAATAGAATTCATGAGAATACATTTATTCATATACAGTTTTAAATGTTTAATTGTTCTATGATTATGTATAGGATATACATATAGAAAAAGGGTACAGATTATTAATTAGCATAGTTTCTTTATATTCATTATTGCCCTTTGGAAGATTATATTTTCACTGGCATTTGCATTTTAATTTAATAAATTGAAAGGAACGAATAAATTGTGCCTGTCCGACTGTTCTAGACGACTATTGTTTTAAGATAAATTGGAAAATGCTCTTGAAATTTAAAGACATCTTGAGATATCCCACTGTAGTCTGTACTATCTACTGCTTCTAGCATAACCTTAAAACTGGATATTTTACACTCTATAAATATTATTTAATTTTATAGTTTTATTTAGTTATTTACTTTTACTGAGAAATATGTTTGGCGATTTCTGTTGATAACGGCCTAACTTCCGAACGACTGCACCAAATCAGATAATTCTACGAAAATGTGTTATAAATCTCACACTATCCGTACGAAGCCGACGTGAGCAGCTAGCACACAAACAAAATATCCGATGGGGTGTGGTCAGTTAAATATAGCTTGAATTAAGCTAAGCAAACCCTTATTTAACAGCTTAGTTACTAAGTAAAGAGCATTCGTTTTACTCGCTCTGACAAAAGGAAAGATATAAAAGATAGATATAATTAATTGTTTAGAACAAAACGGTTTATTTACGCATATTCTGGGGATCGCCCGACTAGTTTCAGACTCAATATTTCAGAATAATAATATTTCAGAGTCCCTAATTATGAGCTGACGAGGCGGCGGTAGTGTCGCGAGTCGAACTAATATAATTGGCGATAGATATAATTAGTGCAAAATTTAATATAGGTAATAATAATGTCAATTTTCGTTACATTGTTTGTTTTTTCTTTCTTTTGTCAGAGAGACTAAAATTACCTCTATTCACATACACTGCATCAAATACTTTTACTGCACAAGTTTTAATAGTTTGCAAGGAATATGATACGACAGACACAGCTGCAGAAGAAAACACAAATAATAGACGCTTACATTTAAACTTTTTATAGTTTATTTACAAGAAAATGTAGAAAAATTTTGCTGGAAATTGTTGTAGTTTCCATGTTAATATATGAAGAATTGTTTCAGTTAAAACGGTGCCGTAACCATTGGGGCAGATGAAAATTTATTTTAATGGCCGTTTGATACATTATTTAATAATATTAGACACGTATTTTTCTTATTTTACGTAACCAAATCTCGAGACGATACATTGATTTAAAATGTTTCTTGACGTCATAATTCTGTGCATTTTGTGCGCAATGACGTCATTAGCCCCTACGCTTGAACTTTAACTCGCTTTATCTACTTACTGTTTACATATTTTGAAGAAAAAAAAGCATAAGACATGAGCCTAATATTTTTTTATTATCTGACTGACGGGCTACTCAGATTTTGATTTTTCATACCCTATTATCTACCCTAATAATGGTGACTGATATTTGCTTCACATAAAATTCAAAGAACTTAACGTTACGTATCTCACGGTTGGGTTCCTATCGACAACTTTAATACTCTTAAATCTTTTTGAAACAGCGACCATACAACAATTATCGTGCAGTATTTCATCCTGCTTCATCCGTAAGAATCGTAAAAAATTTATAACACATTGCAACATTTTATTTTGTCACTTAAACCTTTTCATAGCTATTCCTTTTTTTTATGAAATCTAATACTTAACATACACGTTGTTTTTTTTGCGATGGAATTCTTGCGGGAAAATGCAAATGTTCGGGACCTAATGGGGATTTATAAGACTTTGGAGTGTAAGACCTCACTAAAACCACCGCGTTGGTCACCATCAACACATAAAGAGCTTCTTTTAACTCTTAGAGACCAATCTACAAATCCCCCGTGCAACGTCTGTAGGGGCACATCTCTGGGAAGACTGTAAAGGTGTCTCCCCTGAGCCTTGCTATGCAGTCTTGAGCGAAATCTAGTTCTATGTTTAAAAATATACATTTTTTGTTTAATAATTGGAAAAGTAGGGCTTTATTTTTTACTATTCTCTATTCATACGACATGTTACTAATTACAGTAGTTTAAATTTCGAAAACAATGAATACGCATAACGTTCTAAATTTAATTCGGACAAGAATAGATAGTAAAAATTATAAATAAACAAGGTTATGAAATGAGGCGAGTTTATTTTCAACAATTTCGGTTACATTGTTATATCAAAATAACTTATATTCATTATCAATTGTCATCTAAATTATTATTAACTGATACATTTATTTGACAGTTGCCAGTGATATACAAATTAATTGTGGTTATCGAATATCTGTCAGATTAAATGGCACTTTATTTTGTAGGACATTTCATTAACGTAATGAACTAATACCTATATTTCACACTTTCATTTTTTACTTTGATAACATTTTAATGAATAAAATGTAGAATTAATAAATTATAATGTGCATTAAATTGATGAAAATAATATTATCAGTTCCGATTAAGTGCTAAGTTTAAAGTAGTTTCTCGGGTTTGATTCCCGGACCGGTCAATAATAAATTAAAAAAAAAAACATGAAATGCTAATCCCATATTGTTTCCTTTTCAAAATAATTATTCAATACATTTATTTATTTATTATTAAACACAATTCCCTGGTATTACAAAGAGACTCAAATAACATAGTTTGACCACATCAAATAAACAAAACCGGTGTACCAAACATATCCAGTAACATGTTTGGACGAAGGCACTTTATCCCTCCAACTACATTTAAATTTGTCAACCCTTCTCAAGTGAAAATTTTACGTCAAAAAAAGTTATCACAAAATCCGTTGTCCTATCTTCACACTAACAGAAAATGCCAGTCGTGGAGTCAGATTTATAATGAAACCTCAACTTTTAAAATAAATCACGAAATTGTTAGACCAAACTAGTATTTGCGATAGATTCGGTAACAAAATTAAAAGCTAGAATTGTAGTTTTTGGATATAACTACTACACTATTACTACTATTTATCATCTGTCTTCTATTTTTGAATATTTTGCCCAAGTATTATAGATTTAAACAAAGAATGTTGAGAAAAAACATAATTTTAAGATAAAAAAATTGGTTGCCTGTAAAGTCGGTATACGGGCGAAAGTTTTACGTGACAACGACTGTCAATGTCAATGTCTGTCTCTCTCGCTCTTAGGCGGGCTAACCATGCCCGAGTGGAAGGGACGCGTGCCTCTCACTCGCTCTCATTGTGAGCGCATAACGTGAGCGGAGCGTTACCCAGTTTCTTGAAGTGTCACCCGGCAAACCAATTTATAAGACGTTGTCACGTCAAAATTATTTAATAATCCTGATTTATTTTTATTCAATCAAACTTAACGTCAAGTAACCCAGAAAGTTTAAGATTTAAATGAACGCAAAAATATTAGGAAGTTGAAATTATATTTAACTAAGCAACTTTTTTTTAAACTGGCCCCTTTTTCCATACTTTTTTCTTTTTTTTACCTGTACCATTTAGGTATATCGTTCAAGATTGATGAGATTCTAATGAAACAATTGTTTAAAGAAATACCACTTGAACAAACTTCTTTGACGCAATTCAATTTCGTATTTGTAGAAAGGAAACGTTAAAGTTTTAATTTGTAGGTTTTATTCAAAGCTGCCTGAAAAAACTTGTTTTACTTCTTAAGTATTTTCTATTGAGACTACTTTCGAAGTAATAGGATTTTTTCCTGTTGTACTTTTAAAATACTCTTCTAGTGTTCAAAGTGGGTGAATCCAACTAAGATATTACTATTTTATTCCGCTAAATATAATAAAATAGTTTAATCAACTCGTAATTGGGACAACATAAGCACACACCAAATCTTTCAAAGTTATCCAGTAACCGCAAAATTTAGTTTTTCACTGAAAGGAAAAGACACAATAAACACGTATATTTTACTGAACCCACAAAATTACTATTTCACAATAAATTGAATGAGGTCATGTGTAAAATCCCACTTCATTGGTCCGAGTCCGATAGGTCTTATAAAAAAGTATATTTATGTTATGACTGAAAATGGAACAAACTTGCTGAATTCCGATATTATTACGTTTCGAAAATTAAAACTTAACAAGCTTCGAAACTTTTATATTAGGCCAGCATGATAAACTAACAGCAAGTAAATCTAATAAATGTTAGAAAAAATATTATATTAAACCTTATTGTTTACCTTTTGGATAAAATCCGTTTGTTACATGAAAATGAGGATAATATTGAACAATGGCGGTCTTACCGTTAACAGTCAACACATAAATTTTGTGTCAAAATATAATTGGGTCTAGGCTCTTAATATTAACGCTTTTATCAAAATATTTAGCAAATATTATGAGATGCTTTTAATAATTAAAATCCTCTATTTAATATGATATTAGAAACAATACTTTTCACAGCTTTAAAAATAATCTTATTATCTTTCAACCATAAAAATCGTGCCAAAAAAAACAAACATTATTTTAAATTTTGGAACTCTATGTTTGTATTACGTTTTACTAAGGATCGAACGCTGGCTGGCACTGTCATTCGAAAATTAAATGAAAATATTTGGTTGCCAGTAAGTAGTCAATGTATTAGATCGGCTTTTCGATCTTTTTATACAAACATTACGTCACAATCTGATACACCAAGTTATAAATCAGGATAAATTATGTTGGTCTACTTAATATTTATGAGATCGCTTACAGTAAACGAAATAAAAAATGGACATAATATCCGGCTCGCAAATTTCAATATTTTTAAAACAAATATTCAATGCTGAATACTTATTAAAATCGCAGCTGACGTTCTTGCGTATCTGAAGCTTCTTTACACCTTAAAGCGACAGCCACAGCATAAGACTTCGATTATGCAGCCATTAGTCTCTGTTTAAATTTAGTTTCTAATCTTATTTAAACCTGTTTTTGCAACGTTTACCTACCCACACGTAAAGAGCATGACGCAAACGCGTAAGTTTAAGTTACGTTAAGGTATGATAAGGCCGACAGCTATTCCTTTTGAACTCTCGCAATGCTTTTGTACTAGGGACCATAATGTAGTCTATTTATGTATTAGAAGGTAAACAATGCGGGATAGGCATGTATTGTATAGATTCTGGACGGCTGCGTTTTTATACATTTATACACGTAATTAATACACGTGTAATATTGTCATAGGAATATAGACTCTAGTTTTAGCACTGGCTTAAGTTATAAAGTTCAAAATGCGCTGACTATAATATAACTCATCTTTTGATATTACTTACTATTTTTTTATCAGGAGACCGATATTTTAATATTTTTTTATTAAATACACTCAAACGGAATAAAAGTTAAATTATAATGTATATTTCCAGGTTCTACAAAATATTCTAAAAGAAGGTTCAAAAAATTATGTTTTAAGTTGATTTAAATAAAAGTTTGATGAGAGCTTACCCTATCTACGCTTGACAAAACTTTTCTCTGATCACAGAAGTATGACCAAAAAGGTTACATTTCATAACATTATTCTACTCATACTAAAAATAGGCACGATCTTAGGTAAAACCACGTAGTGGCATGCAAATGCAATCTAGGACAATTTAAATACCTTTATAATACTCACTCGATTTGCATTGCAGAATATATTTAAAGTTTTAACCGTTTTAACTTAACACTCGTACGCATTATAAATGCAAATCTAGTACGGTTTAATGAAGACCAGAAAGGGTATTGGTAATCTAAGTTATCCTAGGTACCCACACACGGTAAATTAGATAGGTTTGCAGGCCATACTAACATTTTACATTATATTATAAATAAATTATATTATACACTAACATTTTTATGACACTAGCTGTCCCCCGTGACTTTGTCCGCGTGTTTTAGTTTCAACGGTTTTTAATTTTTGCAACATTTTTCATTTATGCTCCGCTCCTTTTGGTCGCAGCGTTATGTTATATATATCCTCAATAAATGGGCTATCCAACACTGAAATAATTTTTCAAATGGGACCAGTAGTTCTTGAGATTAGCACGTTTAAACAAACAAACAAACTCTTCAGCTTTATATATTAAATAAATATAGATTATATTCAGCTTATGTAAGCGGATATAATATATTGTAAAACGTTAATGTGGCCTGCAAACTTATCTAGTTTGCCGTTTGTACCTTTAAAGATCAGCTATATATTTGGACAGCAAATATATTTGGGTGTTTTTGGCTTCCGCATCATATATATATTGTTTACAAAACATGAAACGTGTAAAATACAAAATTACCAGATTTTATTCCAAAAAATAATTTAGCTGCAACAATTTGGTTATTCATTTATCACACTATAATATTTATTTAGGTATCTGTTCCAAATACTATATAATAATGGAATATTATATAAAAGGTACCTGTTACTTGTATTTATTTACCCGGATATTATGTTCCATATAGGTATCTTTACTTGACCCATACCTTACAACCTAATACTTATATATCATATTGGATTCCCTTTCTTAGAATGAGGTAATAGTATTAGTGACTATATCCTTGTACTTTGAGTGCATAAACCCGGGTTAACTTGATTTCAAACTATTTCGGAACTTGCTTTACTGCAGGAAGTCGTAAGTGAATTTATTATTATATTAATACAATTCTTTAGAAGCAAAGAGTCAGATTCTCTGAAATGGAAGCTTTGAGATTTATTTATTGGTAATGTCCAATTTAGGATTAAAGGAAGTAGAAATATTTTCTAGTATAATTTTTAGAACTGGACTTGTTTCATCTGAAAGTAGACAGCAGATTTTTCAATTCTTCATGTTTTATTTATTATTATAATCAAGGGATTTTTTTTTTCTTTGCTAAGTAAATAGTGTTATTTTAATTGAAGATTTTTTTTTATATTCACCTTTTGTGTCGGATGAAAGCATAAAATATATTTTTTATAATTAACTTACAAAGTAACTACACGGAGACAGCTGTTTCTCCTGCCTGATATATATCAGGCAACAAAGATGTCTGTGTGACGTTCTTTACTCGAAAAACATTTCTCAACCGTATTATTTCAACAGCACACATTATTTGAACAATACCTTTTTTTTTCATAAAAAAATTAACTAAAAGTTATGCTTAAATTGTTACAATAAAAAACGCAAAGTTAAGCTCAGTTTAAGTGATTTATCTTTTTCGTGGAGTAAATAATACTCGAGACTACATTTTTGTTATTATCCTATTTTATTTTTTATAAATGCAAAAATATGTTCCGATGTCCTTAATTTTCAATTGTCTATTGTCCTCGAAACAATAGGTATGGTTGTTTGAGACAGGTCTATATTCTCTTTGTGGCTATCAAAGGAAAGCAAAGTAAATTTCATGTAGAGAATCAAATAAATTAAAATTTGGAATACAATTTTGTTATGATTAGTATTTTTGAATATCACAATATGTTGAATAATAATACGACCAACTGATTGCTTAATACGAAAGTATATGATTCTTGATTACGACAATATTTTATTATTATCATTCATTCAACTTATTAACATATAAAACACATTTTTAAATATGTATTAAAAAAACATACATCAAAAAATATTAAATACAGTCACCAATTATTATTATATCTAGCCAGTATTGTCCCAGTGCTGGGCAAAGGCCTCTCCATTCTTTGCAGAAATCTTGGTCCATCGCTTCTTCTTGCCAATTCTTTAAATGTTAATATAACATGGGAAATTTAAATAATCAGCGTTTATACTTATATATTTTTTATTAAAATCACCTTCTTGGCCATAGTAACAGTCTCTAGTCAAATAAAATATATGTATCCTAAACATTCTATCAAATCAAATTTCGTATTCATAACAGATTTTAAAAGTCTTTCACAATACTCACCGTTGTAAAAGAAAATTAAATGTCTAATAAAAAGGCGGTCAAATACTTTTCTTTTGCTTTTAAACAGGAACCAACAGAGCATAGAATTTTATAGATACTTTAAATACTCGAAATTGTAAAGAATTGAATGGGGTCGGTATCGTAAGAACCTTTTTAATTTATTTCTGACTGAAATACAAAATAGAATTCAGATTGTTAAGGTTTTTATTAGGCAATTCATGTTTTTACATTTTGTACAGTTTATAGTACAATCTAGTATATTACGGTTATGTCATTTATAGCTATTTAAGTTAAAACGAATGAAGTGAAATTGCGTAGATTTTTGAAGCCAAAAAAGATCTAGAGCTATTTATATTTAGAAAGCATTTTTCGGATTATAATTTCCCGCCGTAAAAGGTAAAACCTTTTATTTCTACTACTTTCTGTTCTTATTAACTGTTCTTGAGCAATTAGCCGCGTCTTTAAGTCTGTCTGTCAACATTGTTGAAACGTGTTCAGCATTTGTCCTCATTCATTGCTGTCGTCAAGTAATTAGCAATTCAAACCGCATAATACATAACAAAACAAATGAACTTGAGCTTTTATTTTTTTATTTGGTAAGACTCTAGGTCGTGGAAGTTGTTTTAAAAGAAAAGTAGAATGAAAAAGTGTTTGAAAAAAGGCCTATAAAACAATTATTAAGAATGGCCAGATAGTCTAACAAAGAGTGTATGTATAAGTTAACTAAATAACGTAAAGAGGGTTTCGATTTTTCACTAATGAAGCAACCTACTTATTCTATTTATACATTTCCCACAGATCACCAAGTCTCATTTTTCAAGCCCTACCACAAGAAAGCGCATGAAAAAAATACTAACAACAATTTCACTGTATCCAAGTTTTAAAGGACACAGTTAAATACCAATCACCGGATAAAAATCCAAGGAGGCTGTAAGCGTCAGCCAGTCCCACAATCAGTCATAAACACAAGTACGTACGGAACTCATCCATCACGCGAGACGTCTAGTTATTGGTCGGTTATTGAAACAAAGTCTGTGGTAAAACGAATATTCGTTTGTTTTCAAAAATATTATATAGAAACACAACAAGAATTGGTTTTTATGCAGGGATTAATTGCATATGTTTATTTTTCATTTATTTATTCATTTATTACGAGTTTTTATATTTTTAAATAAAAAATACTTTTCATTTATCTTAAGAGCCAATTACCCTCTAATTAATTCTCAGACAAAGAAGCCGGAATAGCTAACTTAAGTGCCTACATTATTTATCCCATGATTCTGCAATTTCACGCGTTTTTAAAAGCCTAATTCTTATCTAAGAGATACATAATGACACCATTTCTATGGACTTTTATTTAAGAACTTTAAGTAAACCTTCCACAAGTCACGTACACGTGAAAGCCTTGTGCTTCTATTTCCAAAATTGTGCTAAAATCGAATATGTTTTTCAAAGGCCAATCCTCTATAGACCGCGTTTGTGACGAAGCTTTCAATTTTCTATGTTAGTACGTAGCTACCTGAATACTGTGGTGCATTTTTGTGATGTTACAAAATACGAAAAGTTCACTAAAATTTGGTGGTTTTTGTGCGTCGTTTGTATGATAAACTAACAGATTATTTTTTAATCAATTTATATTTTTGTACCATACCTAACAATGTACCTATTTACAGGCATATAAAAACGTATTACTCTCCGACAAAACCAGTAAAAAAAAAACAAACAAGCCTTTAAATAACTTAGGGACTAGTTATAAGATAGTAGGGAATAGAGAGAAGGTTTACTAACTTAATAATTTTATTTTCTAAAAATACACTCCAATGAATTTAAATCGAAAATATATATGTAGGTAAAATGCTTTAAATTTTCAACTTCACCCGTTTCATATATCCTTAAATCAACTATTAATTTACCAGCTAAGTTTTATAAGAAGTTGTAAAGTACCTATGACGGAAAGAGGCTGATGAAATTGATGAAGTCTGCGCCGACCTATACAATGGTCTGAAGAACAATGACACTTAGATAATAAAGACAGGCAAGGCCGGTGTGTGTAAAAAGAAAGAAATACTACAAGATAGCTTGAAAATAGAATACGAATAATGGAAATAGTGGACTAAACGTAATTATTAATAGTTTATCAATAGATGGTTTTTCATACTAGAGATAGGAATTCCATATCTTCTTCTTCTGCCTAGGCTCTTCCCAAGCTATGTTGTGGTTGGCTTCCAGTATTACCGTGTTCAACTGAATACCATATTTTACACGCTGCCTATCTGACCTCTACAACCCATTTTACTGGGTAACACAGTTTCCCAGGGTAAGACTAGTTGTCGAAATTGTAACGACTAACAAAGATCAACGTATGACAATCGGGACCAACAGCTTAACGTGCATTCCGAGGCACGGAGGGGTCTCGGTTTGTGTACAAATGGCCATCCATCTACCAAACGTAGCGAGCGCGGCTTAACCATCATTATCAGTCAAACCGTATGGCTTACACTTAGCCACGAGCTCCTCTGAAATAGGAATTCTACATAATTTATTTTTAAGTATTTAAGTTAAAAGTCTATCTACCACCTAAAGAAAACCATTAAAAAAACAGATTATAATATATTAATATTGGCCGTTAAAATAATGTTTTTCATTATTTTTTCATAGACTTTAGCTCAAACAAATATATTCCATGACGTGTAAAAGTTATGATAGTATTTACAGAAGAATAGGTACTAGTTACAGAATAAATTATTGCATTTCGTTTCATGTAACTGAATCTATTTGTGAATTTCGAGCACACTTGAATTACCTTTAATTATCGTTATGAACGCTCATCAATCATTGGCAAAGCTTCCAATATCAGTGCAACATAATAGAATCTACATACTTATTTTCGCCAACTACAATTCAATTTCCATGTAACCCACATAAAAGTCTACTCGCACCCAATTTTTCGGGATCCGTCTAAAATATATCCGAACACAAATCACTCCGACACGTTATCTCGTTACGGTTCCGTTGCCCATCGATCTGTATATCTTTAGTAATCTTTGTTACACTGTTACAGGCACTAAACATATATCAGTGCACGATAAGATAAATAAATTATCTAATTAATCTACTTTTAATGTCATAATTGGTAACAGATGTTGCAAAGCGTATAATACCTTGTTACTGTGCCACTGAGTACTGGTCCAAATAGAGAAAAAACATGGAACTCATTGCTTCCCCACCGAGGGTTAGCAATTTCACTTATCTTTATCCTTTATACAAGTTTTAATTTATATCGTTTTTTTTAAATTTAATATACTCCTGTGGTTGAATAACTGATAAGTAAAAAGGATACACATAAAAATTAATGTAGTTTTAGTTAGTTTTACCTAATATAAAAATCAGAATAGGACACTAAATTGTGGGTTTATAATTAAGTTAACGAACATTTTGTATCCTCAAATATAAAAAAGAACAAATAATCTCATTCAAACTCAAATATTAACTCATCCACAATACGATAACAATTAAAAAATACGCTAACAGCATTTTCCGGAGACCGGATCGTGCAAATTCACGGATCATAAACAACAATATTAAAGGACTTATTACGACTCCAAATCGTTGTCGGAATGAAATAAAACAGACATTCCTGGATTTATGACGAGGTTATGGGCAATTTTATGGGTGACTATTTTGGATTATCATTCTGTACATAACAATCTTTAGTAAGCATGACTAAATATAACAATTTTTTTTGCAATTATCTCCTTCACGCTGTCGGCGTAATAACTAATTTTGTATAATTAAGCCTTTTCTCATTCTCTTATTACAAAACTTACTAATGCCCAGTTCCTATATTCTGAAACCGAATCGTTTTGCTAACGGACGTTTGAATTTTCTTCGTTTTGCTTTGAAAATTCTACCGACCGTTAGCAATACGAATCGGTTGTCGAATAGAGAACGAGGCATGATAAATCATAATATCTTTTCTATTATTTTTTCTCAACACTGAGGCTCGCCCTAAGAAAAAAATTTAGTAATTACTAATGTGAGAAATTAAGCCGTTTTATTTTTCATTTAAGTTAGTGTTTGTTTCACAACCAATCAATATTTATTTATCATCTGTTTATTTTCGTGTAATTTGTGTATTCTCAAGGCTTGTGCCAATTGATTAAGCAATTATTCCATCGTATATCGCAACAATCTAATCTATTCAGATTTTCACCTTGAGTTACAGAGCAGGCAGATAACTTTTAGTTTACTGAAAGTTAATTTACAAACTTTAGCTCTAGATATATAAATCACAATTACAAAACTTTCCACATAACTTTTACGTGAATACGCGATTGGCTTTTGTTTTTAATTTTGTATTTCGCTCATAATTTGTAGTTATTGTTTCATTTGAAAAAGACTTAAGCTTTTATTTATTGCTCAATACTTATAATCCTTAAATCCATTGAATATAATATTAAGTGAACATGTATTCTTAATTTACTGATAGCTAGAAGTAACAAGGGATTTTAAAACCTTTTATTAAACAACTTTACTGCCTAACAACAGATACTAAAGCTTTCATTATAAATAACATTATATATTAATATCCTCATAATAGTATCATTTAATGATACTAACAAAATTTTTCTTTTCGATAATTTGTTCACGGGTTATGTAACTTAGCTATCAGCAATTTAAACAAATCACACTGTAAAATAAAAATAAAAGCATTTATTTATGATTAGATAAATGTCTAGTGCCTAATGACATACAAACAATATTACTTATTTGTATTTATTTTTATATGAACCAACAATATAGGTATCTTAATTAAGAAAATACGTCAAGCAACAGCTGTTCACGATTTGTTTTAGGCATTTTGTAATCTCACGTAAATTTGATAAACTGTAAGGTTTAAGAAGAAAACCTTAGATATAAATTAGTCTCTATATTTCTTATACGTAACGATTGTGTTTAGGAAATAAAATTAAATATATTTCAAAGTCCTCAAGTAATTATTATGTGTAGGTAATTTGTTAAAGTAAGTTTAGTTTTATCCTTACTAATATTATAAATGCGAAAGTAACTCTGTCTGTCTGTCGCGCTTTCACGCCAAAACTACTGAACCGATTTGAATGAAATTTGGTACATATATAGACTACTAGAGTCTGAGAAAGGACATAGGCTACTTTTTTTCGCGATAACCGACATCTACGCGGGTGGAACCGCCGAAAACAGCTAATCTATACTAATATTATAAAGCTGAAGAGTTTGTTTGTTTGTTTGTTTGAACGCGCTAATCTCAGGAACTACTGGTTCGAATTGAAAAATTATTTTTGTGTTGGATAGTCCGTTTATTGAGGAAGGCTATATGCTATATAACATCACGCTACGACCAATAGAAGCGGAGCATAAATGAAAAATGTTGCAAAAAGGAAAAACCATTGAAACTAAAACACGCGAACAAAGTCGCGGGGGACAGCTAGTTACTAATATATTCATACCTTCTTGACTGTGTGGCAGTTAGAAAAATATTAATCAAAACAGTAAAAAATCGTGCTTTTCGAACATAGAACCTCCTCCTTTTTAAAGTAGGACAATTTATACAAAAGCTTCTCTACCAAATAATTCCCCGTTGGCCTTTAAAGCACTTGATAACATATAATTATGTACGTACAGTTCGAAACAATTATTTCGAGAAATTTGTCAAAGGAACACCTCGGATTTGTTTCCGGCACAAAGCGACCGACTAGTACAAAGCGGGTTATCGCAGAACTTTGAAAACTGACACTTTTCCTTCACTTAAAGTATCCGCAGTTGTGCAATAGTTTGAGATTTTATTACATTTGTGAATACCCTTTGTTAGAATACAGTACAGGTCTCCCAAAGTGATAATGCGCATAGAAATTTTCGTCACTGTTCGCCAACGGTCGTATTCCCCGAGCGTCGGAAGACGATATGTATATAGAGTGGTTAAGTGCATTTTCTTCATGTATAGTTTAGTAGAATTATGTGTTTTGTGCTAAAAGAGATAAATATTGATTTATCAGTAATGAAATTTGATTCGATAATTCCATGTAAGCGAGGAAAACCACACGATTGCAAATATGCTACAATCTTTGTTGGATTGATTTACTTTGAAAATTTTATAGTACTTTTCAAGTGTCTTACTGAAGCTGGTGTAATAATGGAAGAAAAGAAGGTTTAAATAACACAAGGTTTATATTAGAATCTCAGTTTAAAGTATTTACAGCACTGATCATTCCAGAATAATATTACAATTACAAAAAAAATAATCAGAATCAGGGAGGTTCTCTATTCCTGACATCGTAGATTCATCAGAACTTTCATCATGCTCTAGTTCATTTACACTTTCCCCACTGCTATCACCTGTGTAAATAATCATTTCATCGGAAAAACTATCGATTCTTGTGTCAAATTTTCTATATTCATCTTCGCATTTAACAGCATGATCACAAACTTTTTTCCATTCTTCTGGTCCTATATTATTGATTTTTTCTAATATAGCATCTTTAACTGACGTGACAGTCATTGCAATATTTTTTAAAATTGAAATTAAATTCACCTTTGAAAACAAAACCAAGAAGGGTGTGTAATAGCAGCTCTATATAATTCCACACAGAGAGAACACGTGCAGTCACCACCAATATATAAAGACGACTGACGGACCTTTGACTGACCGGCGACAGCCGCCGACCGCCCGAATTGTTTTCGATTGTGTACACATGATATTGACTCCTATTTCTTTTGAACAAGGTGCAAAATGCAAGTGCATTGTTTAGGGCTCTTACGATTCAATGATTCGGGTGTTTCCGGGAATACGACAATTAGCGAAGATCTGCATGTGCATTATTAATTTGGGTATACTGTATGTTACTGCATCATGTTTGTAGAATAGAAAATTTAAGTGACTGAATATTCAAAAAGTTTTTTAACTTCTTTGTTGTGTGTTGACGACCTCCGTGGTCGAGTGACGTAACACTGGTTTTTGAGGTGTCTTCAGCTCTGAGGTCCCGGGTTCGATTCCCGGACGGTCAATGTAGTAAACCTCTTTCATACATTGTCTCGTGTTTGAATGTTTGTGTTACATTTGTTGTCTCTAATTCCATAACACAAGTGTTTTAGCTACTTACTTTGGGTTCAGAGCAATGTATGTGATGTATCAAATCATCTTGTCTGATTTAATGCTTAAGATTAAATACCCACCACATGAATAAATTCTATTAACGATTTATAAGACGTTTATTTTTTTTAAATATTAATATTAACATATCAAACTTGAAATAAACTGCAAATTGTTTGTTAATTAATTTTATTTAAAATGATAGTCAAACTTTTTAGTTTACCTAATTTGGAATTGCTTAATTGCCTAATTTGAAAAGCTTGTAAGTATAACTTATACTTACAAGCTTTTCAAAAACTTGAAAATGATACCTTCAACCAAAATCAATTCAATGTTCTAGCTAAACAAAATTTCAATCAAAACAGAAACAAGTCATTTTGTAACTAAAAAGTAGTTCATACTGTCACTGTGGAGTAAACACTCAAACACAAAGGTGCAAACGACGTTTCATGGTACAATGTCACGGAGTAAATACTCCACAGAGGTAAAACTTCAAGCAACCACACAACAATAGGTACAGTCACTAATAACCAAATACTCAAATAATTTTTTAGTATTATGCCGTTGTAAGTTAGTAGTAGAACGTCTTAAAGTTAGTTGCGTCTAAAAAATCAGGGATAATACAAGACCCCCGTCTCTAGACCTAGCTGGCCGGAGCCAGCCAAACTAGCAATAAATATTTGTTCCTAATTAATAGAAACTTGAAACAGCCCTTTTTTGCTGTTTGCCTTTTTAAAATTGTTACTAAAGATTTGTTAGCAAGGCACTAAGTCGAGGTCCGAACCCCGCCAGGAGTGCCATTATTGAATATTGCTGACGTAGTTAGTTTTTATATTGATTTGACTGGAGGCCCTTACGGTTTCGTCAAAATTCCATCTAAGCAGACAAACCTGCGCTCAAGTTAACTGCAGTGCAACTTTGCCAAAAAAAAGGAAAAAAACACTTCCACTCTCTGAAAAGGTCCACTGCCAGAGCCGTTTTTGTCAACGGGCGACGTGTGCGTGGACTCGTCTGTATGATGCTTTACCTCTGTGAAATAGTTACTCTATGACAATGTACAGGAAATAGTACATGCCTAACGAGGGTGAAGGTTTTTTGCTTGAAGCGAGCAGGATATTATAGCTTTGTTGGACGAAACTAGCAGTAGGTCAACGTTAGAGACGTAAAATACCAAATATTAAAATAATGATATCGATTGTAAAGGTATATTTTAGACGAAGTATTTTTCGACGTTTGCGTCTAAGTTTTCAATCTACCCATTTATTTATTTATTTTTTAATTATTTGTTTTACTCCAATTAATTTGAAAATTAAAATAATTGAGCACAAGCATAAACTAAGAACAACAAATAAATATTATTATTCTCACAAAAACCTAAGCACATCACCATTAATTTCTCTATCATTTATGTTCATCTACGTACATTATATCCGCTTTTGTTGCATATCCCACATGCATTAATCTTCACTAAGTCTTAAATCCCTCGTCCCTGTATTATCAAACACGATTTTCTTTATCATAATCGTATAGCTATTTAATTTTACAGTATTTGAGGGTTGTGACGTAATAGTCAGTCAAGCGACGTTACTACGTCACCCACGTTACAACGTCAGCGAATTTATCAAGGATTTAAATTGGATTGTATTTTTTCATCATCTCACGAAGCAATTTCGTAATTATATTTTCAGAGGTACTAAATACATAATTTGAAATAGGTAGATTTAGGCTAGTAGCAAAACGCGTGGGTTAGAAATATTAACAGGATTCGACTGTTGTTATTTTACTCAGATTAACATGAATATAATTTTTACATCACTTTATATCGATAAGTTTAATTATTTTAAAAGTGATGTACCTCACTTTATATCAAAATATTAGTCGTGGTTGCTTAGCGGTTCAACGAACGGATTTGTACGCACAAGGTTGCAGGTTCGAACCCACTATGGGCAAGTACCAATGTGACTTTCCAAAGTTAAATGTACTTTCTTAATCATTCTAAGGTACCATTGGTAAACGGTGAAGGAAAACACCGACAGGGAACCTAGCTTCAAAAAATTTGAATCTGAAATCTCCAACCGCAAATGAGCAAGCGTGGTGATCAATGCTCGCGCCTTCTCTACGTGAGAAGAGGCGTGTGCCCAGCAGTGGGACATATATAGACTGGAATTATTATATCAAAATACCTTTCCTATATATCGTATGAAAGGGCTGAAAGGCATGGGTTTCGATGTGACCCTCCTGTAGATTTCTGTGACAGGTGTCTCTTATAAGACCTTCTGAAGTTGACATTCATGAAGAAGTCAAGTTGATGAAGTAATAATAGAGGCCCTAAAGAATAATAATTTTTAATTTGAACGAATACCTATATCAAGCATTAACCTTATGACATAGTACTAGATAACATCAATTTATAAACTGAAAGTAACAAATAACCGCCAAAAATAATTTGTTTTCCAACGCATTTACACTATCACAAAAAAATATGAATGGGCAGCTAGGTTATCTACTACGGATATTATTCAAAACTTACTCAAGTGAGACGTGTGGTCGAATATGTAACATGTACACCTTGTCCTAATCGAATTGTCTAATAACTAAATCGAGAGCTTTGTCAATATTCCGGTTCGTCGGTCATACACGATAATGATGCAAGTTAGATTACGATACAATGCTCGTATAAGCTCAAAATTAGTTAGTGTTAATGGTACTGAATTTTTCGATAGAACAGGATTGGCTGTTGACGAGTGAGTTTGACTTTAAATCTAATAAAAAAAAAAATATCACTTATACAAATTGGTCTTCGCAGATAGTCAGTTGTTTTCACCAAGTACGTTTCATTAAGTACTTTCAAACCAGAGCCAGTTACATCATCTTTAACAGAAAGTCAGTTGTTTTATGCTTATAACATAATTTAAAAATAATGTAGGGACATTTAATATATCTAGTCTTTTTATTTGGACATTATTTTAATGAATATTGTTAGAACAATATCAGTTCGCTATCATTACACGCGGCTGAAAAAATCAAACCAAACTGTAATCGAAAATGGAAACGGTTTGCCCAAATGTGATTTGGTGTACCGCTCTTGCCATTGGTAGCTTCGTAACAATCCTTTTTGGTCTAAAAATAAAAGGAAACATTTCCTACAAGTATTTGCTTTTCTAAGAGACAACTACAAGTAACTAATTCTACCTCCAATACATAATTTCATACTCATTTGATTATATTAACTCTACATGTGTCACTTGTTCTCGCGTTCTAGAATGTAATGAATGTAAATCAAGGGAAGATTTAATTTGGAAATTGCGGCTTCTGTTTTAGTAAATTGTACGCATACTTCATAACGTATATTCTATCTTATATTCATGAGAGTAAATATACGTGTGATGTCAAGGTTAGGTAAAAAATCAAATAAATTATTAATTAAAATTCAATAATAAACGAAATATAATGTACATTTTTTATAAGCTGAAAAGCTATATCGTGGCTCAATGATAAAATTGTTATTGGACAGTTTAATTTATTGCCATTCGTCGATTGATTGGATACTCACTCAGCAAAATTAGGGATACCTACGTTTATTATTTCACTTCAACTAAGTATGAAAATATTGAAAAATAAAATATATTTTTTTCTGAATAATTGTGTAAAATATTAATGTTACAAACACAAAATATATATTTTCCATGAGTAGAAGTAAAATTTTACTGTCAATTTTATTAACTACCATATTATTTACAATTAACAAATAAGTTACTGTATTTATTACTGTACTTAAAAATAAAACTAAAATAAAAAGGTCAATTGAATAAAAGTTCCAAAGAATATAAACTGGGTCGACGGCTTGCTTACGTATCGTTTCTCATAGTTTCTTCTCAAGGGTTGAATTAATTAAAAGTTTAAGCGCACCGTACGAGAGGCGTTTTGTATGTAAATGTATATATATAGGACTACTGACGACTTCATGCTGTTCCACAAAGAAAATAGCTTCTGATACTCTTTCGCTTACTACGAAAATTTCTCTGTACAACTGTAGACTCGTATCGGATGCAATTAATACCCATTTACCCAAGCTATTTGTATAATATCCAACTTAATAGACCAGTAAGCGTGCGAGTCTATTGAGCGGCCTAACCTAATTAATGCTGTTAACTCTACAAGCTCATTCTCTTACTAATACTCCGTGGTCAGCCAGTAGAGTGGGAGAGTAACTTGCTAAGCCAGTGACGCGATTTGAATGTAGTTACTAACCAATTTGATAAGACGGATCATAACTTACATTGACACTAAGCTACCGCATTACTGAGACGTTGAAATATTACTTTGGAAGATAAATGTCAGTTGGTGCAAGAATTTGAATTTCATTGTTGAAATAAAAGATGATTGATTCATAAGGAAATGATCTTGATTGATTCGATGTTAAACACTTCATTGAGTTTGGTTATTACAAATTCACAGAAAATAAAGATGAATAAATTAATTAAATTCTTTGATCGTCGCGAAAGCAACTGTGGTCAAAAAGAAATCAATTTACGTTTCTTACAAAACAGTAATTATATTTCAATTCGAGAATCAAGGTAATTTTATATATCAACTAAAGCTGAAACAAGCCCGAAAATTTTCGTGTCAAAATTGAAAGGAAAAAGATAAAAATTTCAAACATCAATTTTGTGAAATGCGATACAATTTATAGCACCCACTAAGCTGAACAACTTGCCCTATCGCGTATTAAAACTGAATGCCTTTTGCGACCGATAGGCGGGACAAACCGACTGCACAGATCCTATTGTAAGCCCTACTTAGAAATGTGGGCAAAACCTAAAGCCACTAAGTGCATTGCAAGTCTTTTGTACAGATTACTACGAAACTATTCAAAGTTAAATGGAAGCTAGTTTCCACAATAGTCAGGAAGTTCCTTTGGCAAGCGATTGTGTCGCTATAAAATTAAATAGAGTTCTGATGACTAAATGAGAAGGAGTTGTTATGTTTTGTAGTAGTTTAGTGAATTTACTTCGATTGCTCTACGAAAATAAACACAAAACCTACACAAATATCGTATATATATACCTACTTACTAAGCCTAAAATTTATACTAACCTTAAAATGGATGATGACCACAGCTGTACCATAATTTGTAAGCCTAAATCTGCTAAATGTAGACCATTTATACCGTCGGCAATCCCATAACACCGTTCACAGTTTGTATACTGTACCTATATACAGTAGCTTGGTAAAATACCGTTAACATTTGTAATATCTACCAGTGCGACAGTTTTTTGGAAACATTAATATTTTATTCAATCAACCAACTCAGGTTTTTAATATTCTATTTTAACAAACTGCTTTTTTGTATTATTTATACTGTTTTTTGTATACTCTGTTTCTGTAGTACTTCAATAGGATAGACATATGACCAACTCATGAATAAGTTGTTCGGATCCGTAAGACCTCTTTCTCTCACAGTCGAAGTAGACGTTAAGAAGCAATATTAACGATTGCGTTTTCGGTGGTAAAGTGAGGCACTTAAAGGTTAACTTGCCGGCGTTTTCAATGGGTTAAGTCATGTATCTATATAAAAATTGTCGATTCATTTCGCCTTCAGTATAAGGCAGAGTAGATATTATGCTGAGAATACAATGTCCTTCTACAGCAAAATATTAACCCTCATTTTACATCATACAATATTGATTTAGTATCATCGACATTCTATTGTTATTTCCTCAATAAATAATTTTTTGTAACATAAACTTATAAAAACCATAAAGTTCGATGAGTGAAAGCGATATTTTTGCAGTAACAAATTGAATGAACACTCCATCAATGAATTTACAAACGATATAATGTGACGGGTTTTGACACTCTCGAATATTGAATTAATAGATATTTCAATAAAATTCCCGAAAATATTGACGTTGCTTTTGTAAAAGAGTTTTTTTCCTGTTGGGGCTTATGAAAACACTTGTTTACATTTTCAGTAATGGTTCTTAAAAGAAATATATTTTTCCTTTTAATATTACGAATGAATCAGTTTTGTTGGATAACCTTTTTCATTGCGTCTTAAAGTGTTTTTTTTGTTTGTTACATAAGTTTATTATATTAATTTAGGTTTTATTAAGTAAAACCACAACAAAATAAAAATAGAAACTCTTTTCTAGTTTCAATTCCGTATTTCAGCTTCCGTAACGAGGTGTATGTAGGCATCGTTAGTAGAAATAATGAAGTATCTATCATTTATCTTGATTTTCGCAATACTATATTTCGTTTTCCGATCATCAATCGTCGAATCCGGGATTCTCGTCATCTTTCGTATGTAGAAAGGGTTTAAAATAAAATTGGGGTGATATGTCCGACACAAAAACATCGTCTGTTCCCAATTTATTTGGGGCTCTAAAACATGTGTCTTTAACTTTAGACTGTCATTGATGAACATAATGATGCATGAGGTACCTATGTTTCGTACCTGCAACGTTTTGTTGTATCAGATAATCCTTAAAATGCAACTAATCAGGTCCCTCAATCAAAAATACCACTTAATAATGATTTTGACAAAATCGAATTATAAGAATTTTAAATTTTTTTGATAAGCGTCCTTTTGTACAATTTTTGTACTATGCTAGACTGTTGATTACTGTAAATGTAGGTATACATGCAGGTTAAATAAAGAGTTGTATATCTGTCTAAATCAGAGTAATATTATTTGTTGCAGGATGGTGCGAGCAAGCTGCCTGTTAGCGAGCTGCGTGCTCATGACCCTACTGCTGGTTGTCCCCTCGTCTGCCTACCCCAGGTAGTGGTACAATATACGATTTATAGTTTCTTATTGCAAGATAGTACGGTAGTAATTTATCTTACTATCTTGGAATAACAAACCTTTTTATTTTAATGATATGTTACGCATTAACGCATGCGGAGCGAATATTTGTAATTTAAAATAACAAACCTTGCTTGTAAAACATTTGACTTTGTGCTAGTAATGTAATATGTAAAAAAAATAGAGACTCGTATAACGGGCACAATTTATGTCATTCGTCACAAAGGGAGAGAACCTTAAGAAAAAACAAGTTTGACAATTATGGCAGACTGAACAGTACTGACACAAATTTCCCTTAACCAAAGAAAAAAAAAGAATGCATGCTTTCTTTTAACAGGACCAACATTTGTCCTAATAATATTTTTTTCGAGTATATTATACTAACACAATTTGTATCTTAGGTCCTGTAATAAAGGATTGATAACTTAACGGATTTAAGCAACTATTCCATAAATATTTTCAGCCCGAGCAACTACTTTCGCGAAGATGGCCAGTACGAACCCGAAGAGATAATGGACATGCTGAACCGCCTCGGTAACCTTATCCAGATGGAACGCAAAATGGAAAAGTAAGTTCACATTTTCGACACTAACTAAGAAATCTAACAAAAAGTCTTGTTAATTTCTGGTGGCCTTATTTATAAAAATCTCGACGATGATTAGCAATAAAATTGATTATCAGATTCTTATTTCAATTTTTCTATAGAGAATTTGAATTTAGAATTTTCTTATCAATTGCTTAACACCGTCCAGATTTTTATAAATAAGGCCATGGCTGTTTAAAGGTGATTTATCACATGTTTATGATTCACTGAAAATTTGTTGTTATTTTTTTCTTAAAAAAAACGTTTTAAATTTCTGTCCATAGTGACGTCATTGCAGTTGATTATTCTAAAAAATAATAAGCTTAAAATATATTACACTCAACGGCCGATATCGTCTATAAATCGATTGTCGATCGTATGGCGCGTCCCTATATCTTGCATGATTGTATAATAAATATATACCTATATTGTTTTTATTAAAAAAACGGCTCCCGCACTAAGAAATTTAATCCTTGTGTTGCGGGGTTGTAACAATCATTTAAATCACTTGCACAAAGAACATCAACACTTGGAACAAGCATTTGTGTTGCACAAATGCTTGTCCCATGCGGGGATCAAACCCGCGGCACGTCGCGCACAAAGGTAATTGGCGTGGTGACCTATACCACTCGGCTGTCCGTGCAGTCAAAAGTTTTAAAAGATATGAACTATATTTTGAATCTGTTATTCCATTATTTTTTTTCAATTAAACCGTTTACATGAAAAATATTCTTTATTAATATCCATCTTATAATCGTTTCCAATATTTATCATCTATATGTAATCTCTTTTTTATCTTTTTTCAGCTACTATAAAGATGACATTACTAGGTACGTCTGTCTGTCGTACTTAGATTAAAGTAGTTTGGTGTTGCTTGTTTTACTTTAAACTAACCTTTTTATGTATTTTAATTTAAATCGTAAGGGAGCTTGTGACGAATTTTATTTCATGCATAATTTTATTTTTGTTGCCTTAAAGTTACATACATTTGCATGATTAACTTTTAGTACTAGTTAGCAAAATGGGTTTCTGTCTCTCTATTGCTTAATTATCTGGCGTTTTAAATAGCTGGCTGGTAAAATATCGCATCATAATATTAATTATATCACAATACATGTCCGCAACCTCAAAATATTCATAATCTTGTGATGACTCTAATTATTTCTTGCATTTTTTTTTATCAAATTACAGTAACAAGATATTTATTTGGTCATAATAATATCGTGTAATGTACTACCACAAATGGACTTCGATATTTCCAACAAAACATTTAATATAATAGTAGAAACTGTTTGTTTAACATAGACATTGTAGGCTAACAGTAATTTGGCTCCATGCCCCAGAGACCTTGATTATAACCTCTGTATTTCCCGTTGGAAATGGGGTAGAAGGGGTAGAGGACTATTATATTTTTAATGTCCTTCAGAATGATTATTAAAAAATATTAGACACGTATCTTTTCTTATTTTACGTTACCAAAACTCACGACGATACATTGATTTGACGTCACAATTTTGTGATTTTTTTTGCACAAGCATCATAAGCCACACCTGAATTTGGATTCGCTATAAATACTTTGTGTTTTCTTATTTTAAAAAAGAAAAAAAAAATACTTGTATAAAATTTTTTTATTATGTAATTAACGCAGTAATTATATTTTGACTTTGCAAAACCAGTTATTTAACCCATTGTTCTAAAAACAAGCTTTAATATCTAAATCACGTTGCATGCAACAAATGTTCAATTCGGTATTAGATATACCTAATAGCAAATATTTTCTAAATTTATACGAATTTGTAAAATAAATTTCTTTAATTGCTTTGGGAAACTTATGTAAAAAACGAAGAGCGAGTCTGAAAATGCTTTACAATCCGCTAAAGTATTTGTTTTGAGGTTTCGACGAACACAACAATGTTTAAACAGCTCTCGCTAAAGAATGTACAATATTTCAGGCGAGCAATTAGTATTTACTTTTACAGTAAAGACCTACCCATATAGCCAAGTGGTATTTTTACAAGCGTTAACGATTATAGAAATCTCAATGACATTAAATGTATGGAATTGACATTTTATTTCGAAAAGTCACGTGACTTTAGACTTGTGACTTCCATACATTTGAGCGATATGATCAGCGGTAACGCTTATAGCAATGTCATTTGGCGAGAGGGGATTTGTTTTTTTATGGTAAAAATAGTTGGTTAAAGGTTTATTTCATTATTTTGTACGCTAACAACTCTACCAAGTACGATTTTTAATCCTCATTAAAAGGCTTGATTGCATTCTAAACTAGATATACTTAGTGCTTGATAAATAAAAGAACAAATATTTTATTATAAAAACCTGTTAGAAATAGAAGCATTGAATTACTCTTCAACTATAACTAAATCTATAGAGCCGATTGTGAACTAACTTTGCTGAAACCTCCTTTCCATACACAAAAAGAAGATAATTTGATTTTTAATTTATCCTTCCAGCGAGAAGCGAGCCCTCGATCTTGGATTAAGCCGCGGCTACTCTGGCGCTCTTCAGGCTAAGCACCTCATGGGACTGGCAGCCGCCAACTACGCCGGCGGACCTGGCAGGAGGCGTAGAGATGCCAACTAAACTTAAGGAACCCGAAAACTGCACTGAGATGGACAAGATACAACCGTCTTCTTAAACTAACCACACCTCTGCAGTGACCTCAACTTCACGCATGTCATGCACCATCTGGCTGGCTACATCAATCAACAAATCATCCATATAGTATTATTATAGTTAACTTTATTCAAATTAACGCTTACCTAATTATAAATTTCTATTCGGCGATATAACATCCGAAAAATAATGATAATATTCTAAATGGTTATTATGCAACGCTTCAAATGATTACAATTTAATCATAGCAATTTGATTGTTTCTGTAAGACAGTACCGTACAAAGCATTATTTTTCTATTATAAATCTACATAGTTTTAAAAATATATGGTATCTAGTTTTATGTTTGTGGCCAGTACCTAATTTCAAAAAAGATTCGTTTTGCTTACCGACAGTAGAATTTTCTCGAATCGTTTTTTGAATTTAGAAACGAGGCATAAGTCAGTTGTTATTTATAAACTTATTTTACCGTACCTGTCATTGTTCCTAGATAAAAAAAATTGTAGATGACAAAAATACTTTTGACTGATTTTGATACATTCCTACAAGTCTAACAATGTACCTAATCCTATTCTAGTCAATACTAGTCATCTCGTATGATAATATACTTATTACCTAAGTAGTCTTTGTTCATTTCGGTGTCAGTTACTTCAGTACTTAGTTGTTCATTAATATTTTTCTACTAGTAAGGTTTAACCTCGGAATGCTGTCTTGAAAACGCTTAATATTTATTGTAAATTAGAATATCTACAAAGTTTCTTAAGAAATCCCATCTATGTACTTAGTATAACTGTGTAATAGATTCAATGTTACCATTCCTATGTATGTACGTGGCAAATTAGTTATTAGATAAAAAAATAAGTGATAAATATCTCCTGTCTAGAGTTTATTGTTAAAAATAAAGAGATATTCATATTTATATAAATGTGTTTACATTAATGGTCTTCTAGTTCATGTTGTATCTTTGTCAATGTCTAACAATATCACTTATATTGCAACAACAACGGTTTTTCAATATTTCCCCACATACCACTTAGTCACAATACTGTATTAGTATAACGATAATCAGAAATTATCAGATGTTGAGTTGACGTGAAATCCGTAACAGCGCCATCTGTACGTTTTGATAGGAACTTGAACACCACGTGTTTTACAAGCGCCATTACCTTGTTTTACGAATTTGACTTATACAGTAGTGTATAAGTGCTATTGTCGAAATTAGTACCCATACAACTGCCGAGATGTCGCTAGTAGTATATTCAGAACTACATTTTTACTTTTTTATCACACGTTAATAATCCATTAAGGGTTAAATTAATGTCTTACAGGACACAAAAAATTACATATTTACAGTTTTTTTCAGTACAAATTTGCATACAATCACGGCAACTCACATTGGGTTTTAAAGCCATATTCTTTAGCTGTTTGGCGCAGCGTAAAATAAAAATCCTTTGATTGAACAATGAACAAAATTTTTGAAGCACTTTATGTTTTACCAACAAGCTTCAAAATATAATATGATAATAGTAGCTTCGCACATTCCTAAATATAATTTCAATTTGCTCCTCAGTATCCCGTATGGTCTAGTGGCTAGGATACCTGGCTTTCACCCAGGAGGCTCGGGTTCGATTCCCGGTACGGGAAATTATTTTTTTTTTAAATTCCTTATTTTGTAATGAAAGTGGCGACTTTTTATAGAAAGAAAAACAAATATAAAATATTGATTTGAGTTGGTTTGGAACGAATTATTTTGTACACACGAAAACTACTAATTTAAGAATTTTAACTCTACCTACACTGTCATGTAAATGATCAAGTGATTTTAAATGGTATGAATAACAAAATAAAGAACCAAAAAATTTGGTTTATCAAAATCTACTATAGCACCTATCTATGCATAATCGTCTGCACTGAACTAAAGAGCATTGTCAACAAAGGTAGCATGAGCAAATAAAAGCAAACAGGGCCATTTTAACTTGACCCCTGACGTCAGCAAAGTTGTTTCTAAACACATCTCTTTTTACACCACGGGAAGGGGGTAGGGGAGGTCTTAATAATATGGACTGCATCACTAGGGTGAATTGTGTATTCGGATGGATGCCCAAACGTTTTTTCAACATGGCCGCTCACTGTATGTATTTATAGTTGCTGTATATTTTAAAATGTTTTAACATTCTATGTTGGAATAAAGGTTTGAGTAGAATATTTATATATACCAATTTATTAATGTTTAATTTTCGACAAATATGTATTTTATTTATTCTGATAAAACACATGTTTAAACACAATTTAAACGAAAAAGTTTTTTGTAATTCTAGTCTATTCTAATTGTATTAAAGTAAACACATTTTCATAACTGCTTGATTTCTCCATCCATAACTACTAAACACATTTTAATGGATGCAAATAAAATATGAAAAATTAAGAAAACAAGAGGCCGTAAATTACCTAGGCAAGTTAGTGTTAACTATTTAATGTCGTTTCTACTTCGACATAAATCATTACTAATATTATAAATGCGAAAGTAACTCTGTTTGTCTGTCGCACTTTCACGCCAAAACTACTGAACTGATATTATTATGAATGAAATTTGGCACATAGATAGTCTAGAGCCTGAGAAAGGATCAAAAGAGTGGAGGTGCGCGAAAAGGTGGAGCCGCGGGAAACAGCTAGCTATTAATAAATAAAGTAGACTAGCTTTTTGTGACAACGACATAGGGTAAATTCAAAAGGCTAGGATTTACTGAAAAGTAATTATTTTCCTAAACAAGTACATATAAATCCAAATCAAAGCACATTACTTTACATAAGTATATTTTTTTATTTACATTTATACATCATAGCGTAATGTTTTCGCAGCTTACCATAGCATTAAAACGGTGCCAAAAATATGACGACCATGGAACTAGGCTAACGACATGACATCATCAGCTGATATTAAGTAGGACTCAGTGACTTGTTTTTTTTTATGTCAAGGTACTTGGAATGTGTGAGATTGTAGAAATATAGGGGAGATAAAACAAGCACAAATAGGTACCTACCACCCATTCAACAGTAGGTACCTATGAAGTGCATAAAACAAAATCAGTATGATTTTTGATGACTGCACGGATAGCCGAGTGGTATAGGTCACCAAGCCAATTACCTCTGTGCGCGACGTGCCGCGGGTTCAATCCCCGCATGAGACAAGCATTTGTGTGACCCACAAATGCTTGTTCCAAGTCTGGGTGTTCTTTGTGCATGTGATTTGAATGTTTGTAAAACCCCCCGCGACACAAGGATTAAATTCCTTAGTGCGGGAGTCGTTTTTAAAAATAAAAAAATAAAATAAGAATAAGTATATACCTAAGTACCTATAAGTTAGTAAGTTTTTGAAGATATTATTTTATCATTACTGATCTCGTTGATCATCTAAAGGTCGTGTTATGTACATGAATCTAATATAAATTTAACTACGAGTTAAATTTAATTAGATGTCTAAAATACTAACAAAATATTAACGATTTTAACATCAATTTTTAACAAAACAAAAAAAGGCAAAAAGCCAACGGCACGCGGTATTCCCAGGCGGTCACCCATCCAAGTACTAACCGCGCCCGATGTTGCTTAACTTCGGTGATCGGACGAGAACCGGTGTATTCAACGTGGTATGGCCGTTGGCGAGGGTGAGATTGAATTTATTGTTTAATATAATTGTTTAAATCGATGCCCCCACGCAATAAGTCGGTAATCGTAAAATCAAAATTTTACAGGAGAATTGTTTTACTGTTTTTATTAAATATCTTTCCAACGAGTCGGAGTACAGCCGTCATTGATATGTCAAATTAAAGCTATTTTTTGTGGAACTTTATTGTCTTATCAACATGGAATTTTGTAGGCGCTAAACCCAGCAATCTAAAAAAATATTTATTACAGGAAATATGGCAGGTTCATTATTTTACCAATAGTACTTACGGGATTGTTGCAGTAAATTTTCCAAAAATTTAATAAGTTATATTATATTACGGATTTCTACAACGTTATTTATTATAGTAGAGATGATGCGTAACGTATTAATACGATGTTATTGTGGTAAGTTTTTAATAGACATATTAACAGTATTGTTACCTATCATTGTTTTGCCAGGATAATGTCAATATAATAATTTTATGTAACCATTCGATGCCGATAAAGTTATCGGATTGATTCAAATGCAATAGGTCAAGGTTTATTAGAAAAAAAACAGATGATCAGTTTTTAATAATGTTTAATAAAGACAAATTAAATTTTAAGTATCCAGACTTATTTGAGTACTAGCTGTGCCCGCGACTTCGTTCGCGTGGATGTCGAAACTTATCAATGAGTTTTTTGTGTAAAGTGCTATTTGTGTAGAACGTTATCTATGGAGCATACCGGTATTAATACTTCTGGGCCTTCTCTTGTGGCTAATTACAATAGAAAACCAATTGTGTCTCATTAGCGGTGATTAAGAGGGTAAATGATATCTTTGCTCGAGGCATCGCTCGCGTTCTGTAGTTTTTTGCAGTAGATTTCTACTTTGGTGCCTTTTTAGCAGGATATCCAATAGCGAAGCTGACGTTCATTACAACGAATGTTCACAAAGATAATAGTAACGACAGATAGTCACCGTACGACATTAATTGAGAGCTTCAGTATACACGACATTGTCAGTGAGCCCGTCCGGAATATGAACATAAAGGTTTCTTGGACTGCTCACATGGGACAGAGCGACGTAAAGCTGACCATGTGAAAAACAACTCACACTAAGATCGACGCCAGCAACGCCTAGAGTCTGACCCTGTGCCTTATTTATTGTCATGGCGTAACATAAACCTATTGGAAACTGTACTCTCTTAAACTGGAATGGAAAATTGTTCGGAATCAAAGGAATTCTAGGAATCAAAACACTTTCCCGGCACCACAACCGGTTAAAATGTATGCCTCAATTATGTTAGGTTGTAGATTTACGATATGCACAGTTTAGGAGGACTTAAATTACGAAGAAGAATTATAGGAACACCGAATTTTTACTTAATTGTATGTGAGGGAAGTCCAGGAACATTTAATGAGTTCAAAAATTCTATTGGATAATTAGTGGATTCTTCTTGATCAATCATTCTGTTGATAGAGATATACTCTCGACTTTCTCCTTGAATAAGCGACAGTATTTCATTATTTATTGCACATGCTTGATCATTTCGAGGAGTTAAAATATACCTTTTACATAACCAAGTATTTTGCTGATGTGTTATATTACTTATGTCGCCGTACACTGAAAATATTAGCTCCTGCACGGACGAAACCTTACAACATAACCTATCAAAGCACTTTTCCTTCATAATTTGGATAAGTTCTGTCGCCTATTTTTAAAAATAAATCAGAAAAATGCTGTGCATGTGGGTCATCTCCAAGTCTCACCCGCATATTATTTGTTGTTAAATGCATGGATACAATAAGAGGCCATAAACTTGACCTTTTTAGGCAAGCACTGATTTCGTCAGCTCGCGTTCCCCGTGGAATAACTGCCAAAATTTGCCTAAAATCACCACAAAAAACCACTGTAATACCACCCATGGGTTGGTCAATGAGCCTGATGTCTCTCAGAGTCCTACTACCTAAGAGTACTAAAAATAACCTACGTTACACACTACTACTACCTATACTTAAATCTATACGGTCTACGCCTTATTAAAAAACCTAAGTACCTACCTAGTTTAAAAAAACTCAATAACAGAAAATAAAATACCTACAGTCACACATAAAATAACGTACACTATCAAATATACTTACCTATACTTTAAAATTAAAATCTATGCCTACGACTTATAAAAATAAACCTAAATAACCCTAACTTAAACTGTACTTTATAAAAACTAAAAGGAATAAAAAGGTTGCGCTGAAAAGCACGGTTTAGAGTTGCAAGTATTTAAAACATACAATTTATAGAATGCTAATAAGACCGAACGCTCGCCACTCGACACGTCCGTTCAAATCAAAGTTCAAAAAATTTATGATGCACGCGCGCTTTTTTTTTTTTGGAAGAGGTCTACTGCAGTTAGCCTGAGCGCATGCTTTAATTTTTTTTATTCACATTTTTGGGTTCGGTCTCGTTCTAGTAACACCCCCTGCCATTTATTTTTTTAATATTTTTAATGTACAGAATTTTCACTTCTACAGATATATTATAGATAAGTATAGATAATTCGACAAGAAACCTGTGTTAGCGTTTACCAAAACCTCTATAAAGTTTATTTACGCCAATAATCCGGTAACCGCGACTTACCAAAATAAAATAAGAAAGAAACTTTTGTATTGATGGGTAACAATATTTTTGCCGTCATAATTTTGTTTGTATATTTCCGTACAATAAAAGTGTATGTCGTTATATCTTCGTTAATATCACTTGGAAAAATCTGAAAAAAAATACTAAGGTGTGTTCCAACCCATAGATGCCGAATTTGACATAACAGCATTAAGTCCATAATAGCACATTACCGACTTATTGCTTGGGGGCATCGAAATGTGTTACGTAATGCGTTGTAGCATTACAACTACATTTAGTATGTTTTATTGTGAGAGTCAAAGATAACGGCATCTACATAAAATTAAAAATATTATTTCAAATAAACATTTAAACTACAGCGTAATAATCAAGATCACTAGGTTTCTACTATATTACTTAAACCTAGATACGCACTATTTATTACTTCAGTGATATTACTAAAAAATAATTACTATTTAAAATGTACCTATTTGACGATCTTATTTAGGTATGATTAAATAAATGAAGTAGTTATACTTAGTCATTAATTAATAACTGTCAATACAGCCCGTAATCACCCACTGTTAATAAGTAAAGATAGCAATGTAGATACTTCCTATATTTCAATTGTGGTTGAATAATAATTTTATTGACTACACATATTTTTTTTTATACTTACATTACAAATTAGATGAGAATCAATGAAAAACTCGAAACACTTAATGCGCGCCTATAAAAATTAAGCGTTGCTTTCGATTTCCCTGGGATCCCATCATTATATCCTAATTTGATGATCATGGGACTACCTGGTCTTTATCGGTCGAGGCGTCTTCGAGTAATCGAGAACAACTTACATAACAAATAAAAAATAACAAAGATTCCTGCAAATTGAGAACCTTGTTTTTTCAAGTCGGTTATAAAGAGGAAAGTAAAAAAAAAGATAAATCTAAGTTGTATATTTATTTTATCTTGTTGTGTTTTAAGGTATTTTATCGCAGGTATATTATTTACGCCAAACAATTCACTTCATAAGGCGCGTTAATGAAGTAAATGTGCATTGTAATCTGGCCAACTCTGCTGGACAAGTCGTACAGGCATTCAGGTCCATAGGGCACCGTATACTGTAACAAAATCACATTTAGTTTAAATATACAACGTGTGGTTTTGCATTCTCATCAAATTCAAGGTGGCAACTATGCTAATGATACTCGAATTGAATCAATAAAAAAAAAAGTAGTTATTATTTTTTCTAAGTTTAGGAAATCCGCATGTTTGGGACAAGCATTTCAAAACCCGGCCCGTGTGGTACTGCTCTATTGCACACACTTCTTCACGCTTCTGTTCTTTGAAAGTGGTGTATTCTGAAATACTGTCAAACTTGACTCGAGAATGCAAAACGACACGTTGTATAATATAGTAATAACTGAAAGTGAACTAAAAATACAGCAGATGCGCTAAACTGAGACACATAAATTTGTTTAATCCAGCCCATATTGGACGGAGTGTAGGTACTATGTTCGACTTAAAACTATGCTATAAATTAACGCTTTAGCAACAAAATTAAGGTCCCACCACGAAGACTATCGACAAAGTATGTCTACCATTTATTTATTATCATCACAATTTGTATGGATTATGTGTGCTTGTCTTTGAAACTGTTCTCCAAATTGTGACGTTAACTACAAGAATACTGTGTTTTTGTGCGACGGTCTATTTACTGCGACTTACTGTATTTCAAATGCACGCAATATAGCACTTTTGTGCAACAAACGATCGCGAAAAGTCAGGGTAGTGCGCACTAACGTGAACAAAGATCTCCCAAAATCCATAAGTTTTTAGGGTTCCGACCTTATTACTAAGCATCCGGTGTCCGTTCTTCCGTCTGTCTGTCTCTGTCAGCGGGCTATATTTATTATCCGTAATAGCTAGTGAATTAAAGTTTTCACATGGTGTATTCCTGTTGTCGCTATAACTTCAGCTTGCTTTAAACATAATGTGTGTGTCAAAGTATGCAATTCAAAGTATGAAAAAGTGATTACCCGCACTGCAGTATCAGTAGAATATTCTAACAAATTGACAGGTCCTTTTCCGGGCACGTGTACGGCGAACAGATTGTATCCAATACCGATGAGCTGGTCATTATAGACGAGAGGGAACCACGGGAACATGGTGTCAGCCTTGCATTCTGTTTCAGCTGACATGTTGTAGTAGTAGTGGGTACCTAGAAAATATTGTAAAAAAATATAATTGTGTATAATTTTAGACGGGAAATTCCTTTGGGTTTTGTTCTATTGTTAGAATTAATCCAAGTACCTAATATAGTATTTAACGACTTTTCTTGTCTAAGAACCTCTTCCCAACTGTCTTGGAATGGGCTTCCAGTTTAACTTCTAAATTAATGTGGTAAAATTTACATGGTAATTTTTTTAACATAGTACGTAGGCAGGAAAAAAAAATATAGTTACCCATCCACTGTATACAATTCTGCTTCGTGAAGATGCTGTCAGGGCCTTCAATGTCACTGGCCGTGGCGGATATCTTGTATAGATTGCCATTAAAAGCCGATACCCAAAGAGCGCCATCTTGTAGCAGAAGTGACGAGTTGCGATTCGCTATACGAGATGTTCGGGTTTCTTTTAATCTTTCTGAAAAAAGTTTGGGTATATTTTTATTTATTTAACAATATTTGCTACATTACAACGCAATTCATCAGAGAATTTTTATAGAAAATTATTTAGACAGATCTCTACCATTAGTACCTAGTTAATTTAGTGTAACCTACAAGTTAATCATTTAATTTAAAAAATAGATATAATACAAAAAACAAAATAACAATAAATTACAAAAAAAAAAAGAATTGCAAAAAGCCAACGGCACGCGGTATTCCCAGGCGGTCACCCATCCAAGTACTAACCGCGCCCGATGTTGCTTAACTTCGGTGATCGGACGAGAACCGGTGTATTCAACGTGGTATGGCCGTTGGCGAAAGAAGTGTTGAATTTACTGTTTACTATACAGCAAATGACTGTTTACGCATGTGACACGTCGGGTTAGGTTAGAAAGAGGGATACGTTCGGAACAAATATTATATTTTTTTTTAAGTTCCTTACCTAACCCGCGACCAGGTTTAAGGATTTAGTAGTAGATTTATTTAGTATGAAAAAAAGAACGCATATTTAATCTTAAAAGAAAAGGTTTACACTTTACATTAATAGATTAATTTAATAAATTAAATTTTTACATTAAATCTTACATAGGAAGACCCGCTCGCCAATAACAAATTATAAAAAGGTAAAAGTGGTGAACTAAAATAACAACTTAAAGATATATTCTAAGTGTGTGTGTGTTAACTTACATCTTAATAATAAATAGGACATACCTCCCGAAACATAGTACTGTTGCAAAGTATAGTATTCCATAGTGGTACCGTTCAATTCTGTGGTCCAGCTAGTGTAACCTTGAGTTTCCCAGTCGTACTCAACTTCCGTAAATGCACTAGGTTCAATCTACAAAAAAAAAGGATATTTTATGGTTTGCCCACAAAGACTATATGGTCATTGGGTTTGACATTCAAATAATAGTTGTTGTGCTTACACAATACCTGGTAGGCTAGCAAGAATTTACAAATTTCAGTTTTCGGGAAATGGACTCAGATGGCACATCAAGAAAATAGCATTAAGCAAATCCGTCGATGGTTCGACGACATTACTAAAGTTTCGGGTCGAATCTAGATAAGACTGGCACAGGACCGGAGTGAATGGCACATAAAAGCGAGGTCTATGCCCAGCAGTGGGATGACAAAGGCTGTCGATGATGATGATAAAATCTTTTATCACCACTCTTTAAAGACATGAAATTGAAGTAACAACAACCGACATTATAAGCTAACAATACATATTTTTCATATTAAAGTTGTTCTTGTTTCTTGGCTATCGTTAAGCAACAACAATAAAAAAAAATCCTAAAAACCATAAAAAACTCCTTCGCAAAAATCCAAGTTCCTTGGAAATAAAAATCATATCATACCGCAATCTGCAAGCCAGCCACATATCCTGTACCATCATATAACAGGCAGACTGTGTAGTCATTATCTGGACACATTAGGTTCAAAGATTTCAGTTCCGAAGGTCCTGGAGGCCTGCTCTTCTCCACCCAACCGTTGCGCACAGCATCACTATCGTATAGAGGCATTTCTATAAAGGCTGTATCACCGAAAGCATCTTTTGAGAAGTCGTATCTCACTGAAATAAAAGTAATTGATTAATTATATGCTTTACGTATTTTAAGTGTAATACTGAAATATTGAAACAGAATATTTTACCTTTTAAGCTGGATTCGAGAAATCCTGAAACAAACAAAAATCATTATAAGGATAAGGTTTTTTTAACATCAAAGTTTCAGGGATATAAATACGTATATTGTCGTGGAAAATATTTCGTGACTTAAATGTTGGCTTACAGTAACTATTTTAAGCAGTCCGCTCCCGCTTCTTTTAGGTACACAAAACAATTCATGAATTAAGTAAAAAAAACTTCCTTTTGAATCCTTCTATTGATTACTGAAAACTGCAACTTTATTTTATACTACGTAAGATATAAAGATAATAAATACATATCATAAAGAATAAGTTACAGTTCCTTTGCGGAAAAGAGACTACTGCTAATACATATTTAAACATAATATTTACACGTAATTCGTGTAAATAATTTTAATTTTATAAAATAAAAATCACATACGTTCCTAACAGTACAAAAAATTAAAATAAAGAAACGCCTTACCTAGGGTAGGACCTATAGCTAGGCTCAATAAAGCCAGTGCAGAAATCATGTTTGCAGAAAAAAAATAACGTTCCTCGCTCGGGTCGTATGGTGTCTTAGTGTCGTTTAATGCTTAACTTTCCACACATTATATACTCAATGAACCAACTACGTCGATATGTAAAGAAAAGGTGACATCATGATTACACAAAATTTTAAAAGAAAACGACTTCAATGTACCTAATTAATATGGATCTGAGGTTAAGAATTTATGAAATCTATCCATAATTGCCATAGTAATCGCGGACCAAATATGCAAAATAATACCGTTGAATTAAGAACCTCCTTCTGTTGAAGTTGGTTAAAAAATACACGTCAAATTTTGCTCTATAAGGCTACAGTGGTCACCCGACCATCGGTGCATACGTTAGTCGCGCTTGTCATTTATATGAAATACTAGCCGTGCCCGCGGCTTAGCTCCCGTCAACTGACTACCTGACCTACCCTACTCTTCCTACCCTATTTTGTTTTTATACCTTCCCTGTAGTCTAGCGAACAAAACAAAAAAATAATTATTCAAATCGGCCCAGCCGTTCTCGAATTTTAGCGAGACTAACGAACAGCAATTCATTTTTTAATATATTAATTTAAAGCTTAGGCTGGTTACGGTTCTTGACCGATCGTCGGTGCGTTAGGTCCGTCCCGCCGGAGTCCAGCCGAGCATGCTTTGGCAAACCCGGGACTCCGGCAAAGGCACGGACGGGACCGGGTTGGTATAAGTCGGTCCGACATATCCCCACGTCGTGCCTTCGGCGGGGTTGGTCATTCGATTTTCACCCCGTCAACAAAAAACAAAAGGTCCGTGTTGACGACAGGCATCGACCGACCGCCAATCAGTCACTGTAACGGACCTAACGTATTTTTTTGTATACTTACATTGAGCCAACACGCTTTGATTAGATTGTGACAAGCATTGTCTAGTAAGTATATTTAAAAAATATAAGATTTGTAGCCTTTTTCTTAATTTTGTATTGACCTTAGAGGAATAAATAAGAAAACTATAGAGTGCGCATATCGAGTATGAGCTGTTGGCACTAGTGTGAACATGTAAAATCGTAAAATTTGTGTCAAAACAGAGCGCATCGTTTTATTAAAACTATCTCAAAGCCTAATATTACCCTAATAATATCGGAACTGTTGATATTTTTGCATAAACATCTATCGTAGCACGGAAAATCACATAATTCAGTAAACGAGCGCAGTAAATTTAGCTAAAAATGTTTAGCTTAGCTTAGCACTTAGGGGGCTACTAGCGATACGCACGCCCTACGCCTGCTTGTGTATGTTAACTCTATGGTATTGACACTATGGTGCCTTACAGTATGGCAAAGGTAGCCGTCTTCTCTTTCCATTCTTCTCTCTTTAATGCAAATGTGGACCAGTCTTTAACCATCAGCCCATTTTATATTCTTCCATAATTTATCTATATTTCTTAACGAATAGTTCCGTAATTACATGAAATTTAGAGCATTAATTGCCATCAAATAAACGGTAAAGGACCCAGTGCCCCAGTGCCCTTAAATGAATAATATAATTAGTTACTAATTGCGCTAAGCATAGATATTAATATACTGAAAATAGTTCCAATTCTTACTAATAGTATAAATGTTAAAGTAACTCTGTCTGTCTGCTTTCATGCCAAAACTACGAAACCGAATTTAAATGAATTAGAACACAGATAGTCTAGAGCCTGAGAAAGGACATAGGCTTCTTTTTGCCTCGATAACTGACATCCACGCGGGCGGAGCCGAGGGAAACATCAAGTAGATTATAAAATAATTCCAGTTACAATAATGGTTGACGTAATTACCCATTTCACTTTATAATATAATTATAAAGTGAAACATTTTATTTGTATAATAAATGAAGTAAGTAAAAAAGTCAATATTAACCGTCTGCAAAACCGTCTTTTGTTACACAAATAGAATTGAACAGGATTTGCACAGTTGTACGAAATTGTTAAAATTTAAATTTATGAAATAAAATGTCCTTGAATAGGTCATTTACACTGCCAGTAACACTTTTTACCATAATATAATTATTGTATTGTTTGTATGTTATGAACAACATTGCTGCCCTAATGTAAAAACTAATTTTCCATCAATTCACTAATAAATATCTGGATTATAAAGTTCTTAAATTACTAATCAATTTTAAATAACAAAAAAACAATGCATAGTTTGAATTTATGAATATTGGATATTAAGAATCTAAATCTAATTAATGTTTATCCATGAGAGTTTAGAGACCTATATTAGAGTATTCCTTATTAGGCGCACCGAAAATCTAAATTTAATCCAATAAAATTAAATAAAACATTAAGTAAATATTGCTTTTTGAGGTTTACGTAAATGTAAGACATTGAAATAAAACTACTTTTTATACGGATTCTATAAATATGGGTCTGCCGGTGACTATGACACCTACAAAAAGGTCGAACGTCAAAAATCTAAATCGTCGAAAATCTAAATAAACCGCGATAAAATCCGTTTAATTTTAATATTTAATTTAATTTATTTTAACATTAATTAATGTCTCTGTTCTGTTTTACGATAGGTTAACGTTAACCGACTTTGCAAAGTTGTATACTTACCGATATAAGTGATATCTGTGTCACTTTTCTACTAGAAAAACAGACATAGGTAAAATTCTATTAACCATTACAATTCTGACCACCAATCGGTTGTGGAGGTCAGATGGACAGTCCCTCTATATAAAATACGGTATTCAGCTGAATTCGGTGAGACTGGAGCCGACCCCAACATAGCGTGGAAAGAAGTTAGGCTGGAAAAGATTTTTAGCAGCTGCTTTCCCATAGCAGGGCTAAGTCTTCTCTCTTATTCTTCCACCATCAATTACTTATTAATAGCTGATTATTTATTTTTTATAAGTATTTTACGGAATCAATACAGGTAACGTACAAAGGGAACATCTAAGAGAATATTTCGAGTCATTGTGTTATTGTCACCGAAAGAAACCATAAACTGATATAACACGCAACACTCAATAAAAATAAAAACCTTACTGCAAGGACTCTAACGATTAATATCTATTGTGTGATGGTAAAATTACTTTGCAAAAGTGTAGAAAGAGAATCGATTTGCAGTGTCTTGTGATGTGAAGTACAATGACATTGACAAATGGATAGAGAACTTGTGAAAAACATGTGTGTCTGCATATTGGTCCGGTTAAAGGGTTTTTCCTCGGAATTTTGATACAGTGAGTGAAATTCAATAATTCAAAGTCAATGATTATAGGTGAAATTTTCGCACATACGAGTATGTTAATAGCGCTCGCATTTTGAGGACTCGAAAACCTCCTAATTACATATTTTTCAAATGATCTATTTTACTTCCGAGCTTGTCCTATCTTTTGTACTAAGTATTCATTGGTGCAACTTGTCAACATTTTGACATCACCAGCGCGATCAGATAATAAACGTCCGTAACTATGAAGGTAGGTAACTTATCTTAAGTATACATGTAATTGTTCAAAGTGGAAAAAGAATTGGATGCCTAGGCGGTTTATTAAACGCCGGCGAGCAATTGAATGCCTAGGCCGATAGTTAATTGAACTAAAGTCAACGTTTAACAACTTGGCGTATTGTAGTCAGCCCTTTAAATATGACTGACCTAAAATTACAAAACTGCGATTATAAAACAACAGCGCATTTCATTCTCTTTTTTTTGGGTCTGACGTTATCTTACACGAAAGGGATAGCCTGTCCAACCATATAGCCTATCGAAACATAGTTTTAATAGCACCACTATTTTTATTTCATAGCTATCGTTAAGCAACAACGAATTTCAATTTATCACTTAGATCTATTTATCAGTTCTACTCGCGACACCACCGCCGCCGGCTTATGATTAGGGACTCCTATTGAGTTTGAAACTAGTCGGGCGATCCCGAGAATATACGTGAGTAAACCGTTTTGTTTTAAATAATTTTGAATACTCCTCACGAAAGTTGATTAGGGACTCCTATTGAGTTTGAAACTAGTCGGGCGATCCCGAGAATATACGTGAGTAAACCGTTTTGTTTTAAATAATTTTGAATACTCCTCACGAAAGTTATTATACGAATTTTAATTTACAAAATATCTAAATACTAAAAGTTCTTACGCCTCGTCCTCCACTCTTGCTTGGTAATCACTGTTAAAGTTTAATACATTTAAAATTGTTGCACATATTCATTCCAAGCATCCATGTTCCTTACAAATCGCAATCAGAAAATCTTACCGCAAACTGCAAGCCAGAAATGTATCCCGTATCGTCATATAGCAGGCAGAATGTATAGTCATTGGCTTGACAAATTAGCTCCAAAGATCTTAATCCAGGAGGTCCTGGAGGCCGGCGATGCTCTACCCAACCCTTGAGAACAGCATCTCTCTTGAATAGAGGCATTTTTCCGAACGCTGGCTCATCGATCCCATCTATTGAGATGTTGAATTTCACTGAAAGAGAAGTATTCGGTTGTTTTTATTTGTTTTCTGTAAAGTATTTGTAATTTGAAATTTTTAGTCTAAATATTTTACCTTTCAAATTGGGATCGAGGAGTCCTGAAACAAACCAAAATGAGAATTAGATTGCTTTTTTTTAGCTTTTTGTATTTTTCTTTTTTACAGGAAGTTATGGCAGTTTTTATCCAATATTTTGCAAATGAATTAACTTATTTTTGTTTACCGTATTTACTAGTACCATTTGGGGTATGTATTATTTGATCATCAAGCGTAATTTTAATGACAACATATTTAATTTACAGTAGAAAAGTAAGATTTTTTTTTATTGCGTGCCGTCATTTGAAAATACACTTATAAAAATAAGGATTATGCTAAATAAAAGTCTTACCTAGGGTAGGACCTATAGCTAGTCACAATAAAGGCAGTGCAGAAAGCATGATTGCAACAAAAAACGATCCTCTTCACCTGCAAGTCGTACGATGTATTTGTTTCGTTTAATGCATAAGTTCTACTCATTATTTACTTAATGAAGGAACCGCGCCGATAATACATAAAACATGACATCATTTATAGATACAAGTGTGTCAATTTTGACGATACTTTATAATTTGTAGGTAATTTAACACAAATAGTAGAAAGAAAATACTTAAACCTCCAGGTATCGAACCTGCGACCACTGGCTGAACGCACCAGTCGCTTTAACAACTAAGGTACCGAGGTCACTGACTGATATTTAAATTTCACTTTCTATTTGGTACGACTTAGCGACGTATGCCACATCTAGTAAACCAATATTTCTTAATTATTTTTGGTCTTACAATAAAAATAGGAGATGATCCAGCCCTATACTATACTATATAATGATTTGTTAAGAATAACGCCTGCGGAGCAAAATATATTTGTTATTAAATACGAATAGTAGAAGGTTTAAGTTTTCCTTACTACTATTTGTATTAAATTTCAAATATTTGCTTCATTTACTTACTTCTTACTTCGCTTACATTACTTATTCACAAATATTTGTGGATCACACAAATGCTTGTCCCATGCACGTCGCGCACAGTCGTAATTGGCGTGGTGACATAATTATACCTACCGCTCGGCTATCCGTGCAGTCAGAAAGAAATATAGCAAGAATTTATATTACAAAACCAAGTGAGACCAAAGTAAAGAATTGCTTCAGGCGACTGACTCTCAATGCGCTCATCCCTGCACAACAGTGTGAGCACACTTCACCCCTGCTGATATTAACTCTAAGAAAGATATAAGAGACACTGCATGTGCAATATATTAAGACGCAATAAAGCTTGGACCTTTCTTTTAATTTTCTTCAAGAAAGGACAGAGTTTTCTTTGTTGCTTTTGTTCACAATTTATGTGGTTTAGACATAGGTACCTAACTTAATTAGATTTGGTGTTGTTTTTATATGGCACTAGTCAATTTAATTACTGTATCGTAGGATGTTATTATAGGATATTAGGCACTTAAGGGATAGTAGGTGTAGGTACCTACGTGTACATATATTAGTTTGGCGGACACGTATACAGTTTTCTTAAAAAAATAAAATAAAACAAGACTGTCAAGTCAATGGATCAATGGAAGGAACTAACTGGAATCTAAACATTGACAGTATTTTCTTTATACTGGGTGTTTTTTGTGTGCCTGCTAAATGAATAACAATTCATTCAAGAGTGATCCCTTAAAAGCAACAATATATAACGCAAGAAAAGTGTTTAATATATTGGTTTATTTATATATCGTTGGCGTTGGATACTATTACTATTTAATAGGGTATCACTCTGTAGCTGTCTCATGTACCTACCTACCTACTTAGCTACACGAATAGCAAAACAATAAAACAATGCTAGACTTAATCAAATTAGACTTAGGTATATTTATTATATGCCGCAGAACCGACAACCGTTGGGGAAAACGTGTTCTTGAGTGGAGAGTGGAGACCGCGTCTCGGCAAACGTAGTGTAGGACGACCGGGGGCTAGATGGAGCGACAACATCCGCAAAGTGGCTGGCAGTGGTTGGAGACGAAGAGCTGAAAATCGAGCTCAGTGGCGTGCCATAGGAGGGTCCTATGTCCAGCAGTGGACGAAGATAGGCTGATGATGATGATGATGGTATATTATAATTATTATTATTTTCTAAGCATTCTATAAAAGTCATAAAACAAAAAGAAGCATAAATTATAACATTATTATACCTAATAAGCACTAACTTTATCCATTAACACTTGAATACGGTTAACTCTAGTTAGCAGTTTTATGATTTACTGTCTTCAGGGCGTGCCAGGTCAACGACCCCGATCGATATTGCACCTCCCCAGGTAGAGCGAGCTACTTAAACGGCAGCTTCTTCAAACGAATATCTTCTTTGAGTGGTATACAAAGAAAAATGTAAAAGCTTTGAAAATTCACTATTTTTCTTTTCGTGTCGATGAGATTGTGTTGATATCGTGCTCATGAGAACTTCCACCCTAAACAAATGACATTTCTAAATTCGTGAATGTTGATGAAATCACTTAAATGTATGAATTTGACAAGTGACAGTTGGTCTAGTGTCATATCGAAAAGAAATATTGTTTCCATACGTTTGAGCGATTCCAATAAATTTAACTATTATAACCGGGTTTCGAGGCATTGATTTAATTGCACTGGACTAGTCTATACTAATCTATACTAATATATAAAGCTGAAGAGTTTGTTTGTTTGTTTGTTTATTTGCTTGTTTGTTTGAACGCGCTAATCTCAGGAACTACTGGTCCGATTTGAAAAATTATTTCAGTGTTAGGTAGCCCATTTATTGAGGAAGGCTATAAGCTATATAACATTACGCTGCGACCAAAAGGAGCGGAGTATAAATGAAACATGTTGCAAAAATGAAAAACCGTTAAAACTAAAACATGCGGACAAAGTCGCGGGGAAAAGCTAGTATTTAGTATAAAACTTTAAGATAACATAGAAATAATGATTAAGTAGGTAAATCGGTGAGATTACTATTACCCCTAGTAAATTAGCAAGTTGAAGAAAACAATAGCGACAGCATTATAAACTTTATAGCGCTATAATATTATTTGTTTGCGCTTTATTTTGTTATGACAGAGAAAATTCTCTTACCCATGTTTTTACAGCTTTTAAAATATACCATCTCATAAAATGGTTTGTTAGGAAATAAAATAATAAGTATCAGCGGTATTCCATTTAAGTGTACAATCAGCGATAAAAGTCGATGAACATTTACGATTTTTTAACGTTAATAATTATTTTAATACATTTTCATCTCTTTCTGTAAGTGGTAGATATTAGAAATCAATTAAAAAACATCGTTATTTTAATAAAATTTTGATTAGAATTATAATAACATATTATGTTACGGGAATTAGCGCGAACATGCATAAATGCCGGGCGTGATCGCAAACAGACTGACTGACTGACTCAGTCTTTTTGCGACACGGCTGGTGTAACCTGGTCGAAACGTCAAGCGTAAAGGTATTTATTTATGCATGTTTGCTGTAATTCCTGTAACATAATATATTATTATAAACATGCATCGCGATAATTTAAAAGTTAGTAATGATTAAATTTAACGTAATAATAAAAAATACACGACGATGTAAATGTATACTATATAGGTACACTATCTTTTTAATTACAGATGCTGTGCAAAAAAGCGGTAAAAATACGTAAACTTATAGTTCAATAATAAATGTGCTTAAAAAAGTTTAGTAGATCATCATAATCATAACTTGACATAAATTTTAGGTTGGTATATATACGAACTTTTCTTACTTGGTATATTTGACGTCCATAAAATTGTTAACACTTCAGGTAATAAAAACTGATTGAATATACTATTTTATATCTTTATTAAATAGTTTCGCGAAGTGAAGTATTAAATATATAATGATATCTTTCTAAATTACCAACTAGATCCGTGTACTTGTTTCTTTTCATATCCGCCGAAGTTTTTACATTTCTTATTTTTTGCTACTTTGTCTGTTTATTTAATTTATAAGCACACTCAAAAATATATAGAAAAAACATAATGGTACAAATAATCATATCTTGGGACAACTCACACTCGGCAATCTGATCGCAAACTAGGCAGAGCCTGAACCAGACAACTGATAAATACCTTCATTATCTAGCTACCTAGCTAGGTAACATCTCGATTCAAATACTCCAGACTTACTAAGCGAACTCTTATTAAAAGGTATGAATAATGTATATCATACAAGAAGCTCATTATAGTATGAAATGAGAATGTGTCTCTTCACTCGTCATAACTCCCTGAAGGCGTCTGAATAATTTCACGGGTCGGCTTCTAAAAGCGGGGCGAATTATAATTTTATTATCATCTAAAGGTCGTGCACCTGTGGACTAATGTATTATAATACGTAGGAGGTAAGGTTGCTATATTTCTATACTAGCTGTCCCCCGCGACTTTGTTCGCGTGTTTTAGCTTCAACGGTTTTTCATTTTTGCAACATTTTTCATTTATGCTCCGCTCCTATTGGTCGTAGCGTGATGTTATATAGCCTATAGCCTTCCTCAATAAACGGACTATCCAATACAAAAAGAATTTTTCAATTCAAACCAGTAGTTCCTGAGATGAGCGCGTTCAAACAAATAAACAAACAAATTCTTCAGCTTTATAATATTAAGTATAGAATTATTTATAAACTGTCGTACTTGGAATTGTCACTGCAAAATCCTTACTAATATTATAAATGCGAAAGTAACTCTGTCTGTCTGTCTGTCGCGCTTACACGCCAAATCTACTGAACCGATTTAAATGAAATTTGGTACACAGATAGTCTAGAGCCTGAGAAAGGACATTGGTTACTTTTTACCGCGATAACCGACATCCACGCGGGTAGAACGCGGGAAACAGCTAGTCTTCTTTAATAGAAAAATGAAACCCGATATTCCTTGGTCACGCCATACCTTCCAAACGACTACACCAAATCGGATAGTTCTTTTTTTGTTCTGTTACAGACCAAGATAATTCTTCTTATTTTTTGTTATTGTATATAAAATTTGTTATATAAATTTCCCTTCTTGATATTGTGTAGCATTGAAACAAATGTTTATATGTAATTTTAATTTTATATTTTAATTCCATAATTATGTTAAAAGTTAGGTATATATATAAAGAAGAAAGATAACATATTTTGGAGAACACCCAGATAGGACAGACTTAATATTGTGGAGTCTGTAAGAAACCGATATTTTATTAGTTTGATATAAAACTACTAGAGATGTTTTCCATGGATTAATGATTATCTCTTAAAAAACAATAGCGTATCACTATAACGAATACTAAATTCGATTCGTAGTACATAATAAAGTAGTTTGGGAAAGGGTTAGGCAGGCGTTCGTAAGAATTTTAGGAAATTGTATTGAATTATCATCAGATTTTTTTAAGTTAGATGTAAATACCTATCTTCTCATGTTTGAATAATATAATTATTAAAATATATTTATTTTTTTATTTGTTTTGACTAATACAGCGCTTTACATGAGGTTTGACAGTTGATTAACTAATTTTTGCGTTAATAAACGTTTCAGAAACCGGGGGTTGTAACATTTTGACGTTGAACAAGACCTTGTTCCCATTCAGATTGACATCAACGCCACCTAGTTGCTAGAAAAGAAACCACTGAATAATTTATAAGCGTAGTCGTGTTCCGTTTTTTAGGACTAAAATAAATTCATCCCGCTCCCTGGGATTCCAGTTTTCAGTTGTTACACTCATTTTCTTCGTGTAAGTGTAAGATGATTGTGACAAAGATTATGTCATGGTGTAGACAAGAGTGGTAGCTACGTTGACTGCACTTGCAGTGCCGGTCATAGACAAAGGTATTCGTGGTCTATTTTTGTAAATCCTATATTGAATTACAGAAGCGTAAGTGATGAGGTGGGCATGTGTGATGACCTTGTCCCAATACAAAACAAAGGTATCATTGCTTGGAACCGCACGTTACAACCCTCCATATTAAAAGAAAAAGGCACGAAGTTATAAGTATATAAACGTGGTTTGATGCCCCGATAAACTTATTAACATTTGACATTGAATATCCGACTCTTACAAACTTTTCTTGTTAAGTCTCAAGCTCAAGGTACAAAATTCTTAGCACAAAAGAGTATCTGCTTTTAGTTGAAGACCTTGGCTTAAAGGCTCAAGATATTCTAGGCACATTTTTATTTAAAAGTTCTCTATTTAGAATCCTTTGTGTGAAATATTATATCAGTTTTTGTATTATTTTAAGGTTTGACGACGTGAGCGAACTCTGTATAAGTCGATAAACCTTCGCAAATTGAAGGGTTAATTGTACCTCTTTGTAATATTAATATCAAAACATGCTTTTCAATTTAATTTTTCAATTCAACTAGGTTAGCCCATATTATTAATACGTACATCTTAAGTTAAACCACAGATTAATTAATAGTAATAGTTCACTACGATTGTAGTGAAACAAAGTAAATTTATGAATAGCGAAGATGTTAGAAACCTGACGATTTTAGTATCCAAGCAACTAACGCCGTACAAACTCATAGAGGTTTGTACATACATGCATAGGCACGCGAGACCAAAGTCGGCGGGCATCGGAGACCTTTGTCATCTCGTGTACGAACGGCCTAAGTGTGCAATTGTGCAATACATTAATTTCTAAATGAACTAACATCACTAGTTTCTTAGAGTACTTTAATAGGTCAAACTAGTGTAAACCTAAGTCGTTTTTAGAACACAAATATAGATAGACCTAGATAACGCAAGAACATCTACTTCGCGTAACATTTCGCGTGCCTGGCTTAAGCATAATATACTTAACGTGGCCACTTTCGTGCTCAGTCTGCATCGGTGCGACGCGCTAGTAGGTTTTACCAATCTGTACTGTGTAATATATACGTGGTTTAGAACTAATCTCGCAGATTGTTGTTTGCAGTAAAGTATTCACGGAAGATGTTAAGGCATACCGACGAATTTCATACAAAATTGGATCGAATTTATATACATAAACTAGTAAACCCATGCGATGTAATGCTACGTTAAGTAAAAACGTTTTCTTTTTGACATACCTAAATACATTATTGTTTTAGCTAGGAACCTTCTAACGCTTATTCAGAACACCTCATCAGATTTTCATTGTAATCTGACCATTGGCATGCATAGAGGACAAACACACAAACATTCATATATATATATAGATAGTTTACTATATAGATTTTTAGTTCAATTATTTATCATCAGAATGTTTGTAATTTGATTAAGTAAGAATCATATAAGTTGTTTTTAATTGCTAGTTAAAAGTAAAAACAGACAGTTTTTATAGCAGTGGTACCTATAAAATACCAGTGAGTCTGCCACGGCGGGTCTGAACTCGCTTCAAAGTCAATTACAAAACGGATAGTTTTTCATAACTGAACTCACTTCTCTATGCTCTGTTAATTCGTATTCAGATCAATCAATTTTTAACACAACACTTGTTCAACTATAACCTAAAATATTTGCTGTTTTTAGTAAAGGCTTTTTATATGTGGTATATTTTTTGTCATGCTGTTCATTATTGTGACTGTTTAACAGTGTACTCATAAATGTTTATTTTATTGATAACTTTTTATTTTATATAACGGCTAAATGTGTAACTAAAACCACCAACACATTTCCTATTCAAATATAGTCCCTATCCTTATTACATTTTACATTCACGTGATAAATCCTTTCATTAAGTCCGCACAATACACTACCAGTAAAAAGGCCCCTCATTTCAGACTAGAGTTCTTATACATACGTAGGATAGAACTTCCAGTACAGTGGACAGGTCGAGAGGGGAATAAAGTGGGGGAGGGAGGGAGGGGTTTTCCGAAACAACGGGCACGGAACGACCCTCCGCTTATAGACTCCTATTTACATAATCCGATGAGACGCAACACGTATATAACCAACTGTTACGTCGCCCTTTCCGCGTCCTTTTGCTTCTGTGCGCCTGGTAGCTGGCAACCAAGGTTAGACTAAAATATTACTTCAGATTTAACTAAAGAGAACAAAATTAAGTTTTTTTGCGTACTTAATTGGTCCTGAAAACTAATGTTCAGACATTTATTTTCATTTAGGCCGTTTTAATATCGTGCTTGTCTGTTTTTGGCGTAAGTATTTTGTATCCAGTCACGTTTAAAGAGAAAAAGCGATAAGTATTATTTATTTTTTGACATTGAAAGTTTTTGTCGTTTAATTTTAAATTATTTATAGGTAGTGTAGGCGACACTTGGGCTCACTTAGAATGTAAACAGCCATTGCAGAGTGAAATTGTCTTTGATCCTTAAAAGAAATTAAATATTAAAACAATAAATTATTTAAATAACACCCACTTACTAACTTTACTAGAGAGTGCCGTGATTGTGATTGATGCTAAAGTACTTTGTCATATAATGTTGGTTGTGTTCCTGAGTTATTCCTTAATATCGCAATTAAACTAACCCAAATAAAAAAAAATATATCTTAAAGAATCACCTTGTCTAACAATCAAGAACAAATCTTATATATAATTTACCTCTAATGGAACGCATAAAGCTTGATCTATAGGTAGAATAAAAATATTATCTTCTATTACTCCTTTAAAAGCCAGCTGAGTCGAGACATTTTTATCGCAAGGATCAACTGAAGACTGGTGAAATATTACTGTCCTCTCAGATATTCGCTCAAACGCAACTTTGCTAAGAAATCTTCGGATATTGAAAAGAATAAAGGGTACGCTCAAAGGACCGGGAATTTTGACAGTTATCGGATAAGTTGGGTAAAAGGACCAATAAATTGATTCAAAGTTTATATGACGGCTAAAAGGCTATTGATACGAATAATTATAAGAAATTTTTTCATCAAAACACATTAATCTAGATTTATATTTATGATCCTGTTTTACATTATTAAGTATCAGTTTCATGAACACGTTTAAATTTTCAAAACTATAAAACCCTACAATTTAGACCTTTTGATAACATACATGATTTTTATGTTATCATTACCACAATCTATGTATCTATTTGGAAAATTGAGTTGTCCAAAATGGTTTATAGGTCTAACAATTAACTGTAATGCTGGAAGGCAGACCAATAAAAAACCTTCGCCGATAATATCTCAGATATCTTCAATCTCTAAACGTATTTCTACGGCCTTATTTTCTTGGCACGAAATAAATGGTCCTCTGAACTTGGGAAAGGACATAATAAAGTGATTTTATTACTTAACTTTTGTTGATAAAGTGTTTTATTTGAAAACACTTTGACTTTTAGTATGTCACATTTATGTTTTGTAGGATCCAGGTCAACGCGTCGGCGTCGGTTGGCCGATATTTATGTTCCACAAACAAGTATATGTATCACAAATTATTTGATACTAGGACGAACGAGTGACGAGCGTCTGATAATCCATTCAGCGACGCAATCACGTAACTGTTTCATAATTTGATCATGTCGGTGGATTTATGGATATAACAACATTTGGTTTGTACCAGTGTGTGATGATGATAATATAGACATTTATGGCCTTATTAATAAAAATCGCGACTTTGTTTAGCTAGCTACTACTAGCTACGGATTAATAGATTCTAAATTTAAACACTCTATAAAAATAAATCATCTGCTAAATAGTTGCTAATCGCCGTCGAGATTTTTATTAATATGGCCATTAAATCGTAAAAAAGAAGACAAATAAAAAAAAAACAAATGAACAAAAACAAAAATGCATATCAATCAAAGTAACATAACTTAGGTAATATTGATTACAATTATTCATAAAGTGATTAATTGCTCATAATTTTCAATTTAATTTACATGCTCGTAAATTAATTAACAGCACAAGCAGCTAGTGTTAAAAAAATAGAAGGAATAACGAACAGAACAGTTTATTTTTTGAAGACGACCAGTTTAATCCTTACAGACAACGTCACCTCTATTTATGGTGATTGTATGTCCACTGAAGTCTCCATAATTAATACACTGGGAGTGAATAAACAGCGCTTCGCAGGCGAAGTTAGCGTCAGAATTAACATAATCAAGAGCGGGAACTGTGAGAGGGAATAACGCCGTCATATTATAAGACCCTTCGTACACATATATTTTGTAGTATATTTTTATAACACACAATTTTTTTGTCCCATGAGGAGATCGAACATGCAACACTGCGCACACTATAAAGCGTATTTGTCGTGACGATCCTCTTGGCTACACGAATGGAATACAAATTCCTTGACTGTATATTATTACGACACTTAATTTGTTGTGATAACTCGATGTCGGATACCGAGTGTAAACCACCTTTCTGTCCTTGTTATATTTTAATAGATTTAAATTTTCTATATCCTTGGAGGAAAGGAAATATGGAAATTACGACAACTTTTAATTAAGCTGGAGTAGTCATGCGTAATGTTTGTAAACTCTGTGTGAACCGACCTATTATAAAGTAATCAGTGAGCGAGTAGGATTTTGATTATTAAAAATATTTAAAATAATACGCAACTAAGTATATATAGAAAAAGGAAGGGTTCCGTATCATCGTATACTTTTTAAATACTATTATAAAGAGAGAATCGATTTTTGTTTTATTTTAATGATAGCTGTTTTTATTTTGAAACTGGCCATCTTGGCTCTTTGCTATAGAAATGCTTTTAAGAGTCTAACTGTTAAGGTTCATAAGATATATAGTCCTCTAGCAGACAGACAGTAGAGGCTTAGTGGGATTCTGTAGGTGGCACGGCAGGTCTTTGGGTACGATACCCAAAGACCTGCCGTGCCGTGTGAAAAGAATAGGTAACAGATTTAATTTTTACTTTGCTGTCTGATGGAAAAACGACAAAATTAAATGATTTATGTTTATCATTTGAATTGATATAATGATAAGGTAATGGAACAACATTTTTAGCAAATGAATTGATTTCTTTAATAAATTAAACGCATTACCAATTATGCGCGTTTTTATATGTCATGGATATAGATAATTTAATAATAACGATACAATAATAAATGCTTTGCAATATTATTGTAAAAACATATTATTAGACACGTATTTTTTCCTTTATCAAATAATAAAAATTTACAAGGATACAGCGCTTTGAAGTTCAGGAGTGGGGGCTCATGATTCACGCCGTCGAAAAAAAATTGACACACGTAGTGACGTCACGCGAAATTTCCATTCACTGTATTTTGATCATTTTTTGTTTGCAGGAAAAAAGAATAAATACGTGTCCCATAAAATTCAACAATTTACCTGACGGACATATGACTAACATTCAAATTTTTTTTAGGACATATGCTTATTATACCTAAAAAAATAACACAGTTTTACACGCATAGGTCTCGTTCAGTTTTGTTTTTCGTATTCGCGGATTTTTCTATTTTCCTACTCGAGTGGAACGGAAACAATAAACATTTTTTTGCTCAAAAGTCCCCTAACAAAAGGTGCTAATCCTGCGTGCAAACTCTTACTTCAAATTTGAAATTTGGTACAAGGATAGTCTAGAGCCTGAGAAAGGACATAGACTACTTTTTGCCGCAATAACCGACATCCACGCGGGCGGAACCACGGGAAACAGCTAGTAATTTATAAAATGAAGTCAGAACGAAGGTGCGCCTCGCTTTTATGATTTTAAATTTGAAAGTAAAATAAAATTATAAAAGTATTTTTTTAATTAAAATTATCTTAGTAGCTTTCCGTAATACGTCCCTCATGTTCACGTACGTTCCGCTTACTTTTTTCAGTTATATGTGCATTTATTATTTCAAAATTAATGTGCAATGAAGCAGATCTCCTCACCTAAAATTACGCAACTAATGCAACAATGCAACTAATTGACCCACCTTGTGTTTATTAATAGCTCATAACTTGTTCACTTATATTACACAATTCATTCATCCTTACAAAGTAAAATCATCCATACTATTAAAAACGCGAAAGTAACTCTGTCTGTCTGTTACTGTTTCATGGCTGAACCACTATGGTAAAGTACGGTAAGGTTATCGCGGCAAAAAGTAGCCTCTATCCTTTGTTGGGATCCAAGCTTATCCCATTCATTTTTCGACGGGCCTGTTGGTCTAGTGGTTAGTGACCCTGACTGCTAAACCGGAGGTCGTGGGTTCGATTCCCACACAGGACAAATCTTTGTGAGATGAGCACGATTATTGGTTCTGTGTCTGGGTGTTATTTATCTATAATATGTATGTATTGAAAAATATATAAGTATGTTTATCAGTTGTCTGGTTGCCATAATACAGGCTCTGCCTAGTGTAGAATCAGATGGCCGTGTGTGAGTTGTCCGAAGATATTATATTATATTATTCCAGTTTCATCAAAATTGTGGTTTTGCAGTTTAGCCGTGAAAAGGTAAAAAACAGACATAGTAACTTTCGCAGTTATTATCTTAGAATAAATAGTGGGATCGGTGACGACAAGATAAATAACATCGTGATAGTGATTTATGTTATATACAGAAACGAAAATAAATTGTGAATAATTCATTTATTTTTTCATTCTTGTGCAATAGTATATTTCTTAGCCTAACAATAACTTCTCATCCAGGAATATTAGAAAAGTCCATGCTATTTTTATAGCATACACGAACACGCTAATAAAGGCTTGGAATAAATTTTATTCGGAAACACGGTTACAAATATTTTCTTTACGCTAAGGTTCACAGGGTGCTATTAAGGTCTATTAAGATAATTGTTTGAATTTATCCCTTAAACACCTTTTACGACACGCGCAGAAGGAGCTAGTGCTTTTTGATTTGGTTCACGTTAGCTATACACTGTGCGACTTCGTCTCGTCTTGCCTGTGGATTTACTGCCCTCAGTGCCGTTAGCGTCGCCCTCACACGACGACCCAAATCAATATCTATCAAAGTCATCAAACGGAGAGCTTTCTTCTCTATATCTGGTACCACATCTACTAGCATCCCTGCTAAATTGTCAGCAATTCTTTGTCTATGAGCATCAGATTCAACTATTTCATTGTAAAATTCAGCCATAGGTTGCAAGTCGACAGCGTTTCTATGCAAAACAATTAATCTATCTGTTGGTCGATTTTCGTCTACATAGGGCATGGGACCGTTGAAGGAGTTCGGATAATAGTTTGGTGCATCTTTCATATTATCCAGAACCGGTGGCATACCATCTCGGGTGTTAGTCTTTTCGTAAATAGGAGCATTTACCCTTATATTCGCGTGGTTTCCTCCCAATCTATAATTTTGGGCATCTTGATAGAAAATTCTTCTAGATTTGAAAACTATGTCGAGAGGTCCCAATATTCCCGGAACTAAATTATCTGGACAAAATCCGGACTGCTCAACATCTTTGAATGTATTGTCAACAACTCGATTGTAAACCAAACGTCCCACGGGCACCGTGCGATATGTTCCTCTTCTCCATAACCTAGTAATATCAAAGGGATCATAATCAACCTTGGTCAAGTCTTTTCTTGTAAGGATGTCCATTTCTAGTTTCCACGCTGGGTAGTTCTTTTTCACGATTGCATTGTACAAGTCTGTATTAAAATAGTCAGGGTCTTCAAGACCGATGGCTGCTGCTTGAGAATTAGTTAAGTTATACACACCAGTCTCCGTCCTAAAGTTGAATCTCACATAATACCGTTCTCCTTTTTTGTTATACAATTCATATGTATGAATTGGGAAATAATGAATTTTTCTGTAGCCATCTGGTAGACTTATATCAGACATGAGCCATAATATTGTGTGAAAGTGGTCAGGTCTTAAAGTGAGGAAATCCCATCTCATATTATTATCAAATGTCCCGGTTTTAGGATTCCTTTTAAATGCATGCGTAAACTGACTAAAATCGGCAGGGTCTTTATACAAAAATATAGGCAAATGCAACCCTATCAAATCTAGATTTCCCTGTTTGGTGTAAAACTTCACAGCCATCCCTTTAGTTTCTCTAACTACGTCAGTTCCACCGACATTTTGAATTGCTATTGAAAATCGTCCGACTAGTGGTGTTTTCTTTCCGATTCCATTGAATACATCAGCCGTAGTGTATTCAGAGACATCGTTTGTCACTTCAAAGTATCCATAAGCACCAAATCCTTTAGCATGTACAATTCTTTCAGGTATTCTTTCCCTGTTAAGGTGCGCCGACTCTACAAAATGGTGTTTATTTTCAAATATATCTGTATTGAGAGTTATGGTATCTCGTAAGTCTATTGGATCCCCGGTAGTTTTGGTCAACACTCCAATCGTTTTCTGAAATAAAAAAACCAGACATATTGCTATCCAATTCATAAACTTTACTCAACATTTAAGAGAAACTTTTACTTCTAGTGTAAGACATTTTTTTTCCCATAAAATGGTCGTGAAGTTCCAATGCCCTGGGGAAGACGGAGGGTTATACCACACTCTTACTAGCTAAAATCACTTGAGCATTTTTTTTCCTTCCTTTTTAAAGGAGACCAGGCAAAATGATACCACAGAGAGTCCTGGGTAGGGAAGCATCCTTCCCAACAGCCAACGTTGAAGTGTAAGATAATTCCAAGCATACAATTAATAACTATGCTGAGTAACGTACCGGGTGTTGACGTCTGAAACCGGGCATCTGTAGAGGAACAGCATCGACCGACTCATTGTAATATTCGTGGCCCGTCACATAATCCACAACCGCACACAAACATATGTACGCAACAACCTGCCTCATTATACTTGTTAAAACCAAGTGCAAATTTCCAAACGCACATCCTTATATATTTATATGCCACAAAACACGAATTATTAATGCCTACAATTTAAGTTAATTGTAGCCAATAACAGATTTAAAACCGACAAATCGGGTGTATAATATAAATGGTGCCGATTATTTTTTTTACATCTGTGTAGGTAATAATTTGTATACACAGAGTATTACCGTAAGGGTAAATCTATTAGAAAAGGATATTAATTAACTAATTTTAAGCTGAAATTTTGTAAATTGACTCTATACCGGATGTGGTCTTTACTCTTATTGGATAGGTATTACCTTTCTGTAACACCTTGTAAAATAAAAACAATAAATAAGTACAGTCAGACGAATTATTTCACTTTAAAATGTTGCGAACTGTAAATGCCGACTGAAAAGAACAAAAATGACAAATGAATACAATTTCATGCCATAATTTATTATCTACTTGAGCTGTATTTAATATGCTTTTTTATTATTTTTTTATACTCCTATAGATAAAAAAATAATAAAAAAGCATCCCGAGTATACTTTCATAACTATGGCATAGTAAACGACAAATAAGAACAAAATGTTTGTAACAACCCTATGAATAAGTTATCGCCTGTCTGAAGCAATTAATTTAAATATTGCCAAAGGAATTCGAATGTTATAGGTTCGACGTAAATACAATTACAGCTGATTATATCCTATCCAACCGTTTATTTATTATCGAAGCGATCATATACAAAGTGTTTGGTAGAGAGACAGATACCGACCGAAAAATTTCAATTATAGAAGGGCGTTTGCTGTTGGTCACTGTTTGAGAAATGTGCAGTGGGTTTTTAGGTTTTTCTTTAATCAGCTGAATATGTGATGCTGTATTAAGAATAAATAATGAGGTCAGTAATTGCTTCACTATGGAAGAGAAGGTTTTGACTATCGTAGTGTAAACGTCGATAAGGATATGGCTATTGACAAGTTACATTTAACGTGACAAATATAAGAAGTCGATTGGCGGCTTTCAGTCTGAAGCCGTACAGGGCATCAATTTTTGTAAAGAAATGAGTGTATTGTTCGTTGTTTCTATTGATGTGACTAACACCTTCGTAGTACATGGTGAATGAGTGCGATTTTTACAAGATTTTCTTAAATTTACAATATATGTGTAGGTCTACATAGTAAGCATGTAGGTATGTGTATGTATGTTTAGGTCAAATCTTGAAAAGTAAATAAACAACCACTTCTAGACAACCGATTGAGATAAAATTATGAGTATTTATGTATGTTTAGTGACAATACAATAATATGGTACTTTGAGCTTATCTGCTGGTGGAGCCAGGAGGTGGTAGGAACTCTGTAACGAAACGACGAAATCCTATCGAGTTTGGACTCGTTCGATTGGTCTTCACTAGTCCTGTGAGCCTGATATTAGCTTGTATTTAAAAATCATGTTAAAAAAACCTATTTAACAAGTCATTGTTTTTAAATGATACATTTTGCGGACCAATTTAACCGGACTGCATTATTTTTTATCTAATGCATATTTATTATTATTAATTATTGTTTTAATGGATTTTTTATTGTAATCATACCTGCCGTGAAGGTTTTAGCTCACGGATCTACTTACGAATGAAAATTAATGCGGGTACACTGTGGGTATTTGCCTGTCATGGGTTAAAATCTCTTACAAATCCCTTCATTGAACCGCTAGGCAACCATGAATCTCATGAAGCCGGTTAACAGGAAATGTAGGTGGTATTTTCTCCATACATAAGCTTTCGCCTATCATTAAAGCAATGTTTTGTTACAGTACTATAAATATTTATTAGTTGTATCCCCTATGTTTTCCTTTTTGAATATGTAACATTACTTTTAAAAAGACTAGAATCATTTAAAAATGCTTATTTCCATCGCTGTTTTTAGAGAGGTACAAATTTGACGACTTTTTTCATATTCCTGTGAAATATGTTTTAAATTGGTATAATATTGGAGGGGGAAATAGGCTAGGGGTGAAACTAGAAATATTTAAGTTATTAGGATATTCAGTCCAACCTGCAGTTATTCTTGACACACTTAGATAGATAGGACGGACACAGTTCGCACTGTGATAGTTTCTTCAAATACCTAATTTTTAAAAGGCATTGATGAAAATTTTGATGACAGGACGAATAGGTGGATAAAATCGAAATCATTTATTTTATAATAAGGCAAGATCTAGATATAAAAAAATATATATAGTAAATTAAACAGACATTTAGGCTTATTACTATAATTAGTTACATTAGATCTGCTTTGAATCATTTGGAATATAACAAGCAACTAAGGTCTATGTAATTAATGTATATTATTCAATTAAACAAGATGATGATTGATTTATGGTTTCCATTTTGTTTATTAACCCAGTTAATTTAACGAAACTGATTTTAAGGCAAATCCTTCTTTACTAGCGACCCGTTTTGGTTTCGCTCAAAACTAGTTTACATTTAATTATAAATCAGTCGTTTTATGAAAATATTTATCTATATATATATATATAGGCACGTCAGAAGGTGGCGGCAGAGCCGTACTGGACTATCCTCTTTCCTGAATGTACTACTGGCTTGTTTTCTATAATAAAACACTCCTGTAACTTTCAAAACACTTTAGATAAACTTATTAAAGTGATGTAACACACATGACACACGAGCTTTAACAACATCTAATCTAGCTAGAACCAGGTTTCATGAACGATGGTGCTTGACTTCAGGCTATATACCTGCTTTCACGTGAGTACATACATTTCCTCTGCTTTGTTTAATCAACATAAGAGAGACCACAATCACTCTCGTTTAGAAATTATCTTGTAGAGGAGCCCATATTATCTTTACATGTTTCAGAACACTTTACAGGTGGTAAGGACTGTCTAACTTTCTAACGTGGCTTGGTGGGTCTTTAATTGAAGCACGCCTCACGGTGTAACTCAAATTCGACGGGGTCCTTCTATTAGCATCACATTAGTATTTTGTTTAGTAATTCTTCTTCACAAACTACTTACAAATTCCGTTGTGGCAAATAACCATCTCGGTTACGTCAGCTTTCTAACATGGCTTCTCCCGAAATTGATGAAACACGTCTAATTGTAATATGCATCATGCGATTTCTTTGATACCCCACTATATTTCAAAATAATAGTTTTTTCATACCCATTTTCATCCGTTATAACGTTATAACTAGTAAATAGCTGCACTGATTGTAATAAAACATATCCTAGAACCATCGCCTAGCCACCTTTGCTAAACTGAGTTTGTAAAACTTTTGCAAAAAACGCATTGGAGTATTAAATTGTATGTTTGATATATTTCACAACGTCGGTATGATAAAGCCAACGGTGGATAGCAAGCGCGCTTGCCTCTAACATACAACTAGTCTCAAAGCCTATAACCATATTGCACCTTAGCTAGCGGTAACCTAAAGAACGGCGCGCAGCGCCATGTTGCACCGGAGCAAAAAATTCCGCGTAACGTCATTTCTTGCTACAATTTTTGCTAAGGCGTAAAGTTACAAACACCTCTTTGTATTTTATTATGGATTTGATCAAAGAAAAAATAATACAGGATAAGCTGCGCTCGCCGCGGTTGGTCCGTGTATGGTTGACCATTTGTAAACATACCGAGACCCGGAAAGTACGTTAAGCCGTTGGTGCCGACTGTCATAAGTTGATCATTGACCGTCGTTAAGTCATTACAATTCTGACAACAAGTTTTACTTGGGGATACTGTATTAAACCCAGTAAAATAGCTTGTGGAGGTCAGATAGGCAGTCGCTTCATTTAAAATACGGTATTCAGCTGAATCCGACTAAGACTGGAAGCCGACCCAAACAAAGCTAGGGAAAAGGCTAGGCAGTGAGAAAAGGATAAAGCAGTATAGGATAAAAAGATAAGAGAGAGAAAAAAAACTCTTAGTTTAATTAATTGTGTTAAGACTTTTTATTCATCCATTAAAAGATCAATATTTAGGTACACCAAGTCTTCTTGTGCCACTTGATTGCGCGGCCACTCGCATTGTCCGACACTCTGCATTTTTCTCTGTCGATTTTCTATTTTCTGATAACTAATTGTATCTATCTTTCTATTGGATAGGTAGCTGAGAAGCCCAATTAATTAATTATCAGCGTTTGACGATTTGAACAGCTAAACGACTACTTCCTAATGTACTCCAAATAAGTAATTATATTTTAATACGAAATAGTTAGACCGTACATTATTCATCATGATGGTGGACTATAAAATTGTGGTAATGAAAAAGCTAATGATAATGCGACAATTGAAGACAAAAATAGGGTTAGGCTTGGTTATATTATATAAAAAAAAAAAAAAACAAGATTATCTAACCTAGACTTTGATTCCCATATTAAATAAGGATATGGTCAAACGTAGATTGAACCGTCATGTAACGTTGACGTTTAAACGATTATGGTCAGTTTTAGCTGGCCATTTCATGAAATGGCTGACCACATAATAAAGTAATTATTCTTCGATATGGCTAATATACTTATTTGTATATCCATTTTTTCAGTAAAATCTATAAATGAGTTACAGTAATTTGATTTAGTGAAATTAAAATAAACAAAAAAATACAAAAGCGAGAAGAAAGAATTTAATTAAGACGCTACACATAACAGCAAAACTGAAAGCACATAATATTATTTTAATCAAAATCATCGTGACGTAAATTATGTGAATACCTTACGGTATTCGCATACACGACTATTCGTGTATTAACATTCTTCTGTTTCCTACTGATTAGTCTCCTAGCAGTCGGCCTCAGCAGTTGGAATGTTTCTTTTGGGCGCGCTTGATGGAGGAGACGACTGCGCCGCAGATTGCTGAGCTGCTCGCTGTGCAAAAGCTACTTCCAGCCCAACAGTTACCCGTTTATTCAAATCAGGATCAATTAGATGAAGCAACTTAAGAACGTTCTCTAATACTGGCGGTGTGACCGACTCCAAACTCAAAACAACGTTCTGAATAAATCTTTGTTTATGGGCCTCGCTTTCAAGAATATGATTATAGAAATACGACACAGGTTGCAAATCTACCGCTGTACTGTGTAATAATTGCAACTTCTTCCGGGGTCTTTTCTGGTCTACATAGGGCACAGGTCCGTTGAATGAATTCGGATAATAGTTTGGCACATTTCCCATATTTAGCTTAACAGGCGGTTTTCCATCGCGGTTGTAAGTTTTGGCATACAATGGCATGTTCACCAAAATTTTGTTGTGGTTGGTTCCTAAACGGTTGTTATGAGCGACTCTGTAGGATAGTCTTCTGCTTCTGAACATTACGTCTGATGGACCAGGAATACCGGGCACCAAGTTTGAAGGATCGAACGCCGCTAGTTCTACGTCTCTGAATACATTTCCAACAGGTTTGTTTAAAACCATACGCCCAATTTGAACTGTAGTAAATGTTCCGTTCTTCCATAGCCTAGTCATATCAAAGGGGTCGTAATCAACCTTTTGAATGTCATGTTTACTCATCACATCCATTTCTAGTCTCCACGCAGGATAATTTCCTTGTTCAATGGCGTTGTATAAATCTCTGACAAAGTAGTCTGGATCTGTTCCTGAGATTGCTGCTGCTTGGGCGGTTGTGATTGATGAAAAGCCCTGTTCAGTTCTGAAGTTAAATCTGACATAGTGTGTTTCACCGTGTTTGTTAGCGAGCTCATATGTATGAATTGGGAAAGCGTCCATTCTTCTATATCCATCCGGAATACCGTAATCAGCTAGGACCCAAAAGAATGCGTGGGCTACTATAGGTCTTTGTACCACTATATCCCAAATGCTAGTAAACGACAACAAGCCGGTCTGAGGATTTCTCTTAAAAGCATGCGCCAAGTGGGAAAACAAAGATGGATCTCTGTGTAGAAAAACCGGCGTGTGAAGACAAATGAAATCTAAATTTCCTTCTTTTGTATAAAATTTCACCGACATACCCTTGAATTCTCTGCTGAGGTCATTGCCTCCCTTGTTTTGTACCGATGTGCAGAATCTGACATTTAATAGTGTCTTTTTGCCGATTCCGTGAAATAGATCTGCATACGTATATTTAGAAACATCATTAGTGACTTCAAAATAACCGAAGGCACCGGTGCCCTTAGCGCAGATTGATCTTTCAGGTAATCTTTCCGCATCTAAATCCATCATCGATTCGGTTAAGAGCTGGTTATTGAATTGATCAGAATTTATTGAAAATATTTCCCGTATTTCATTCGGCTCGCCCGAACTTTTTGTCCATACTCCAATAGGTTTCTAAAAAAATAAAAGTCAAAATCACCATAACAATATAATAAAAAAATCAATAAAAAACGTAAAAATAATTTTAATAATCGTGGGTGATATTATGAATTCTAACATGTTCAACCTTTTCCGCCGAAGCCGCCCAGAGTGTGCGCAAGTGATTGAGGTGATTTTAGTCCAACATAATATGCGTACGCCGTATCCTCAGCTCGAGAGTAGACAGGAACAAGAACAATTACCACACCAGAGAATTTAATCCCTGAATAGCGAAGGGTTTCACAATAATCAAAATCACATAAACTTATAATAAAAAATTATAGATCACTCAAATTAATATTTTTCCCATGCGGGAATCGAACCCGAAACACGACGGTCTGTGGTAGTTGGTATAGTGACCAATACAACTCGGCGGCTAGTCTATGAAAACAAGAAAAGTCTACTTACCGGGTGTTCCAGTTTAAAATCCAGGAGCTGCCTTTCTGCGGGTGTATACGTGACATTGTCGTATATCTCAGCTTTCCCATGCAACACCACACACAACAGACACGCCACGATCGCTTTCATGATGGAAACCGAGCGCAAGCTGATCACTACTCGTCAGTAAGTTGTTTATATAGGCGTTAAATTCGTTTTTAATAATAATTATTAAGCAATTATAACAAATGTGCGATAAAAATGTTTTGAGAAATATTTGGAGTTGAACGGTCTTACTAAAAAGACGACGATTAAATATTGCTTAAAAGTTATAGTAAACTTTTCTCATATTGAAAGTATTTGCATTAAAGCGTTATTTTTTTTCACAAATAATACCAAATTTAGTATAGTTACTGAGTCAAACAAGAACTAACCCCATTTAACAAATTAAAAATTTAACTGTTACAGTCAGCGGTAAAATATAGTAAATTAGAAATTCAAGTAAGAAAAGAATAAATTATAACAAAAGTGTTTTTTATTTAGTCATTACTGTTATTTAAAAATAAGTACATAATTGTTTACACATAAATATAAAAATCTGACTTCAAAGTAAGGGATAATAATTTCAAATTAGAAAAAAACTTGAATCTATTTGGTCTGAGTCTATTTTTATACCCCTGGTTGATGAGGGTAGTAAGTCTCCAGAATTTTTTTTTATATAGCAATACAAATTTACATAGCAAAACCATTTTTAAATGCGGGTTCAGCTAGTACATATAAAAACATAGTCGGGTTAGTTACACCAATTATAACTCAAGATCGGGTGGATCGATTTTCATGACCATTGATTTGTTGGATTTCTCTCCACCCCGAGCAAGAGAATAACGAAAAAAAAACAGGAAAAAGTAACGAAAATTTTTATATGCAATACGGGAACGGGAACTTCATACGCAGGTGAAACCGCGAGGCACAACTAGTTTTTTATAAATATTACGGAACCACTGCAAGAATTGCGACTGACCAGTTTTCACTTTGAATCTGTAATAATGCATCAATCATGTATATTATGTGTATCAATATTGTAAATCATTATTTTTATTAGTACAATGCATGGCAAGGTTACATGTTTTCTAGTAAATTTGAATCACTTCACGTTTCGTTCACTGGCAGGTTTGGTTCACTGCCTGCAGAGTGCTGCGGGTTCGATCCCTGCATGATAATAATATTTTTATTGTGCGATCTGCAAAATGCTTGATGCAAGTCTGGGTGTTCTTCAGTATGTGTATAAAATAATTATTTTACGAAGCTACCCGAGATACACGGATAAAATTCTGAAATAATGCTCTCTAATATGCATCAGTCAATACGATTACATAATTCTATAAAACACTAATGGTGTAAAAACATTACATTATTAATTGTTTGAACTAACTTGTGGAACAAAAACTAGATCAAAAAAAAACTCATCGTATAATAAATATGTCATAATAAAAAAAAAACTGTTTTGCAATAATACCCAATCCAAAAAATTCCCGTTTTCGAGATATTTGTCGTTTTATGTTTGTTTAAGCAACAGATGGGACTTTTTTTTTTTTTTTTTTTTTTTTTTTTTTTTTTTTTTTTTTTTTTTTTTTTTTTTTGATTACGGCGTGGGGATATGTCGGACTCGCACCGACTAAAAACACCCCGGTCCCGTCTTTGCCTTAGCCAGAGCCGCGGGATCACATGCGCATTCTCAGCGCAGCTCCGGCAGGGAGCAACAGATGGGACTAATTGACAGTGAAACTAGTGGGAATAATGATTTTGGCGATGTAGTTTTCTTTACTCTAATATTGTTGTTGAAAACAGGACTTAGTTTAGTTTTTAAAAATTGTTTTATTAAAATAACGAATAACTGCAAACCAGTCGGCGATAAGGCGTAATCTATCTTATATATAAAAATTAATTGCTGTTCGTTTGTCTCGCTAAAATTCGAGAACGGCTGGGCCGATTTGAATAATTCTTTTTTTGTTTTGTTCGCTAGAATACAGGGAAGCTTTAAAAATAAAAAAATAGGTAGGGTAGGTAGGGTATGGTAGGGTAGGTACGGTACGGTACCATAACTTGAGACTTTAGCGATTATATTCATATTTTTTTTTAGTTTTCTAATACTTTGAAACAGGAAGGGTTTTACGGAAAGAAACAATTAGAAAATTGCAGGAAATTATAAAAAATTAAAGTTAACGACAACTTCGCGTGTTTGACAGTTCGTTTAACCTACAATGTTCTGTATCTAAAAGCATATTAACAATAAACACCATGTTTTTTAAATTATTTTTTGTTAGTTTTATTTATTTCAGTTCGAATTAAGTGTTAATTATTATCTGTATCTCTCTTTTTTCACGGGTTACCCTCAGTATCGAGAATACCCGGTCCTTTGAAAGGCTTACGTGGGGACACAGGTCCAACACGCAGTGGCCTTGTTGAGAACTTTACTCTAAACTGGAATAGGGCATCTACTAGGGCCCATCCACCTCTGCTCTATGGAAGAACAGATATGAACGGTCCAAAGTAGATGCAAAGCTATTGTAAATTATGAATGAAAAATAAAAATTTAGGCTATGTGTAGGTAAATGTTAGTGGATTGGTTATAAGAATTAAATCGGAAAACTATGGCACCTGCCTTCTAATACATGTTAATGCAATCAAATAGGCAGGTGGTGACTCGCCAGCTCACCGGATGGGCCCCCCAACATAACCGCCACGGTAGGCAGCAGGAGGCAACACCAGTGCGAGCGGCTAGGGGTGTCGAGCGGTGCGGCCCCGATTTCGCCATCGCGGGTCACAGTAGCGGACCCGGAGCGGGTTTCCTCGCTATTACGCCATTAGACACTTCCACCCCCGAGCATGTAGCTCTAGCGACCCCTCTCTAGCCAGCCAGTTAAGGCAAGAAAGAGCTGGGAGCCCTCCTAAGAAGTGACTCCCTGGGGCACTCAGGTCCGTTGTGTCGCTACTCACAAACAGCTCGCCACAAGCTGCCCTGCGGATGTATGCTCCTACATTATTATTATTCTTAGTATATTGTTCTTAGTAAAGACCGCACCACGTCTATCGGGTCAGCTAGTAATCTATAAAATTATTTTTAATCTTAATTTGAATGCAACATTTAAAACATCTTTGTTTCATTACCTCGACGAAGCCATAACATTAAAACAAAGCATTTCCATGCGGCTAATGAAATTGGACACAGCTGAGACAAGCGAACTTTAGAGTACGTAGTAAGAGAACTTAAGAGTAGGATTTACGCAGAACGCAATAGACTATAATGAGAGTTAGAGAGTGTTAGGTCGAATAGAGTTGGCTAGGCCCTCCATAAGATCTTATAACTTTTTTTACAGTGCAAGCAATAGGTGTGCAGTTATGCTACCTCGTTTTGGCGTTAATGTTTTTTTTTATGTGGGATATAATTTATTTTTATAAGTTACATACTTATCCTAGTTTTTATTATCATGTTTATTTTGTGCGTGTGAAATATCGTCCGGGGCACGGTCCATCCACGCATTCACCTCGTCTTAAAATAATAATATTTTTCCTATATTCGTTAATAACCAGCTATATGGTAATTTTTGAAATGTGTTGAAATTTTACGTATTTTTACTTGTATCCAATATTCTAAATAGTAAATATAAATTGTTAATGTTCCTAGCTTTAAAAACAAACTTGTGTTCCATACAAATAATAATATATAATAATAATAAATCATCCAGCTTTTTATGAGTATAAGTAGTAGGTATCTTAATAGTTTTGATGATCATCAGTGACTGAGTAAGAGAGTGACGATAAACTTTGATACATTTGAAACTTGGTAATTTACTTTATTGACATCATATCCTGAGAATTTGGACTTTCTAGCACTATCTAGACCTAATCTATGGAAGTACAAAAATACGAAGAATCGCTTTAAGAAAAGTAGGGCCCTGTGCTTCCGCTATCTCATTTTGGCAAAGGCACTATAGTGTCTCTTAAATAATGGCGAAGTTTTATTCATATTTAAAATGCTTATTTTAGCCTATTAAGAAAAATCCGTTCTTAGCTAACGTCTCTTTCAATCGCGTATGATCAGTCTATCTACAAAATTTTAGCTTAATAGGTTTTCGAGATTTCGTGTTTAATTAGTGAGCAGGTGACTGAACAAGCTACCGCATTTATATATATTTAGGTACAGATAAAATAATTCCCAAGAAAAATATATAACTAGAATTTTAGGAAGAACAAATAATATTATGAGCTGCATGGAATAAAAGGTTTTTTATTTTCATGTTTTTAATTATACGCTATGTTTATTTAATTATATTGTTTATAACGCCATTATAAATAAAACACACACACACACAGTACCTAGTATTGGCACTATTGTAACCTTCTGCAGATGCCAAATTCGGATGATTTCATCCCTTAGTTCAGTGTACTTGGTCAATGTATCTGCTATGGTAGTCTGCAAATTATGAGTGTTATATATGTGGCACTATTATAGTATTCAATTGCCAAGTATGTTGCTACAGATTGAAACGAAAATTAAAACCATTTTAATACTAATGAAATATACTGTATTTAGGTACACTGTGATTCGATGACTGTATCACGAGAGTGCCATCGAAAATGTAACTCAGTAGAATTAAAACCAAAAGAAACCAAGACGAACTAACAGCATCAATTAATTAGACACTATTGGAATATGAATCATATTATGATTAACATGTTTGTAATAAAAAAATCAGTTCTTAGAATGTGCTACAAAGGTTGGCAAGTTTCTTATGGGCTCGTTTGGTGGAGCAGTTGACTGCGCCTCTGCTTGTTCCGCTGCTCGCTGTGCATAAGCTGCCTCTAGTCCAACAGTTACTCGTTTAATCAAATCTGGATCAATAAGTATAAATAACTTAAGAACTTTTTTCAAAACTGGAGGAGTGACTGGCACTAAAGATGCAACGACGTTGTCAATGAATCTTTGTCTATGAGCTTCATTTTCAAGGATGTGATTGTAGAAATACGACAAAGGTTGTAGATCTATAGCGTTACTCTCTAACACTTGTAACTTTTCCCGCGGTCTTTTCTCGTCTACATAGGGCTCAGGGCCGTTGTATGAATTCGGATGATAGTTTGGTGCATTTCCCATATTTAGCTTCACAGGTGAAACTCCATCGCGCTTGTAAGTTTTGGCATACAATGGCATGTTCACCAAAATTTTGTTGTGGTTTGTTCCCAAACGGTGATTGTGAGACTCCTTGTAGAACGTTCGTCTGCCTCTGAACATGAAGTCTACTGGTCCAGGAATACCGGGCACCAAATTTGCAGGATTGTAAGCCGCTAGTTCTACGTCTCTAAATACATTTTCTACGTTTTTATTTAAAACCAAACGTCCAATTTGTACTGTAGTAAATGTTCCGTTCTCCCATAGTCTAGTGACGTCAAAAGGGTCGTAATCTACTGTTTGTATATCATGTGCCGTCATCACGTCCATTTCTAGTCTCCACGCGGGATAATTTCCTTGTCCGATAGCGTTATATAATTCACGTTTGAAGTAGTCTGGATCTTCTCCTCCTATTTCTGCTGCTCGAGCACTTGTGATTGCTGAAAAGCCCTGTTCAGTCCTAAAGTTAAATCTGACGTAATGAGTTTCTCCATGTTTGTTAGCAAGTTCGTATGTATGGAGAGGAAAGAAATCCATTCTTCTGTATCCATGAGGGATACCATAATCAGAAAAACTCCAAAAAAAAGTGTGGACCATCGTTGGTCTTTTTACCACCAAATCCCAACGGCTATTAGTTGAGCGCAAGTCAGTTTGAGGGTTTCTCATAAAAGCATGTATCAAATGCGGAAACAACATGGGGTCTCTTAGTAAAAAAACAGGAATGCTAAGACAAGTGAAATCTAAATTTCCTTCTTTTGTATACAATTTCACTGCCAAACCTTGCACTTCTCTGGAGAGGTCATTGCCTCCTCGGTTTTGTAACGAAGGGGAAAATCTGGCAATCAATGGCGTCTTTTTGCCTATGTTATTGAAAACATCTGCATACGTATATTTTGAAACATCATTAGTAACTACAAAATAACCGAAGGCACCGGCGCCCTTCGCGTGGACCACTCTCTCTGGTATTCTCTCTGCATTAAAATTAGTCATTGTTTCGATAAAAAGCTGGTTATTGAATTGATCAGAGTTGATTGAAAATATGTCTCTTATTTCAGTCGGTTCACCCGAACTTTTGGTCCATAGTCCGATTGGTTCCTAAAAAAAGGGAGAGTTTTAAAAAATGTCGATAAAATATTAAAACAAAAACCTCTTCAATATTAAGTTTAGTATTACGTATGGTAACTGGCTGGATATATTTCTATTTTACACAAAACGCACAATTTGCAAAACGTAGATTCTAGTAAGCTGTTCCTACCGGGTTTTCCTTTTTAAAGTCCAAGAACTGCATTTCCACGGGTGTGTATGTGACATTGTCGTATATCACGGCGTCTCCATGCAACACCACACACAATAGACACGCGACGATCGCTTTCATGATGGAAACCGAGCCGCTGCTTCTCACCGCCCGACCGATAACGTGTTTATAAAGAATTGTGAATAATTTGAATGCAATTATATCAAACGTGTAGTTAAAGGTTTGGAGTTAAACAGTCTTACCCCTAAATACTGAAACGCAACTGAACTTTAACAATTTCATAAATGTGTGTCGCTAAGTTTCACCTTGAAGTGACAGAAACACTTAAAGGCGGATTAAAACTGAGGGGCGTTTCACTATTCGGCCACTACATAACAACTTTGAATAAAATAATAACAAGGTTTTACTGTAATAGCTTTGGACATCATCTAAAAGTCCTTTTCAACACGAAGAAAACAATTCCTAACTCGATTGGGTTTTGTCATTTTATTACAGAGTTTTCATAGCTACTGAGACTAAATAAAATCTTGTAAAAGGCTCTTAAGACGCCGACTAAATGACAGTGTGACTCATCGTTAATGATCTAGTTTTCGTCGCGACTGACGTGGAAAGTTCACAAAAAAACAAACTTAGGCAATATACTTAACTTTAGTAGTATTACAGCAAATTAATACTTGAAAGAATTGCTGCTAATAATAGATAAGGAAGTGAATAAAAATATAACAAAAAAACTTCCTACCAACGATGAGCATTAAAAAACCTACACTAGAACAAAGAAATGAAATTTTAGTGTAACTTAACCTAAAGGAGACCATTCATCTAATCTAATCTAATCTAAAAGCCCGTCTTGTCCCACTGCAGGGCAAAGGCCTCCCTCTCCCTTTTCCATGACCATTCATATTGGGCCCAAAATCGAAAGTGCCGGAACCATTATTGTAGCAGCTACATGAGTTTAAAAACCAGATCACGAGAGATCTAGTTTTTACATTTGACTTTAAGGCGGCCAGTATAAAAAAAAATTTCTAATCGGTTTAGTTTATAGTTTCTAAAATAATGGTGCCATAGTACCAAATGCTTAAAATGATTTCCCGAGAATAAAACTTTTTTTTTACTGGTGCCAACTATGTTTATTTGGTCCTATCTATTTTGGGTCTAAATTTGTATTAAATATGAATGATCTCCTTCAAATTATAAACGAGGAACGAACTGGGCGTATGATAATATAACAAGAAGTAGACTTAACAAACCAGAATCGTTGTGATTGGTTATAAAAAATACATACGTACGGAACACTAACTTCAAAAGTAAACTTGTGACTGCTGTTTATTTTTTGCATAAATACGTACAAGGCAACGGAAGATTGCTTCTAAATATTATCGCAAATAGCATTATAATCTGCAAGTCAAATTAAATTATTTAATTCGATCCCAACTGGAAATAAAAAATATAATTATCCAATTTTCAGCTATTAATCAACCAGTTTTAACACTATTTGTCTATCAAACACTAATATCATAAAACAGTTAAATTGGTGATTTTGTTATTTTGGTTGTTTGGGGTAATCGTTGGTCCTACTGCCATATGCGACACCATTGCTCAACTCTATGAAAAAAAAAATATTTTTGATAAGTCACGTAACTTAGAAATTGTCACTTTCATACATTTAAACGATTGGATCGGCGCTGACGATTGAAGAAATGTCGCTGAACCAATGAAGCTGGTCCAATATTTAGGATTCTTTTACTGATATACCTAAAGCCAAATTGTTTTTGAGTGTCATAGGCTAAAATTCATATATAATTAATGTAATACAAATAAAAAAAAATATATATAAATAAACATTTTTTACAATAAACTTTTAAAGTTTGTTAAACTTCTAAGTTTGATTTAAAAGTTTATTGTAAAACATGTTTATTTTTTTTCTTTGCTTGAGTGCGCTGCCTCAACGGTTGTATATAAGTAAAAACAATGTTTAGCATATCTAAGTATCTTAAACGGCTTTATACAAAAGTTTTCCTAAATGTATATCTAATTTTTATATTTAAGCACTAACATTAATAGATTTTTTGGTTAAAAATAGTGTTTTTTTTAATAAATCATGTTTTGAAGTTTATTTAAACTACTAAATAATTGTATTAATCTTTATAAAAATAAATAATTTCAATGTCTCGATTACTTAATAAGGACAATTATTATGTGGTCTAGAATATTAAAAAAATATAAAAAAATCCTCTGCCACACTAAACACCTGCATTGTGCGGATGTCGTCTTTGTCAATTACAGCGTGGACCCTTGGGCTGGACATATTTTGCTACTTCTTGTCGCGATCACAGACGTCTACGCGGGCAGAGCCGCAGGATACAGCTAGTTAAAAATATAGATGTAAAACGTAATCACGCGATATTTAAAGACGGCAAAAAAAACTACAGTATTGTGTAAATTATGCTAATTATTTTTCATGTACGAAATATATTTTACGCCGCAGGTGAAGCAACAGTCATAATTACAAAAAAATGATTTACACAATTTTTTTCAGAATAAAACAAAAATCCTGTATGGTCGGGTAAGTACCTACCAACTTCATAATGTTGACGTCAACAAATGCATAACACATAACTTGACTAGGTACTTAATCTGCCACATCATGCCCTAACTGTGGAAAGCCAAAGAACTTAATTTTTACTATGCTTTATTATTAGGCACGGCAATAGGGAATATGCATAAATCACCGATTTGGTTTAAACTTTTACATCAATTGTAATTTTAGTCATCATTCCTAACGTAATGGTCATTTCAATAAATGACAAAATCAAAATAGATTGCCAAATATACGCGTAATTTAAAAAATAAAACGCAACGCCATTGGTCTGACTTAGTTATCACGTAGTACGCCTTCTGCTTGTGTGTTTATTTACTCCCGTTGACCGTTGACATCGACTATGACTTATATAAGCCTTAATGAAGATGGCCTGTTTCAAATGCAAAAGCAATTCTTTCAAGTCTTCATAAGTGAGAACTGATGGTTATTTTGAAATTGTTTACCTACATTTTTGTTTATTACGATTTTAAATTTTCTAGTGTTATGGTCTAACTAAGTTATTAAACACATAAAAAAATCGTGCATATTCCCTATTATTCTTACAGTCTTATTATGGAGTTGAAAAAGTAAAAACTGGAAAGTTTCTTATGTCCGCGTTTTGTGAAGTAGTCTGCGCCGCAGCTTGCTCGGCTGCTGGCCGGACTTAAGCTATCTCCAGTCGTTAGCCAACCCAATAGTTAAACAACCAGCTAAGTTGCTCAGGATCAAAATTAACAATTGTTTTATGTCTGTAATATATTAATGTTTTGATTTACTGTATTGGAGAATACCCAAATAACTTATTATATTATCAACTGATACAGCAACAAAACAAAACAATATTAATGCTTAACGCGATATTAACCTAAATATTACCGTGTACTCTCCTAAAACAGTTCGCTTACATGGGCAATGAATTGCGAGATTATTAGCAATTTTGGTCAAAAAAGATGTCCCGTCAATACCTAGTAATGTATTGAGAATAACACGTAAAAATAAGAGATACAAGATAATAATCATAATAAAAACTCTTTATTGTACACGAAGAAACAATTAGAAGTATATACTTTGATGACTAATTAAATTGAGTGGATTAAAAAAACATATTGATTAGAATGGACAAGAAGAAAAACCTAATGATAAATACAAAATGTTAAACATAAGTGTGACATAGCTGAAAGCATAATTACGAATAACATTAAAAATTCAGTCCTTACAGATTGCTACAGAAGATGGAAAGTTTCTTATGGGCGCTTTTCGTGGAGTAGTTGCCTGCGCCGCAGCTTGCTGGGCTGCACGCTGTGCATAAGCTACTTCCAGTCCAACATTCACTCGTTTACTAAAATCAGGATCAATAAGTTTAAATAACTTAAGAACTTTTTTCAACACTGGTGGAGTAACTGGGACCAAAGATGTTACGACGTTATTAATGAATCTTTGTCTATGAGCTTCACTTTCAAGAATATGATTGTAGAAATACGACAAAGGTTGTAAATCTACCGCGTTACTCTCTAACACTTGTAAGGTTTTACTCGGTCTTTTCTCGTCTACATAGGGCACAGGGCCGTTGTAAGAATTCGGATAATAGTTTGGCGCATTTTGCATATTTAGCTTCACAGGCGGTTTTCCATCGCGGTTGTAAGTTTTGGCATACAATGGCATGTTCACCAACATTTTGTTGTGATTGGATCCTAAACGGTAATTTTGAGTTTCAACGTAGAATGCACTTCTGGCCCTGAACAGCAAGTCCACTGGACCAGGGATACCGGGCACCAAATTTGCAGGATTATACGCTCCTATTTCTAAGTCCCTAAATACGTTTTCTACGTTTTTATTCAAAACCAAACGCCCAATTTGTACTGTAGTAAATGTTCCATTTTCCCATAGTCTAGTGACATCAAAAGGATCGTAATCTGCTGTTTGTATATCATGTGTAGTCATCACGTCCATTTCCAGTCTCCACGCGGGATAGTTTCCTTTTCCGATAGAGTCATATAATTCTCGTTTGAAGTAGTCTGGATCTACTCCAGATATTTCAGCTGCTTGAGCACTTGTGATTGCTTCAAAGCCCTGTTCAGTTCTAAAGTTAAATCTGACATAATGTGTTTCTCCATGTTTGTTAGCAAGCTCGTATGTATGGATAGGGAAGAAATCCATCCTTCTGTATCCATGAGGAATACCATAATCTGACAAAGTCCAAAAATATGTGTGGATCATTATTGGTCTTTGAACCAGCAAATCCCAACGGCTGGTAGACGAGTACAAGTCAGTTTGAGGGTTTCTCATAAAAGAATGCATCAAATCCGGAAAGGAAATGGAGTCTCTATAATAATAAACAGGTGTGTGGACACACGTGAGATCCAAGTTTCCTTGTTTTGTATAAAATTTCACTGCGAAACCCTGCTGTTCTCTGACGAGATCATTGCCTCCCCGGTTCTGAAACGCAGGAGAGAATCTGGCAATCAATGGAGTTTTTTTGCCGATGCCGTTAAAGAGATCTGCATAGGTATATTTGGAAACATCATTAGTAACCACAAAGTAACCGAAAGCACCGGTGCCCTTCGCGTGGATCACTCTCTCGTCTATTCTCTCTGCATTGAAACTCGTCATCGAATCGATTAAAAGCTGGTTATTGAATTGATCAGAGTTGATTGAAAATATTTCACGTATTTCAGCTGGTTCACCCGAACCTTTGGTCCATATTCCGATTGGTTCCTAAAAAAAAAGGAGAGTTTTAACAAAATGTAGTTATAAAATTGAAATAAAAACGAACTGAACTTTTTGTAAAATTTATAAAATGATGCTATTCTTACCGGGTTTTCCAATTTAAAGTTTAAGAGTTGCCTTTCCGCGGGTGTGTACGTTACATTTTCGTATATCACGGCTTCCCCATGCAACACCACACACAACAGACACGCAACGATCGCTTTCATGATGGAAATCGGACGCGTGCTCTTCACTACTCGACAGTGACTGATATATAGACGTATAATATATATATTTATAAGTCACTGTTGATTAGCAAAGAAAATATATAATTGCATCCACATTATAATAAATTTGGATGCAATTATATCAAACGTGTAGTAAAAAGGTTTGGAGTTCAACAGGCTTACATGATAATTTTAAATAAAAAAAAATATTTTAAAGTAAAATCATCATCTGTGCATAACCTACTTCCAATCCAACAGTTAATCGTTTACTCAAATCAGGATCAATTAGTTGATTAGATCAAATAAGAACTTTACTCAACACGGGAGAAGTATTTGGCCCTAAAGATGCTACGACGTTCTCATACGACATTCTACGAGTTTCACTTTCAAGACACACGATTGTAGAAATACGACAAAATCTGTAACTTTATTTTTGGTATTGCAACGATTTTACGCCCTTGGTTCTACGTCTCTAAATATATTATACAAAATTTTGTTTCTATAAATATTTATTACATAACAAAACCACAAAAATAAATAATCAATCTCAACGTCTGACCGCCAAAAAATACCACGACATTATAAAAAAATAATGAGTAAACGATGGATGAACTGGATACCCATGAGAACTAGTAGTCACTCCTACCCTGTGACTGAAAAACAATTGAAAGATAGAAGAAAACGTTTCCTAGTGGATAGATCAAGGTAAAAAAAATATATTAAAAACGGTACGGAACACTAACGCTGCACAAATTACGACTGGCCAGTTTCACCTTGTATTTGTAATAGTAGGGGAGCCCAAGAGTAGATTTTAGGATTTAACACTTGAGTAGCTATAAAAAAAAATCGTGCGTACAGCTGCAGCAAAGCATAATATTCTATGCTCTGTCTGTTTTCCTCACTCTTTCTCAACCTGTGCTCTCGCTCCTACCTTACATTGCTATGATACTCACAGCTGATACGGTACCTTATGTGGCATTCATTTTACTTACCAACAACGCTCGGGCGTGATTGCATGTGTTTTAATTTTAGTTTTGTGTGGCTAGGTTTTGTTATGCGAGATACTGATAACTTGTAAACATTTGCGTTTATACATTTGTCATATTATCGTTCAGTTAACATCCCTTTTGAATATCTGACGCCCTGCATAAACTGAACACGTCAAAAAAACATATCTCTATTACTATTAAAGACCCGTGGGCATAAACACTATTGGTGTTTGACGCGCTTGATTATTACCATGTGACCTACGGGCTTGCCCCCCAACGGTGAAGGGGTATACGCCAGAAAAGCTTTTTTTTTCATTGTACTATCTAATCTTTAAATTCAACTGGTCCCCACGACTCTTGAATAAATCCCTTTTTAGCATGTTCGCTCCCCTACTACAAAATAACGCGTCAATCATATATAATATGTGTATCAATGTTGTAAATCAATATTTTTATTAGTATAATGCATGGCAAGGTTAGATATTTTGCAATAAATTTATAGCACTTAACATTATTATTTATTACTAGCTTTTGCCAGCGACTTCGTCCGCGTTTCCGTCGTTTTTCGTAAAAAAGTAGCATATGTCCTTCCTCACTGTTCAGTGGTTTTGATGTAACAGACAGATTAACTTTCGTATTTTAGTAGGGAAATATAATATATCACGTTACACAAAAATAATCCTTATAGCATGATTCAGTATTCGGCGCGACGGCGCGATGGCTTATTATCGTATTTCATGTATAAGTTTGGTGTTTCTATACCGATTTCTATGATTCTTTTTTTATTGAATAGGTAATAATGTTAACTTTTTTTAATTAGGGATGAGTGAGAGTATTATAGGGTAAGAGTAAACAAATATAATCAGAAATCTCTGAACTGCTAAGCTATCGGGAGTTACACGTGTTATTGTGTGTCAACCATAAAAGATAGACATATGCTGTTGTGGGATATTTTTTAGATAATTTTATGTAGAACATTTCCGTCATACATGATTTCTATGTAGCTTTAACCATTAAGGCTGCATACGCGACGGAAGCTTAAAAAATACCGTTTTCCCAACATTTCCCTTCACTGCTCTGCTCCTATTGATTGTAGCGTGATGAAAAGTATACTATAACCTGCCCAGGAGTATGAAGAATAAATGTACCAAGTTTCGTTAAAATCCGTCGAGTAGTTTTCGTTTCTATAAGGAACATACAGACAGAAAGACAGACAGACAGACAGACAGACAGACAGACAGACAAAAATTTTACTGATTGCATTTTTGGCATCAGTATCGATCACTAATCACCCCCTGATAGTTATTTTGAAAATATATTTGATGTACAGAATTGACCTCTCTACAGATTTATTATAAGTATAGATTATTGCACGGATATTGGAGTGAATGTAGATCACTCGAATGAAAACTAGCTCAGTCAAATTAGATATAAATTGACAGGTTTTTAAAAACTGTTCTACGTTTATCACCGATTTCTAAGGACTCTATAAAAAATCTATATTACGTTCCATTACATATTATTCAAATATCCCGCGAAAACATTTTTCCTGACAATATGGCGCCTCATGTCATTGTGGACACCTGCTTGTAAACTTTGTTGTTGACTACTGTTGAGACGCAACTGTTTAGATATAGTTGATTTCATCAACCATTCAGCCAATCACAGCCGTTTACGATCACTAATGTAGACAAAAAAAATATTTTCTTTGTCGATTTTCTCTTAAAATATCTCGTATTTTTCTTAACTGACTAAATAGTTGGTTTTCGAAATTCATATTCAATACAGATGCCATCAATAGATCCTATATTTTACATGCTGTAAAATACCCAAATGACCCAAAGCAACTCTGCAAAAAAAATCCAAAAATTAAGCATAAATGCGCAAGAATTCGCGCGCATTCTACGCAATTACCTGTTTTTTTGTCTAAAGCAATATAAGCATTATTTTGTTGAGTTAAGGTTAAATTTGCTATATTAAATTTTAGATCGGCGTTTCGATGCACTTCGAATATAATATAGGTATTGTAGTAAGAGTTGAGCCTTAAATGTCGTAAAAATAATGTTCTACAAAGTAAATAAAGTTGACCTATAACACAATTTTTGGCAGACGAGAGATCTTTGGTGACTTATTTTGTTGGTTTCAGAACTGTATCAATTGGAGTATTTGTAAGAATTAATGAAACTTAAAATATCTGGCCAGTGTGTGAACTGCTATGGGTTCGATCCCCATGTATTTATTCTTCACTATCGTATTAGGGAATCCCTGTTAAGGTAGTTTTAGTTCATAAATAAATAAATGTTAACAAAACCACCAGGTACCAGACACAGGGATAAAATTTGTATTGACATTATATATGTATCATTCCAAAACAGCTAATGTTTTTATATCTTCATTATTCTAGGTTTACAAAAGATAATGGTGTCGGAGCATACCCTAAATATAGATTTAAACTAACATGTTAAACATTCTCCCTCTCTTTATTCGTCCACTCCTGACGAGGTTCGAAAAAGAGCTTATTTAAAAAATACCTTACAAAAAAAAAATTATAAAAAAAAATAAGCGGCTCCTTTTATGTGTATAATAATATACCCACTATCATGTTTTTTCTGTATTTTGTATGTACATAAATAATAGTTGAGCAGTTAACGTATTCAAGAAATTAGAACTCAGGTAAGCCAGAGAGGTCAAATATTTACTTGTAAGTGTTGATTACGGACAGACAGCCTGAACATAATGTTGTAACAACCATAAATTAAATTTTTTATAAACCGCGACTGAATAGTTGCTAATTTTTTGAAAAGAGTTATTATTTTTCAACAGCTGAACTGAACTTTTAAAATATAGCTAAACCGCATCAAAATCAGTCAATTCGTTTAGCAGCTACGATGCCAGAAACTTATGTCACTTTAATAACAGCGGAACGAGGCGCCTGAAACAATAGAGCTCTGTGGTCGCGGTCAACTTAATCGCGACGGCTAAGCGTATTTTAAAAATTGTAAGTTTTAAACCCACACGTATATTTTTAGTAAATGGAGGTTTTTGACTTTTTACTTCCTTTTAAATTACACGGAAACAGGAAAGTGACAAGCATAATTTTATAATTTATTTGCTAGATTAGTGTCAAATTTAAAAATAATCAGTTGTTCGGAAAAACTTAAACAATAATGATTGTCTAAGCAAGTAGGTAGACCAACATTTTCACCAATTACTGTTAATGAATAATTCTGAACCAAACACAGACTTAACTAATATTTATGCAGATAACTAACTACGTACAGCCATGGTGCCTGCGATACAAAGATCTTTTTTTTTTAGAATTATGTAGTGTTATTAGCGTAATAGTGAATCTATCAGATGCATTAATACTTGCGTTTATAATTCGGTTATTATTAGCCCTGTATATTATACAGAGCTGCTGCTACAGGTTCGAGGTTAAAATTCAACACTTAACCTTAAGTATCGAATAATGACATTAATGGATCAGGAAAGGTGGTTTATAAATAATAATAATTATTATCGTGTTTAATAACCAAGAAAGTGCCAGCGAAACCCTACAATTACGCGTCCGATGTCTGTCTCAAGAACCGTAGTTGTAAGACCGTTGAAACTTTAACAGAATGGCAATTTCTATTGAGACTTTAAGAAGAAAAATATATCTTCTATACGTATAAAATGCTTTGTCCTGAATGACTGACTGACGGATCAACGCCCAGTCTAAACCGCTGATCTGAAACTTGGAGGGAGTGTTCTTTGTATGACGAAGGCATCCGATTAAAAAGGATTTTCTGAACAACGGGGACAAAGTTTGGGACAACGTGATTCCTTGGTCCAATCTAAATCTATTATTACTTATAATAAATCTGTAGAGAGGTCAATTCTGTACATCAAATATATTTTCAAAATAACTATCAGGGGGTGATTAGTGATCGATACTGATGCCAAAAATGCAATCAGTAAAATTTTTGTCTGTCTGTCTGTCTGTCTGTCTGTCTGTCTGTCTGTATGTTCCTTATAGAAACGAAAACTACTGGACGGATTTTAACGAAACTTGGTACATTTATTCTTCATACTCCTGGGCAGGTTATAGTATACTTTTCATCACGCTACAATCAATAGGAGCAGAGCAGTGAAGGGAAATGTTGGGAAAACGGTATTTTTTAAGCTTCCGTCGCGTATGCAGCCTTAATGGTTAAAGCTACATAGAAATCATGTATGACGGAAATGTTCTACATAAAATTATCTAAAAAATATCCCACAACAGCATATGTCTATCTTTTATGGTTGACTCACAATAACACGTGTAACTCCCGATAGCTTAGCAGTTCGGAGATTTCTGATTATATTTGTTTACTCTTACGTTTATTATACTCTCACTTATCCCTAATTAAAAAAAGTTTACATTATTACCTATTCAATAAAAAAAGAATCATAGAAATCGGTATAGAAACACTAAACTTATACATGAAATACGATAATAAGCCATCGCGCCGTCGCGTGTGAATACTGAATCATGCTATAAGGATTATTTTTGTGTAACGTGATATATTATATTTCCCTACTAAAATACGAAAGTTAATCTGTCTGTTACATCAAAACCACTGAACAGTGAGGAAGGACATATGCTACCTTTTTACGAAAAACGACGGAAACGCGGACGAAGTCGCTGGCAAAAGCTAGTAAATAAATAAATAAATAAATGTGGACAACATCACATACATTGTTCTGAACCCAAAGTAAGTAGCTAAAGCACTTGTGTTATGGAATTCAGAGACAACGAAGGTACCACAAACACCCAAACCCGAGACAATGTAGAAAAATGCTTTTTCTACATTGACCCGGCCGGGGATCGAACCCGGGACCTCAGAGCTGGCGACACCTTGAAAACCGGTGTGTACGCCACTCGACCACGGAGGTCGTCAAATATTGCTACTTCAAATATTGCATAAACATTCTTTAACAGAATTGATGAAAAACGTGTTTCGTATTTTATTGAAACTCATCGCCTAACGGGGTTAAAAAGGGGTAGAAAGTTACTTTGTGGGTGATTTGCACCAAAGTTTATATCAATACTTCTTAGTGCTTTTGATTTAAATTACATTTTATTTACACATTTTTAAAAACTCAATTCTATTTTATTCAAACTTGTTTTATTGTTGAACTCACATAAAAGCTTGGTGCAATGCAAAACTCTTTAAAATTGGAATGTGAACAACCATTTTTGACTTCTACGCAGTCGAAAAAGGTATTATAATAAAAATGTAGTGCCTAGTGTAGTGTATTATAATAAAAAAGGCCAGTCAAATGTTTAAACATAAGATAGAAAATGGGAATGATGCTAAAAAATAAAAATACTGAAAATGGTTTAAAAGAAAAATAATATTATAATACTTGGTTTTAATTTCAAGGTATACAATTATACATAACGTCTATGGTTATCTACATATTTATGCAGCAAGTGTTTGTATCCAAAAGATACACTAAAGATAATTTCGAGATAAATTTGTCCAAGCATGTAAAAAAAGACAGTAAGAACAGAAACATTAATTAATATGTGTGTCGGTGAAAAGACAAAAAAAATTGTTAACTCGAAAACGAAAATAAAACATGGTCCACACAAGGAGTTGCAGATGCTTGGAGAGGTACCTTGAAGTGCCCTCTACTCTAGAACCGCTCTTCCATACTTTCAGGGTCAACATACTGTATGTTTGAGACAAACCAAGGAGCTTAAATAATATGAAAACCATGTTCGTTTAGGTTTATAATTTTTTCATTAATTCTTGCAGTCTGCCTCAGCAGTGGGTACGTTTCGTATGGGCACATTTGTTGGACGAGCTGCCTGCGCCGCAGCTTGCTCGGCTGCTCGCCGTGCATAAGCCACTTCGAGTCCAATAGTTACTCTTCTACCCAAATCCTGGTCAATAAGATACAGGAACTTTAACACTTTTGGCAACGTCGGAGGTGTGACTGACTCTAAAGACGCAACGAGGTTTTGAATAAATCTTTGTCTATGAGCTTCATTTTCAAGAATGTGATTGTAGAAATACGACAAAGGTTGTAGATCTACAGCATTGCTCTCTAACACTTGCAACTTTTCCCGCGGTCTTTTCTCGTCTACATAGGGCACAGGGCCGTTGTATGAATTCGGATAATAGTTTGGTGCATTTCGCATATTTAGCTGAACAGGCGGTTTTCCATCGCGGTTGTAAGTTTTGGCATACAATGGCATGTTCACCAAAATTTTGTTGTGGTTGGTTCCTAAACGATAATTTTGAGTGTCCCTGTAGAACGATCTTCTGCCCCTGAACAGGAAGTCTACTGGACCAGGAATACCAGGCACCAAATTTGAAGGATTATATGCCCCTTGTTCTACGTCTCTGAATATATTTTCTACGTGTTTATTCAAAACCAAACGCCCAATCTGTACTGTAGTAAATGTTCCATTCTTCCATAGTCTAGTGACGTCAAACGGATCGAAGTCTACTTTTTGTATGTCATGTGCAGTCATCACATCCATTTCGAGTCTCCACGCGGGATAATTTCCTTGTCCGATAGCGTTATATAAATCTCTATTGAAGTAGTCTGGATCTTGTCCTGATAAAACAGCGGCTTGAGCGCTTGTGATTGCTGAGAAGCCCTGTTCAGTCCTGAAGTTAAATCTAACATAGTGAGTTTCTCCGTGTTTATTGGCAAGTTCGTAAGTATGGATAGGGAAGGCGTCCATCTTTCTGTATCCATCTGGAATACCGTAATCAGCCAAAGTCCAGAATAACGAGTGTGTTTGAATCGGCCTGTGCACCAAAAAATCCCAACGGTTGCCGAACAAACCCGTCTGAGGATTTCTTTTCACTATGTGGACTTGGTGCGGAAACAATATAGGATCTCTATATAAATAAACAGGTGTCTGAAGACAAAGAAGATCCAAATTACCTTCCCTTGTGTAAAATTTCACCGCCATGCCCTTCAGTTCTCTACTAAGGTCATTGCCGCCCAAGTTTTGTACTGACGTAGAGAACCTGACATTCAATGGTGTCTTTTTGCCGATGCCGTTAAAGAGATCTGCATACGTATATTTCGAAACATCATTAGTAACTACAAAATAACCGAAGGCACCGGTGCCCTTCGCGTGGACCACTCTCTCAGGTATTCGTTCCGCATCAAAACTGTTCATAGATTCGATTAACAGCTGGTTGTTAAATTGGTCGGAGTTGATCGTTAAAATATCTCGTATTTCAGTCGGCTCGCCCGAACTTTTGGTCCATAGTCCGATAGGCAACTAAAAAAGAAAAATCTACCTTAATCATTGAAACTTTGACGACTAAAACAACGCTATTATTGAACGGATATTATGATTCTAAAATGAACTAACATACTCAAGCTTGTGTACTATCCGGTAGAGACAAAATTTATTAAATGCTTGTTAAAGGATACCTTAAACAAGGTAGATGTACCTACCGGGTGTTCACGTTTAAATTCCAATAGCTGCCTTTCCGCGGGTGTGTACGTGACATTGTGGTATATCACGGCTTCCCCATGCAACACCACACACAAAAGACACGCAACAATCGCCTTCATAATGGAAATCGAAGGCGAACTCTTCTAATCAACGGCGGTAACTTGATTATATATGTCTGGTAATTATTTGTGAGCAATTACCAGCGGAACCGTTTGACTTAAAAGGTCTATTTAGGGATCATCTTTACAATCGTATGAATCCTTAGAAGGGGTACGTAAGTTTATTGAACTTTCACAATTCTTCGGATATTGACCAGTCCTATGTAACAGTACAGGTACCTGTAATTCTCAAGTTGTTTCATATATTTGAATTATTGGTTAGTACCTTAGTCTTAACGTATTATTTTTTACATTCTGCTCCTTTCGTAATTCATACCAAAACAGACTTATCAACGTAGGTTTGAATTACAGGTTTATCAAACCATCTTATTTTAGTTGTCGAATAACGTAATAGATGACATTTGGTTGACCGTTATGCTGTGTGTCTGTATCCTTCGGACATTATTGAGCATGACCGCTGATTTCTTTTCGGCCGTTTAGGTCTGGCTTCCTTTATTTGATCAGGTTAATTTCTCAATAGACCAGTCCTTTTACTAATCTATACTTAATATCATAAAGCTGAAGAGTTTGTTTGTTTGTTTGTTTGAACGCGCTAAGCTCAGGAACTACTGGTTCGAATTGAAAAATTCTTTTTGTATTGAATAGTCCGTTTATTGAGGAAGACTATAGGCTATATAACATCACGCTAGGACCAATAGGAGCGGAGCATAAATGAAAAATGTTGCAAAAATGAGAAACCGTTGAAACTAAAAGACGCGAACAAAGTCGCGGGGGACAGCTAGTAAAAAAGATAAAGGTAAAAACAGTACGGAACACAATTAATAACATTCCAAACACGACAAGCGACTGACCATCCAACATGATGCATTTCGCACAAACCAATTATTACATAATTACCTACAATGTAACGATTATTGTTAATTAGAAGTCAAACACGAAGAACTTAGTACTATATTCGACAATCTTAAAAAAAATAGTTAAGTAAAACAATCAATCAGTTTCTGTTCTGATATTCGTTTTTAATTAAAGCTAAAGGTGTGGCAAACGGTTGTAGACCAAAATAATAATCCAAGCAGTACCTTTGTACCTACATTTTCTTTATGTCTATGTTTTATTTTCGTATGTGTGTACATAAAAAAAAGCGTTTAATCTTTATGGCTGCGTAAACTGAGGCATTATATTTTTGTTGTTTACGTAGCTTCCATGTGAAAGGTAAAAAAAACTAACTGGTTGAGCATAATAGAGTACACGATATACCTATGTAGAAAATATGTTGACTGACTATATAGACTCTTTGTTATAGATGCAATACATGAGTATGCTCGTACAACCATGACCAACAGTCAGAAAACCCTACATTAAAATTACTACAAGAGGAAAAATATTTCCTAAAATAATATTAGTATTTTAGAGACCGACCCTGCATCTTCTAAATAAAATATATACTCACTTCATGTAAATACTGTAATTATGTAATATACATTTCATCAGCAATACACTGTCAATTGGGTGACCTAAAAAATTGATTTAGTGCAATAGACATAAAAACTATCTAAGTAGTCATTGTAATAAAAGTTAGTCAATTGAATGAAAGCAAGAAAAAATATTTTATTATGACACTATAGAAAACTTGGAAAAAAGCTAAAAGCATAATTTCTTTAATGCACTCCTATTAGGATATGAATTATATGAATGGCCATATTTGTATATCCACCTTTTAGTTCTTACAGTCTGTCTCAGCAGTAGGTACGTTTCGTATGGGCACATTTGGTGGACGAACTGCCTGCGCCGCAGCTTGCTCGGCTGCTCGCCGTGCATAAGCCACTTCCAGTCCAACAGTTACTCTTCTACCCAAATCCCGGTCAATAAGATACAGGAACTTTAACACTTTTGGCAACGTCGGAGGTGTGACTGGCTCTAAAGACGCAACGAGGTTTTGAATAAATCTTTGTCTATGAGCTTCATTTTCAAGAATGTGATTGTAGAAATACGACAAAGGTTGTAGATCTACCGCGTTACTCTCTAACACTTGTAACTTTTCCCGCGGTCTTTTCTCGTCTATGTAGGGCACAGGGCCATTGTATGAATTCGGATAATAGTTTGGTGCATTCCGCATATTTAGCTTCACAGGCGGTTTTCCATCACGGTTGTAAGTTTTGGCATACAATGGCATGTTCACCAAAATTTTGTTGTGGTTGGTTCCTAAACGATAATTTTGAGTGTCCCTGTAGAACGATCTTCTGCCCCTGAACAGGAAGTCTACTGGACCAGGAATACCGGGCACCAAATTTGAAGGATTATACGCCCCTTGTTCTACGTCTCGGAATATATTTTCTACGTGTTTATTCAAAACCAAACGCCCAATCTGTACTGTAGTAAATGTTCCATTCTTCCATAGTCTAGTGACGTCAAACGGATCGAAGTCTACTTTTTGTATGTCATGTGCAGTCATCACATCCATTTCGAGTCTCCACGCGGGATAATTTCTTTGTCCGATAGCGTTATATAAATCTCTATTGAAGTAGTCTGGATCTTGTCCCGATAAAACGGCAGCTTGAGCGCTTGTTATTGCTGAGAAGCCCTGTTCAGTCCTGAAGTTAAATCTAACATAGTGAGTTTCTCCGTGTTTATTGGCAAGTTCGTAAGTATGGATAGGGAAGGCGTCCATCTTTCTGTATCCATCCGGAATACCATAATCAGCCAAAGTCCAGAATAATGCATGTGCTTGAATTGGTCTGTGCACCAAAAAATCCCAACGGTTGCCGAACAAACCAGTCTGAGGATTTCTTTTCACTATATGGACTTGGTGCGGAAACAATATAGGATCTCTATATAAATAAACAGGTGTCTGAAGACAAAGAAGATCCAAATTACCTTCCTTTGTGTAAAATTTCACTGCCATACCCTTCAGTTCTCTACCAAGGTCATTGCCGCCCAAGTTTTGTACTGACGTAGAGAACCTGACAATCAATGGTGTCTTTTTGCCGATGCCGTTAAAGAGATCTGCATACGTATATTTCGAAACATCATTAGTGACTACAAAATAACCGAAAGCACCGGTGCCCTTCGCGTGGACCACTCTCTCAGGGATTCGTTCCGCAGCAATATTGTTCATAGATTCGATTAACAGCTGGTTGTTGAATTGATCGGAGTTGATCGTAAATATATCTCGTACTTCAGTCGGCTCGCCCGAACTTTTGGTCCATAGTCCGATAGGCAACTAGAAAAGAAAAATCTACCTCAATTATTGAAACTTTGACGACAAAACCAACGCTATTATTGAACTAATTAATTATTATTGAACCTATTATTAAGTATTAAGATTCTAAAATGGACTAACATACTCAACCTGGTGTACTCGGTAGAGACAAGATTTATTAAATGCTCGTTAAAGGATACCTTAAACAAGGTATATGTACCTACCGGGTGTTCACGTTTAAAGTCCAATAGCTGCCTTTCCGCGGGTGTGTACGTGACATTGTGGTATATCACGGCTTCCCCATGCAACACCACACACAAAAGACACGCAACAATCGCTCTCATGATGGAAATCGAAGGCGAACTCTCCCAATCAACAGCGGTAACTTGATTATATATGTCTGGTAATTAATCGTGAGCAATTACCAGCGGAACCGTTTGACTTAAAAGGTTTATTTAGGAATTATCTTTACAATCGTATGAATCCTTAGAAGGGGTACGTAAGTTTATTGAACTTTCACAATTCTTCGAATATTGACCAGTCCTATGTTACAGTACAGGCACCTTTAATTCTCAAGTTGTGCCATATATTTGAATTATTGGTTAGTACCTTAGTCTTTACGTATTATTTTTTACATTCTGCTCCTTTCATAATTCTTACCAAAACAGACTTACTTACGTAGGTTTGAATTACAGGATTATCAAACCATCTTATTTAAGTTGACGTATAACGTAATAGATAACATTTGGTTGACCGTTATGCTATATGTAATATCATTCGAACATTATTGAGCACGACCGCTGATTTTTTTTCGGCTGTTTAGGGCTGGCTTCCTTTATTTAATCAGGTTGATTTTTCAATAGTCCAGTCCTTTTACTACTAAAAAAGATAAAGGTAAAAACAGTACGGAACACAATTAATAACATTCCAAACACAACAAGCGACTGACCATCCTAAATGATGCATTTCGCACGAACCAATTATTATATAATTACCGACAATGTAACGGTTATTGCTAAGTACGAGTCAAACTCGGAGAACTTAGTACTATAATCGATAATCTTAAAAAAAAGAGTTTTGTAAAACAATCAATCATTTCCTGTTCTGGTATTGAATATGATGATAATGACATTTTTAATTAAATCTAAAGGTGTGGCAAACGATTTTGGACAAAATTAATAATCTAAGCAGTACCTTTGTACCTACATTTTCTTATGTCTATGTTATATTTTTTTATTTTCGTATGTGTACATAAACAATAAATAAAAAACATGGGTTAAATCTTTACGGCTACGTAAACTAAGGCTCTATATATTTGTGCTTTACGTAGCTTCCATGTAATAGGTAATAAAACTAAATAGTTGAGCATAATAGAGTACATGCTATATTTCGAAAATATGTTGATTGACCATATAAAGACTTTGTTTTAAATGTAGGGGGCAATGATGATGATGATGACTATACATGATTATGCTCGTACAACCATGACCAATAGTCAGAAAAGACTACATTAAAATGACTACAAGAAAAAAAATATTACCTAAAATAATATCAGAACTTTTAGAGTTCGACCTAGCATCTTCTAAATAAAATATATACATACTTCATGTACAAATTACTATACATTTCATCAGCAAAACACTGTCAATTGGGTGACCTAAAAAAATTGATTTAGTGCGATAGCCTTAAAATAAAACGAATCTAATCATTGTAACCATAGTTAATCAAAAAAAAAAGAAAAGCAAGAAAACATATTTTATTTTGACACTAAAGAAGAAAAGAAAAAAGCTAAAAACATTTTTTTTTAATGCACTCTTATTGGAAGATGAATTATATGAATGGCCGTATTTGTATATCCACCTTTTAGTTTTTACAGTCTGTCTCAGCAGTGGGTACGTTTCTTATGGGCACATTTGGTGGAGGTGTTGCCTGTGCCGCAGCTTGCTCGGCTGCCCGCTGTGTATACGCTACTTCCAGTCCAACAGTTACTCGTTTGCCTAAATCATGATCAATAAGATACAGCAACTTAATAACCTTCTCTAATATGGGCGGAGTGACTGGCTCTAACGACGCAACGAGGTTCTGAATAAATCTTTGTCTATGAGCTTCACTTTCCAGAACATAATTGTAGAAATACGACAATGGTTGCAAATCCACTGCATTACTTTCTAACACTTGTAACTTTTCCCGCGGTCTTTTTTCGTCTACATAGGGCACAGGTCCGTTGTATGAATTCGGATAATAGTTTGGTGCATTTCGCATATTTAGCTTCACAGGCGGTTTTCCATCGCGGTTGTAAGTTTTGGCATACAATGGCATGTTCACCAAAACTTTGTTGTGGTTGGTTCCTATACGGTAATTTTGAGTATCCCTGTAGAATGATCTTCTGCCCCTGAATAGGAAGTCTACTGGACCAGGAATACCAGGCACTAAATTTGAAGGATTATACGCCCCTAGTTCTACGTCTCTGAATACATTTTCTACGTTTTTATTCAAAACCAAACGCCCAATTTGTACTGTAGTAAATGTTCCATTCTTCCATAGCCTAGTGACGTCAAACGGATCGAAGTCTACTTTTTGTATGTCATGTGCAGTCATCACATCCATTTCGAGTCTCCACGCGGGATAATTTCCTTGTCCGATAGCGTTATATAAATCTCTAATGTAGTAGTCTAGATCTTGTCCTGATATAACAGCTGCTTGAGCACTTGTGATTGCTGAGAAGCCCTGTTCAGTCCTGAAGTTAAATCTAACATAGTGAGTTTCTCCATGTTTATTGGCAAGTTCGTAAGTATGAATAGGGAAGGCGTCCATCTTTCTGTATCCATCCGGAATACCATAATCAGCTAACGTCCAAAAGAAAGTGTGGATTAATACTGGTCTTTGCATCGTCATATCCCAACGGCTAGTTGCCGATAGCAAGCCAGTCTGAGGATTTCTCTTAAAAGCATGCACAAAATGGGGAAACAACAATGGGTCTCTGTATAAGTAAACAGGTGTCTGAAGACAAAGAAGATCCAAATTTCCTTTTTTTGTGTAAAATTTCACCGCCATACCCTTTAGTTCTCTGCCGAGGTCATTGCCTCCCTGACTTTGTACTGCTGTGGAGAATCTGACATTCAATGGTGTCTTTTTGCCGATGCCGTTAAAAAGATCTGCATACGTATATTTTGAAACATCATTAGTGACTACAAAATAACCGAAGGCACCGGTGCCCTTCGCGTGGACCAATCTCTCAGGTACTCGTTCCGCATCAAAATTGTTCATGGATTCGATTAACAGCTGATTATTGAATTGGTCGGAGTTGATCGTAAATATTTCCCGTATTTCAGTAGGGTCGCCTGAACTTTTGGTCCATAGTCCGACAGGTAACTAAAAAGAAAGAGGAGTCGTTATAATTATTAATCATTGCAAAGTTTATAAAAAAACACTAGTAACTGATTCGATCTGCTTTCGGTCATTTTCTGTTATATTTTAGGTCGTGAAAAAATATTACACCTACCTGGTGTTCCAATTTAAAGTCGAACAGCTGCCTTTCCGCGGGTGTGTACGTGACATTTTCGTATATCACGGCTTCCCCATGCAACACCACACACAACAGACACGCCACTATCGCTTTCATGATTGAAATCGAGCGCGTGCTCCTCACTGATTAACGGTAACTTCTTATATAGGGCTTTATTATTATTCTAGCGATTTGGCAATTACATATTACTGTTCAAAGGTAATTATCTTTTGCTTTAAGTATTTCTGTAATATTAAACACCCATCAAGGCAGGCAGGAGCGGACTGTTCAACATACCTGGTAACAAAATATTTTTTTAAGTTATTCAAGTATCCAAATTTTGGGTATCAGTTAATTTGGCATCACTAAAAAGACGACACATTCTAGTATGGTGTTCTTTCTACTACTATAAGCGGCTTTTCTTAGGCCGTTTTCTGCAGAGAGTCCAGTAATGACTGTTACTTGATCTGACCAGCGCCGTTAGAGGCTCAAGGAACTTTTCTTTCTACATTACCCATCACTGTCAACATATAGCTTTAAATGTCCGTCACAAATAGGACATTTAAGTATGACATCGGATGCCCAAATCAGTAGTATAGGTTTAATGAAAATTAATATAGTGGGGAATTTTGTTTTTATTATAGCTGACAATGCTTAACTAGGTGCAAGTAGACAAATACTGGTTAAGCAGTCAAAGCCAGCGCTCGGAATAACTGCGGTAGACCTCTACAAAAAAACTTTAATCAGTCAAAATCGCTACTATGGATGACTAGCCAATTTCTACATTACGGCATGAGCTAGGTACTCTTTATGCTCTGTTACCTAAAATCATTCTTGCCGAAACAGAAAAGAAGAAGTTCAATTAAATGTCCCAATTTATAACCTATCAATGGTTTTATCTACGGGTGATAATGACATACAAATTAATTATGTCGTATTATCTTTGTTAGGTAAAGTCGCTCAGCGAGCTATGGAGCGAGCTAAGCTTGGTGTTTCTTTTAAGGATAAGATCTAGAACGAGATTTTCGGAGAGGAACCGGAGTGACCGACATAGCGTGCAGAGTTTAGTAAGCTGAAGTGGCAGTGAGCTGGTCATGTCTGTCGAAAAACTGATGGCCGTTTGAGCAGACGAATCCTTGAGTGGAGATCGCAAATCTGCAAACGTAGTGTAGCTCTCGCACGATGGACCAATGACCGTAAATAGGTAGCTGGGTTGGACTGAATGCGGAAGGTGGAGGACCAGGAAGACCAGGAATTTAGGGCGCCACTAGGAAGAGGCCGGTTGTCCTACGCGGCGGTACAGTGGATTGCGATAGGCTGTAGCGATAGTTAATTGATTGATTAAAATTAGATATTATGAATAGCTTATCATTTTTAGTTGCTTATGGTAAACAGGAAAAGTACTTAATTCTTGTAGGATATAATTAAAAAATACTTTAGTAAATGTACAAAAATATTTAATTCCACAAAAAAGTAGGACTAAATAAACACCATACAAAACAAAACAATAAAATTACTAAATTATAGTACCAACAGGATACATGCCTGTTTTTAGGTAGTTTTAACTTAAGTTTTAACTAAGAATATCTTAAATGCAATAATTACCGCATAAAAGTACAATATTAAGTACAGTCGAATGCATGCTCTATACGGCTGCAATGGCCTTTAGTATTTGTCAGTTAATCTGTAACAGTCGCTAAAAACTGATAACTAGTCTTGCTATGGGATACTGCGTTACCCAGGCAAATAGATTGTAGAGGTCAGATAAGCCTTTTTTATCTTGTTATGCGTTCAAAATCTAATGAATTTAACCCACGCCGAGGGCACGACCGACTAAAACAACTCTGGAAGCGGTTGATCAGGTGACAATCTAATATTATTCATAACTCACCTGTGCCTCGCAAAACACGTTAAGCTGTTCCTCTCTGTTAGTAAATCGATCATTGACAGTCATCAGAGGCTGATTAACATTAAGTAAGTTGATTGACTAATAATTTCTTTGAGACAAGTCAGGGCTGACTTACTACTGTCATCGTTTAAGTTGATAGCGTAAGTGCTGATTTAATATTACATCCCCGATTAAATATTTTGGGCTATTGAATTATTCGCACGAATTGTACTCGCACGAGATGGGCGAATCGTCATTTTCTTGAGACAGCTTGCCCCAAAACAGTGACACGCACAATCAAGAATTACTTGCGTGTGTGTTGGTTTAGTAGCCTGTGTGAGCTGCATGGGATTTAAGCTTACTTTATAACACGTTTCATCAAAATCGGTTTTGTTAACTTGGGCCTTGTTAACGTAACAGATAAGCATCATTGTCACTTGTACTGAATGTGAAGAGTTATAAAGGAGTACCAAATTTTTGCATCTACGTATACATGCAAGGTTACGCTGCAAATTTAAACACTTATCATAAGTGTCTGTACTTCTTGAAAAAACAGCGATTTATTACGGTTCCGGTTAATAGCAAAGGATAATTGTTTTGTTTACAGTTTAAGCTGTCAGTAAACCTATCAGTTGATTTCATGAGCCTCATAAAGTATCAGCAAAAATAAAATTAGTTATATATTATATTTAGTTTATTTTTAAAACACTGTTCTTTATATCGTTAATAATTATATTAGGTGCAAAACTTAATTGTTAACATGATACAATCTAATTTATACATGTATATACTATGTATTTATTTAAAAGTCGTTATTTTGAAAATTAGCGTTTACACTGATTATATTTAGTATGCAAATCATCAGCGAGATTCAGTGTTTTAATTTTTAACGAATTAAAAGCAAATATCGTAAATTTGGTAAATTAATCATGTAGTTACTAGGTAGGTACAAAGGACACCAGTAACAGATCTGAGTAGCATAACTGCGAATAGAATAATTTTAGTTTTTAATTTAAGGAAATCTGTCTCAGCTGTCTAAACCCTTCATTGCTCTGATTACTTCTTGTATAATAGATTACTTCTTGTTTCTAAAGAATGTTTTTTTTTTTTAATAATTATATACTATCACCATCCTGCGTTTACCAGCGTAGTTCCCGACCCGTGGATATTATTGGAATAAAAAAATCGATGTGTTATAACAGGTTATAAGCTATCTGTGTCGTACAATGTTTTCGTAAAAGAGTAACATACATCCATCAAAAGGTAACAACATTAAATACGGCTCTATAAAATAGTACGTAACCCTTCTAGCGCGAGTCCGATTCGCACTTGGACGGTTTTTCCGAAAACCGTATGACAAAGTTTTGCATTTCCCAGATGCATTGTACAATTTCATTCGTCCATAAATATACTTTTCGGAATGTTTTACTTTATTATAAAAACTGACAACCAATCATCAAACCCAATTTTTTCATATATTCATTATGTGAATTACTTCCAATTTTTTTCAAACCTAGAAGTTTTAAATATTGACTTTTTCGTTCTCCATAAAACATTTTTAACATAATTTGGTACATAAGCTTTTGGTAAAAAAATCTTAGTGCGAGTGCGAGCACTATAGTTCTGCACACCGGATTAATAGATACACTGATGACCCTGCATGCTGTATGCCAGCTGACCTGCTTCTTGATGCGGGCGCATGATCATCACCAACATTAGAATTAAAGTGGTTGCCATGGAGAAAACGCAGGAAGTCATCATCATCACATGATGATGCATGCTATATTAGGTATGTAACTACAGCTAACATCAAGCGTAACACTTTCTGTAATGTTTTGGAGGCGTTCAAGCGTGTACAAACAAGATAGCTTAGATTTTTTTTCAGTTAAATAGTATATTAATTATGGTCTAGTAATAGTAGTATTTATGGTCTAGTATTCGGCCAACTTTGAGATTCTTCGACTTCAAAATATATTTGTTTTCTAAAGAATATAAAATAGATATAATTTAAAAAAATATGAGAATTCTGTTTTCGGTAAAACTAAATGTTGAAGTTAAATTTTTGTATAAAACAAAAATAAAATTCGGACAAAAACATTTTGAACTTAAGACTAACTAACCACGTATCTTTATAAGTTTCGTGATTATGGAAAATACATGAGAGAGTTTCGCTTTATATTATTATTTCATGAGGTCTGTACACGAAATATCAGTAGGCCTTAAAACATTTCGTGAATCAAAATATGTTGTTTTCGCAAATTAACGTGTCGAAAAAATCTTCCTTCTAATAAGAAAGAAGTTTTTTTTTTAATTATTTTGCTACTGTCGAGTAGTCTACCACGCAGTAAAATATAAAGAAAAAGAATAAAACGCATCCGTTAAATGCATTTATAAATACAATACAGTTGAAAAAATTGGTACAATTGGTTAATAATTACGTAATATTGCCTGCATTATGAAAGGATATACGCGTGATTAAGCAAGCAATACTTGGAACACAAAATGAGCACATACTTATTTATTTAACTCTTTCAAGTACATTAATAAATTACCTTAATAGTAGTATTTAGACACAGTGAGTTTTCTCAGCAGATATGGAATATGCACAAAATATCAACGATTTTGTTTAATATTTTATATCGAATGCTATTTCAGTTCTAATCCATAACATATTGATTAATTTTATATTTTGATAATTAAAAAAAATACAAAAAGAAAATAGATCGCAAAAGCGCGGGATTTATGACTTATCAAAACGTACGCCGCGTGACGTCATATTTAGCACCGACCAATGGCGTGCCATTGGTCGGTGCAAATATGACGTCACGTTACGCGCTACATTACCTAGTGTTATTGTTACCATAGACAACGACTCTGACATTACTTTGACGTCAATATGCGCAATGAGTGTAGCGGTGGCCTGGTGGTTCAATGAACGGATTTGAGACAAGGTTGCAGGTTCGAACCCATTACAGACAAGTACCAATGTGACTTTTTCAAAGTCATATGTACTTTCTTAATTATTCTAAGACATCATTGACAATCGGTGAAGGACAATCATGAGGAAACCTGGATTCCAAAAATTAAAATCTGAAATCGCCAACCCGCACTGAGCACGGAGGTAATCAATGTTCGTTCTTTCTCTATATGAGAAGAGGCCTGTGGCCAGCAGTGGGACATTTATAGGCTGGTATTATTATGCGCACTGAGAGGTAGAAAAGATGGCGCCTGTTTCAAATGGTATAATTCTTATGTGAGAATTAATGCTTATTTTGGCATTTTAAATCACATTTTTTTATTATGATGTTATATTTTCTAGTGTCAAGACGATGTAATTGAACAATTAAGAACGTAAAAAAAACATCGTGCCTGTTCATTATTGTGGACGCCCAAAAATAATTAAGTATGGTAGCTACTTCATTACGACGTTTAAGTTGCTTTTTTTCGTTTGAGATCTAAGGACTATGACTTTTTCAAAGTTATTTGTACTTTCTTCATTATTCAAAGACACATTGGCATACGGTAAAAGAAAACATCGTGCAGAAACCCGGATTTCAAAAATTTGAATTTAAAATTGCCAACCCGCGAGTCAGCAAGCGCGGTGATCAATGCTCGTGCCTTCTCTTCATGAAAAAAGTCCTATACCCAGCAGTGGGATATTTAAAGGCCGGTATTGAAGCTGATCATGAAGACGTCAATATGCAGTGGTTTTCATTTACGCTATAATTAAAATCATTTCGCCTTAATTTCTCTGTTTTTTTCATTTACCTTTTTTTTTCAATATGGCGGCGTCTGCTCACGCCGATAGAAACCTGTCGACGTACCAGAGACGGAAAATAATCTACAAGATAACCTTGACAAAGAACTTTATTCCTTCTTTACGATGCCATAAATAAAAAGGACTAAGGATGTCGGAGACGTGAAATACTCGGAAAAATGTGAGGTGATTTTTTATTGTTAAGGATATAGTTTAGTTTTTTTTTTTTGTACATGATAGGTGCAGATTGTGGTTTGTAGTTCAATTTAAAGTGTGTAATCACTTACGAAAATCATTGCAAGGCATGATAAGTATGTAGTATGGTATACATTATAAAAGAGAAAAGAAAAAAAAATACACCAAAGAGTGCGCAAAACGGCTTATTATCTAAAGATAGCATAATCATCATTTAGCCTTTCGTAGTCCACTGCTGGACATAGGCCTCTCCCAATTTGCGCCACAACACCCGGTCCTCCGCCTTTCGCATCCAGTCCCCTCCAGCGACCTTCTTCAGGTCGTCAGATAGCATAATAATTATAATAAAAGAAAAAAAAATTAAGAAAAATCCTTATCCTTACTAAAGTAACTCTGTCTGTGTGTCTGTCTGTCGCGCATTCACGCCAAAACTACTACCGATTTAAATGAAATTTGGTGCACAGATATTCTAGAGCCTCAGAAAGGATATAGGCTACTTTTTGCCGCGATAACCGAAATCTACGCGGGACGAGCCGCGGGAAACGGCTAGTATAAAAAAAGGAAAAACCAAATTTATTATATACCTACCTACTTTGTCGTTTGAAAACATATTCGGCGAGACTTGAAGCCGATTGCAACAACAGCTTGGAAAAACTACTTCTGTACCATACCAATATTACGTCAGCATTTTGCTCTAATCGTTTCATCCAAAATACTGCAATAACCAACCTTCGCCGTCTGAACGCAATTGCCAACTTTTTGTATTGGATATTGGGAACCCGCTTCCAAATAGCTTTAGCAATTGAACTATTCTATATAAATGTAAATGGCAAAATGTCCTGAAAACTTTTCACGTGCCAGCCCTAAAGTCGATTGATTAAACTACGCAAACAAATGGGACCTCCATGTTTGCTTCGCTGTTTTGTTACTTTAGAGACTCTTTGATTTAATCTCGTCATGGTTGTACTTCGGTACAAAGCCATCTTGAACGTAATGTACCTACAGTCTTATATAAATAGTTTATTAAAGGAATAAGTAGTCAATTTGTATTCTTTTGCGGTTACGCTGTGTCTGAGAAGTATATTATAAAAATTGTTAGAAATAATTAATAAATAAAATTTAAAGGAATCATCGTTAGTCAGCTGGGAAAAGAGTTTTATTCCCTCCTTCCAATTGTTACGACCCTGGGCTATAATGTTGTTGATGTTATCTTAACCTACAGTAATTTTCATAGCAATATTTTGTCAGACAGTATCTGTAGTTAGTGCAGTTTGTCAGGTAGTTTGTAATACAAACTACCTGACAAACTGCACTAACTACGTATTGTGTGTTAAAGATAATGTATTCACCTTTTGCACTTCGATCTGGCTAAGAAAATTAATGAAAATTTTGGGCTAAAAGTTTTAATTTGGTCAGTACATCGCAATTACATTTCTTCATTTTCTTTGCTAATTGACACCAAATATAATTACCTACGGTGTTTCAAAGAGCTCATACGAACTCACGAACAAACTGTTTCTTACAAGAGTATTTTCTGCTGAGTATTTCAATGGACTTCGATTTTATAAATGTAGATATTTAGAAAAAAGGTAGTAAAAAACAGGTACAGCCGCAGAAGAAAGCAATAATATAATTAGAAGTTTATATATATTATATTTTTATTGTACACCACAAAAGATACAGATTTTTAAGAGATAAAGTAAATTATTTTATCAAAACTGCATCATGCTAAAACTGTTTTTATAGCCTTTGTCCGTCATGTAGATAAAAAAATATAAGACACGTATTTTTTTCGTACCCAATAACTTTCGGCGATACATTGATTTGAAATGTCGCATATATATATTTACATGACTTCACGATGACGTACGTTTTTGCATTGATTCGCTTTATCTCCTCAGTTTTTAGTTATTTTGAAAAAGTAAAAATACTTGTCTCATATTTTTTTATTACCTAATTTACGGATTATATTTATTTTTACTTTTTATACCAAGTCAACATACCCTATTCATCATAGCTACAATCGAAAGTACCTAATTGATTGAGTGTGAACGAACACGTGTATTATTTATTCTGTTCTGAATTTAACGAGCATTACACAGATATATTTAGAACTCTAAGTATATCGCACTTGAACATGCGAAGGCGTAGGCAGAGATATCAAAGAGCACACCTACATTTTGACAGGCAATACGTGCTATGTCGTAATAATATATAAACCGCTCCGGTTTTATAAATTCAAATTGATAGAATAACTAAGTAAACAAAAGTGTGAAAAAGCCGTGGCACTCTGGGAGTACCGACAGTAGTGAAAACTAGAAAATTTACAATAATGTACATACTTACATACAAAAGTGTCGGTGACGGACGAGTACAATTTTTTCCCATCTCAAAAAACTGCCGAACGCGCCAAATACTTTATCACATCAAAAACACATAATTGTCCGAACCTTAACAAGAGCCATTCCTACAATAGTTGATACAACACGCTCAAATGTAGGACATGACATTTAAGAACGTAAGTAGGATGTGGCATTTCAAAAAGTTTTAGAGCAAAGAGCTTTATGGATTGTCACTTGGTTCCGGAGTTGAGCTTAAGGCTCTAAAGTGAAACACACGAATTTCTGAGAAAAAACTTGTACAGCTTTATATCTTGTTAGTTTATCATTCTAGTAACATTCAAACACGGTTTCATAATGTATTCAATGAATTTTCAGAATTGTGTCGAATTCTCAGAAAAAGACCAATCTAGTACGCCCACGTGTCCTTTGCTTGGTCCCAAAACTCATCCTTTTCCAACAAAAATACAATATAAATACAGACAACTTTTAAACTTGATCAAAGTCCTCTTGTTAAGCCAACAAGATCCACAGGTGAATAGTATTCAGAAGATCTACAAACGACTATCGTACATAGCAATTAAAAAGAATTGGAGTGAGACACCGACCCCGCCTGACCTATTTCTGTTCCCGATCTTGCTTGGGTCAATATGTATGTACACACGTTTTTACTTGACTTTAAATCTTATCTGCTGCAAATAAGGTGGGTTTTCCGTTGATGGGTGTGGATCCTGAAATAGAACTGCGAGACATTTAGCCATGTTCTTATTGATTGTTCTATGCAGGTCACAGGTGTGATAACATTAGTGACATCAGTATAATTGGTATATGAACGTTTGTCAGATACTTCGTAGAGATCTTTTATATTAGTCGTTTTGTGACGCTTTTCATGGAGTTTTTGAAAGAAGTCTTATAAATTTTCAACGTTTAAAGCAGGTAAAGTTTTTTTTTTAGCGTGGTATTCGAATAATTTTAACTTAAATAGATTACGAAAATCGACCTTAAAGTTTCAACCTTACCTACTGATTTAAAATACTTCGGTGGTTCGGGTGGTAGTCGTAGCAAGAAGAAAAAACTGTGACAGTTGCTAATTTTTAGAAGCTGTAATGTAGGTAATGTATATGTGTGTGTCACATGCATAGTAGTGTGTTTTAATCAATTAAATGTATTTTTTTTTAATGAAGGCGTACTTTGCCGTATTTGTGGGAAGCGGCTTCAGACAGAAGATCCTGGAGCAAATAAGGGGAGAACATTGCCCAGCAGTGGGACACCTAAAAGGCTATGAAACAAAAAGGGGTAAAAACTTTTTGCTTCACGTATTAATATATAAAATTTAAACCTAATAATATTATAAAACTTATTATATACGTTATTGATCAATTGGAGGAAAATGGACGTAATACAATAAAAAATACAATTTTGAAATTGTTTGTGCTGACGAGTGGACCAAACCAATTCATCAAAATGTGATTATTGGAAGCGGTTGCGACCTGATTGACGAAAGCCACGGGGCTAACGAGCTCGCTCTGGTTTAACATGATCAATATTAGCTTCATAGATGACCTAATATAACGCTGCATGATTATGAAAATTATTAGCTATCAGTAATTACTTACTATATTACCCAGTAGATGGATTATGGCGGTCAGATAGGCTATAATTCCATGTTAAATACGGGTATTCATGTGAATTTTGTGTGACTAGCATTACCCATAATATCTGGACAAAAGGCTTGGCAGTTTTAAACGGAAGTGTGCATTTAATGCGCTATAAATGATAGATATATCCTGTCCTATTAACAGTCATCTCTTCTTTTACTCTTTGACCTTCAGTGAAATTATTCAGCGTCGTAAACGAGAAATTACGCTTTTGTACATCCGTAATATATTTGCATTTTAATTGAAACAATGAAGGGAAAATAAATGTAACTTTATTCCCTCAAACCGTCATTCCGAACGTGGTGTTGCTTGTCACATGTTAATGACATACATATAATATAAACATACTTTGTCTTAGGAAGTGAACATACTGCCTGTTGTTTTAGATTTTATGTGGATACCGAACTTTTTGTTTGAGTATTTACAATAAAAAATACAACTAGAATTATCTAATGTGATTGATGGTAAGGGCAGGATGAAGTTATTGGCAATGTGTGTAACCACAGCGTAAGCGATATACCTCAATATAAGATGTCATCTAAACTTACATAAACGTCATAAAAATATCGTTTTTAATTAGGTACTACACTAAGACAAGGTCACCACTCATATAAGTTAGGTAGTAAGAAAATAGAGGCTTTGTTTCTTGTTATAATAAATATTATAACAAAGATACTCTTTGAAGGACCAAACTTATAATAAGAACCCAACATCAGAATTTTATAACAAAAAATTAGCATTTAGAAACTCAATACAAAAGACGTAATGCGTCGACTAAAATAGGACTGTTGCCATCTAAAATTTCAAAAGCTCCGGCAGATGACAAAAAATCCAGTGTAAGGTGAAACACCCCCCCCCTCCCCCTGCTAAAGCAAATGGAGTGTAAAAGGGGGAAGATAATAAGTATAGACAGTCCAAGTTTTAATGGTCTGACGTCACGTTTGTGTAGTAAAGTCGTAAAGACAGATTGCATTTACACCGTCGTTAATATTTATGAGAGTAATTAAAATTTATTTGTAATTTCTCTGCGAACATTTCGTACAGTTAAAACTTGTCTTTATTATCACTAAGAAAGGAAAGATGCGAGATTATTCAGGAGCTGAGACCTTTATTGCGCGTGGGCGACGCTTCGTACCGTGACGTGACGTGCCTTTGTTAACATGAAAACGTCGAAAGATGTTAATTTTGCAATCGCTAAAGGTCATAAGGATAACCAAGCAAGTTGTCTTTCCCATAATATTATTTTAATTCCGTATAACTGTTATTATTGCATAATTCAATTATTAATTAAGTAGATACATTAAATCATGGTATTTTTTTCATTGAAAGATAAGTTTCTACAACATCTTTTTTCTTTTCTCTCGAGTGCGTATAATAATACTTTAACAACTTTTTTTAAGTGGTCATTTTCCTGCGGGTACAATGCTACATAACACGCTGTTTAACCTATATGTATAAAGTAATGATATCAGATGCATTATGCCCAACGTTACGGTACGTTGGGCGTACCATTAATTTGCAACGTCAATGGTGCAGTTGAAACCAATTAGATTCTTTGCACCACGACAAAACACACAAAAAAGCAAACAAAGCTTAAGAAAAGATATGAAGTGTATATTTACTATTTAGTGTTATAACTCCATTAGACAGCATCTACTATATGATACGCTTCGGTGTGACAGATAGCTTTTTTAACGATAGCTGTACAAATGTCTGGAGCTTACTTTTGCAATTCTGATAGATGTGACTTATACTGCGCTTTTAACTTTGTGAGTCGAAGCACCTTTCCCATGTTTACTTCGATACTATAATTTGTGTTCCGATATAAACTGTTTGTTATTTTTAAGAATTTTAAAACACATCTACGATGAATAGATGAAATAATAGACATGCACAATTATAGTTTAGGTTAATCGATACCCAAATCTAAATAAGTACATTTATACTTATGTACGCATATATACGCATATTTGAAGATTTTATCAAAAGTCTTTTATGAGTAGATTGTAAATAAAAACTAAAACGAAAATTGTAGAACTCAACTTATCTATGGTCATTTTCTTTGTGCCAGTGTGAGAGTCCTGTAGTCTCACTCTTCAATTAAAATTTAATTATCTTTATTATTAGTAATTCTAAATCTTTATGCTAAAGGTTTCCAAGTCATATTACTCACAACGCCGACGGTCATAATTTTATAATCGCAAAAAACTGACGTACCTATAATGTTAAAAGAAAATTCGTCAATTTATGATATTCGTTTTTATGGATAATAAAATTTCAAGATGTTCCGTATTGTTATTTAATGACGTATTCGCTCTATTTTATGACGTAACAGGCGTTGTTACAGAAAGTGAGTAACCTTTTCAAGGTTAGTGTTTTCATGATTGCCCTGTGACCTCTAATGGTCCCAAGCAGTAATTTAGGCAGTATTTTTGTCTTAATCGTTTAGTAAAACTGTGTTTAACGTTAGAAATATTATTAACAGACTGTATTATGCATAAAGACAGCTTTATTTATGTACAAATAACATATTTTTTAGTCTGCAGTGTAAAAAGGTAAAGCTGACCATTTGTAGCGATGTGGCTGTACATTGCTCCAAATGTTAGCTTTACACTACACTACATGCATTGCCTTTATTTACATGTATACATATAAAACAAAGTCGGGTTAGTTACACCATTTATAACTCAAGAACGGGTGAACCTCAAGCTGAAACTCAAGAACCAATTTTCATGACCTTTCATTTATTAGATTCGTCTCTACCCCGAGTAGCAGAATAACTATCAAAAGAACAAAAAACGTATCGAAAAAAAATGATGTCTAACGGTAACGGGAACTAGTTACGCGGTGAAACCGCGGACCATTGCTAGTTATTAACATAAAATTCACATCTATACATTTTTATATAGGTACAAAAACATTTAATTTAAAAGCGCAAATACCTCTCCCAATTGAGACGTCTATTGAAAATTGAGCCAAACTCCACAATTTATAAGTAACAGTCGTCTGCAGTCTGGCGTGATCAATTCCAACTAATTCAGCCAAGATTCTAAGAATCAATCAATGCAAACAAATCACCTGTTTATCTCCAATTTATTGGACGAACAAATATACAAATAATTAAATAAATAAACCTTTTGTTCTTAATGAAACAAGATCTTAAGACTTTTAAAGTGATAACGAAGATTATTGAAGACTTACAGAACCCCGTCATAAGACGGGGTTCTGAAAGTTCATTTCTTCATGACTATAAAGTAATTAAGTTAGTTAGAAGCGTTGTACGACGATAAAGGAGAAAAAAAATGGTTTTAAATAGCTTAGCAAATGCTTCTTCAATAAAACCTGGATGTATAGGAAATAAATAGACACTTCTTCTTTGTTTCTGCCGTAATTTTTACTACTATTGCTCATTCATCTGATTACTTTAACACTCTCATTGTCATGGTGACCTACCGGTTTAATAAACTTATTTGTATCCACAAGGTTGCAGGTTTGAACCCAGGCAATGTGACTTTTTAAAGTTATATGTTTATGTGTATTATTCTAAGACACCAATGACAAATGGCGAAGGAAAACCTCGTGAGAAAACCTGGATTCCAAAATTGTAATCTGATATCGCCAACCAAGTGAGCAAGCGTTGTGATCAATGCTCGTCGCTTCTTTACATGAGAAGAGGCATGTGCCCAGCTGTGGCACGTTCAAAGGCCGGTTTTATATACTACCTTCACGATTTATGAAAATCGATAATAATTAAAATCGTTACTAAAGAATAAGTTACAACAAAATATCTTCATAAACGCTATAAACGACGCTAAAAACGATATAGTTTCTTGTGCAAAATATAAAATGACAAAACAATCTACTCTAAAAATATCCGACGATACCAAACTTAGAGTAAACATAAGAAAAGCATAGAGCACATTTTTAGCTAAATACTGCGCTCGTTTACCGATTTAAGTGATTTTCCGTGAGGTTCCGACATTATTAAGGTTTAATTAGGTTTCGAAATAGTTTTAATAAATCGGTGCGCTCTGTTTTGATACTAATATTACGATTTTACTTGTTCATACTAGTGCCAACAGTTCATACTCGATAAGCGCGCTCTATAGTTTACTTATTTATTCTTCTAAGATACCAAGTCTATTCCCAAGAGGTCATTCATTTTACCAAAGGACATAAATTAGAGTTTAAACTCGCTTGAGACGGCGCCAAGGAAATTCTATTCGGTCTCACCTTTGTAAAACGGAATACCGAATTCAGCTATTATCTTTGGCGAGCTTACAATGAGAACCCCTGCGTGGGTGTGGGGAGACCCACCCCGACTTTATGACGTCACACCAAGATCAAGGCCAGCGCACTTCGCTCAATCGACTTTTTTGCGAATTAATTGCATGAAAGAAATTTTAGAAGCTTATGTCTAATGACCCTTTTAGGATGAGGCTCTCGAAATTAAGAGATTTTGGTGTGTTTTATATAGCTACGATGATTTAATATCAAAGTTAACTGCAGAAAAACTGGTACGTAGTTTGGTAGAATACAATTTAGTACCCATTCTTCCATACTAATGTTATCAATTCGAAAGTAACTCTGTCTTTCTGTCTGTCCTCCTGTCTGTTACGGTTTCACGGCTAAACCGCTAAACCGATTTGGATGAAACTTGGTATGGGGTAAGCCTATATAGTGATCAGCGTAAGACAGTCGGGACGTTGGTCCCGACTGTCTTACGGCTTACTGTGCTTTCCGAGGCGCGGAGAAGTCTCCGTATGTTTACAAATGGTGACCTATCCACGGACCATCTACGACGAACGCGGCTCAACCTGTATTATCGGTGAAACCATACGGCTTACACTTAGTCTCGAGACCCTCGTTAAAATGCTATTGTGTCTCTAAAATGTCTTTAATCAACTCATCCCATTTTAAATAATACCCCTGTAATCACAATCAAATTAAATATAAATCTGGATAAGGTCAAACGAAGTGAATCTTTTTAGGGGTCCGAGTTATATTAGCTTGTTAGATCCTTAAACAGTAGCCAGATCCCAATCCCAAGGGTTAGGGACAAGGGATTTATAGGAACAAACTTTTTAATAGATTTTATTTCGAAGCGGTTCCGTAGGATTGTATAAATCAAATTTGATTGAGATATCACGAAAGAAAAATATAAGATCCACCTAAAACTATAGCTATTCTTGATAAGGCTGTAGTTTTTAACAATAATGTATTTGTAATCTGATCTACTGGACCACTTTAAGCATAGACATTTCCAAACGAAAAATCTATTAACGTCGGTTAATACGTGCTAATTGCATCATAGCATTTCAAAATAATGTATTATATATTTCCTTCATTCGGTGAAGGGAAACATCGTGAGGAAACCTGGATTCCAAAATTTGGAATCTGAAATCGCCAACCCGCACTGAGCAAGCGTGGTGATCAATGCTCGTTCCTTCTCTTTATGAGAAGAGGCCTGTGCCCAACAGTATGACATTTATAGGCTGGTATTATTACTAACAAACCCAGCAAACAAAAATGGAAATTAGTAGAAACATTACAGCATAACCTTTTAGCATAACCTATTAATAAAAAAATTTCAGCATAACCTATTAATAAAAAATTATATCTTGAGAGAAAGCACCTAAATTAACAATCACAGAGAATTCATTCTCCTTAAATTATAAATAATTGAGTCGTTAAGTACCATTAAAACGTGCTTTAGCCTAATTGATTGTTTTTCTTTTTCAGCAAAATTTTTGTTCCAACATTTTTTCTTTATGATGTCAGCGCACTCAGCCAAATTATTTGCAAAAAAGTTGAAGCCTAATATAAAACAGATCTCTGTAGAAATATTTTCAATAACCTTGAAAGTTTTGCTGGCCATAAAAACCACATTTAAACAAAAATAAAAATAAAAAGCGATGTTCTCAAAGCGATGCCGCCACTCCCTGAACACAGTCATAAAAAAATTATGACTATTCCTGAAACTGTACTATTAAATCAAATGTCGTTATATTTTTAGCCAATGACCGACGTTTCGTAGAATTGTTTAATGATGGCACGATTTTAGACAAGAAGATACATTTGTTTAATTTTTCCGGTAATGGTGTATATGAACTATGTTTTTAATATCCGAGAGATTTATTATTAAAAAATATTACACATGTATGTTTTCTCATTTTACGTGACCAAAAACAATACATTGATTTGAAATTTTCCATGACGTCACAATTTTGTGCACTTTGTGTACTCTTACTCCTGAACTTTAATTCGCTTTAAATGAAGAAGCAGTAGATCTGCTTCTTTATTTTGAAAAAGCACAAAATATATTTAATATTTCTTTATTATCTGACTGACAGACTTATTAGATTTTGGTATCCAGTATTTTCATACCCAGTCATGTACTCCATTAGATATTTATAGAAATACAGGATCATTCGTTACTGTACATATTTAAATTAAGTAGGATTCGGTTAATTAAAAGATTAAAATATCAATGGTCGAAAATATTTACACATATGCCCATGATTTTTCAATGCTTTTCAATCACGAAAAATCAATTATTCTTTTAATATGACTTTCTTCATAAAAGCTCATTAAAACCATCCTAAACAACCATACTATAACATATAATATAACTTTGCAGTATATAATTATTATTTTAATTAATTGCATTATCGTAAACTGAGCAGCAAAGCCAATTTTCGTCGCTACCACTGTCGTACCAACTATACTCAGAAACACCCACACATTACAATTACCAAAAAAAGTAATTATATTAAAAGGCCTAGCAACATTTACTTAGTACATAGAACTGCCTAATTGTGATAAGTGTAATGGTTCATGTTCAACATGTCCTGGTATTATGTGGGCGTGTAGAACATTCCAGACCAAAGCAATATAGGGCGACATGTTTTAATTGATATTCATGAAGCGACGCAAGGAACATTCCGATTCCCGAAAACATTCTTGAAATTGTGTTGTAGGCTCTTGTAATGTACTTCTAATGAAAGTGTAACTTATAATGTTTTATTTATTGTGTAATCGGTCGCTGTTTATTTACATATTATTTTCATAAAAGACACAGCGAGATTTTAAATTGTTTATAAACTTAGACAAGAAAGCCAAGAAACATAGAACAAAGATATAGTCTACACACTCTACACTCATTGATTATTTATGAAAAAGAAAAACAGTGCGCTTACGGGCATCTAATTAAGGGATTTTTGGCAAGTTGAAATAATGTCCCGGCAACACCTAGCAATATATAGCAATGCAAAAATTGCTCAATTTTAATAATCGCCTTAACTGCTTTCACTGCTTCTCCGGACTTTTGCCGAGAACCTTAAGGGCCTCCAGCCAGACCAATTGAAGAACTAACAACGTCAGCAACGTTCACTTAGGGCACCTCCCGTGGGGTTCGGACCTCGACTTAGTACGTTGCTAACAATCTTAATAATGCAAAAACAGCAATGGAGGGCTGGATCTATCCCAATTCTTTAACAACTACAACATTGTGTCTGAGCTCCACTTAAAAATTGAGAGCCGAATAAATTCTAAATGATAGAATTTCATGTTAGAATTTAATCTAGCCTTAATTTAGCCGTAACCTAGGCTAACCGCACTTAGTATAACCATTATTCTAGTTACAAAGTTTAGCCAATAACTTAAGACAATATTACTAAGTAAGGTCAGGTATTTCTAGAGTAAATGTTAATTTATGCCTAACCTTTAAGTGGTAAGAGGGATGATACTGTGTTTAATTTATTTTTATAATGCCTTTATTTGGTGAAAGGACTGGTGCAGATATAAAACTATAACATTTTTTAGTCAATAGTAAAATATTATGAATAGTAAGTCTTAACAGAGCGGTTACACGGCAAAATTTTGCGCGATTATTGGCAATTTTTGTTAAAAATAATGTCCCGGCAACAGTCATGTACGGCAATACAACAATTGTAAAGAAATTTCCAAGAATTGCTCAATGCCGTTTTGACATTCAAAAATTAATAATTGGTACTTTTTCACAGAAAATGTGTCTGATAAAGCCATATTACACCTTTATTTCAATTACCCAGTTAAAGTGTCAACACGTATTACAATATACGACAAATGTAAGGTACTTTGACTAATGATACCGACTTTAACATAATTGAATAAAAAGATTTAAATATATTAAACGATCTAATTATGACTTTGCCTTTTACACATGAGGCTTGTATAACACCAAATATACAATCTTGTACGTCATTCTAGACAAATAACCAGTAACTCCTACGCCTAGATTCTATTATGCCTTCAGGCCCCGAACCACTCCCACTTAAATAGCGATATAGTATATAGTAAGAAACTTTATAACTTATCATACACAAACTCGCAAATCTCGGCTACTGTTTCGCTTATTTAAAAACAGATAAAAAAATTAATACTTTTAAATAAATTTAAAATTATACATTAATTTTACTAAAATTAACTATTTTTAAATCAATTTTTTTATTGCCTAAATAATCTTTGTCATATCTACATTAAAATACCCTTTATTAAATAAAAACAACAAATCTATTCTGAATATGGAACTCGTAAATTTTAATTACAAAAATAAAGTATGTTTAACTCAACACAAAATTCGTTTATTCATCGATACAATGTCTATGTCTCGGATTTTACACGAGTTATTTCTTTTACCTTATTCATAGCACGCTGTATATTAATGTGCAAGTAACAAAAGGGGTTGAGTGTGGGCTATCGATCTGCCCTGTACCTTGGCGTTGGCGCGCCCTCCCTGGATCAAACGCGTTTTACGCAGTACGCCATTCCGTACCCTGTAAACTACGATTGAATAAGGAACAGGGTTGGCTTCTGGTTTAATTTAATTATTGTTGAAAGTTGTATGGGGTGTGATTTGAATGTTAATATAAATTGGTTAGAAAACAGTTTTCAATGAAATGAAGATAAAAAAAAAAATAGAAACATTATTTTTTTATATTGTTCCTAATACTGTATACAAGGCCCGTGTCAAATAAGGCCATGTATGATGTAATTTAAATTCGTACATGATTATTTACTTTCCCCGGTCAGTATAAATGACCTTAGGCCAAATAATAAAGCAGATAAACTGTAGTGTTAGGTAGATTAGGTTAGGTTTTGCTTATAATATAAACATAATTCCTTTTTTTTATTAGATGGCATTGATTTTTAAATGGCCTACGGGCCGTCGGATTTTATAAAAAGGGCTGGTCTAAATGATAAATTTATTAATTGTGCCGATGCTCTTTATTTTTAAGAAACAGTCCTTATATTACAGCCCGGTTTATCAAGTTGCTCGTAACATATATAAATAAATTATGTTTTATTCAGTAAATACTAAAGTACCTAAATGTTCCTTGTTAACAGTTTACTAACATTGCGTTCTAAATCGAGGTAAATGTTAAAGAAATAAGCCTTAATATTACGCTTCAATAGCTCCCGCCCATCGCACTCAATTAAAACCAAGAAAATACGACTACGCAATACGAAATACAGCCCAAATGTATTTAACAAAACAATTCGTGAAATGCCGCTGTTGGGTTTCTTCGTATTTTTCACGTGATTTTCTGCACGCAACACTTTTTATTCAATGTATTTATTTATATAAACTACTAGCTGCAACCCGCGACTTTGTCCGCGTGTTTTAGTTTCAACGGTTTTTCATTTTTGCAATATTTTTCATTTATGCTCAGCTCCTTTTGGTCGCAGCGTAATGTTATATAGCTTATAGCCTTCCTCAATAAATGGGCTATCCAACACTGAAATAATTTTTCAAATCGGTCCAGTAGTTCCTGAGATTAGCGCGTTCAAACAAACAAACTCTTCAGCTTTATAATATTAGTATAGATTTAAGACAGCGACTGTCGTTCATCAATTATTTTAACAGTGACTGAAATAAAAAAAAGTATTTTTTTAAAGTGTCACCCGTACGGTGGACACTTGATAAAGTTTTCGTTTATTTTTTAATATATTATTAGGTCAAAACCAATTAGCTCGCACCCAATAAAATAGACTGCTGGAAGCACATAAAGAATACAGTGTTGGTTTTATTCAAATCAATGTAGTATTGTGAAAAATATAATTGTTAACCAAAGAAACCGCCAATATTAGAGAACGCTATGTGTAATTGTATTGCTTGATGTTGTACTTCACTGCAATATTTATTAGGTTACTTGTATTTCTGTTTACTGTAATATACCTGTAACTCAACACAATATATAAGGATTATGCTCAGAGTATACATAGACAAGCATAGAGTGCGCGTATTGCTAGTAGCCCCATGTCCTGGAGGAGATGGACACGAAGTCTCACGTGTCCGTCTTCGGAAGGAGTGAGGGGTAGGCACTATCCACCTACCCCTCTAGTAGGGGTGCAATAAGGACCGAGGCCCACCGGAGCCCCGCCGAGCATGCTTTAGCGAACCCGGGACTCCGGCAAAGGCAAGGACGGGACCGGGGTGTTTTTGATCGGTGCAAGTCGGACATATCCCCACGTCGTGCCCTCGGCGTGAGTTGAAGTCATTAGATTTTAACCCCGTAACAAAAAAAAAAAAAAAAAAAAAGTAGCCCCATGTGCCGAGCGTAAACAAATTTTTGGACGCTCCTTTTTTGATTTAATTGATTTTCCGTTCGACGACAGACTTTTATGATAGTTCCAATGTTGTTAGAGTAATATAAGGTTTTGAGATATTAAAAAAAAAACGGCGCACTCTTTTGATACTAATTTTACGATTTTACTTGGTTATAAATAGTGCTCGCAGACCATGCTATGTTAGGCTCACTCTATAGTTACTTATTTTTACTCAAAGGGTTTATGCTTACGCAAGAAATTATTAACTTAGGTGTCAATGTTTGTGATGGTAGACTTTAAAATTTTTGACATAGGTTTATTCGGCGCTTAAATGCGTATCAAACGGAAAATAACCCCGGGTATGTATATTAAATTTTAGATCTATTATTTTCGGCCGTAAATCGTTTATATTTGTATTTCTATTGTTATAGGTACCTATTAAATCCCGAAGGCTAAACAGCGACGAAAGATACTATCGTATTTTTTCTTACGCAAGTGAAAAAGAAAATAGAATGGAACAAATAGCTAAGGTTTTCATACAAAGCATCGTTTGTTTGAGATTCTGCCGACATCGCCCGCCCTGATTTGGCATCGAGATCTAATTATCTTAGGGAAGAAACGAAACACATATAGATACTAATAGCAGTACTGGTAAAATCGGATAAAATGCTACTGAAAGCGGTTTTCGAACAAATTTTCGCAAGCGACATAACTGCTGAATTCAGCGCTTTTAAGCGGTCCAATTAGTAAACGTTTACATGGCGGAGAACGAAAAATATTGTATGCCTTTAGATGTTAATTTGAATAAAATATTTCGTTTACTTGCTATTTTTATTTCTTGATAGTGCAAACTGATTGTTTTTTAATCATCTTGTTAATTTTGTGCCGAATAATGCAATCTCAGAAAAATATAAACATTAACTTTTCAAGCTAAAACTATAAAGCATATTTTATCTTAAAAAAAAAATTGAGACAATAATATTCAATAAATATTCCTAAATAAAAAAAAACAATAAACATTTATTCAGAAACAATACAGGCTTAGTGTTATACTACAATACTTCTTTTAAAAACGAATCAAATAATAAAATATTATACTAATAAAATAATAATAATATACATAATTTATATGTGTTAGAAGGCAGGTGCCATAGTTTTCCGATTTAGCCTACACATAGCCTAAACTTTACTTTCCATTCATAATTTACAATAGCTCTGCATCTACTTTGGACCATTCACGTCTGTTCTTCCATAGAGCAGAGGTGGATGGACCCTAGTAGATGCCGCATCCCAGTTTAGAGTAAAGTTCTCAACAAGGCCACTGCGTGTTGGACCTGTGTCCCCACGTAAGCCTTTTAAAGGACCGGGTATTCTCAATACTGAGGATAGCCCATGAAAAAAGAGATATACATAAAATAGTATTATTTCTATCTGAAGTAAGTCCTAATTTTTTTGCCTTGTATAATTCTGTTTTAAAGTTTCGTAAGAGTTTATTTTAGGAGCACGAATGTTCCAGACAACAGGTACATACCCCAGACGTGGCTATCCTAAATATAAATGAAATCTTTGTTAGAGAACAATGGGTGTCTGGAAATGATATCCACTTACCTTAATGGAATCTCAGGTTTCTATACAGATGTTAAGATTATATCATCCCCTTTTACTTGCCAGTCGTAATAGATAAGCTGAAGATGTTTTGTACTTGTCCGCAGATGTGCCTTAGAACCTATGTCCGGGAACTAAATGGTTTTGAAAAGCGAAACAGGCGAACTTTTTATTTGTATCGTAATGAAAACGGATGTCATTTGTTATGACTTTAAGAATGTTATTACAGTGTAGGTAGTCTCATCAGCATTATCAACCCGTTGTTCATGGCAGCGTCTGAAGTATTGTTTGATTCCTTCATTGTAACATATTTGGTGGTTCCGCAAATAAAATATAATAATAATATTTGATATTATATTAATAAACAGTGCTTAGAAATATTAAAATGTAAAATTATTATTATTATTTCCTTTATTTCACAATATATCTACATGTAAAATATATACAAAAGAGAAAAAAATATTCATTTAAAAATATTATGTGCATTTATATCTGTATCTCTCTTTTTTCACGGGTTACCCTCAGTATCGAGGATACCCGGTCCTTTGAAAGGCTTACGTGGGGACACAGGTCCAACACGCAGTGGCCTTGTTGAGAACTTTACTCTAAACTGGGATGGGGCATCGACTAGGGCCCATCCACCTCTGCTCTATGCAAGAACAGATATGAACGGTCCGACGTAGATACAAAGCTATTGTAAATTATGAATGAAAAAATGAAAATTTAGGCTATGTGTAGGTCAATGTTAGTGGATTGGTTATAAGAACTAAATCGGAAAACTATGGCACCTGCCTTCTAATACATGTCAATGCAATCAAATAGGCAGGTGGTGACTCGCCAGCTCACCAGATGGGCCCCCCAACATAACCGCCACGACAGGCAGCAGGAGGCAACACCAGTGCGAGCGACTAGGGGTGTCGAGCGGTGCGGCCCCGATTTCGCCATCGCGGGTCACAGTAGCGGACCCGGAGCGGGTTTCCTCGCTATTACGCCATTAGACACTTCCACCCCCGAGCATATAGCTCTAGCGACCCCTCTCTAGCCAGCCAGTTAAGGCAAGAAAGAGCTGGGAGCCCTCCTAAGGAGTGACTCCCTGGGGCACTCAGGTCCGTTGTGTCGCCACTCACAAACAGCTCGCCACAAGCTGCCCTGTGCATTTATATTATTATTAAGATTCATAATTAGTTCACCTACCTTTTAGCAAATAGCAAAGCTAATAATTCAAAACCCTTGCCAGATAATTAAAACACGAACACCACTAAAACACATCACACAAACCACATTTGATAACACAGTGCTATGTAATTTCACGTAGGCGTTACTGTTTATGTATGCTTATAAAGGTAATGTACCAGAACCCGACCCTCCAACTACATGTAACAAAAACATACTCGGTTTATTATAAATTAACGAATGGAGTTACCGGTTTGGAGGTATCATCGCCCACGCGTTCGAGACGTATTTTCTTGTTAACATGAAATTCACATAGCAAGTAGGTATAAACTTCACGGTAGCATTTCAATTTTCTTATACATTTTCCGAGAATGTCTCTATTTTTTATTCATCAAAAGACATCAGTTTCAAAGTCAGTTATTTTTATTTATAATAATAAAAATATTTATTTATTTATTTAAAGAACACATCAAAAATCACAATTTTGTTGAGTCACAAACAAGAAGCTACGCTTGTGTCTTGTTGCTCTAAATTTTCTTTATTATCTCACTTGTGAGTACATAAAACGAGAAGTTAATCTACTTTTGCTTTAGAGATTCTCTAGAGAGGATCAACACTATGTTTGGTGCAATAGACGTAAGGATTTGAGGTTATATTGGTTAATTTTGGAGAGGTTGGTTGTTGGTGGAGACGTTAAGATTGGAGAAAAAAATACTTACCGAGACAACAATCGAAGAAACAATCTTCGACCTCTACACATACCATCACTCAAGGCGCATCTATATCAAACATCATTGATTCATAGAATTAAATTAACTTCATCAGTAGTAGGGGTAGACGACTGCGTGTGAAAAGTCAAATCAAAGTTAGTCTGTCAGTTATATAATAAAAAAGAATTAGGCACGTATTTTTTGGTTTTTCAAAATAAGAAAACAATAGATAAAATGAATGAAATTTCAGGAGTACGCCATGCATGCGACCAAATTGCACGAAATTGTGACGTCATGCGATATTTCAATTCAATATATGATCGTGAGTTTTTAGTTACGTAAAGTAAAAAAAAACGTGTCTAATATTTTTTAATAATTTATCTGACGGTCATTAACACAAGTCTTCTACCCTACAATTTTTATATAATACAATAATGTAAGTATTCGAATTGCCAATTACAATCGCCGCTCATAAATACACTCTAATAATATAGAAACTACTTTCGCAAGTAATAGTGCCCTTACAGCGGTCGTAACTCCAAATTACAGCGGTTACCGTAGAAACAGCAATGTAAGGCGTTCGTGACTGATTTGCGATGTAACCACTACTAAGCTTCTAATAACGAGAGAATCGGACATTATGTAACTGTGAATTTATTTCGGAAACAGGAAGATTTTATGTTATCGTTCATTTAGTAATTCATCTGCTAAAAATATACCTAATTTAACGAACATACACCAGAGAAAAAAATCGTGGAATACAATAATTTATTAAGTTTAAATTTATTATTCTTTTATTTTATATTTTTGTTTTTGTTATTGTGTGTGTTTTTTTTTCTTTTTATTCTTATAAATTATTACGTGCGTCTAGCTGTTAAGCCGTGTGCGCGCTCTTTGGTGTAGCAATAAATGTTTTTTCTTTCTTCTTTCAAAAGTATAAAAAAGGCGCGCAAAAAAAGTTATACGCGTGTATTTTTGTAACTCGTTTTTAGCCCATATTTAAAAACGAATGATTTATTATTTTTAATTATTCAAATAAAAATAACAGCAATTGAAGAAAATATGCTATATTAGAATTCGACCAGCAATTTATTTGAATATTAACACCCTGGTTTTGACTACGTGCATATTTTTCTGGTAACTACAGAATAACCCGTAATAGATACAACGCTTGTACATAATATCGAACCTATTTTTGAAAACTCGAACCTATTTTTACGATGTCGTTACGAGTCTTATTTTACTAACTGATTTTATAAATATAAACTCTCACGTTCAATAGCTACCTACTCAAAGTAAAATAAGAAAAAAGCCCGAAATAACTTAGAAAGTTATGTTAGTCGGATACAATTCTCGAAACATGAGTAATTTCTCAGAATCTTTTTTCATCGAAGGACCTTTCTTCAGTGCCACGAATATCCAATAGTGTAGGTGTTGAGTACAGTTCATGCTATGCTATATTTTGGTGTATTCTACATAACTTTTTGATGAATGATGTTTTATTAACTTTTTTTTAAGATATAACTTAATCAGAGAACACAAGTGGTCTTCCATTCTGCCAAGATACTTTATAAATATGATATTTACTATCCAACTTACTCAATTAAATAATTTATGTAGATACAATTTTTTTCTGGTCGTAATTTTTTTAAACATAAAATCACATGCGCAAATAAAACCTTGACTTAGAGCAAACAGTAAATCACATAAATATTTGCGAGGTGATCTATAAATGGAGTGCACATGGTTGCAGGTTCAACCTAATTACAAGCAAGGGCCAATGTAACTTTTTTTAGTAGTATGTATATACCTTCTAAATAAATTATTCTAAGACACAATTGACAAACGGTGAAAAAAACATTGAGAGGAAACCTGGTTTCCAAAGATAGGAATCTAAAATCGCCAAGAGAGCACGCGTGGTGATCAATGCTCGTGCCTTCTCTACATAAGAAGAGGCGTGTGCCCAGCAGTGGGACATTTATAGTCTGTTATTGAGTGATCTATAAATTGATTCTAAATCTATTACAAAACTTATTTACATTCAATCAACCCTTGTATCTAAACAGTGAAATCCCCATACATTTAAGTAAATTCAATTATTTTGTGATTTCCACCAGAAGTCACACACAACTTTATTAAGTCCCATGTTGGGTGCCAATTATAAATAACTTGTCAATACCAGCCCGCCTTGTTCATGCCAATATTTAACCCTAAATTAACTGACATCCAGTGAATTAATAGTTAATTATTATTAAATGTGGTAATAATGTTTTAATATAGACAATATGAATGTTATTAAAACGTTTTGTTTATTAATAACATCCGTAGGGTTAAAGGTCGAGTCCGGTAGTATTTCCGGAGGTCAAGAATTGTTTTAAATATTATGGAACGTTTAAATTAATGTTTAACGTTTCATTACGTCACATTTCGTGTAAATTATAGGCACGTATTTTGACTCCTCTGCCGCGTCTGTCTGTTTGGTGGTTTGTACCTGATCAACTCAAAAACTACGATACGGATTTTCAAATGGTTTTAACGAATGGATAGAGTGATTCCAGAGGAATGTTTTTGTGTATAATTTATTAATGATTTGTCTACCCGTGCGAAACAGGAGCTGGTCGTTAGTTATACCATATCTAAAATACCTAATTTGAATCCTAATAAAATTAACTTACACCATTTTCGTTCTCTTAAATCAGCTGATTACAACTCCCTTCTAAATGTCAACTTGGAGTTCTGTATTTTTGTTTATTTTATTTTTTTCTATATTGTAAGATCTATTTTAGCTTAGATTACAAAACAGATTTAAAAGTTATCTTGCGACTGGTGTAGCCAGCTCACCCTGCAACTCTCGCATTACAACTTAGGGAGTAGGTAGGTATGGCTGAAAATCAGCGCTGTGACGGGTCGTGCTCGTCCCGGTACAGCATTAGCTGAGCCATCTGCATTTGCTACTATCTTCAGACTGATATTTAATAATATGTACCTTGTTTTTTAGTTTAGTAGCAATAAACGTCTTTTTATTTTTTATTTAAATCCTCTTTCGTTGTGTTATATTGCCTGTTATCGCTATAGCAATTCTTAATGTATACAACTAGCCTAACAATTCGCACGTCCTGATCTGCCTTTTCTCATTACCGTAGGAAACCCGGCCGACGTGACTGCACTGTGTAAATTAACAATAGCCGATGTTTTGTCTTATATTATATTATTGTGGGATTATTCATCTTTGATATCCAGCGGTCCATCTTTGATATTGTTTGCGGAGAGAAACTCTAACTATATTAAGCTTTGAGATAAATGGATTATGCTAATGAAGCGTATTTTTGCTGTTATTTTTAAACAGTTTTGATGATAAGATTGTGATATTTGATCGTACGTGTGTACGTTTAGTTTATATTTTAAAACAATTGCAGCACGCCTTTATTTTTGAGGAAGACGTTTGTAGATCTAGGATTCGTAGACCTTGTAGAGTAAGACTTGGCTGCTTCTAAGTTCTTATAACTTTACCAGTAAAAGAGTTACAGCTTTAGAGTATACACAGACAAGTATAGAGAGCACGCATCGCTAGTAGCACTTTGTGCCGAGCGTAAAAAAATTTTTAGCTGTGAGTACTACACTCGTTTACTGATAAAGTGATTTTGCGTGTGACGACAGACGTTTATGCAAAAATATCGATAGTTCCAATATCATTAGGTTTTAAGATAGGTTTAATAAAACGGTGCGCTCTGTTTTGACACAAATCTTTCGATTTTACTTGTTCATACTAGTGCCCACAGGTTATACTTATTACACGCGCACTCTTTATTTATTTTGTCAACCAATTATACCTACATGAAATATTTTTAGTGCTATATTTGCTGTAGTTCCATTTATTACAATATCAGGACAACGTAATTGTTAAGTAATATTTATCATACAAAACTAGATAAATATAGCATAAGTCATACTTAAGTATACTTTGAAAGTCGTTTAAGAACGGTAAATACTTAAAAGTAGTCTGAACTGCAGAACTAAGCAAAACAAACAACAAGTAAACGAAGAGTTGATGCAACGCTTCCTCAGCTACGAGCAGAGGGTAGTTAGGAGTTTTATTTAAACTGCAGCTTTTAAATAAACATTCGATAAAGGAATCTAGAATAATAATATAATTAGATATTATATACAAAGAAAAAAAGAGAAACTTCGTTACTGGCCAAAAAGACAACAGAAAAATAAATTGCCAGTTATAGAGACTGCCAAAAGAAGTGAAAACTTAGAACTTTTATCACTTTGTATCAAAATTAAATTGAAATTTCATAATGTTTGAATTAAAATTATCAACATCAATCTGACTTACACATGTATTGACTTAATTGTGTGATGCATTACAGAAGTTAAATATTACAAAATTTTCAAACGCCAAAATATATACATAATTCTATTTAGTAGTCTAGTATTCTCTAAAACTATTAATTCTTCTATAATCACCCATATAATATAGAATCTTTAAACCCAAAAAGCTTAAAACTAACGCAATAATCTGAAACTTTTAACATTTGATTAGGGAATTAGAGTCGGTACCTATCTAATGGCTTAACGGAGAAATAAAACTAGCCAGCCTTCGAGCATGGCGCGAAGTTGAAGAAGTAACCCTCCCGCCCCCACCCTGCTTCACCTCACCCCTCACCCCCTTAAGGCCCGCACCCATTACGTCATTGCAGAACAAAGCTATAGTCACCTAGAAGTGTTCAGTTAAGTGACAGTTTCATAATTGGAGTTTAAGATTGTAAGCTCGACGTTAGCTTGATTTTAAAAGAAGCAAAATTTCAAGTGTTCTGTTTTGTGCAGAACTAGCGACCCGCCTCGGATTCACACGGGTAGCAGAGCAATATAGCCGGTTACTCAGGGAATCTTTTTCAACAAAAATAAATCCATACCAGAAACAAAATTAAAAACAAAATAGGTACCTAACGTAAATAAAGCGAAACTTGATAAATTTAAAATCATTACCAAAACAATGAATCTTACGTCGCATGCATTAAGGTCGTTTATTATTAACTGAAATTTTGCATAAACAATATATTTAGACCATTTCGAAACATTAAACTGAAGGTTGGATATTCAATACACAAGTTTCCTAGTCATAACTACGGGTAACATACATTAATGGTTCCGTAAATATTAAAATAATACGCAGAGAAATATCCCAAGGACTTTCAGTACAAGAAATTAAAATTTTGTTTTCGTAAAATTATTCTTAAGAATGTTGAAATTTCATTGTCGAATAAAGACATTAATTTTATGAGTCCTTGTGTTGGCAAAGGTATTCGACGATGTTGGCAATCATGATGGTTGGTATTACAATAAACATGCCTTAAGCAAGAAAGGTAATGATGAATGATGAGGATTAGGAAGACATGAATTAAAGAGAGTACACATTTAATCACGACCAAAATAACTGAATACGTTATGGATAAATGACCAAAAATACAAAGAAAGTTTACAAGGATGACAACTTAGACATACGTGGTTACATATTATTAAAATGAAATTGAGAATATAAACCTTCACGTCACAAATCAAATAGTAACTTACTTTTTCTTGTTTTTTTTATTAGACTACTCCCGCACTGTAAAATTTAATATTTGTGTCGCAGAGTTTTACACACATACAAATCACATGCACAAAAAACACCCAGACTTAGAACAAGCATTTGTGGATCACACGAATGCATGTCCAATGCGAGAATCGAACCCACGGGACGCAGACAATGTTATTTAGCTTGGTGACCACTCGGCTATCCGTGCAGTCGGTTGTTCACATTGTTGAATATTTAAAGAAATATTCCAACAATTCTTGAGCCGTATTCCGCAATACCTAAGACTTGATTGTTAAATAATTTCTTCGCCGCTTCGGAAATGAATTTCTCTTAATCCTTTCAGTATTATAAATACAAAAGGAAAGTTTAAATTGTTAAAGATTGTTGAGATATAATTCGGTTTACTGTTAGATTGTAATTAGATTAAAAAACAGGAAAATATAAAATTTTGGGTATTGAGCTAATTCTTTCTTTTAATTTTTGACGCGATTTCGTTATCTTGCACTGCCAATAGTAGCTAAATACTGAAAACTTTAAGATTATGGTATTGAATAGACAAACCTCAACAAAACCAGGATTATTTTCGGAGTAAATTCAAAACACTATATAGTTAAACCAAAACCATCTTAGCTCTTTTAATATGAATATAATTAAGTGTAAGGAATTTTAGTTTTACCAGCTAAAGTAAATTATACTTTGACAAACCATTTTTTTATCAAAATTGTGATAGAATTGCATCAAGACACACCAATGTTATAGGATTCCACATCTAGAAAATCAAACTCTTGAACCGGGACGTCCTTTCAAGGTCAGCGATCCTTGGATCCGAATCGTCACGAGATTTGGTAATGTTCCAAAAAAGACCTCCACCATACACAGTACAGTGCTATAGGAAACGTGTTAGTTAGGAACGGATAACATAATTACAGTTAACGGTTTGCCGGAAGAGGGGATAAGTGGCAGGATTATTAATGAGGAGTAAAATGGATTAAACAAAGGAAGGGAAGGAAGCTTTCAGTAATGCTTGACTTTTTGTACCTTGACGATTAGTTACATCTAACAGGTTGAATAATAGTTATAAGATATTTATTAATAGGTAGCGTATGGGTATTTTTTGGGCGAAACACGTCAATTCGTAGTGAGGTATTAGAAGAAAAAAAAATAAAAAGAAAAATAGGTACACCTTCGTGGTTTTGATTTAAATTACATTTTATTTTAAAACTTGTTTGAAAACTCAATTCGACTTTATTCAAAAAACGTTGAACTCACATAAAAGCTTGCTGCAATGCAATGCTCTTTAAAGTTGGAATGTCAATAACCATTTTAGACTTCTACGCGGTCGAAGTCGCTCGCAAAAGCTAGTAGATTATAAGTTACTAAACTAACCAGCGATAAACAAAAATAGGCAATAACACGAGTGTAGCGATTGAATTAAGGAAAAGGTCAGGCAAAAAGGAAAAAGTATATCAATTAATATACGACTTCCTAGCCATTAGTGAAACCAAAAATATGTGGTCTTATTTTGATAACTTTTCGCCTTTATTTTGATTGATGTCGGTAATGTCAAACGTTGAACCCAAAAATTAATATGATTTCACTATTTCTAGAAATAATAACATTACTTATCATGTTTATGTATTAGAAGATCTTTGAAATGTTCGGTTAGGAGGCAAGAGAGGTCAGAATCTATTCTCGGCATATATAATGTATTATTAATAAAATAAAGATGGCTATTAATTTATGTTTTTACTAAAAATAATAAATAATACATAAATTTTACGGTTTGATCGACAATAAAGGTTAAGCGGCGCTCGCCGCGGTTGGTCCGTGGATGGATGACCATTTTTTACTGACATACCGACCCACTCCGTGCCTCGGCACGTTAAGCCGTTGGTCCCGACTGTCAGACGTTGATATTTGAATTCTGACAACCAGTCTTACCCTAAGATACTGTGTCACCCTTGTAAAATAGGTTGTGGAGTTCAGATAGGCAGTCGCTCCATGTAAAATACGGTATTCAGCTGAATCGGGTAAGACTGGAAGCCGACCGCAACATAGCTTGGGTAAAGGCTAGGCAAATGCTACATATAATAGGCATGTTTCCTATTTTTTTTTTAATGTCCGTCTTGTAGATTAATGAATTTCATTGGACACGTATTTTTTCTTTTTTTCCGCAAACAAAAAATGATCAAAATACAGAGAACGGAAATTACGCGTGACGTCACTCCTCGCTACGATTTTTAGCGAGGCGTGGCCCCCACTCCGAAACTTTAAAGCGGTGTATCGTTGTATTTTTTTATTGTTTTGATAAAAGAAAAAATACGTGTCTAATATTTTTTTATTATCTAACTGACGGACTAAATAGATTTTAACTTTTCATACCCAGGAAACATCCCTATTGTAACACAACAACCCTTCTAGCATAAGACAGAAAACATTTTTCTACCTACCTATTTAACTAGAATATGCCAAGCAGACACAAAATTGATATTTAATTGAAGTTAAACAAATGACTTTTAAATGTCAAGCACAAAAATAAAAACCCACAAGTTCAATTAAAGGCCATCCAGTGTCCACGTAAAAATAATAAAGATAAAAGTGTATTTTAAACGAAATAAGTTTAAAACATCGCAAGGCCCTCATCGTCCTAGGAACACATTACGTCCCACGTATACAACGGAATTTGTGTTTAATACAGACACCTGTTCTGGCAACAATAAAAATGTGAAAGAAGGCCAAAATAACCACTTAACTAATGAGACCTACTCAGATGAATGGAATCATATCTAGAAACTAATTGGATGTGACCACTGATACACAAGATATGTTACCTTCATAGTCACCGACGTTTTATATTTTATTACATTGTGATATACAGGATGTAACCAAAAGGGTATATCTATCCAAAAGGGGTGAAGAGTACATCTGGTATAGAGTCAGTTCACAAAATTTTAGCTTAAAATAAGTAAATAAAAAAAAACAAAAATTATAACCAGACCGCTAAAGCGATGAATCTTAACATTTAGCGAGTGACGTAGTAACATATTGACCTTCGTATTGCGGTGACACGTTTGTTATGATACTTAGTGTCGAATTACTGATGCGAAAAATTGGATATCAAATATTTAATTCACTAATTTTGAGCTGAAATTTTGTAAACTGATTTTATACCAGATATACTCTTCACCCCTTTTGGATAGATATATCCTTTCGGTAACACCCTGTATATGTATAGATTAAAAGGTAGTCTAGATGCTATCTCGATCGATCTAGTCAAATGAATAGTATCTACAAAAGATAGGATATGCACGTAAGTAAAAGAGATAGCTATCTTCGAAAAATGCCTAATTACGATGGGTTTGGATGATAATTAAAACATTTTTTGTTTTTTTTTTTACTATTTACAGAGTGAGTTTAAGACCAATTTCATATTACCTTTAAGGTTGCATGCGAACAAAAACATCGGCTTTTAATATTTTCTGTTAGGCTTCATCGTCATCAACTTATATAAAACTATCTAGGAGCCAAATAAACCACGACAATATCTCACGGTAAAGACTGATCTGTGCCAGTTTATCTATCAATACTTACTACAGTTTTAAATGACATATTAATTTTATAACATCTGTCGTTTAGTGTCGGCTTTTTGTACTTACTTACTCGGTGGTACTAACCACTCAAGTAATGACTGCCTTGCGCTATGCGTTACAAGAAATTGTGGCGATTAGGGGCCTCGTACCCAGCCTATTTGCCTTTATAATCACCGGCGATGTTCCAAACAATACACATTATTTACCCAAAAGATTTGTTTGTGTATAAATTGTTAAAATTGTAAGTAGACGTATCAAATTGCGCTGTTATTGCTAACGATCTAGACTTTGTATTGGAATTGTTTGGTTTTGGAGCTAAGGTGATATATGATGATTCTTTTTTATTGTTAAATATTCATATTATTATTCAAGGAGTTTATACTGTGTAAGTGTTGTGTATACTCAAGAAATACCAAAAAAGTATTCAAACATATCAAAGTTTTGTGCTAGGTAAGTAGCTTCTCTACCTTCTGGAATTAAACTCAACCAGTAATAATATTAAAGACACCAAAATATTATCTACCTATTTGCAACCTTAAAATTATATTAAATATAAAGAACATAATTTTAATAAACTCATCGCCTAAATACACGGCAAATCTTCCGCAAAATTCTTAAACAAACGAAAACTTCACAATAAACACTTTCTGATCTAATTTTAATTATAACTTCTTTGTAACCGCAAGATATTCCGTATTTCCTTCAACTTCTCAGCCGGGGGGGAAATGGCGGAATAAAAGACTTTTTACTTCCTTAAACAAAGAGAACACGTAATAAATGGAAGTCATTAAAAATAATAGATCGTTAAGAATAAAATATTATTTCGGTAATTAAAGATTAAGGTTCTCAACCAACTCTAAGACTATTGTTGTATAAATCAGATGTCGGTAAATCTGTTAATAAATTGTCAAAAAAAGTCCATCAAAATATATCATTACATTATAACGTTATCGAAATTAATTCGTAAATTTATTCATATAAAATTATAAAAAAAAACACTAAAACTTCTAAACAAAATTTTAACATAGGCTGGCGTAAAGATCAGCTAGAAATAAAACAATATATAAGTACAACTATATATATAAGTAGAATAAAAAATAGATTACCCATCTCAACTGTAGCACCCCTATACCAGCACCCCTTATTAAACTACCCTCTGACCTTTAAACAATCCACCTGTGTCCAGATAAACTTAAATGAGACAGCCAGCCATTGAAACAACTAACTTTAATATAGGGCTATTGGAAATACATGAGCCTGATTGAATTCCAACAATGGTTCCTTTTTACTAAAGTAAAATAATCAAATATTTAAGCTACGTACGTAATATTATTTCTGTTTATGTTAGATCCCACTGGTAGGCAAAGGCCTTACCTTTCTTCGTGTATATAAAAAAATAATATTATATCCATTTTATTTTATAATTATTTTACAGGCACAAAATTTGGTAAGAAAAACGTTATAAAACAAATTGTATATAATAGACAAGAGTTCAAATTATTTCAAGAGAATTTAACGCAAACAGATCTGCTAAATTGTATTTAATTTAATGTAAAAAAATATTTTCCTGAACTTTTTTAGCGCTATGTGGGTGTAGGATTACAACACTCAACCTACCTCTTCAAGGAATAAAGAAATAAATATTTATAAACGGGTAACTTGTTACCAATACCAAGTTAAAAAATCCCACTCATTTGTATTTCTTAGAAACTCCTTCAGAACTGACTGAAGATGTTGAATTGAGCCACACCCACATGAGCTAACAAAAATATTTTTACATATCACAAATAAAAAATAATTATATCTAAAGTCAAATAAACGTAAAATACATTTATAATTATTTATTTACTAAAAATGCTTAGGTATTATCCGATCGCCGTGGCAAAGCAACTATCAACATTCTCATTAAAGTATCCTTATACAGTTATTTTTGTCTCTTCATACCTAAGCACCAAATTCACGAATAACATACTAAAAAGGACCAAACCCTCAATGGTCAAGCAAAGTAACTTTTCCCTCTGAAATTAACATTATCACTTTTTTTTAAATGACCCCCTACTACTTCGAATTAAATTACTGTATCGCGGGTGTTTTACAAACATTTAATTCACATTCACAAGGAACATCCAGACGGATGCTTGTGCCATGCGGGGATCGAACCCGCGGCACATCACGCACAGTGGTAATTGGCGTGGTCATCTATACCTTTCGGCTACCCGTGCAGTCAACATTCATTATTCAATTGTCTTTCACGGACCACAAATTAAAAATACTAAATCAAAAATAGAAACCGCAATAAAGTATTCATTGAAAAGACCATTTAAGTCCAAGAAGGACTTTGCCATCTAAATTGCAAAGTCCTTCAAGGCATTGCGTGTTAGAGAAACCTTTTAAACACACCAGCGCAGCGCCATGGTGGAAAAACCCGGGTAGAACATCTAGGGGGAAATTTGATCCCGTTTATACGCCACCGGTAGCCCTGGCAATCTAAAATTGTTCCTTTGTTGGGGTACCTACAGAAATTCTCCAAGTATAAAGTAAATATTTGGGCTTCAAAGAATAATTAAAACTTAGAAGTAGTTTGTTTATGTTGTCAAGTAAAGGACCAGCTTAAGCAAGAAATTGCAAGCGTTGAAATAAATAGAAATTAAAGTCCTCGTACATTAAAATATATTCATGCTTTAACGTCATTTAACGTAAGTATGAATTTCAATCAAATCAATTGTGAACATGAATTATTAATTTTACATTTTGTAAAGTTTTTATTTACTCGTAAATTATTTATCTTTTTATTAAATGTAAACAAACACAATCTATTTTTGGTTCGTGTCTGTAAACATTAGTAAGCTTTTATGAGACCACTCGATCACTCGTGCACACAATCCATTTCACAAAAGGTACATTCATTGTGACAGTATGACAGGGTCCGCCATTCAATCAATCAATATAACCTTTCAGAAAAGATACTGGACATAGTTATAGCATAACTATTATTCCGTTTTTCTAGTTTCCGAGCCTTCTAAATTCGTAATTTTATCTGGTAGTGCTACTTACTGCAAACAAAAAAATATCACCATCAGACGCGCATATTACTCATTATCCCGCAACTCCATGGTCGAGTGGCGTACACACCGGTTTTCAAGGTGTCGCTAGCTCTGAGGTTTCAGGATCGATCCCCGGTCGAGTCAATGTAGAAAACCACTTTTCTACATTGTCTCGGATCTGAGTGTTTCCGGTAGCTTCGTTGTCTCTGATTCTATAACACAAGTGTTTAACTTTACTTATTTTGGGTTCAGAGCAATGTATATGATGTTGTCAACATTAATAAAAAAAAAGTATATTAAGCTTATTGAAAAAATGCGAAAGTTGGTACATAGCCCGGTCGACCCTTGCATTGCGGCAAGCGTTTTGGATTCACCTGTATGTCAATATCAGTCTATATTTTTCTGCTCTATTCAATAAAGTAGTCTAAAATAACTCCCATTAAAAACCTACAGTTAGCAAATAAATACTTCATATTAAAAGCATTTCGTTCTATTCCAGAGCCTAGCTGGCGCTACCCCCATCGTCCCCCCTATCCCTGGTTTCGTGGCACCTACTGACGGTACTAGGTGTTTTATGAGACTCTTATCCATCCACATAGGAAGTGACGTAAATCTTTTCAACTAGCTTTTAGCCTTCAGCGGAAGTTTTATGAAAATGGATGGAGATATTCTTTTAGATTTTCATATAAAGTGCTTGGATGTGAGTTTTAATCGATTATTTTAGACTAGCTCACTATGGTAGGAACAAAAATAGGTAGTATAATATAGAATGTAAATAAGCACATGCTAAGCGATAGCCGTTTTGTACAGATGTGACGCATATTTTCCCGATCGTTTTAGTAATTTTTATTTGTACTTTTTTTATAATTTTATGCGTCACATATGGCGGATAAACGCGTTTTCTTTCTTTTTTCCTTTATTTCACTATGAACGAAAACTAGCGGTTACTTTGAGAATACTTAAGGGGATTTAATTGGCCAATGACCTTGGCACAGGCCGAGCGGGGGTTCTTCATGCGGGGCAGTAGTAGTATTTTAGATTTTTCTTAATTATAAAAAAAAACAATACAAATTGTTAAGCACATCATTACATTTTTTTATGTAGAATTCAAATATATCTAATACGCAGTTATAGTTAGCCATTTACAATATCGATAAATAAAAAAAAACATTTTTATTTGGATTAAGGAAAGTCTACTAAAATTTTTAATAATATTATTTGTACAAAACATGGATCAAAGTTTTCTGGTTTTTGTTTCTTTCAATAATTGACTTGTTTATTTAAAAATATATACCTCCCAAGGGGAGATATTTGCCCAGCAGTAGTACACTAAATAGGTTACATTAAAAATAATGTACCAACATGTAAAAAAGACACAGAATTTACTGGAAAAGGCAGTACTTTACAGGGTATATAACAATATCTCGAAGCCCCGTATGTAAATGGCTCCATTAAACATAAGTTTACGACAAAGCCCGCTCTTAGTAAGTTGCGCAGGTAGGTACGGCGCATGCCCTTTATTGGCCCGTGATATACAAGCGACACACCCTGGGTTTAGACGAGGGAAGTTTTTAGAACGGTTTATTATTCAAAATTAAGGCAAATTTATTGTATAACAATAAATTGTTAAATACCTTGCTACAATAATTTGTAAATTATTTTTTTAATAGAGTTATTTTTCGGTCGGGTTCTCATGAGGGCTTCAAAGACTACAAAAATATATGGATCGAACCCCTTGAGGAATGAATCCATAATGAGATTGCTAAAGGTTAGGTAAACCTGGTCTAAACCTATTCTTTATTTTCTTTAAAATAGTAAAGGGGTGATTAATGCGCTGCGCAAACATGTGTCTTGTGTGGGACATTAGCAACGAGTGAATAATTTAATCTATACTAATATTATAAAGCTGAAGAGTTTGTTTGTTTGTTTGTTTGTTTGAACGCGCTAATCTCAGGAACTACTGGTTCGAATTGAAAAATTCTTTTTGTATTGGATAGTCCGTTTATTGAGGAAGGTTATAGGCTATATAATATCACGCTATGACCAATAGGAGCGGAGCATAAATGAAAAATGTTGCAAAAATTAAAAAATTAAAAACCGTTGAAACTAAAACACGCGAACAAAGTCGCGGGGGACAACTGTTTAATATAATCGATGCTAAATTAGACATTCCCGAGCAGACGGGTACACTTTCTGTATACAATTGCTTCTATTCGATCGCCGATAAAATTTTTTTTTAAACGACTCCTGCACTAAGTAATTTAATCCTTGTGTCGCGGGGGGTTTCGCAAACATTCAAATCACATGCACAAAGAACACCCAGACTAGAACCCATGCGGGGATCGAACCCGCGGGACGTCGCGCACAGAGGTAATTGACTACTAAAACTGAAATTAAAAGTCGTCAGTTGAAAACACAAGCAACAACAACAAATTTCCTTACAATTATAAGTTAAAGACTTACTTATAAGTTAACATTTTTAAATAGAAAAGGAACATAATTTAATTTTCTGCATGCTATTAAAGTCGACTCACAAAATACCCTTAAATTAACCAGTTTTATTTCCACCACAACACTCCATGCCATGAAACCACTTCCTGAACAGTAAGGAAATATATTGACCGACTCGCCAAACATAGCGGCTCCTAGCAACTTAAATAAGGAGGTCAAGCCCCTTAGAAAATGCTTGTATCGACCAAACAAGAACACGCAAAATCCTAGTTGACGCGCCTCTTTAGCTCAGCAAACGAAATTCCAAAGTATTCAAGAAATTTTAAAGTTTTTAAAGAAATTTCAATGTAGGTTTCCAAGAAACTTTTATTTACAACTTTCAATTTGGAATCTTTTGGAGTTTAAACTTGGTTGAATTCTATAAGACGCTTAGTTAAGGAGTATTCAGCTATGAAATTTAAATTTCGATGAAAATTATACTAAAATACTCCAATACATTTGAATGCAGCATCGATATTTTAGGATGATACGAAACCCTGACACTGAGTCTAGAATACTTCAAGCTAGAAATAGCTAGCTATTTCATTTAATGAAACTATTTCTAGATTATTTCCACACGAATTCGTGGAAGCTACCATACGGCCTATGTCTGACTTGCTCCTGTTAGTAACAATTGCTTGTATTATGTGTGCACTATACTATATATACTTTCTGATAGACGTTTTATTTTACACGTAAACGCTCACACGCTCGCTCTGCTTGCCTTATAAGGCACGTCGCCGCCATTTATTAAATGGCGCAGATTATAACACAAACTGCTGATGTATTCATTTAGTAATGCTCTTTGTTGACCGACATCCGTAGATGAAACAATGAACATAAAATTAACGTAGATATACATTATTATCTATAGTAATTTGCAGGCACAACTAATGACAAATGCATAAAACAGCAGTATTCATATTATAAATGGGAAAATTTGTGAAGATTGATAGATAGATGGATGTTTGTTACTCAATCACGATAAAACGGCTAAACGGATTGTAATGAAATTTTGTACACAGATAGTTTATTACCAAAATGAACTATTAAGCTGCTTTTCATCATCGGCATCATCACCTTTTAATATCAACGCGAAGGTGAAATCGAGGGATGCAGCTAGTGTCAAAATAAAGTTATTTTCGTCATTACAAAGCTTTACACTGATTATAATAAACAATTTCACAATATGTTTCCGAAATTAAAAAGTCTGACGTCTGTAGGTTACTTTACGTGAATTATTTTGAGCACCACGTTGGGCGCCAAAATTAGGGTACGTAAATAAGACAAAAAAAGGTTGTAATATGCTACCCTTTTTTATACGTTTTGAAGTCGTTTATCTTTTGTTGCGCAACTGATTTTACTGGCAACCTTTTCCTTTTTAATCAAATCCAGAGTTTTATAGTTGCAAATAACGGCGTTCCAAAAAAAGAATTTATTAGAAAAACGTTCAGCAATTCGAATTATTTGGATATTGATCGAATAATCTTTTTTCTGAATTTTAATCTAGATAAAAGGCCTTTCGCTCATGAACTTGGGTTTAAATAGAAGCTTACATATTTCTTTTTTTTTAAACGACTTCCGCACTAATAAATTTTATCCTTTTATCGCAGGGATTTCACAAACATTCAAATCACATGCACAAAGAACATCCAGACTTAGAACAAGCATTTGTGGGTCACACAAATGTTTGTCCCATGCGGGGATCGAACCCGCAGCACGTCGCGCGTATTAGTAGTTAGCGTGGTGGCCTATAGACTCGGCTATCCGTGCAATAAATAATATATTATTACAATACAAAATGTCTCATTCTACCGCTCTTCTAACGATGTGATGAGAGAAACTATTTTTATTTATTTTTAATAATAATAATCAATCCCCTAACATTTACCTACACATAGCCTAAATTTTTATTTTCCATTCATAATTTACAATAGCTTTGTATCTACTTTGGACCGTTCATATCTTTTCTTCCATAGAGCAGAGGTGGATGGGCCCTAGTAGATGCCCCATCCCAGTTTAGAGTACCTAAAGTTCTCAACAAGGCCACTGCGTGTTGGACCTGTGTCCCCACGTAAGCCTTTCAAAGGACCGGGTATTCTCGATACTGAAGATAACCCGTGAAAAAAGAAAGATACTGAATAATAAGTTTATTTAAATAAAATTAAATAGCAATCGGCCAACCCCCTAAGCACCAGACATACCTCAATCAATAGATTGATCTCCAATGAAAACTTTCCATCGGTATGCTTCGAGAACTATTAGCCATTATTGCCAATTGCTTACATCAGTAACACTCATTCGTCATTTTGTAATGGCATACCTAATAAAACTAAAGTGCCATTAGAATCTAGCCATTTATTCCATTAAGCTAATTTATTTACTTACGTGGGTATGTTTGATCATCGTTAAAGATTCCAGGGTAAAATGTACATTTGTTAAATATAGGTTTTGGCTCAAGAGCCTCCTAAATTTGAATTTAGATATCAGCTTGAACACAGAGCTAGAAAAAAAATCTACAACTGTAAATGAAACTTCTTACTTTATTGTATACTAGCTGTTTCCCGCGGCTCCGCCCGCGTGGATGTCGATTATCACGACAAAAACTAGCCTATGACCTTTCTCAGGCTCTAGACTATCTGCGTACCAAATTTCATTTAAATCGGTTCAGTAGTTTTGACGTGAAAGCGCGATAGACAGACAGACAGAGTTACTTTCGCATTTATAATATTAGTAAGAATTAATTATTTAAACTATTAAATTTATTATGAATGTAATTAAACGTTACGTAAAATATTCAGTATAAATCATTTCATTAAATCAAATATTCACATAATTTTAATTATTCCTGGAATGTTCGACACAACTATTACCCGGTGAAAACCACTTGAAGACAACAGGCATTACCGCGGCTCTAATAAATCAGCTACATAAAAGGCCTTTGTAGACACCAATATTAATTGATGAGGGAAATTCGGATATTCATGAGCTATCTAAGGCGCTCGATACATTGACAGAGGAACGGAAGCAATTTAATTTAAAGACAACGATCTGAAAAGGGTAATTGACGAGTTTCTTTATTGTATTCTTCTTTAGTATGTCGTGTATTTGTATGCACAAGGTTGCAGGTTCGAACCAACTACAGGCAAGTACCAATGTGATTTTTTCCAAGAATTATAGATACTTTCTTAGTTATTCTAAGACAGCTGTGGCAAACGGTGAAGAAAAACATGAGGAAATCTGGATTCCAAAAATTGGTATTTGAAATCGCCAACCCGCAAGTGAGCCAGCGTGGTGTTCAATGCTCGGTCCTTCTCTACATGAAAAAAGTCCTGTGCCCAGCAGTAAGACATTTATAGACCGGTATTATAACTGTTCTTCTGTAGACGAATAAAAAGCCTTACAAAAAAATAGCAAACGTCAGTCACGTCACGTTTTCCTTATGGCTTAGATATTTTTGACCAAGTGAAAATCATTATGAAATTTGTCCACTCTCATTATCAGAAATGTTTGCCAGACGCTTTGCAAAAAAATGCTGCCTTTTCTTCACCAAGGTCCGCGTGGACACAGAATTGTAGTTAACCGCGATTCTCTGAAAACCCCAGGTGAGCCCATTAAACGAAATTATGGTAAACAACTAAAAATCTGATATATTAAAGATATATTATATTGATCTTTAACAAACAATAGCTGAGAATAACTGCTAGGACTGGGCTTCCGCCTAATTCTTATCTTCTAAAGCTCATTTCAGCGACATCCGTGGTATTACAGATACAGCCAAAACACCCTTCTCAAAGAGATCCCAGCCTATTTCAATTTATTCCTCCTTATTCCACAAACACCCGTAAGCGTTACATAAAACAAACTCTTTATTTATATGGCCTCAGAAATAATAGGGTCTGCAAAAACACGAGACGCGTGTGCTCAATACCCATTTTATATCATTTTTATTTGTAGCCCGTTTTTCATGTTTAAAGGTCATGTTTTGCCGAAAAAAAAGAATTTGAGGTTATATTATAACTTTAAAGGTCAATTGTTAACAGCCTTAAACGTGAATCCCCAGCCGGAGACTATTTGCAGGTCACAATAAATAACACGACATCTCCCACACTCGTTTAGAAAATCTCGATCATACGAAATAAAAAAAATGTCAACCTTTTCTGATTAAGACAAAGCAGTACGAAATTGGCAACAAGTGCAAAAAAAAATATTAAAAAAGAACAGTTCTATATATCAACAAAATAGATGAGCAAAGTGGTTACGTTAATTAAAATATCCATATTCATAAAGACAATATGATATGATGGCTATTAACATTGAACAGAATTTCAACCTTTAAGTACCAAACTTCTTTACATTAATGCATGGTTCCTATATTCAAAAAACGGTTCGTTTTGCTAACGGACAGTAGAATTCTTTAAGCAAAACGAGAAAATTCTACCGTCCGTAAGCAAAACAAATCGTTTTATGAATATAGGAACTGGTCATTAGTTAACACGATATATCTACTATATAAAAATAAGTCGTCGTTTTCCTTCCTGACGCTATAACTCCAGAACGCACGAACCGATTTCCACGGTTTTGCATTCGTTGGAAAGGTCTCGGGCTCCGTGAGGTTTATAGCAAAGAAAAGGTAGGTTAGGTAGGGTAGGGTAGGTAGGGTAGGTTAGGTAGGGTAGGGTAGGTAGGGTAGGGTAGGTAGGGTAGGGTAGGTAGGGTAGGGTAGGGTAGGTAGGCTAGGTAGGGTAGGGTAGGTAGGGTAGGGTAGGTAGGATAGGTTAGACAAGTATGGTACTTAGGTAGGGTAGGGTAGGTAGGGGAGGTATTTTTAATTTATAGGGCAAAACAACGTTTGCCGGGACAGCTAGTTAATGGGTAAAAATGGTAATAACGATATATTAATGGGCGGCCTATTTATTTCGTTCCTAAGCGAAAAAGTCTTATTTAAAACGACTTATTCCAAACTTGATTTCATAACATCAGCTTGTATTATCATGAAAACACAACAAACCTTTCTTAATTTTAATTACTTCATCTTAATACGTCATAGGATAATGAAAATAGGAGACTTAAGCCGTGCTATATCCCATCCATTAACTGTACCTGGGTAAGGTACCAGATTTATACCTCACTTAAGTAGGTATTAGCTTAACCTTTAAACACGGCCCGTAAGCCAAAATGGTGTACATCCGTTGCGTAATAGAAAACGCCATTTTACGCTTCAAAAATATAAAACAACAAGACAGTAGGATTTGTATCAAAAAAGTAATTATAAAAAGCGATACCTGTTAAATCTCTTGAGATATAAAAATTGCCAAAGTTAAAAATAAGAATAATTGAAAACAAATCCCTTACTTTGAGTTGACAATTCTTTGTTCGCTTTCAAATTGAAAAAGATGTTCTCTTTTCTCGAATGTTTTATCACTGAAGCGACTGGTGATTTGACTGCACTGTTTGAATTGAAGGCAGCTATAATCTTCATTTCTCATTCCATTGTTAATATACTTAAATAAATAGACTACGAAATGAAAATCAGTTTCGTACTAAGACACTATCACATTTCATTTCATAGGTACCTATGTACAACGAATTTCTGCATACAGGATGTGTTTTTTGTCGTTGTACAAATGAAAACTATGACCTCTATATCGATTATAAAAACGATTGGTATCAAAAATTAAACAAACAAACGAAAAAAAAATCTCGAATGCCAGTACTATTACCGTAAAACTCTTACAGCTACTTTATTAAAAATACATTTTTTCATTTTTTTTTTATTTTTATTTTTTTTTAGTTATTTTATACCAATTGTTTTCGTAATCGATATAGAAGTCATAGCTTTCGTTTTTACTACGACAAATAACTCACATTGTATAATTACGAACTACCTAAATCACGTTCGATCGCTTATGTGTCCAATAATCTGTCTATTGTATTTATTCTGATATATCAAACAGTTATTAAGGCGCTTTAATTGACTCTTCGGTCGGGTGATTGGTTTAACCTCATACATCTACGCACACATAGGCAGTAGGTTCAATCTCCAATTTCGTATCTCTAGTCTTTATCTTCCAATTCAATTTTCCAATTGTAAGGTCGTTTCCATCTAAGATTTATGTGTTCAAATTCAGAATCTTGAATTTGAACACATAAATCATTCGGTTATTTCTTCAAATTGGTAAATGATACCAGGTTTTAGAAGAAAATTTTAACATACATTATCATACTAGTTATTACAGTAGCATGTAGATTGAAATTCATACCAACTGAGATCATTTACACAAGATATTTGGTAGCATGTTTTATTGATATATAATATATCGTGTTAAAACATTCGTTGTCAGGGAAGGTGGGATAATTGTTAGCAGCATGGGTGTCAGAAACTATTAGCCCTATTTTGGTAAAATTTATTCTAATAAAATAAGTATAAGTTTGTAATAATACTTAATACGCAATTATTAAAATCTCAGCTCTTTTAATCATGTTTGATACACTTTAGAGAAAAATAAAACCTTTTTCAAAAATGCGTATATTTGCTTTAAAAACACACTTGGAATATTTAATGTGAACAAGACAACGATTACTCTATTACCCTATAGTGCTTCCTACTGTCTTCAAAAGATCCTTATGCCGAGATAACTTTAATTACCGTAATGTTTGGCTTCATTCACTTTTCCCCAGTATAATGGCTTATGTTCGTACCGACGCTGTTAATTCCGCTCCTCTTTTGTTTAAAATCAACATTAACTGCGAATTGGGATAGGGTAATTGTGTCTGTAATTTTGACTGATGTGGTTTCTACTGAAAGTGAAAACAGAGAATTCATTTGCATAGGTATAGAACAATACGGAAATTGTGTGGTTATTTGTTACTAGGATAAAAAAATCATCACTTTTACATGTCATAATTATTTTTATGAGCTCCTTGGTTTAAACATTTCCGAAATGGCTGCCCTGAAAAGGAAAGTCGAAACAAACTCAGGAGTCAAAGCCTCGACGGGGGGCCGCATTCCGTGCTACGGATGTGGCTCCAGTACGAGGTGGAGAGGCCGACGCTCTTTACACGTCGGTCTCCAAAAAAAAATCACGATAGTGATCCGCTGGCCGGCGGACCCCGCGGTTGGTGCGTGACGAATTGCAATGCATTACCACGCACCAACACGAAACGCGGATGACGTAGCACGGCGGTTCAGGTTTAGTCAGTAAGAGTCTGACACTACCCCTTCGCTCCCCGAGTGAGTGGGTGTCCAAGAGGACTCCCCCGCCTAAACAAAAAAAAAAAAAAAAGGAATCAAAGCCCCTTATAAAGTCCAGGCACCCCAAGGGTTAAGTAAATAATTTCAGGATCTAAACAGATCGCGCCTCAGGTAACTATCGTTACATAAATGCCAAATTTGCAAAAATCCAAACGCTTATTAAAACAAGGTGATTATATTTAAATACCTAACATAACATGCAAAACATAGCATTTACATAATATTTTTAGATGAAAGTCAGAACTATATATAACTTAAAATAAACATTGCATGTTAAATTCACTTTCGATACCCGAAAATAGAATGTACGATCATTATCCATTCTCCTTCGAACTTACTCATTACGTATTCATGTAGTTGCAATAAAATCGAGATCTTACGTCAAAGATTATCGAAGTATCGACCTTCTAAATCCTTAGACTTTATTATTCATGACTCATGAATACTATTATACCTTGAAAAATGTATTTTTCATAATTCTTGAAATTTACTATATTTCTCTCAATTTTATATTGTTTATCTAATGATGCTTAATGCGAAAACTTCTTCCTCAAGGTGTCGCCAGCTCTGAGGTCCCGGGTTCGATCCCCGGCCCGGTCAATGTAGAAAAAAAACAACTTTTTACATTGTCTCGGGTCTGGGTGTTTGTGGTACCTTCGTTGTCTCTGAATTCCATAACACAAGTGCTTTAGCTACTTTCTTTGGGTTCAGAGCAATGTATGTGATGTTGTCCACATTTATTTATTTATTAGTACAACAACAAGTAATAAAAAGCATACTGTTCTATATTTGTACGATGGAACGGAACCCTTAGTGTATGAGACCGGCTCTCACTTGAGCGGTTATTAATATATTCCTGTATAAAACTTTTACACCGATATTAAAGGATTTCTTTTTCTTAGCGAGTCGATCAATGGCAGTCAAATTTTCCCAGACCAGTACTCAGCCACGCAAACAGCGTTGTCCGTGGCCTTGTACAGGTCCTCGCGAGTGCAGGTGGATTAAAGGACTTATAAGTGAACACTCAAAGTTAAAATGTAATAACAAAAAGATTTTTAAGAAAGCTTTAAATTTAGGTTTTGTAATTAACTTAGAATATACATAAGGTAAGCAGTTAGTAGTTTAATTATCTACACATTCCGCATAGACTCTGGTCTGTTATTTATATTAAGCTTTCTAACATCAGTAAAAAATTAAATTAATAATAAATTTCGTATATATAAAGTTATTAAGTATACGAAGGCCAGTAGTTTCGAACAAAAAAAAATAGGTACCTAAATTTGCGAAGAATTGTCACGAAAGAATCTACAATCATTAAGCCAGACTTAAGATATTTAGAATAAAGTGGAATCTCATTACTACCGTTTAAAACCTAGCTTTGCAACTAAGCCCTACTTCCCTTACTTACGCACGTTTAAATTTTAATACTGTTCGGAAAATCTAATTTGAAGTAAGCTGTGTCTACTAAGGCCTTAGTTTGTTGAATTTCTAAACGTTTAAAACGAAAACTAGGTCAGTTGAAATGAGGATTGTTTCGAAAACTACAATAGCTTTGTTAGTGTTACTATTAAAAAAATAACTAAATTACTTCCTCCTGCCTGAATTTTAGTAATTACAGCCAAATATTAGTCATATACACAGGTCACACAATTTTCCCATGCTCTAAGCAGTCTATATCGGGCATCAATGAGAATCATTACCTTTTTTAATTTTTTAACCTTTATCCTTAAAGGTTAAAAAATTAAAAAAGGTAACGATTTTAAAATGTTTAAAAAAATAACTTTACATTCTCATTGTTTGTATACTTTGTGTAATAACTTTTGTAAGGCATATTAATATTTATTTCGAGTATTTGTATTTGTTAGACGATACGACGACGAGACTGAATGATTCAAGTTGGGTTCAGTTCAACTCACAGCATCGCAGCTGCCGCGTCAAACCATAATTAAGGACTCCCATTGAGTCTAAAACCAGTCGGGCGATCCCAAGAATGATCCCGATAATTACGAAATAAATTCTCATTGTTGCCATGGAATCAGAAAAGTTTCTTACCTAAAATACTTTTTTCCATAACCTTACAGTGTACTTGTTTATTGCCAAAGGCGTTTACTCAATCTTTGAACATCTTCATTCAATAATAATATTATATGAAACATAAATACAATGTGAAAACCGCAAACTTTCGCAGACGATGAGAAAGACATTGAATTTATACAGTCGATAACACGTCATTGGTGCCAACGTATTACGAAATTGAACTCTATGCATTTGAAATAAAGATGATACCAATGTTAGATTATTGACAGTATTGTGCGGTGTGCTGTGCTCTCGTCAAAACGAATTCTCGAGTGGCAAAACTTTGATGATTCGTTCGTAGATTTGTTAAAATCAATTTTAAAAACAGTTTGACGTGGCAGACAAGGAACGTGGGACGCAGAACAACTTTGAGATGGCTTCCCGAATTTATTAGTTAGTAACGAATTTAGTAGTAATCTTAGATCACTTCGTAATTTACAGTTTGGTTTTGAACTTGATAATTTAATTATGTATTGAACTTTAAGTTTGAATATTGAAAGTTATTTTCCTGCGATATGTCTACTATTTCTTTGATTTCCCTTGCTTACGGACAATGCGGTAGATGACTTTTTTTTAATGTCTGTCAGATTGATTTATAAAAAAATATTAGAAACGTATTTTTTTTTAATTTACGTAACCAAAAACTCACGACGATGCATTGTTTTAAAATGTCGCATGACGTCACAATTTCGTGCGCAAGCATGACGTCATAGTAGGTACTGATGCCTTATTTTGAAAAAGCACAAAATAGGTATTAACATTTCTATTATTTAGCTAACGGACTAATTAGGTTCTGAATTATCATAACCAGGCATCTAAGTACGCCATTGAAGGCTAATTTTATTAAAAGATTTGCCATCCTTCAAAATCTTCCAAAATATATATATACCTGCAAAAAGAATCCAAAAATAACTCGCAAGAATATCTTCACATTGTTAGCCGTAACATATATTTTCGTATTTTATTTCAAATCCTAACTACCTTTGTGGGCAGGGATGTTCCAAAATACCTACCGTGAATATAAATTGTGAGGATAAACCAACTGTCTGTTCTTTCTATTGTTCAAGCAATTTGATATTTATATGTTTTTGACAGGTGATATCCACTCGTACAATTCGTTTGTCAACTGCTTATCGTATTGTCATTATTTCTTTTTATGTAATTTGTGTTTGATTTTTTTTTTATTATTTAACTTTAATGGCCTTATTTATAAAAAAACTAGACAATGATAAGCTATTGGTTAGCAGATCCTTATTTCAATTTTTCTATAGAGTATTTGAATTTAGAAGTTTCTTAGCTATTGCCTAACACCGACGAGATTTTAGCTAGAGAGAGATAAGACCATATTTTTTTTAGGATTTTGTTAGGTTGGTATTTAATAGTTTGATCATAGTTTTTGCCCATATTATAATTAAAACTTTAAATGCCCTCCAGCGTTTAAAAAATGTTGCAATTCCAAATATTTAAATTGAGTGCCTGTAAAAAAAGACATGTACAATAGACTTTTGATTTACAAAAATTCTCTCAGAGTTTACCGGTAGCATGATAAACGTAAATATTTTAGTAAATCACGATATAAATAATGCTATACAAAGAGACACTAAAAGCTTTGATACAATAGAAAACCAATTACATAAATTGGGCGTATATAAATCAATATAAACCAAGCAAGGGGAGGTACATAGTGAATCAATATACCTACATGAATAATAGATTTAAGAATTTGTAATCGACCTACTACGTACAGTAGCTACACATAGAACAATAAAGTAAATGACAAAGATTACTAAATTAAAGAAGATATGATGTTAATTCTTACTTTTTTTATTGGAAAATTAAAATAATATTTTTTTACATTTTTATACAGCTTATCATAAGGTTTATGTCTGTTATACTTATTAAATATATTCGCATTACTGCACTTTCGTATATAAAATTATCATTACAGTAAACATTACTTACTTCATTTATTTGAAGAGGAAAAATGGCAAAGGCATTTAAACAAGGTTTTCAAAACCATTTTTAATAAAAAAAACGTGTGCGTCTCGGGACGCCCGACATAATTGATAACTTAAACTATCACTGTTAACAGTATATTATATGTATCGCACACTAAACACTGAGTATCTGACTGGTGCTGTAACGCGTTACGCAACGAAGCAGTTTACCCTCCCATAAGAAGTTATCACTTCAAAAATAATTTCGAAGCTCGTAGCAAAGAAACAGACGAATTAAGACACTCCATGAGCTAACTCATCTTTGGAACAGACAGCACAGTTAAAAAGGTACACACGTATATTCTGTTTTATTATTGAATACTCACATGATATGACTCTAATAACTAGTTTCAAGGGAAATTTTACAGCTGTCATCAAGTAGAGATAATTTGTTTTTTTTTTTTACTAACATACCTACATTAACATGTTAACCTTCAATACTATGTAGCAAGTCCGGCCCCTAAAGAGTCGCCCCGTGATGACCCCGGTAATATCACCCAGGTGATCATAGTGGAATAGACCATTTAGACAACTTTTTAAGGTCGTAAATATTTTTTTTTGTTTTTTTTTTTACAATACCTGCACGAATAAATGTTATCCTTGCGTCGCGGGGGATTTCACAAACATTCAAATCACATGCACAAAAAACACCCAGACATAGAACAAGTATTTATGGATCACACAAATGCTTGTCCCATGCGGGGATCGAACCCGCAGCACGTCGCGCGCATTGGTAATTGGCGTAGTGACCTATATATACCACTCGGTTATCTGTTCACTCATATTAAAAACATAATAAAGAGAATGCTAGTAGTATTTTACATATAACGATTTATGGTTTAGCATTTTCCATCTAACAGTAAAATCATTTATTATTTTAATTATTTGTTACGCATTAACGCATGCGGAGCGAATATTTGTAATTAAATACAAATTCTGTGTGTGTGTTTTCTTAAAACAATAAGAATATAATTAAACGTGAGTAACCGAAAATCTATATATACAAAGTAAAGCATTTCTCATTAATTCCTAGAACACAGTATTCTTGTAAACAATTAATCATTCCCAAACAAAATGGAGTCAGCATTTCAGTAAATCTCTGTTTACTCAGACTCGGGGAGTTTAATCCATTTCTCGCTGCAGTTTGCAACTGAACGAGTTTACTTAATGAACTAATTTTAGAACTTATTATGTCTTGTCTAAAATAATTAATATCGTTTGTTATGCTAGTGGGAAACTAGGTACAAATAGTGTAGTGGCTTACAAAACATCTGCTTTAAGTGGTACTTTCGTTCGATCACTCGTGAAGTCCTGATTAATATCCACACTTTGCCTGGTGGTGTTATACTTAGGTTGTAAAATTGTTGGTAGGTATAATGTTAAACGATGGTAATAATAATACCTATATTTTTTTTTCCTACCCTTTTTAAGAAATGCAAATACCATTATTGATATCGGGGATTTCTCGTGGACTTCCTTCGGACTGGGAAAGGAAAAGGAAAAGTATTCTAGGCTCTTACCAAAACCACTCGGATGCCTCTTCCTCCCCCTTGCCGGGCCAGGCGGGAACGAAACGCAATTGCAGACTACCACTATCCCCACCCAGACCTAACCAGCCACCTCAAACCAGCTCTTGTGGTAGGAGTCGCCTCCCCCTAGAGTAGCCTCCGCAGTATCCTCTATTTTCAGGTTCCTATCGCGTAAAGACTACCAAGTTTAATAAACGATACATACTATGCTAAAAATTATATAAAAGTTTTGCCGAGTGGTACAAACTTTTAATAAAAAATATAAATTAAAATTTACCTTATACTTTGGCCATATCATGGCCTCACAAACTAAGTAGCTATTCATTTCAATATCTCCGCATACGCCTTGATATTGACCATCGAAATCAACGTCTAATTTATTTGACCTATCAGAGCAAATTGACCTGTGTTTTGCGTATCATCGTCTCGCATGACTAACTACAGTCTATTCCACATCAATAGTACCTCTTTGTTTTTCAGAATGCCTTTATATTCAAGCAGTTAGATTCAGTTTCTTAAGTCTCTGTTATCAGTTATGTGCGGTCGATAGTATCTTGCTTCGATATTGTGATTAGATAATAATAAAACTTTTATTCTCTTTTATTCTAGGACAGTATCTCAAGTTCATTCGTAATGGAGTTCATGACTACATATTTATTAAACTTTAATGTATCTCGGATGTCGGTGTGTAGCGTCTTTAAGCTTGGTAAATCTTTCTGGGCTGCATTGTTAAACTTCAAAATCTACTCAAATTTCAAGTCCCAGACACAATAATTAGTTTTACCTCTACCAATCGTTTTTTTTTCGACAGATAACACACCCTTTACATCCTAGCCCAAACTAAAAAACTGCGTATTAAAACATTTCGCCTTCAGCACAGTTCCTAGCATTCCACAAAATATAGTACAAAAAATACGGACCAGAAAAATGCGACCACACAAAAAAAAGCACTCGGACACAAAGCTACCCTCGCAGTTTATTAAAACTTTCAAAAGCCTCTTATTGAAATCGGCTTAAAAAGTGGAAACCCGCAGACGTACGCCGTAAAAAACGAAGGCAAGACACCGTGAAATAAACGCAAAAGAAATTCTACCTTAGCTGGCGGCGTTAAAGTTTATTTTTATCTGTGTTGTTGTAATAGTATTGGGAACAATAGTAGTTTTCTAGGGACAGGTTTTCTAATTCTGCTAAAAGGACGTTTCGTTGTGGATAGAGTGCAATTGGACGATTCATTGAACATTGATTTTGCGAGTTTTAACACATAGCGAACTTCGTTTATATTTTTCTGAACAAATATTTTTAAAATTTTAAGCAAAAATGTATCTTAGAAAAAGAAATAATAGCATATAATAAGTATGTTTGATCAAGTTTTATGGGTTGAGTTAGTGTGGTAGTAAGTGCGGGTTAAATATGCATACTAATATAAATTAGCTTTTTTCTACCAAAGTATTGCCTGCCCCGTAATCAATCAATTTACTGATCCACTGGGCATAGGCTTCTTACAAGTTGCCTGCACCATAATATTACCTTTAATTAATAAAATAAAATAGTTTTTATTTATACCTACATTTTGTTTCACACATTCTGCAGCGATCAAGGTCACAGTTTCAAAGTCAAGAGTTTTGTTATTCGTGTAAGAATTATCGACACAAATAGTTAAGAAGTTACCAAACAAGTTCGGATCGAAACTGGAGAGTTTAAGTAATTCCTGGATTCTGAGATTAACTACCGCGGCTCTACTAGAGAAAACAAACAAAGTAATTATGTTTTCAAGTAAATACATACATATATATGTTGTTGAGAAAACAATGAAAGGAAATAAAAGACTGTCAAATATTGTATAACGTCATTAGACACCTTAACTTTGATGTACTACTTAATGAACTAAAGGCTGATTTTTCTAAAGCCAGATCATTTTATTCGATGATTAATTTTAGTATTTTGGCAGTTCTTTCCTACAAAATCTGTCAGATGTCAATTTATTTCAAGATTAAAAATTATTAGTGTTGGAAAAATCAACCCTTAAACAAATAAAATAATACGTGTCTAATATTTTTCGCATTATCTAACAGACAGCCTAAAAAAATTTTGGATTTTCGTACCTATTCATTCATTCTATTTCCATGTAGCTTAATTTTTAAACAAAGCTAAACTTTGCCTTCGAAGCTATAGTAACACTACATAAATATTAACATCTTGCTCTCTCTTAATATCTCACCGCACACTTAATTGTTTGCGCAAACATGTAACTAAAATAACAATTTAAAATCATTTTTCTTTGCATAAAATAACATTGCAAAATTCAACAATATTTTAGCACGAATAAAACAAATCAACACTGCAAGTAACAGATAAAATTAATTCAAAAAACCATTGTTCATTCGATTGTTCCGCATTTCATTTCAAAACAATTCACTAAAACTGTAACACGTGTAAAGGAACGCTATACAAATCAATTTACGCAAATCTATACTAATATTATAAAGCTGAAGAGTTTGTTTGTTTGTTTGTTTGTTTGAACGCGCTAATCTCAGGAACTACTGGTTCGAATTGAATAATTCTTTTTGTGTTGGATAGTCCGTTTATTGAGGAAGGCTATAGGCTATATAACATCACGCTACGACCAATAGGAGCGGAGCATAAATGAAAAATGTTGCAAAAATGAAACACCGTTAAAACTAAAACACGCGAACAAAGTCGCGGGGGACAGCTAGTATAATTTAATAATAGTCGGTTTGTGGGGAGTGACAACCGCAGATGTCGTGTGGGGAAGCGTTATCAATGCTCAACCACTAAATAGGCAAGTAAGAAGAACTATAAGATTAATAAAAATTAAATGCTGTGTCGTCATAATTACCTAAGATGCAAAAAGAACAAACTTATTTTTGTGTTTTCATAATAGTTCATGTTATTTGTATGTTTTGTGTTTCTAATGACAATACTACGACATTCTTACTACCACACAACTCCTCTTTGGTGATCCTATAAATAAGTGTTGCTAAAATAAATATATATTTAATTTATAATTAACCTCCAAGTAAAGACAACATGAAAATTAAAATGTCGTGGTGGCCTAGCGGTTCAACGAACGGATTTCTATGCACAAGGTTGCAGGTTCGAAACCACTATGGACAAGTACCTATGTGGCTTTTTCAAAGTTATATGTACTTTCTTAATTATTCTAAGACACTATTGGCAAACGGTTAAGGAAAACATCGTTAGGAAATCTGGATTCCAAAAATTTAAAAAACATGAGAAGAGGCCTGTGCCCAGCAGTGAGACATTAATAGGCTGGTATTATTATTATTATAAAGACAACATCAAGCAATGAATAACTTAATAAAATAAACAAAAGATAAACAAAAAATAAATGAAAAAATAAATAAAATAAACAATTCAGTACAGTACATACATTCCGTTCTTAGGGCTGGTTGCTTCTACATACACTGCCATGTCTGTTAACGTTAAATATGGCTACTTCTATGAGAATTTCATACTAACTTAACGTTAACGAACGTGCTTATGAACAGACATAAATAAATATACAGGGTAAAAAAACTAGCAATATAACAAAAAACTGCGATGCTGATTTAGGTTAGCACACTTAAAATAATTATGCAAATAGAAAAAATAAGTTATTTTCTGCACATTTTATTCGGAATGGCTGTTGTGCTACTGTAGGGTTGCCTCGTATTGTTTTAAAGCAGAAATACTCCATGTATAATAAAATCTAATTAAAAACTTAAATACTTCCCAGTGACTCATACTTTTACCACTAGATAAAAAGTTGTCAGCCCTAAAAGGCAGTACCTACATGACTATAAATGGCAGCTTTTAATGAAATTAGTTGCCGTACCCGTTTTGTTTGCTGCAGTAGACCGCGTTTTTAGGATGTGTGATGTCACTTGAATAGGCGCGGAAACAATGAAAATATAACGATAGTGCTAAAATCTCAAATACTAAATAGTTATTTTCTATTTAGCAAGTCTGTTCAGTTAGAACTATCTATACCTATACAACCTTATTTTTATTTTATACGAAAACTGAAAATACAAGTTTGTTCAGAATCAGTAACCGAATCGATTGCAATAATTTTTACACAACTTAGATTTGTCGAAATGCACGTGCCGAGAATATTGCTTTGGCGAAGAACGAGGCAAGACAACAAGCTTGTAAGTTTTCGTGATAGGTAGGAAATGGACATTAATATTTGACACGTTTATCGATTTTAGTACAATCCTATATAGTATTAAAAATCGAATGATTTTTTAGTCATCCTCCATATTTTTCAAAAAACATGTGTGCAAAAATGAAAAAAAAATTAGACCCCCGTACAAAATCGATCAGCTGACTATTTTGCTTGGGAGGTCTCATTTTTTTATCATTTTAACGCCCATTAATAGGACGGTGACTAAAAAATCACCTGTATATTATAGTACAAATAGGATTGTCGATACATTATCACCCTTAGTTAATGTTTATCTATATACTGCTATATTATTCCTTCTTTATACGTTATTATTAACTTTACTGATAAGTTTTTGTAAGATTTTAGCAGCTGTGTTTACCTTATACTAGGAAATATTCTATTATATTGTACGAGAACGAGATATTTAATTAGTTGTCTGTATTATCCTCATTTATTTGCAAATAGTGGTCCGCAACAAAACTAATATCAGATTATGGCACACTGCTCTGTACAAAATATGAGGAAAAATCATAATAAAATATATTAATTATTTATACTTTTCCTTTTTAAGGCCTGATTTAGACGATGCGAGAAATGTTATGCGAGTTGCGGTACACTGCGGGGCCGCGTGGCTATAGTTTCATAAGTGATCGATCGTAGACGGCAATGGCAACTCACACGATATTTCTCGCACCGTCTAAATAGGCTTTAACTCAGATTAAAAACAAAATAACGTATGGCTTTATTACGTCGCTCTACGATAACAAACCAACTTGTAACTAGATTTATATTGTAGTATAAATTTTTCAAAATCCACATTTTATATCCAATCCATTTTAAGGACCAGCAACGTCACCAAGATCTCTTGGTGTCGGTAAAGTCCATTTAGTAGCGGTTTTCTGAAACATCGCGTGAACTGCATAATAATTATAATACCATGTCTATTTCCTATAATCAAAACACTATCGTCTGGGAACCAGCTTGCACGGACGTGGGAAAATATAAAGTGCAGCGTCCCTAGGCTGCAGGCACTAGTACACATTACGTCACGCATGAAAGGGTGACAGGTTATTGGCAAGTAATATATCGCCGTTCTGACTTACGTTAGCGTGTTGGTCAAGTGGTTAGCGACCCTGACTGCTAAACCGAAGGTTGTGGGTTTTTCCCATCCAGGACAAATCTTTGTGTGATGAACTTGATCCTTTATGAGATGAGCATGATTATTTGTTTTGTGTCTGGATGTAATTTATCTATAGTATTTAGAAATATATTTGTATGTTTCAGTTGTCTGGTTGCCATAATTACAGGCTCTGCCTAGTTTGGGATCATTAGCCGGGTGTCAATTGTCCCAAGATATTACATTATTATTCATTGCTATTATAAGACCCCTTACCTTGAAAACAATGTATAAAAGTTCTGTTATATTTTTTTTTTTTACTATTCTTCGACAAAGTCAAAAGAAATGGTTATTAGGATTATAAAAATAAAACATCAGAAGAAACGTTGAATAGCATCATCAATCTAAATAATTGATTGCACATAAATGTACCTACAGAAAACCGACTTCATTTAAAAAATCAATTGCAGGAAACATTGATATAATCAATGGCAGAAAAGTCAAAATACGCCATCCCGTTTTGAATTTCCTTGTAATTTTTTTAATTACTTGATTCAAAATCAAACTACTGCATCGATTTTCATAAAATTTGAATGGGACTACTTACCTCAGAGGTACTGTTATAAACAATTTTTTTTAATCGATCCGCAATTGTTAGCATTCGTGTAACACACATACAAAAAAACAATGCAGTCAAATTGAGATACTCATGCTTTAGAAATCGGTTTAAAAATAAAATGGTCAAGTCTAAACCCATAACAATACTTATCCTTTGTATCAGTCTTTGGGAAATCATACTACAAAGATGTAGATCAAATAACCAAGAATTAATTTTAAGACTATATCGTGTTATACTTACGTCACAAACAAGGAAATAATTACTTTATAACCAATCTTCTTAATCAATTTAAAAACCATACTTGTAGAACTTTGCTTGAAAAAAATACAATAAATACAGGTGAACGCAACAGTATTATATTTAGCAAGGACACATAGATAGCTAATCAAACAAACACTGATTGTAATACTTAAAGAGATAAGCACACTTCTCACCCATCCCAAGTTCAAGACTTGCCAATAACGTACGAATGTAATAAATAGTTTTACGATAGATTACATGAAGATAAGATATGTAAAGTAATACTGAACATGGATTATGAACTGTGGAAACAATACGATTGCTATCACTTGCTGAGCGAATGTCGAAGTCCTTCCGTGATTTTAGCTGAGTTGAATTAATAAAATAATATTTAAGTTTGTATGTAGCGTACCATTTTCTCAAGCTATGTTGTGGTCGGGAGACAGAATTGTTATGACTTAACGACTGCCAAAGTTCAACTTATGACAGTCGGGACTAATGGCTTAACGTGCTTTCCGAGGCACGGAGGGGAATAGCCAATCGGTATGTTTATAAATGATCCCATCCACGGACCAACCGCGGTGAGCCCCGAAACTTAGATATCGGAGAGCCATCAATCTATTTACATTGTTGGTTAAATAATTTTTGTTGAAGGTTAAGACATTGATGCCCGAAAATGGCTGACGCTAATGGCAGCAGACAAAGAGTTGTCGAAACAAACTAGATGGGTACCGCTATAGTTGGTTGGAACTGTTGGAAGTGTAATTGTTTGTGTGTGTAATTGTTGTTGGGAGTGTAGCGGGCAGGCAAGGCATTTAAGAAAGACGTTTCTCGGTCGTCAAAAATAAGCCAGAGAAAAAGATAGCTGAAAAAAAATGTTCGCCATCCTAACTAGAAGACACAATATTTTACCAACTTGAATTGTCATAGAATGGCCGTCTATTAAAAGTGACTCTTTAGAAGTGACTTTAGGGTAATTTAAATCAATTCTTTTATTGTGCAAAGCGTGCGAAATCCTAACAAAAAATTGTACCTTTTCACCCCATTTTATGTAGGTACTAATATATTTAGGCCGTCAATTCTGATACTATCTGATACTTTACTCTCTTGGCCTTTTATATCAACCAAAATAATATTATCATTTTGTGTAACAAAGAAACGCATACAAAACTGCTTTATGAGTCCCTTATCTTTCAAATCATCAACTTGCAACATGTCTCACACATGATTTACAACGTGAACGATACTTCTGCATCTACTTAACTGATAACACTCAAAAGGACACAATCACAATCTCAAAAACAACGGCGCCATTTTATATTTTAAAATAGTTAAATACGGTAAATAATGTCTTGGTATCACAAGTTCATTTTCCTTCAACTGATGCTTAAAATCTAGTGACGTAATGAACAACATAATGGATATTTTCTTAAACCCAAAAATAAGGATTAATAGACCTTTTCTTTATTACGGTATGAAAAGCTAATGACTTCGGCCCACGCCTAGGGGATAACGTGAGGATATGTCGGACTCGCACCGACTAAAAACACCCCGGTCCATTCCTTGCCTTAGCTAGAGCCAGGGGATCACATGCGCACACCTATCGCAAATCCGGCAGAGAGGATTAATAGACCTAGTTATTATACAAGTAGCTAGGTTTGAATATTTCTTTGATTCAAAATGTTTATTAGATAATCAAATGAATCTTTATTTTAGTGTGAACTTCTGGACATAAATGAAAACGCAATTTTAACTTTCTAGCCTCAAATAATTGCCTTAATTTTGGCATTTACCTATTACGGTGTAAAAGTTGCATATATTCTCTCTAAAAAATTTTTTACCTTTATAAGAAACAATCAATAATTCTCCCCAAAAAAAAACTATACAATAATACTTGTCATACTAACATATAACATTAATGATATGAATGTATCTTTAGTATATACAGTGTGATAACATCTTATCGTAGAAGCAACAATTTTTGATTCGATCGAAAGTAAAATCTTCACAAACCTTAACACGTGCTGAACAACAACCTGTCATGCAAGTTTTAATGCAATATATCTGTCCTTATCACACATCTTATAAACAGATAAAAAAAGAAAAAGACAGAAATATTTTTGAAAATTCAAACTGTTTGTGACTAGATATATCTGCACTAATTGACTTATACAACGTATGTGAATCCATTTAAAATTAATTACACCATTATTAAATCAATTAATATGGACTGGATGTAGATTATAGATAAACAATAATAATTTATATTTAAAACAATAACAGTGACTACAACAGATTTACTTACGCCTAGATCCTATATCTTTTGATTCGTTAACGTGACGATCCGTCACTAGGCTGTCTCTCATCCGTTCGTAACCAGACGTCAGTTATTTGGGTAACGAACAGTTACAATTTTTTTTTTATAGGAACTGCTATTTTTTAACGCCTCGTTGATATTTTAACAGTTCGTTAAGGAAACGATTCGTTTTTTTGTTTATTGGTCACGGCCATTTGGTTCGAAAAACGATTCGCTAACGGACGCTAGAATTTTCCAAGCAAAAGAAAGAAAATTCTACTGTCCTTAGGCAAAACTAATCGCTTCTTTTTAATATAAGAACTGGCCATAAATAATTTTCCTACCTACCTACGTAAAAAAAAATACGTGCTTAAAATTATAATTGCACTGCTCGTTCATAATATCATGAAAGAACATCCTAGCGCCCCATTATTTTCGGCGCAGAATACATAATTAAAATTCATTAGTACATTATAAATCCATTTTCAACAAGCGGTTCCTATTAATTTATAAATCATTGGTGTTATTAATGGTTGTATCGTAAAATTAAATAAATTACCGGTCGTTGTATTTATTATGTGTATTAATGTTTAATTACAAAGTGAATGTTGCCAAACAGTATAAAATTACGCTGCACATGAAACACAATACGTTAGACGTAATACGATCATAACATTCACTAATTACTAGTGTAGGTATTGTTGGATTATTAAAGCAGACTACAATAGCTTTTAAATTATTGATATTTAATTAATTGGATTGTCAATTAAATGTAACTGATGTCAAGTGTCACATAAATCAATATTTCAATGACATCCTACATTTTGATAGAATTAAATTTTGGGGATAAATCAATGGAGCTCTAAATGGTTAGCATACAAAATAGAAAATAATTACATACCTTAGTAAAAGTTAGAAAGACCTTTAATAAAAATTTACTTTAGTAATTATTTTCCAAAAACTTTGATTTTTTATCTTCTTATCAGGAATTTAAAGGTTTAACTCTCCTTGTTTTATTTTTCTCGTGATAATATTTTTATTATTTTAGTTATTTGGGCTTTCAGATACTAAACAATATAATTCAAATTGGCACAAAATCATTTAAACTAATATTACCTATATCTTATACTAGCTGTCCCCCGCGACTTTGTTCGCGTGTTTTAGTTTCAACGGTTTTTCATTTTTGCAGCATTTTTCATTTATGCTCCGCTCCTATTGGTCGTAGCGTGATGTTATATAGCCTATAGCCTTCCTCAATAAACGGACTATCCAATACAAAAAGAATTTTTCAAATCGAACCAGTAGTTCCTGAGATTAGCGCGTTCAAACAAACAAACAAACAAACAAACAAACTCTTCAGCTTTATAATATTAGTATAGTATAGATAGGTATATGGTATTGTTCACACCTTACTTATCACGAGACACTTGTGGTCACGTGTATACTACATAAAATATGATGAATGTTTAACATGTACCTATAGCGTCACATGGCAAATTAACACCATAATAAAGGACTGACTGAACGGTATCTAAAAATAATTGCAATAAGAAACTTTATTTGTGGTTTAATTATCGAGATTGTATTCTTATAATATAATATACCTACTAGCTGCGCCCGCGGCTTCGCTCCCGTCAGTTGACTACCTACTTTCCCTCCCTACCTACACTACCTACCCACTCCACCTACCTAATCTACCTACCCTACTTACCTTCTTACCTTCCTACCTAACCTACTTAGCTACCTACCTACCCTACCTACATACCTACCGACCCCACCTACCTATCTAAAACTACCCATTTTCTCATTCAGTCAAAACAAAGTTGTTTTTTTTTATCTATCATTTATGATATCACTTTTGGTGCAGTCGTTCGAAAGTTAAGCTCGTACCTACATCCATTTCGGCGAATTATCTTTATATATATGTATATATAGATTTTAAGAGTTATATTATGTACTTTCTCAATTATTCTAAGACAACACTGACTAACGGTAAACAATACAAAAACTGAAAACCCATCCACTTGTCTCGGCAGTGAAACAATTACTGGCTACGTAATTTATATTATAGGAAACTCAACTCCATAATACGCTAAAAAACAACCAAAAAATTATACATTTTCGCAGTATAATAGGAAAAGTTTAACAAAAACAGCTGGTCGCCTATTCCATTACCCCACATGACTGGTAAAACAAACTTTGCTCGTATGAAATAACTTTAACATGAGTAATTACTTAGGCCTTACGAATTTAAAACACAATTTACACCTTCCTATTCTCTCCGAACCGATGCAAAATCGGATGACATCGGATAACGTGGTTTTAAACGATTTTAATTGCGAGATTCTTGAGAAATTTCTACATTATATATTCCAAGAAATTTAAAACATTCGTAACAATAAAGTTACACTTGACTACGAAACTATAAATTAAAAATTTAAGAAACCTCCGACAAAATTTAAAAAATTGCTGATGACTTTCAAAATGTTGAACAGATCACGAGCTTCCAAACAAGAAAAACAACATCATAATCAGTCTATTCGCTCAGGAGCTACTATGCCACAGCCAGACACGTCAAACGTTTAACACCCTTCTTTTTGCATCGGGGGTTAAAACACCAAACACTCTTAAGCTATAGTATAGATTAGGATCGGATCGAAAGATGTAGATAGCGCTTTATGTGCGTTATTTTCTATGTTATTTTATTAAATAAGTGGGTTAATACTGTATTAGTATACGCTTACATTTTAAGTGTACAATTAAGTAGGTATATTTCGACTAATGGTTGTTAATTTTAAACTATGACGAGTTTAAAAATTATATAAACAAAAAATTAATAATATGTGTTTTGATGTCAGTATAAGAAAATATTCCTTTTTATGTATAGAGGCACACACACTATGACTTGAATTGACAACGAGCGAGAGAATAATGGTAACTTTTTATCATATTGCTAGGCTAAAAGCACTGTCATGACTTACTTGAATAAAAGGCATCAAAATAAAAAAAATATATATCATGTTACATCTTCCAACTAAATGTAACGAAAAACTTAAATAAAATCATCTAAATAAAAACCAAACCTTATCAATAGGTTTACAAATAAGACGTCCTCCAATATTTTCTTTACAAACAAGCATATTAACTTTTCAAATTCAATTAGTAACAAATGCAAGGAAAATAAATGGTTTTCCCGAGCAATCAACTTATCTTAATTTAATTTTGGAAGGGAACGATATTAAAACGGCTAAAAATGTTTTTACCATCTTACGTGATTCATATTTTCTTTTTCTGGATTTTAATTAAAACGAGAGAGGAAAAATATGAATTCTTACATCATAATAAAATAAAAATAATATCTTCGGTTACTCAAATCCGACCATCTGATCTCAAAGTAGGTAGAGCCTGTATTTTGGCAACCAGACAACTGATAAACATACTTATATATTTCGAAATACATGCATATAATAATAATAACACCAACCTGTTAATGTTTCACTGCTTTACACAGGCCACTTCTCATATAGAGAAGAAACGAGCATTCGATCACCACGCTTGCAAATTGCGTTAGCGATTTTAGATTCCAATTTTGACGTGACAACGTCTTATAAATTGGTTTGCCGGGTGACACTTCAAGAAACTGCGTTACGCTCCGCTCACGTTATGCGCTCACAATGAGAGCGAGTGAGAGAGAGGCACGCGTCCCTTCCACATAATTCTTTGTATAAATAAATGTTTTAAATTGTTACTATTATTTCATCCTTCTTCCTACTATACGAATGAATATTCACATTAAAATTATTTTACCACTCAAAGTCGTTGTCACGTAAAACTTTCGCCCGTATACCGACTTTACAGGCAACCAATTTTTTTGAATCCAGGTGTCCTCACGATGTTTACTTCACCGATTGTACATTATATCTTAGAATAATTAAGAAAGCACATATAATTTAAAAATGTCACATTGGTACTTGCCTGTGATGGGTCCGAACTTGCAACTTGGTACGCACAAATCCGTTCATTGAACCACTAGGCCACCACGACATAAATATATGCATATTATACTAAATTACACCCAAACACCGAACAAATGCTCAGGCTCATCACACAAACATTTGTCTTGGGAATCGAAACCACGACCACAGGTTTAGCAGTCAGGGTCACTAACCACCAAACCAACAGTCATAATTGTCTACAATAGCGCATGACAGAACCAAATTTTAATGTTGAAAGAAAAGGGAGGACTTTGTCCTGCAGTGGAATAATTAGTACTAAAAATATAGTTAAAAAAGACCATTTGACCTAAAAAAAAAAGTATAAGTGTGGGAGGTCCCTAAAGACATTAAGAATAAAAGTTATTGAGACCTTGAAACTCTCAAGAACCGGAGCATTTCAAGCGAAATAAACAAGTGCCCCCACCTGTGTTACACTCGGAAGCTTTGTATTTTTATTGCTGGATCTTTTACGTTCCTTTGGTTATATCGTCCATTTTAACCTGCAAAAAACTGCCGATATGATACCCGCCTTCTAGAAATATTTACTTCAGTCTTACCTCAACCACATCCCACATTATGAGACACACAATAACTCATGATAATTATCGTCATGCTTCTAAATTTTTCATCCATCAGTTTCAACGATTTTCTCGTTGACACGTTTTGCCAATATAAAACAAAAGTTACAATACTATGGTATACCTACTTATTACTTGAGTAAATATAGTCTCGTTACGTCAACCGTAAAAAAACGGGGCACGAGCATCATGTGTTGTGACGCTCTAATTATCAGACCACTAGCACACACAAACGATTCTTCCATCCAAGAAAGACTTTAAGATAAAGCCGTAAAGTCTAATTTAGGTTGGCGGTGTAAATTTCAATGTTTCACTAGGTTTGCTAAAGTGTAAATCGTTTAAATTAAGAAGTTGCTGCTTGACAGAGCAAAGGCCTACTACAGATGCTTGGTTCAACGTAGTACGCTGTAATGGATCCACATTATCTGTATGTATTTAAGTGATAATGTTATTGTAGACAATGTAGTGTGGTTATGTATGGTTCAGATTGTATGTAACAGTAACTACATGCTATAGAATATGTAATTGTGTAGTCGAAGGTTTCGTAATTGCAAGTCATGTAATGTTTTATTTAGGTCACGAGTTATGTGTTCGCTTATTTTAGCGGAGTTAGAGCAATTAACGTTATTATTTGTTAGGCATATTAGAATTTAATATACGACATGTAAACATTTTTAAGAGTGGGACTTGTTCGTTTCCTTTTATTCTCTTTGTTCGAGTTTCGACGTGCAATAATATAAGATGTTTTAAAAATCAGACAAAACAAGACTATCTATATTGAGGGCCAATTTATACTATAGCAGAGTCGAAGCGTAGCGTCATGATAATTATAGGAAATTCATCCTTAACTCAACAATGTAATGCTCAAATTTCTTCTAAGTGAAAAGAATCGCGATTGAATCGCAAGCGGATTCGCGAGCATTCGCGCGCTTTCTACAGATCTCAGAAGAAATATGAGCATTATTTTGTCGAGTTAAATATGAATTAGCTATATCAACTTTTAGATTGACGCTTTGCTGCGCTTCGAATGAATTGAGCCTTAGGCACCATTTAAGCCAAAAATGCTCTTGACATGACAGCGTTTGACACATGACCAAACTAATTAAGTGATACGTAGATTTCACACTCATTACAATTCCACAATGCAATGCCTTAGGTAACCAAAAACATGAACCCTAACTTTCTGTATTCATCATTGCATATTCTTGACACTGTTGTTTGCACAACCTTAAATACCAATGCCAAAATTTGGATGATTCGAATGTACTAAATCTTCACAAGAATATAGAATGTTTTTACGTGTATAGTATAAGACGAGACTAACTTAACTGTAACTCATACAATACACCACCACAACAGTTGCAAAAGATTCTCATTAATGTGAAAGGATTAAGCAATAAATATAAACAACATCTATATCTATACTTATAATAAATCTGTAGAGAGGTCAATTCTGTACATCAAATATATTTTCAAAATAACTATCAGGGGGTGATTAGTGATCGATACTGATGCCAAAAATGCAATCAGTAAAATTTTTGTCTGTCTGTCTGTCTGTCTGTCTGTCTGTCTGTCTGTCTGTATGTTCCTTATAGAAACGAAAACTACTCGACGGATTTTAACGAAACTTGGTACATTTATTCTTCATACTCCTGGGCAGGTTATAGTATACTTTTCATCACGCTACAATCAATAGGAGCAGAGCAGTGAAGGGAAATGTTGGGAAAACGGTATTTTTTAAGCTTCCGTCGCGTATGCAGCCTTAATGGTTAAAGCTACATAGAAATCATGTATGACGGAAATGTTCTACATAAAATTATCTAAAAAATATCCCACAACAGCATATGTCTATCTTTTATGGTTGACTCACAATAACACGTGTAACTCCCGATAGCTTAGCAGTTCGGAGATTTCTGATTATATTTGTTTACTCTTACGATTATAATACTCTCACTCATCCCTAATTAAAAAAAGTTTACATTATTACCTATTCAATAAAAAAAGAATCATAGAAATCGGTATTGAAACACCAAACTTATACATGAAATACGATAATAAGACATCGCGCCGTCGCGCGTGAATACTGAATCATGCTATAAGGATTATTTTTGTGTAACGTGATATATTATATTTCCCTACTAAAATACGAAAGTTAATCTGTCTGTTACATCAAAACCACTGAACCGTCAGGAAGGACATATGCTACGTTTTTACAAAAAACGACGGAAACGCGGACGAAGTCGCTGGCAAAAGCTAGTATTTAATATATTTAGTACATACAGAGTGTTACCAAAAGGATATTATTTAACTAGAGGTAATGTAAGTTTATTAATTATTTTTATTATTGTATCTCATTGTAAGTGAACTTATATAATGTTCTTAGAGGAATAAATTCTTTAAACCCATATTTCTATCCAAAGGAGGTTAAGAGTACATCTGGTAAAGTCAGTTTACAAAATTTCAGCTCAAAAAGAGTCAATGAAATAATTGATAAACAATATTTCACATAAATTATTCGAAACATAAAATCATAACCGGACCCCGCTGAAGTGATGTAGCTTTACATATAGCGAGTGACGTAATACGATATTCGTCCTCGTAGTGCGCTGACACGTTTGTTATGATTTTCGATGTCATTTAATTCATGCGAAAAATTGAATATCAATTATTTAATTAACTCATTTTGAGCTGAAATTTTGTAAACTGACTCTAACCAAATGTACTCTTCACCAGTTTTGTATAGACATACCCATTTAGTAACACCTTGTATAGTTTAGTTAGAGGTATTAACTTAAGTCAATACCTCCATTATAGCTAACGTCAAAGAATATAAACGACGATGAATATTTTGGTTTAACGCTTCCATACCCGTATTAAGATTATAATTCGCGTGTCGACTCAATAATAAGCGGTACCTGCATTCAAGTCAGGTATCACATACAAGTTTCTGTGTAAATGCAAAGATTTTATTCGGACACTATTAAATTGTATGTATAATTGGATCTAATCGTTATCAATCAAAAATAAATATTTTTTAATAAATAAACTTCAAAATTTTACCTACAAGTTTGTTATGCGCAAGGTACCTACTGTAGGTAATGTTGGAAGTAGCAATGAACTGTGGAGCATATTAAAGCTTTTACTTTGAAAGGCGTTGTCATTGTTAGTATTCCCTAACAGTATAGACAAAAAAACGGATTTTAAAAGAGTTAAAAGAAGAAAAAAGGTTTGACCAAAAACGTCCCGATGTCTTTCTGGTACTTCACTGAACTCTTAATAACGATTAGGCTAAAGAACTGATGCTGAATTTTATTAATGATACAAACCGCATTCTCTCTAAATTCAAGCCTTATTAATATTCGTGTTACCAAAGCGCATACCACGTGTCGTGCCCGCAGTGCATGCTCCAAACAACCTTTGAGGTCGACCGGTATTCCGACATCGAATCAAATTGTTTATGCAACTTCAACAGCTGTGTTTATGATACTAAACACTTGGTTATTTAGTAATAGTTAATGCATACGATAGTTTTTATACAAAAATAAACATTTGGTTATTAAGCGTGTTATACATTATGTTGTAGATGCAATTATGTACCTTATTACAACTTATTTTTCTCACTACTTTTTTCCGGTATACGACCGGAACAGCTACGCTGTACAGTAATTGCCACACTAGTTGCTTCAAATAAGTAAGGATGTGCATCGATATATCGGTATTTTTTGGGTGATTGGTAACGTCCCTTGCCGTACCTGCGCAGATTCACCTCTTCCATGCAGACAATTTGCCAACTTGTTTGGCGGCTACTGTAGAAAATTATTATTTTAATTTAAAGTACTTTTTTGACCGTGCTTTTTTTTTAAATCGGTAACGTTTCTGATCGCATTAGCGACATGTATTACATGTATGACATATATTACAAATGTGTAAATCTTCGAAATTTGCAGTAATGTTAAATTAATTTCAATGGTATTTTAACAATAATTTCGAAATACATCAAAAGATGCTGCAAAGGAAAGGATTCTCTACATCTTAAAACTAAGGGAATGTTGCAAAAATTTTAATAAGAATAAGTATATCAAAATTTAAGGGAAATTATGTAAAATAACTCGTATCTGACCTAGTTGAGGAAATTCTATTTAGGGAACTAGTAGTCGTTATCACTTGAAGATAAGAGTACATGAATATGCTATTAATACATGTATCAGAACGTTCAAACTTCATACGACCGCGTCTGACCGACGCCGTTGTCTCGCGGCCCGACGAATTAACAATTCTATTGCGCTGATCCCGCCAATAGTGATGTGCGTAAGGCAACGATACCCGATAAATACCGGATTATACAGTATAGTTTTCATAAACAAAACTTTGTTTTAACATTCTATTACTATAAAAAAAAGAAAAAAATAATACCATGCTTGTGCAATACTGTTTTAATCAAATGTGTTTAAAAAAATGTTGAGAAACCTATTTAAATATCAAGGTACGGCCAAAATCTATCCAAGAGACTTCGAAAAAAAATAATTAAATATAAACACAATGTTTTAACTCCAACATCGAACCCATTATGTATCTCATAAGGCTGTTGAAGCAATCGTTTCACCATACCATACCAACATAGGTAATATCTAAATCGATACATGGTCTTTAATAACAGAATGGAACCTTGAACGTTGGGCTATTAAGACACAGCTCTTTCAATCCGCGCTTGCAAATTTAATTAATGTTGATAAAATTAGCAAATAGTATAACATAATTATTTATGGCACCGTCAAGGTACGCAACACACGCTTAAGAAATAGCCAAACGCCAAAGACGGTATTTGTGAACTGTATACATTTTAGTTTTATGTTCTTCATCAAACCATTCATGGAAACTTAATTATAGGCGTAAAATATTTTATTACGCAACCATCACAAGTTCACAGCGTTTTGGTTAGGTTTTTATTGATTGCAGTCCTAGCAACATGAGTAACGTCTCTGATATCAATTTAACTAGGAGATCTAACTCAATTTGTTGTGACCACTGTATTCTTTATTTGTATGAAAAGAGCACTTTGCCTTGCTTTAGACGACTGCTAAGAATGTATGTTAGAACCTTTTTCCACTAGATAAAAGGCCAGCACAGTAACTGCGACTGTGTTCTTTTGTTTTTCGTACATACATTCGATTCCTTTTTCTGGGCAACGTTCCATCATTATTTTAAATTATATTATAACCTTCATCACTCCTCGAAAACAATTGACACCCGATTAATTTGAAGCAATAGAATTTCTACCGTTCGTGTATAGCGGAGGTATTTCCCAACTATTTGGAGAATGCCATTCCAAAAAGGTCAAGGTCGCATGTACAGACTAATTAATACCATTACTATTTCGTTATGAATTACTGTTTGATTGTATAAAATATGAACATATCTGCAAAATGCCAAAGATTATTTTAATAATACAAATACGTACATCTTTCATACCGTCGATGATCAGCTTTTCTTTAGACGGATTAAATTTATATTAATAGTGCCCTTTCTAAGAATATATGATGAGACGGGCCCGTTGGTCTAGTGGTTAGTGATCCTGACCGCTAAACCGGAGGTCGTGGGTTCGATTCTCACCCAGGACGAATCTTTGTGTGATTTGAGCACGATCATTTGTTCTGTGTCTGGGTGTAATTTATCTATAATATGTATGTATTTAGAAATATATAAGTATGTTTATCAGTTGTCTGGTTGCCATAGCACAGGCTCTGCCTAGTTTGGGATCAGATGACCGTGTGTATGATGTCCTAAGATATTATTATTATTATATTATTATATAATACCTGCGCATAAAAAAACTAAGTAGGTACGCATTTTTCATTTCAATATTTGTCTATAATGCGTTAAATAAATAACCTTCACAATAGGCCATCCATTTCATACCATATCACTTTATACATATGTACATATATTCGCACAAGAATATTAGGCAATAATATAAAACGCAAACTATTTATTTTTAATGAGCTCACTTATTCTTAGAGTTCCGTACTCAAAAAGTGCCAACGGAACCCTATTCCAGCTCTCCTTCTGTCTGTCAGTGGGAATCTCGTGAACCGTAATAGGAAGACAGTTGAAATTTTGACTAAGTGTATATTTCTGGCCGCTATGATGACGAAAAATAAAAATAAATTAAAAAATGAAAGGGATCCTACCAGAAACGTGTTTTTATGCGTTTCTTGCTCGATCTTATTAATGGCAAAAGGTAAACGCCACATATACTCAAACTTTGTACTGCTATATTGCCAAAAAAAATACACATTTTAAAAATTAAATACATACTTACACAATAACATAATTGTCGATACAGGAGACGTGTTTTTTTTTTTTTTTAAAAAACGACTCCCGCACTAAGGAATTTAATCCTTGTGTCGCGGGGGGTTTCACAAACATTCAAATCACATGCACAAAGAACACCCAGACTAGGAACAAGCATTTGTGGGTCACACAAAAGCTTGTCCCATCGCGGGGATCGAACCCGCGGCACGTCGCGCACACAGGTAATTGGCTTGGTGACCTATACCACTCGGCTATCCGTGCAGTCGTAATTTTTAACGGCATAAATCTTGCACGATGGTACAGAACCCTTCGTGCGCCAGTCCGACTTGCACTTGGTCGGTTTATTTTCTGAGAGGCTTAATTAAAACAGACGCTATAACTTAAAACTAATTGTACGCCAATTAAACCAGTATTTAAATTAACAAAACAATTTTGTTATTAATCATTTCACGAATTAAAATTATTGGAATATCCTTCATAATAAAATTCATTTCGAGTCCATTTTGTTAAGTCTAATCGATTGAGGTACCAACAATTTGGATAGTCTGGGCCTAAGAAAACCCTTTTCATTATGCTCAAAGTTTTTCACGAATAATTCGTCATTGCTATCGTGAGACCATTCGATCTGATAAAAATGACTTGTCGGTCCACTGATCTCTATAATTGAATACTTAATTTTTCCATTTACAGAAAGCTCAGGTATACTTTGTAATACTTTGCGTAGGTATATTTTTAGATAAATTTTTATTGCGTTTAGTGTTTCCATAAAATGCTTAACTTGTAGGATAATATGTAATATAATTTATTCAGTCTAGATGTTGAATAGATCAGCTCGGTGATGCAGGTTCGTGACACTAATCACAAACCTCTGCTCTCTGTAAACATTTAAACGACAATAAAATCCGTTTTAAAAGTATATCAAAAGAATACATATCATTTAATTTTTAGATAGTACTAAAACGTCAAACAGTTTTAAGTCGCCATTGGCGTTAAGTCTCATCTCTCATGCTGTCTCTGTCACTTAAGGGGTAAAATAGCGACAGATAGACATTAATTCGAAAGTCTGGTGAAGCAGTCAAAGCCTGCGCTCAGGTTAACTGCGAAAATCTTTCTAAAAAAAAAAAAAAAAAACAATAATTAAATTTAATTATTAGACGGTTAATTGCGTTTCAGTATTTGGGGGTTAGTGTTCTATAAAATACCTTGTCGTTGCCGATAACATTAAATATTTTTTATATATATTATTAAATAATATTTTCCTAAAATTCAGCTGTATCAAAAGTCAAAAACTCATTACAAAGTCAAGAACGTCAATACAATGGACAGCACCCTGATTCGCCCACCCTTCACCGCTCCCTAAGTGCTCTGGCTGTGGAGAAGAAACGGCGCATCAAACACGGAGTGCTGCTCCGTGTTGCTGTCATTCCGTTTACAATACCTAATAATAATAATAAAATACGATTTAAAAATCGCGCCAAATAAACAAGTCTTTGGGGTCGAAAGGTACTACTATCAAATCAAACGATAAATCATGATGCGAATTCGGAAGATTAATCAAAATCAAGATTTCTCTTTTTCTTAATTAGAACTAAATAAATAGTGTTAATTGCCCTTGGTTGATGTTCGACATAATAATGTGTATAAGTCTATTGAAGGTCATCATGGAACAAATTGGAAATGAAAGGCCTTGACATTGAATGTTAATAATAAGGAAAGTTACTTATTCATGTACCACGTGAGTTATATTGAATTTAGGAAACCTTTGTAATTAATTGTTTTATACACTTCAATAATTACCGCGAGGTTTCCTTTATATTTTAAGTTTGTTTGTGTTTCTATACCTAATGCTTAGTCGAAAAGGTCACAGTAAAGGTCAATGAAGTCCAATTAATTAAATGTTTATTCAACAGATTTAAATGTAGAAAACATCGTGATATTCACGTGAACACAGACAATGTTATTAGACGAAGTGTATTCGTTATTTTTTTAGGGTTCCCTACCTCAAAAGAATAAAAGAACCGCGTGGTGTTTTCACGTGGAAATTAATATCAAATTCTCAGGTCTACGGAACCTTGATGCTATATAAAATTCAAGTTTCTATGTCAACGCAATTAAAAATACAGGCTTTAATGTCGATTTTACCATATATTTTTGGAAAACTCAGAATCACGAAATTTGCCATGATTCTAGGTCTAATGTGCCAAGTACAGAAAAAAGCTGTTAACTCATAGTTTCGTAACATAAAAAAGAACATTTTTACAAACTCATATTTGTAGTCGAAAACTTGATAGTGTTATACAACGTAGGTATAAGAAAACCTTCTTCAATTGCAGTTATTTAATTTTGAAGAATCGGCGGTGACGATCAGCCACGTTGGAACGGAACCCGCGGTGCGTGAGTCAGACTCGCACATGTTCGTTTCTTTTAAAAATGTTTAAAAGGATGGAGCAAGTAGTAAGTTACATAAAGATACCTGCAGCAATATTAAGTCAAATATAGTCTGCAAATTTTCTTTGTTACAACACTTATGAAATCATAATATATTTATACTATAAAATTATATACCACATCAAATATTTACCACAAATATAAATAACAAAGTCAACAAATTGTTGTCATGCAAATACAAAACCTAACTTTTTATTCCTATTAACTTTGTATATAAGTAATTTACGTATATTATTGTCTATCATGAAACGTTTACGGAATAATAAATGATCTGAACATTAAAATAAATATTTGTGTAATCTTATAAACTGAATGAACCTTGATCATAATCGTTCTAATAATAGACCCTAGAATTTGATTGTGTAACATAAAACAAGGCATACATTACATACACACTTATACACATTATACTGGCTTACTTACGCTAGTAAATAAATATTAAGTAGGTAGGTACTTATTTTCTCTGTTTTGTGTATAACTTTCCAGAGAAACTATTTTTTTCCTAGGTTATATCCATACCAATATTACAAATTCTAAAGTAACTGTGTCTGTATGTGTGTTTGTTACGCTTTCACGGGTAAACCACATAACCGATTTTGATAAAATTTGGTAAGAAGGTAGCTTAAACACTAAGAAAGAACATAGGCTATTTTTTTCAGTTCCTTGCTGAGGCACCATTTTTATGAGCCAAACAATCATATTGCTTTCTGAGGTTTACGCGAATATTAGACATTGAAATAAAACTAATTTGAACGGATTCTGGAGTCTGCCCGTGACCATGACACCTGCAAAGGCGTCGAAACGTCGGGAACAAAAATCTAAAATAAACCGCGATAGAATCCGTTCAAATTAGTTTTATTTCAACAAACAATCATCTTTAACATTACATAAAAACCTGCTTACCATTTAAAAATACATGAATCACTGTCAATTTTCAACAAACCAAAAAACGCGATCATTCAATTCACTCCAATTTAGCCGGTTTCAATTATAAACCAGTTTATTCTTGAACCAATGTCCCATCACTACCAAGTCACACTGTTCTGCGTTTGTGTACCTATACGCGTCAATCTCATCGCGTCGTTAAATTTATGGATGCATAGTTTTAAGAGCTGATTTACATTAGGTCAGTTTATGCAACAGTGCGAGGACTGGATTAAAATATTTAAGTAATCGGGAATATTTAAATCAGCACTGATACGACCAATTTACACAATGTTAGTTTTGGACAAGATGTTTTGAGTATTTGGTTAAAAGTCAGTAACTTTTTCAATGTAAACTACGCCTAACGAAGTAACGATTTAGGGCTGATTAAATATGAACCCGATCAGTTCTAGCTAATCTTAGTACTCGCGCTTAATTGAGTTCAATGCTCCGATTTGCATTCCACTAACAAAACTAAACACATTCCTGGCTAAAGTTCAGAATCGACTCATTTCCCAATTTAGAGAACTTGTTAATCAGAAAACATCGTTTATTTAAACTCAGTCATTAACACTAGCGAATTTAGCTCTAAGCCTTTAAGGGCCGATTAAGTGAAGATGGGCTATTAAACATAAACTGTGTTTATCGTTTGCGGTTGATGGAAGACGGACAACTATATTCTGATCACGCAGTTTATCTTGACGATGTGTGGCTATATATCTGTGAATAACTTATCTAAGTATAATATCGCCGGTACTGTATCCTTTAAGTTAGTTAATACTGTTCTTGTGAGAAGATGGTAATTCACGATACCATTCGTATATTTCCGTCTTACTTTTTTTTATCCTTCCTAACACTTACTAAAATACTTCGCTGTGACCGCGTGGTCCGATAAATCGGTCGACGCAGACTGTTTTTCCTGTGGATCGGTCGACGCGTCCATTAAAGTGAAGGCAAAGAAAAGTTTTTTCTTTTCTTTTTTACATTTTTCTATCTCAAATTCAATTTAAAATTTTACAATCTCGGTCTGATTATCTATATCGCCTGTTTCCTTGACCATTTGATACCGTTGTTACTTCCAATACAACTTATTAACTACTTTGAGTTTACTGTCGTCCTTAGTATGCATCTTTCTATGTAAGTAATGCATATATAGGTACCTACCTACCTTATTCATAAAAAAATACGAAGTTGTTTGTTTTTTATTCAAATTCTCTATAAGTCAATTTACTTATACTAACTAAGAATCTGCTAAACAATTTCTACACACCTTCGAGATTTATTATAAACTAGCTGTTGCCTACAGCTCCGCCCGCGTAGGTGTCGGCTAAAGCCAATGTTGTTTCTGAGGACCCAAGGTTACCCCTTACTAAGTTTCATTAACATCGGTATAGACGGGAAAGTGTAACAGACAGAAAGATAGACAAGAGTTACTTCTGCATTTATAATATTAGTATGGATAAGGCCCATATTGTGCACAAACAATGTAATTAATTATTATAATATATAATAATATAATATATAATATCTTGGGGACAACTCACACACGGCCATCAGAATCTGATCTCACACCAGGCAGAGCCTGTATTATGGCAACCAGACAACTGATAAACATACTTATATATTTCTAAATACATACCTACATATTATAGATAAATTACACCCAGACACAGAACAAATGATCGGGCTCATCACACAAAGATTCGTCCTGGGTGGGAATCGAACCCACGACCTCTGGTTTAGCAGTCAGGTTCACTAACCACTAGACCAACAGGCCTGTCAAGGTAGGTATTATGTAGGTACTACACAATTAGGTAGGTACTTGAATTTATTAAAAAAAAAAACCGGCCAAGTGCGAGTCAGACTCGCACACCGAGGGTTCCGTACAAACCTGTAGGTATATAAGTAAAAGTTATGGTATTTTTATTGCTAAATGAAATCCATAATTAAAAATATTTTTATTATATGATGTAACTAAAAATTTATGCTTTTCGCAATTTTTCCTTTATCTGTGTTATAAGACGTTGCTTCGTACCAAATTTCAAGATTCTGAGTTCACGGGAAGTACCCTGTAGGTTTTGATTCCCTTGCGAGTGTCGAAAATTTGCGGCATAAACGGGAGTATCTTTTGATCGCGTTGACTTAGAAGTTTGATTTTTTCACAGCTCCAAGAGACCATAGACTTGAGTATTTGATATGAATTTCAGCTTGATACCTCCACGCGTTCCTGAGAAAAAAGGTCTTGACAGACAGACAGACAGACAGACAGACAGACAGACAGACGGACAACAAAGTGATCCTATAAGGGTTCCGTTTTTACCTTTTGAGGTACGGAACCCTAAAAACAAGTATTTTGTAAATAACTTCAATTATTATATAGTATTATGTATCTACTTATTTAAAAAGTAATACTCATTTCATAAAAATATGCCATATCATTATACTTACAAAAAACCGAAAGTAATAAACGAGTTCTTCCTTTTATCTTTCATTACATATCTACAACGTTTCTAAGTAATTATTTATCCTCAAGATTTCTCGTTTCTCGGTTATTACAAGGATATTTTCTGTTATAAAAGAAAAGAAAAAAAAAGATAAAGGAAAATCCAATAGAAGAACAAAAGCGCGGGACACGTAACAGGCACACAAAAGCTTTGCACCATCTCACTTATGTAGGGTGACCACATTAACCTTTTTTTGACATTTTTCTTTTAATCTTTTTTTATTTTTCCCCTTTTGTTTTAAGAGGCATATCATATTGTTATATCGTGTATTTATTTAATACAATACTTTCTCACTATGAACTAACAACCAACCTAAAGAAATATCATGGTGAATATAACATATTGATAAACATAGCAGTTGCTCAATGATGGTAATAAATATTCAAAAATATGACAACCAATGAAAAAACATGTGTAAAGAAGAATTATATAATAATTCAAACATAATAATGTCAGCAAAAAAAGACTTAATCAACTTAGAAGTTGTTTGTCTAATTTTAAGAGTTTGTCTGGACAATGGCAAACTAACATTAACTAAAAAAAAAAGTTATAAAATGGAGAAAATAAAGCATGTTTATCAATATAGCTTATGACACGTACCTGAATAAAAACGCAATCGAAACAACCAGGAAAAGACTAAACTATAAATCTAAACAAAACTCTAACAAGTATGTAACCTACTTTAAATATACTTTAGGCACTAAGCTGCCTTTTGTTTCCGCGCGTGTAACCTAAGGCCTCAAAGTTCAAACATAACATTGGAGCCTTCCATTTTATTCACCTAAATATGACCTCATAACTTTGGTACAATGTACTTGACCGCAAAACTAAATCACTCCCAGTGTCTGAAAGGCCGGATAACAAACAAGCTGTATTAGTTATAAAAAATGCAATACCAATCAATAAATTTTTATTTTTACATTTTTCAATGAAAATAACATTTAAACATACAAGTTACATATTTATTTGTACATAAGCCATTTATAAAACCTTTTATTTCGAAACCACACTCGAACGGATTCGACGAAAAAAAAATTACATAGTACAGCAAAAATATTTTGTATTTTTGCTACCCAGTTTCGAGACACACACATACTTACATAAATACACCCGAAAAACAACCAAACCCTCCTCCTGACGCGGTCGGGTAAAAACAGTTAATCAACTGCCCAATCTTTTACAAAGTGTTCTGATTGGTCGTTAGTCTTTAACTCAACCAAACAAATTAGTTAAAATATTTGACAAGAGCTTAAATTAAGCAGCCTTTTAAAAGCGGGGGATCGTCTGTTATTTAGCAGGTCAAGGTCAAAAAGCTTTTCTGGGATAGGAGAGCGCGGACTCGAGCCGCGAGGCACGTGTAAGTATAGATATGGCACAAAGTGAAATATCACGAGTGCCACTTTGAATATGCTGCTTTAACTTGACCGACATTAGATTCTTTAGTATTTTACTTATGGTTTCTGATGTCTTAATGCTAAATTGTCACTGTTGTACTATATAGTGCTATATGGAACATGATGCCATATTTTTATATCATCTTGTTCGATACCTTTATCTTCTTTATTTCGTTCGAGCTATAAAAAGTTGACACTTTCGCAACGTTTTACTGTAATCTTTATTATTTTCTTGCTTTATTGTTTTTCTGGACTTTATCTCTATAGATATAAAAGATGGTGTTTCTATTCTACGCCCACACCTCGGGCGAGATATGCCCCATATACCGTGGTGCGCTATTTTTGCGTGCAGACTCCTTATTAGGCCACTGCGGCGCTAGACACAATGCCTAGACTTTAGTATCCGTTGTTGAATCATAAACAATAAACTCGAAGTTTTTTAAAACACTTATTCACCTCTACGAGGAGAGTCATAGCACAATAATATATTCGTAAGGGCATGCCTTGCCTGCAGTGGCACAGTATATTTAGTTTCTTTGCTTTCTATGAACTATCTTAAGAAAAATACGAACATCATAATAATATCTCAGCATACCATTAACACAAGTAACGAATAAGGAAAATTACATAAAAGTGTTATGAGATGGACAATTACTGATTCTGCTGATTTATTAATACCGTTTATAAATTTGTGTGAATAAATAAACATACAAAAGACATTGGTCTAAGCTGCAAGACGTAAGAAACAGAATGGGTATTAAAACCGGTCAATTGTGAGTTCGACTCACAATTGACCGGTTTTACAATTATATACTTTTTATTGTTTGTTGTTATAGCTGCAAAATAAATATACACTGTAAAAAAAAATCAACTGTCTATCTGTTACGGTTTATGAGAACCAGCCCGCTGACAGAAAGACGGACGAAAGGACAGGAGACTTAGCATTAGCGTCTCGTTGCCCTTTGTGTACGGAACCCTAAAAACAAGCTATTTCTGACGTAAATTCCAATAACATAAAAAAGAAGGAAATATGGGCTAAACGTAAACGTAGTGGTTTTAACGATTTTACCCGGTTATCATTTTAAATACCTACCTAAATTCGCATGATTAGTAAAAACCCATTCCCCGACAGTAGGAAAATATTCGTTTGGCCAAACATGTTCGTACTTAACCTATGGAAAAAATAATTTGTTTATAAAGTAATGAAATAATTTCAGATTAAAGAATTTATATGCGTGAAAAACGTTCCAACGAAAAATTAAACCATTCGCTGTAAGGTATAATTTTGAGTTATAACCTTATCCTGCGCTTCTTTTCATACAAATTATTAAAAGGATTAATTATTAAAAATATAACAGTTTTTGGTACTATAACTGATCGATACCTTAAAAGTCATTCTCGAAAAAAAATATATGTGATCATTATTTATTTATTTCATGCTTTATGCACAGTATACAGTCGACTTTTATTATTCTGGTAGGTATGTACTTGCTAATAGGGAATATGTGCAAATAACCGATTTCGTTTAAAATTTTTGATCGAATGCTATTTTATTTCTAATTCATAACGTAATGATTAGTTTAATATAAAAAAAAATACAAATCGATCGCAAATTAACGCGATATTTATGACAGATCAAAACGCAACGCCATTGGTGGAATCTAATATGAAGTCATGGTACACGCTGCATTTGACAACGACTCTAACATTACATTGACGTCAATATACGCACTGGAAGACAGAGAAGATGACGCTGTTTCAAATGCTTTGGTTATTTTGACATTATATTATTATGATGTTATATTTTCTAGTATACGCTGTAGTATAACAATTAAACACTTAAAAAAATCGAGCATTCCCTATTGACGTATTTTTTTGTAATTTTAATTGCAGGCTGGAAAGTAACCTGATACAAATAAATATATATTTACCTTATACGTATACTTAGTACCTACGGCAGAAAAAAATCTATATTATTAAACAGTCATGTGTCAGTGACATTTATCAATGGGTCTCGCCTGCCGGCTGCCCGCAACCGCAATGCCGGTCAATGCAAGGGCCGTTTACGTCACCCGCCAATTTGAATCACACGTAATTTGGGCCGCCCTTCGCATCGACTAATGTAAAAGCTTGGTAGTACCACACGGTAGGTTTATTAAAGACTGTAGTGTTTTACTAGGCGTAATTTTTTTTTTTTTTTTGTACTAAACTATTTAGATGGTTAGAAATGGATCTATTAATTAAAAACCGGTCCCATTACGTGCACACGCAACGACTTCTACAATGCTACTGACAATGCTGTGAGTGTGGCCGAATACTGTTCTTGAAAAGTCTAGTTTTTGCTTGACACGTTACAAAAAAATATTAATGTTCACAATGTAACTCATAGTGATTTTGTATAAAATCACGAGGTCTATTGACAATATTAAAAAATAGGGTAAACTGCTAAAGTTCTGACTAACAAGTCATGTCAATGAACAAAAGTTATCTGAGAGTACTAAAATAAAACAATCCCGTAAATAAAACAAAATTTTTTTGCCTAAAATTAATAGGCATTCTCGATATCTTTCCGTGAGTACATTCGTTTCAATGCAGTTATTTAAATTTCAATGACGTAAGAACAGTTTAAACTGCTAATGAATGTATAATGCAAAAAAACACGAAATCAACAAACTTGAAACAAAACTTTTTTCTTTTAATCCTGTAAATAATTCAGCCATCAGTTATCCGAACTCCATCGACTACATAGCCACCCTACTTCAGAGTATGTGCCATTTACAATCGCGGAGCGTTCATCAGCGGGCGTAGTTATCAATATTCATTAATTACGGGGATTAATCGAATGAGCGTGCGAACAGTAACATCGTAAAGAGAGTGCTCTAGTTTAAAAACGTTTAAGTTTATCTTCACGGTATTTTGTAAATGAATTTGATGAAGTTCGTATTACTGTTTGTTTATTTTTTAAAACTTAAAAGAAGTAAGAACGAATTTGATATTTTAAAAGAGGTCGCTTTTGTTTTGGCGTTTCTTTATCACTTAAACTAGTAGAGAAAATGATACATTTTATGGGTGGGTTCCCTATTGAACAAGGCCGCGTGGAAGACCCAGGCGGAGATGGAGGGATGAAATGGACGTGTACAAGGAGTGGCAACAAATAGCAATCAACAGAAACTTGTGGAAAGAGGATAGGAAGGCCTTCGCTCAGAAGAACAGTTCAGGCTTAAAATAAAGATATTATACATCCAAAACATTAGGTCAACTAAATACCTACATGTATCGATATTAAATTTAGTTTTTAGGTTTCATTTTATTGAACTTACTCTCAAAAAAACCCGACGCAATAGAAGATACCTATATAGTATGTCAATGTACAGACTACAGTGACCATGTTTTAAAACGGAGTAATAATAAAATACAAACGAAAACAATGTTCATAATTGTGTACTGTTGAATGTGCGGTATAATTAGATAAAATTGTACTGAAATTAATCTGTTTAGGTCACCGTGCGGTCACACACAATTGTTCAGTGTCAAAGATATTGTGTTGCCAGAATAGTCCGCAAGAGTATACAATGTGTTTAAAATATTTCAAGAACATAAATCAAATGGAGAATACGTATTGTTTCATTTGTGAATTTAATTCTTTTTTATCTCTAAAACTAGCTTAACGATGACACTATATTTAAAATTTATATCTATTTAATAAATGTTACATGGAGGTGGCCTTTGCCCAGCAGTACGACAGTATACGCTGAGCAAAAAAAAACTGTAATAATTAATAACATTAATTCTATTCTTTTTATTTGCAGAAAAACAAAGAAGAAATAACCAATGGATGACAATACTCAGAAATAATAACAGTAATCGAGCGAAATCAAAGAAGAATCTACAACGGAAAAATATTTTCCATATAGAAATTAGGCCTTCAAAGAAGTTAAATATTCGAGTTTCTGTACCCCACTGTTACAGTTAAAATTCGCTTAAAATTAGCTTCCGAGCACAGAAAAAACAGCTTCTTATTTGCACACTCGTCTGAAAACTACATAGAACTCATTTATTTACTCCAAAACTATTTAAATATAATTTTGAACTCTATTTATGTTATTTTTAACTGTAGGTACATACCATTAAATCTCTAGCAACACTGCTTTTTACATTTCTACGCATGCGCTGACGTCTCATTGCGTCAGCGTATCAATTACAATACATACGATTATCGGTTTTATTATTCAGCATCCGTTCGCATTATTGTAAAAGTGTTATTTCCTTATTTTTAAAGTTTTGGAAGTTTAATTAAGTATTTTACAAACCTTCCTACTTATACACAAAATACAATGTAAAAAAAGCCGTTATGATAATATATTATTGACATTGTTTTAAATGAATACGTCTTATCTTTCATAGTTAAAATAATACGAGGATTTCATTAAAAAGAAAATTTTTTTAAGGTTCTGGTTAAAATCACAGCAAAAACCTTGAGTACACGAAATATTCCATAACAATTCATACAAAAATAGCAACTACTATACCTAGCCTAAGATTCATAACAGCCTATGACATCATCTTTTTATAACCAATTTGGAGCAACAGGCAAAACAAATGAATGTCAAATCTGACCAAGATCTAAGAGATACTTATCTAGTTAAATGGACAACAATAAAATCTCAACTCTTTATGCAATAATATTTTAGCCATTGATTTAATATGCTCAAGCCTTTGATTATAATATATAATCAAAGGCTTGAGCATATTATATTCTTTAGTACTTGAATAGTATAGTACTATTAAGAAATCGACAAAGTGACAATAGATCTGCGTACAAAAGGATATGAATACTTTTAGGTCGTTATTTTTACTTTACACAGAATCTCTATTATCTGCCATTTCCTTTGGTACTATGCTATGTTGAACTCTTACCATTGTTAAATCTACGGGGTGTTTTTCTGTCGCTGTCTGTATACTTACTACTGAGTTCAAATTGTTTATTTGACGCAGTCCCTTATAATATAAACGTGTCGTTTTGCATTCATTACTATATCTGCTCAATAATTAATACTTACTTGTTATTTAGTTATTTAAGTTTGTCAGTATTTCAGAATACACGACTTTCAAAAAACAATCACCCAGTTGTGTATGCGTCTTTATGTGTGTCTTTATGTCTGTGTCTTTATGTGTGTGTGTGTGTGTGTGTAAAAGTTACAATGCTTGTCCCACACATGGCGATTTCCGAAAAATAGAAAAAGGGAAAAGAATACCTACTAATTTTGATTGATTCGTGTCGAGAATCATTAGCATAGTTACCTCCTTGAATTTGACGAGAATGCAAAACGACACGTTGTAAAATATACTCATTATATGTTTTTGTAAAATGAGAGACAGCGTGCTGCTGGGGAGTCAGTTGCACTGTTTCTTCTACATAGCCTTAGCACTTAAGGAGCGGTGAAGGTTGGGCAAATTGGCGAGCAATCTGATATGTTGATTTTCAAAAAGTGCTCTATAGTAATTTGAAATAAATGGAATTTGAATTCGGTTGCAGTCCACCTCGGTTTAGATCATGTCAAATAGTTATAATTAATCTATTGACAGAGTAGGTACATCACCAAATTCCAGCCATCAAAAGGTTACAAAGTGGTCTGATCATTGCAAAACGGTTTTAATAAAAGCCCCTCGCATCCAGGGGCCCGACCATATTTGGCAATTGGCTTCAACCGTTACTGAATTGCCAGTGATCATGGCCCATATCATGTTTTTGGAACATGATTCTGTGAACCAGCATCAGTGTAAAAGAACTTATTGTTTATTTGATTGGAAACATCTTTAATGCCAGTTCCTACATTCAAAAAACAATTTGTTTTGATTACGAACGGTAGAATTTTGCTTAGGAAATTCTACCGTCTGTTAGCAAGACGAATCGTTTTTTGAATAGGAACTAGGCATTAGTGTTCTTTTGAATTGTGACCAACGATCTAAAGTGATAATAGAAAACATATTTTGCTTGTTTTTAGTTTTACTGACCGGATTTACGAGGCTGTAGGTTCAAGTACTTACTCATCACTTTTCAAAAGTGTGTTTTTTTTTAGTTTTCTTTAAATCACTATTGGTTAACATTTATGCCTTATAAATGGCAATAATCAAATCGATTATGGTTTCGAGGTCGTGTTTTAACAGGGGAATGAAATTAATGCAATTTTAATGTCAAAAACGGACGAGAAGATATATCTTCCTTTTTAAGAGACCTCTGCCGATCCCTTTGAAGATTATTAGCATAGTGATATATAGGTATACAAACTGATATTATATCTTGAAATGGTATAGGAAACGTACCAAGTTCATTGGCTCGCGCGACCTCAGTAAACGCCCGACCTTTAACGAGCTGTACCGAGTTTCTCGTGAACGGCTAACTGTATTTGATAGGTTATATTTAAACTCGTTTTATCGGTTCCGATATAAATAGAAATATACAAAGAATATAAACGTCGCAAGGAAGTACAAACGAGCTCTGCTATCTAAAAGTTTCAAATTATATGTTTTGGAGAAAAGACCAACTGAGATTAAAGACAGACACAAAAAAAAGGTAATTACCTAAGATAGTTTGTCTTCAGAGCTCGTTCCTTCCTTCTCTATATAACAATTGGTATTTGCCACGCAGTGAGGTGGTTAGTTTTTTTTTAGTAGAACTGGGTTTTACCACCGTCGTGATTCTCCCGTGCTTTTACCGGGGAAAGAGGAATCAAGCAGTTTTGCTAAATAAAAAAGAAAGAGTAAAAATTTATCCTTTTCTAGAACGATCTATCAATCATATCTAATAAATAACATTTTTCCATGACGGTTTAATTACTATTTATAACAACTGCACACATCACAACTATGAAACGCTATACAATTGCGTCACCATTATGACGCTGATTGATGGGAAAATAATTTATTACGCTTGAAATAAATACGTTTTGTTATTGTTGTTGTTATTGGGATGGATGACCATCTGTTGGCATCAAGACCCCTGACACGAAAAGCACTTAAAGCATCTGGTATCCACTATCATACGTGGTCTGAATTCTTACCAAGATATAATGTACTAGCTGTTTCTGGCGGCTCCACTCGTGCTCTGCCCATCGTGTGAGTTTCGGTTATCACGTCAAAAATCAGCCTATTTCCTTTCTTGGAATCCAAGCTTACCCCATACTAAGTTTCATCAAAATCAGTACAGCGGTGTAATCGTGAAAGCGTAACGGACAGACAGAGTTACTTTCGCATCTTTGATATTAGGATGGATTACCCAGAAAATGTTTTGGTTAGTTCTGATAGTCAGTCGCTTCATGTAAGATACTGGTATATTGCTGATTTCGGTGATGAGCGCATTGTACAATGGTAGAGCATGGTGATGATTCTCAAAGACATAAAATACAAGTTTCAAAATAAATGCAAAATAATAAAACAAAACGTGTTACTTAAGTCTCGGCTGTAATTACAAAACCCAGTCACAACTCTAAAGAATACTACAGTAAATTCACCACCAAATAATTAAACCAGACTTCAACTTACATTTAAGCACGTACTTTGTAAAATGTCCGCCCACTTTCGTTTAGCGAGACAGCTGGAGAAAGTACCAGGGCATTATAAAAGTGTAGGAGGTTAGAACTTTGCTCCCTGGTCCATACACCTACTTTGCAGCGTGGGAGTACTGGCCATAATTACTATCAGCTGCTTAATAACACTGGGTGAATAACCTTGAAAAAGACTCAAAGAATTTTCATAAAACATTTTCTTTGGTTGTTATTTTAGTGTCGTGTGACTAAACGTGAAAGAAAGTTCAATTATTTTCTTATATACTTTATTGTATTTTCATCGAACCCTTGATAAATTAAAGAATAACTTTGAAAGAAAACTAGTAAATAAGTCAAAACCTTAGAAGAATAAATGAGTAAACTATAGAGTGCGCATATCGAGTATAAACTGTTGGCATTTAGTATGAACATGTAAAATCGTAAAATTTGTGTCAAAAGAGAGCGTATAGTTTTATTAAAACTGTCTTTAAACCTAATATTACCCTAATAATATCAGAACCTTTGATATTTTTGCATAAACGTCTGTCACCCCACGGAAAATCACATAAATCAGTAAACGAGTGTCGTACATTTAGCTAAAAATGTGCTTACGCTTGGCATAGGGTCTACTAGCGATGCGCACGCTTTATGCTTGACTATGTTTACTCTAAGGTCAAAACTAAATAAAAAAGATTGTATTACATTTCCAGTATTAAAAACCGAAACATAAAAATAACTACGTATGACAGCATCAATTACTTTCATAACCATGAACGTGCCTTAACTATTCATAGTAATGGTCGTAATAGAATGTATAATTAAGAATTTTCCTACTCAAGCCCAATTAAGCTTTATTCACCTGGGTATATGAACTAGCTTATTCTGTAGGTTTGCGGTAGCTTTGAAAGATTGGGATTGCCACATTAATATTCATAGTCTGACTAAACTTTGAGAGTAGATCAATACTCAGTACAGATGAAGTATGAACATGATACCTATAATATATCAGCTGTACTGAGTTTTTTATCTCGCTTATATTCTGTCCCTAAAAGTTCATACATGGAAGTTCCTTTATGCCTATTTATCCAGTAACAAATTGCATGTAATTTTATGTCATTTATCACATATTTATTTTTGTACCGTGGAAGAAAAACAATTATACTTGTAGGTATAGAGGCTATATCCACCTAGTCACTACTGTCTAGTGACTCACCACTCTGTAATAACTTTTAATCGTCTCTTAAATAAAATAAATTTAACATTTATTCTTTTTTAAATGACTCCCGCACTAGGCATGTACGCATTTAGGGCATTTAATCCTTGTATCGCGGTCGGTTTTCCCAAACAATAAATTCACATACACAAATAAATAATAATAATACCTACTTGGAACAAGCATTTGTGGATCTCACAAATCCTTGTACCATGCGGGAACCGACTCGCCGTGCATCGCACAAATGGTAATTGGCGTGGTGACCTATACTACTCGGCTATCCCTGCAGTCAAAATATTATATTACAAATTAAATATTTTATTCTAACAACAGCCAGAGCTGTTAGGAAAGCACCATAGTTCAATCTCTAATGACATACAATTTACCTCTTTCCTTTCCATCTCTTGCGTAATAAAAATTACTTAACGATATCTATGACAGCTACACAAAATCAACAGGATTTTCCTTAAAACAAACAATTCGAAATCTTTCCCATGCCATTTGTTCTGTGAAGTAAATTGTTTGCAGAATATTAATTAAAAACTATGACGTCATGGTTATGTCGACAATAATTACGATGTCACTGTTATGGCTTTTGAATATTAATGGAAAATTCATTGGTTAAGGGTTCGTACACATTATAGCAAGAAAATTTTCATTATTTTTACATCATTTATTGGTATAAATAATAATATGAAATACCTATGTATATGATTTTTTTATGGGTTTTAGGAATTACTGCAGATTTTTTTTACTCAACCTATCACAATAGAATAGCCATTGTCCACGTTGGATCAACGAACTGGTATTAAACGTTAAGATGTGTAGAAGATGGACGCTAAAGTCCTGAATTTTGTCTGAGACTAAGTTTTTTGCGCACTATCTGTATAAATTACATAAAATTAGATAAACTTCTAAATAAAACACGCTACGATAAATATTCCATACGATATAAATTGCAAAAAAATTGCAAACTTAAGTATACCACCTTTTACGATAAGCGCCTTTCTACCAACCCGGTTAAAGGCAGAGTAAACATCTGACATTCTATAAATTTTTATTATGTAATAAAATTATTATTAAATTATATTCGTTTGCCAATGTGTCAGCGGCCTAACAAAAGGAATTGTCTAACCACTCTACAGCAGCGGGTAAAGGCTTGTGGTAATGTCCTTGTTACGAAGGTACTCGGAGGGAACTTTGTGAGTGACGTAGCTACCTACTTTGCTGTCAGGGAATAGGTTTGCTTGCCTTCATCACGCCTTTGTCGTAATTGTTTTGAGATGTTAAGCTGCGTATAAACTAAGCGCGGCAAACCATCGAACATTGGCGCGCGCGGCGGCCGCGCGCTATGTAGACGGGGTTGCCGCGCGCGGCGACTCGAGCATTGCCGCGCTCGAACGTGACGCGCGGCGAACCGTTCACTGTCGGTTTTTGAGACCGCATCAAAGCAGCTCCAGTCGTTCGCTCGCGCGCAGTGGGGACGGTGTAGTTTTGGTGATTTGGCTCGCGCGGCAAATACGTAAAAATGGACAACGAAAAGTGCCGTCTACTAATTCAATTGTATGGCGCTGATGACTTGTTGTGGAATAGCAAATCCTCACACTACCACAATAAATCGTTGAGGCATGATGCGTGGGTACAAATAATTTAAAAAATGGATATACCTATTCCTGACTTAAAAAGGAAAATAACTAAACTTTTGGCGTCATAGAAGAGTCCAGAATAGCTAAAAGTTTACAAGTTTTTTTTTTAGTTTACAAGAATGAACTGGTCTGGCTCTCCGCCGCGGGGTGTTCGACCTGGATCGCCTGCCGCGCGCGGCAGCCGCGTTCTACGAAATTTCATTTCTACATTTTGGCTCGCGCGCCAATAAACGACAACTCTGGTCGAACATTGGCTCGCGCGGCTGCCGCGCTTAATTTATACACAGCTTTACTTTGAATTAATTGAACTTTTACTACGCTTTCTCATTTTGTTGGTAGATTTTTGTGATTTTTATATTTCTGTTTTCTACACAGCTTACTTTAAAGACCTTTTTTTTTCACCTGCTTTATAATACCTTGGTTTATATACCTTTTACTCATGTTATCGTAAAGGTCAAGTCTCTTGTCTTCCTTCTTAAAAACTTAAGGCTGTTTAAGTGGCAATTCTTTAGAAGGTAAGTACTAAGGTAGTACTTACACCCATTCTAACAGATACTTACCATCATTAATGACTAAGCAGTTTCTAATCTATGGCATACCTAAGTTGCTGTTTCAAAGTAAAAACTAATTTTGCAGGTGCAGTAATCCTTTACACGATACCGTCATCTATAACTCATCATCTTTTCCTATAGACAATGTGAGTTTGTTTTCGTTGTACAAACGAAAACTACGACCTCCATATCGGTTGGAATAAAACAAAAAAAAGGTATAAAATACTCTTAAAACAAATGAAGAAAAAATTCGAATTTCAATATTGTAGTCTTAAAAGTTTTACGGTGATAGTACCTACTGACCATTCGAGAGTTGATTTTTTTTGTTTATTTGTCGAATTTTTGATACCAATCGTTTTTATAAACGCTATAGAGGTCATAGTTTTCTTTTGTGCAACGATAAAAACTCACCTTGTTTACAGAAAATCTGGTTTTTCTTTTGTCGGGGTTAAAATCTAATGACTTCAACCCACGCCGAGGGGATGTTTCGGACTTGCACCGGCTACAAAGTCCCCGGTCTCGTCCTTGCCTTTGCTGAGCCGCGGGATCAAACCTTGCGAGTCCGACAATTACATTTTCAACAACATTACTCTTACAGTGTACACGAAAAACCTCACATTTCAATTATAAATATTTTTACTGAAAATAAATCATTTTACGTTATAATATGAAGACAATGGTAGCAACACCCACGGCAAAAAGAACAGGGGCGGGTATTCTTGAACAAACAGAAAAGAGCTAATTATTTCTCTTTAAAGCAGGTTTAATTATAAGTCGTTCGCCTTTATTTAAAGGTCTGGATTTGTTGCGAGATTAAAATGAGAACGTTTAATAAAAATATTGAATTAATAATAAGTCTTATAATTGCTTCGTAGGCGTATGTAAACATATAAATTATGCTTAGTATGTACTTTATTTAAGTGGAAATACTATTGTTATTGTCGCAGAGCATTTAAAATTTTAACAACATTAGCAAGTAAGTAGAGACTGGAATAATGCTAAGTTGTCAAATTAAGTACTACTTAAATACCGGTTATTTACTTTTAATCGTTTGCTAACGTTGTCAACAATATCGTATAATATTATAAAAATAAACATGAATTTTGTCATATTTGCAATACAAAAACATTTGAAAGTTAAACCCTCGTTAACTTTTAACTTGTCAACATGCCAGGCAAGCTTAATTGTTTTAGATTTTCTTATCTAGGCATGAAGTGTTTTTAACATACATTAGACACATTGTGACTACACAATATGCAATGCAAATGCCTTTTAAATACCATTATTATATTGAAGGAATAAATTATTTGAGGAATACAAGCAAATGTTCTTTCGCTAAAACCACAACTTTAAGGGGAACACACTATTGCTATAGGCAATTTGTAAGATAATGATGTTGAGAGAAATAAATAAATATGTAAAATAATTCTAAATATAGAACCTTCAGTAGAATTCCAAGGAGGAAGACATAAAATATTGCAAGAAGCTCATAACTCGGTATCGCTGTAATGTAACCAACAAAAAGTCAAAATAAAATATTGTCTGTAGCAAGTTTATTGCATTTTAATGCGCCATTCCGAACCACTCTCAAATATCCTTGACTCGCTGTAACGCTAAAATGTACCGTACATTTCTTACTGCTATGTGCAGAAAGCAACTTTCTTATATAAAACTGAAAAGGTGGATTTATAAAAAGCTCTTTGATGGATCCACGAATCCACCTAGCTATTCAAACATCGTCGTCATTAAAAAAGATCGTAGAATATAATATTAATCACTCTTTTTTATACATCTACGAGCCGTTTTTACATCTAGATATTTCATGGAGTTTCTTTAATAAGCCAAGCCAACTTTTCGCCTGTTAATAGTCAGTAAAACAAAGGTCATTTAATGTATTGTAATTGAATACTTATCAAATCACCATAAAGTCTATATTTCAATACTAGGCAAGGCTCTTATGTTGTTAAAAACAATAATGTGCGCTATCTATTATTGTTTGAGCTAAAGTGTGTTTTAATTAATGCACTGACTAAAAATGTAATATAAAACAAACGTTTACCTGCTGAATGGTTTTAAAACACTTAAGAATAACTTTGTTTAAATACAGTGTTTTTAAATGAGGAGATAATACCAACTGTAATTAAAATAAAAACGGGTTTTCCTTATTTGTTTTCGGGTTTACTTTTTCTACAAATTGAATTTGTTTTGAATTTAAATTGATAGACATGATAATAATTTATAGGTTATTGAACCTTTATGATTGTCATAGAAAATATTGTCACATATTCTGCAATTATCTGCAATATACTTCAAGAAGAAGAAATATTATGCTTTCAACTCGGTATGCCCAAATTTTCTATCCATTTTTTTTTTGTGCCAAGGTCTTTAAAAACTAGTAAAAAGGTTACAATACAAATAGTAGAACTTACCAACTTTACTTTTTGATAAACTAAAATGGAAGAGCGAAAAATCAGCCTTGAATTTAAGGTCATCTTTTCTAGCAATATCCTCTTTTATGCTGTAAATTGAAGACTTAGTTTATTGATGGTACAAAATAACGTTCTGTCTTGGGTAAGAAAAATTGGTTCAGCGTTTCTCATAGAAGGTACTTTTTCAAGGTTTGAAACTGACTTGGGATTAAAGGTACGTACAACTTACAAAAACACAATAACTTAAGTAGCTGTCAAAAGTAAAATAAATAAGTAGAAAAAAAATTGTTTGAGTTCAGTAAGATTATGTTAATGTGCATGTATCTAGATTGCATTATCTCTAATTAACATTGTACACAAGGTAACCTGTGAAAATGTCGTGGAGTGTACAGTTGTTTACATATTTTGTATATATATTATAATAATACTTTTATCGTGACTTGTATTATTGTAAAATCGAAATTTCGAAATAAAATTAAATAAATAAATAATTAATTAAAATATTATTTCTTCCTTCCAATGAGTCACAATTTCAAAACTTTCCCCGAACAATTTATTTTATGCAAATCAATCATGACGTATGCAAACAACAAACTCGTGTAGATATCAAATTACAGTGAAACATACTTTTGTTTAAAAAAATAACGATCGCACGAAAAGGCCGACGCTAAATATAATTTAATTACTATTGACAATAACGCCAATAATCATAATTGGTCGAGTCATGGCTAACCTTGGGACACGCAAAACTGTTATACAAGCTACATTTAGAACTAGAAATAACTTATTTTATATAGGTTGTTATTTATTTAATGACAAAATAAATTGATTGTTTTTATAAAAATATATTCAAGCTTGGTTTTTTTCCTATAGGTTTAGTAGAGTGCTATTCCCTCAAGGAATTTTATTTATACTCCGAAAATAACCTTGCAGGGCAAGTTTTTTTTGTGGATTGTAATAAAAAAAATATAATTATGTACGTGCCTGTTGGTTTGCAGAATGTCTTAAAATAATGTATCTTTTTTTGTATGTTCAAAGTTTGTCCACTACCAAACATTAAAAAAAACACAAATATCAAAACATAAAACGACTTTCCTTTTTCAATTTGTCTGTGAGTTTAATCAGTGTTCCTGAATAAAACGGATTAATCGAATTCGAATCGTATTTCAAAAAGAGAAATCCGATTTACTTTTCCATGTTTAAAATTTTCCGGTAACAGTCTGACGTAGCGGGATCCGTTCGAGTGGTTATTTGTTCGACTTTTAAATGAACCGATTTTATTTCCCAATTTTTCCCGCTTGAAAATTCTGTCTGCACTTCCGAATCGAATAATATTTAAATTTTCAGTGTTACCACAGCGGGTTGTAAGAGTTTTTGTAGAGCAAACTATGCAAATGAAACGTAGGTACCTGAAACAAATAAAAACTTATTGTTCGTATAAAAACGAAACTGATTTGGTCAAGAAAGCTTTGTTACTGTTATTATTGATATTGAAAAATGTCATAATTATCTCGAGGAGCTTAATCAGAAGGTATGTTTTAAATATGAGCAATTACTGAAGATTTTTTTTTATTTCAAACAACAACTTTTCTAAAATCTGTCTTTAGCTTGAAACTTTTCTCAACATCACATAGGTACATGGACAAGTGCTGGTAGGGGTGGTTCATTGTATCATTCGGTATTTTACAGGGGCAGACATAATAAATAATAATACTCATTATCACATTTTTTTGGTAAATAAATTAGAATTACCTACGATGTCCCAAGCGCCTACCGATAAAAATCTTTTATAGCCTTACAATTAAATTGTACAGTGCAAATAGAGAGGTATCACGTAATAGCCTACTGGTCAATGACACAATCGGGTCATCGACCTCCCTGGACAAACGACATGCCAAACAAAGGAATGGTATCCTAATAGCCTTCAGGAAGATAGAACGATCTGTAGGATAATCAATCATCAATTTGATGGGTCTATTCTCTGAGCCCATTCGAAGAAATATCTGCCATCAATCGTAGGTTCTCTGAATGAACATAAATTGGAATCCAAAAATCGGAACTGGCTTGAAATTATAAATAATTACATATAAATTAATAAAAACAAAATAACAGTTCTCTATAAAATACGAAATAGTAGGTTCTTCGAAATGTTGTTCCACTTTTGGCAAACGAAGGTCGTATATCACTTTCCGCCTTATTGCTGACACATAAATTCCATGTGTAGCGGCTTTCATTGCCGGCCTTATAACCAGTGTGTTTCGGTAACCAGTGCCCCCCAAGTAATTTGATGTATTCCACCCATCTCATCTTGAGAAATCCCGAGGGAAATATTCCTCACCTTTATGTACGGTTACATACATAATCAAACATCACTGACACGCCAAAGTGAAATTTCTTCTCTTATTTTTTCTTTTGCTGAAAAAGAAGATGGCCGACATGTGCAAACAATGGCGTCAGACGATATTTAAACCGAATTTGTTCCGTGAAAAATTAAAACGTCAAAAGAATAATTTAAATTGTTGTAGAACATTCGAAATATGAACGCATTTGCAATGCATGACAACCGTTGATCAAAAACCGTTTTGAAAATTTAAAACGGTATTTTTACCGTGTTATATATAAATACTGTTTTTTTTTTTCATTTGAGATCTTATTGCTGAACTTGCTATAAGTTTCTGTGATGGGAATGCATTTAGCTAAACTCAAAGTTTTCTAAAAAAACCACTAGATCTAAATCAACAACCTGAGTCCTTTTAATTTACAAGTTGAATAAATATCCAGAAAATTCTAAACATTCAACACCACAGTTTACTAGTCACACTTCCACGTGTCGTGTAAATCAACAAAAACTGTTTCTAAAACAATGCTAACAAATCTCAAGGATTCCATACAACTCCAGCTCACTTTATTTATTGTTTTGCGCTATAACATTTGGCGCGCTAAAATATGCGGTCAAAACTGGTGCAGAACATTTCATTGTTTTATTAGTAGTACCTAGTAATAAAGAGTTATCCCTCTAATCCCAATGACTTAAGATCCAAAATCTGATTTAATTAAAGTGTTAGTAAAGAGTTTTCTGACTTCAATCTAGGCAGAGTTCCGTTTATCCTTTTATAATGAACTAGCTATCCCCCGCGACTTTGCCCGCGTGTTTTAGTTTAAACGGTTTTTCATTTTTGCAACGCTCCTTTTGGTCGCAGCGTAATTTTATATAGCTTATAGCCTTTCTCTATAAATGGGCTATCCAACACTGAAAGAACTTTGCAAATCGGACCCGTAGTTCCTGAGATTAGCGCGTTCAAACAAACAAACTCTTCAGCTTAATATATTTTTATGTAGTATAGATTAATTTAAAAACGTTCATTTGGAAATAAGATCACAGAAATAATTATCCAAAAAATTAAACAAATTATATTTATTGCCTTTCTAAAAATAGAATGTGTACATGTAAGTACTCTTATATTTTGCGTTATAAATATATTCTTACTCTGCTGTATCGCATTCTATCTTTGCCTAACTCAGTGATAAGTGAGATGAGTCAAATGTTATCAAAAACTGTTAACAATGAGTTCAGATGTCAGAATCGTGATAGAATCGTGCACAGCACTCGCGCAGTTGCGTGAATTTAAAATAAATAGGCAGATGGTTTAATTATTTCTTTTTTTATTGATATTTTCAGTTGAAAATTTCAACCCCAAACGGCTCGAATTAAAGGTTTTACCTATTTCAATGCTAAAAGGAAAATGTACCTATAATTTCCTGAACTGCACCCAGACAGAATAAATGAACATGCTCATCACTGGGTGGGATCGAACCCACGACTTCCGGTTTAGCAGTCAGGGTTACGGACCAGAAGACCAACAGGCCAGTCAAATGATAAAAATCTAGTCTCTTTTGGAAATCAGCACCAATATTATTTTGTTTGTACTTTGAAAGCTGTTTCTTTTAAGACTCGTACCGGCTTAAAACAGTGGAGCACTCCTAACTTCTCTTTCCCAGGGATTAACAAGAACACGGAGAAGACCGCAGCAGAACTGCACCAATGAAAGCCTAGAAAAAAGAAACATGCTTTACAGTCTGAATCAGAACTAGTTTCTAATTTACTTACACAGACGCTAAACTTATTTACAAAAATACTTATGACCTAAAAAATCTAACTAAAACATTTCTAGTTAGTAAATCACTAACAAGCTAGTTACGTGTTGTTTATAAGATTGCTAGTACACGTCACAGTGTTATCACGAGAGGTCGGGACCTCGTGCGCCGGCGCAGGCGCATCGCTACATTCACTTGACTACAACGGGCACTGACCGGGACTCACGTTTGTACTTCGCATGCAGAAATACGAGCACAGTGTGTTATTAGTCGGTTTTATAAACAACATTGGTGTCTCTTTCACATATATTTTTTAATAAGTAAAGGACTACTTGATAACAATCAAATGTAAATAAAAAACAAAATGAACCGACCAACTGACATTTAAGAACCTTAATCTTAAAGTTGAGTTGCATTTGAATATTCGGGGATCGACTCCAAAGTTAGTATAACCAAACCAAATTGGGAAATATACACAATTTCGTTTACCGAAATGACATTCTAGGTAATAAAAATACACTTGTTTTGTATAATTAACTGCTGAATAGATTTTGATGAAATTTATACGGGACCACTTAAGAGGCATACCATGAACTAAAATCGTGTCAAACAGACGAAAATTGTAACAAAAATGTCCAAAAACCGATAAAAAGTCAAAAAATATTAGCCTCAACATTTATATCTGTACAACTGAGTTATAATTAACATAATTGCATTTTATAAACCCTTTGAGTTATATCCATCTAAATACACTATTAATATAGCTGTTTATGCAAAACTTACAAAACCCCAAACAGATATGAAGCATTTCTCACTTCACAAACTGCTAATGTTATCAAGAATTGTAACAACAAAAATTGACACTCCAATCTTTATATAGCAAACATCTTAATAATAAACAATCTTCGATATTTATCACCGTCTGACGTAATTGGCCAAGACCTTGCGACGATAGAGCACCAAACATCAATATCATAAAACCAGTACATCAAATATTAATGGCAAAGAAATCAAACCCTTAAATTATGTCTCTTTAATAACGTAACTCTATTTTATGACGTACATTGACGTCATTTGCTTAGCAATCAATGACCACCACACACCTCATCCCTTTTCTTTCCCTAAGTACTATATTTTGCACACGAACTACTTGAAGCATTCAGTATTGACTGCTTTGAGCTGCAACAGCATGGTATACTATGGGCATACTATAGACTTCTATGTCTATGTCTAGACGGGCCTGTTGGCTGTTGTCGGTTGGTGACCCTGACTGCTAAACCAGAGGTCGTGGGTTCGATTCCCACTCAGATCAAATCTTTGTGCAATGAGCACGATCATTTGTTCTGTGTCTGGGTGTAATTTATCTATAATATGTAGGTACCTATGTATTCAGAAATATATAAGTAAGTTTATCAGTTGTCTGGTTGCCATAATACAGGCTCTGCCTAGTTTGGGATTAGATGGCCGTGTATGAGTTGTCTCAAGATATTATTATACTATTATTATGTACACGCATACACGGACTGCTTAAGATAGTAGACTACTTCGAGCGGGCGGGAGGAGCCTGAGAGCGGTTGAAAGTTTGAGCAATCCATTTACAGCATTTATGTTGAACAATGGCTAACTGTTCGGGTGGTCCGTGTATGGCGGCCTAATAGAAATGTTAGGCTTGAACTAGGCGAGACTGAAAGACCTCTTGATCAGACTCTATTAAAGAAATAAAAACTTCTTTATTGGCCAGCAAGACAACAGAAACAAATACACAGAGTTGTATAGGTTACTGTAGCAAAATATTATAACTATATTTTAGACAATTCTTATATATTAAAATGTGTGCAGTGTACTAGGAACTAAGATTTATACCCAGATTCTAAGCCTAATTATACAAGAATGTAGGAACGAGTGGACCGTATAAAAAACTCCAAGTCATTTTGATTGACAATAGGTTTCGCCTGTATGTCGAAAAATAAAGTACCATAAATAAACAGAAACATAAATAATTCGTAATTCTCCTAAATTCCCGTCCTAATTCTCTTTTTGTTTTAAATAAATGTAATCTTGGAATAAATATCAGCACTTGTATTACTTCTAAACCTGTGTCCCTTGTTACCGTGAACCCCCTACAGCATTTATTTTAATAGCGCCGCACATTGTCGTCCACGATCCATACCTCAGTAGGCAAGCAGGGCACTAAGCGGTACACATGGAGGCGGGACTGGAATCAGCTGACCTTATCGTACACTGGATTGATTACAAGTGATACCGTACTCTTTACGCACTCGATTCAATCTGCTTAGTAACAGATATAAGTGGATATGACAAACCTATTTTAAATCTTACACTAGTGAACTACGTGTTATGACATCAGCAGGCTTATTCGCTATGGCGGTTTTCAACTAGAACGATAATGGCTTTATAAAACACTAAGAAAACACAAATTTCGTATCGTCTAACGTCGATGACCAACTAGAATATACTCGTAGTTAAACAATACACCGTAACACGTGGGTATCCGATTAACCTCTTTAAATAATATAGGTATAAGGCATAACCTGTCCTGTAGGCATATTTGCTATCTCCAGTTGACAACCCAAGCGATGTCCAAAACGCAAATTTAGTATCGGCTAAACTCGGTGACTAACTATATTGTAGTAGATATGTATGCCTATATCTAAAAACGGTGAAGCGGTACTCTTTCTTAAAACGGTGAAGCGTACATTACTACGTAAATTAAGCGCTTATTACACTATCCTAAATTTCATCCTTAGTCAGTCACTGAATTAGGAAGCCTAAATGTCAAAACATTTGTTTCGTATTTAGAAAGATTGAATGCGATTACTATTTCCACAATTCAGAACCGATTTCATTGAGGTTCCCAAATTAAGGATGGTTTAATAAGGGCGTTAGGTGTGTAAAACATATTGAATATATATAACTATATATTGAATTGAACACTTCTGCATATCTCTAGACTAAAAGTAATAAATAACAATCTCTATAAACTGATAAATAAATCAAACGCATTAATTCTGCGATTGTCAATTTATAATTTATAAAAAGAAATATAACGTACATACAGTTTCTACTATTATTCACTTGGTACATAACAGCAAAAAAAATCAGCACCTAAGTAATAATATAAAAAGAGGCCCCATTTAATACTAACCAAATATATATTTTTAAACATCTCCACGGTTGTCCGTGAAATCCCTCAATTTATTCTGAATGGCCGTCCTATTAGTCTTCGCCCGTTCACATAGATGCCCCAAACTTATTTGCATACATTTTAACAATACAGTCAACGTAACACTGGTATATAACTACATGTATATGGTCTGAAAGGTTTTTGTATATTATTATTGGACGGATCTTGAAAGCTGATCGACTTGAAGATTTTGTGTACAAAATGTCTGATTTGATCCTCTTTTGACTACCTTTATGTATGTGCTTGGATATTGGATGAGGAGTCGCGTTACATATCTTTTAAACTCATGATCCGATCTTGATAAAATGTAAATAAAGCTAAAGCAACGCTAGAAAGGCATTTTTTTGGGTACACATCCATAGGTACTTTTATTTATCTTTGTAAAACTCAGTGTTCAAATATTATCCAGCCAGTTACTTGAAAAGGCTATAATATAGAAAGAGTTACCAACAAACAAGATTAAACACAACTAAAACAGGATCATTATAATATAATATTCACGTAATGATATTAGTTTATACTATTAAGTAATCTGTAGTTATGTATAAATGCAATATACCTATTATATTGCGTAGAGCATAATATATTGTATAAAATAGGTATATTGCGTAGAGCATAATATCATAATATCAACACTATGTTGAATAAAGACACATAAACAGGCCATAATCAACACGTTTATAATAAAAACATAGTAATTGTGTCATAATCATCGTAAAATTAGATATGTCATTATACACAGACAATAAATGGCGAAAAAAAAATTAATTCCTCAAAATCAATCCTTACTTCAAATCAATAAACACGTTTCTTCCTTCAAAATATTAAACATCTAATGATTGAAGTTGGTTTTTGAGGCCATGACATGTCAAAAATAAAAAAATATTTCCCTATATTAACAGTTAATCATGTTGCAACTTTCAACATCTCATCTTAATCCTTTTCTACCCTATCGTTAATCTGCGTAATTAATCATCGTTCGAGATACGAGCGATGAGCTAATGCTTGCGTTCGTTCGTATAAACGTTTGTATTTAAAGCATAAATATTTTCACATTACCCAAATAATTGCCGCCATAATTAATCGTTCTAAACATGTGTAAATGTCTAAGGAATTCAGCATTCTGCCAAAATAATTACGAATGCAAACAGATTTAAACTCATGAGGTCGGATGACATTAATCTACTACAAGGCCATGAAGATTACGTACCTAAAACATAATTAAAATAAGAATATTTTACCAAAAAAAAATTTAAAAGGTGCTCTTTTCAAACTAATAGGTATAATTTTCAAAATAATTAATAGGCATACTTGTAGGATACTACATAGATAGGAATCATTCTATCTAAGTAGTAGTAGGAAGGGATATAATTGTGGTGACATTTTGGGTACGAATTTCTTTTCGTTCCTAGCAGATCTGGTTAGAATAGAAGTCCCAAAAATAGTTGGTTCCGTAAATTTTAATTAATATCCCGTTATTTTCAGCGACAACAAAAAAATGTACCTAGAATTGGCTAAACGGACAGAACTAATGTGTTCGTATCGTGGCCGTGCGGTTTAATTAGCAGCTCTATTAATTGTTCATACAGTTTCCTAAACGCCATTTAATAATAGGCGCAATTATGTTTATTATAGCTCATATGCCCCGGTATCCATCCTCAAACCTCTTTACCCTCAACCTAAGCTTATGTGCTATTGTGCATTCTTCCTAAACTATTAAACTAATCAAGTTCATTATCTGTAGAGTCTGGATACTATGCAGTTTCTTATTAATTTATAATTTTTCCCCCAATTTGCTCCGCAGGGGAACACCTAAAAGGATTTATATTTATTTTTTAATAGATTTGAATAGTGTTTCTCAAAGCAACTCTGAGTTACAGTAATTCTAAAATTACTAGTCGTAGGTTTACAAGCTACTATTAAAGCATTTTGGGCGTCCAACTCAATAGATATCTTACTAATGGGTTAATTGTACTCTACAGTACAAGCTTTCAAATGCGACAATAACACTTATACGGATTACAATTTACGTCTCTCTCAAGGAGTCGCATCTTAGCCCCGTTCCAACCTATCTCGTCCTAACAAGTATGTCATAGATCGTCACGGTAACAATAAGGTTAGTACCCATTATGCAGCAAGCTGAGCTAATGAACCCTGGAAACTAGAGCGAGGCGAATAATTTAACACTAAATTGCAGCGCCATTTCCAAGCGGAGCTTTAAATATGAATACTTGTAATACAAAAGTCAGGGATTTCGTTGAATGCTTAAAACTAATACGGAAACTTGTTATTTTCTCCTTCTATCTTTCATTTAGAATTATGTTTGTAGTAGTTACATGCGAAAATGCTTATTATATTGGCTTCAAAACTTAGAAAGGAACAAACATAACCAAGATCGGCTTCCAGTCTTACCGGATTCAGCAAAATACCGTATTTTACATGGAGCGTCTGCCTCTCTGACTTCTACAACCCATTTTACTGGGTAACACAGTATCCCTTGGTAAGACTGATTGTCAGAATTGTAATGACTATGATAACAACTGTCAATGATTAACGTACGACAGTCGGGACCAACGGCATCGTGCTTTCGGGGACGCGAAAGATCTCGGTATGTTTACAAAAATGATCACCCATCCACGGACAAACCCCGGCGAGCGCGGCTTTACTTTAACTGTCGCTCAAACCGTCAACCGGTTTACACTTAGCCACAAGCCCCTCAAATATAAACAAGTAAGAGAATTTTTATGTTTATTTTTTTGTGTATTAACAAAATCCCGCCCTCATTCCGTTTTTCTGTTGGTTTTCTATAAAATATTGTACCTTATTTTTGAAAATTGAAAAATCTAATTTTCACAAGAAGTCGTGTACAAACATGTCGCAATCTGCAATTATTTTTACTCATTTGTTATCTATATTCTAAATGCCTAATAACGATAAAAACACTGTAAAAGAAACTACGTAAGTAACAGTAAAATATGACAATACTTAGGAATAAAGAAAGTACTTTTATATTTTTTTTAGATTAATCAGTTTAATATTTTATTATCTACTAGCTGTCCCCCGCGACTTTGTCCGCGTGTTTTAGTTTCATCGGTTTTTAATTTTTTCAACATTTTTCATTTATGCTCCGCTCCTTTTGGTCGCAACGTGATGGTTTAGCTTATAGCCTTCCTCAATATGGGCTATCCAACACTGAAAGAATTTTTCAAATCGGACCAGTAGTTCCTGAGATTAGCGCGTTCAAACAAACAAATAATTAGTATAGATTTTCTGCAGCTAAAGGTAATTCCCCTGCATTTAACTTTCCTCAAATCATAGTAAATATTTGTTAATACCTACTAGTAAATACAAACATTATCTATATGAGTCAGCTCTTTGTCAGCAACACTCAATTTACCTTGCACTAGCAACCAAAACAATATGACTCATACATCATAGTACATTCGTAAATTGATTAAATGGCCTGTCTATACTTGTTATTCAATATTTATTTTGTTAGAAAAACTTTATCGCTTCGTAATTAATTCAGTTAAATAACAAAAAACAAACTCCTTCCTAAAGATCCAATCAACTAAAAAGTTAATACAGTTTGCAATCATCATTTTATTAACTTTTACCGTCTTACAAATGAACTTAATTCAATTTTAACAGGTAAATAGAACATTAAACCCTGTTTAGTACAAAACGAATCAAAATACTGTAACAAGTATGTATTAAGAGAATCGTTCGCTAGACGTGAAGGCCAAATAAAAAACAATCCACTCGTGTGTTTCCTATTACACTCTTAAACAAACTCGTTACAAATCTGCTTCGAATACAAAGAAAAACAACAAAAAGATACAAAACATTCGAAAACAAACTAACGAGATACAATCGACAAACAGAAACTATTCCACAGTATTCAACAATGATGAACACATCAAATCTGTTCAAACCGATTAAATCCAGAACAGTTTTGAGTTTCAAATATTCACGACCAGACCTCCTTTTACGTTCATCTAACTAAGGCGACGGATGTAGCGGCTCCTGTTAAAATTTTATACGCGGATTATTCTGTAGAGCGCTTCAGACGTGCAGTTTGAGTCAGTGCGACTCAAATTATTAATATAATAGTACCCATCCTACACGTGTAAAGAACTTTATGTGGAAATCCACACCTGCTAATATCTAGATTTAGGCCATAGAGAGATTAAACTTAAAAAAACTGAAAGCATGAATGTACTATTATTAGGTCTGAACCGAGATTGACACTCATGCAATCTTGATCCGCAACTGTCAAAAATAGATAACTTTAATCGTATTTCTGCACCAAAACATACATCACAGCACAAGATATTTGTACATGCATATGTAGGTACAGTGCAGTTACAATTTGTCAAATAGTATGAAACAAATTCCACCTTTAAAAGGTTTACTCTAAAACTCGATAGAAGTAAGCTTGTTAGCAGCCACGTTTCTAAGAATTTGTCACATAATAAAACCTTAGCACCCATTCTACTATCTCCCAACTGCCAAGTGGAACGCCAGCTAAGAGTGTTATAAAATTGGGTGGCTGTACAAAAGCTATCTAGAATTCCGTTCCAAAATAAAACCATTAAAGTGAATCGCAGGATTGTATGTCTATTTGCCACTTTTAGCCAGAACGATATAAAATCAGTCTAGACAGGATACACAATAAACGACCAACGATAAAATGCATTTGATTTGTAGTGAGCTACTACGTCGGTTTTATTGACTGAAAAATGTTGCTTCAAATTGTTTTTTAACTGTATTTTGACGTCATATATGGTTTTAAGGGCGTGAATCACAGGTATTAAATGATGAAGAAGTCCTTTAATTTCATTTTTGAAATTAGAAATCAATCATATTTTTGTTTTTCTGTAATGGTTTTTTTATTATTATTAAAGAGCAGCATTTAAGAATATTTAAAAAGTACCTTTACAAACTTTGCTTGTAGTGCATGAGGCAGAATGTAAAAAGCTTTAAACATATTTGTAACATCTATAGACCAGGGTAGAAGCCTTTAAAAATAATGAAAAGTGAAAAAAAATTATAATAGGATGAAACCTATTAGAAAAGGAGGGAAATATGATAAAAATGAAAGGAAAAATAATTTACGGGCGATCTGAGGTCGGGAAGGGGATGGGGGTGAGTTTTTAAGGGTAAAAAACGGTTTTTCTCGATTTCCGGCAAAACTAAAAATCCTATCGAAAAAAGTCAAATGGCAAAGTTGTAGATAATAAAAAGATCTAAAACTTTTGTATTTGCACTTTTTTCACATAACCTCAAAATTTATGTAAAAAATTCAAAAAACCAAGTTTTTGGTTTTTTATTTTTATCTTTTACAAAAATTTTTTTTTTTTAACGAAATTTTGTGAAAACTTACCTTTTTATGTCCCAAATACGCTGTAATTTATTTGATTAAAAATATTTATTTTTTCACCTTATTTTGAATTAATATCGAAAAAACACCCTAATTTTCAATCGAAAATTCACCCGTCAAAATATCAGCTTTTTTCAAAAAGTTGGTATGGTTTCTGTTCGTTGGAATCTCTACTTTCCGATGGTGAAAAAAAAATATATGTTACTATGGTAAATCTTCTCACAAAATGCAAAAATTAAAAAAAACTGGAATTCGAAAAATTTTTTTTAATTATTATAAATAATTTTGAGCTATTTATTAAAATTTACACTTTCATTACTCCAAAAACGTTAGATTACATGTGACGATGATAAAAAAAAATTGCAAATAAAAATATACTACTATAATTAACAAACAAATAAGTTAATTAAATTAATATTTAATAAGACATCTACAATATTTGGAGAAAGGTGTCTAATTTTTTTTAAATTATATGCGTAGATGCCTATTTATAACTATTTTGAGATAAATTATATATATTATATAAATTATATTATATAAATTATATATATATATATATATATTATATAAATTATATATACCTGAGTAGATATACCTGAGTGACCTACGAAAAATTTTAGCCCATCAAAAGGTATTTTGTGAGAAGATTTACCATAGTAACATATATTTTTTTTTTCACCATCGGAAAGTAGAGATTCCAACGAACAGAAACCATACCAACTTTTTGAAAAAAGCTGATATTTTGACGGGTGAATTTTCGATTGAAAATTAGGGTGTTTTTTCGATATTAATTCAAAATAAGGTGAAAAAATAAATATTTTTAATCAAATAAATTACAGCGTATTTGGGACATAAAAAGGTAAGTTTTCACAAAATTTCGTTAAAAAAAAAAATTTTTGTAAAAGATAAAAATAAAAAACCAAAAACTTGGTTTTTTGAATTTTTTACATAAATTTTGAGGTTATGTGAAAAAAGTGCAAATACAAAAGTTTTAGATCTTTTTATTATCTACAACTTTGCCATTTGACTTTTTTCGATAGGATTTTTAGTTTTGCCGGAAATCGAGAAAAACCGTTTTTTACCCTTAAAAACTCACCCCCATCCCCTTCCCGACCTCAGATCGCCCGTAAATTATTTTTCCTTTCATTTTTATCATATTTCCCTCCTTTTCTAATGGGTTTCATCCTATTATGATTTTTTTTGGTTTTAAAAATTATCGACCCTGGTCTACTAATTGTTTCTATGCAAATAAATATATCTATCTACCTATGGACAGGTTGCCGTTAGCCGCTTCTGTAATTAAAAGTAAGTACTACTGATTGACCCTTAAATAATGCCTTAAGCATTTTATACACTTCTGCATGTGAATAGTTTTGATAAACAATTGAAGCATGCACTCAAAACATTAGTTTCAGTAAAAATATGTTTGCAAATACATGAAAATTCTGTGAAAAAGCTAGAAAATAAATAATAGCGTCAGTGTTGTCTGAGCACCACTTAACATTCTAAGTGAGGAGAATATGATTCAGCGGCGGGTGTTTGTCGACTGTCTGTGTCTCCAACGGTCCTTAGGCGTAGGCATGAGCGAGCTCTAGCATCTATCTACCTATCTTAGTACTATCTACCTTGTACACGTAAAGATGGTAGATGAATGTTTATACCTACAATAAAGTCTACTATACTTTTGTTTTCAGTTCTCAGGCGGTTAATTTTCTATTTTTAAGTCGTAATCTAGTGTACTTTTGACTTGAGATCGTTCAATTTTATGATGGCTGATCAACGATCAATGAAAATAAGGGTTTAAAACTTTCGGTGTTAACAGCAAAAAGGTTTTAACGCGACAGTATTTAAGTTTGTTACGACGTATTACGATGTTACCTTATTGACTAGTTCGCGTACCTGTAATTGAGCTATTTTTTGGATACCTTGCTTTAGACATTTTAACGAAATAGGTACTTATGACTCAACAAGTCATTTATTGATATCGATTATATCTTAACTCAATCACTGATAAATGTATTTTATTTTCTTGCATATCTGTGTGATTTGTTTTTGTGTGTCTGGTTTCATTTTTAATCGTTCATTTTTTTTATGTTAGTTAAAATATATACTATCTTCTTCTTTTCGTGTCGATGGTACTTTTTATTAATTTTGATAGATACGCTCAGTAGTTGGCTGTATTAGGTACCTGCAGCGTCATTGGCGAACATCCTCCCAAAGTGCAGGTGTTAGGGCACTTTGGGCACTCCAACAACTGCTACAGTGTCTGGTCTGGAAGACCTCATTCTTACTAGTTAAAATATACTTACCTAGGTAATTATTTGAGCAGAATGATATACAATATCCAATTGCATTGAGATCTATTGATATTATTTTTTTTGTTACGCATTTAACGCATGCTTAGTGAATATTTGTAATTCACTACTAATAGTAAAAAGGAAAAAAATACTCTTCAGGCAGGACTCGAACCTACGACTACTGGTTAGTTGGTACTGGTACATTGAACCAGTAGTCGCAGGTGCGGATCTATTGATATTTTAACTCTTCAGATCTATTATACTCCTAGACTGTATTGTTATTTGTTCTGTTATAATTGATACGCATTCTTTGTCCATCATTAATCATGTTGCATACATTTTATTTAGTTTAAACAAATGTGTTTCTTTAGAATACTGATTTGTTCTTGCTAAAGATTTCCTTAGAATGTCGTGACATTTCAGGAATTTTTGAAATTTTGTTAATCCTTACTAATACTATAAATGTGAAAGTAACTCTGTCTGTCTGTCGCGCTTTCACACCAAAACTACAAAACCGATTTAAATGAAATTAGGCACACAGATAGTCTAAAGCCTGAAAAAGGACATAGGCTATTTTTTGTCACGATAACCGACATTCACGCGGGCGGAGCCACGGAAAACAGCTAGTTATGCATATACTACATAAACATTCTGTCAAAAACAACTTTATGTGTACAGTATAGAAAGGGCCTTTTAAATTCGCCTAGACTAAAATAAATCATGTGTTTTTATGTACCTACGCTTAAGATATTATCGTAGACAAACACATATTTATTTACCCATTTCTTTAAGTCGAATGGTCTTGCCAACACATCAACGGATTTAAATGGTCGGTATATAGAAATAATAACATTTGCATTAGAATTAGAATTCATTCTATTATCACAAACAGCCATATCTTTATTACAGTAATGGAGTAATATTTATGAAGTAAATAACATAACACAAAGCTTGCCAACTCAACTCATTTATGTTATTTTTTTTAACTCACACACGGTCATATGATCCCAAATTAGGCTGAGCCTGTAACAACTGATAAACATACTTATAGAATTCTAAATACTCACTCATAGACACAGAAGTAATGATCATGCTCAACACAAAAAGATTTGTCCTGGATGGGAATCGATTCCACGACCTCTCAGATTTAGACGGTACAGTAGTAGTAGTAAAATTGTACTTACATTATGTGTCGAAACATTTTCCATTACAAAATTGGGGTGAAGGTTATTGATGTATCTCTCAATGTCGTGTAGTATCAGTTTAATACCAAATCGATTTGCAACTATGTTTTAAAAACAAACCAACAATCTCAAATATTATTCACACTGTAAATAAAACAATGGCTAGAATGAATACAATCTGTGATATCGACTCTGAAAATTCCGTAATTGGCGAATGATGACTGAATGGCCTGTAATTGTATGAAATATTTCAATAACAATGGCATTCAATTGATGCCAGGGATTGTGAATATTTTGTATCCTATATCGCCTGCGACAATACGATACCAAACGTCAGTTATGTCCGTTGTAATTTAATAAAGGAATACCGACTGTTCGAATTTTTATTTAAAATAATATGAACGTTCTAAAATATAGAAATAAAATCAGTTAGTTTTTTTTTTTCAATAATATATTCGTTGAAAAATTAACGATCAATTCTATTCGAATTTTAAATGATCGATGGTCAATGCACCTCAGTACCTACCTAAGCTTGCAAAAAATAAGACCTGGCAAGGACCACATCTTGAAAACTTTTAAGATTTGCCACATAGACTGGAAAAATTACAACTGGAAAAATGTACAATAATCTCATAATATTTGCTATTATGTGACACCTACTGTAATCTGAATACACACCCGTTCTCCGTCACACGAGTTCAAACATAAATGTTTGATCTTATTACTCATATTTTAGCTAAATGACTAATAGATTACTTACAAATAAAAAAATGTGGCAAAATTGTTGGCTCGGCTTTTAAACCGACCAAATTATATTAAAAAGTTTACAGCAACATTTTACTATATCTCTTTGAGTTTATTACGCTATGTATGTGTGTAAGTTTCGAGATTGATAAGTTGGCGAACAACCAAATGTAATTCTGATCCCGTTTACAACTACGTACATGTTAATTGATGTCAAGATATTTATAGAGTCGTCCAGAACGAAATAATCATTAGTAGATTTGTATATAATGAGCCATTTTGGGAAACACACATAAATAATACAGCAAATCATGTTAGTAATGTTATTGGCAATTTACATGGGAACAGCTCAAGATGTTGTGAAGAAATTGGTTAATATACAATGTTGACCCAAAGGTTGACAACACATATACCTACATAGGTACTTACTTATTTTTATAATGGATACCTACACACGGTAAGGAAATCCAACAAGTTTACAACATTAAAAAAAACCATTTCGGTTTTATTTTTTTCGGCTGGTATACAGCCAAAAAAAAAAAAAAAAAAAAATATGTGCGACTTGTTGTTGAAACAAACAAATCTAAAAAATACTACCATATTTTCTTTTTCTATTTCCAGATAGTTATTATATCCTGCTCTTTCCAGGTATAATTAAAACAGATTATCGTTTCAGAATAAGAGATAAGCTAAAAGATAATAAAATTTTACTTTTAAGTCGCTGTTTTCAAACTTCAAAACTTAAAGTATTTTATAACTAGTTGTTGCCCGCGACTCCACCCGCGTGGATGTCGGTTATCTCGGCAAAAAGTAGCCTATGTCATTTCTCAGGCTCTAGACTATCTTTGTACCAAATTTCATTTAAATCGGTTCAGTAGTTTTGGTGTGAAAGCGCGACAGACAGACAGTTACTTTCGCATTTATAATATTAGTAAGGATTAAAACCTAAAATTAGGTACCAGAAATAAAAAAAAACTACAATATTTTTTTAGGAAAGAGAGATAAAAGGAGAAAGAGATTAAGAAGGCCTTTTCTTACAGTGGGACAGAAATGCATCAAAATATAAAAAAAAAACACTAGAAAAAAAATCCTTTATCAAAAGTAAGTCTAGTCTTATGTTGCGTTTTCAACAACTAAGGGGCATGTGCTGCCCTACGCAACTTAAATAAAAGAAGAGTGAAGAAGAAGATGGCTTGTTGCTTTTTAAAGCGATAACGGATGAGCATCAAAGAAACCTCTAATAATTTATTTTAAATATTTATTTAAATATCAAGCTTAATTTTTTAACATTAAATACTAGACTACACTACTCTAGGGAACATACGGATTATGTATATCGAAACATTTAATTTCATTTAACTATTTGACCTTATTTTTATCGCGACCAAAGTCAAACGTAATTTTCTAAGGTCGATTCTCACTAGCAAAGTTTACTGAGTTATCTTGTTCGGAAATTCCCAGTAGCCACACTAAATAGATACGTAATATTATATCATATAGGTTTGTTATATCAGAAATATAGAAATCACGTCGGAAAAGTTATGTTGTTCAGTCGGAATCAGGCGTCGAGTTTCACCAACACTCTAAGGAATAGATACAAGTATAAGGAGTATAAGAATAAGTTAGAAAGAATTGAGAACATTCCTAGCTCACAAAAGAGTATAAAAAGCTTTGAATAAGAAAGACTTTTTAGATTTTAGGATAAGGTCTTATCCAGTCGTTGGAATTTGGAAATTAAGGATCTAATACAAACTTTAGTTCTCAGATTAACATAGCTTCTTTTAAAGTCCGGTGAAGCAGTCAAAGCTCAGACTAACTGCGCATAGCTTTATAAAAAAAACAAACAGATTATTATAAAATAGGTAATTAATATTTTATAATAATCTGTCTCTCTTTATATTTCATAGCCGGATATTTCGAGCAAAAATCAAAATTAACCGGGCATTTTGATAGGTTCAAGCATTCTACATGACATACATTTTGAGTTGCTTAAAAACCTATTTACTTTTCATATAAAAACTGCAAACCAATACCGGTTCCTACAAGTAATACCAGTTGCTGTGTCGAGTGACGTAGCGTCTACGAATAACGTGACCACACATTCTATGAAAAGTGAGATAATTACGCCAACATAAACATGTTCCAATATGAGTTAAAATCAATATAGTGCACGCCGTACTTTTATAAATATTGTCGTGAACTCATTCAATGTATAAACATTTTACGTAAACGAAATCATATAGAATTAGGCTATGCTGGCAGTATGACAAAAGTTTAATAAAGTTAGGGTTGCCGCATAAAAAATTCAGTCCGCATTTTCAGTGTCTGCGCATTGTAAAATGCTGCAATGTCGCGAGACCTGTGTAGGGATGCACATGAAAAACTACCTTATATTATTACTAATAAAAAAATAAATAAGATAAGTTATTGTTTAAATCTTTTTTTTATCTGGGCTGAAATGTCAATGTAGCAGAGAATTTAAGATTTAATGTGTTTATTAGCTATTTAGCATGATAGATAGATATTCTAAGATAACAAATGGTATTTTTACTGCGAGCTACGAATATTGCGATCCTAATTGTAGCCTTTAGTTACGTATGTACGTTATAAACTCACGCTTTTTTTTTTTTTTTTTAATTGCACACTATATTCGAGTGATTCACAATAATTACACTAGTGAATGAAATTATTTAAATAGGTATTACATGTACGAACGCCTATTCATACATGTAATACCTATTTAATGTCAATGAAATATGGGTTTACCATAAGGGCAATACAATGTAGGTATTATTAAAATAAAATTAGATTAAAATAGGTCAACAAAAACTATTTTAACTATTTTTAAAGATAAAGATAATTTCATTTATTATAATTTTAGCAGGTCGAAGGAGATGAAGTGATTAACCTTGACTCTCTCGCTTTTAAAAAAAGAGAAAAGACATCACATGACAGAAAAGGGACGGTTATATTAAAACTTAAACCTCAGGCTCGAACCTGCTAGTGCGTTGAGCCAGTGGTTGCAGGTTCGAGTCCTGTCTGAGGTATAATTTTTTTCCTTAAAATGTTTCCATTGTACTATTTGTATTTAATTACTAATCATTTGTGTTTAAAATATTATGGTATTTTGTTCATAATTATGACATATGAAAAGAGATAGTAAAGATGGAATTAATGCGGTTCACCGGTGTAATCATTTGCATACTTGTTCGTCATTTATTATGCATTCGACGCCTCCTACAGAACTGTATATTTTTCGCTCCCACAAAGGAATGCATTGCTTAAGAGCTTTAAACTTAGCTCCAATGGAAAGTAAAGTTACTGGGAATAATCGTTAAATTCCTGCAAATTGTTTATTAAGTGAGGCCAGCAGTGGACTATAAAAGACTAATGATAAAGGTATAGATAGCAAAAATTCATTTACCAGTATTTTGTTACGGATTAAAAGGAATAATAAATTTCATGGAGCAAGCTTAATGTTCTTTTATTATATATCAGAAGACTTTTACTCTACCTAAAATGGTATTTTTTAAGACTTTATTATAATTAATGCAGAAACATGGAGACCTATAGATATTAATGATGAATATTTGCAACATCTTATATGGCACAATTTATGAAACGAAAATACCTATACAAACTCCCTAATAACTTAAACTATTATTATTATTATAGATTAACCAAAGCCGTATTACAGTTAACTGTTGTTAAATAAACTTGTTTGGAATAGGAAACATCTTTTGGCAATCATAAACTAAATGTTATTCCGGTTTGTGAAATTTGCTTTAACGAAATTAGGTCAAATTCCAAACCCATACCTTTGGCCAGTAGCCTCTGGAATACAGTATTATAATTTTAGATCAAAACTAACTGACCTTTTGCTGTCGAAACAATAAAAGGAAATAATAAAATGTAAACAAACATTTCAGATCTTTTGATATAGGTACGTTCATTTTTCTTATCTCGAAAATGAACGCAAAACAGTACGTCATCAAAATTGCGAATGGAAAAATATTTTTTTCTTTCTCTGAATAATACCTAAGTAGACAAAAAAATTGTTCATATGTGGTACTATTTAGAACAGGGATGTGTCACAATACTTACTTTATTGATATATTTGAGTCTCTAACAAAGAATAAATCTTACATGCTGTAATAGAAAAAAAAAACAGTGATACCTACAATTCTCGTACATCCTTATCCACTGAAAATCCTATGCATTCAATTGATAATTTAAAAAAAAACTGAATTTACTAAATAAAAACATTCAATCATAAAACAAACACAAGGCCATAAAAAAGACTAACTTGTTTTCAGTTTTAAAAAATATTTTGGTTTTCCTAAGCATTACTTGGTAGTCATGGACACCCGATGGCTAAGTGGCCGGTATCATGTTCAGTCGAGGTCCAAGTTCTCGTAATTAGGTGCTTATGACTCTTACGAACAGACGGACAATGTACAATGTCTAATTAAATCTCCATAAATGCAACAAATTTGAATTACTGAAAAACAGCCTTTGTATCTGTTGACGAGTAAGGTAATTTTTTTTATTTGTATAAAGAAGGTAATAATTTAAATTTAAAAGTTTATGCATGGCCATTTATAAGAGAAATAATAAACAAAAATAAGCGTTTTTTACAAACTTCTTTTATTTTTCTTAATTGAAAATATAACACCTCTTTCTATTTATGAACTATTTCTTTCCGATATATTCTTTGTAATTTATAAATCTATGTTGTGCTACTAATAATAAATAGAGCAAGGATATTTTACAATTCTTCCTTTTCCATTATTCAACGAAATGCAAATACATCATAAGAACCATGACTGTATTATTATGTATACAATTGTAAGGAAGCAAGCGATAATTATTGCAATCTCATGCAAAAATTGCGAACATGATGTAAACGACCTTTTGACATCCGAATGTCATTGTATTATGTATTCTGAATACACAAATCGCAGTACAATTTTATCTAAGTTTGTCGCTAAAAAATGTTTTCCATACGATTTTTACTTTTTTCTGTAAGATGTGGCCATTGTTATTTGTTTCTGGATTTTCTTAATGTGTTCGGTCTTTAAATATGTCATTTTTAAAGTGTAATTAAATACGCATTGCAAAATATATTTGTAGTCCTATGTTCTCTTCTATGTGCTCTTATTTAATTCATATCATTCAATTATTGAATAAATTAAACAATTATCTCTACTAGAGAAAAACCAAGATGAAAGTTAATAATTAAGCAAATAATTTCAATCATAGACAAATAAGCCCTCTAACGAAATTATACAATAAACCTACTTCTATATATCAGTACCTACATACTGGATGAAAACACATTGTAGCAATGTGACTAAATATAACATTAATTAAGTCACATGAATGATTAGAACAGCTAATAATATCTTAAGTAAACGTGAGAAAGGAAGCAAGAGCAAAGTGTAGAAAGATAAAGAAAGGAAATTACAATAGCGATATGATAATAAAAGTTATTTATAATACACGATAGTGGTGCCAATCATTGGCATTTCATACTAATACTAATTGTATTTTTTGTTTAATTGCAAAGAGTAAGCTGTTGCCTCACAGATTTTTTTGGTGCGACTGGTAGTATTGTTGTGTGTCGGGTTGTGGAGCTCCCTCAAAAATGCTTGAGCTGCAAGAGCTATTCGACGTTTGCTTGCCACGGGCCTGCTCAGGACGATCTGGTTCTATCTTCAAAAGGCCATTCCAGAAAAGAACCTGCATTTATTTTCTAAACTTTAAAATAGGCTGTGGCCATTGAATTTGTTTCGACATTTCATCTCAGCCATTTAGGAAATGTCGACTACAGCGAGCTCAAATATGAAATGTAAAAGTGATGATATTATCCTAGTACATAATGAAAAAAAAAAAATTTCATAAGACTACTAATCTAGCAATAGGTGGGAATATTCAAACGATTCGAGTAAAAAACAAAAGTAGCAAAAAATTACAAGCTAACAACTACACAATTTGGTCTGCAGTGGGACAAAGGTTCACATTTTAAAACGAGTCGTAAAAATCATTGATCACAAGGGCTGTCGTCATGCTGGTTTACTGCGAATTCAAGAAAAAATTTAATCGAATAAAACGATATTACAGTTTCTATACTTAAAGTCGATACTATCTCAAAACCAATACAAGAAATACAGTCGCAATGTCACGCGTAAAATTCGACACTATGGATAGGTCCCGTTAAAATATACGAATTACATTACTTTGTTCGTGAGGAAAGTCACGAAAACACATATCGAGTCATCATAATGAGTAACCGAGGCACTTAACATAAACAGGAACAATAACTTGCTAGACAATTATCCTGCGTCGAAAATGGTTCTAACTCCTAGAGCTGTGATATAATGGCCATAATGTGACACGTCATGAGCGATGACTACATAATACTGTAACAACAATATACGGTATAAGTATGTGTGTGAATTGTATATAGCAGTATTTATTTTTCACTGCAGGCACACATTTTTAGGCATATAGGAATGCCTTGTTCTTATTTATGCAATAGAAATAGAAAAAAAATAAAAAGTATTGAAAAAAGCATTTGGCTAATAAACAGTTGATAGAGAGGCAATTATGTATTTATTATTTTTGTTGTATTTAGCTCCGAATTTTACTAACAACTCTGCGTTATCAGTAGCTTTCATGAACTCACCGTACAGATTACAGGTGTAGGTTTAAGACAGCTAGTGTGTTCTTCTGTGGGAAAATAATCGATACCACAGCTACACTTTTGACCCTCTAGCCAAATGACATTTCTACAAACGCTGATCGAATCGCTCAATTGTATTAAAGTGTCAAGTCTAAGTCACGTGACTTATCGAAATGACATGTCATTTCCATAAATTAATATCCTTATTTATAAAAATCTCGACGATGTTTAACAATTGCTAAGTTAAGTTCTAAATTAGAAAATCTGGTAATCAACTGCTAACCATCGTCAAGATTTTTATAAATAAATGTCCGCGATTTATATCATCGTCAAAGCTTGTAGAAATGTCTCTTGGCTACAGGGGCTGGTTAGACTGAATATTATTTGAAATGAAATGGTATAAATACGCACGTAAAAACTTTCAACTGCGTTTAAATAACTCTTTGTACATCTCATGCTCTAAAGCAAGTAACTGTAGCCAGTTCTAGCTTTATCAAACAATACATGCAAAATAACGGTAATATTGCAAAACAAAAACGAAAAAGACGCTCATTACTGTCCATTATGCACATACATATCTGAGACATAAACAAAAATATATTTACTATGACTGACGTAAATTGAAGGCGTTGAACCCAAAAACTGTTATTGTCTGGACACAATATAATAGGAAACCTCAGAAGGTAAATTTGTGTACCTACTATTGGTCTTTGTAGTCAGGAAGCCAAGACAGAAAAACTTTGTTTTATTTTATAACAGCGTTGTAAACAAATATGAACTGTACATAAATACCTGCCTAGTTAATAGCAAGTTGTATTTAAAGGGTATAATCTAAGCTCAATAGCTATCAAATTGTCTACATAAAAATACGCCTTATTCTTAAAATTATTGTCAATGATATTATAAGTACATAAGATATGTTACCTTTATCTGATCGCGGTGGTATGTGTTAAAATGTTGTCAAGTTGCTCAATGAATAGTACGTAAGATAGGATAAGCACGTAAGTAAAAGAAATAGCTATCATTTGAAAACGTCCAAAATAGTTGCTTTTGGAGTCCTCAAAATGCAAGCGCTAATAACATATCTGCCTCTTTTTTATACATAATATCAATTATTATTGTATAATGGAATATTATGTTCAACACAATTTCTCTATCCTATGGCATTTTCACAGGCTGGTCAAAAGAACTTTTTTGTCTTTGCTTTAATTTTCAAAGGCTTGAAAAGTTGTGGATGTGAAAAACTGTACGCAATTTTCTTTCTGCATTCATCTCTAAAGCGGCATAAATTAGTGAAGTTTAAAGAATTAATGTATATTTTTAATAAATAACAACGAAAGTACGTAATAGCCAACAAAAATTTGGCAGTCACCAGCCCGTGTGGGACTTTATACTTTAAAATATTGTATTTTTATAGTTCGACTTTTTTATTGGAAAACTTTCATACGGAAGGAATGTTCCAGGAATTATCATTTTACTTACTGTTTATCGTGCTTTCACACCAAAAATACTGAACTGATTTAAATGAAATTTGGTACACAGATAGTCTAGAGCCTAAGAAAGGACATAGGCATACTTTTTGCCGCGATTTAACCGACATCCACGCGGGCCAAGCCGCGGGAAACAGCTAATAATAAATAAGCCAAGGCAAAAACATTTTTACATTCACACAAAATTTAGTATTGCACGAACGAGTTTGTATTTTGTAACCTACATTAATTTTCCAAATTATCTATTGTAATTCTCATTAACCGCAAATTAAAACAATTAAGGTACATACATAAAAGAGTTTTTCTAGGAATGTAACCTAGATCGTGGAAGGTCAACCGGCAATTAAAGACAAAAGAACGATCAGGCTATATAGCGGTTGTTTATCTTGTGTTGTTAACAGGGGTAATGGCTACATTATGGCTGTTTGTGCTTCATCAACCACCCCTACATAACCTGACCGTTTATTAAATTCTTGAAATAATATTCTTATTATTTCAGTTTTAATATTGTAATAAATGAAGGTCACAAACATATATTAACAGTTGGATTTTTTTTTAGTGTATGAAAGATATTATAAAAATAAAATGTACTTATAAATATAAAAAAAAATAAGATGTATAAAAATCTATGTATGAAAGAGCATTTTTTCAACCGCAAATTTAAGTTTGTTTTTGGAGAATCAACCGTGACTATAATCAAAATTAGTACGTATCTCTCGGTGCGCGAGTCAGACTTGCAATAGTCCGGATTTTTCTTCTTAAAAAAGCTATAGTTACAATTTTTATTCCAGTAGTACTAATATAGTACATACATCTAAATTCTTTCGGTAATGCCGAGACAGTTTACTTTGGGCGAGCCTGCGTTATCAGCGATCTCAGATGACGTTGACGAGATAACCCTGAAAGTACGGCATAAGATAAAACGTAATGCTAACATAACTCATTAAACTACCTATCTTGTATCATCTGTTTGTAATACGCCTATTTAGTAACAATGGAGAAACTGCTGGCAGATTTTACTTTGTCAATTCTCCTAATGGATGGTGTGGAAAGAATGAGGGTTCACATACATATAGGAACAAAGGCATAATAATATTATGGGTCTACCATGTATCCGGATAATTGGACACTATTGATAGTTAATCAGTAATTTCTTAAATACACAACAGTACCGGTACATTTGACCCGAATAGAGAAAATCAATACATCAGTAGTTCGATAAGAATTGGTGGCGATGATGATCAAAGAAAATATATTTAACAAATTACCCGCTTTATTCTGAACTAGCAGAGCGTTGTTTTATAGTTATTCTGCTATTCGGGGTGAAGACGAACCCAACAAATCAAAGATAATGAAAATCGGCCCACTCGTTCTTGAGTTATAAATGGCGTAACTAACCAAACTTTGTTTTGTCTAATTAGGTGAATAAAAATCCGATCAACAAACCTTTTACCCACCACTTCTTTGTACCGTAACAAGTATTTAACCAATAAAGAATTATTTATAATTATTTCAATATTTTTTAACTCACTGCAGCGAATAAGCGATTTCATTCGTTTATTCTATTCTGAATAACTTTAGTTACAGTAGGAATAGATTTCGTCCTGATCCACTTTCTAATTTAATTAAAGACAATGACTTAATACAATAACACTACAGTATGACAGTAGTCACGTCTTTTTTGATAAGGCGATTGATAAAAATACATTATATCTTTTGTAACACTTTCACATGTTATGAAATAAATAAAATCATTTAAAACAAATCCGCTCATTCGTATAAATATTAGCCTTTTCAACTTTATATTTAACTTGCTATTTGTTATAATGTCTTTCAATTGTCTAAATTATTTGTATCCATAAAAATATCAGGCCTTCTTTCTGTAGCAGTAGTAGTTCCCAAATTAAAAAAGCAAACATCTATACATTACCTACCACAGATATCAAATAGCCCACGCCTAACAATAAGCCAATAAGGTTAGTTCGTTTTTACGAAGCCATTTGTTAATTGCCTTTCATTTATTTAACTAGATATCCGACAAGCTACTCTACTAAATATAACTAGTGAGACGACCTTGAAAACGATCAATAAAATTTTGTCTATCATAGTGAAATTTGTAGAAACATAGAGAACATAAACCTACTAAACTTATTACAGGTCAATATGTCCAAGTAAAGAAAATTCTGACAACTGGACAAGGAATCCGTATAACACAGTAAAGTTGTGGAGGTCAGACAGACCGTTTGCTAGAAGTAAAAAACTGGTCATCTGTAATTCTGCACCCAGTGAGACTAGTAGCCGATCTCCAACAGTTTGACAAAAAGCTGAGCAGAATAGGTACCTACATACGTTGGAGTGTCAAAAAGTTATAGAGCCCTTTTGCCCTAAAAATTTGCTAATACACGTCATACTGATTTTGTTGCAGTATGGGTATTTTACATACGTCTGCCAACCCACAGGTTGTGTTAAAATAGTATGTATTGCGTTAATAGTATAGTGGAAAATAAAATTCAGCCGCCATCTAGTTTAAAAAGCGAAAGCGTGAATGAATTCATAAAAAATCCTTTTCACAGAAAAATATATTATCAATGCCTAGCATTTAATGATAATAAACTATTCATACAACTATTATTCTCTTTGTAAACTACATTTTATCGTCGAGTATAAAAGTTACGTGTACCGCGAGTGGACCATTGCGTGGTAATCGGAGATTAAGCGATAGCGCCCGATAACATTTGATCAAATCTCCACTGACGCCGTATTAACTATGCCATTGTGTTACTCATTTAAACAAATCGAATTGACGTCACGCGGAAAGGAAACTTCTGCTCCGGTCACCGAATAAATAATAGCTCAGATCATTTAAATGCACGAAGAATTTTGTACACTTTAGGAAAGTCTGCAAGCATTTGAAAAACGTCCAAATCATTAGTACTACTTATACTACTTATTCTATACATAACCATTTGCAAATATCAACCCCCACTTGAACTAAGTAAAATTAGGCTCTTTTTGGAAGGTTCTGAAAACATTACTTCCTAATAACATAACTAATGGTTTTTTTTTTATCCATAAAGAAGAAACATTCTCGAGTCTAATGTTAATTAACACATTCACAATTGGGCTAGCCGCCAGAATCCCTTGAGCGTTATTCTGAAAGGTCATTACCACCAATCGTATATTTTAGAAACAGCTTTGAGTGAAGAGGATAGCAAATGTAAGTATACAAAAATAATATAGGTACCTACCTAATGATTACTTTGCGTTTTAAACACAAAATATCACAAATTATTCGTTTGTTGTTTATCTCACTGGTTATTTATTAAGTCAATAAAGGAAAACGAGAATAACATTTTAGGTCAACAAAAACTGAAACAAGTACGGCAATTTACAAACAATTGAATTACTTTTTTGAATGAGGCTAGGTTAAGGATAGATACTTTTTACAAGCCTTAATTGAATCATTAATATGGATAATGCTATATAATTTATAGATAATACAAAGTAAATAGCTACAGGTAAATTTAATTGGAAACCTTAGCAGTATTTTTAACGAACCTTAAGCAGTTAGGTAAACTAATAAAAAGTATCGATATTATTTAAGACGAAAATACTTATGACTGTATTTTGTTATTACAATATCGGACTTATAGTTAATACATTGCGCAAAGAACACATTTAAATGCGGTGGATTCTATCGTGACAGTGATACAGGATCGCAGTATTCTAAATTTGTAAATGAAAATGAATAAAACCTGTTTGAAAATAGAACGTGATCGTTTTATCAAATGAACTCTATCAATCGACTGCATGTTTTATTTTTCTCGTGTATTTATTTTATGCCAGTATTTTATTGTATAAATAATTAGAAAGTATATTTTCGTTTTAATCATCGAAAATATATTTTTGTGACGTTGCGTAAAATGTACCTAACTTGAATTTAGATGGCATTGTGATTTTACAAGTTCATGAATAAAACATTGTAAAATCGTATTTAATTTTGTAAACAATAAAGGTCTTTGTTGTTTCTGAAGAGAATTGTTGAACGTAAAACCATACTAAGAATTCTGTTTTGTTTTTTGTTGAATTTAAGGTCATCAAAATAATTAAACTGATGAATACCACAATGAGAGACTTAACAATTTCAGCTCTATGCTATCTACAGGGATACGTGTTTTATTCAAACGATCACCAAGAAACTATTAATTGTTTCAAACAGGACAGGTTTCCAACACAATTTCCAACTTGAATAACTAACCAACTAGCAAACTATCCTGACGATGACATTGACCTGACACTTCTAAACTGATGAACTTCATCGTTCACGTCAAAACCATGACTTTCATTCACTCATTCAGTTGTTCACTGCCAATCATTTACATCGCCCATTAGTTTATGTCAGTCAAATAAACCACAAACAATTTTCGTCTATTTTTATAATTAGCACAATAGTGTCGTGAGCAATAATATTATTTTCCTTAATATAAATTGTACGTGTAATGCGTAGGTATTTAGGTGAACATTATTTTGTCTAGGCATTTAGATCATGACAGTAACAATATATTGTTATGTATTTAAGACAGATTAAATTGTGTTTTGGGGTTATTAATTTATGGCAATCGACAATCTACTTGATTATTTAGGTGAAACTGTAATCGACATAAATCTAGATCATAAACAAACATAATAATATATCAAGATTTAAAACAGTATTATTTATAAGTCAGTTAGTATTTTAAACTTCAAAGGGATACGAAGCATAGGTAATTTTAAACGTAATTAATGGAAGAAATGTTAATTTAAGAACAGCAGTATAATTTAATTAGCCCGATGTAGGTTCAAAGGATAGGCTTAAATGTTTTATCGTGGTATGAACGTTACGATAACGAATGCTTTATGTAACCTATTAAAATAATGTTGAATATTATAATGTAGATTGTATATTAATAATAGGCGAAGAACGAAGGAGTTTATTAAGTGTGATAAATATACGATAGTGCGATAAAACTAATATTCTTGTTTATGGCATAGCCAACTAACGGGAAAAAGGGTCACAATCATACTACCCAGTACATATTCTGCCAGATTATTATTAATTACCAACACTAGCTGTTGCCTGCAGCTCCACCTTCATAGGTGTCGGTTTTCGCGGTAAAAAGTAGCCTATAGGATAGTATAAAAGCTTACCCTACACCAAGTTTCATCATAATCGGTTCATCGGTATAGCCGTGAAAGCGTGACAGAAACACAGACAGACAGTTACTTTCGCATTTATGGATAATATCATACAATCCAAAAAGGTAGAAAAAACAAATTATTTACACAAAAATAATAACAAAACCCTTCACATTCAAATTAACAATAAAAATCCGAGTTAACTGAACACTAGTTTACAGCTAGCCAATTAGTTAACTAATGATTAAGGATTTACTCTGAGAGCCTATTAAAGTTTTCACAGAAACTCAAATAGAAAAAAAAAAGCAAAAATATTTATGGAGCACTACATTATTATAATTAGTCATTCAAATGACTTATTATAGCTAATTGGTGTACATTATAGTATTGTAACTTTGTAAGGAATTTTTAAAAATAAAATGGTGCGTATTAATCCGAGCGTGTTGTTTCTAGTTATAAATCTTACAACAATAATTACTTTAAAACTTACATAATATTCTTTGGTGGCCTAAGCCTAATATTAGTACCACATTTTACCACATTGCATCACGTTTCTATACCTTGAGATTTTTAATACACAGACGCTTATAGGTACTCATATACCATATACCAGCATTTCCAGAAAAGCCAAGACAAAATAACCTGCAATTAATTAACAATTGGTTACAGTAATATTTTTAATGCATTCAAGTGCTATGTAAGTGTGGCATCTTCCCTCAAACAATGGCCCACTTAATAAGCTGCTCAGCATGCCCTACCACCTGCACTCGCGAGGACCTGTACAAGGCCTCGGACAACGCTGTTTGCGTGGCTATGTACTGGTCTGGGAAAATTTGACTGCCATCAATCGACTCGCTGAGAAGAAGAATTTATTCAAGTATATAATTGACAATTTTAAATATTAACTTAACTATGTATACAATTGGTTGGATTATGATGGTAATAATCCTGCCAGCGAAAGTAAAGTATCCTGATTATATCAGTTTGAGTATTTAAAAAAAATAAAACAAAAATCTTAATACCAAATTACGAAAAATAGCTTCACTTCTGGCAATCTGCAATAAGAGAGTTGAACAATTTCTATGAAAAAACGGCGTATTTTAGCTCCGTCAATTTCCTGTTAACCCCTTGCTTATTATATAATTTTCCGACCGGCAAACGATTGTCGATCTATAAATCTAGCTTTACATAAACTTAGTAAACGTTCTCAACATTAAAAATAAGCATGACTTAAATACCAAAGTAAATAAAGCGTCAGACGTTAAAAACTCATAAATCCGTATGAATTTATGTACATCCCGTTGCGGGAAACATCAATCTATTCATCACTATATGCCAAAACTAACTATAAATACACGTTTAACATGTAATATTGTTATTTCAGGCGAAAATACGAGCGAAACCCTGTACTTTTACCCGACTGCGATGAAGCCTAGAAAGATGATTATGTGTTTGACCAGCATGTGTATATTTCCGTTACTATATCCGCTCGTAACTACTTACCAGCTCAACTGATTTTGATAAATGATCAACAGTACGAGTGTCACGGGGTATATAAAATTGCGCAATTTTAAGCGCATTAATCTGAGGGACGAAAAAAATAATTAAATCGTTCACTTTAATTTTAGAAGTTTCCCGACTGCAATGTCTTTAAACGAAACAACTCGTTCTCTTACTTTTTAGTTTGTTTGACCGTACTAATAATATAAAAAATACATTTTATTAGATTTGTTGTGATTTAATATACCTTGTCAGGAACATTACAACATCCCAAAGACATTTAGGTCGGCACGTATATCTTACAAACGCTGTAACGTGCTCACGTGGGAATAGAAACAGCCGTGCTGAATAACCTAGAGAAAACCTATTGATCAGGGTTAAGTACTAAGTGCTTAGTTCCCTACTTGTGCGCGGCACTAGTAGGTACTAGAATACCAAATGAAAACAAATGCCTGCCATCATTCAGTTTCAAAAAATAAATAGACTAAGGAATCCAACAAAACAATACTTAATTAAAAACAAGAACGTTTATTGATAAGATAAAGAGGCATTTATTTACAATTAACTATGAAAATGTAGAATTTATCTTTGACTAATGTTACAGATTAAATATCTTCTGAATGACAAAGGGCACTTTTGGCTACGACATATTAATGAAAAAGTAAAACGTACGTAACGTAAATCGTGTCAGTTTTATTAACTACATTATAAGTATTATTTTTTTCTTTTCACGGAAATTACTAGGTACAATAAGGAACCAGTAACAAGGAAATATTGAAAAAGGAAGAAAAAAAGTATTTAGCGGGGTATCACTATGTCAATAGTAGGAACACTAAAGCTTAACGTCGACGGATATGAGCTTAGGAAATAAATAAGTAAACTATAGAGCTCGCCTATAAAGTATGAACTGAAGGCTGAACAAGAACTAGTATGAACAAGTAAAATCGTAAAATTTGTGTCAAAACAGAACGCGCAGTTTTATTAAAACTATCTCGAAACCTAATAATATCGGAACCTTCGATATTTTCGCAAAAACGTCTGTCGTCTCACGGAAAATCAATTAAAACAGTAAACGAGAGTAGTACATTTACCAAAAAATTTGCTCACGCTCGTTACAAAGGGCTAATAGCGATGCGCGCGCTCTGATATGAGTAAGTTAAAACAGGTCAACAACGAGATTTACGAATTACCACGAAAATTTAAGAAGTCAGCGAATCTTTTGAAAACTTCAACAGGTATGACGATACATAAAAATCAATCGGTTTTTTAATTGATTCATGCTGTTTAAACCTGACTGATATGATATCTGCGAAATTCACGTCGTATGACTTTGCATTTCACTTAGACTGAACTTTCCGAGATAAGGCTTTCCCACGAAACGCTTTCCAGTTTCGAACGGTGCTAATGCATCGAGTATTGATTCTGTTTCCGATCCAAAGTGCTGGCAAACTCCTAAAGTGTGTGAGAACTGAACACACGCTGCTGAACTTGTGGATGGGAGTATATAAAATATTTACGACCCAGTCGATAGCTTTCTAGATAGTATCGAACTAAAAGATCTCGAGTTATCGACTGTATTTGTACTCAAGAAAATATTAGCCATAATCTTCGTACTTAGAAAAAAATTGGTTCTTTTACGTTGCGAATTGAAATACTTAGGTATGTTAAAGTCATAAACAAAAACACTTGAAAGTAAATTCTAAATAAAGTAGACTTATTATGCCTGTCAATGACCTTTACAATAATTCAATTGCTTAATAGTATAACACATATGTTGCACGACATGTGATTGTTATCTATTTTAACTGCCAATAAATAACACGAATTAAAAACACATTTGATTTTATTTGGGCGTGTACAAAATTATTCGTGGCGACGCAAAAACCCTAACTCGGTTTCCCTGAGGCATCTCGAAGTTAAGTTCTGTATGTCTGATTTATGGCATTTTAAAACGATAAACTTTACATTGTTAACGAAGTATGAAGCTAAAAAGACATGTAGCAAGATTATACGTAGGTAGAAGACAAATGAACAAAATGGCTTTACCAGTTCATAACAGGGCCTTTGAATAGAGGTTGCGATCTCAATTCCTATTGTAATACATTTATAAGTGGACCGCAACACACTACACGAGTTACACATTAACGTATAAACATAATTCAAGTTTCCATTGTAACGTATTTCCATCAATTGACTTTTACGACTCAAGACGATAAACCGTGCCACCGCACGAGAGATAAGAATAGAAAAATATCACATTAGAAGGAATCGTGATGAAACATGGGGGTTACTCTTGAATGAATTTAATTTAATTCTAATACAATGCCAATGCAAAATAGGGGAGCGGACTGGGTATGAAAAGGAAATATCTATATAGTCCACCAGATACATAAAACTCGTCAATCAATACAATGAAAAATGACAAAGTTACAGCGCTTTAAAGTACTGGAGAGGGGGCTTTTAACTTCACTTGTGGGTAAAAATTGTAGCCACAAGTGACGTCACGAGACATATCCATTCACTATATCTTCCTCATCGTTTGTTTAATTAAACGCTGTGGCCGAATACGGTCAGGATAAATATTAATTAAAAAAAGAAAAATAACTTGTCTACTACGTCACGTTACGTTTACGTTTACAAACTACACATGGTACAATAAAAACTGTCAATGTTTAGATTCCAGTTAGTTTCTTCCATTGACAGATTTTTTTTCAAGTAAAATAAGTCATTTGTCCGATAATTAAATTGTGGATTGGCATTGTATTGGAATTAAAATTAATTGAGATTCATACTCTGTTAGGTGCACTTTATAGTTTACTTATTTATACTCTAAGATACGTAGTATTTATTAGCTGGTATAAGAAACTGACAGATTGGAAGAAGCAGATTAACTACATAACATCAGCTCTATTAATGTAACAAATTTTAATTACGATTAAATATTATCGATAGTAGTTAGATATCCTGTAATACATTTTAATTAAGATTGTAAAGAGCTATGATAAGTCTGTATATTTATTAATGTAATTTATTTGTCGCTTTGAATAGATATTGATCAATAAATAAAAGATCATTTTTAATACATACTATAAAATCCCAAGTTCATAAAAAATATTTTTTTATGCGGATCTCCACAATATTTGGTCTTGTTTGACTAGATCAGACATAAAATTATAAAGTTAGTTAACTTTTTCGTTTTAGTGCAATGGTTTTTTTATTCCACACACTATTCGTGTTAGATTAGTTAAGGAAAAAATAACCATTATTCAAAAGTACTTCCTTAATTTCGCTTTACGTTTCACAAGTTGTATAAATATTCAAATTATCTTCAAAACTAATAGTACGAGAGCTGACGACCAAAATTTTTGTCTCATAGCAATACGGCCAATATAGGCCAGATACTCGCATAATTTACATCTTGTTAATTAGTTAATGTTAGATTAATTAACATTAGAGCCACTTACATAACTCAACGTGACTTCGATTAGATACTGCAAAATGTGCTATTTATTTTAATATTCGATTTATTGATAAATGTGGAAATAAACATTCAATTTTTTCGTCAGCAAAATATATTTAAAACATTTGAAATCAGTTACAGAAATATTTATTGAAAAATTAATATGTAAATTTTTTTCCTTGAGTTATTTGCACAATTAAAACACAGTTGCTGCGACTAAACACAAAATAACCTTCAGAAGTAACTGATATTTGTAATTTAGTACATAATTAACAAACATGTGTAAATGTAACAACAACATCCATTGCAAATTTACAGGAAAACGTCTATTAAAGCAACAAGCATTAATTAATTCAGAACTATCTCGAAAGTGGCCCTGAAGTCAACACAAGTTGACTAACAAAACTGTCTCCCATTGATTCATTCATCATAATGATTCACTAAAGGATAGAGGTAAATCAACACTTAAGGAAAGAAGATTTTGTGTTTATGATGTTACTTAGGTGGCGAAACGTATGAAGAGCAAGAGACGGGGTTTTTTAGGAAGGAATAGAATACTCTTCGAAATACGTCACAGAAATTTCTCGAATCTTTCAACATATATAAAGAACACGAAGTACCTATATACATGTCCATAACCAAATACCTAAACATTTTAATAACTGTATTGTTCAAGTCCAAATAATGAGGAAACAAACATTGGAAATGTTTTTCCCAAAAAAAACCCTCTCATTAAAATTCCTCCCAACCAAACAAATTCTCGAAAAAGAAACACCACTTATGTTACAATTTACGTCTTACATTAACCAAAACCCTTGTCACTTGTTCCATTTTGGGATGTATCAGTCCCTTTCCCAATTTTCTTGGGTTTTCCCTCAGAGGATTGTCTCAGAATTGCATAACTTTATTGCTTTTTGTAAATCTAAGAAGTAAGTATGCAAATTCAGGACCTGAAAAAAATGTTGTGAGTTTTTTCGATGAGCTCTCAACTGGGACTGTTTTTTCTTATATTTAAACGATATAAATATTTGTAGTTTTCGTTCGTGGACAACGAATCCTGTATAGCATTATTCTATGTCTATAACCTTGTAGTTTTGAAAATAATGTAAATAGAAAACCGCTCAACCAAGTAAGTACCATTTACTAATCTAACCTTATATATTACACTTGAAAACAAAGTAAAAAAAGGTGTGGCTTACTTTACAATGAAGCTCATTATATCATAATAATGTCTTTCCAAAATTATAAGTCTTCTTTAACAGAAAGGAAAATACGTCTGGTAATAATGTCTTCTTAATTATCAGATTAAAGGTCTTGCCCAGTAAAATGGAAACTTTTACCATAAAACCCCAATAATTAATAAATCCCCGGCAGTTAGGAATAAAAATATAAATATCTCCCTTGACAACTAGTGACATATAAGATAAATTTTATTATCCTAATTTAAAATACTTTCAGGTCCACATACATTTCATCCCTCCTCATTACATGCCATACCTTCCTAGCGAATTCCTTTCAGTTTTTCTGTTACTGGAGCCACTTTCAAACTTCTTCTAATATACTCATTCGTTAGCTTTAAGTAATGTCTATTATTAGGTTATTGCAAAATTTGTTGATTGTCATTTATGATTTGCTATGTAACGTTTAGTTTATAAGTATTTTGCAGTTTATAAAGTACTAGCTGTGCCCGCGGCTTCGCTCCCGTTAACTGAACACTTACCCTACCTACGCTACCCTACCTACCTACCCTACCCTACCTACCTACCTACCTACCCTACCTACCCTACCCTACCCTACCCTACCTACCTACCCTACCCTACCTACCTACCCTACCCTACCTACCTACCCTACCCTACCTACCTACCCTACCCTACCTACCTACCCTACCCTACCTACCTACCCTACCCTACCTACCTACCCTACCCTACCTACCTACCCTACCCTACCTACCTACCCTACCCTACCTACCTACCCTACCCTACCTACCTACCCTACCCTACCTACCTACCCTACCCTACCTACCTACCCTACCCTACCTACCTACCCTACCCTACCTATGTCCTTCTCCTGGTTCTTAGCTACCTCCCTACCAATTTTCAGCAAAATCGGTTCAGCCGTTCTTGAGTTATAAATAGTGTAACTAACACGACTTTCTTTTATATATATAAGATTTATTAATATATATATTTTTTATAAGTAGTTTATAATTTATAGTGTGTGCTCTTTGGTGTGTTAATAAAATAATGTCTTTCTTCTTTCTTTCAGAGTTTATTTAAGTGCAAACATTTTTGGTACAATAAGCTAACGGCGCGGTGGCGTTGACATGTATGTCGATGTTATGAACAATACTCACTCACCTCGTATCTCTTTGCACACTTCCTTAGGTACCTTACAAGGGGTAATTAATGAGACGGTGCATACAAAATTAGTTGCATGTTCTACAAATGTTATTGTATGTGATTTTCCCACACAGCATTAGCAGTCACTCTTGACTACCATATGTATTTAACACAACCAATTTGTCAGATTAATAAGGTATCATGTTAAACGTTTATAGTTTATACCTCTAACTAAATAGATCTACTACGGGCTGATTTATCTAATGCCAGATAATAGGGATGTTGACTGGGTATGAAAAGTTAAAATCAATTTATTCCGTCAGTAAAAAACATGCTCATTCTATCCGAGAAACAATTGAGATTTTTTGACAATTCTTTCATAAAATCTGTAGAAGGTTAATTTTTATTCCACAAATAAAAATTATCTTGCGTTGCAAAAATCAGCCGTACATCGATTACCAGTACCTACAGATTATTAAAATAATAGTTTTACTAACTACTAGTCTTATCGACTGGAAAATAAATGCTCTCGTTAACCTTCTACACATGTTATTAATCTATAATGTTTCGTATCCTCTGATACACTGCACTTATAAAACCTTAGTACCTATATACGAGGTGGACAACCGCTGGACTTGTATAATGTACTTGTAGCATAAAAAACATTTTATAGATTTTTTTGCTCATGTCAACATTAGCCTTTCATTCCATAATAATACCTATGTAACTATTCTACAGCTGGTCAAAGATCTCTTCTCAACAGCCAAAGAACGAGCTTTGATAACCGCGCTAGTTTACAACAGATTGCCCTATCTTCTTCTGCCTAGACTTTTCCCAAGCTACGTTAGGGTCGGCTTCTAGTCTTACCGAAATCAGCTGAATATCATATTTTACTAACAACTGCCTATCTGACCTCCACAACCAATTTTACTGGTTAACAGAGTATCCCAAAGTAAGACTGATTGTAAGAATTATAATGTCATAACGACTGTCAAAGATCAACGTATGACATTCGAGACCAACGATTTAACGTGCTTTCCGGGGCACGGAGTGGTCTTGGTAAATTTACAAATGGTCACCCATCCACCGAACAACCGAAGGGAGCGCGGCTTATCTTTTATTATCAGTCAAACGGAACGGCTTAGACTTAGCCACGAGCCCCTAGCTTAGAACAGATTACCTTATATTCTACTATATTAACTTCGTGAATCCAAAATAGTTGAATAACACCACTTATTCAATCCCCAAACCAAGGGCGACAACAGATGAGTTAATATAAAATAATATTTTGATAAAGCCGGCCTTCCTAGCGTATGTATTGCAACGCGGAAGCCCCTAGTCTCGGCATTGTTCCAGCAAAGCCGGAGATATTTACAGACGGACAGCTGTCTGAGCAATGAATGTTTTCTTGGATTTATGACGAATTAAAGTACTGACGGGACGCTCAATTGTTTATTATAAGCATGTGATAATTGTGGCTTGTTACAACAATATTTTTTGGAGGAAAGTGTATAAAATGTTAGCTCATAATATGATTCCACTATGTGTTTTTTTCTTTATAAGCTCCTATACAAAAAAGTACTTATTTACTACTAGCTGTTCCCCGCGGCTCCACCCGCGTGGATGTCGATTATCGCGGCAAAAAGTAGCCCATGTCCTTTCTCAGGCTCTAGACTAGCTGTATACCAAATTTCATTTAAATAGATTCAGTAGTTTTGGCGTGAAAGCGCAACCGACAGACAGACAAACAGAGTTGCTTTCGTATTTATAATATTAGTAAGGTTTTTGTAAGTTAAGTGTTCTTAGTTTTGCGAGAAGAAGCAAAAAGTAAACCGTAGGTACGTAAGTAGGTATCTGATCCAAAACTCGTTTATCGTCGATCGACGAAATCGCAGTTTACGATAAGAAGCCTCATTAAACCAGACAATCAAGAGTATTCATATAAACAAACTTTAATATATTTAAACTGTAATTGCACAGTTCAATTCATCATAAGAGTTTCTGTGTTAAAGTGATTTAGATTAAGACAATCTCATGAAAAATGAAAATGATTGTGTGTTTGATAACACCCTAAACAAGAACGCTACAGAATTTGAATTTAAGTATATCTGATTTATTTCGAGTGAAACAGATTTCATCGAAAACATACCATCATTTTCAAGATCACTTCTGAAACTTGTCACACATCAGACGACATCTGTAAGTTTCATCGTGTATCGAGACGTTTCCTGCTTTAAAAATAAATTGCCAACTAAAAATAAATACTTGAACTACCGCAATATTATGAGAAAAAAAAGCATTTTAAAAGCGTGGTGTCAGAAGCAAAAATAAGCAGAGAAATATGATGTTTTTATAATCTTGTTGGCGTTAGCTTACGGTCCTAATAAACAGAGAATAAATAAAATATTAGGAACTCGCTTTGAAGTTATTTTTATATTGATGTGTTGTGTAGATGATGACTTAATTTAAAAATCAAGATCGCTCTAATGGTGGGTTGGGTACCCCCCTGTGCAACACACTAATTTGAGGAACGATAGATTCAATGTTGATAAAAATATATAAATGAGTCTATTTATTTGTAAACATTAGGAAGAATCTTATTTTTCTTGCACTTTTTATGTAGTCGACGTATTTATTTATGTCGATTTTGCATTGTACTCGACCTGTTTTTGTCTTCAACTGTTTGAACAATATCATTCGTTCAGTCAGTGTAAACCCGCCAAATTTGCCAGCCAACCAATAGCTATAACATCCTGGCACGTTATTATCATGTTATGCAAGTCACGCCGTGTAATTTGACTTAGCTACGAACATACAGCGACACAAGTGTTAGACAACATTTTACAGTACACACTGCTAAATTTTCTGTGTATCTTGTCTGGATTGTGTCTGTGTGTCGCTATAAGTTTACAGAGTGAAAATCGAATGACTTTAACCCACGCCGAGGGCACGACGTAGGGATATATTGGACATGCATCGACCAACAACATCCCGCACCCGTCCTTGCCTTTTCCAGAGACGCGGGATCACTGTAGCATTCTCGGTGCGACTCCGGCCAAGTAACATGTCACAAGGCATGTCACAAACATGGTTGCAGATTCGAACCGAGGCAAGTATCTTGAAAACCGGTGTGTACGCCACTCGACCACAGAAGTCGTCAAATGCTTATTTCTTCTTTCCATGAGAAGAGGCCTGTGCCCAGCAGTGGGACATTTATAGGCTGGTATTAAAATAAATTTCCTACACTCGGACACCCATGTTCACACATGTACACTCGCATTAGTGAGTGTATATGTGTGTCGTAGCGTAACATAACATTAGTTACGAACGCCGCTATTTTAAGTCTCATATGTTAATGCAATTTGTTAGATGTAAAATATCGCGAGACGGTAAGGATTAATGGAGGGGAAAGTTACCTATAACAAAGGATATGAAGAGTCAGTAGTAAAACTTTTAGTGGATATTACATCGCGTAATCCATTGTAGGGCTAGACTAAAGCCTTATTTTTCTTGTCAATATTTTGGACATTTTAGGAAAACAAAATAAACACGACAGAGTCGTGACAAGTTCGTTCGAAATATACTGTACAGAAAAATTGGTTATTATAAAATTATTTTTTGAATATTATAATCCCACCAAAAACATTTTCATGTAAAATTTTGCCAAGACGAGACCATATGACTCGCACTATCAAAAAGTTATCAGATCTCATGTAGAGCCAAGCTTTTAACGCTACACGCCCTAACTCTACAAGGCCTAACTTCACTAACTCTACACCTTAGTCAAAATATATGGCTTGAACATGGGAAGGTGAAAAATTTATTCACTGTTCATTACTTTTCTGTTATACAATAGTTCCTGTAGTAACGAAACGGCCACGGAATTACTAAAATCGATAATAAGATTAGTTTGTTAGCGATTCGCCTTCGAAGAGTTTTAAATCCATATGGCAAAGGCGAGAAAAATGTGAGGTGAGGTCACGCAGGACAGCTGGACAGGTCAAGTTGATTCGCTCTTTTAGCCTTATCTTTTATTTTATATATCTGACCTTTTAGAGGACTCACTCAGCCGGTATGTTATATCTGTTTTATATAAATAAAGTATGTCTTGTCAAAAAAAGATTGCCATAAATTTATTTTTTAAATACAGGTTACTTACTAAGCCTTATCATAATATGTTAAGTGGTATCTTCCACATACCTAATTGAGCACTGCCATCATTGTTTCGATGTGAAAAACAGATAGTGATCGCTGCTATTTGTCTGCATAGCTCCATCTATGTATTTGTATTGTCATTGGAAACATTATTATTATAAATCGTGTTTTATTGGCGAGTTTCAAACACTACTCAGTTTAGCTAACTTAAAATATGTTCAACAAAGCACATGCCTCAAAATAATTTGCGTAACATTACATAAAACAAAGCAATTACGTAATAATAGCTGTCTCACCTCGCGTTACTTCTTATCTATACAATATAGGTAGGCACACATGTACATATTATAGATAACAACATCAAACTCTAAATATTTATACTTGGCCTTTCCAAACACTTTTGTATCATGTGTTCAATTAAGACAAGCACTGAAAACATGCTAGCTATGTAATTATTATATGTATTATTAATAAGTTAGTTAACACTAGAGTTACTATCAATATACCTATTAAATATTCGGAGACTCCTGTGTCGATAAGTCCTGAAAAAATTAGTAAACTTGCTATAAATACATCTATACATAGGTACTGATAGTGTTAAAGTTATATCTCGCACGGAAATCCAAAAGATAATCAACACAATAAAAAAGCTAGATGGAAATTTCCATTCAAACCAAAGGCTATAGTAGACAGCCCTGCGAAACACCCACCTTGATATAACATTCAATCAAACCCCTAACTGGGATCCAAGTTGTAATTTTGCACCAATTACGTAGCATGACAGACTCGACACCTACGCACACTGCATTCACACGACGACTTGTCCAAATGTAATTCAATAAATGATTCTTAAAAAGGAGTTAGATACCTACTGATTCATTGCCAATAAGCTGACTGATGTATTTATAGACGTATTGCAGTCTTTTTGTTTTATAAGACACCTTCTTAGACAGGAAAAGAAACAAGTAACGATAGTATAATAGAATATTTAACAATGACTAGAGCTCGTTCTCACAGCAATCATAACACAATATATGACCAGTTGTCACCTGTGACCGTTCATGGTCATCGTTCGGATGCCCAAGTTCAGCTGTAGACGTTTCGTGATCTAAACCTATTATACTGAGTCTACTGAGATAACAAATTGCACAGTAAATAAGACTATTTCGATCTAAATTGCAGATTTTGTTTCGTTACAAAATAGTAATTTATCGACTGAAGCGACCATTATGTCTTAGCAGAATCCAATTGGGGAACAATATCGTACGACTGCTGTCGTTTCGACAAGGTTCATCGGTCAATCCTTGCAACTGCGTCAAGCCTTTCCCTCGCATGATTTTTACGACTTGGCAACGTGTTTTGGAAACGAAACAAAACATATAAGATGTAAACAATCTTTCACATTGCCGCATAAGCTGCATTGCTGCTGATCTTTCGTTCACAGGGGAGAAAATAAATATTTATGTTATAGTCAAATTGTTTAACGTCACTTTGGGCTTTGAGCGATATTGATCGCTAATGGGTATTGCATCAGCATCAATCGATGCTGCTTTGCTCTTCTCATCTCGTTATAAAAAAGAAAACGAACGTGATGTTGAACATTTTCGAATCGAACACGTTCGTTTTCTTTCTTTTGAGAAGACTAAACACTACATGAATCCCGTGATGTAATGTGTGAAAAATATTAAATGTAGCGTTGATATTTGCAAATTCACATATCGCTGCCGGTACACTTCAAAACATCGATTCAAATAAAATACACTTAAACGATAATTCTTCCTAAAATCTCGATAAAAGTCGCGCATATTAAGCTCAACGGAATAAAACGAATACAAAATATCATCTATCAAATTGTATATACCAAGAGCATGGCCAATCCGTCCTTGTAGCCTACAAGAGCAATGTCAGACAGGAATAGACAGCGGACCGTCATTGAGGCAGCGTTGAATTGGTGCCAAACTGTCGGCGAAGACAGCCGGGTAAAAATACACCAACAATGTCATGCGGCCGTAACGCCAGTTTGTGAAAAAAGAACTTGCTAATAATTCTCTTATGTAAAACTTGGCAGCGCGTTCAACTGTTTCGATTTGGTGTGTATTTGTTTTTTGTTCTTGTTTATAGACGTGATTACGTAAGTTCATGTTAAAGAATTTAATATTTCTAAAGGTCCAATAGTGTTCGAATCGACTGTAATTCGTTTAAATATCAAGTTTCAACATGACTGATATAAAATACTTTTTGGTTCGGGTGTCAGTTTGTAGCAGTATATGCAATCATTGTAAAATCTATAAGCTATTAAAAATATTTTCTACTAAATTCGTCCAAACTGTCAACTTCCAGTCTACCTGGATATAGTAGGATTTCAAACAAAATTTTTATTGGCAGTTTTTCTGATACAATTGTTCGCAATTTGTTTTTTCCAACTACAAACCTCCTTCCTTATAGTCACTTCCGCTTATAGATAATACTGTCCAGTCACTTCCGACAAGCATTATTAAAACAATGTCATTGACCTGACTTGTAATCGGACAATCCACTGTAGTCGTATTCAATCTAATACTATAATCATGTTTACTATTCTAGTACAGAAACTGCGGAAGAAATTAGGTTTCTAGTAAACAATTATAAAGTACCTGCTGCAAATTCAGCTCAATTCACTTAATTGCATTCTTTAGTTTGTTTATTTAAAGAAAGAAATCTCAGCATAAAATACTTTAATGATTGTGAAAAACAGTTAATTGCATCATTGCTTCATGTATAAAAAGGTTATCAACCTGCTCAGTGCTCACAGCTGGAGACCTCAATACACCGGAGTTATATTCCACCCATTATGGAAACTATCGTAAAAGTAGCGACATGCAACATAGGAGTACACTACTGACGTAGGTTCAGCAGTCCAGCTTGTTTATTACGTCAACCGCCATGTTTACAAAAGGCGGGGAACATATTATCCGTTCGCTAATTCTGTCTATATTTTGACCTATGTATCTCCGTTATTTATACTGGGATCCCCTTGTTCTATGGCGTGAAAGGATTTATAAATACGCGCATGACGTCAGTGCACATAGACTCGCCTACGCAAATTCTAATTAACAATGTTACTGTTAGTTGTATTAACAATTTCCGTTTCGTTCTAAAAATTATATACAAAATAATTTTGGTGTATTTTATAATTGGTTAGTCTCATTACTGAAGTAAAATATGTTTCTGTTTTGCTGTTTTCCTTCAGCGATCGCGACAGAAAAGGTTATAAGTGCCGACTTAATTTAATTTAGCGCGTCACCTTCACCGGGCTCTAATAAAAACCGTGCATGTCCCTTCAATTCATACATATTAAATATGAAAGAATTAACATACGTAATTTGAATGGCATTCCTACAGAATGGACATAACCTTTATTATTACCTATATTTACAACATTACAAGCAAGAACGGACTTGTTAAAATTGTTATCAAATTATTGATTTGTTCGAGATCAGAGATCCTTGTAACGAAAAACAATTTAATGTATTATTGATTAATCTGATTATTATTCATTGTGCACCTATAATTAATATTAATGAATTAAAAATATCATGATGATGAGAATTATATTATTATAAAAATCCATTAAAAATGTACATACAAGGACTCTTTAGAGAATACGTATGTATGCGTTACCTCACGACGATAACATGACTGCAGCTGACTGCATATTATTAAATACACACTAAAAATATCGCAGTATATACATTTGAAAACGAATGATATGTTATGTAAACAAAACATGATTGCTATTTATATCAACACATATAGACACATCGACATTACGAACTTTTACAATAGTTAACCTTCAAAATACCTATCATCAATAATAGCTTGAATTAAATTATTTTAGCTTGAGTTGTAAGACAAACAGAGCCTCTAGACAAGTGGCATTTCGAAAAGCGTTAACGATGATAGAAATCGCTTAAGTGACATTAAATGTATGGAAATGACATTTCATTTCGATAAGTCACGTGACTTGGACTTGTCACTTCAATACATTTGAACGATTCGATCAGCGTTATCGCTTGTCGAAATGTCACTTGTCAAGGGGGGCAGGACTATCTCAAATAAAAATAAAATAATGTGTAGTATCATTAAGATAGCTAGGTTATAAGTATCTTCCTACTGTTTTGGCATGGATGTGACAAAACAAGTGTAGCTCATAAATTTTTAATGTTAGATATAGATGGCTATGTTATATACCTACACGTAGATTCAGTTATTTATAGTATGTATTAAATCATAACAATAGAAAATATTTTATTACTATCACGACTGTATATTATAAATATTAATATAGGCTGAAAAAGGTACTTATTAGGAAATTGCCTTTATATATATCTTGCTATACCTATCTACTCTGCCGTTCAACCCGCATTTTTGATCAGCTGCTAAGTGGGTGATGTTTAAGAGACTGAAAATAACATTTGCATACATATACATAGTATTTTAACTGTTTATAGGTAGGTACATAATTCGTGCACCATTATAAATGTTTTATTTTTGTTATTTTATTTAATTGTTTGCTTTGACTAATGTAAGTAATTATTGCCATCTTAATAATTAATTATTACCGTTTCATTGTACATGCGGTGTTAGATTATAAGTAATTGTGATACCTATGAATGTCTGCAAGACACTAATGTATCGTGTAAGCAATTTTAGGCTAACATAAAATAAATAGAGTTGGACTAAAAACAATAACAATTTTTTTAAATGTTTTGAAGTTCGTCTGGCAACAGACAGCAAGTATAACTAAAAGAACTCTTCAGTTTGATAATATTATTTGTAGAGACGTATGGGATGGTTGAGAATAGGTGACTATAGATATAATCTCTACAAATGTTCCAAAAGTTATTGAATATGCGCAAAATTGATCAAATACAAACCAAGAACAAATCTTATAGCTGGTTTACATGCAAACTGTCTATCGTATCATGGATCTATTCGTAAAAAGCGCCGCAGACGAGATCTTGTTCGATTAGGATAGATAATATATTCTTTATTGTTTCACAAGAGCAACCATATTTATAGATAAAATGTTTTGGAATATCAGAGAACATAATTTTGCAGTTAAGGAATAAGTAGGTACCGAAAAGATAAGAAACATCAAAATACTCAGTTTTTTTCATAATTTCAGACTATAGTATGATTAGGAAAAATCTTTTACAAGTACATGTAGTTTAATTGAATGTTATATACAGTTATCTACACACTCAAGTGAATATCTAGCTAAACTTCATTGTCAGCCATAATGTGGGAAAAACATTAAATAGGTACCTACAATTTAACTGATTTTGTCTCTAACAAGTTCGGAAAATTAACTGAAGCAAGTCGATATAGGTACATGCTTGCTAGCGCGAAGCAGCGTTCCTTTGTTCTCATTACCCCAAATATACCTAGAGCAAGAACAATGTTATCATAAAAGAAATATTTAATTCATTCAAATCGAACGAGCGCTGACTTTATCACGTTTATCAACAAACAATTTTGGCATGTTTTGTCTGATAAGGTGTTGCCAAAATACTATTGCATACCGCTCTTTCAACCGTCTGTATGTGTGTCCGATTTATATACGAAAACTTTATTTATTAGTTGCTAAATTTATATCATAGCCGTACCTAAAGAGACTTTCAAATTTATTAATACTTTGAGTGATACAGGCATACACTCTCTCCAGCTGTCTACATTAAAATAGCTAATGACAAACCACCTTTGTCTCTCAATAAATAAGTTGTCAAGACTATGATTGAATAAGTATAAGTAACTACAAACTTAGGACGCTAAATATTTTCTACTTAAACAAAACGATTCCCGCACTAAGGAATTTAATCCTTGTATCACATGCACAAAGAACACACAAACTTCGAAAAAGGATTTGTGGATTACACAAAATATGCTTGTCCTATGCGGGGATCAAACCTGCAGCACGCCGCGCACAGTTGTAATTGGCGTGGTAACTTATACCACTCGGCTATACGTGCAGTCAAAAAATATATAAATACAATAAGGTATAATCTCTAGAAAAAAACTAGTGGCAATTGTAATGAACCACCCTCACCTTTCGCAAAATATAGTAAAAATTACTTTTTTTAATCATGCTTCCTTTTGAAAGAAATATCTCAGGTCAAAAATAGATATATAATATACCTATAACCCGTCCAATAATAGATGTGCCTGTGCGTTATTTTTCGCGTCGATGACGTCACCGCCTATTTCCCGCAGACCGCCACGCCCCGTGCTGCAATTGATGGGCCGCGCTATCCTGCCCGAGCTTACACTTTCTCATAATAAAAAGTGTGGGACGAAGAAAAATACAAGACTGAATCACGCTATGACGTCATCAATAACTGAAATATTGGAAGTACAGGTGTCGTGTTTCAGACTGTAGTTGAAACTATTTTTTTAGTATTGGATTGAGGACAATCGTGTAAGGAAAATCTCACCTGTTTTTATGAGGTTAATTAGGTATTACAACTGAGTGATAACTACTACCGGTACCCAATGTTTTCAGGCAAACATAAAAGCGAAGATTCATAGCTAGATACATGATGTGATTTAATTATAATTTAGTAATTGTTTTTTTTTATACTTTACTCATTTTTCAACTGAACTTAACCAGGTTAAAATTTAGGTGTTACCTACATTAGACGTAGGTATCTAACCTAAACTGCATCTCACACACAGTTCGCCGTTTAAAAAAGAATCGAAACCATCATGATCGTCAACTAGACTCATTAACGTTTTAAAAGAGCCTGAAAAGACTTAGTAAGTACCTAAGTAAATAAAAACTTTTTGATTTTAAACCAAACTTCCAGTCTCACTATTACTATATCTACCCCTCCTCCCTTAACACATAATTATTATAAAGCAAAAGCAGACCCGAGGCCTCGTCATTTACCTACTAAAGCAGACCCGAACGGTTTTATAGCCGTTGATAAGATACCAGACTTTAGACAAGAAGCTAAATGATAATTTTTAGAGTTTCCACTTCTTATCTGACATTCGTAGGGTAATTTCGCCTGTTCGCGTCCATCGCCCAATTCGCGTCCATTTTACGGATCTCCCTTGAAAAATCCTAAAAAATAAGTAAACTAACACACCAATTAAATGAATAGTCATTACTGCTAATACCTCAATGTATAAGAGGCACGCACATATGGACAAAAGGTCCGTGCGCCAAACCAAACCCGTTTAGAAAAATAAAAAGTCCCGGCTGTTCATCAAGAAAGTGCGTACGCGCGGGATGTTAAGATAAAAAATAGTGTGCAGCGGCGCGTTCGATGGTAAGTTTCTTATGGTTTTATGTGAATTTTAGGATACATAGCTGTTTCTAGACTTTTATAATGAAAAAAGGAATAATATTAATAATGAATTTGCTTATGTTTTTTATATTTAACGAATAAAATACGGTGGACGCGAATTACTACATCGAATTTACAAAACTTCCACTTTGCGTCCGCAATGGACGCAAACTATACCTACAGGGGAAACTAATAAATCAAATTGCGTCCACTATTTTCGTTAAATACAATTGACTTGCTTGTAAAATTAATCTAAAATTTATTGATTATTATTATTGTACATTTTTTAAAAAGACTTTTAAAAGATTATTAAATATAATTACAACTATAATTCTATTTTTAAATGAAATGAGCAATTTCTTTCATTCTTATTTTTTTTTTCTATTTAAGATAAGTTATCCGGAGACAAGAAAAAGAGAACATACACAGAAGACGATTTAAAGAAAGCGTTAAATAAAATTCGAGAGAAGAATAAACGGATAAGACAAATAGTCAAGTCAAAGAACTCCAGCAGCCATAGCTTCTGTTGCATGGAGAAAGTATTGTGAAGATAAAGAGCAAATCAAGAACGAAAAGAAGGAAGCCATACGAAAAAGAAAGTTGGAACGAACAGAGAAACAAGAACAGAAAATGACTGTACAATACTCTCAAACGGTTCGTAAAACTGTTCCAAAACGAAAAAAGAAGATACATCCTCTTTAAGAAGTCACACAGGAAACGGTAAATGAGGAATTTGAGAAAGAAAATTTACCACCCGTGACGATATACTACTGTCAGATGTAGAAGACGACGATGAGAAAAACATAGGCTGTGACAAGTTTATTAGATGGTATCATCTGAAATGCACGCGTTTTTTAGGATTAAGTTATTTAGAGGCCAAAGATAAACCTTTTGAATGTGACCTGTGTCATTAATTGATTTTCTAAGGCTATAATAATCATACCTTGTCTCATAATTTATTGATTCAACAATTCTTCTAGTGGTATGATTCGATAAAATTGTTGTATTCTTTTGTTGATTTAATATAGCCAAAAACTTATATTTATTAATTGCTTTGATTTATTAATTATATTATTAATCAAGGCTGAACTTTAGAAATAATAATATACCTTGTGATTTTAGATTACAATTAACAGAACTGATTACTGTTTATTCTTAAAGGTGCAATCATTATTTACCTACTACTAACCTAATTTAAGTTCAATCAATGTTAAAAAGAATTTCTTTCTTTTTTTTAAGTGATGTTTTAATGAGAATAATGTTGATTTTTAACGTGTAGTTAAAATACAATCTTTCTTTACAAATTCTTAAAAATATCACCTCTATATTTCTTTTATAAGCTGGTGGACGCAAAATGGTCCACGGGTGGACGCAATTTGGATTTTGTGGACGCAAAGTGGGTAAAACGTATAATTCTCAAGATTTTCTGTTTAAAACAAAAACACAAGATGTTTCGAACAAAACTGAAAGTTAATGTTAAAATAGACTATATAATGAACACATTACATCAATTTTTCATAGAAATTAGTGCTGGGATATTTTTATTATCGCCGTCAAACTTGCCAACTGCACTAAATGGACGCGAACAGGCGAAATGACCCTACGTTCAACTTGAATCTTCAATATTTTCTAGCTGTCAAGGTACCTACGAATGAAGGTTCTACTGTTACATAAATTAAGAAGAATTTCTTTTGTGAAACAAAAACATTCTTTTTCTTCCTTTGTAAAAGGAAACTTTGTCCTACATTATAATTATCTCCTGTTTCGTGAGAGCTAATTACAGACGTGAAAAAGTAGAGTCCTGAATAAGAACAATTCTAAAACAATTGTGTTTAATGTTTAGCAACCAATTAAATACTAAACTTGTGTACTACAAGTTTAGTATTTAATTGGTTGCTTAGTCCTCCCATTCTTTTCTAAAAAAACGAACTGCTCAAATGGCTCCAAATCGGATTTTATCGATGGTCTAAATCGATGCTGAACTTGGAAATAAATCTTGCGGGTTATGTTACGTTTACCAACTGAGAATATTTATCTCAGTCTATTTAGCACCTAGTGGCTACACCCACATACTGCCACAAAAGAAAATATATCATGCGGGCATGCCAAGCGGAGGTACTGACGTGTAGGTAGGTGTGATATGATGCCACGTATAGAACAGGATAAAGGACTCTTACTGTTCGGAAATACAATTTATTTTGTATTTTTGTTTATAAACAAGTTCGTACAAAACCTTAATAATTCTATTGGTGTTGTTAGCGATAACGTTAAGACTAAGGGCAGTAGCCAAGACATTTATCTTGTTCAGTTTTGCGTTATTTAGCGTTTCTATAAGATTGATTCTCTTTACAAGAGTTAAGTACCTAGAGATAATTAGTTTTGTAGGATTGTGGATCTCTTCTGTTTTTGGAGGCACACTTAGGTACGTACTTACTACTTACTTGCTTACTTAGGAATAGTAGTAAGTACCTAAACACCGATAGGTAAATACCTACATCTTTTTTTAAAAAAGCAAACAAATGTTTGAACAAAGGTTATTTATGTCTCCATTATATTTTTCAGTACTGAGCAATGGATAAAAAAACAGTTGTCCAGTGCAATATTAAATGATTTCCCTATGACTGTTATATTCATAATGATTAATTTCAATTAATAGCTACTGCAAACAGTTCGTACGTCATTAGTTACCATAGAAATACATATTGAAGTTTGTTCTAACCTTTATTTACTTCAATTGTTTTGCTACAAATTAAACTGGCTGATAATACATACGGCGTGAACCGATTCTAACCGGTTAAATATGTACTCCATTGCTTTCCATTGTAAGTATAACAGATATTTGTGTATTTTGAACGGCTTCCGGGCATTGTTTTAGTACATCAACACGTGATAGCTGCGGTCATTAGGACTAGGTTTTAAAAGTATGTATTTTCTAGAAGTAAACCTAGGAACCGGTCAGAATTATCGAGTACAAAAAAATAATTAGGACTTATTTTGTTATAAGGGAGAGGTTCGTGGCTAAGTGTAAGACGTATTGGTTTGACCGATAATACAGGTTAAGCCGCGCTTGCTGCGGTTGGTCCGTGAATGGGTGACCACTTGTAAACATAACGACACCTCTCCGTGCCTCTGAAAGCACTTTAAGCCGTTGGTCCCTACTGTCATATGTTGATCTTTGACAGGCGTTAAGTCATTACAATTCTGACAACCAGTCTTACTTTGGGATACATTTTGTATTTTACAACCTCGCTCGAAAGAATTAGTCACGATTTAGTGACTATTTGACTGTATTGTAACTTAACGATTATAACGAAAAACTAGCGATAAGACCGCCATTGTACCCTTTCTGTGTTCTGTATTATTTAATGATGTACAATAAAAGAATATTCTATTCTATTCTAAACCTTACTTTTATTTAGTGCGCACCGAAGCTAATTTTTTTGGTCTTAGCATTTTATTAAGTTTAAGTGACAAATTCCTACAATTATAATAATATAATAATAATAATAATATCTTGGGACATCTCACACACGGTCATCTGATCCCAAACTAGGCAAAGCCTGTGCTATGGCAACCAGACAACTGATAAACATACTTATATATTTCTAAATACATACATATTATAGATAAATTACACCCAGACACAGAACAAATGATCGTGCTCATCACACAAAGATTCGTCCTGGGTGGGAATCGAACCCACGACCTCCGGTTCAGCAGTCAGGGTCACTAACCACTAGACCAACAGGCCCGTCAATTTCTTGTTCTTATTTTCTCTTGATCCCTAGTTTGTTATGATTGCTATATTACGTTGTTTTATTTGTTATCTTTTCCGTGTTCGATTAGATCCCAACTAACAGCGAAAAAAAAGCCTTCGCTACGAAATGACGCAGTCTAGTTTATAAGAAGTATTATTGTTTTAAAATTTTCAAGTCAATGAGATCCTGCATTTGTTTGTCAGGTGTCTCGAGCAGACTGTTTTTATTTTTTCTCTAATAACAAATACCACTTTTCTCATTGGCCGACCCTTTGTAGGTAGCATTTAGGTACCTACGCCGTTTAGATAACAATACTTAGGTATGCTCCTCTTTACCCGACTGCGCCAGAAGGAGGGGTATGTTTTTTGAGAGTATGTATGTATGTATAAATGTTTGGCACGCTCTGCGGCCTGAACAGCTCGATGGATTATAGCTTGAGAGGTGTCGTTAGATTCATCATAAGTGTGAATAACACTGGGTAGATTAAAAACAACATGGCCGATTTTTGGCGCCATTATTATGTCTTTATAAATGATTTTTTTGCTCAAGAACTATCAAGTGAGATATCAAAATAAAGGGCACGAGCACACGATTCCAAAAACGTAACACACTAAAATATAGTAGATAGTAATATATATAGGTAGGTACTCATATGTCACCTAAATAAAAATATTGACGCTGTCAAAAAACCCATCCGCTTGCTTGAAAAGCGACTTGTTTAAAACTTTTTAGTCGTTTTTAGCGGTCGGGTTTTTTGACAACGTCAATGTTTTTATTTATTATTTAACACTTAGATTATGTAAGTCAAAAGTAGGTTATAAACCACCTATTATGTAAAGTACCGTAAACTAAATTAATTAATATGACTTACACCATCATAACACTTTTTAACTCGATATTCTGTCCGTTAATAAAACCCCAGTAGTCCACTCTGAAGATAAATTGAACTAATAAAGTGTTCTACGACGCCACCAATCATCGTAACTTTAATTCTGCGTCTTTATGTACGTCGCGAACAAATAACAATTTTATTGCACGCGACCTTCCGGATAATCTTATCATGGTATCAAACGTATCATTATATTAGTTAATACCAACGTTTTATGAGCAGGAAGTCGTTGCAAATCCAGAAGTCCAGAGTTTTGGTATTTCTATTAGGAAATCCTCAATTAACGGGCAAGCTTGAGTCTATTCGATGTAAAGACTATAGACCCACTTCCAAACACACTAATGCTGTAATAAAATGAGAATGGGCCATTCTCCTAGGTACGTAAATATATCAGTTAGCCATTCTGAATGGCTAAATGACATAGGTACCTATCTATTTACGTACTTACTTATATTAACCAACAAAATTATGAACTGCTTTGCTCGTAACAAAAATATATATTAATAATAACCTATGGAGTTTCTTGCCGGTTCTTCTCCATAGGAAGGACATTTTGGAACCGAGCACCTAGAGCCATTTAGTTCTGTGACTTTAACGTTTCTTAAGCCGGCTGTTTAAACCGTGAAAGCGTTAACAGACAGACAGAGTTTATAATATTAATATGGTAGTATGGATAAGTCAGATTATAAATGGAATCTACTATACCAATATCTGTCCGATACGAGGAAAAACAGATTTCAATGGAGGGTCTGAGTTATATGGTGAACGCTGACACAAACGCTCTCGGCCCATTTCCTATAAACCTTGAACGGGTCTGATGACCTTAGCGAAGTTAAATTTACCGACTCTATTGGCATTACACGTAACTCAAATTTAAGTCGTCGTTAGCCCAATGTTCTCCTTATCCTTAATCTTCTGTCACTGTGTAAAGTGTAAAGTAACGACAAAGACATTCAAGAACGATTTAAAGTTAAGTTGCGTTTGAGTATTCCGTACTGACTGTCTACACACTCTGCTGCACGACTACAAAATATTACTAGTCTTTCTAAGAAGAGTGCGAGTCGAGCACTAGAGAATTTAATCCCTGTATCGCGGGGGGTTTCGGAAACATTGAATTCACATACTCAAATAACACCCAGACTTGGAACAAGCAATTGTGGATCACACAAAAGCGTGTCCCATGCCAGGATCGAACCTGAAGCACGTCGCAAACAATGTTAATTGGCGTGGTGACCTATGCCACTCGGCTATCCGTGCAGTCAGTCTATTCTACAGTTAGCAGTCGTAAATAAACACATTGCCAAATGGTGCCTTGCTTTCATTACTTTTGATATCTACACTACTAGCATTACAATCTTGAATAAAATGTAGGTACCTAATACATATTTTTTCTAAGACATAGTTACACAAAAGTTGTTATTTTAGAAGTAACAAACCTAAATAAGCAATTTTTTTACGTTTATCAGTAGCTAGAATCGAGTCTAAAAAAGTAAAAACAATAAAAACTGCTTTTTAATAACGTATAGGTACTAATAAATCGGTTGGGGCACATAGCCATGATGTTAATTGCATGAAAATGCTGAGAATAAACAATGTCATAACGTGGGAAACTCCAGGGTATCACGTGACCATAGTTGCTATCTAGCGACAAGAGCGAGATGAAACTAGAACGCTTTAAACCTTGGATGATATTGCCGTGTTTGAATGTGAAAATTAGCATGTGTAGTATTGATGACGCGGTACATCGCTGTCGAGTGGATAACATACATATGGCGTACAACGGTCGCGAAATGGAGCTCAAGCAATAACGCTACGTCCAAGCAAACAGGGATCTACTGACTAGCTCCGACATCTGCAAATAAGTGGCAATTACCAACATGGGCAATGTACCGGCCCACTCTGCCTACCAGACGTCCTTGATTAGAAAACAAGCAGCGTTACTATAGTCCACATTAATCTAGTCAAATCAATTCGTAACACATGAGAGTCGTTGGCTTATAATAACATATTTAAATTCAAGGATATTTTTTTCGATATACTGCGGTTTGAACAGGTTTTAAATATAGAAAAGACGACAACATTTACCTAAATAACTAACACGCTCATTTGTTATCGAATTTAAAGAGGATTTTGTAATAATTGTGAGAGACGGCGCTTGTTGCTTGTTCATAAGCGGTGTTAAGATTATTCCGCAATGTCGTACCACACATACAGTGTTGGTATACGTAACGCATGCTTTCTCAGGCCCCAAGGTTGCGACAGGCGCGGTTGCGAGAACGAACCAGCCTTTATAGGTAACACACCTACTTATTCGCAAGCGCAAAATGCTACATGAGTGCCGACAGGTCTATTATGTTTGTCCCACTTAGAACCGATCGATATTTGACACAGAAGAGTAACTCAAGCGAAGTTGTTTTAACTAAAATACTAAGGATTCCTAAGTACCTTGAGCTATAATTAGGACCAGAAATAATGACTAGGGAGAGTTTATAATGGTTTTACTTTCGAAACTTATATAAAACTGGAGTTACTTAGAAAAGTTGATTAAAAAGAATTTATTTTAGAACTAAAATTACTTTTTAGTTTCTGTCAAAATGTCAATTAAATTAAAAATACTTGTTTTCTGACATTGGCAATCGTTGTCACCCTGACGACGGAGCCATTGACAACAAAAATTGAATTGAAGTATACCTGCCTCACATTTGGCAAGGCACACGTGCGTTAATACGTCAGGTGACGAAAACAATACGTATTCAACTTAAAACGGCATATATAATTGTTACTAAAGGACCATTGGCATTGCAAGTGGAAAACTAATCGTTTCTGGCGACAGATCGTTTGGCACGTGTTACTAAGCCCATGTTTCCCACTAAACGTCCATTGTGTGCATTGATAATGATCCTACTTCTCACTGCGAGAAAAAAGAATCGCGTGTCAAATCAGAACATATTAAACTCTGACGGTACATTTGCATTCATTCTTCAGCTACTATTCAACTTTCGATATTAACTTGAAATAAATTATTATTAATACTGACACCGAATTAAACGGCTACAAAGAGAATATGTAATATTGATTGTAATAGTAGGTCCAAGTTCATATGTTATTTTATGTTTGTGTGAGCTATAAATAGATTTTATTTACTTATGCATAATAAAAACATTTCAAAATAAATGTCATTCTACAAAGGGCGAATCTATTGGACCGTTCGACGTAAACTATCGAGTAAACATGCCAGACAGGTAATTAAAGTTATCGAACTATAAATATATATAAAATACAAGATTGTAGGTACGCTTTGGATTAGATATGTAGGCAATATAAATCCGTAAATATATATTTTGCAAGTATTACACGTCCTGCTAAACAAACAAATAAACTGAAAGTTTTACACAATGTGTCAGCAAATTGGAGTGATTCAGGACGTAATTTAGGCACATGTTGGTCTGAGCGTGTGACTGCAACACCTACGTTCAGAGATCATTTTGTAAAGGTACATTTCCACGCTGCTTATTATAAGTTAAACAGTTTAAAGGCAATCTTTAGTAATAATGGTCAATATTTTTCTACGTCACATAATTCGAGCATTCTCAACAGAATTTTGAACGATCGTTAAATTTGATCTTAAGCTCACGTGTAAGATTCTCTAACATGCTCTATAGTTTATTTTATTGAAGCAACAAGATTCGTTTTGACTCTACCATTGATTTCAGGCATTTTATTTTTATGTTCTCTATGTTATGTTTGTTCGTTGTTATGTAAAAGTGGCCCTTATATAAAGATAACATACAATCAAGCAAAGCAAACTATTTTACTTAAATAGTTTTTGTCTGACATTGAACTAAAACTTGAACATAATGTGTTTGACAAGACAAATATAACATTATTTTGGAAATAAACAAGTATTACGGTTGACGGTAGTCAGCTAGGTTTTGTTTTAAAAGTAAAAAAAATACGGTATTATAAATTAAGAGTAACGCGACAATAATGATGAATTAGGTATAGCGTCTACTAGAAACACTGAGCGATAAAACAAATCTTTATCTGTCTGTTGGCAATGATGAAGAGCGTACGGGCGGCGGAGCATTCCACTTTATTAGGAAGCCCCGTATTAAACCGGCTCGCTCGCCCCACGTGCCGCCGCCGTGCTCGTCCAAACTTGCGAACAACGTCAAACAATACAATATACGTATAGCGGCGAAAATATTTTATCTTCGACGTACCAAGCCAACTCGACGCACAAAAGCAGATGTGCCAAATAGCCACGTATAGTAATCTCTGGAATAGAACTCGATTATGCATGATAGAAGAACTAAAATCAAACCATTGTTATACTGTTACATCGATATTTTAATTTCATCGTAATTTTATGGAAGATCAATACATGGTGACAAATAATTACTGAAATTAACTGACTTTACACTTGAACTTTCAATGCTATAGGCACTCGATATAATAGATCTAGATGTGAACATTTGAATATTTAATACGCACAGATATAAAAAGACGACGGCTCGCAATTACACATACTGTCACACTGATGTTTATAATATCCAAAACGGTTTAAAATGTTCACATTAGAACGTTCATATTGTGTCAATGAGCAAGTTGTGAAGCTAATTGGAATGAAATGTGACTGTGGTTATCAAAGCTGATACCGAACCTCCTAATTACTGGGGATACGATCACTCTACAGTTATATACAATGACTGCAACGAGGGGTACACATCTGATACTCTTATTAGTCAATACAATACTTAGAAATAAAAAATTGCGTTGACACTACGGAACTGTACGAATTAGATTACGCGAATTTTCGAAACAACGCTAGAATCGTTAAACAATGTCTAATTGGTGAATGTCGCTTTCTTACTAAAGTAAGGTAGTAAATATTTCATTAGTCCACAGGCAATCAGCTCAGACAATAGAAAACAGATAATACATCTCACTAAAAAATAACTGTCGCTCAGAACAATGTCTCGAAAGCTATCTGAGAATCATTAATTAACAGTTTGACTTTGAACATTGCTTAAGGTAATGTATCATGATTTTCACTTAGAATTGGTCTACTCTCACTTTTAAAACTTTGATATAAACTAATCTATAAATTCTACTAGCTAACTCTTAATAAATATATCTAAGTGTTTGGACACCAAGCTTTCAACACTGCCACTTTAGAAACATAGCATAGTTTTATTTAAAAATTAACAAATATGAAGTGACTAGCTACTTAAGTATTGTTCTACTATTCACTGATACTTCAAGACTTACTTATTGATTATTTAAAAAGGTGCAAAGTTTAATACTGACATAATATATGCGATAAGAGTACCGATTTAGCACAGCAGTATACTGTAAAGAAGTAGGCAATAATTTTAATAATATAAAGAGAATAAAAACATTGATTATCTAAATATTTACACAATAGGACCATTTTCAAATTATAGTTATGGCACCAAGTAAATAGGTAATGATTTATAAACTAAATTATATAAAAAATAACATGATTTAATGGCATCAAAAATTGCCAATAGACATTTCACCATAAGACATTGTTTATCTAAGCAAAGTGCTTAGTAAGAAAATATATAATATAAGCGATTTGAATACAAATTCATTATTGAAGTTTGACATTGATTGATCATAAAAAAGATTGAGAATGCATTTACAATATAATATGTTGACTCAAAATGTTCAATTTAGTGTACAATTTGATATGATTTACAAGTAGTTATTATAAGTTGACCAGTTCCAATTGTTAGAACGAGCATAGTACTAACTCAAAGACAACAATCATATGCATCAGACATAGCTCAAGTCACATCAGTAACATTTTATAATAAATATGAACGTGCACAGAGCGGTTAAGTAACCTTCCCATGATTTCCAACCTAATAACTATTACCACAGACGCTCACAATGTACACAATGTAAAATGCACTACGAATTACTAGATATTTATTTGTACAGCCTGGATTCAAAGTCCTACATCTAATAGCTAACAAACTTTATAATAAACATTGCCAATTAACCATTGCTGAATCACACACTCCACAGAATGGTGGGACCAAAATAATAGCTGAACCTGATCATAATGATGTTACTTCTCATTATAAACACACTTATTGATAACATCAGTCTCAATGACAAGATATCGACGCGACGCGACGACGCGCTCAAGGGTCTAACACTAGGTATCTTTAAACATATTCCTATTCTTAACCAAAACAATATCTCATATATAAAAATTCTCTCATGGCTTATTTTGTGCTGAATACCAAGTTGTAACATATAAAACTATAAACATTTAACAGGACAGAAATATTGCAGCAAAATGGAATATGTTTAAGTTACTTAACAATATTTATTGCTTTTATAAAACTGATGCTAGCAATAAGGCCAGGTTACATAGCACAGTTTATTGAGAGGCTGACTTCACATGATGTGTGTTCATGCACATTCTGTATATTTGACTTCACAGATAAAGTAACTACACTTAACTCTACAAAATAAGGAACTAATACAAATTACACTTAAATTCAAATGAAACCTCACATCAGATCACAAACACAGGTCAAATTGCACATGTGAACACAACTACAATGAATACATATACAATAAATTAATCTCTTCAATATTTTGATGTAGTTATAGTTCCTTAGTTAAAAATATCAACTGATACAACAATATTATTAACCTTATAAATTAATAAAACCAATAATGAAATGTCAATTAATTAAAACCTATACACAATTAATTATAACATTCCATCAAGATAAGTAATACATAGTTTTAGGAAATTCATTTCAGTAATTTACTAAAATTATTAGTGATGGTTGTCGCAATTGCTCTAAGTTGATGGTTAAGTGATGTAATTAGATTAAATCGAAATTGAGAAGTTCGATTGTGAATCTTAAAAAGCAACAAGAAAAATTTGATCAATATTACATATTACAAAATTGTATTTTTGATTTCGTAAAAACAATAAAAAATATTATATAATAATAAAGCTCACCACATCCCAATGCTATCAACAGCAAACTACCATGTACCTAATGAACAATCAGGTAGCAAGACATTGAGTGCTGGGAGTAACACCACGGTACAGTGTGTCAGTGGTAACACTCGGGATATCACCAGAACAAAGGTCACTGCTGCTCCTCTACCTGCTGTATGTTATGTCAACTTGAAAGGGCACTAAGCAAATGAACGCCACCGAAATATCGGAAATCAGTTCTACTATCATCTTGCCTACACTCCAAATTTGATCCACATTGGGGTGCCAGCCAAGGGCCGCCTCAGCGTCTATAATCACCCGAAGCTGTCGGCAAAGAGTCGCACTCATCACCGTTCCACGACAATGTCACGGAAGATTCACTAAAAACACCTACTCACGGAAGTGTCCGCTCGCAGGCACCAACTATGCGCTCAGAACTCTGCAAATTCCTTCGCACACTTCTCAGTCGATGAGATACGCAATGCCTCCTCCTCGTAGTCGTCGAAGTTGCTGGTGTCGCCGGGACCCTTGCAGCGCGGGATGAACGGAGCCTCGATCTTCTTCTGGAAGACGGCAATCCAGTCGGTGCTGCCGAACCATTTGTGGGTTTTTATGTCGTTCACACCGGCCTTCAGGTTGCCATAACGCTTTGTCAGATCAACCTGAAGTAAATTACGGAGAAGGTCTTTCAGATCGGAGCCAAAGTGAGAGGGGAAGCGAACCTTACCCGAAACGATTTTTTCGTAAATCTGGATGGGTTGATCTGCAAAGAACGGCGGGTAGCCAGCCGCCATTTCGTATACTAAGACTCCGAGCGCCCACCAGTCGACCGCTTTGTTGTAACCTTTAGAGAGGATGATTTCCGGTGCCAGGTACTCGGGCGTGCCGCACAGCGTCCACGTACGGCCCTTGACACGCTTTGCGAAACCAAAATCTGTCACTTTTAGGTAACCTTGCGAATCAATTAAAAGGTTTTCAGGCTTCAAATCCCGATAAATGAGGTCCAAATAGTGAAGGTATTCAAACGCTAGCACAATTTGGGCTGCGTAAAACCGCGAGTGCGGCTCTGAAAAGCGGCCGACCTTGCGCAGGTGCGAGAACATCTCACCGCCTGGCACATACTCCAACACCATGTACAAGTTCGAGTTGTCCTTGAAGTGGAACTTGAGGCTCACGAGGAAGGGGAAGTTGATAGCTTGTAAAATTCGTTTTTCGTTTAACGTATGTTCAACTTGCTTCAATTTTACAACTTTCTGTTTATCTAATATTTTCATAGCATAATATTCTTTCGTAGGTTTATGTTGGACTATCATGACTCTACCGAAGGAGCCAGTACCTAATGTTTTTATCCGCTCGAAATCGTTCAATCCGGCGGTGTTGGTAGGATTCTTCTTCCATTTCTCTTCGAAGTCCTCTTTAGCCTGGTCAAGGAACTCCTTGACGCTTTCGGCGGCGTCCACCTTCTTATTGGCGGTGGCAGCATTGTTGCCCATGGCGCACACCACAATCTGGTTCTACACCCTCGACTCGCCGTTATTAGAGGCCGACTCGCTGCACTAATCGATGCCTGCTGTGCGACCGCGTAAGAAACGGGGCAGGTCAACACAACCCAATTTTAAACACGTACATTCTCAGTTTTAGAAGCACGATCACACGTCACGAAATACACTCAGTGCAGGTACACATTGACACAATTCCTATATGTACGAAAGTCACGAAAAATACTTTGTCACATTCACAAGAATAAAATGGCTTCCACAACCGGACTCGATCGACAGAGCGAGATCGAGCGAACGATTCGCTCACGGGTGGCGGTCAATTATAAAAATGTTGCCAGCTCACAATGTATAATCTTCTAAAACACGCCTAAAACTACTATTTACTAAAATAACTTCTAATAATTTTTCTTTTGTTTTAGATTAAATGCTATATTCAATTGTTTTATACTATTCGTTACTTTTTTACTATAAATAAAGGATTTTGAAAGTTCTGTTGTAACTAATAAGTCCATTTGTTTGAACGTAAACTAATAAATGTTTCGTTTCGCTAACCCCCGGTTTCTAAAACGTTGATCAATGCAAAAATTAGTTAATCACCTGTCAAGCGTGTTTGTCAAACGCTGTGATTAGTTAGCCTTTTTTGTCAACCAATAAAAGTAATGATCAGTTGATTTGACAACGGATTACGTTGATCAGTCTTTCAGAAACTGGGATAAAACTTATAATTATAATTTTGTTCTTCGAAACTTGATAAAGGATAAGCTTGGAGTCTAAGAAAGGTAAATGTCTACTACTTTGCTATGATAACCGATACCCATGTGAAGCCACGGGCATCAACTAGTTGGTAATAAAAATATAACTTCTTGTTCTGCATGCATCTTCTTTTCGAGTCGATAGTAAAATTAGAACAGTACTTAGGCCCAAAACGAGGCCCTGTTAAGGACGACATCATTGGTTTGAAAATAAATGTATACGGACAATAACGGCTCGCCAGAAAGTGGACCATAGTTTGGTCAGGAGTAGGACACTCGCAACGGATATCGGGAGGATCTATGATTTCTATGCATGAAAACTAATAAATTGATTTTTGGTGATAATTAACCTAACATGATTTAAAGTTTGAACATAGTGTAAACTTCTAGTAATTTAATTTGTTTAATTGGTTTGGGATTAAGAGCGCTGTTGTATTTCTTATGATACAAACACTGCTGCGTCATTATAGTGCGAGTTTAACTTCTGTATATGTAATTAGAAAATAATGTTTTCAGGTGCCGTCTTTATAATTGTGTTAGGTAACGATTATAATGTTGTCATAATGTTAGTCACATTTTACGCTTCGACGTTTTTCCTTCTGCAGTCTATGACCTGACATAATTAGTTATCAAATAACTGACTTATAATGAAGAGGCTTAAAAGAAAGCAATAAAAAGCTATTATGATAATAAGTAGTCGCAAGAAACCGGGTGATGAGAAAGACAGCAAACTTAAGTCTTATCAGATTCTGCTTAATACTGGATTGTACAGTACAATTGCCATACATATTATATACTATATATTATATTTATAAGACTTTTTATCGGAAATTTCGATTCTGATTCGAAATGTCGTTGTATAATGATAACGACAATATTAGGAACCAAGGAGAAAACCAAGTAGGGCTACCGTTATTGCGCTTATCAGTTGGCGCCACTGGCGCATCAGCTATCAAAGCCCACTAACAAACTGTGGAATAACCTCGCTTGTGACTAGCGCCCATGGCGGCGAAATTAATCATGGCTGCCGTCATTTTATTTATTTTCTGATAAGAATGTTGAAACATTTATTTCTACCAAAGGATTGCAATATAATTTTATCTGGCAACACTATTTTAGTTCAGCTTTTGCACACCAGGATGGCAGCACATTCTTTGTAACTATAGTGCTATATCTATTCAGGCAGCTATCTAGAGTCTACAGAGAAAGAATTAGAATTTCAATTTGAGACCGTGCTGCCACATCCTATGTCGGCTACAGCGGCATGTTGCATAACTAAATTGGAATCGATATTTTTTTCTCTTTAAATATTTTGTGGTTCGTTTCTATACTGTTACTTCTATTCTCTTGTATTAGGTACATTTATGTAATGGGATTTATTGATTGGATATACTTACCCCTATTAATATGAACCTAAGCTCTGCCGGAATTTACGTAAAGTATGTAGGTACAAAATGTATATTATGTACCTAGTGTTTTATTATACCTACTGTTAAATTATTGAGATAGATCAATGTTTTGTGATTTTGTATCTGTGGTAGGCCTTGTGTCAAATTAGATGATTTTTGATGTACCTTAAAAATGTACTAGGACATATCTAGGTACATTATACATTAAGACACGGTAAGTACCCATAGATTTTGGAATTGGCTTAAATATTTTAATTTTGCATATTTGCGCTAGTAGGTTTGGCAGGTAGGTACGTAAGGCGAACCGGCCCATATAGATAACCTTTTAGTAGTTATTATTTGTAAAATATACCTAGGTACCTATTTAATTATACATAAGTAGCTAGGTAGGTACCTACTAAGTAAGTATGACATGAAGTCAATAGATGTTCGTAAATTACCCGAATTAATTAGGTAGGTAGGTATATATCTATTAGATGTAATTAAATTACCTAGACATCATTTTTAATTACTTACATTTAAATTGTAAGCTGTTGAACTCAAAGACTTTTTACTCACTTAATTATTGTCATCATCATCATCCATACTAATAGGTATTATAAATGCGAAAGTAACTCGGTCTATCTGGTACAGTTTTACTCACAGATAAATCAGTGGTTTTACTGCGTATAAGCTTGGATTTTAGCCGCGATAACCGACACCCAAGGAGTTGAACCGCGCGGGCAAATAGTGTCAAATTTTAATAGGTATAACATAAAACATAATAGAAAGGTCAACTTCAAACAGAGAAAGGAAAACTTCAGTAATCTATAAAAATAAAATTAAATGTTGCTAAGCGCATAACTCGAGAAAGGCTTGACCATAGAGTTTATGTAACTATTAATAGTTTACTTATTGTTAACTCTATGGGCTTGAACAATTCGGGTATTTTTTTTATATATGTTCCTAAAGGCCCACGAAGGTTTTATAAAAAAAAAATTGGTAGGTCTAGGTAGGGTAAGTAATCTGTTGACGGGAGCGAAGCCGCGCTTTTTTATTATAATTTATTATAATAATGCTTGTTTAAAGTTCAATACGTCATAATCAAAAGTAAAATACACAATTATCTTCAATAGTATTAGAATCAGAGCTACAATAGGTACCTCCCTTACACTTGAAAAGGTTAATTAATAACCTGTAAGAATAATGTTGAGAAAATTTGTGTTAGATTTTTGCGGGTCGAAACACAGAAAACAGTAAGACAAATCCGTTTCGTACAACGGGCCAGGGTTATTAGTTATTACACAACAATTTACAAAACATAGGTCCAGCAGCCTTGTTAGTAACAATTTAAATACTTGTTATAATATAAATAAATAAATAACAAAATTCGGTAGGTAGGCAGGTTATTTTCCTCTAAATCGCGCATACGAAATTCAGCGCAGCTCCGTTGCAAAATTAATTTTATTATTATTACGAACGAGAGCAGACAACCTTGACGAAGCGGCGGCGTAGCAACCGGAATATACATAATATAATTATAATGAATACACTTTGCAGCGCATTAAAATATAGCCAGAAAAATAACAAAATTTTAAGAATAACTTTTATCACGGGAATGAGTGAACGCGGGCGTCAGTCATGGCTGATTTTGTTGGTAATATTCCTCTGTTTATTTTACACCGTTTATTTTTATATGGTGAATCCATGTGTTTAATTAAAGTTATAAATTACCAGTGCTTCCAGTGCTAGCATAAAACTAAATCAATGCAACGGGGTTCATTGTGAGACACTTTTGACAACCCACCCAACCCAACTAACGCTGTAACAGCTGTGACTGCACAATATGTCCGCATCCGTATGTAATTTTTTTAACAAATGCCATATAGGTAAACCCATCCCTTTTTGCGAAAAAAAAAGATAAACAAAGCCACCAAAAGGTTGTTTTTTATGAACATTATTTTATCATTTATTTTATCATTGCAAAATTTCATTATTTACAACAAATGAACTTGACTTCTTCAAAAAAATAAATACAAAGCGTTTTTCTTTTTTTAATTTTAATTGTTACGAATATTATGTATAAAGTCATTGTGAGAAAAAAAAAATAGTCTAAGGAGTTCTTAAAAATGTAAATAATACAGGTGAATATAGGCCTACATTATAAAGACACCAAAATATCGATATAATAAGCTGACAAATTTGGGAGTTCAAATACGACTATTTGACATTAGAACACGTATTTTTTAATTCCGGAAAATTATACACCTGTCATGTTGTTTTTGACATTTGTTTTTTAGGATCAATGAATTCACTAAAACATGCGTCTTAGGTTTTTATTAGCATTTACCTAGATCTATAATAATTATTATAGATCTGGTAAATAGAAAAGAGATCGATTCGACCCAAACGGCACAAGCTGATTGATGAATTTAATCTATTCATTGGTACTGCAAGAACATTTAATTGATACGTATATAAATGACGAAATCGACTGTGGCCGGGCTGAGTCGCAACACTCGCATAGGGACCATACGCACTACTATGCTAGGTACCTACCTATGTTACAAATAATACGGGCTCAGAGAATTAATTTGGACCGATATATACCTATATCGATAAAGTCGGTAACATCGTAAAGTAATGTTTTAATTTAAAGCTTTATTCTTTTTCATTGTTACGCTTAGCAAGATTACGAAATGCTGGTGGGTAATAGTTTTTATGTCAGTACAAAAAATGCCACTTCAAGCGAGGCGTCTGTGTCGGCGCTTACTATAAGTTATGATTTGAGTTACTTTTTTTGTTATCGATAAGTTTTAGTGCTCAGAAAAATTACTAAAGCAAATTGTTCCGAGGTTTAGTGTTTAAAAGCGGGACAGATTATAAATGTGAAACATAGTGTGGTACCGTAGACACCGTAGTCGGTAGCATCTACCAAATACAAATTAATAAAAGTGGTAGCTGGCCATGTGGACACCTATCTGCTATCGATAAATAAAAACGTAAAATTAAGTATATTATTATATTATAACAATTAAGAATTTAATGTTGTTTTTACCAATATATAGGCTGGTATTATTATATTATATTATTATTAAGTGTGAAGATGTAAGAAATAACAAGACATGGTTTCATATTGTTCGCGTTTTTCTATCTTTTTTCTGGATTACATGTTTAACGTCATCATGATATTAAAACATTGATGATCATCAACTTTATCCCAGACACGGCGAGTCACCAATCGGTCGCCTTCCGCATGAATCGATTAGACTGACAACGCCGGCGACGCGCGGGGCACCGGGTGACCTCTCGTTCTGGCTCTGTGGTATGGTAAATGTGGTAAACCAAAAACTTTTCGTTGTACAACAAGTAATAACACTGGTAATATCTACAATGATTAATGAAGTAAGTTATTTTGCATTTACAGTATGGATTGTTATTGATATAAATACGTCGAACATGCATAGCTGGGCTAGAGCTTACGATAGTAATAGAATGTCGAAAGTATTATATATAGGTAGGTACTTGCCTATCTATTGATTACTTATCTGTGGGAAAGATCTTTCTTTTTGTGGGCCAAACCCAATCTAATCCATGCCTGATCCATAACCGATTCGACATAATTCAAGATAGGTAATTTTCGAAATTAATCCATAGGTAAGTACATTAATTACAATAAGGTATCGTCTAACTCATTAATACAACTGTTACATGTTTCGAAAGTAAGATATCGTAAATGTGAGTACGGCTCCAACGGTACTAAATGAACCTATGTGACAAGAGTGGCAACACTCAAAGGCGAATCTTGCAAATTCAGCTTTAATTTTATAGTCACTGTGTCAGTGTCACAGCTATTATTTCAATCCGCACAACTAAAGATAGACAAGACAAGGTAGCGGCCCTTTGCAAGCGTGTGACAGTTAATTTACAAGGCAATATGAACCGTATCTTGTAGGCATAAGGTTAAAATTATTATAATGTTTGCGGGTGAATAGCTAGAATCATTGAAATGGTTAACGCGATAAGGTATGTTAGTTGAGCATGTCGTGCGCTAGGCAACGTATAGTGATGCCTACATAATTGTAAAGTAATTAACTAACCAGATGTATAATCAGAAACACGAAAGAGTGACAAATTCTTTGTATTTCCTACCTTACGTTAATAACATGTATATTCATTAGCATTATCTACATAGTTACAGACTTAATTTGTATTGAACTGTTGTCAAATAAAAGCAAATAGAATAGTTATACGTTTTTGATTGCCTACGGTTTAGTTCATGTGTTTATTTAAGGGTGAGAATAAGATGCGCCTGATAAAATAAATATAATTAAAACGCACATCGCCACCTTGCGGGACTTTAAAGTATTTTTGTACGCACCTGTCTGAATAACAAAACAGATGTTTTTTCCTGTGCATAGGTTTAAAAATAAACCTGAGTAGGTACTAACTACTAATAATAGGATGGTAATACATATTTAGTTAGGTATTCAGTAAATATAACGTGAGTCCGGTGAGGATGTGGTTTTCTGGGTGCAAGTTTAATTCAATTAATTCCCACAGAAAATAAATGGTTTTTATTTTGACTCTCAGCACAGATTATCTTCTACAAATTGGTAAGAGAGTCAAAGATTAGGAGGTAATCTGTGAATCTGACCACCGATTCCCGAATGTAGAAACGCACCTCACAAAAGTTACAGAATTTGTGGCACATGCGAGGGGAAAAATACGCTGTGATTGGACGAGGGTTGGGCGTCGTACCTTGTCGCGTCATTTAACGTTTCCCCTATTGGCTGGCAGAAAGGAAACCATTTAATCACATCTGTTTTAATTTTTTAATGCTATTTATATCAGCGCACTCTCTCGGCAAGACGGTGAAACTAAATGGTTTCTTATGCTAGGTAAAAGACCTTCGTTAACTTTTAAACATAATTATCTTGAAGATCTGTCTTTCTTTTATGCAATTCACAAAATATATTTTGGGGCCCTGTTTATTCACACAAATACGGCACATACCTAATCGAATGTGGCAATGTTTGCGCAGATGTCTTTGATGTTCATGCAATTGTATGATTGATCATCATTTCAACGCAATTCCTAGTTTGACGTGAAAGTACAATAAAAAGAAAACGTAGGTACTTATTGAATAATTACCTAGTACTAGGAAACCAGTTAGCAACAGTATGTAACTGTACTGTGACGTCACTATGTTATGTGTTATGTTTGCGGCTTATTAGCACCAGTCGTAGCGCGTGATTGCTGGTCAAGACATCTTTTAGGACAAATAAAAGCACATACCTACGATTGGAAAGTACCTATAATACCACATAAGAGTGCAAACAGTCATTCAGGAATAATAAACAAACATTAATTTGTTAAAGTACCTAATCGATTAAATGGTCAAAGTAAGTATACCTACGGTCGACCACACCTTACCGATTACGAATAATAACAAAAATCTACTTTACTGCTTAGACATAAAGACGATCTTAGTCAGTTGACAATGTAATCCTATACGATTTGGTAGAGGTACCTAACCAAATACTAATATTATAAGTGCGAAAGTAACTCTCTCTGTCTGTCTGTATGTTGCGCCTTCAGGCCTAAACCGCTAAACCGATTTTGGTGAAACTTTGTATGGGATAAGCTTCGTTCCTAAGAAAGGACATATTAGGACGCGGGTGGAGCCGCGGGCAACAGCTAGTAACATTTAAAAATAAATACGGATATCGTATTTATTTTTGTCGTAATAAACGTAAACTTTTTAGTAGATTAAATATCTCTCACTTTTATAATCAATGCATTAATATTTCATCGAAAATTATGACTGATAGATCCAAAATGGAAATAAAATACGAAACAAGACCATAACTTATCAAAGTCATGGTTTTGACAGCTCCAGTGACAGACAGACATACGACGTTCTAGACAGTTAGAGCCTCTTTAATCTTTTACAAGACATAACTATGACCGCATTAGGATTGATATTAAATTTCACTGCCAAAGGAAGGACAAATGAATACCTAATATTAAACATGAGACATGATTGGCCTACCTACTTAAAATAATACAACATGTAAGTAGGGATATTTTATGATTATGACGAATTTACTTTGTGGCAAACTTACAAAAAACTGTTACAAATGCCTGTAATACAGATACATACCTACGTAAGTACATACTAACAGATTGTGGTAACGAAACTCGAAGGGGTGCTTAGCTTACTCCCCACTGCGCACCTGGCCTTTGAAGGACATAATAAACAATTCACAAGATGATTTTACTGGATAACTATGAACTACCTACCTAAATAGACATCACGCGTATTAAATAGAAAGGAAGACAGGAGGGAGGAGACCGATATTTTGCACTTATAAAAAAAAATACTAGCGGTTGTTCAGTAGATTTAAACGCCAAAGTTTTTAAATGTCAAGGTTATTCGTAGTTGCAACAACAAATGAGTTTTAGCTGTGTTCAAACCAGGGTTGCCAACATTTATTGAAAAAAAAAATCAACTTATGGGAGAACAGCTACTGGCTGGTAATTGTTGTGTGTAAATTTTCAGATAGACCACACTCGAGACTAGCAAATCTAGGATTTTTAAATCGCGAACAACCTCATTTTTAAAAAGTACCTTTTTGAAGTCGCTTAAAACTTAAGTAGTAGGTATAAGTACATAGGTACCTACGATATTATAAAGTACCTATACCTAGTTGATAGTGCATTCATTATGTCAGTACTATTATAGGTATATTCTGTGGTTCATTTCACTTTGTTGACGAGTGAAATCACCAAGATGAACTAATTGGATTTTTGAGTCTTCTCATTTGACCTCAGACTTATTTCTCCTACATGATTTGTATCAGAAAGTAGAATATAACCTACCTACGTATTTAATGGAACCTTTGACTTTTTGTTGCTGACTGTACCGGCCACCATCCCAGTCTGAAAGCGATCCTATGAAAGCATGAACTAGGTTCCTATAATAAATTCTACAACTTTAGTCACAATAAGGTACCTATTACATTATAAATAGGTATGACACACGAGAATTGAAATATGTACCTACAGCTGTTATTAGTAAAAAACATAACATTCAATACACAGGCAGTTAGGTACTACCTACCTACTTTAATAATACACAACACAACGGTATATTTCGTATAATATTGTATTTAATTTTGTAGCTACCTCATACAATCCTACCTAAATAGACAGGTAAAATGAACATTGTTTTATGAATTCTATATCCCAAATTATCTGCGATCAACTTTGAACTGCTTGTATTTGAGATAAGGTTGAAAATTGCAAGATTCTTTACGATCGATAATCCAAACGTGTGCAGACCGTTCAACGGACGAAATAACACGATTGAAAGTAAGCTTTATGTGAGGTTCAGTTCGGTTTAAAATCGTTTGATACACAAATTGGCGGCAAAATGTTAAAATTCTGTTTAAGAGCATTACACTTTTAATTTATTCAAAAATGTCAAAATCAGCATCAGCCGAATTAGTGTCTGTCTAACATCATCACAAAGCACGATTAGCTAGGTGTTAGATTATAATTTGCTAATAGTGCTTGCTTTTTAAGTTTAAACCAAACGATCTCGAGTCCGAGAGGGTTTGTTGGATTTCCTAGAATTGTTATTAAAAAAACTAGCCACGCGTAAACACTGGCGAATACGGCTGTGGATTAAGGAAAACCGGTCAAGTGCGAGTCGGACTCGCAAATAAGGTTTTATTACATCTTAAAAAGACTAAGCAGGTACAAGATAATTTAGGCAACACTTAGTACGTAGGACAATAGAAATAAACACTGAAAATATCCATATAAATATACCTAGGTACCTATTAAGGAATGCATTAGGTACCTACGGTTCATGAGATACAGCCCGCTGACAGGCAAACAGACAGCCAGCGGATGCTATTGATATAGATATAGGTTTATTTTAGATCAATGGCGATGGCGGATGCTTTGTATGGTGTGTGTTAGAGTAACGTTAGCATGTCACCCTTTGGGTACGAAAGAGTTTAAAGTAGGGAAGACCTTGCCCGTATAAATTGCGCTCGGTAGAAGGGTGTTTTTACAATACCTGGAACTTTGTGCCGTTTTTCTGTCACCTACCTAGGTAACTTTATTAATTCACTCTATCTAATAATTATGCTAGTGTGTAGTGCGAATTTGAATGTATGCTTAACTAATTTGGTTTACCTACCTAAAGCCAGAGTTGCCTTTCAGCAACTCTACTTAATTTAATACCCATCTATTTCATTCGTGGAAGAGGATAAATACCTACCTACTATGTGGGCACGTGGACACATTGAATCACGAACTGTTCTGCTTGACGAATTCATTATTCTGACGAAATCACCAACTAGTGCCAAGATTTCTTTTAAAAGCCATCGACCTGTCAAGGAACCACGTTGTATTTTACGTCGTGCCAAATTAATTCTTGAGCTTATGCCAATGGAATAGAGCTTGAAACTGTTTAACAGAATGTTTGCCGACTTAGCAATAAGGTTGGCTTTGGGAGTCATTCGGACAAGACTCGGACTCTGGCACAGGCAAACGCACTGTGGTTGGCGGGAAATAAACGCGGTGCAACGTGGTTGTCGGCAAAGTGGAATATTCTCACTAAAATGCTAATAAATTCAAATACCTATCTAACTTCGTAGATATCCTACCTGCGTTTTAATACCTACCTACCTAAAGTAATTATGAACTTCAAACAGGAAGGTGGAACGAGACAATCGGGCAATGAACTCTAGAAAACCACACGCTCAAATTGAATTTCACGGACACTTAATTTAGTGGCACCCACCTCCAGGTATAGGTACTTATCTAATTTAACTAGGTGTAATTTGTTAAGGCTAGGTATAAAGAAGGACAATATAATAATTATATTTCTTTAATAGTAGGTATAAAAGAGTAGTAAGTAGGCAGTTTGTTTGATACTGGTTAAATGAACTACTAAATACCTACAAAAAAACGAACATTACGTTACCGTATCGCTAGAATAATAATACTCATACTCAAATTACTCAATGAAGTGTCTTCATAGACAAGTGATCACAAGTGTAAAGTGTAAGTACAGTCAGTGCCATAAGGCATTGACACTGTTGACAGCTCCTGTACCTGTATTTTAATTAAATCAATCTGTTCAATATTTTCTTATAATCATATCAATATTATAGTTTAATTGATAGAGATATGAATTACACTAAATTTTAATTAAACTAGGTACCTATTGATAAAATAATAGTATCAAATCAATAGTTACACATGTTAACATCTCCGTAAATTGCGTGTAAACGTAACGATGAAGAATATGTTCCTACCTAGTTGTGCTGTTACCTATTTAGGTAGGTACAGCCTTCGGTACAACACTAAAAAGTTACTTTTAGTACATGTGTACGTCTACGTACTACGTACCTACGTTGCATGGAAAATACCTACATTATACTTTATTAGTGCCGTCGATTTGTAGATTAAATGATATTGACATTATTTATTATTCACATAAATTTTCCAAAAGAACACCTTTTAAATATATTTTGTTTAATATTTCAACGATTGTATTTTTCAAACAGGGGAGACAGAGAAGGGTATAATAATGCTTGTATCTTGATTCAAGGTTGTTTGCAGGCTACTAGATAGACTATGCCTATCTCTTTTTTACTAGTGTAAACTGCATTACGATGTTTTGTTGTTTCACCGTCTTGAAGCACGCTACATTCACAACGAGTGCGCGTCCCCGCGCGACGCGGTGCGCATTATATTTTTTCCTTCTTCCTCCTTCATTTGGTCGTCGGTGTTTGTGCGGTGAACATTGTAGTACGTTGTGCGTAACACGTGCTTCTAATTATTTCTTTATAATTTAAAAGTATATTCCAAACAAAAAAAAACATAATGGCAGACGCAGCCATCGAAAAGAAGTAAGTTTTTATGTTGCATTAATTCAGTATTATAAAGTTTTGTGATTAATAATTTTTGGCGGCTTCGAAAACGTGATCAAAATGGCTTCCTATTTACGTGTGAAATTAGTGTTTTCTGTGGAATGACAGTGTTTCGAAGTGTTTTTACGTTTATATCGGTTTGTTTCGTTTACCTGTTGGTTACAGTTTGTTGTTTTGCAAAATACCTAGGTACTGGTAGTTTCGTGATAGGTACTTAGTTTGTAAACGCCGCCAGAGATAACACGCGGGAAAATTTAATTTTTACTGATAATCAATTTTCAAGGATATCTTCATGTAAATACAAATACTTGTTGGCGCATTATATGAATAGAAGTGTGCGGTTTTGCCTAGTTTTAATACTTTTTCCTCTTATGGCGTATTAATATAAGTAAAGAAGTTACAAGCACGCCGGGTGGCGGGCGCGGGGTCGCTTGTTTTATCCAAGATGGCGCTGCTTGCGCGGCGTGCCGGCGCGTAGCGTCGCCGGGCGCGCGCTCGTTTGAATTCGCCGAGACCTCGAGTTTTGCAACTCAGGTTGGTGGTCGGTTACGTTATCGCGGACGACGCATGTTGTCATTAGTTATTTTTAACACTTTACGACTCGCTGATGTGTGACCCACTGGAGCGAATAACGTATTCATTCAGTTATGGTGATCACGGTTACGTTCAGTTTCCTCTGTTGCAACTTTCCCACATGCATGCAGCCTTGCGCAACAGCCACTTGTTTTTGTTCCGGCAGACTTTTCCTTTTATGCCGCCCCACTTAACCGCTGAGCATTGGCCGCGTGTGGAACTGTTGCATTGTTATGTTCCGTTACTTTACTGACTTGAGTACTTCACAATTCACATTAGCCACGGTGCGTAGGTATTTAGATTGAAGATTTTACGACATTCAGTGCTGCGCGCCGTTAATACAACACGCTATTATTTATTAGTTAATGTAAACTTATGATCGTTTTTAAGCTTATCGCACTTAACACAGATCTCTATTCTTATTTAGTGAAAAGCTGTATCAAATAAAATAGAATGCGTTAGAATATCTATGAAAACAGAAAATTGAAAACACCTACAAATTTAATACCTAGTTTGCCAGTTGTAATATTGTCATTAAAATCATTGTCGCGCCGTCTGTTCCGATTCCGTACCTGTTATTTAATAAATACTTTAATGTTTCCAGCGATGCCGCCCCCGAGGAGGTCACCTCAACGGAGGTGAAAGAATCTCCAGTTAAGAAATCTCCCGCCAAAAAGGTCGCGGAAGTGCCCGAAACAAACGGGAAGGAAGAAAATGGCAGCGAAGCAGCGCCGGAAGATGCGCCCGCTGAAAACGGTGACGCTGAGGAAAGCAATGACGCCACCGAAAATGGTGATGCCACAGGTAAACAAACTCATCAGTCATTTAATTTTACCATGGAGTTTTTTTAATTGTAATGTCATACCTAGTTTATTTTATACTCATTTAATTTAACTAAAAACTGTTTCTTTACAGAAAAGAAAGAAGCCGGCGTGAAGAGGAAATCCGTCTCCGCGGATAACGGAGAGACAGAGAAGACCACGCCAGAAAAGAAGGCGAAAGTTGTGGAAGAAGTGACACCCGCGGAAGAAGAGGCAGCAGCCTAAAGCGTCGCACTATACTACTTCGCTTGGTTTACTGCAATGCAACCATGTTCATTAGAGCTCAACTTAGCCCAGATAAATATCCGACACGTGTAATACAGAATAAAACTACTTAGACATACTAACATGATAAATTTTACAGTATATAGGTAGGTGACATACAATAGATTATACCAAAACATACCATTCTGGTGTGTAATTGCTTACAAACCTTTTGATATCCACACACTTAGGATGTCTGCGTAGTTCCCACTAACAGTATAATAATATGCCGCATGTACAATTTAGAGTTGAGCTCTTTTGTGACCGCACTTATGCTTAGGTTTATAATACATTGTGTATTAAATCTTACCTGTGAAGTACCTGTAAATTGTAAATTTAATGTTACTGTCAGTCGCGACTGAAGTGTGCATCGCAGTGAACTGATCATAATTGTACGAGTCGGTTTAGGTGTTTGTATGCTGTTTTTAGTATTGGTGTCTATTTCAACTGACTAGTAGCGGTGGATTATTGAATTGATGATAGTAGCATATATCGGTTAACATATTTCGCCAGTAAAATACTGCCAAAGTAATTCACCAAGTGTGAAATCAATTCACAATCCGTTCTGTGAACGACGCGTATTATAAAACAGCTTCCGAAAAACATGAATTTTAGATAAAGCATAAGATTAATTAAAGGTTTAGATAATTAATTCAGTTTAAATTTAAGTTAGCAGTTAATAACGCACATTTTATATTTCATAGGCATTATTACTTAACCATTTGAACATTCCTTTGACATTTTGGTTACGGTTTGCAGTGTGAACGAGCATCTTCTTTGCCACTTGGTTGAAGTAAGCTTTGAACCATACTGTTAATTTACATGTATGTAAAAACTTTATTTTAGCCAGTGCACAGAGGGAGTCTCGTTATTTAAAATATTGTTCACATTGTAACGCTAATTTTAAGACTTGAAATTTAATAAAAGTTCAAAGTTGACAAATAAGGTGATAGTTCATATTGACATAATTAACTTTTGCGTGCTATTTTGTGTTTGTATTCTATGGACAACTTTATTTTTCTTATATCCTGTTTTTCTAATTTATTTTCTTATATTGTGATAGTAACAGACCTCGAATGTAAGATAATCCTTGTGGAAACGAATCTTCATTTTTATTGTCAAGTAAGTCACTGTGTTCTTGCTATGATTAAATTATACTAAAGTTGTGACTAACGTTTACAGATTGAAACTATTGATTCAAAGTACATTTTAGTATTAGATTTAAAGTAGTTTGTACAGTTACACTTTACTTCTCTCAACTGTGGAGTTAGTGTTTGTAAAACATTTCTGGCAATAAAATAGTCCAATCAAAAAGTTTTGTTTTTAATTATTGACCTGTGCTTATGTTCGATTAGCGCTCTTTATTATGTGCAGATTACCTGAAGTTATCAAGTTTTAATGGCTAGTAAGTCTTGTTCATTATGGGTTGTTTTAGGACAAACTCCCATTGGCCCATTTAAATTTAATTATCCATTCCTTATTCGACAAATTAGTTGCGGTGTTTAACTTCCTTTATAAGACCGGTAAGAACTTTCAATGTGTTTAAACAACATTAGGAAATGAATCAAGAAATTTTCTAACTGTCATGCATACATTTTAAGTACCTAGATAAGGTACTTACATAATATTCAAAAACGCTTATGCTCTAGATTTTAACAAGTATATTCTAGTGTGGATTAGATGATAAGTATTTATATACATATACCTATACTACTACATACCTATACTCTACCAAGGATGATTTAATAAGGGCATGTCACGTAAACGTTTTTTATGACGCAATCAAACACTTAATAAATTATGATAGATCATGAGAAAACATGTGCTATGAGGAAGTTTGCACTAAAGACATGTTCACTGTGTATAAGTAGGTACCTATATACCTATTTTCTACAAAGGTATATGACCTATACTCTATAGATTATTGTACAAAAATTTATTAGTGATGACCAATACATCGATAGGACGAGTCGTTACAAGGTCAGGCATCGCCGTGGAAACTACATAGTACACAATAAGTTGGTGATACACCCTCTAGGCCTCAGTCAGTGGTCAGTGGGTTATTGCGAAGGGACGGTTACGAGATGCACCGCATAAAATATCATTGATAGAAACTACAATGTCTTTGGTTTCTATTTTACTACTGTTCTCTTTCTTTCGCATCGCTTTCGCTCAGACTACTCAGAATATAAATGTCTGTAAGTGTTAACCATGCGTTTTAGTTAAAAAAATAATGTTTTTTATTTGTATTAAGATACCGCGCGAATACGTTCGGCCAGCTGTATTTTTGCGGTATACAAAACTTGTGTTACATGAGTCATAAGATTAAAAACAAATTCCAAGTGCAGAAATATATTTCATCGCGTTACGAATGAGCTTAATACGCATAGGCAACGCATGAAAATGGAAACTAGGATTTTAAAATAGTTGTGTTATTCATAAAATTGATAATAATAATGAAATTGCAGTACTGGTCAACGAAGAGAGTAATGCTTTGGCTGAAAAGGCTTTTGAAGTTGCAAAAGAATATGTAAGACGCAATCCCAGTTTGGGTCTTGCAGTGGATCCTGTTATTGTCGTGGGAAACAGAACAGATGCAAAAGCTTTTTTGGAGAATGGTAAGCTTCCAAATACTAGACTAGCCTTGTGGATGCACCTATTCTAAATTGCCTTATTTTAAATTGCATTTAGTAGGTTGGTATGAACAAAACATGCTCTAAGCAGCCTGAAGGAGTTATAATAAATAACCTATTATACTTTTCAGTCTGCAGAAAGTACAATGACATGCTTTCGGCGAAAAAGACTCCCCATGTAGTTCTAGACTTTACTATGACTAACGTCGGCTCCGAAACAATAAAGTCCTTTACAGCAGCTTTGGGCTTACCAACAATTTCCGGATCTTTTGGACAAGTCGGGGATTTGAGGCAATGGAGAGCGCTGAATGCTAACCAAACGAGGTTTCTTCTGCAAGTCATGCCACCTGCTGATATTCTACCGGAAGCTATAAGAGCTGTTGTTACAAAACAAGATATTACAAACGCTGCCATTATTTTTGATGAATTTTTTGGTAGGTTTTTACAGGAAATTTCAAATAAACTTTTATGTTGTATCGTATCAATAAATAATGACACGTTACGGACGTCAAGCGTGAAATTCGAGCTAAAATAGCGTTTATGTCAAGATTTTCAAGGCTTACTAACGGCCGGTAGAATGTTATCCGTTAATTAATTTATTTTTGTAGCTAGATAAGTAATTTCAACTCTTAAAATATTATCTGTTTATTTTTACAGTTATGGACCACAAATATAAGTCGCTTCTACAAAACATACCAACGAGACACGTAATCACACCCGTGAAAAGTTTTGAGGCAAACGAAATTAAAACTCAACTGGAAAGTCTTCGCAATTTGGATATAGTTAACTTCTTTATTGTTGGAAGCTTAAGAACTATAAAGAATGTTTTAGATGCCGCAGACAAGAATCAATATTTTGGCAGGAAAACGGCATGGTTTGCTTTATCTTTAGAGAAGGGTGATATAAGCTGCGGTTGTAAGAACGCTACCATCGTCCACATGCGACCGACGCCCGACGCCAACAGCAGAGATCGTTTGGGAAAGATAAAAACCACATACAGCATGAACGGCGAGCCAGAAATCACTTCCGCCTTCTACTTTGACTTGTCTTTGAGAACGTTTTTAACTATTAAGTAATGACCTTTACTATTCTAGTCCTAGTGTACCAGTTTCTTCTTTAGTATACCACGTGCAATGTGGTTGGTCTAAATTTATCCTGGCTTATTCCATGAGTTCTCGCTTATGAATTTCCAGATCACTACTGGACTCTGGCAAGTGGCCAAACGACATGAAATATATTACATGCGACGACTACGACGGCAAGAATACACCAAACAGGACCTTGGATCTTAAAACGGCGTTCCAAGAGGTGCGTTCACACATTTATATCCTTAGCTAATCACCCAAGCCACCCGTTTACTACCGATTAAGATACACACTGATCTTTTTTCAGATAAAAGAAACGCCAACATATGCGCCATTTTTTATTCCTCAAGATGATCCCATGAACGGAAGGAGCTACATGGAGTTCAGCACCGACTTATTAGCAATCACGGTCAAAGACGGAGCATCCATAAGTAGCCACTCACTGGGTTCCTGGAAAGCAGGCCTCTCCTCGAACCTAACCTTGACTGACCCCAATAATATGAGCAATTACTCGGCGCAGTTAGTGTATAGAATCGTTACAGTAGAGGTAGGTAAATGAACTCCGCTATTGTTTAAAGTTCTGTTGGCAACTTGATAAAATTTAGTTAGTTTACTTAACAACAGACTGTTTAAACAAGAGACTCATTTTAGTTTTTCGTTCGTCTGGAATTTTGATAAGAAACGCATGTTTGTAACGGTCATGCATTTTTTTTTAGCAAAAGCCATTTATTGTTAGAGACGATAAATCGCCGAAAGGATTTAAAGGTTATTGCATTGACCTCATAGAGGAGATCCGGCAAATCGTCAAATTTGATTACGAGATAACTCTGGCGCCCGACGGAAATTTCGGCACTATGGATGAAAATGGAAACTGGAACGGGATTATTAAAGAACTGGTTGATAAGAAAGCAGATATAGGACTAGCTTCGCTATCCGTCATGGCCGAAAGAGAAAATGTCGTTGACTTCACGGTCCCGTACTACGATTTGGTCGGAATAACAATAATGATGAAACTGCCAAGAACGCCAACATCTCTTTTTAAATTCCTAACTGTTTTGGAAAATGACGTTTGGCTATCCATACTGGCTGCGTATTTTTTCACCAGGTAAACTATAATGACATCATTCCCTTCCTTTCCATTCTAGCTTTGCAGAAACCTGTTTTGAATGAAGTAAACTGTGCTCTAAAATATTTTACAATTTCCGAATTCTTTGCAGGTGACCTTATTTTTTATCCCTGTCAGTGTTTGTGAGACTGACAGAGACGGTGCGCGATTTTATGTTGAAAACCTGTATTTTCGTTTATTATAGCAGTTATAAAGCGTTGCGGTGTAATCTGAAAACGGGTGTTCATCCGTGACATTTTGACGTTTATTACGATACATAACGCGATCGATGGTTTGGTGCCCACCTGCTTCCATTATTTCTTATCTGATTTTGTGGAACGAGGTCAAATGATGGACCTAACACCTCATGTACGCCGATGTTGCTATTTATTTATGAATACATATATTCTAATGTATATGCCAAGGGAATCCTTCGTGCTAGTAATTTAGTGTATATTGGTAGTTATGACGTGGCGTTCTAGACGGTTCTCATGAACGGGGAGAAACATTGTAGCTAGATAGTGTAGGTACTTACCTACTGTCTTATGTGTAAGTATGTTATAGTTATCATCTGACCGTTACGTCTTTCAGTAGTTACAAACATTGTTTTGATAACTGATTATACAAAAAGACCGAATAACAGCTCGCTAGATTAGGTAATTCATAGCTACATAAAAAAATAACTCAACTGTTACCTATGATGACTGAACTATAATGAAATAAAATTGTAAAACTGATACATATTGATGACACGTTCAAGGAGAAAAAAAGTGGCTGAATAGGTAATTTACTGAAGCACAACGTTGATATCATTGAAAAAGACTAAAACAGAATGAGTTTTTAAGTACGCCTAGCAACAAGTTCCAAAATCTAGCTTAACAATGTTAAACCTTATCTTCTGAGCATTACGAATAAAATTTATCTAACACTGAATTATGAGCCATACGTATGTATCTATGTGGAACGCTGAAACATTTTGTATGTACATATAGTAATTACCTACATAATGAGCTTCATTACTGTGATATCTAGAATACGGCGCTATAGAATACATTTATATTATTATATTACCAAGCGTCAACATTTTATGTTTATTAAAATAGTTGACAAATATTAACAAAAAACATGATATACACCTAAGTTGTAAATAAAACGCGTGATATCATTATATACATAAAAATATCAGACAAAAATTATTCCAGTATAGGTCAAATGCTTCTTGACTTGTTATTAGACATTTATATCGAAAATATGATAGTATAAATCCTTACTAATATTACAAATGTGAAAGTAACTCTGTCTGTCTACCTTCCGCGCTTTCATGCTAAAACTACTGAACCGATTTAAAATGAAATTTGGTACACAGATAGTCTAGAGCCTGAGAAAGGACATAGGCTACTTTTTGTCGCGATAACCGAAATCCATGCGGGCGAGGCAGCGGGAAACAACTAGTTGCAGATAAACAAGACAGACCCCTGCCATGCCATTAATCAACCTTAATATTTGTAGAAGGTCTACACTTTCCGAAACTATCCTATCCGATCCAAATACGATCCCGATCCGATATCGGATGAGATAGAATAATGAGTTGGACCGTCGTCGTCCCAACTTTACCTTTTACTTTTTACCTTATTGAATGTACCTATGATGTTTTGCAACATACTTTTATAGGCCCAAATAGCATCACAGATATGTGCAGTAAACTACGTTAGTTCAAACGAGGAAAAGTTTGACCTAAATAATTTCTATTTTTATCCAAACACATGATTAGACGATCGACTCGATGAAAATATAACTATCATTTGAATAAGATTTAAAGAAATTTCGTACCTATAAAAAATATTGATTAAAATAAGTATTGTTCTGGAATTTACTTAAAGATATTTTAAGAGTGTAGAATGCGGGCGCATCATGGATCAAAAAACTTGCTGCGTTTGTTTCAGGAGCACGTTGACTTACTTTTAACTTTGACATATCTAAGACTAGCTGTTTCCCGCGGCTCTGCCCTCGTGGATGTCGGTTATCAAGGCAAAAAGTATGTCCTTTCTCAGGCTCTAGAATATCTGTGTACCAAATTTCATTTAAATAATTTAAGTGGTTTTGGCGTGAATGCGCGATAGACAGACAGACAGAGTTACTTTCGCATTTATAATAGTAGTAAGGATTACGAACTTTATACGCGATGCCTTTATTTTACAGCAATTATGTACCTACATCCTAACCGTTACCTTACTAGAGCTACGAGTAGCTACTTATTTAACATAATTGCTTATGCACTTAAATCATAATTCTATCCCTAGTTATCATCTTGCACCAAGTTGTGTTTCACTTGTCATAATGTCATGCTTGTTTTGATAACATTTAACAAAGATACTAATAATATAAAACAATGTTAGCCATCAATGTGAATTGCAAGTGGTATAATTAGAGGCTTAGAGGGTTCATATAATCTTGCCAACTAACGTCAAAGACGATGATCGGACATTATCAGTGAGATGAATAGTATCCATTGTGCATTATAAGACCTATAGTACTCGATATTAATACAAAAGAATGCGTAATACAACACAATACTTGTGTCCTTGCTTTTCTCGTAAACAAATAAACATCACAATTAGTTTTAATTAGAATTAATCATAACATTTATTGAACGCATGTTTCGTATAGGATAATGATCTTACATTTCATAAAAATAATGTTATTGGGGTAGACTACAGTTTTGTATGATATTGGATAATGTAGACACCTTTTTGTTACGTGGACCTTGTTCGTTCTCTCTTATTCTAGAACTATATATCCATTTAACATAAAAGAAAAAAAATGATCATTAATATTAAGATATATCTAGGTGTATCTATATCTGTGCTTAAGTCCTTTTTTTAAGGTCTACAAAGTTCTGTTAGCACCAGGATTCGTCATACAATTGTGTGGTTTTTCAAAAATGAATCATCTGTATAAGTAAAAACCAATTGCCACATGTATAACAGAGCATCACTTAAGGGCAGCTCCACCAATTTAAGCTGGTTTTTTGACAACGAAAATTTGCGAAAAATACGCGGAAAATATCGAAAATTTCGATTTTAATTTTTGTATTGCTTGACAGGACTGTCGGGGCAGCAGGATTTAAATAAAAGTAACTGATTGTTTTAGCTTTCTAATGTGGGTCTTCGACAAATGGAGTCCGTACAGTTATCAGAACAACAGAGACAAATATAAAGATGACGAGGAGAAGCGAGAGTTTACTCTCAAGGAGTGTTTATGGTTTTGTATGACGTCACTCACTCCTCAAGGGGGAGGGGAAGCACCGAAGAATCTGTCTGGACGGCTGTTGGCGGCTACATGGTGGCTTTTTGGGTAAGATTAATTAATACATATTAGAATAAAATAGATACTAATAAAGAAGCCAGTTCGACTCGAGACACCACCGCCGACGCGTCAGCTCATGATTAGGGACTCCTATTGAGTCTGAAACTAGTCGGGCGATCCTGAAAATATACGTGAGTAAACCGTTTTGTTTTAAATAACTAATAAAGAAATTAAAAATTGAAATAGTTGATAAAATAAATAAGTATTTACCATATTAAAGAGAATTTCGGTGGTCTGTGATATCTACTAAAAAAGAAATTGAAGTTCTTGAATAGGTACATAAACAATTAAATGTACGAAAGAAGTTATTTATTTATCGGGACTGTATTGTGAAATAACATAACGACGATTGTAAATACCGTTATAAACAGCACTATTCAACTACGGGTAGACAAAACATAAATGAATTATACATACAAACCTTCTTCTTGAATCACTATCCATTGGTAAAAACTATATGAAAATCCGTTTGGTAGTTTATGAGTGCTCCTTTTTTACTACAACATTTATAAATCCTAAACTTATATTCATATGACGGTGTTAGTTCTTTTTCGTGGAGCAATCACCAGACAGAGGAAGTTGTTTAAATCGACTGATAAATTATAGGAACAAGACGAGAGGGAACATGTCTACTTAATACCACAACACCTGAAAACTATTTTGAAAGGAGAAGTCAAACAATCCTCTTTATATTTATTGATGTTCACAGCTTCATCATTATAGCATCATACACTGCGAACTTGGCGGCTTTTCTGACGGTTTCCCGTTTGGATACGCCCATAGAGTCTCTGGATGACCTGTCCAAACAATACAAGATACAGTATGCGCCACTCAACGGATCCTCAGCCATGACCTACTTCCAGAGGATGGCTAATATTGAGGAGAAGTTTTATGAGTAAGTAAATATGAAATCTTTACTTGTATCTTGAAACAGGGTTATGGAGCTTCTTGCCGTTTATTCTTTTCGGAATTGGCTGAAGAGAGCAAATTATAGAGTTTGTAAGTGTTTTTTATAGCGATATTTATGGCCTAAGACTTTTGAATAAGTATGATGACTGTTGAAAAATCCAATCAATTTAAGGGGTGAGTTTCGTTCTAATTCGATCACAAAGGACCCCAATTTTACAGAATATGCTTTGTCGGCAACTTAGAGCACTCCCAATAAACAGTTAACAACAGTAATCTTGGAGTTAATTGTTTTGATTTTATCTAAAGATTGCAAAAACCGTAAATAAGCGTTTTACCTCAAATACTTTCTTGAAAGAATGACTTGAAGATGACTTTGGCAAGAAAGGGAAATATGAAAAACATTTAATAAACGAAGCTACGCAAGAGAAAGGAGTAGAGCAAACTGATCTAGAATTCTAGACTCGTAAGATGCTGTTCACATTCAGTATTTGGTAACACGATAAGTGGAAAGGGGCCAGTAGAACGCAGTAGGCTTATAATAAGCATAGACTTGGCTCACTCAGATGTGACCTGGTCTCATTTCGGTTACAATACGTTCTACAATACGACACTTCTATAATCTATATTAACAAATTACATTTAATATTAAAAACCCCAAATATACAAAGAGTAATTTTTAACAACTTTTTTTTTTTAACAATTTTTCTTTTCGTCTTCATTTTTTTCCGGACTTACCCTACTTATGATTGAAGAACAAATATTAGTTTTTATTCTCACGTGACAACAAAATATAACCTAGTGCCCGAATTGAGTTTTAGGTAACCTTATGTGCAAAGAAATGAGGATACTAGAATATACAATGAGTCATCGCTGTAATGCTGTTACTAATAGAACAGCATTTGGTATCTAGATTTATTTTAGGTATACAGTGTTTGTTAGGATAAGTACTATGTTGTGGGCGTTGATGTGAAATAAAACGGTTTTAAAATACGTCATGGTAATATGTTCATGAAGATGACTATGTAAAAAATGACTCAGATATTCTCTTATTATTAAATTTGTCAGTATATATATGAGAGTAAACGTAGACAAGCATACAGCGCGCGCATAGTAGCCCCTAGTAATGAGCGTAAACAAATTTTTAGCTTTTTTAGCTAAGTTTGTTTACTAATTTCCGTGTGACGACAGACGTTTATCCGAAAATATCGACGGTCCGGATATTATTCGGGTAATATTAGATTTTGAGATAGTTTTAAAAAACGGTGCTCTCCGTTTTGACACAAATTTTACGATTTTACTTGTTCATATTAGGGTCTACAGTTCATACTTGATATGGTAACAAACTTTGATGAACTAAAGCAGAACAGTTTTATAAGTTGTAGTATTAAGAAAAAAACTAAAGTGTGAACGAATGCGTTGCATAGTAAGGGACTCTAATTTTACCCTGATATATTTGAAACTATACAAAAAAGATATACGTTTACGTTTTAGAATTTCTAATATGTAACTAGCAAGAGCCTGGTGCGCTTCGCTTCATCTAAAAATCTAGAATGCGACCTATGGTTTTTATAGATAAAAATCACTGCTACCAGCGCTACCTATCCGGCACAAACGTAACTATGTTCATCGGAGTGGTCATGCCGCCCTTTATATGTACGTATGAAACTTTGCACACACATATACCTATATGTGTGTGCAAAGTTTCATATCAATTGGGCTATCGGTTCTCGAGTTTTAGGTGAACACACATACACACATACATTCTCTTTTATATATCTAAGTAGATATTTCTGTGTAAATATTATGTGTTTAAAATCAGGAATGTAATAAACGGTTCTGATTTAAAGATAATTTTATCTATACAAACAAACAGTACGCACTAAAAAGCTTCCTTCATAATAAAGTAATAATCCTTGAATTTGTCAAGCAATAGGCACCTTTGTTATCGGTCAAACGACGCTAGTGCACTTTCGTTATGTGAACTTTGTGATAAGACAGTTTTTATCATTGTTATTTGGTACCGAATCCGTAGCCAAACATTTTGCGGGTCATTCAACTTAGGTTATAGAAAGTAAAATTATAAGATATTTAATAATTTCCTGTGCAGTTATCTGCACACTAATCGTAATATTTTGAATTGGACAGCGTTTTCATGGGTCATCTTAGGGTTCACTTATCTTTTGTAAACTTTTTTTTTATAGTTTTCATCTTTGTAAGAGTGGTGACCTTTCTTGCGTAGATGTTTTTCTGGTGATAACATTTACAGCATATTTAAGAGCAGTCTTATGTGATCAACGCAATGAAAAAAAGTAGTCGATAGTTTATCATATCTTATAGAGAAACGGCGAAATAAGGCACATTGGTCAAGGTCTTTAATTACGTCAGTTTTACTATACATAGTGTTTAAAATTCTGTGAGAACACGTAGCTAGAATTTACAAGACATAATTTAAAGAAAACAATTATAAACATTTATTTCAACTGAAGAGTTGAGTGACGTAGATTATGTTTAAAATCATTTTACTTAAATTGAAATAACGAAATCCTAAACTATTTACTGAAAAGTTAACTTTTAGTCATTGATTAATAATAGTATCAATCAATGTACCTATGAATATTTATTAGGAATATTAATTACAATAAATTCCAGTTTCCCAATTTAATTTGTCGTTAATTTGTATATACCTACTTACTTAATTTGACTTGAAGATTGGCTGCCAAATATTCTGCATATTATTTTTATTTATTTATTTTATTTAATACTTCATGCACAGTGTACATAGGCCTGAGTGGGTACTGCTAAACAGACCTTTATTAACGTTTGTTTTGATAAAAAAAACTTGTTATCGGTTATAAAATAATATGATAAATTCTAGTAAAGCGATTGATTGCTTCCTTGATCAAAATCCCCTTCCCTTTCTATTGTCTTTGTTTAATAGTTATTAGACAATTAATTTCTAACACATCACATGAATCGATAACCATCGATGCTAATCTTAATCCTTAACGCGGTAAGGTTAAATTTAACTGCGGTACTCTATAATCTGAATGACGTAACGCTTAGATTACGATAGACCACAAGCAACGATATGGACTGTCTTATCGCGAGCGTACGGTCGGTGACCCATTTCCCATATTATTATACTGACGATCGCAACACAAATATGTGATAGCGAGTTCCTATTACTTTATTGAGTAAGAAATAAGGTTTAATGGCGAAGGAAATGGGTAATTTTTTGTGTGGTGCTGTAACACGTTTAAGAATTGACGTTTTAATACTAATTACTAACGATATTTTGTATTAATAAGGGTTAAAAATATTCTTGATATTAAAACATGATTGAAAAATATATAACACTGCTTAAATACATTGCAGATCCTATGTTACGTACTTTAACATACTTGTAGCAACTGTGCTTTAAAAATAATACAACATAGAATTGAAAATATCTTAGGATTCGTTTAGAATTAAGTATCTGTAATGGGTGGACGACTGAGTATGAAAAGTCAAAATCTACTGCTTGCTGATCAACACTAAAATTCTGTCAAACCTCATGTCAAGCGTTGTGATTGGTTGTTGGCCTTTTGGTCTACCAATCACAGTAGTGATCAGTTGATTTGACAGCAGATTAAATTGATCAGCCTTTCAGAAATCGGGGATAATTAGATAAACGAATTAAGGTTTCAGGAGACCGGACTAATGACGTTATGCTTGCGCTCAAAATGCACGAAATTGTGACGACATGCGACATTTCGAATCAATGTATCGTTTTTGATTACGTAAAAAAAAACGAATTTAAAATTTAATTTAAAAAAGAAAAATCTATTTGAATAATATTAAAAAAAATCGTTATCTACTCCATTGGTCTTAATATTATTTTGTAAAATTATTATAATAAAAAATATCTATCCCTCAGTCATCAGACTCACAATTTGGTTGGCCAAGTACATGTAGTAATTCTTGGGTTAACGACTCTTACAAAACGAGACGTTATCGAGACATTCAATGTCCATCAATGGACGGTCCAGTGGCTGACCTTGAGTGACTCGAAGCGCAAGACAAAAACTTGAAAAAAAAATAACTCAAGGCAATGTTGTTTACATCCAAAGTTTTGCTCATATGGCAGAGAAAACAAGCGTAAAACCATTAAACGAAAATAAATAAAGTCGCTTATGTACGTTAAGACTGCATCCTTTATATTACTACTGTTGTGGTTGAAAATTACTTAAAGCCGCAAGATTTACTTAATGACCCAAAACGACGCATCGTCACGACGTTTCTTTGAAAATTATTGAAATACTTATTGTGTGTTCTTTTTTGAAGCGAAGATAATTACCATAATGCCAATCTTTACTTCCACGTTGTGACGTATGCAACCTCTTTGGTACTAAATTGAAAGAAAATGGTGGTCTTTAAAACACATTTAATTTCATTTTGTATATTAATTATACAAAAGAAACCTAAATGATATAAACTCTTTAGTTCCTCAAGTCTTAAAAGTATACCACAGCGAGCTATTTATTAGCGTTGTAATTTAAATTACCCATGTTACATTACAGCGTTTTAATTTGCTACAGTGCACAGAAATAATGTGTAGCGTTGTCGCAAAATTCTTATTTCATTCGTTTTAAAGAGTAGTTTATATTAGTAATATTTCAATAATCATTTCTGTAAAAACTTAAACCGTTTGTCCCGACTGTCATACGTTTATCTTTGACAGTCGTTATGTCATTACAATGTCATGCTGATTACCAGTCTTATTTTGGGATAATGTGTTACCCAGTAAAATGGGTTGTGAAGGTCAGATAGGCAGTCGCTCCATGTTCAATACGGTATCAGCTCAATCTGACATAGACTGGAAGCCAACCCCAACATAGCTTGTACAAAATAAAATCTGAAAAAACTTGTATTAAAATATTTTAATTGAAACTTTCAGAATTTGGAAAGAAATGAGTTTGAATGACAGTTTGAGCGAGGTAGAGCGCGCGAAACTGGCTGTATGGGATTATCCAGTCAGCGACAAGTACAGTAAAATGTGGCAGGCAATGGAAGAGGCCGTTCTGCCAAATACCATAGACGAGGCCATCCAACGCGTGAGGGATTCAAAGAGTTCCAGTGAGGGTTTCGCGTGGCTTGGTGATGCGACCGACGTGAAGTACCATGTGATGACCAGCTGTGACCTTCAGTCAGTTGGAGACGAGTTCTCGAGGAAGCCGTATGCTATAGCGGTGCAGCAAGGTTCGCCGTTGAAGGACCAGTTTAATAACGCGTAAGTTTTATTTTTAATAAATTATTGAATCAGGTTACATATAATATAATTATTTAGGTAATCGTTAATAATAAAAAAGTTTAAAGCCGATTGAAAGCATGTCAAAATCTTAATGAATTTATATCCCATATAGCATAAAGCTATTTAAGTACCTATCTATATAATATTATATATTAATTTACGTTTGTTCTTTTTAATCTATAAAAACCGTTTTTATAATTACTAAGTAATTTTTTTCTTACAACACAATGTGCAATATGTAAAATATAATTATTTCTACGAAAAACCTGTCATTGAACTGTAATACAACTAAACAAACAGACTTCTGTATCTTTATAGCACATAACAATATCTGAAATCGTTTACATAGCCTAAACACGTAAATTATAATTATCTTCGGTCAACGAACTTTTTATTTTACGTCTTCCCGCCAACTTTTATGAGTTTAAATGTGTAATTTATATGATTTCTCAAACATCCTTATGAGCGTAGGTTTAAATGCGAGACCAAAATAAAGAGTCTAAAATCTGTGTACAATAAATAATACTCTGTCTATCTGACAAAAAAATCATATAAAAATTCCAGTGTAAATATGCAAGGCATAGATTAGGTATAAATCTGTTAAAACAAACCCATGGAATAACCGAGTTGGATAAATATTGCAAACAAAAATAAAAATGACTGCATGACGCAAAACGTAGAGAATAGACGTCTATATGATACCTATATGAGTTTTGAACAAAAGCATACATAAATGAGCGCTTTGAATACCTATTTAGACAAAATATTTCCCCCAATTCATGTATTTTCAAGATTTCAAAGTGATAACTAGAGCGATAGTCTATGATATATAGCTTAATATTATCTTACTCGCTAACTTACGCTCGAATACTGAAACGCTACTTAACTTTAAGACGTTCTTAAATATCTATCTGTCGCTTTACTTTACACCTTAAAGTGACAGAGAGAGCATGAGACTTAACGGCGACTTAAAACTGATTGACGTAAGAGTAAATAAATGACTCTACAAGTGCGTTTAGTGTTTGACCTGAAGCAATGTAATGTGAATCGGGCATAAGTAATAATTCATGATTTCCATAAGACCAGCATTCAGCAATCAAATCAAACTTAAGTAAAATAGCTAGTTTTGGAAACCGCGTAACAATAATAACTTTTTTATTGTATATTTTTTACTTTTTTTAAATGTTACTAGTAATGTTGTTTACCCCTCCAACTAAGCTAAATATGCTTGTGTCTGGAGTGGATTCACGTCAATAGTGCAATGGGTGGGGTTCGAACCTGCGACCTCTCGATCACAAGGCCGTCACCCTACCCATGAGGCTATTGTCTTTAAGTTCGATAGCTCTTATACCGAAGCACAACGGTTCATTATTGCAATTAATTGACACCAATCTTTGCGGTTGACTGTAGATACATATAAGCAGCTAGTTTAATAAGTAGTTTTACTAAGCTTGGCATAAGCGGGTAACATCTTATGCAAATGTGTACGGCTAAGGTGACCGCTGTGACATTAACCGGGCACTACGTATAAATTTCTTATTGTGTTGTCTAAAGCCCGTTCGCTAATCAACTCCTTATGTGTTCCATATTAAATGCTAGTACCACGTAGTACTATTAATTATTCTGTGGTGTCTGAGTGTTATTGGTTCCAGTCGGTGTCTGAGTGTTATTGGTTTATTAAAATGAATTTAACATGAGCATAGTGGATATCTATATATCTATATATATATATATATATATGGGCTATCTATCAACACGATTTAATATTCGTGTTAGGTAACTCTGCTGGAATGGTAAACACGTGTACCCATACATAAAAGATAGCTTTTTCATCGATTGAATAATGTTTGGAATAAATATCTATTGTCTGGACTTTCAAAGACACCTTGAATTTGTTTCGACACGTTTTCTTCTCATTGAATTCAGTAAGGAAATGTCGACAAACCGCGATTTAAAAAGTATTATAACAATAATGATTGATATATAAATTAAGGAGAACTTATAATTAAAATTTCAATGTCGCAACTAATGTTTTTATATTAAACAAAAATCCATAATAAATATCGCTTTATTAATTTATAATCATATTTTGTTAGGTAAAGGTCAGTTTTGAAGCTCATGTCTTGGAGCAACTGCACACTTGGCGCAGCCGAACAATTCGGGGGAGCGTTCTGTCGCAGAGGGAAAAAAGGGAGGAGCTGCGAGCGGTGGCCCACACAGCCTGGCTGGACCGCTTGGGAGATCCCACCGCTGGGCATCACACAATTGCCGCCATCCGACCTGTCTTCTGGGACTGGCTGGAACGGCGGCAAGGAGACCTCACGTTCCGACTGACGCAGGTGCTTACCGGACATGGCTGTTTCGGGACGTACCTGTGCCGGATCGGACGTGAACAGTCGAAGGCGTGCCACCACTGCACTGCCCCGGAAGACAGCGCTGCACACACTCTGCAGGCCTGCCCAGCGTGGGAAGACGAGAGGCGCGTTTTGCTCGCCGAAATTGGTGGTCAGGGGCTCTCACTCCTGACTGTGATCACAGCCATGGTCCGGAGTGAGAGCGCTTGGCGGGCGATGGTCGCATTCTGCGACCATGTGATGGCAGCCAAGGAGGCTGCCGAACGAGAACGGGAGGCAAACGCCTTGCTCCCTTCGCGCCGCAGGCGCATAGGGCGCCGTAATAGGGCGCTAAACGACCTCCGACCACCGTGAGGTCGGGCCTGCGGGTGACGGGGAGGGCAACCCGTCACCCGATCAGCTGACAGGCCACGGAGGATACGCACGCGAAGTCCCTCGCGTGCGTTCTCGGAAGATGTGAGGGGTGGGCAATTTACACCCACCTCTCTAGAAGGGGTCCTTCAAGGACCGAGGCCTGCTGGAGCTGCGCTGAGAATGCACAAGCGATCCCGCGGCTCTGGCTAAGGCAAGGACGGGACCGGGGTGTTTTTAGTCGGTGCGAGTCCGACATATCCCCACGCCGTGCCCTTGGCGTGGGTCGAAGTCATTAGCTTTTCACCCCGTAATCAAAAAAAAAAAAAAAAAAAAAAAAGGTAAAGGTCAGTTTAAAGACGCGACATTTACGTTCTCTATAAACAAAACTGCAATTTTATCGTTATTTCAACAATCGTTTGTTTGCTGCGTTTAAAATTCTGTTTGCGGGTAAAACAGCGAATCCATTTATGATATCCATTTTTAAACATGCTAACTGTCAAATAAACACCAGTAGTAAATTGCAAATATGATCATTATAAAATCATTGACTTAAGGAAAAATAAAACCGTTGTTTTCCTAGACTATTATTGAGAATCTTATACCTTAACTAGCTGACCCTGCAAACGTTGTTTTGCCAGGGCGACCCTTATACTTAGGGGTATAAAAATAAGCTACGACCTACTCTAAGACCTACCAAATATGACACAAAAAAAAACATACAAATCGGTCAAGCAGTTTCGGAGGAGTTTGATTACAAACTAGTTTTTTATATGTTAGGTATGACCTGTAACCTACATAGACTGCTTTCAGCATAAATTAACTTAATAGGTTTCAGTTTTATTTGTTATAATATCTGTCAGCATGACCGCCAATATTAAACTTAGCTTGCTTAGGCCTTGACGAGGCCTTTTCTTGTGTAAAGCTGTATTATAGTATTTAATGGGGCTTATTGCGTACATAATGAACCCAATGCATCAAGCATGCTCTTTGAAACAATAACAGATATAGTTCTATTTACATTTCAAGTTTAATCGTCTTACTTGACGTCCTTGTTAATATTATTTCAAGTTCCAATCGATAGCAATAGTTTAATATAAGTGTTTATGGTCGATAGGTTCTATAAAATATTCAAACTTTATTATGTCAGGGAAAACGAGAAAATTGTAGCGAAGTATGAATGCATTTAAAGCCTGTTTCCTGAGTTAGTTCCCTTGGCCTTATAGTTTAGTTGTACTGCTACAAGATCTATTAAACGTAACACAAGATTGTGATTGTACTGTAATTTATTGTACCTTAATAATGGTGCTTACTCATATTTTGTCGATGGGGATATTGTCATGCTGTCTTTCAAAGAATTCAAAGCGTTACAAAAACTATTTTACAAATAATAAAACACTAAAGGACTGAATTCACGTTTTTTTTTTATTTATTAAAGATGCGTGACTAGCTTACAAAATACCTATTTCTATCATCGTCATAAGCTACGAGGATATAAAACTAAATCGTAAAATAACAAATTACTCCATACCTATTTTCGTCAGATTATAATATAGATTTCTAAATTTAATTTCAGCATACTACAACTCTTAAACAAACGCAAATTGGAGAAGCTCAAAGAAATATGGTGGAACAATAACCCCGAGGCAAAGAAATGCGAGAAACAAGACGACCAGTCTGATGGGATCTCTATACAGAACATAGGAGGGGTTTTCATCGTCATATTCATGGGGATTGGACTGGCTTGTATCACCCTTGGTGTGGAGTACTGGTGGTATAAGTGGAGGAAGAGGCCAGCTGTGGGAGATGTCACTCAGGTATGATAGAAAACTGCTTTGTTTATTTATTCTGCTGTAAGTTAGAATATGAAGGACTAGTTGTTGCCCGGACTCCGCACGCGTGCGTGTCGGTTATCGCGACAAAAAGTAACCTACGTCCTTTCTTGGCATCTAAGCTTACCCCATACCTAGTTTCATTTAAATCGGTTCAGCGGTTTAACCGTGAAAGCGTAACAGATATCTGTTCAGACGTATTGGATAGATATGCGGTTGATTAATCCCTGTTACTCAAGCGAAACTCAACTTTAAGACGACTAAATATTTGGCCAAAATGTTCTAGCAAGTTTTACGCGTGACAATTTTTTTATTTACGAACGTCTGCCTAAAATCTGCCAATTATTAACCTAGTACCTAAAATATAAAAGTATCTTGTTTCTATAAAAGATAAGCTAGGTCTAAAACTCATTTCTTACCTTGAACATGTAGCGATTACCATAGAATAACTTGATTAAAGATTTAAAATAAATTATAAAAACTTACCGATCTGCAAGTATTAGCGCGGTTAACATCCAGCCATATTGTAGGCTATAGCATTGACCATTCAGCCGAGGATCACTTTGAACTTATCACTATAAGCACAAGAATACACTATCCCGTTATTTTACTTACACATAAACTATATTTTATTAAACTAATAATATTATTTGAATTTCATCACACAAAAATTCAAAATCAAAACTTATTTAAAAGCGGTAGACAGATTTTTCTTGACGTAACTGACATTTTTTATTTTTTTTAGGTGGAACCAGCAAAGTCAACCAGAAACAACGTCGATAAGCAAGAAGGATTTAATTTTAGAGCTAGAAATATAGGGCTCGCCCTCAAATCTAAGTTTTAATGCTGTAGTGCAAATTTAATGCTTTAAACTCTTTCTTGAAAGGTGAAATCTCTAGTATTTTCCATGTGTTCATTGATCTCATTTTTAATAAGTGTTTCGTATGTAGGTTCTGCCCCAATGTATGCAAGTGTGTCTGCAATAAATATGTTTAAATTATAATGTTTTCGTTTAGTGAAAGTTTTCTAAAGGTAGGACTGCATAGCAAGGTTTTTACAAGGTGTTACTTAAATAAAGTTATCAAAAGTGCATTAAAAATGTAATCTGAATGTTTTAGCATCTGCTACCTACTTATCGCAATATTACCATGTGACGAAAGGGCATAAAATAACATGATCATAATACAATTAAGGATTCATATAAAATCATTTATTATCTAGAAACTTCCATTATAAATATGTCTCACTAGACTTGCTAGATACGCCAACAGATGGCGTTGACAGTCACATTCAAAGTATTTTTTCTTTCTTGATGACGATAAATATTTTTTGACGTTGTATTTTACGGGCAATAAATATCGACATAAAAACAAGGTAATATTTTAAAGTAGTTTATTATAATAACTTAATGTTCTACGTTACAAAAGTACGATCAACATAAACTAATACAATGTACAATGGACGTGGGAGTGTGAACCAGTTGTAGTTATGTCAACGATGACGCACTTGTTGCTAATTATATTATAATTAATAATAATTATTTATTAATGATCTACGATTTTCATCTATGTCTTGAGTTGTAAAGTAAGTAATAAGTAAAAGAAAAACAAATTGTTAGTAGGTACGACAATTCCTAACTGAAGTTAATCAAAATAAATTCTCCTTTCTTAAACATACATATTTCGTCTGAATCATTGGAATGTTTCAAGAAATTAACAGCATATCTAATAAGGGCTACCAATATAGAGCTCACCAGTTGGCGCCACTGACTACCAAAGCCCACCAAAAAACTATGGAATGACATTGCGTGCTACTAGCGCTCCTGACGGCGAAATTGATAACAGTAGCTCTCGTAGATACGAACCTAGAATCAGCTATACACGACTGTGTTAAAATAATATTTCTAATTCAGAATTTGAAATCAACAACAATCAAGGAATTATAGCCAAAAACTTTGTCTTTAATCTAACATAAACATAATTATTTGCGTAATAAGTGTTTTATCACACGTACATTTATGTTTAAATACTTAGAACAAATACCTATTTTGAAACCTATAGGTAACTGGTATAACTGTAAGTTTGTAGTATTTACTTATTTAGGTACCTATTCATTTTTACAAAAAGAAAAAAATCAACAATATATAATAAGGCGAAGATTTGTTTGAGTATTTTGAATAACAAGTGGTTCACACAATCATCCCTAAACCTGCTAGTTGAGTATTATGAGGGCAATATCTAACATAACTTTGATAAACTCAACTACAGTTATTATAATGTCACTTATAAGGCAAGATATCGTCTTAGTTTACTTCGTCAAACCACGAACTGCCAAACTGATTATTTCTTCATATATCCTCGATAATAATCTTTGTGACTGTTAATTTTTAAATATCTAAGCCATCTCGCTTCCTTAATATATATTTACATAAGAAAAATAGCCATTATAAATATTAAATATTAATTTGGTAGTTACAGCTCGATAGTCTTGCCGTGTTTATTCAAGTTTTTCATGTTTTTGTTGCACAGTTCCAGTTCTAGCCTGAGCCCATCGACTTCAGCTTCCAAGGTCCGAGATCTCTTAAACATTTGGACGTAGTTGAGTTGTAACTGCTTCTGGTATCGTAGTACTTTGTCCTTTTCTTCGGACCATTTTCTTCTTTCGCTGTTGAATTGTGTGTCTTTAGCTTCGAGCTCGCATTTGAGTCTGTCGACCATGGCGCTGGCTGGGCAAGGCTCTCCGCAAGCATCTGGAAGTTCTCCGTTCAATCTTTGAACTTCAGCGTCTTCTAAGGTACTGTCGCCAGAGTTCCAGTGGTATTCGTTAGTTTTGCAGACGTCGTAGATGCCCCTCATGGTCCTTCCGCATTCGATGCCCTCGTAACCGCTTAGAGAGATGTCAGAAAGTTCTTGTCTGAGTTCCTTCAACTCGGTTTTTAGTCTTTCGATTTCATTTTTGCTGGAGTCTTTAGTTTTAGTGAGATCTGAGACGCTTTCCCTAAGGTCTTTACCAAGCCTATCGACTTCTGATTGCAGTCGATTGATAGATTTTTCTTTTTCATCCGTTTCTGCTCGGAGCCTCATGATTTCCTTTTCCTTCTTGTCGAGAGCCTCTCGCAGTTGGCGGCAGTCAGCTTTCAGTGTAAGATACTCGTGTCCCTTTGCGGTTTGTTCATTCTGAAAAATACAACATATTAATTAATATAAGAAGGTTAGAAAGGTTGAGACTGAGCGGGAATCAACGAGCAATCACCTTATGTATAAAAAAGTCTTTAATTTTTGTATTGTCTTGTTTAATGATTTTAGGTGAATTAAATGCTGTTTATGCTCTGCATGCATTAACAGTGTGGTCTTTCTCCTTAAGGAACATAATTTTTACGATGTAGTACTTTGCATTGTAAGAAACGGGCCAGTTATTGGGCAAAATGTGAATATGTAAATTGATTAAATTAAAGCCATAAAAACCATAAAATATTTTTATGATCAATTAGATCAATTTTATCAGACAAGAATGAAAAGATCCTAATTTTGTTCGAGTTTATCCGCGATGGCAGTAAGTCATAGGACACAAGAATATATTAGTTTCAAGGATATATCAAGTTGGTACCTACATAACCATAATACCAGAAAATGTTTCGAACTGTTGAAAGATTGGGAAAGTAAATTGAAACAATAAAATGCGATAAAATCAATAATAGCGGATCGGACTATTGTTTTTATTTACTCGTCACATAGAGATATAAAAAAAATTTAGGCACGAATATTTTCTTTTTTTAATTAAACAACAGATGAGGATGATACAGTGAATGTAATGTCACGTAACGTGACTCGTGGCAACAATTTATACCCACAAGTGACGTGACAAGCCCCCAATCCAGAACTTTAAAGCGCTTAACTTTGGCATTTTTCATTGATTTGATAAAAGAAAAAATACGAGCTTTTCTTATATCTGGTGGACTAAATAGATATTTCGTTTTCATATCCAGTCCGCTCCCCTATTTAATAAATGAGAATGCGTAAGTAAGTATGTGTTGCGTGTGAGACCTGCGCGTCCTTGAGCTGCGTCTTGAGCAGCGCGATCTCGCCGGCGCGCTGGCACAGGCTCCACTCCGTGTCCTCGAGGCGCTGGCGCAGCAGCGCGCGGTCGCGGCGCACGCGCGCCAGCTCGGCGTCGCGCTCGTCGCGCGCGCGCGCCAGCGCCGGCAGCATGGCGCCGCGCGCCGCGCGCACGCGCACCTCGTGGCTGCGCACGCGCTCCGTGCTGCTGGAAGCGACACAATATCATCTTAAACACTGATATATGAACTTGATGACAGCTCTTATATTATCGGCTGATATTATTATAGTGTGTTGATGTTTAAAAGTTGGGGACTGACTCATGAGGAAAAAAGAGTTGTAGTTAATAGGAAGGTTTTATAGTGGCAATTAATGTCCTTTTATACATTTTATTTATTTAAAGGACCTCTTGATTTTATATTGATAATATTGAATAGTATTGAAGTACTAAGGCAGAAATATTTATTATAATGCAACATTGTAAGGGTTACAAGTGTTCCAACCCCTATCCCTTACCCCTTGGCTACCCATGCTTTAATTGAAATGGGCCCTACTACCTATACAAAAACCTGCACTAGTGATTGTTGCTACATTAATTGCCAGAAAAGCTTTTATTTTAAATTGGAAAGTAGCGAACTTTGTACAGTTCAGATCACTTTGTTATGAACTTCCCATAAAATCTTAAAATTTTATGGGAGTCTGAATGGGGCAATTATTCGGTTGCCACGATGGCAATCATACGGGCTGTTGGCATTCGATATGGTTCTTGATTCGAAATGTGTGCCTAACTGTTCTTTATTATCGAGTTTTCCTGACCTATTTTGACGTCGGTAAATTACACAATTACTCGGTTTCTGGTTTTATGTATTGATGTTTTCACTAATTCTTAACAAACACAGCGACGTCTCACGCTATTTTAATATTAGGAAAATAATATCAGTAATGGACTATATTTATTAACTAAACTAATTCTACTATGTGTGTTCATAAAATTAGACCAAACAGTGTGCTACAGCACACATCTTCCCCTTACAGTCAGGCGCGACGTTACGACATAAACATAGTTATTCTTCACAGTGGTAGAATTGTGAATGTAGAATTATCATTACTATTAATGCTGAATATAAAGCTCCTCCCCAACCGTTACTTATCTGCTTTGTGACTTAAGAATAGTATTAAGTAGTAATTTCATATTGTTTTCTACTGAAGTTAGCTCTGCTTCTAGCATGAACTTTAGCATATACTGAGCGTTAGCCCTTTTGCACAGGTGCGATGCATATATCCCATACTTTATTATTAGTCTTTTTGTGTACAGTTTTATGCGTCGCATTTATCGCAAATAAACGTTTTTTCTGTCTTCTTTCTTTTGTTTCTAAGTTAATTATTTTACAGCCATGCTATGAATACTATGTAGGAAATAAATAAGTATGAAAACGTATGTACCTATAGTCGTGGTGATCTCTCTCCAACTCGGCGACTCCAGAGTCGGCGGGCGATGGCGCCGGCGCCGGCTCCTTGTCAGCGCCGCTCAAAACTGAACTTGACTTTGTGCTGAAAAAGAAATAGGGAAACATTTAATATAAATAGTAAAACAGCCATTGTCCTATTGAGGGAATGACGTTTAGAACTCTTCCTGGCCTTTAAACGAAACTTGTCAAAAACATGTATTATTTTGAAGAGCTAATATGAAGTTACCGATGGCGGTGGGACTTCAAATGCGAGACCCATGGTTTAACGAGCTTTTTGATGCAAAATGGATTGCCCATAAATCCATCTCGACAGTACCTAATTGATGTTAACCTTGTTTGATCGACCCATAGACTGATATTACTCTTTGTCAATAGTTTCCTGGTATAGTAATAACGTAATACACCGTTACGTGTGATGAATGTGAATTTTCTAACCTAACCATGCAAGAAGTTTTCGCATTTCCTTGCTTCCAAATAAGGAAGCGTTCAATTAACAGATAGTTAGGAGTTTATGGTGGTTCGACATGGCTGTGGCATATTGATTTTAAAACGACTAAAACGAGAAATATTTCATGATAATGAATGTGTAAGTAATATAATCGTAAAAACGGTAACTATTAACTATGAAATGGTTGTGGACAATGGTAAATAATTAAATAGCTAATTGTTTGTTTATGTTAACTTAAAGTTACAAGATATTTTCATTTGATATTAGTATCTATTAATACATGACTAACGGAATATCAGAAATGCTTTCCTAAACCTTCATTCATTACAGAAATAATTAATAATTCATTTTTTACCTGGGTAATGCAGAAGTGAAGCTCTAATTAAAATTATTATACGGCCATCAGGTACCTACATAGTTCTCTTTCTAGCGCCACCTCAAACCAACCCTCCCAGTGTGACTGTAGGTCGTCCTACCACATTAGAAATTCAAATCCAAACCCAGTTGCATTTCTCACCAGTTTTTTATACCATCGTATTTTATACAAAACTAGTAATTAACATTTTATGAGTGTTATTAATTAGAAATGTCACACAAATCACTTAATAACTCCCCAATTAAGGTAGTTGTAAAGGTTTTAGAGTATAGACATCAAAATAAGCATCTATTGAGATACTATCGGTAGCTCGCAAACGGTAAAGTCGTTTAGTAGCTATTTTATGGGTTTGTTTACGACTTGTCGTGGGTACCTACGCTTGTTACCTGAATACCTAGTTCTGTAATCTGGTCCACTGGCCATCTCAAAACTCTGATGTATTATGTATTAAACATGAATTGTATAGAGTTTAGATTTATTAGATACAACGTTTAGAATTGGGCAACGGTACTTAACATTTGAAATCATCTAGATCTTTCTCACGAGCTTCATCTGAAGGCTATGAAATAAATGACTGCCAATAAATCTTAGATCATTTCATATTTTCAAAAGAAAGGATCAAAGTTAATGCCGTTATTATGAATTACGTAACGGATTCTTATATGAATGAAAGCGTACGCTAACGAAGATCGATGCATTTTTATGTTTATTACTATTGTTATATTTTGATTGCCTTTTGTTATGTAATTGATTTTATAGCATTTGTGTTGGATGAAGTCGTAATATAACACTTTCCTTGAAGAAAAAATAGGAGAGGAAAATGAAGAGGTTGCTCTATGACTTTAAATTAGGTAGATCTACATAAGCATAACCTTTTTCAAATATTATTGTTCATCAAGCCTGAAGTGTAACCATATTACGTTTAAAAAGGCTATTTTACCATTTAAAGGTACCTCAATAAAAAAAAACGCAAAGCGTAGAACGTTGTAATCAAAAGAAAAATAATGTTTTCTATTTTATCCATTAAATTAATTCAAAACGAGCAATCATATCGTGCAGTGTTTTTATAAAACATCCTTTCTATTTACCTGTTAGAGCTTTTTTATTCTAGTGTGTAAGGAGAAAGGGGTGGAAACCTGTTAAGCAAGAGACAATTACGGTCTGCTGTAACGTAAACCTACGTTTACAATAACTATTATTTAGAAACAGATTGGAGACACTATGCTTGACTGTTCGGTCGGGATAGCGTTTGTGTCAACGTCAAAAATGTCCCACACTCGGAAAACCGTGTTCACACACGTACATTCGATATGGTACACTAAGTCTATGGTGTACACTTGTACGTTGTCGTAAGAATAATTTCGTTGGGTGAACAGTCGAGTTCATATTTTTTTATTTGGTACATAACCGTCACACATTCGCAACTCCTGTAAGCAGGATCTACAATGATACTATTGAAGACCACCGAGACACTTAAACTCATTTGTCCCAAGAAAACGATTGATTTTTTTGGAACCCGCAACGTAATTAATCAAAATAATTAAATAAGAGAAGTAGGAAGATGTTTCCACTTCCCTTGATTGCAAGCGGGAGACAAAAAGAAAAGATAGGCTATAAAAAGAGATGAGCAACTAAGTTCATGTATCCATTTGTGTTCCAAGTGTCGTGTAAACGGATCTTTACGGTGAGTTATGGCGTTAGTTTAACTACCATTTATCCACCATGCTAACAGTACTATACACCAAACAAGTGCATTAACGATGTTATATGAAAGGCCGGTCGCGGTCGGCGGCGCGTCTTGCATCACCGGCCGAGCGTTACTCTGGAGCTTATGAATCTATTGTGCCTATAATTATAGTTGTAGTGCCAATGTCAGAAGATTAATGTAGAAGACGGTTTGAAGATGTTATCAGTTGACTATTTACGTGTATTGAATGCTGAATAAACAACCAAATTATGGAAAGTTAATCTGAATACTTATTAAAAGTGTGCTGTGTATTACTTTAATTTTATTGGTCTCTAGATTTTTTGTATGTGATTTTATCGTAAGATTTACTGAATACATATTTATATATTATTAGATAAATTTAGTATTCGAAGAGGGCTTAAAATTGGAAAACCTGTTGTAAGCCACATAATGTTTTAAGATTTTTTCTTACATTGTGTCTTTTGTAGAGCAGTTTCTGTATTTTAAAACAAGTCTAATACACATTATGATGTGTTGCGTGTATTATCCTTGTTTTTGTGTAACTCACGTTCACGATGTTACGACATAATTGACCATTACGACATCATAAAGGTGTTATTATCAAATCTTTATATGTCAACCATGATCAGAATATATAAACACAAAAAAATAAATGACCGTCAAGATTGTGCGTCTATTTTGGGTTTAATAGTAAAATATGTAGGAATTGCAAATGTGGTAGACATAGCTTATGAAGCCATATCTTTTTTAATGAACCGCAGTAATAACCTTTTCACTTCATATGTATTTTTTGATGATATCAATCTGAATGTTAATAAAATGCCCATTAATTATAAATTATTCTGGAACGGGTTTTGCTTACACAATAATACTAAAACACATAGCTTTCTGCTCCAAATTTTCGTATTGTGTGCGACAATTATATATACACATACGGACCTCTTATGTAGAGCGTTACGGGCAGCGATTATATTTGGTAAACAGAGAAAAGTTAGCATAACGTGATATTACAATAAAAGTGATTAAGTGGAATAAATTTACAACTAAGAAAATGAAAATTTCTAGTGTATTTCTTTTTTATTTTGACTTTGTTTTGCGTTACATATAAATATTATTAATAGTATTCATTACATTATCTTAAACACAACAACTTGAAAAAATTAAGAAAATCCGTCAATTAAAAGTATAGATATAAAATATAGATTGTTTTTACCTGAAATAATTAGCAATTAAGAACTGGATCGACTCCACGTCATAGATGACATCGAATTACGAAAATTCAAATCATAGCTTGAATTATTTTTATCAAGATAGTGGATATATAAAAAAAGTAAATAAACTTTTATTTATGTAATAACAGTAAAAGACGAGCAGTCTTTCCGTGCTATGGTATGATATTTCAATTAAATATTAAATACTAAAACTGAACTAGTAACCGTTAATATTAATAGTAATAGATTAACTTTTCACCAGTTGTTGTTACTGTATCGCTTGTTGTTTTCCTTCTTTGATTCCTTCAAGCGTTACATGAATAGATAGCGTAAATAATCGCTAATAACTATGTACGTATACTAGTTAAATTACTTTACTTATTGTTAAAGCGAAAGCTTAGAAAGTGGATGAAAGCTATGGGTGCCTTCACTGCCTTCATAAATTGTTTTCTGTTAGGAAAAGCGTGTTGTGGTGTATAATTAAATTTTAATAATTGTTATTACTGTTTTACAGATACTGGCTATATAGGTGATATATTCTAATCCTTTTAAGATGATATTATCGACTAAATTCAATGGAGTAATTAATAGCGAAAATAATAATTATGAGAAACGGGGATACTAGTTTGCAGTCGTTATTACCATAACAATATATGCCCATTTGTACTTGGAAATTAGTTTTAAAACAATGAAAATAGGAAGCAAGTGTTGTAACGTTCATCGTTTCGACACACTTCACAATAATAATTGTATTGTTTAGGACGGGTTCAATGTTTTGTGGAGTTCAACTGTTTTTAACTCTAATTAAATAATATTAGAACAAGTGGAACTGATGCTAAAATAACAAGGATTTATTGTTAGAGTACACACAAGCATAAAGTGTGCGCATTGCTAGAAGCCTGTTGTGCCCAGCGTAAGCAAATTTTTAGCTGTAAGTACTACGCTCGTTTACAGATTTAAATGATTTTCCGTGCGACGGCAGACGTTTGTGCGAAAATATCGATGGTTCCGATATTATATGATAAAATTAGGTTTTGAGATTTTTATAAAAAAAACGAAGCGCTCTGTTTTGACACTAATTTTACGATTTTACTTGTCCATACTGGTGCTTGCAAACTATAGATAGTTTGCTTATTTTTGCTTTAAGTATTTATCAGATAACAAATTGATACGAAAATGTTTCTCAGGTACGCATCATTTATTTACAGATACAGCTACTTATCCTTGACAGGGAAGTACTAGACCAGGATGTCTATATCCTCAAGAAACTGGACGAGGAAGTATTGAGAAAGCAGAAAACCAACAGACCTAATACGGATAACCTTCCTCATTGAATGCATTTTGCGTGATCGAACGGTGCACCGCACGATAGTAACGACGAATAGGGGATCGGACTATTTTTTTATTTATTTACACGTCACATAAATATTAAAAAAAAATATTTGACACGTATTTTTCCTTTTTTTAATTAAACAAACTTTGAGGAAGATACTCCACTACCGACCATTAAAGCGCTTTAACTTTGAAATTTTTCATTGACTTGATAAAAGAAAAAAAAATTGAGATGTTTTGCTTTTTTTATCTATCTGGTGGACTAAATAAATATTTCCTTTTCATACTCGGTCCGCCCCTATTACAACAAAATTACAAAATTCAATCTCAGTCCTTTGACATAAAAACACTGTCAAAGTATTATCACTGATGTATGATGGACTATACTAAAGTTAGTTTTGCGAAATATAACGCACATACAACTCAATTATGCTTTGGTAGGTAAATGTTAATGAGATTGATGGTAGCGGCGACGAAGCGTGCTTCCTGGACTCATCTCCGCAATGCTATTGTTGGGTACTTTATGAAGGCTGCTTGTTTTATTAGCCAATGTTTGTGATGAACATTGAATTACAAAATTAAGCTAACAGAGATTTTTTTATGTGGATCTCGCTCCATATAAGAAATCCTCTTCAATCTATATTGTTAGTTATCGTATATATTGTTATTGTCACGTCAATCTACATAGTTTAGAAAAACTAGGTGGAAGAAGAAGAACATTAAATTACTTATGTTGCTTTAGATTCGCAATTAATAAATAAAAATAAATAAATGTGGACAACATCACATACATTGCTCTAAACCCAAAATAAGTAGCTAAAGCACTTGTGTTATGGAATTCAGAGACAACGAAGTTACCACAAACGCCCAGACTCGGGACAATGTAGAAAAGTGTTTTTCTACATTGAAGCGGCCGGGGATCGAACCCGGGACCTCCGAGCTGGCAGCGCCTTAAAAACCGGTGTGTACGCCACTCGACCACGGAGGTCATCAGAAATTTATAACAATACGAAGGAAATAGCTTAAGAAACAACGATAGAGCTATATTATTCTATCGGTGCTCATATAATATAATGTAGTAGGTTCTTTTTACAGAGAAGACAATAGAGAAGCTGATAAGTGGATTGGAATACGATTATACACTTACCTTGCACCGCCACAATAACATGGAAGAAATCCTATAAAAGAGTTCAAACCACAAAGAAAATACGTAACATTTTCCGAATGTTTCATTTAATCTAAACGAATATTATAGATATTAGATAAAGATAAGTCACCAGCATAGCGATGTTTACTATACGAATGTCAAAAGCCGTTTGCCAAACTAATAATTGGAAATGAAATTATGTGAAATTTGAGAAGGTATTGTTATTTTCTTAATTTCTATTGATTGTTTCTTTAAATGAACAATAACCTATTGCCGCGGTTTTATAAAAACATTACATCTGCTGCATTTAGGTCAATGACGAAGGTGCGTTGATAATCGTTTCATCTTAATCGGTCTAATAGTTACAGCAGTACCAATACTAAAAAAATTACAAAGCCATCGAAATGAGCATAGCCTTCCACATAAGAGGCGATAAAAGTTGAATTGACCTAATGGTTCAAGTCTGATAAAATTGTGCTTTTCTCAATTGTACGATAATATTAAAAAAAAAATAGAAAAAATATGGTGGCAGGTAGGAATCTGTCGTGGAAAAGGATACAAGGATGTCCTTGGCCGAAAAGAAGTGGACTACTGCTGCTATTATAATAGTTTGCACGTGTATGGAATGCTAAAGGAAACTAAAGACTTTATCAGTAGGTATGTATATTGTATTATTTAGGAATATTTACGGTTTACTCACGGACATTCTCGGGATCGCCCGACTAATTTCAGACTTAATAGGAGTCCCTAGTCATGTGCTGACGCGGCGGCGGCGGTGTAGCAAGTCGAACTAATTGGGGACTCCTATTGAGTCTGAAAATAGTCGGGTGATCCCGAGAATGTGCGTTTGAAACCGTCATTATTCCTAAATAATAATTAATACTCCTCACGAAAGATATTATACAAATGTATTTTGTAATTATTAGCTAATGGAAAGAGAAAACATACTTAGTGCGTCGATAAGGGCAGGAAGAAGAAGAAAAACTAACAATAATTGCACGAATGCTAATACGTTCAGCAGGGTTATTCGCTATGGCGGTTGTCAACAAAAGCGATAATTGCTTTATAAAAAACACTGTGAAAACACAAATTTCGTATCGTCTAACTACAATGACCAACTAGATCTACTTCGACGTAGTTGGTCATTGAATTAGAGTTTTTACCGCTATTTTTATCCAGTAAACATCGCTTAGGTTGGCAACTGAAGATAGCGAATAAGCCTACAAGAAGGCGTCAACTTTCAACCATTCAAAAAGCTATCCGCTATTCTGGTCTTAATCTGAGACCTGAAGATAACATTTAAAGAGCTTGCAGTCAGATGTTAGTAATTCTGATAACACGACCGGAAACAAGATATTACATTACACGAGTATCTAAGAAGGACGCATTGTTATACCGACGCTTTTATTTGTTCAAGGTCAAATGTAAACGCGAACTCATCTTTGTTATATTAATAACACGTTTCTGTTCACAACAATTAACATTTCATGTCAGATGGACTGCTTGGAGATTTAATGTCAAGAGATCGAAGGTTTTTTATTTATGGATCATAAGAAAAAATAGGGAGTCGGTAGACCAGTACAGATGAAAAATTTTTTACCCAAGTTTGCACTAAAAGAGCCGGGATAAGGTCAAGATTGTTTATATAACTTTAAATAACAAGTTTTAGCTTTTTAGATGAATTCTCATCGCAGTCATAGAGGCAGTAATTTAAATTGATTGACTAAATTTTTTATCGTATTCGTAATTATTCCTGACAAGGCAAGACAAGCATCAATAAAGTCTGTAGTAAGCAATAAGCTCTACATTATAAAAAGCAATTAACTGGTGTAACAGATTAAGTAACTAAGTAGTCCAGGATGTTACGATGGGTGCTATTTATCACAAAGCCAGCAAGACGAGGATATTGTTGTAACCAAACGCGACGTAACTGCGACTTACGTTTCAATTTAATAACGTGATTTTGCTGTGAGGTGTAATGTATGTGAAATACTTTGAGTTAGCTGACGAACTTGTAAAAGATTTTGAAACAAAAATGTACCATAAGAGACAATTCTTAACTAATTATTTTTTTACAATTGAAGAGTTTGCAGTACTATGTGCAGAAGCCGAAGAAGTATTTAAAAGTGTTCGATACACTATTGTTTTAGTGAAAGAGGTGCTAATTATACACAAAACAATATATCACTAAGAAACATAATGAAAATACTAGGTTCGGAAAATCGGAACTGAGGGAATAAAATTTAATTAATACCCAAATCCAGATTGAAATCCACGCAATAATATCATTTATTTGAATTCATCATAAAAATTAAATGTTAGGCTAACATGGGACATTTATAAAAATACAGTTTTTTATGAAGCATGAAGGCAATCCTCTGCTATAACCGTTTAAGCACTAAATTAAATGAAGCAACACAAATTACCAACTCTCAGTTATGGACATTAGTAATTACTAAGTAACGACAAGATAGCAAAACCAGTTAGTAGAAGCCATGTATCATTTTGTGACACAATTCTCTTATCGAGGCAATGACTGTAAAGGAAATTGTATTGTCAGATGCTGATTGTACGCGTAGGAAATAGAGTAATTGTAAACACTGATAATTCCAATGTTATCAAACATTATGAATAATGACATTCTTGCTGAATGATCATGTTTTTGTTTTTTTTGTATTATTTTTCAACAGTTGGCGGATTTATTTGTATGAATCTGACTGATGATCTCCGAATAAACATTGCGACGTCTGTATCTGTACTTTAGTTAAATATCAACCTTATGACAAATCTATTTAAGGCGCTGTTAATTTCGGATTGATTTATAAATTTGATATGATTATGCAGCACCTTAAATATGACAGCATTAATAGAATAAAAGAAAGAAGAACAAAGGAACAGAGAAGCATGACCAACTATGTATTTAACTTTTAGATATAAATTTAATAAACTGTCATGCGTGTCCAGAAAACCGTCATATCACACTAGATCATCAGATTTTTCGAGCTTACACATAGTTGAATAGTACTTGTGATTAATCGAGCAAAAGTTCAAAATAAAGTACTGAATTTTGAACAACACAAACTTATTTGCAGTTTAACATTTTGGCACAATAACAACAGTATTTTCAACCACGAACACTAAAACTTTCGCCTTTATTGATTGAGCGAATGCATAGTGCTCCAAACAATAGGCTAGCACTATAGCCCATTCATTCATGAGTACTGCGCTAACCTACTTCTCTCAATAACTGCGGGAAGGGAGCGAACATGTTTCGATGTTAAAATGTATTTTATTGAGCTTTATAGCTCCAGCTGCGGTCAGACCACCCTATTTCGAAGAGCTTGAAACAGCTATGGAAATAAGTGACTCAATAAATAGACGGGTGTGGTCGCGAGAATAGTCTTTAGTTTTCATGATTTAAATATCCAAAGATCAAATTATACTGTAATTTAGGAAATTAGGGGGAATCAGAAATACTGTTTTTGAGATGGTATGTTAACAATATGATATAAGTATCATATTGTAAACATACCAGCATACCGGGATTCCTTTGTGCCTCGGAAAGCACGTTATGCCGTTGTTCCTGAGTTCCCGACTGTCATACCTTGATCTTTGTCAGATGTTAAGTCGTTACAATTCTGACAACCAGTCTTACTATACACATACTACACAGTATGTGTTACACAGTAAAATGGGTTGTAGACGTCAGATAGGCAGTCACTCTATGTAAAATAGGGTATTTAGCTGAATCCGGTAAGACGGGGGCTGTCCCCAACATAGCTTGGGAAAAGGGTAGGCAGAAGATATATCATATTGTCAAGAATTAATTGGCTAGTTAACCAATTATAGCACTAAATTCCTGACGTAACTATTATAACTAGATGTGTCCGAGATTGTGATGACAAAGTGTTACTATGTATTTTGTCTGTAACAATATTCACATGTTTGTAAACTTGTTGTGAATATCTAAACACAATTGAACTCTGTCGAGGTAAACATTGAGGACTGTCCTTGGCAGTGATTTTCGTCACAATACAAATAAGTATTGAGTAATAAGTATAATTGAAACTGGTTTCCTTGCATAAAAAGTATTTTAAATGTAGAGCCAAAGGATTACAGACTTGTAGGTAGCTTGGGTGTACTGATATTTGTTATTCTGCCTGATACTAAGGTAGAAAAGTATGTGCTTGTTATAATAAGTTCAAAATTGTAGTTATTAATTATAAATTCAGACCGGGATCACCTATTTAGCACACGAACATGCCTTCTTTGTTTATTATCTTTTTATCTGTGCTGGACCATCTTACTAGGCACAGAAATTCTTCTGTTAGTTTCGCGCGTCCCTCAAATAGTAGCCACTATTTAAAAATACTGATGTCAATTAATGTAGACAATTTGTTGATACTACGCTCACAACAACTCATCATGGAGTGTCTCCTCAATGTTCGGCCAGTTGGTGCAAAAATATTTCAATTAGAATTGTAAGTTTTTGTTAGTTATACTAGTTGCCTCTTTTTAGCACAACACAGCCATTGGTAGACAGTGTACCGTGACAACGAAAACTGACAAAAAATAGGAATAGACGCGCCACAGAATATAGTAAATCTAGTTTTTGTTTAATGAAACCTACATAGGTATTCGTCCGCAGAATAAATGTTTTCCTTAGTAGGTACGTATTATATGACTAAAATATTATATGCACATTTTGTATTCTTTGTCTTTACAAAGACCTTGACACAAACGTTTGGTTTGATACAACATTTTCCAATGACTTAAACCGCGATTAATCTATCATGCAATCTTGTCTAACCATCAAAAAATATTTTACTACCTAAATAAATCTAATTAGTTATGTATATTTTTTTATATAACCATTTTGTTATATTTGTTTAACTTCTTGAGAGGTAATCAGTGCATGGTAGTATACGATAAACATTATTATACGCAAAAACTTACTTAAACATGTCACAAAACTCTCACTTTCCGATACACATCACATTTTATTCACTGGAACACGTATAAACGAATAAAATCACCATTTGATAATACTATGTGTGCGTATGAGCAACCGGCTAGCCACTACTCAGTTCGACGCACGAATGTCGGCGCGTGCCGCCAGTAACTTGCCGCTCCGATGTAATTGCTGAGCAAACGCTATGAAAAACGCTCTTTGCTTTATTAATGAACGAATAAATAAAGCGAAAATATGATTTAGTAGAAAGGCAAAAGAATAACAAAAGTAAAAAACGAAACTTAAGCTGAATATGCTAGTTATAACGTAGAGATTTTATCACACAGTTTTGAGGATATCTGCAACTTTCTTCGTATTTTTGACCACTTTTGCTCAATTATTTGGAATAAATTTTACGAGTTTCACGATTTCTAATAATACACAGAACATGTGTTCGACGCACGTGGAGTGTGCAACATTTATGTTTACACACACACACCGATAAAGTTCATTCTACTCTATGAAATAAAAACTTTCTTAAAACACAGACGCGTATCGTATTTGAATGTTATAACAGTTCATAAAATTAAAATTATACGTTGCTCTTTCTGGTGAATGAACACAGCTACGGTGTAATTCAGTAACATTTTACGGCTCCTAACTCATTCACTAGATTGAGGCGTGTTTATGTTGTAGCGATGCAGTAAAAACTGACATTATATAAATGACTAAAAAAAGAATAACGTAAATGTTATGGGATACGAGTATTTTAATTTGTAGCTCTATTTTTTTTTTTTTATAATTAATTAATTACAAGTAATCATATTTAAAACTATGGTCCAGAAAACTGTATTAAACATTTTGTGTGTGGACTCCAATGAGTCTCGCTGTGTTTTAAACTACTTTATGTTATTTAATGTGGGATTGATTATGTGTGTATTAATTTTATTAGTAGACTATCCAACAAGTATTGTTTTTGTGTTGCATAAATTTTAGTAACAATATGCGAAATCGCAGACTAATCGATTGATATGGCTTGCGTAACATCACGCTAATTATATCAACATTATGGGTACCGGAATCTTCCAGAATAGTATGAATAAGTAAAACTATATAGCTAAATCTAATCAAAATATGCCTTATTTGAAAACATATTCATACAGTTTTTTTAGTATTAATAAAAATTTGCATTTCTAAGTTTCAAAGCTAATTATTATTAACGTCTACGAAATATGAAATAGTACATCTAAATACTAAAACACATGCTACGAATGAAATTAGATACCGAGATTATTTCGCTTTATATACCTACGACACTTCTTACCGATAACACATAAGTTATTAAACAATTAGAACAAAGTACTATCTTTATAAAAATGACTAATCATTAACAAAATGAATTGGTGGTCATACTGCAACATACACATCACGCCACATTAATGTGAACAGTCTTAATTATACTGTTTAATGAACAGATGCATCGTCTTGTGTGTCATTGACGTTTCAATTGTCGTGGTATATAGAAAGCTCGTGATCTATTGTGAGGGTTCATGTCGTGACGTCATTTCTAATTGACTATTAGCATACATAATTAAATTATGTTTTTATTTCAGAGGTACGTAATAGTGGAATAAGTTTGACTGCCGGATTGGTATGAAGAGGCTTGGGACAGAATAGTTTGGCATTTGCAAGATGGCACCTAGCATGTATACTAAAATGAAGGAAGAAATTCTTAAAGATAAAAGTTTAACTGTCATTACTTTACACAGTTTCCACCTTAACTTAATGACGACTTAAACTTTGAGTCGTTTGAGTATCTTGCTATTAAATATCTATTGTTTGTAAATAGTTTTCAAAAAACAATAAAATTTTTATGAGCGTACTGTATTAACTTTAATTGATTTTGAAAAACTTTTGGCTTCTTAATACCTGATGGTACTGGCTTAAAGTTTTGCAATTTATTAATTACTGTCTAACGGAACGACAAACGGAACACAGTTAAAACGTCATGTGTTTTAATTTGCTATTTACCTTTTAATTATTTATTAGCAAAGTTGTTAACCAATCACAAAAATCAAATTACATAATGTAATTTTATTTGATTTATTAGAATAGTTCTGTCGTGTCTAGCTTTTAATGGGTCTAGTATAGCAGACTTTAAAAAAATGCCATGTTCGAGAATTTTTGTTACCAATTTTAACTAAAACATATCCTTAAAATCTTTTTTGACTTTATTCAGAGTTTTGATAATTATGTGCTTAGAAAATTCTGAGAGTAGAGATATAAGTAATGGACAGCTTTATAAAGTCAATGAAGCTAAGTTTTTAGATTGTTACACTTACATGATAGCGGAGTGGTGTCGCTGGTGCATCGGCGCGGACGGCGTGGCGGGCGGCAGAGCCGACAGCGAGGCGGGTTGCGGAGAGCCGCACCACCGGCCCTCGCGCACGTCTGATGAGCCTGCCAATAAGACAGCAGTGATTACATTTTTATTTTGAAGATATTGATGGTATACTTATGTGGTAGCTCAGAGACATTTGAAAAAAAGCGTCTTATTGACTAAGTAAGTTACGTAATGAGGACATCGTCTTCTTGCCCTGATCCTGTTGGATTAATGTATACATAAGAAAAATGCCCTAATATACAATGCGTATTTTTAATTATCTATCCTATTTATTTGTTTTCATGAAGTTCTTTTAGAAGTTGTAACACAGTAAATTGTTTGCCTGGGACCTGAACTAAACCTTTAATGTTGTAACGGTAACCTAACAGAGTTGCAAAGATGGCAACCGAGTTGGATTGGTTCAAGAAATAAAATACACTTAAAAAACTAATTACTTGAATATACTAGAGACAATAATTTTCTCTTTAACGTGCAGTATGATTATTACATGATGATTTTAATACTCACTGCCATAGAGCGTCAGGTGCGATGGAGGTCTGCTGGCCAACACCGGTGTAGAGCCATACCGCTCTCCGCCCGCAGACAGGCGCCCCCCTAGCGGCTTGAACGCTATCGGACGGATCACTGATTTGCCCTAAAACAAGAACAAACAATACGTTAATACCATATTAAAAGCCTCCAAAATTAATTAATGTTTCTAAATGATGAACTTTGATGATGATTGCAAAGGATGCACTCGCAGGCATAACAGATTTCCCGTTTCACAATTTAATTACTTAGGTAAACCATTAGCGTTAATACTAATTAGAAACTGAAAGATTAATCAAGATTACGTCGTCACATGACATTCTTAACATGTATAGATTTTTAACAAAAAAATTTCGACGAAAATCCTAATAGATTTGTAGCTGGATATCTAAACCAAGTTCCATACCAATTAGATACGCATTGTGACGAAAAGATGACCAACTTTATGATTGCTTTGAAGTAATTTTGCGTGGCCAATGTGTGAATACTGCTATTAAACGTACCTATCCGGAAATTTAAAACTATAAACGATTACCAAACATCTGTTAAATTGATCTATAAGAAGTCTATAAGAAAAAGTTTACCAGTACGAAACGATACCAATGATACTTCCAAAGCCTTGCACCCATTTATTTCCGATTATAATCCAAAACAAATTGTATTTTTAAAAGCGTTCGTTAGTTAATAAGTCGGTGCGCAGTTATCTGAGCACGGATTTGACATTTTGTACGCAACAACGCATCTAAATGTCATGACATAAATGTCAACACTGGTTTATTTGGTGTATCAGCGTACGTTACCGTTAACATGATATATGGTGAAAAATATATGGACGTCGTGACGAAATTAATCAGGGCTTCACGGTTAAATTAGGCCAGGGCATTATTAAAGTCGTGTAGCGGTCTCTTGGAATCTATAAGTTGTGTCATACATTTCTATAACTGTATTTTAAGTCTTAAGTGTGCTGACGCATTAAAGATTTATTATGACAATTGAAAGATATTTTTGTAAAGGATTTAAAAGTAGATTGGTATAATATATGTGTTTCAAGTAAGTCATACATATATACAGACAAAAAATCTGATTTATAATAGTGTTTTTATTTTTACGTTTATTTTAGTGGTATTAAATCTAATTATTTCTTACATAAATTTATTTCTTATGTTTAATTTGCTGCCACTCAAATACCAAAAATAGTGTATGCAGATTATTTTGCAAGAATTTCCAAATAAGGAATATTTGGTTCACATTGAAAATGGTTTGAATAACAAGTTGTGTTACATATATGTACTTAGTAGCTTACGTCAACTTTGATGGTATAATTTTATTATTTAATATTAAAATCTTGATGCCATTTATAATAAAAGTTTTGCTAACAATGGCAATTTAATTATATAATCTCATAAAAAGTTGCATAGTTTGGTCAGACTTATTTAAGTCCGGATAAATATTCATAGAATTCATTTAACATATTTTATGATCCAAAAAAACTAGGTTAGATCCCTATTGTTTTTAAAATAACTACATACATATAATAATGATATTGGATCCCGATTTCGGCTGTAAATTTTGGGATCGACTAGAATCCCAAGGTTCGTGAAGTTAAGACAATTATTTGATGCGTGTTATTTCAGAATGGACAGTAACATATGGCTTGGATGCCGTTCTACTCAGAAAAATTAGGATGTTTTATGGTTGTAGAAGTCAGATAGACAGGCATTCCATGTAAAACAAATATTTGGCTATATCATGTAAAACGAGAGCCTTACCCCTGAATACTAATTCGCAAATTAACTTTGACACGTTCTTAAATGCCTATCTGTCGCTACTTTCCACCTTGAAGTGACAGACACAGCACGAGAGTTAACGACGTTTTTAAACTGATTGCTGTTTTAGTATTCGGCCATTAATGACTCATATAACAACCTAGGCAGACAGAAAAAGATATTAAAAAAAGGATTCAATAAATAAACAGTAATGCGGAACAAACAAAAACCCATTACATAACTACCTTTTTTGATAAAGTAATTAATAAAATATACATAAAGCTTGTTTAACGTGCCAACGGATCAATTAGGCGGAATGACGCGAAATGCCATAAAAACGCATGCCATACGACCATCGATGTCGAACTGAGTACGGGTAGATATACAAAAACTTGAATACTTGGCATAACTGCATACAACTCTGTTTGTTTAACGTTAACTTTAAATATAATATACCTTTTTTTTTAGTAATGCCGAATGTATATTGAAATACATGTAGAGATATTACAGTATTATTTAATTAATATGAGTTTTCATACACAACATTTTTTTTTCTCAAAATGTTTATATCTTTTTCTTATTATTATTAAATACTATTTTTATGACTTTTGTCCTCCCTCTCTCTCTCTTCTTCCTCATAAGAATCGTAGCCAAGTGCGAGAAGAGTATATGTGAGTGTATGCTGTGGAGATGGCGTGATGTGGTAAAGAATTTGCGGTATGCTTCGGGATATCTAATATCTAGACAACGCTGTAGACTTCTGTATAATACTTGTTGCTAAAAAGAGGACTAGGGGACTAGGGAACTAAATGTTTTTATTATATCATAATTACAAGCCCTAAAATGCTTTTGTAAAGCAATTTACAGAAATTGTAATTGCAAAATGTACGCGTCCCGGCAAAATGGTAATGGTTTATAAAAGATTTAGTCTTTTTTGTATTTCCATTAATATAATATACATAATCTTCTCTTAAGTAAACCGCTGCTGTAAAGATACATAAATACAAGAAAATAAACATTCTATAATAGACAAGAAACTAATTGAAAATATTTTCATTAACTTTAAGAACCGATATGTTCTACTTTACGTCATGTCTGTAAAGCAACCGAGTTAATTGAAATACTTAGTCCGTTAGCAATCATTACATGTAATTTCTGTAGGTAGTACTGTTAAGAAATTGTTAGTATGTTTGGAAGCACTTAACCGATTATAACAAATGTTTCTCAGATAGAGAGCTATGTTAACCGAAAATCAGTTCTGTGTTGTGATGGTAGTCACAACCAGTTCTACTAAATGAGTCCCTTATTGTCACACTCACGGGCGTGCAATAAATATGTTTTTATTAGAGTAAAAAAAATCTATATATAATCTATACTAATCTATACTTCTATACTAATATTATAAAGCTGAAGAGTTTGTTTGTTTGTTTGTTTGTTTGTTTATTTGTTTGTTTGAACGCGCTAATCTCAGGAACTACTGGTTCGAATTGAAAAATTCTTTTTGTATTGGATAGTCCGTTTATTGAGGAAGGCTATAGGCTATATAACATCACGCTACGACCAATAGGAGCGGAGCATAAATGAAAAATGTTGCAAAAATGAAAAACCGTTGAAACTAAAACACGCGAACAAAGTCGCGGGGGACAGCTAGTAATATTATAAAGCTGAAGAGTTTGTTTGTTTGTTTGAACGCGCTAATCTCAGGAACTACTGGTTCGAATTGAATAATTCTTTTTGTGTTGGATAGTCCGTTTATTGAGGAAGGCTATAGGCTATATAACATCACGCTACGACCAATAGGAGCGGAGCATAAATGAAAAATGATGCAAAAATAAAAAAAACAGGGGACAGCTAGTATCTAATATTTTTTTAGATTATTACTAAGTTTTGGTGTTTTTTAATGTAACGTTTGGTTAATAGGTCGTTATGTGCGCTCTTTGGTGTGACAATAAATCTAATTTCAATTATATTTCCCTTCATATTATTTCTGTGTGAAATGAAAAAGGTGTTTTTACCTACATTGACAAAAAAATATTTTCAGAGCCCATGTTCATTTCTACGTATAAGTTTACCGGTCAAAGACACGGGCAAGAGTTAGTTTACAGTAAGTGTGTTAATTACGATAATTTTGTAATAAATAGGTGAATATCGGCACCACTTTAGGTAGAAGATAATATGATATGAACCTAGTACGGTGCTTTAAAACCTGTTACTAGTGGTGTGAAATTGTGAAACTGGATTGCACACTCGTATTTGCATTGCAAAATACTTTCACAGGAAGTTTTCGCATAATAATAATTGGCTGTCAGCAGTTACTCTATATTCTATGCGATTCTACCAGCCTGTTTAACAAAAAAATAAACGATTTATATTTGGGAATGTTTTAATTAGAACGTGTCGTTATTGGTTAAGGTTATTAAAATTAATTTCGATTGTGCCGATTCTAAATTAATATGACACATTTTTTTTGTAATTATTTTGGGTACTGTAATGATACGATGACTTTGTCAATGTGGTAACCACGGAGGTGGTAACGTAAAGTAAAAAAGACACAAGTTATGATGTTTAAGTCAGCAAATGTTGAAGAAACAGGAGTGTAAACAGGTAACAAGTCCAGTCGGCCAAACATTCGCTCAAAGACACTCCAGGTATGTACAAACCAAACAAAACACGACGTTTGTTCAGGAAGACGTTTGTGGGTTAAGTGACGACTCAACAACCAAGGAAACCTTCTAAAAGCCGAGTAATAGTCACATAAAGTACAGTAATGACGATATTCTACGTAAATGATGGCTTTTCACTCATAAATATTGGACAAACAAGACATCACAATTGATAGGCTGTCTCGCATTAATGGGTTAATCGTGTCACGACAATCGTTGGGAAGTTTAATAGTACTAAAATGTTACAGCAAACTAAAATGTGCGATTGGCCTTACAAATAGGTAGGTTTAGGAGTAACACTGTTTTGCTCTATAGGATAACTGTCACAAGAATTCGCGAGGCAGACGACCCGACAGGTTAGTGCTGGCACAAATAGGTAAGGGATATTTTATTGAAGCAGAAATAAAACCATTATCTGATATACTTTTTTCTTAAGTGTGCGGAAACATAATCTACTTTAAGTAATAAGTATAGTAATGTTATCAGTATGTCTTTAGAATATTAATTTGTATCAAAAACGGCACTTAACAGAAAACGGTTTGGTTAAATTTAAAATGCAGGACATTTTCAAATTATGTGCATAATATTAAAATACAATTTAGACCCTTGTAATAAGTCTTTTGTCAGTTATTGGGCTAAATATGAAATGATTCAATGGTAACCTAAAAACCTCTTCTTCTTTCAACTTTAAGAAACAAAGTTGAAACTTACTACCTTACTCCGTACTATTACAGTACATGTTATTAATCCCCAGTTTGTAAGACGTACTTATTCGATTACAAACGAACATTTCCATCGCAAGTCGACATCGATAATAGTGTCGTAAATTTTACGATTATGTGACCTCTTTCCAGTGTTCGTATGGGTTTTATTAGTAGTACATAAATGGTTTGATTGACATAGTTATGTGTATAAATACATTGTGGATTCCAGTCTAGATCCGTGTCTACCCAGAAAGTGATCCACGTAGGAACTAGTATGATGCGAAGGTAATAAAACTACTAGGGAATCGTACAAGATATCTTTATGGCCTTGAGGTGATAATATTTGCATAACCATTAGAATAACAGAAATATTTAGCATGCAATCTACTTACGAGTTAACAAGCCTTTAGACAAGTTGTGTTAATGAAAGAAGTAAGGTGACCTAATTCAGAATCATACGGAAATTTCGAACCTGTTTAAAATTCTAGGTACATGGGTAAATATTTAGGTTAAATAGTTTGCTTCCTGCACATTATTGAATATTATCACACCCTTGTTCTTGGAGACGGAATGCTCAAACGTGAAATAGGTTATAAAATGTATTTTATGCGCAGATACACGGTTCCTATTGCCAATAAGACCAATATTCTCTCTAAATACTACCTACAACACTAGTTTTTATGGCTTAACTGAACATGTAGTGTTTGTACCGTGATTCGTGATACTTATAATATCAGAGAAAAAGATAAAATAAGCTGTAATAGTACATAATAAAACAATTTTACGCACTTCTAACTTCCTTACATTATCTGAAGCTACAGCGTTTATTGAGCAGTATGAACGAACAGTGTATTACATAAAGCTTCCCGCTACGGCCCGAGGGTTTCGCAAGGCAACCAGTCGCTCTAGTATCCAGCGGAAGATTGCGTACTGCATTGGATAGGACAGATAATTTCCTCCATCGTTAGCTCGACAGACCATTTCCAATTACTAGAAAATGCTCGCAAAAAATAGGAACTGTTGAGTGGTTGCGGATTGTGTGGTCATGATTAGTTTAGCAGCTTTACTCGCTTGCAAGTTAATTGTATCCAATTTCGATTCCTTTTCATACATATAATATAGGTTTGTTTTATTCGGCGATTGTTCGAATACAACGAAATGTTTTAACTTAAGTATTTACTTGTATTGAAATAAGGTAGACATACTTCTTAAATTCTTGATATTTAAGGCCAAGTGGAGTTTATGGCGAAAAAACAAAGTAATGTATATCAAGATTGAAACGTAATAGAAAATCAAATATAACATATGCAGCTACACAAATAAAAAACTGATTAAAAATATTTATACAAAAAAAAACGGTTACCTAAATCTATAATGTGAAATGTAATACTATCTAACAGTAATTGGTAATAAAGTAATAAATAGCTACGTTTATACGGCCGGCCGGTAACAAGTAATGGCGTGTAAGAGTGGCTTACTATAAATCATGGACGCCACCCAGAGAGTTGATGTGGGACACGGTAGACATTGGACCAAGTCCGGTGTTACGAGCGGTAGCATCGGATTTGTCAACTGTACATCTAACAATATTATTAGAGAAAATGTTAGTATTGTTATTTTAAAGGTATACTTCGTGTGGCATCTAATTTTGTGTCTTAGAGAAGTGCAGTCGGAAATAAAGTTAGAGGCTCTTGGCCTGCAATCAGATAATAACGGCTGTAAAAAATGTAGCCAATGCAGAAATTTCGAAAAATAAAATGGGATCAACATCGATTGGCTTATTAAGACACATTGTGTGTTTAACGCCTAACATACAACTAGGCATAATGTTTTTTTTTTATTATTTCTACTTTATGCGGCGTTCAAAGGGCTAAACTTTGAAGTGTAACCCTGTCACGAAAATCTTCAAAAAAATATATATTTTGCGTGTTCACTGATAGTATACCTAATTAATCCTATGCAATTACCCTTACGCAGTCATGTGTCCAATTTTGTAGAAGCTTCTAACAATGTTTAATAACCTAGTGGACGTTAACAAATCGATGTTATAATTAATCGTGTGCTGCTTTTCCCAGTATAAATAATGGCGAAATGGTGATTACGGATGACAAATAATGAAACGCTTAACAGTAAAATCCAGAAATAAAACAAATTAACACTTACATCCGCTACATATAGCTGATTGTTAATTGTCTATGTCAATTAAACGTCATAAAGTTGTTAAATATTATGACGTTTAATTGACATCGTAACTACGTGTCGTATACGCAGTAACTTTCTTGTTTATTGATATACTAACATATCATGTCTAACAAACGAATAGTAGGTATTATATTGTAATATCTTTATTAATAGAATGATCTTGTTTTGAAATACAGACTTAATACAATGCTCGCAATAATTTCGCGGCACAAAATGGCTTCTGAATATTTAATATCATTTATACACTTCTTAATATATAGACTGAACGAATTTCTATAATAGGCGTATGAAATAGCTCTTTAGGTATGCGATCGTTATAAAATTTACATAAAATCAATTCAAATTACATCATTCTATGTATCAAAAGCATACCTGTGCTACTAAATCACGCCTACGACTAATAAGCTGTTGCAAAAATCAAAATTTGCATGACACTAAACAATAACGTGTAGCAATTTGTTATACAAATATAGCAAGACCGGTATGTTGTATGCGGAAAACTATTGATGTCAAGCTAGAATCTTGTCATAAAATGATGACAACAAAAGAAAAGTATCTAGGTATATCTACATTCTTTATAACTTTAAAAACTCACACATTTTATTTAGGTACTAATTTAAAAAGTGCTGACACATAACAAGACCTATTTTCCTTAAGCTGTATTTAGCAAATTATTGGTTGAAAGATATAACGACTACAATGTCGAGAGTTACAGAAGTATTTGCAAAACATTTGCGAAACCCCAGGCATTCTCCCACGTTCGGGCACGCGAGTTAGAAGCACGTGTAGACCTCAAACCGGTCATTCCTTTCTAACATCATAATAAGCGTAAGAGACAAACTGAAACAGCCCCCGGCTAAATCCCAGGCTGTCTGCCCGTACCAATAACACCAAACTTTTAGAATTCCTTCTGGTAATCACTGGGCAACCCTTAGGCTTTTTGCTCATGCGTAAAAGGTCCACTTAAGTCCCGAAACCGAATATTAGGCTTGAATGTATTAAACGCAAAATTACACGCAACAGAAAAGCAAATATTTAAAAATAAAAACTTTTATAGGGTAAATTAATTTTTAAATCAATATAATAGCAGGATTTTTTGTAAAATAATCTGCATGACACATAATACAATCAGATTTTATTTCCCTATAAATTCGCGCTAACTCTCGGTTGCTGGGACATTTTAGCACAATACAATTTCTTTTCTCCTTTAATACAACTATAAAATTTTGACGGCGGCATAAACCGTATCGTAAAGGACAAGATCGGATCGTCGGCGTTTGATTGTGGCATTACGAACATGATCATAAATTAGGCGATTGCGATCTTAACAGAACACATTACAGGGACATACGGACCGCCGAGGATGCATAAACCAATGTGAGAAGCACTTGCAAATGTGTATTGGACTATTGCCAAGAAGGTATTTCAAATACTTACTTTTCTTATTATTTTGTGAATAATAGCGGTGTGGAGAGCATTATCAATTTGTGAAGTACCCCTTGTGACTGCGGCCATATTTATAAGTAAAACGAGTAAATGCTAGCACTGATCCATATAATAATAGATTTTATTCAATTTTACTGCACATTATAATAAAATGTTATAATGCGAGGGGATGCAATACAATACCCTGCCAATAAACGTATGAATAAATTATTTTTTATAGACATAACTATGAACGGAAATTCGATATCCTGATCTAATATTTTTTTATCACGACAAAGGATACGCCACCGTAAATTTGATTATTATAACGTGTCAGATCAAATCATAATTGTAATATGAATACTGTAATATAATAGTAGGCTTCTTTTATTAAAAGTAGAATAACACGTCTATAAACGACTTTGAATGTCAATCAGCATATAAAGCATAGTTTCTATTAGTTTTATTGATGACTGGAGGCGAGTAGGTCATCAGCCTAATCCGTTTTGTCGAGGCAGCTGCTAGTATAACCTGATGTGGTTCTTTAGTGACAATTTAGCGGTGATCATTAGGTTTATATAAATCAAACTTTAAATAGACGTCGGTTCATGAATAACGCTATTTTTATTCCACTTTGGTGCAAGTTTTTGCGTTAGATTCTAAACAAAGAAACTGCACACGTGCCTGGCAGATGTTTGTTCACAATCCATCTGCCATTTATGCTCCCTCGGGGAATGTCTATTCAATTTGTTGGAGTGTTGTGAAATGTAGGGGCATTTTGAGGGGATGTTTAGCAATTTATAATGGACGCATTGTTACATAAAATACTATGGATAGATAAAAATTCTACGACGAATTCCACTATGAAACGGTAATGAAATTTTTAACATTTTTTAAATGCTTGAATTAAGAATATAGACCGTTGAAATTTTTGTGAGGGAGTTTTATGGATTACTAGCTTTTGTCCGCGGCTCCGGCCGCGTGAGTTCTGGTTGTCGCGCCAAAGTAGCCTATGCCGAAACATAGGATCCCAGTTTACCCCATACCAAATTTCATCAAATCGGTTTAGTGGTTTAGCCGTGAAAGCCTAACAGACAGGCAGACAGTTACTTTTGCATTTATAATATCAGAACGATTTGTATTCAAACTGGATGTTATAGAAATAGATAAATTATTTAAAAAATAACTTAAACATTTGGATTTGTTGAACTTTTGAATCACAGTGACATCATGAATCAAAAATTCCAAGTATTTCACTTGAACAATTAAGATAACAGTAAGTTAAGCTTTTGTTACTCAGAAAGAAAACTAATGACAAACTTGGACACAAAAACCCCGAAAACAGTTGACAGTAGCCTCCAGATAGCTCAAAAAGGAGTTAATTTGATACTTAAACTGAATTCAGAAGCGTGTCCTTGTCTGCTGCCTTTCCACAAAGTGTTTGTCCATTTTATTACACATTCATCCATATAAAGAAGTGATGTAAAGTAAGGTAATACAGAGTGCGGTAACTATAAACAATGTCACAGTAAACAAACAAACTTACGACGAATATGTGTTATTCATCAACAATGACATCGGCTTGCATAATTTGTCTGATTGGAGAAACTTTTTTTTTGTGTTTAGGAGGCTTTCTGTATTAATATTTTTTAATTACATTACATCATGAATAAAAACTTATAATACCTAGGGACAACTCACACCCGGCCATCTGATGCCAAACTAGGTAGCGCTTTTATTATGGCAACCAGACAACTGATAAACATCCTTACTAATATTATAAATGCGAAAGTAACTCGGTCTGATTGTCTGTATGCTATGAACTACTGAACCGATTTAAATGAAATTTGGTACACAAATAGTCTAGAGCCTGAGAAATGACATAAGCTACTTTTTACAGCGATAACCGACATTCACGCGGGCGGAGCCGCGAGAAACCGCTAGTATTTATATATTTCTAAATATATACATAATATTATAGATATTTTACACCCAATAAAAAATAACAGATTAAGAAAGAGCAACGCAGATTTTATCATCTAGTCATGATGACTTTTATTAAATTGATATGACAACATTAACGTACCGAATTAATTTCTAATTGCTCATAGTTTCACCTTTAGTTTGTAAACTTGTAACTGATGCGATCGTTAGGTATACGCCCGTCTACTCCGCTTTCTTCTTCCGTACTTTCGGATCGCATATCTGTACCGTCAATCTCACCACTACACACCAAATGTCTTTTAATTTCAATATTCTTAACAAAAGAAATTTCACTTTTACGACTCCATACCTTTTATCTTCAGACCTTTGTAACGTTCCTTTCTCTCAATCACTTGATTGATGTTATGACGTTTTTAATCAATAGGCGAATTATTTTAACAAACTATTGATGAACCTTATAACCCTTCTATTGATAGACGGACGAATTATAAAACATGACATCCGGTTGTAAGACTTTCATACCTAAATTCGCACAAAAAACCTTTGAAGCATCTTGGAGAATTGAAACTATGAATAAGTAAGCCATTTTCAACCTTATTGCTTTTGGAGTCAAAATTCTACAGCCATTCTCGCTTCGAGGCAACTGGTTAAAACACTTTTGCTGTATTGAAAATCGATATTTAATATCGAGAGCAAAAGTACCAATTAAAATTCGGCAGAGACTTGATAGCTATCATAATTAAATGTAGATTTTGATAGAAGGCTGTCCTATTGAGATACAGTTTTTAGATCTCATAATTTATATAATATCGGTATCTAAATTACTGGTTTGTAAAATAAACTGTTGTCTCACTAATAGCAGGTTTGAATATTAAAGTATATGCAAAAAATCTATTAAGTCTACACTACAGGCGTGACCAGGCAGGTGGATAGAGAGTTAGCTTCGAATATCGATAAATCAAAGCCATGTATCGATACAGTATCACCAGCATCAATCGGTGAGTAATTCGAGCTATGTAGAGGTGTGTATAATTTTACAAGCAGCACAATAACAATCAATAGATGGGCAGAACAGGTCGCACACTTGTATATCAACTTTTTTGTAGGCTGGAGAAAGCGAGTCGCCGAAACGAGCCAGCGAGACGCCAACGTATCGAAAAGATTATCGACTAAGATTTATGTTGAATATCGATATCGGAAAAGTCACGATTGGAAATGGGATGTCATGACTGTAAAACATGATTTCTGTTGCAATTGTGATCGTAAAGTACGATTAGAAGAACACGAAGGTTATTTACCAGATCTTATTTACAAATTAACAAATTGCTTCTCATTTTCTATTTAATGACAAAGTATGTGTAAGTTTTAATTAATCACGCATCTTTTGAAACTCACGCACATTTTCTAAGCTATAACATCTAAAGCACGCAGACAAACTATTATGAAGTGCACATTAGTGAAATACTTGAGACCTTGGCACGAATGTGGTGCAGCTCGTGACGGGAGCACGAAGTAATCCGATTAAAGTACCTCACGATGTACGTATATTATGTTATGACTACCACAAATAAGCGCCAAAACATAATGCCGTTAAAGTTACTAGCGGCCTAAATACACATTTTGAAATGAGCTCTTATGAAGCAAATGGGCTTAATGTGGAAAATGTACTGGTATTAACGGAACAGCAAAGCAAAGGTAGGATTTATTGCACTTTGAATTAAACTAGCGTGTAATACAAAACTACCGTGATAAGCAGATGTATATGTGCTTTGATCCCCCCACAAAAACGTTATAACATCTTCATCTTTATAATTAATGTACAATATTGCCTTCAAAATATGTTAATTTTAGAAATGGCTAACATTTACTCACTGTCAATGTCACTATTACTAATTACTGCATTGTCCAGTCCAGTAGGTGAGGGTCATTATAACGACATGTAATTATCACTTAAATTTCTATTAGTAATTGCATACTCATACTCAAGTCTTTGTGGCCTTCAACCCACTACCATTTGGCAAATTTGTTTTGCTGAACAGGCGTTTGCAATTATACCATATGAGTTTATGATTCCATTACATCTAAACTCCTACACCAAAGATGTGGTTTTGATTGTTAAACTTTTTGCTCTTGTGGGTTTAGTCATTATGTGGACTAGCCTACAGATGTCAGTTTTGAATCTGGGGAAATCTTTTCAGTTTGCACATGTGTATTTTTTTTTCGGATTTTTGGACACATGGCTTGCAATGTGCATTGTTAGAATGTTTAATTTTCGACTTGAATTTTAAACTTCTTTTTGTTTTGTTTTATAGGTATGAAACTTAAAGTCAGGTTAAGGCTATAAAATAAAGCAGTAAAACCGAATCACACGATATAATCAAATCGCAATTAAAATGAGTTATGCCCAGAATACATCAGTTTTCCGAAACCAATTTATTTAAACTGGGTCAAAAGTTTACAAGAAGCAGATAATAATCATTTTAGGTACCGACATTTTTCCCAACTGTATATACCTATACAGAATGTTGTTACTTATCAGAAAAAAAAATACTGTACTTCGTTAAGAAAATGATTCTAATATGCACACTTTTGCAAACAATAAATAAGTTCATATGCGACGGATATTAGAAAATATCGAACTATTAAAATGTATTGTCGTTGATAACAAGATAGCCATACAATAAGGATAGTTAAAACGAATACGGGCAACGATTGTCGTAAAATCGATAACCTTTTAGATTTCCAACTTGTGAGATAAGGGATAGAAGATTGTAAATATATAGGGGATACCTTCCGGACCCCAGGCTATAAGGCTCTAGATTGTAATCAATTTGATAGCATCCTTTATATCACTTTAAGAAATGTATATACAACATTATTGAAAGAAAACTATTTTGAGAAGATTTTATCTATAAAATATATATATTTCAATCATTGGTTACATTTTGACTGCTATTTAGCTATATTTAGTCAAAAAGTCTGTTATTAACTTTAGTTAAAAAATTACGAAATCTAGTAATTTTTTGTCAAAATCAAAGACGTTTCTATTATATGTATGCTTAAAACGTTTAAACTACGCAACTGATTTTAATGCAGTTTTCAGCAATTGAAAGTGATTCAAGAGGAATGTATATACGTAAAATTAATTAATGTTTCGACTAACCGAAAGCCGGGGCGGGTCGCTAGTGTTTTAAGAAAGACCATACCATATTTTAAGAATTATAAAAGATACAGTTGTAATGTATTACGCTTGAAAACGGGCACCGAAGACTACATTAACAATGAACTATGAAGAAAATTATATAGCCATCATAAAAAGCACCTGTATTTCAAAACAGTACCAGGCCTAATAGTATAACTGTTCGTCAAAATTGATTTACAAACTGTACAATATTGAAAATGGCGTATTATTAGCACTTAGCAGACAACGGTCGGGTGCTAACCATTTTGTGGAATAAGCACTAACAACTAAAATGTTCAAGTAGTAGTTTATCCACAAAAGACCCGTTATAATAAAATACTAATAAGAGTTATACTTGATCGTAAAACAGGCATAAAATTGTTTTAAACTATGCTATTATATTGTTTTCAAATATACTATATACTAACAGCTGCAAAATTTATATGCTTACGTTTGTAGTTCTTAGAATATAAATGGGATTTTTGAGCCAATAGCACATTTAATATGTACAACATGCACTGGAGGTACATTGTATATAAAATTGTATGGGTAAGTAATATGGGAATCAAGCAATCGATTCTGCGTTTATAGATTCTAATTATGCTTAATAATACAACGAATGACAATTCTGGAAAGATCTACTTTAATAACATCTATTTCTGCATTTATAGAACACTGTTTTAGATACATTTACACTTAGAGGAATAAATAAGTAAATTATAGAGTGCGCATATCGAGTATGAACTGTTGGCACTAGTAAGAACATGTAAAATTAGTGGAAAAACAAAGCGCACGGTTTTATTAAAACTATCTCAAAACCTAATATTACCCTAATAATATCGGAACCGTCGATATTTTCGAATAAACGTCTGTCGTCGCACGGAAAATCACATAAATTAGTAAACAAGCACATTTTTAGCTTAATGTACTGACATTTAGCTAAAAATGTGCTTACGCTTGACATACTAGCGATGCGCACGCTCTATGCTTGTCTATGTTTACTATATGCATTTACATAATTTGATATTGACGTTAAGTATACTCGAACAATTTTATAATTATTTGAACAAGTAGAACAAGCACGTTAAACTAGCGTTTAAAGTTACAAACAATCATTATGTGTTACGTACACAGGAACACGATCATTGATCATTTGTTTAGAAATAGTAGGCGTTTATCTGATAGCTCTGATCTCTAGTCTTTAAACAAGTCAAGGTAACGTGTAATCTCCCACGAGAAAAGAAAAGTTAAATGCTGTGTAATTAATAAAGAAGCAAAATTATTGGTGGTAACCGACACATCTGTAGTAACACTTTGACATTGATAGTACCTACTTACGTTTAAAAACAATCTATTAAGGTTTTTTTTTAATGAGATCTACGCACTTATCCTGAGTGCAGGCTTGGACTGCTTCATCGGAATTTTGGCGAGAACCATAAGGGCCTCCGACCGATTTGGGGTTCAGATCTCGACTTAGTGCGTTGCGAAAAATCTTAATAAGGTAAAATCAGCAAGAGAAGGCTTGATCTAAGTTTATATTATTTGAGGACATATTTTTATTGCTAGTTTTGCCGGTTCGGGGCAGCTTGATCAAAGGATGGGGAGCAAAACTATTAAGGATGATTGCCGTACTATGTAGGTAAGTATTTTGTTACTACTGTGTTGGTCGATTATGCCTAAAAACGATTTCAGATGTTAGGCCTTATAATCTGCAGCTTTATCACTTTGAGTGAGAATGGAGACAACTCGATTATAAAAGTATTTATTGTAATTTTTTATTCCATTATTGAATTTATTTTACCATCAAGCTGTTTATTATATTTCGTAATGGCTTTGCTCGTAAAACACTTACAATTCGCGTAGGTTTAGTTTTCGTTCATATCACTTATGTAAGCCCTTGTATATTGTCCTCAACTGCCTTATACAATCGATGCGCCAAAACATCATTTGTTGTATTACAACATTTACGACATCTTCGTAATAAATGCATTAAGATACTTAAAATATGATTACTTTAAAATATCTGAGAAACATGATCATATTGTTGTGGATAAACTGCAAGACTGGTTTGTAAATCAAACCATAATCATATTCAATTAAACTTTTTTTATTTTAAACAATGCACATGTTGCACATTGCCGTAATTGCCAATCCGCAGTTTCCTTGGTGATCAATGCTCGTTTCCACTCTGTGTTAAGGGAGGACATTGTTTTGCAGTGAGATAATTACAGGGTAATACAATTAGTCTATTATACATACAGTAGCAATCGTTACAAGTGATCTATCGTTATAAAAGACGGTGACGCTTAGTTCTCATAACAATGATAGTAATTAAACACTATAGTTCGATGATCGACATTGTTACTACAATTGCAACATCAATATAAGTGTCTCATCAAAGAATAGATCACCAATAAATTAATGCAAGTTAAACGGGACAATATTACTGACAAAGAGGTTTTCTAAGTCTTTTATAGGAAAAAGATATTAAACTTAACTAGATAACAAGCAATGAATCAGGTATAACGGTGAACAGACAATTTTAAAAATTGTTCCAATCAAAAACGTTCACCATTCGAAGACATATCAATACGGTAAAAAGTGGAACCTTGCGTGGATGCTCAAAATTTCAATTAAGAATCCGAACTCGTTAAACATTAGCAAAAAATGATCGAAAATGGCAATCGGTTATTTCAAATTCGTACTGGCACCAATAAATTCCAAGGCAACAGACGCATTTAATTTGCAATACCATACAAGAAGGATTGAATTGTCAACACGATTCGCAATAAGCGCGGGTTCAACCGCCGCCAATCAAGCTTTACTGAATTATAATCAAGAAACGACGGACAGAATTTTAATGATGCAGCCTACTCGAGAGAAAGTAAGAGTGACATACGAACGAATGTAATAAACATTTTTGGTTAATGGACTAACTTAGAATGCCGACATAGAAAACGAAACCTAAAACATGATCGTGTATATTTTAAGTCGTGACCAAATTATATTTCAAATGTTAATCCCACGCAATAAATGCACCCACTTTCTAGTTATTGATAAAACATTTGGTTATATCTAAAATGAATTTGAATTCTAAATCCATATTATTAGAGTCAATATTTTAAATTTCAAAGCAGCTATTGTGCACAAGAAAGTAATTAAGCAATGAAAGACGAATTCGAAATAAAATCTTAACAAAAACAAGAACATTAAGTTTTGTAAAAGTTTATTATATTATTTAATTGTACCGTGTGCTCACAGAATAATCTAGTTAGTCATGATAAAGAGCATATCACATAAACAACACAGTGCGAGTCAAACAAATAGACTTGTCAGCAGATAGTTTCTTAATCTACGAGGCGTAGGCGATGCAATCTTAGCACGGCCATCAACGGCCTACCTATCGGACAAGCGTGAATAATCCTCAACGTTACACATGTTACCCGACATTCGTTCCTACAGGGCTGCCAGACAACTAATATTTCTCTCAACACAACATTTAAACTGAAGAGATATAAATCTATTTATAAACGTAATACCATTATGAAGTAATCCTACAACTTTATACTCGTTTAATGGGATAAAAGGATAAGACGTCTCACGAATCAGCCCTGCAGGAGTTTTGAAATGCGTGCGTTTCACAAACGTCTAGATCCCTGTTGCTAATGTATTATATCTTCTACAAAGAAATGAAACATTTGTCTCGCTGACTTGATAAATGTTGAACTCGAAGTAATTTAGCTGTCAACGTATTTTTCAACGTGGAATATTGGGGTCAGATACATAAATAGTACGTATAGATATGATAGACATACAAGAATAATTGTTAGAATGATTTAAGTCCTTTTAATACTGATTTTATCAAAGTCGTATCTTATAATTTATGTGTAGGTACTCAGTTTATCTAAATAAAGTCTTAAGTATGTACTGGCCTGGACGGGCCTGTTGGTCTAGTGGTTAGTGACCCTGACTGCTAAACCGGAGGTCGTGGGTTCGATTCCCACCCAGGACCAATCTTTGTGTGATGAGCACGATCATTTTTTCTGTGTCTGGGTGTAATTTATCTATAATATGTATGTATTTAGAAATATATAAGTATGGTTATCAGTTGTCTGGTTGCCATAGCACAGGCTCTGCCTAGTTTGGGATCAGATGACCGTGTGTGAGATGTCCCGAGATATTATTAGATATTATTATATTATTACTTACAAGTATATAAAATAATATTTCTTACTAAGATGATTCTCGTCAAAAACAGAGTTAAAAAAAACATTTTCATCTAAATTAAACGTGTATTGCAAAATTTCATTTGCTTAATCGGAAACCGGGTCAATATTTTTTACTTGGTTACAGGTAAAACTAATAAAAGCATGTTTAAGAATATATTATAATGATTTATCTATCAATAAAATATATTCAAAATAGGCTGTGCGATACTTGTGGTCAGGCGAACAGTTTATCTTTATAACTATAATAAAAAAAAACATGTACATTTTGATCTATATTTTTACTGAGTGCTTTTATAAGCAAACGGAGTCACACCGAGGAATTATCTACTGTTACACACCAATTGCCTATTACATCGCTAACAAAGTTTGCAACATAGTTAAAAGTTTAATAAAAAAGGTATTTTCTATTAGTAGCAATTATTAACTAAATACTTCAGGCAAAGAAATGAGCTCTTAATTATTTTACCTGAACCACTTAATTAAAAAAAAGTTCAAAACAAAAGCATACATAAACAAATTAAAGCTAGCTCAGGTTTAAAACAAAACGTAGTCTAGGAAAAAAGGACGTGGTAACGGTTAATTAACATAGATACTAGGTACGCAGTGCAACAGGTTTGCGATGAAGCGAGAGCCGATATGCAAATGTACTCGGCCGGTGGTCCTAGATGCACCACGCTAGATATTACAAAGCCGTATTCCGATTGAAGGACTTTATACTCCATTGTGTACTACAACAAATTGGTAAGAGGATACCGAAACTATACAAAACCAGGTTAAAAAATTGGCTTTAAAACATGGCCATTTATAAATCGTGGTTAAGCCTAATAGTTAAAGTGGTTCTGATGGTTAGACTTGTAGTTGAAAAGTATAAATGTAATATTCCCGTGAGGGTTTTTTTCCTAGTCATACAATCGTACCTTTTTTATCAATAATCTTTTTAAAAATATTAAGGGTCCTGCAAGAACTTTAGTAAAATTATGTAGTCATACCAACAAACAAAAATACTATCTTGTGTCATACAACACTAAATACGATAAATGCTGTTCCATATTACCTACTAGCTAATATGGAACAGCACTAACAATATTCAAACAAACAACTAAGTATGGTTCATTACACAACTGTTACTGCAACAACTCTGTACAAAAAAACTTTAACCGAGAACTGTAATTACATTAATGTACTGATGAAACGAATAAGTGATACAAAAAGTTCTGAGAAGTGGAATCAACACAAGAATAACTCGACTATCTTTTTTTCATGAATAGTCAAGTGAGCTGTAAAAGGGTTACAAAGCAGAGTCCACACAATGGGGTTGATTAATAAAACATTGTGTACAGTGCCTATCTCGTATTCGCTATCGTGTACGATTGGGTTGCGGCGGGCGCGTGCGCTTTCAGCCTGCTATCGCGCCAGGCTGCACTCGACTCGTTTGTGGGTCACACGGACAGCTTTCAGATATTTGCATATTATACACTTGTATGTTGATATCTCATCAAAAGCGTATCCGTAAAAAGACAGCGCATCTACGCTTAAAAGGAGAGAAAATATTAACTCACTCTCATGAAATAAATTAAGCTTTTTTGTAGCAATATCACACAATAAAATGCAGGACGATATGGGTTTTGTATAAAACGAGCATTGGTTACAAAAATATCGTGACGAGCATCAAATTAGATGTTATGGAAATGACAACAAAATGCAGAACGTAAAGATTTGCAACAAGAAGAGACGAGAGATTGACTAACACTGCAATTCCATAAAATCAAATTTAGTTACGGTGAACGGCCGATCACACCAACACGCCGCGTTCGTGACCGTGGACAGCTCAGAGGTTCAAGCAACGAGACATTCGGAAAATTAGTTCACAAGTTGTGAAGAAATTGTAAGAAATCTCATGGGCTGAACTAATTTTGTGTTGAAACATTTTCGAGATAACCTGTTGATCTTTTTGTGGCAAATTCTATCGATTGGAGTACTTCATACTCCAAAACTAACACCCATTAATCGCTAACATTTAACAATGGTTCTATGATATTTAGATGACATAATTGGTCACACGGCACTACTAACTACAAGAGCAGATACAAATGTATTATTGCTACAATATGGTGCAGTAAACTACATTAACATGGCATGCCGTAAACGAGACTATACGGGTATTAATTCTCAATATCAGTTTTATCACGAGCCTTTTGCGGGGTTGCAGGACAGCAATTATTAAAGATTTAAGTAAGCCCCAATCGACTCAAGTCGTGACCACCGGATCTCAAATCCGTTACCGGTGGCTAACCTTGGACTATTTCCACACACCTTTGTATCTAACTCCAATAAAGGTCAATTGGAAAGTCTGTGGCCTAGCTATTGTTACATACGGTAACATAAGTATTTTATTAAAGGATATAATTTGATCTAGATCAAATGACGCAACCTAATGGATTCTCAAGGTTGTATATTAAATTCAGTTGTTCAATACATCTCGGTATTTCTTATTTTTTTTTACGTATAAATTTATGTCTTTATTTATAAAAGTAAAAAAATAATATGAATCGATGATGTAACCAGTCAAACTCGTACAAGATCAAGTGCAAAGCCACGGAACTGATTATGCGCGCCGATATCGAGTGACCAATGTTTGTTTTTTCACATAAATTCTTAACATCCGTAATAAGCTATTGTTTAATTTATATGCGATATTTAGAGATATCAGATAATTTGTGAATAAATTAAGGTGTAACCGATCTTGTTTGAATGGATACGCGGCGACGGACCGTGGCCGAACAAGCCGTTGGCTATCTCAATCGCCTCGCCTCGACCGGCTCTGTTTATGCTAATCACTCGGAATTTCTAAGATCAAAACCGCGCTACGACTATTATCGATATCACACAACTTTGATTTGTGGGCGTTGATCGTCCGGAAGAACGATGCACCCAAAATTTAGTATTTTAATCAGCGGAGGCGAGGTCAATCGGTCTCGGGTGTCAATTAAATTTCTCGCCTATCAAATGCATTGATCGATATAAAGTTTGTAGGTAAAGTAGGTGCGAAGATGGTCATTGATATTCTATTAAAAATCAAATAAAACTACCGGTTATACGACTTTTATCTTAAATTGTCTCTTAATCTAATCTATGTGTTCTTTTATTTGCGTTATTTATGCTTTCAAGATGGCAATAAACTTTCCTATGGTTCGGCAGGCTTTCGTTTTGTAACCCAGTAGTCTCCCAAGTTTCTCAATTAAGCAAACGATGTTCTATTGTTTCGGTTAGTATTTTAAATGTTATTGCGTCACGGTAAACAGTTCATTAATTTGTTTGTAATCGGTAACATCAGTCAACCGTCAAGTCGGGACGCACTCCCACGGTCGATCTTCACGCAAACGACACAGATTGTTCCCAGAAAGGTAAACTTACGTTACACAATATGCACAATTAAAAAGTCAGGGACGAAATAAAGCTTCGTAACAATTTTTTCAATTGAACATTGCGTCACTGTAGTTTTAAAGACTCTTATCTTTTGATTTTGGTTCAATAGCTTTGAGACTTGTGCTAATTGGCTTTAGTACATATCAATCGATCAGAGAAGATCAAAAAGAGCACATTGCCGAACTGTTTCGGTCAATAATTACGTTCTTCATGTATCAAATAACTGCGTGCTTTAGGCAGGATGTTCGCTTAATTATCCCGGTGCTCGTATATAATTCTCATTATGGGCAATTTAAAACAAAAGCAATCTCTAAGACCAAGTAGAAAAAATTAAGGCGACGTAGCCCAAGCTTCAGACATCTTAATCATAACACAATAGGTACGTATAATATTCTCTTAGAGGTTTACAAAGCGATCTGCCTGAATTATTTCGTGCTACAGTTTTTGCTGTCGCCTCAGTTTTTACGATAATCACAGCAATCATTGAGCACTTGTTTTGTGAGCGATCGGTAATAATTGCTTTAGCAAAAATGATGCGGAAATATATAGCGAAATTGCAAAAAGTTCCTAGACATACATTTTCTATGATTAATGTAAAATAGGAATAATGTGTTATGATTATAGATGCTGCGATTTAGGGGCCTCTTGACCTCGTAGAGTCGAATGGCGTGACGAAAGGACATACAAAGGGGCAAAAAATTTACTGAGACAGACAATGTTACATGAAGAATAGGTACTTGAGAGTCACATGCTTGAATGGGGGTGACAGTGGCGCTTTTGTTCTGTGCCATTATTACGGTACAGAGTCACGGCCAACGGAAATAAGTGCGAACATTCTTTAGGCTATGAGGTGAATCATTACTCGTGAATGCAAATCGACAAAAATAAAAGTGTATACAGCCGTTTGGAACACTGCGTTTTTAAGCTAAAGCGGCTGGAGGTTCAACATGTTTTTAGTGGGACAAGCTTTTACATTTTTTTTTATTGTATTTTTATAATTAGATTTTAAAAAGGTAAAGAGTGGATATCAATACCTACATAGTACAAGTATCTAACACTAAAATTTGAGCTACAATGAGATACATAATTATTGTTGAATTTTTAAAATATTTAAAAAAAAATTGTTACTTGTTAGATACTAATATAAACAGTTATGAAATAGACTTTCAAAGACCATTATTTCAATAAACTTATGACTAAAATAATTGTCAGTCCCTCATATATTCCCCTATCCTATTTAATTAACGCCCCGACGAGGGGAAAGTCAACTTCCATTTAAAATGGAACACATTATATGAGTCATTGGGACAAAAATTTCGTTTGTATCTGTATCCCACTGACCGCCATCGTAAACTATAAAACCGGCTATTGGTTATCAAAATAGAGGTTTCTAACACAACGTGTAAACAAGATAAAAGATTTATACGTTGTTGAGAAGCTCTCTACATCGGATAGCTAAAACGTCATATGTTAGAAACAAATAGCTTCCTCTTATCCCGCATATGACTAGTTGAATTTAATTATGTTTATGAGGGTCATACAACACGAAGAAGGCGTTGTGCTAACTGCCTACTTATTGTAAGCTATGAGTTATTAGTGTAATACCTGAAGCCATATTCATTACGACCTTGTGTTCGTAACTTAATAACTTGCCTACTACCGAAATTAAATATAATTGATTTAAAAAAAATATTTGATAATTATTAATTACTGATACGTCACTACGTAAGGAAATGTTTAGAACCATTTCATGTAAATAACAACTACGAGAAAGCATGAAAAAAATAGGAACTGTTGCATTAACTTTTGAATGTTTTCAAACTATAATGTTGCATAAACCGTGTTCTACAAGCAGGCATATCTTGCAAATTTTACATTTCAAGTTCTTAAATTTTTTAAAGAATGGATTTAAAGGGATTACCACAAGCACATTGACTCTACATAAAGACTAAACTTTGCAAAGACTAACATTAATATTTAATCACGAGTGATATATATCTGGCATAAATATTAGCAAGCAAGAAATTCGTGAATGGGAGCCAGACATGGCTAGCATGCTATGAGTCACCGATGTCGTCATCGCAACGTCCACCTTCGGGCGAGTCCTGACTCGAAATATTAGTGTGGATATACAGAGATTTTAAACTGAATTTGTAACCAATGCCCAGTTCCTATATTCAAAAACGATTTGTTTTGAAAACGAACAAAACGAAGAAAATTCTACGGTTCGTAAGCAAAACGAAAATTATAGGAATCGGGCATTAGTAAAAACCGGCAAAAAATATAAGGATCCACGAATTAAGACTGAATTTATTTATTTATTCTTTATTGTACACCATAAACAAAGGAAAAAAACATATATAAATAGTCGGTACAAAGGGCGGCCCTATTGCATATACCCGTAAATATACTAGCCAGAGTAAAGTCTGCGGGTGGCTAACGTGGCACGAAAATCATAAAAAAAAACCGGCCAAGTGCGAGTCAGACTCGCGCACCGAGGGTTCCGTACAAACCTGTAGGTATATAAGTAAAAGTTATGGTATTTTTATTGCTAAATGAAATCCATAACATAACAATGTGGAAAGCTGACGGTACCTTGTCAATACATATATGAAAACATTATGTATGTTCGGAAAAATCTTCATCTCTTTAAGAAGAGAAGTGATAGACATAATTTTAATACTAGAAATAGGCACAATTTGGATCAATCTCGGTTTAGATTGGCTAAGGTACGAAATTCTTTTATGGGGAATTGTGTAAAATTTTATAATAAAATACCACTGCGGATTCTACAACTGAACGAGACAAAATTTAAAACATGCATAAAACGCACACTATGTAGACAAGCATATTATAAATTAGAGGATTATATCCTTGATAAAAAAGCTTGGCTTAATGCTGGTCCTGCTCCACAGTCACAGCCACTTGGGTCCACTAATTAGTTTTCTTTTATTTTATATTTGGAAGAGATGCTCTCCCTTTTATTTTTATAAAAATGTTTTTTTTTTTTTTTTTTTAAATCGTATTTTTTTTTTTTGGAGTAAATGTTTAATCTTTTTATTTTTAACTTTTGAAAAGTTATAGTATTGTATAACTTCGAAGCATTTTTTATTGATTTTGTAAATATGAGTACCACGTGTAATATAATGTAACTGTTTTTGTTTTTTTTTTTTGACATGAACGAGCATGGCAATTGAGAGTTTGTCATGCTCACTCAAATGTCTCGCTGATTATGTAATTTTTAATTCTTTAAATAATTCTGTCTGGACTAAATATTTTGCAGCTTCTCTCACTATTGCAGGACGAATACGCTCTTGACGACCGTGTTTGTAGCACATTTTTCGCTTCAAAAACGGATCAGGCGGGAGGACACGCCAGGGTGTCACCACTGTGCGGATCGCCCAGAGGACACGGTGGAGCATACGGTGGAGGTCTGCCCCGCTTGGGCGGAGCATCGCCGTGTCCTCGTGGAGGCGATCGGCGGCAGCGACCTCTCGTAGGGCCGGGCCCCTGGTTCAGACAATGGTGTGGAGCGAGAGGGAATGGGAAGCAAAATTCTCGTGTCGCGGTGTTTGTTTCCAAACTCCTCCGAAATGGCTGAACCAATTTGCATGAAATTTTGTGTGCATATCGGGTAGGTCTGAGAATCGGCCAAAATCTATTTTTTTATTTTTTTTTGTTAATCGCATAACAACGTTTGCTGGGTCAGCAAGTCTAATATATAAAATTCTCGTGTTGCGGTGTTTGTTTCCAAACTCCTCCGAAACGGCTGAACCGATTTGCATGAAATTTTGTGTGCATATCGGGTAGGTCTGAGAATCGGCCAACATCTGTTTTTTTTTTTTAATCGCTGAACAACGTTTGCTGGGTCAGCTAGTAAGTTTATGATTATTAAAAAAAATATACTATGTGATGTAACTAAAAATTTAAGATTTTCGGAATTTTTCCTATATGTGTACTTTATAACGTTGCTTCATGCCAAATTTCAAGATTCCAGGTCGTCTGGAAGTATCCTTTAGGTTTTGATTCCCTTGCGAGTAGTTGCGAGTTTCAAAATATGCGGCTTTAATTGCTGTATCTTTTGATTGCGTTGACGTAGAAGTTTGATTTTGTTACAGCTTAAAGATATTATAGACTTGAGTATTTGTTAAGAATTTCAATATAATACCACTACGCGTTCATGAGTAAAGGGGTAATAAGTTTAAAATTATTAAAAATATTTTTATTATATGATGTAACTAAAAATTTATGCTTTTCGCAATTTTTCCTTTATCTGTGTTATAAGACGTTGCTTCGTACCAAATTTCAAGATTCTGAGTTCACGGGAAGTACCCTGTAGGTTTTGATTCCCTTGCGAGTGTCGAAAATTTGCGGCATAAACGGGAGTATCTTTTGATCGCGTTGACTTAGAAGTTTGATTTTTTCACAGCTCCAAGAGACCATAGACTTGAGTATTTGATATGAATTTCAGCTTGATACCTCCACGCGTTCCTGAGAAAAAAGGTCTTGACAGACAGACAGACAGACAGACAGACAGACAGACGGACAACAAAGTGATCCTATAAGGGTTCCGTTTTTACTTTTGAGGTACGGAACCCTAAAAACAATCCATAGTCTGAACACTCTTCGAAGCGGAAACTCTTCAAATGAAGGAATAAAGAGTGCATCTATTTTTGGCACACCCATGTAGAACATACTCTAAGCAGATGGCGAGTCTCTATAAAAATAGGTTGTCCTGAGTACAAGTCGGTAAGTAGGACATAACAACTATTAAAGTTGGACAAAAGTTACTGTGTCGTCTTAGATCGTCGAAGTTCGTCGAATTAACTTGAATGCGGGTTTTCTATTCAAGATACTTATGTTTTGTTGATAGTCCGCTAGTCTGAAGCTACATCTAACACGAGCTGCATTGCATTTTTTTATTATCGCCCTCAATACGATAACGGATCGTCGGTCAAGCATAGTCGTTTTATTGCCTGTATCATACCGAGATTTTCTGTTATATCGTTATTGAAGAAATTATCCGCTATGTATCCTAGTAATCTCAAAAGTATCACTAATAAACGTAAAAAGCACAATTAAAGATGTTCTGAGAATTCATTTATGGAAATAATTTAATGAATAATTAGTTACTACTAAAATGCTAATTTATAAATCAGCATTTATTTATACCCTACTTAATTCTTTATTCCGAATGAAAAAATAAACCTTCACGCATACAATTAATAAAAACGCAACTATTTTTAATGTAACTATGTAAATTACTCTAAACTATTTCGTGAACAAAAACCCGGTAATGGATTATAATATAAGATAGTAATTACTCTCAATTGAGGTTAAAATGTACACTTTAAGTGTTAGTTAAAAGGTAGAAAACGTTTCTAGTCTACTCTACACAAAATATAGGGTCATTAAATTCATTTTGTTAAATAAAATAAATTCCATTGAATTCATAATTTATTATTCTTTTTATTACATTTCTGACAATAATTTTATCATAAAAACAGAACAGATTTTTCAAGATAAGTTGAAATTAAAACTCGTGAGAAATACTAAAAAAAACTCTTGATCTGATAGTCTAAAAGTGATATCAATAAAGATTTTAAATAAATGTCATATCTAATCCTAATATCTATTCTGAATGGCAATTCATACATATATAATTTGGTCGACGGGTCACAGTTCATGTATTCGCATGATATTTTCTGTTTCCATCAATATCTTATACAAAGAGAAACTTGAAGCTTTGCGGAGTGTGAAGCTCTTAATATGAATATAATGGTCAAAACAATGATGATAGGAGTGAAAGCGTCAAAGTACCCCCTGACCTATGTAATGATGGGTATCGCACACATTATCACACTTTTGAAAGTGGTGAAAGTTATATAAATACAGTTATTCACCTGTTAAATAAGTTCGTTGATTGTATCGCTTATTATGGCTACGTCTACGTCTATGATAGACTTTTTTTAGTTACTGGTAGAAGGAAAAGGTGATAATTATATTAACCAGTCTTTTTAATTACCCAAGTCTTCTGAAATGTTTATTAAAAGGATAATCATTATAAATGCCTTTAATTTTGGTACTAAATAATAATAAAAATATATTAATAAGTTAAACATATGCCTATATTCATTTAGAAGCTCGTAAACTTGACATTGACGTAAACCGACGCCCCCGATTTATGGCAACGCAAATATTTTATTAGAAACGGCCGTCAACGGTTATTAAATTTAACGGACTTTACTGATAAGATATCTATCACAAACACACTATACAAGTTTCAATCACATCAATGGAATATAAAAGGCAAACAGATATAGAAACCATAGTACATACCTAAGCAAATTATTGAATATCTATTTCAATTCAGTTTTTTAAGAGATCTAGGCAGTTAGCTCGTGCGCAGACTTTGACTGCTTAACCGGATTCTTTTCTTTTTTTTTTTTAGCCCATTTTTCGCAACTGGGAAGATTTACCAGATATTTTTTTTGTTGTAAAAAGCAATAATAGCAAGGTACACCTTTTACTGAAGCTCGACACTCGAGTAAGGGCTGATAAAAACACAGCTTTGGAGCTAGACCGGTTTAAAAAAGCAGCCACACACTAATTGGCAGCTGGCAGACAAATGCCAGTAAAAACACAACGAAACTACCAACGCCGTAGATGGAAATCTCACACGGAACATTCGTCAGATTGTAAACAAACATAACAATGTAAACAACAAACTCACTAGGCGATAGCATGTTGCGTTGTTTGCTTTTCGTTGCCAGTACAAATAGATCAGTGTCGATAACGAACTCCGTAAACATTCGAAATTCAAAATTGAAGACACGGTTGTACCTATATAAAAAAAAAACTTAAAACGATGGAAAGTTCAGAGAGTACGCGTCAAATATTGAAGGCCTGTTTTATTTTAAATTGGATAAATAAACTGCCAGTTAATGATTCTTTACGCTTACCAATTAGAACCTCTATGCGTTTTTGGTACCTAAACATTGATAGATATGCTTGTACCTATACGGTTCGCGTGCATGTTTTATGATCATATTTTGTTTTAACCTTCAAAATGTAATAATATATATAAACATAATTGTATTATTTCAGTTTTGAAAAATATCCTGGTTACGTTTCTAGACCTTGTAAGATGGATATTCATCATGACATTATAGTCCATTAAAATGTAATTGTTTTAAGTTCAAAATTGTATGGCTACGTTGTTGATATAAAAATACCTAAATTTAATGTCAAGGTTTTTCTAAGGCATGTAGATGTACTATCGACGTTACTAGAATTTTAAGATAAAATATTTAATCAAATACATAGCATACATAATAAATACGTGTGTTTATCTATGCTAAATAATCTTCAACTTGACGCCGGCAGTGGGTGCAACGTCTAAACTAATATTGACACAATCGCATACTCGGAGACACATCACATGCCTACGAAACGACATTTGTCAATTTGTCACATCAAACTTATTTGAGGAACGAAGATACCTACCATGTGTCCAAAAATATTGATTTAATAGCCCATTTTTCTCTCAAACACGTCCCGTTATCATAAGGGAAACTAATAGCACAGAATATTAAATAGTTGTAACTACGTACCACTAATAATTATGTCAAATAAACATGTTTTTTTATATAATTCCCTGGAATTGAAAGAAAGAGTTTTCACACGAACAGAAAGTAATTCGGCTTTTCGAGGAAAAACACTCTTGTATATTAAATTAAGCACCAAATTCTAACGACTTTTGACAATTTAATTATACTTGACCATAACGCTCGGACTGATAGCCGTTACTTTAAAATAGCCGCTGCGCAAAAATACAACACATGATTAAGCATAATGTTTTAAACATTCTTCTCTTGTAATTTTGACTCAAAAAAGTTACATTACATCTAAATACATAAACAAAAAATGAAAGGTTAACTACGGTAGAGTCCAGTTTACAAAGACAATTACACAACAAAAACATTAAATGCCAAGTGGGAAATGTCGTGCACTCACCTCATGGTAAACGGACGTCATCATCTTGAAACACTTTGTTTTGTTTTGCAAATTATAGAGATCACAATCAAACACTCATTTCACTATTAAATTATTTATACAAATAAAAAATGGCTGCCACTATGTAATACTAAAAGATTAAAAATAATTTTACCTATCTGTCAAACTTCCCGCCAAGCGCACGGAAAAAAATAAAAAGCAAAGGTACACAGTTACGCAGCCTACGTTGTTGGCGCGTGTGACGCGTTCCGTGTTTAGGATCGGCACTGAGCGACGGGCGATAGCGTTGGCTGAATGGATGGCGACGCCGCTCAGCTGCTCTGCTCAATGAACCATTCGAGTTCGGAGGTCACTGATCATCGCGACCCCATCGTTAATGTTTCAAGTTTCTCTATTACCCTATAAACCTAAAATACTGTGTGAGATGAAGTTATTCTGTGACATTAATGCATTCAGTAACCTCTAAGTTTACGTAATAAATGTTGACCTACATTTATTTATTTGAGATTTAAATGAGGTTCTGCAGTAATAAGGACAAGTATAATAGGATGCCAAAGAAATGCAAGAACGATATAAATAGTTTTTTGAAAGGACAAAGCCGTTACTACCGCGTTTAGTTTGACCACTTGAAATGTTTTTGCCGATGACAGCCGACGTCAGAGTTCGTCGACAGTGATCATTCAGATTATTTTGTCATGGAACCGGTATTAATCGCTCAAGTTTGGAGCTAAGTCAGTATCAAAGAAGACTACTTGTTTTTTAATTATGTAAGTTAATCGGTATTTTTAGAGACTTAATATTTTGTCCTGATTCGCCTACTATTTAGGATCAACTTGTGTTTTTCCTAAATAAAGTAAGCATACTCTTTTGTTCAACTTATTATTACAACTATTTTTGGAAGTTTATTTTTTAACCAAATCAAAGGCAAACCTACTTTTGCAATAGCAGATAATATTAGATGTTATTACTGTGCAAGTTTCGATTGCCAAAAGATTCGATAACGGGTTTTTGATGTGAAATAAATTGGATTTTGATCATTTTTACTGAATACGTATCGTATACTATACGCATAACAGTTATAACAGTTACCTATAAGCATCTATAAAATTTAAGTTCTTGCATGAGGGATATTTTTTTCTTTTTGTTTTTTGATAATTATCGTATTTGGAAGATTATGTTAATTAATTATCAATACTTGAAAAAAATTACCTGAATTCTTTGGCCTCTAAATTATCCGCTATTTTAAATAAACTCTAAATAGGTACTAAATATCTGTATTTGTTTAATGCTGAACTCTCAATACATACAATACAGAATATTCTATCTATCTATTTTAATATTTCTACTAGGAAAGTATAAACTAAGATTGAAAAAATTTTTGCTCAAAATTCTTTACTAAAAGAATGTGTAACAATTTCGCCAAAAACAATGTAGCTCACATCCGCGGTTCCGTTATCTATAGCTATTATAACAGTTGCAGTAACGCTGGCAAGCTTACCTCACGTGTGGTAACCATTATCTTCTGTGGTAACCACCATTGTTTGTCGCAAAACCATAATGTCAGCGGTACACGATGAACATTCAAGTTTTCTAATCATAATGACTGTAAAAAAAAACAAGTAAAATGCAGGAAACCTTTAAAAGTGGGTAGTCTGTGTTACTATTTCATCGTGTTGCCAATGTGTTTAACAGAAGGAATATGCCGTAGGCCTACTAACGATTTTGACATTATTTCCTAATATAAAAAAATCTTAACTTTTACTAATGTAAGTTGGAACGCAAAGTAGAAAAATATGGCATTAAAAAAATTGTCCACATCGTTGTCGGCTAGACGTATGCCCAATGGGCTGGCGGTAGTGCCACCTTGTATGGCAATTTTTATCCTATGTCTAAGGTAAAAATCAGCGAAAGTATCAACAAGGCTTTTGGCCAGATCTTTAAAAAGAACGTCAACATTATATAACTGAATTTATTAATTGTGGCGACTGAGAAAAACGGATTCTAGAACACTGGGAACAATATTAGACGAACTTACAATTACCACAAACAATTGACCAAAATATAACCCGCTACTCGAATCAACTAACAAACAATAAGAAAACAATCGAGAATCGAGAATAAAGTTCAATCGATTTCTTATATCGGCATTGGATGTAGGAATCGAATACAAAGGCGGCCGCTAGTTTATAGGGTTTACAGCCAGTGTCCTCGGATACCCATATAAATTGTAGGAAACGCAACAGCCATCTGGATTTGATAGTGATCTTGATGGATAGATTATAAGGCTCGCACTTTAACGTTGCGTTTAAATTGAACTAACAATAAATAAACTGTTTGCTTGTGAGTTTCTAATTGGGTGTGTAAATTGCATTTGGTCGGGCAGTAGAAGAATAAGGATAAATATTGGATATGTTATTTTTCGATTAATTCATTATTGTTTTGATCGTAAATCCTCCGTAACCTTTTTCTTAATAATGTGGTAATAAAATGGCAGTGGTTAAAAAGCTCGTTATGATATAATATGAATGGAATAATACTGAAAGATACCATAACCACATTTATGCTAAAATACAAATAAAAAAATATAATCATTGAGGATTACTGAAACCGATTACCGTTTATTTTAAATTGGCTGTATAAATAATTAATCCTTGTCAATACAAATTAAACAATCATGAAAAATCACAACATTGCATGTTACCTCCACCTAACTCATTCAACATTAACCAACAAAAGACGTGCCGACGCGCGTGCGACTATCTTCTATCTTAAAGCAATATGGCGCCGTAGTGCCGATTCTAAATCACCATTTAGACCTGTGGCTTAGACAAAAAAACAACTCATTATCTACAGCAATTCATTATAAAGAATAGATCAGCTTCGGAAACTTGTTAGGAAACTGGGAGGTTGTATTTCATTATCTGTCGCTTCGAGGACCAAAATATATTTGTCATTATTACAAGATTAGGTTACGCTATAAAAACTACGACTTTATTGAATTGTCTACTTTTACAAGATTATTTCGTTTTCTCTATATTTTATTTTCTGTCTTTTTTTTTGTAAATTTGGAAGCTATATTTTATTAGAAGAACGAAGAAAGATAAAACAACTTATGATACGCTTTCTCTAGATAGTATTTAATGTCTACGATTTTAGCAAATCTGAAAATTGAAGATTTTTATAGATAGTGTTAACTAAGTTTTCTTTATGTGTAACGAAGCAAATTTGCCAGCACTAAACACTGTCTGTCACTGTTGGAGAGTGACAGATATTCCTTAAAAAGTAATAAAATAAACACATTTGTTTGTTAAATCTCAAATCATAACCATCGACTCGGCAACAGTATACACTATACCTACAGGCCATTACCATTAATAAATATTATTTTCTTATGTGTATGATTATTTTTGCAGATATGTGTTAATTCTATTCATTAATAATACAAAGTTGTTAACATCGTCTTTTGTTTGGAGCATATTGTGCAAGGATTTTTTACATCGCTAGGCACGAGAAGGCAAGCTCTAATCGAGACTACTTCTATAAATTTCTTAAGGAAGTTCAACTTTTTGATAGCTATTTTTTCTGCATAATCAAACAAAATATTTATTTCTCAACAATATCCATTAGCACTTCTAAGGGTACTTGACGTAGTGGGAATCTCTAGAAAGTTGTCACGAAAACCGGATTAAACCAGAGTCGAATTTGCGAGAGAAACCCCGCGGGCTCGCACGTGTGCAAGTGTCCTTAATTATGGCTATATAATATATTATGTACCTACTTATATCGTGAGATGTTCGCGACCCCCTGTGGGATTAGCAGGTATTGGTAGATGGTGGCAATGTCAGTGTAGTTGTCACTTTATTGTGAGCAAAGAAAACAAAAGCTGTTGTGAGTTTTGACCTGAAAGTCGCTGAAAATTTATAATTGCTCTGCATGACATTCAAGTTTAATTGCAAGTCTGCTGCAGGTGTTTAACTCATTTTTTTTCGGAACTCCTTTAGGTACAAATTTTTAATGTAAGATAATTATTGAACAATATTATTTTATTATTTACTAGCGGTGCCCGCGGTTTCACTCGCGTAAGAAATTCCCGTTCTCATAACGTATCTTTTGTATAGTGATTTTCGTTCGATGTTAAATAGTTATTCTGCTATTAAGGGTGAATACGAATGCAACATATCCAAGATTGTAAAAATCTTTACAGCCCTCAAAAATTTAAAAGTGGTGTAACTAACCCGACTTTGTTTTATATATAATATAGATTACGCATTAACGCATGCAAAGATAATACTTGTAGTTAAATATAAAAAGCAGAAAGGAAAATAAAGAATCTCAGCGGACTGGAAGCCGCGACTACTGGTGAGACGAACATGTTTTGAAAAATAAATAATAAAAATTGTTTCGTAGCTGGCGATAGTTTTATGTTTTTGTACATCTGGTTTATCTGTTCTGTCGACAGTATATTACATTCACTCCTTGCATTAGTCAATGGTTATAAAGAAGGGGTCAATTACGCACACTAGTTATATATGCTTACATAATAAAATCAAACATTTTTAAATATGCTTCACAAATGACTTTATCATTCAATCTGCAATTCGATAAGGTAAAAGTTCGACAGTAAATATTCATTTGAATAACCTTTGTGTATTATGTAATGTATCTAATAAGTACCGAGGTACAGGAGGGACCATTGTACGAAGATAATAATGAGAACATTCACTGGGAGTAATTTCAAATAGCACGACCATGTCTTATCGCCATCACTGCATCAGGTAATAAGGGATTGTTATGTCTTAATATTTTGTAAATATTACAATGTTTTACGGCAACAAAGAAAAGGTAAACGGATTTTTTGATTTTTTGAAATTTTATCATCGATTAATTGCTTCTTATCATAAACAACTAGAGCTACTAGGTTTTCCCACGGCTCAGCCCGCGTGGATTTCAAGTTTCTCGGAGTTCAAGTTAACCATACTAAATTTTATCAAAATCGGTTGAGTAGTCTAACTTACAGCCAGAGTTACTTACGCTTTTAAAAATATTAAAAAAGCATAAGTAACTCTGTCTGTAGTACGGATATTTTGGAATGTGATCATTGTGTATGGTAACTTTTGCATCGCAAAGTGAAAAGTAAACTTAAATAAGATGTTTAATCAACAATCAAAATTAGGGAAGCTTTAGAACTTTACCGAAGTATGAAACTGTTCCTGTGACTGTAATCCAAGTAATCTCGCAAACGTTATGCCAAAACATTGCTTAACATGATCTCGTACGAACACTACCAAATTCTAATTGTTCTCAATAACCTCGAGCCTGCAATAAATATCCACACTAGCCTATTTGGGGCACATTGTCAAAGTGTGTCGCTTCACAATCGCCAATTCAGCGCCAAAGTGTCACAGCTGATCTACACACGCCGTGTAACTGTGTCGTTAAATTGTTAAAAATTCGTGACTCCACCTCACGATGTGAACGGAACCTGTCAAATGACACGTATTGTTCATGCACCCTTACAATTGTCACCATTGACAAGCGATTGTAGGTCTTATCGGTTGAACAATCGAATGGAAACTAAGCCCATATTTGTGTGCGTGCTCCTACTTCGTGCTGCGTTTTCAGCTTATATGGTAAGCTTTAACTGTAGATACATGTGTTGGTACTAATTCGCAGTTTGCTGGCGGTATACTTTGTAAAGCAAAAGCTGTATGTTTTAGATTTTAGTACCATAAAATTTCAATACAAAGTTATCTACAGATACTTCAAAGGGAAATTTTACTAAGGACTAATCTTACCACCCAGTTACCCGTTAGAAGATATCCGAATAAACTAAAACCAATTCAAACTGATTCCAAGCAGGCATTTGTTTCTTAGATAATGACTTATAAACAAATGGATCGAGATATCGCCTAGCTAGCTTCGCAACACACCTTCCTTTTATAAGATGCAATCTTTCAAACAAATTGCATTTGTGCATGCCATCATCAATTATTTTTATCATTTCATTGAGGATTAATTGTGGTCATTGGACATTCTTATCGATAAATTTTTCTTCTACAATCACGATAACGCGAATACGATGGGATACTAAAAAGTAAAAATGTCTATGAAACTAAGCTTTAATATGCAGTATCTGGCATAATAAATTATTTCTTTTCTTCATTTATGGTTATAAAATGAGACTCACAATTGTCTGGCTACAAGCAAAAAGTATGCATAAATCCTATTTGCTACATCTTCAAATTCGTTACGTGTTTTTTTTTTAAACAAAATTCAATTTTTGAGATAAAAAGTGCAAAGCCGTGAAATATAATTTGCCGGATCTAATACCTATCGCTATTGTAAGAAAGAAACGACTTATCAAATTAGTTCCTTTTTCAAAGTGGCCATAAACTTTTTTACTTGTAGAATTTTTTTATAAAGGTAAACTGCCAGAACCCACAGGTGAGAATTTATTATGTACATTGTCCACATTTTGTATTTTTGTGTAAAAACTATTCGTTAGTATGAAGTAATAAAAAAATAAAAAATAATGCTTCGGGTACTAGATACGTATGAACCGTAAAGGTTTAGGTCCAAATAAATCAATCACAGGAAGCATATTTTTTGGTATGTTGTTAGGACATATTATTAGTTAGTATAATACCGATCTTCCAGCCAAAAAATCAACCGATATTTTTTTTTGGCAGCCAAATAACCTTTCCATATAAACCTTTAGTAGTAAAAACATATATTTATCGACCTTAATAGACTCAAAGATCAATTTATAAAAAAAATACTCAGATTTTCTCATTTTTCTATTTTCTAATTACTGTTTTAAAAAGCAAGCCAGAATAATAATCTATGTTCAAATCGATACAGTTATTATAAAAGACAGACTAATAAAATTAATTTTAATTAGACTAATTCGATCTTTATTTATTGTTATGAAACATTTATTTAATAGCTAATTTAATATAATTCCCAGTGGGTGGCCAAATATAAATAATTTAATGCTATTTAAATTTAAATCAGATTATTATATTTTCTGCTTTACTATACTTTTCCATAGAACATGACATTAGCATATATTATGGCTTTTATTTTAAATAGGTAATTTAGCGCATCGAATTAATGATTCCGATCAATTAGTTTTTTTAAGTTGCCACTATTTATCTCTTAATGTTGGTACAGTGATGACACTTTGACACTGAAAGCGCCTTTATTCCAACAGATTAAAGTGGATTTTCGCAGCGTGAATTTTACTATTTTACTCTCTTCAGTAATATTTTTTTGTATTAATTAATACTAAAAATTCAGTAATATTACCAACATCTCATAAACGGTTTGGTCTATTGCAATTTTACGCCACGGCTGGCGCCAGCAACGATAAACTCCGTTTATAATGATTATAGTGTTTCTCCAATAAATTATACGTATTGATACGTATTTACTTTTCTACGCAATATTGCTAGAGTTGTTCAAGAATTTATTATACTAATAATTAAATCTGTCTTTCTGTCTGTCTGTCTGTTACGCTTTCACGTCTAAATCGCTAAACCGATCGGGATGAAACTTGATATGGAGTAAGCTTGGATCCTAAGAAACGTAATAGGATAGTTTTTGCCGCAATAATCGACAACCACGGGGGCGGAGCCGCGGGCTACAGATAATCTAAAGCTAAAGTTAATCAATAAATCCGTGACACTGACATTATTTTACTCGAGATTAATAGACACGTTCATATAAAATTCTCCAATCACACGAACCTAACCAAACGAATATTTAAAAAGTATACCACATAAAAAAACGGGGTTACCATCGTTAACTTTAAAGCACTAGCAATTTTCACGCACCGCGATTTAGCTAACCGGTAAACGATCTGATTTCACCAATCAATTGATTTTATTGTATCGAATTAAAACTGTAATTAACTCAAACTGCAGCGTCTTTTAATTAGTATTTTAAAAAGTGTTTTTATAATTAGTATTACGAAATTTTGTTATATAAGAATTTCTCGGAGTTTCGTAGCTAATTGAATAACTTATAAAACAATTGGCCTCTTTACTGTTATGATAATAAGTATGCGGGTCACTGTGGCCAGTGTACACAATAATTAACATAGAAGTAGTATGTGTAACTCTATTTGTAATTTAAAGCAGAAAAAAGAACTATTTGTGACCATGATGATTGATCTATGTAAAGGTATCAATCATTCGTAACCTTAGAAGTTATTATCTAGTATTCTTTTATAATGATTTTTATCAAAACGGTTTACTCACGCATATTCTCGGGATCGCCGGACTAGTTTCAGACTCAATAGGAGTCTCGCGACACCACCGCCGCGCCGCCGCGTCAGCTCATGATTAGGGACTCTTATTGAGTCTGAAACTAGTCGGGCGATCCCGACTAGTTTCAGAAGAAAGAATAATATATTAGTATAATAACTTTCGTGAAGAGTATTCATAATTATTTAAAACAAAACGGTTTACTCACGCATATTCTCGGGATCGCCTTCGTTTCAGTCTCAATAGGAGTCTCGCGACACCACCGCCGCGCTGCCGCGTCAGCTCATGATTAGGGACTCCTATTGAGTTTGAAACTAGTCGGGCAATGCCAAGAATATGCGTGAGTAAACAGTTTTGTTATAAATAATTATGAATAGTCCTCACGAAAGTTATTATACAATATAGTATTCTTTTATCGAGTATACAAAATTATAAAAATATCACAATAATATTTAGTAGGTATACAACAATAATAAGCAAACTATGCCGGTTGAGCAATTCACACACATAACAACCTAAAAATACTGACATGCACTACAATAGCCAATTTAAAACGCATTCAATAACCTCATTAAAATCGACAGACGTCATAACATGACAAAACTATGAACACAACTGAATATCTTTGATATATTATGAACTAGATATGCCTAGACCCGTGACGTAAAATATTCAAAATTATTCTGATTTTAAAATGTTACATACTTAGTAATATATTTATTCATACATAGTGATACTCAGGCGGTTTATTTTATCTACAAATTAAAATCAGTCCAGTTCCTAGACATGACGAGTAAGTTTTTAAACAATGAACTAATGAATCAAAATAAATGACTGTTGATCAAATCGAATGACAGTTAATAAAAAATTGCCAACGAAAAATAACTCGAATTATTAATGCCAGTGTTGCCAGGTGTACAAACACTCTATCTTAATAAATGCTCGTTTACCGATGTGCAGAAATTAGTATTAAATTAACAAGATCTACTGATGAGTTAAGATGATTTAATGCTAAAATACCATGGAAATGCTATTACAAGCATGTCAAGCTCAGAACCATGGTAAATAGCCCTTGCAATCCGCTCCCATGACCTCGCTTGTTGATTGGAGCAAAAGGTCTTATTTATGGGAAACTATTATCTATGGCGCCGATCGGCCAGTTTTAGGATTTTACGACAAACAATTTCTGAGATAATAACACGTCTATTGAGGGTCAAAGCATGATTTGTTGACGGCAGAATTATTGAAAATACCTTAATTTACAAGCATTGTAATACGATCGGATAAGAAACTTGACAGGATGAATAATTCTGGTGTTAAAATTTCCATGGTAATGCTTTTGACACAAGGATGTTTTATGGATGCATTTGTTTACGTCGATTGACGTCATGGAAAATTTAGAGAGTTATTGGTAAACACACATGTGATAGGTTTTTTTTTCTTTAAAAGAAAGACTCCCGCACTAAGGAATTTAGTCCTTGTGTCGCGGGGGGTTTTACAAACATTCAAATCACATGCACAAAGAACACCCAGACTTGGAACAAGCATTTCAGGATCACACAAGTGCTTGTCCCATGCGGGGATCGAACCCGCGACACGTCGCGCATAGAGGTAATTGGCGTGGTGACCTATACCACTCGGCTATCTGCACGGATAGCCGAGTGGTATCCGCGAGTCCCTATTATTGTCTCCTCACTTTTTTATTTTTCCTTTTTAAGGAAGCTTCGTCAAACTACTCCTAAGAGTTGTTATTGCAGATAAAAATGTGGTTACGTTACAACAAATTACTCGGTCATTAATTAAAGTATTTGCGATAAATACAGAATTAATTAATAATTAACTGTTCGCTCATAGATAGCATTCGTTGCATTTCATTCTAAAATACTGGCAATGCCGCACTAATCTGTTTAAAAGATTGTGGGTCAAAGTTTTTTTCAATAGTTCGGGGAACCTTTAGATATGCGTTTTTGCAACCTCATATTATCTTCCTAATGGATTTTTAGTATATCAATATTTGTATAGGATACAGTATCATTCATCACTGTCGTAGTTAGCTCATTAATTACGTTTTTTTTTGTATGCAGTTTTGTCGCTATCTTAAGTCAGCTGTAATTACGGATGGGCTAACAACATAATTACTGTAGGAGCAGTGTAAGTACCATTTAATTAGAAAATAACATCCGAGGATGTAAGATTGATGGTGTGAAGTTTAGAGTTATGGGGGTTTTCTGTTTGGTGGTGATGCACTATTTGTTGCTTCCTTAAATATGCCCGAATACTATGCCCTAATATTGAATTTCGTTACCTCTAATTTTTTTCCTCCAACTGTCTGTTTATCATTTCGTCACTGCAGTTTGTTAGTAACAATCTTCTAATATTTTATTACTAGCTGTGTCCCGCGAAAGTAGTTTCCGTTCCCGTAAAATATATATATTTTTTAATTTTTGCTTAATGTTTTGATAGTTATTCTGCTATTCGGAAATATGTCCATCCGTTCTTAAGCTATAAATAATGTAACTAACCCGACTTTCTTTTATAATAAATATTTATATTTTTGAAAATAAATATAATAAGGTTTAAGAAAAGCTTAAGTACCTATGTACTATTCATTTACTGAATATTAACTTAGCTACTGAAAAAAGACTGACAGGCATTGAAATAAAAAAAATATCTTTCGCTGAACAGCGCGTCAATCCTCCTCAGTACAGTGGAACGCAGAAAGTAACAACGCTTTAAGATTATCAACCATATTCCTTTGAAATAAATGGGTTGTCAATTTGGTCCCATGGACCTCCAGTAAGTTTACAGTATAACGGTAGTGCAAGTGTGCCGCTGTTCAATACTGCACTCAGATGTCTCTTACTTTATTGATATTACAGTTTTCCCGTTACACTGCATTTAGTAATTGGAGTTTGTTTAGGATAACTTCATTTCGTACTCAAACTGTAGCGTCATTATTTAAATAATTCATGAAAGTAACTGTGTAAGTAGGTACTTTAAAATTAAATGTATTGCCCAGTTATATCCATACATACTGTCACTATCCGAAAATTTAATTTCAAGAGAATTTAAGTTCGATAATGTCATACCGTTTAATTAGATAAGGTTTAAAAGCCAAGGATAAAAAACGGGATAAAATTAACACACTCTAAAAATGCAATAATAATATGTAATGGAGTAGCACAAATAACATCGTCTATATATTATAAAAGTCCTCCGCCGCGTCTGTCTATCTGAATGCGATAAACTCAAAAATTACCAAACGGATTTTCATATAGTTTTCACCAATGGATAGAGTGATTCAAGAAGAAGGTTTGCGTATATAATTCATTAATGTTATGTATCCGTGTGAAGCCAGGGCGGGTCGCTAGTATCAGATAAATCTAAAATAATTTAGAATTGGAGAAACAATACAACAGCAATTTAAAGAGATCCTCTTTTTATTCACGCATTAAATAAAAAAAAAGCTGACGCCCGCCGCCTCATAAATACTTTATTCACAGACCGACAATGTATCTGTGGGAAGTATAGATAACATCATAATAAATCTATACTTATAATAAATCTGTAGAGAGGTCAATTCTGTACATCAAATATATTTTCAAAATAACTATCAGGGGGTGATTAGTGATCGATACTGATGCCAAAAATGCAATCAGTAAAATTTTTGTCTGTCTGTCTGTCTGTCTGTCTGTCTGTCTGTATGTTCCTTATAGAAACGAAAACTACTCGACGGATTTTAACGAAACTTGGTACATTTATTCTTCATACTCCTGGGCAGGTTATAGTATACTTTTCATCACGCTACAATCAATAGGAGCAGAGCAGTGAAGGGAAATGTTGGGAAAACGGTATTTTTTAAGCTTCCGTCGCGTATGCAGCCTTAATGGTTAAAGCTACATAGAAATTATGTATGACGGAAATGTTCTACATAAAATTATCTAAAAAATATCCCACAGCAGCATATGTCTATCTTTTATGGTTGACTCACAATAACACGTGTAACTCCCGATAGCTTAGCAGTTCGGAGATTTCTGATTATATTTGTTTACTCTTACGTTTATAATACTCTCACTCATCCCTAATTAAAAAAAGTTTACATTATTACCTATTCAACAAAAAAAGAATCATAGAAATCGGTATAGAAACACCAAACTTATACATGAAATACGATAATAAGCCATCGCGCCGTCGCGCGTGAATACTGAATCATGCTACTTATAAGGATTATTTTTGTGTAACGTGATATATTATATTTCCCTACTAAAATACGAAAGTTAATCTGTCTGTTACATCAAAACCACTGAACAGTAAGGAAGGACATATGCTACTTTTTTACGGAAAATGACGGAAACGCGGACGAAGTCGCTGGCAAAAGCTAGTAACTAATAAGTAACGGATAGAAGAGTTAAATATAGGCTGAATGTACTTGGTATCGCGACCTATTATTTCGTACCTATTCAGAAGCTTTTTTTAAAAGAAAAATAATTGCTGTACAGTGTAATTTTAAGATGCTACAGTTGCTATGCGATTGGATCATTGTCGGTAATGCGAGTTTAAATCCCGTAGGGGAAGAATAGGTTTCGTAAAATGCAAAGTTTTTCCAATGTAACTAATGAAATCCTAGCTTTTGTTTGCTTCTGTAGTTTAAAAAATATATAATCTCTTTGTATTTACAATGTTTAAGTATTTCAGACATAAAAATTTTAAGTCGGATAAAAACCTCCCAGAGAAGCCTCTTTACACAACTTTCTAAAACATTTGCCTCGTATTTCAGATGAGTTAGTCGATTTATCTAGTCTAGATTCAAGCTTAAACATCACGTTTTCTCTTATAAAACGAGACAAAGACAAAACTGACCCAGAATTAATGTATGGTACGCATTACGGAAACGTTTGCGTCCTCTTAAGGATATAAATGATCCTATCAATGATCTAAGACTAAGGGCGGATTTCACGCGAACAGTTAAAGCTAAACTTGGTTCTCGCGTTTGTTTTGAACTCAATGCTCCAATTTGTTTTTCACTACCATAAACTAAACGCAGTTTAGGTTTCGATATTTCGACCTACAAGAACTTGGTTTGTATGTAACTGGTGACATCTCCCCCAACAGTTTAATGTTCTTTGTTCCCGTTACAACGACTGCCAATAAAGAAGAGACAAGGACTTTACGTCTAGAAGTAAACGTATGAGCGTGTTTCCTGATAAATCTGTGCCATTCTCTACCTGAAAATCAGATCGGAGTTAAGATAGCCATTTATTTTCTACTTCTTCTTATATTGCTGAATAATCGTGTGATTTTTTCGTGAAGACCTGGCCACAAATATTTATAGTGTTGAATGAATAAATTCATTATTAATTAATTTTTTTAAAGGTCTTTTATTATTTCTCAATATCTCGTTAACTGAGAAGGAATATGGCTATATTAGCCTTTGCGATGATTTATCTGAAGAGTTTAATTGTCTTGGTTGAATCAAATTGCATTATTATTATTTTTTTCGTTTTAATCATCTGATTTTATACCTTGTATTTAACACAAGGTTCCTGACTCATCAAAAAGTGTACAGCAAAACAAATATATACCTACTTACAACCTTACTATAAGCTACAAGGTACAGGAACACTAAGATAAATGCTATACAAGCCTTATTGTGATAAAAAAAACTCAGTCAGTAATAAGGTAACGGGGTAGCCAGTAGCCTAGAATATACCGGGCCAACATAGTTATCATCAGTCGTTGAGATCCATACATCAAGATAACATAATAATCTTAATTACCTAATGCGATCTCCATAAGACAGATAATTGCTTAAATCAACTAATTATTTACTCAACAATTCTTGATACTATCTTCAATAATTGTTAGTCATCGAACAAACGACTCATTATACAATGCTCTCTTTTTGTTTTAACATACACATAGTTCATCTTTGATAATGATCTATTAATCGGTGGAGCATGCTTCGTTTACACGCTTCTTACCATATCTATTAATGGTATGTTAATTATTTGAATTGTATTATGCAGTAACATTGGATTCTTGTCACACCCGGGCGTATGTGACGAAGGCGGAAGACAGCTCCGTTCAAGATCGCTTCCTTTATTTAAATAGATGTATAGATACTGGATGATACATCAGAAATGTGAATTTGTAAAAATAATCTATACCTACTATACTTACATACAACTAAACAATATACATCTTCAGAAAAGGTTGACCTATTTTCATGATCTTTGATTGTTTTGGTTCGTCTCCACCCCAAACTACAAAAACGTCAGAATAGGGGAAAAAATGTCTTACGGGAACGGATACCGCGGGACACCGCTAGTTTTGTATAAAGTAAAAATACCGCAAATGCTTGCTCGTCTTCATAAATACATTACAGTTAGAAATACTAATTATTTTCTATAAATATTTATTTCTTTAATCTATTATTTAATTCTTTATTTCTATTGTACCTATGACAATAAAACATCCAAGTTATGAGTTTTATGGAATCAGAATATCAAGCAAATAACTTCAACATAGCTCATCTAGCAACTGTATATCCCGATCTCGTCTAGACAATGCACATTGTTACTTTTTTCTACATTTGTGCAAGTTACTCGAGACATCGTAGTTTACACATTTCATGCTGAAAGGTCGTGGGACTTGTAACATAGATACATCTACGGTAATCAGACAACACAATGCGAAGGAAATAGCGGTAATGCGAGATAGCGACGTGTGTTTATGTAAGGATGAAGTAATTTTATTTGTTAGAGATATCATACTTATTTAATTAGCCATTCTACACTTTGATTAATAGTCCTTCTAAGCTGTAAAATAAAGTTCGTAGCTTCTCAAAATTATTTGGTCTACATACATAACAAGCAGTGATTTTTAAAAAATCTGATATTTGATTACATACCTCTTATGAATTACTAGTTGTGCCCCGCGTAAGTAGTCCCCGTTAGACATCTTTTTTTTTTCGTTTTTATAGTATTCTGCTATTCAGGGTGGAGACGAATCGCGAAAATCAGTCCACGCATTCTAGAAGATAAATGGTGTAACTAACCCGACTTTTTAATATAGGTATCTGGTATATTTATACAAAAAATAAAATTGATGTGTCTGTCTGAAAATTTACGAAGTCGCGGACACAGCAAGTATATTAAAAGATAGGATAAACTATCACTTCGGACACTACATCTTTCTCAACACGTGTCAATGTGATCCGATTATACTCTTTCCGAAGCGTCACAAGTTCACAACCTATACCTAGGCGACGACGCATAGAACCCTACGCAAATCGTTAAGTTGATGCTCAGCTCCCTTTATAGTAACGCACCAGGTCCCCATGCGTCATGCGGACCACCTTTGTTAGTCTGTCATCAATATTTATGACTGATGTAATCATAGCCTATTTGTTCCAATGTTTACATAATACATGTAACTCGCGTTTGAGAGCATACGTGTTTGTAAATACAATTTATGTTTGGGTTATAGACCAAAGTTGTGTATTGTGTACGATTAGAAGGTGTTAGCTATAAGATCTTATTAGTTAAAAAGAGTTTACGTAATATAGGTATGGTACGCAAGATGTTATATCACTTAAAAATTATTTCTAGCTACATTTTAGCGGTGTGTAAGTATAGGCCATACTAATCTATAAAAAAAAAATACACACTAATACCTAACTAAGTCTAAGTCTAATGAACGGATTTGTGTGCTCAAGGTTGCAGGTTCGAACCCAATACAGGCAAGTACCAATGTGACAATTTCAAAGTTATATGTACTTTCTTAATTATTCTAAGACATTATTGACAATCGGTGAAGGACAAGATCGTGAGGAAACCTGGCTTACAAAAATTGGAATCTGAAATCGCCGACCCGCAATGAGCAAGCGTGGTGATCAATGCTAGTTCCTTCTCTATATAAGAAGAGGCCTGTGCCCAGCGGTGGGACATTAATAGGCTGGTATTATTATATACATTATTATATATGCCTAACTAGAACTTCCTTACGACCCACCAAGATTGCTATTTATTTCAGGGCCTTGCTTTCTGAGGTTAGTCTGTGGATGGGTGAACATTTTAACACGAGCTAACATAAGTAAGCACGTTAAGCCGTTGGTCCTACGGCTGATTTCTTACCGGTCTTGTCAGCTTGCCGTTCCATAGGAATATGAGAGTGCAACTATGTTCGCGCACACACCGTCTATGCGGCTATTAAAGATATCTTTTATCCTTAAACATAAGAAAACAATATCTAGTAATAAGTTCACATAATATCCTAGATTTATTATTCATATAGGCACATAATATCTAGGATATTCCGTGTAATAAGACGCCTACCACTAAACTTGATAACAGATGCCATACAAACTCCGTATAACAAAAGCCTACATCAACAAATAATAAAGAAACCTTTAAAGCGTAAATCACGGACGCTTTCAATTAAACCAATTAAATTGAATTATACAATTAAGGGAATCGTCCGGTGACAGCTAATTAAAGTAAAAATCTTGGACAATGGAAAGTTAATGGAGTTGACAACCTTGATGCGTAGTAGTTAGGGATGCCACAACATTATTTCTAGCTACCTATTGTTAAGCGTTTGTATGTATTGTGCATGTCATAATGTTGATAATTCATGCTACTCAGAGATATTGATGAACAAATATGTGTGAAATGTACATGTAAAGACATCAGACAGTGTTTAAACAAAACATTGATAGAAAACAAAAACAGGGGTGTGGCCAAAATGTTTTTCCGAATAAAAACAACCAAACATGTTAAGCCAACCTCATATTTATGTTTTCTAATAAATAAAATAATAGTTTGGTTAAAAAATGGCGCAGCAGACTTGGCTATTCAGTTTGTATGCGTTTAGTTAGACACATAGATATATATAAAAATATAATATCTATACCTAACCAGCCATTAGGTTTATCATCATATTCCACTAGTATTACTTCAATACTCCAAGACAGCAGTAAATAGTGTTATTAATATTTGTTGTCAGTCTGATTACAACGTTATGTTTATTAGTTTATTAAATGTCTGCTTTAGTTTATAACACAATTTTCCTTAACCTGTATTTTTTTTACTTTTTTTACGTTTGTAGTTACGTGTTTATACCTAATAAAGTAGCATTTAAAGGTTAACTGACATCAAACAGTGCGCCTGGCAGGCTTCAGTGCAACATTGACCGAGCCATGACGTCTTAGCAGTGCGTGGCTGCCAAGTGCCAAGGTTCTCATATCAAATGTCATAAAACAATGGACGCATAACACCTACAAGGGCACATTAACTAAAAAATAACAAAAAAAGGTTTTACTCAAAAAACTAGCAAACTTTTCATTTATCAACTTGACATATTTTGATTAATTAACCAAAGTCACGATACTGTCCTATTTTCATTAGCGATGCGTTAGTTTACAAAGAACTATTATTCCCTTGACAGTCAAAAAGGGTTAACGAGTGAGTCATTGGCTTGTCCACGAGCGTTCAGGAATTGTACGGTAATTATATAAACCTACTACTAGTATTATTAACATGAAATTGCGAACATGGAAAGCACTGTACCGATTGCGAACCCAGGTAGGTCGCTGCCAACACAATTTGGCGAAATCGAAGACCGTTCGGATATGGTCCAGATCAGTCACGGCCTAGGTGTATGCCAAATTTTGATCAAATCCGTCTAGAGGGTTTACTGACGAACTAATCTGCCATTTTCTAAAAACTAGGACTACCTGTATAAATAACAGGGAAGCGTAAAAGGTTAGGCCATTCCCAGCTTCTGATGTTCCAATAATGTTCCACCATGCATGGTAATAAAAATATGTACCTAGGTCTATAAAATTCAACAGATATGTAATACTGGCACGCTCAACCCTAGATCCGCGTTTCTTCGAATGCATTGTAAACAAGCCAGGGTACGCGCGACGGTGTGAAAGCTCTGCACACAAAAAACTGTAGCTGTATCTACCGAGAGAATGTGTCGTTTCACTTGTACTTGTGAAGTGTTCAAATTTATCTCGCTGGCACCAGTAAGCGTAGGAAATGATATCAGGAAAGTTTGAAGAACTAGAAGACTGATAGTAGTACCATTTTTTTTAAGGGGTGAAAATCTACTGTCTTCAACCCACGCCGAGGGCACAACGTGGGGATATGTCGGACTTGCACCGACTAAAAACTATGCTAATCTTTAGTTAATAATATTGTTATTGATATACCTGTCGGTAGCGATTAGCTTGTTGATGAGGTTATAATCATGTTCGTTTTCATATATTTAATACGATTAAAGACGCACAGGTGTGTCAACCAATAAATTAAAATGTTGTCACACTACAAAAATGACCGAGACTCACTAGGTATTGTGCCACTTAATTGTAATTCAGACATAATTGGAAAAAGTATTAATTTATTAGCAATTTTTTATGTTCTTTTTTTTAAAAGTGGGAGCAATGCAAAGCAATGTGGGTGGTATTCACATTACTAGCAATCTTGTTAACCCCTCAAACTAAGGTAAATAAGCTAGTGTCTGGAGTGGGTTCACGTCTATAGTGCCATGGGTGGTGTGGGGTCGCAGGTTCGACCTGCAACCTCTCGATCACAAGGCCGTCACCGTCACCCTTTAGGCTATTGCCGCATCAAATTACTAGCTCATTGAACAAACAGCTTTAAGAATATTCATAGCCGTTTCCACGAAAGAAATTATCGCCATTAATTTGTAGGCTGATTTGAGAAGCAGAGATAACGACTGTTAGTGTTATCTACGTGAGAGTTGGCTAATGGTTATAAATGGCTGCGGCCATGTTGTTTGTTGCGAGTAATTGCGGTTCCAGATTGATTGTTTATTGCTTAAGATATAAGTGGTGGCAAGTAAAAGAGTGCGATTACTTTTAGAATTGTTGAATGGAGAAACTCTTTAGTTTAACTTTTCCTCTCTTATCAGCCAGTAAGAATAAACTTTCAGTTAACTGATATTTGTGTGTACAAGACACTTCGATTACGATTGCATTTGCCAACAGTTAGTAAAGTAAATGTAAAAAAGAACCGCCTTAATTAAATTTATATGGGATATCGATCCCTATAGATAACAAAACGATTTTTTTTAAATCAATTTTCAATTGTCAAAGATATCGACTAACAAACATAAAAAAAAAAACGCCTCAAATTGAGAACCTCGTCAAAAAATGTGTTGCTAAACAAAATTGACAGATTTACCATTGAACCTGTTAAGTAAGATGAGGTCATAACATTTTAATTGGCAATTTCTATGGTAGGTAACACATTAATAGATTTCACTTCAAACAGGTGAAATAAACAAATCAATTGTATATGGTTTCACATGAATGGAGATGCAAAATCGTTAGCATTTCCAATTTGATGGGCGAAGCATATTATGTACAAATCTATTGGAAGATGTTTAAGGTGTTGACGCCTACAATACAAACATTTTTGCTTTATATGCTAATCGCGAGAAATTGATTCGTTACTAACTCAGTATTTATACATATACATACATGTCAATGGACTTTGTAAATCAATTGATTGTGCTAATTTTGTTATTCGATGACAAACATATATTATTTTTTTAAATATTTATAACATGACCATTTTAGGTATAATAATCGCATTTCAGGGAAAAGTATAGAAAGTCTACGTGCCAGAAAAAGTATTTGTTTGCTTTTGTCAGTCTATTTTAAGCCTTTTTAGTATGTAGTCATGTCATGATGGAAGATGAATTACACTTCGGTATAAAGATTATCTTTTTAATCGTTTTTTTTTAATGAGATTTACGCATTGAGCCTGAGCACAGGCTTTGACTTTTAATACAATTCTTTTTAATAGTGAAGTTGTCAAAAAGTAAGACCGATCACGACATGCAATGATAATATCGACGATATTCTTGCTCCGATAAGTGTGATGCACGATGTTAAGAAGCAAGTGATCAGAATAAAAGTAGAAAGAAAAGCCACTGCGAGATATAATCCCGATTATGACCCAAAATAAATCGATAACGCTTAAAGCTCACTGCATACTTTCCTTGCACTTGACCGTCCAACAATTATACTATAAACTTTCGCTGGGCTTGTGGTATGCAACTGACCTTCATCGTCCCACTGTGCCATAGCCCGCGGCTACGACTTTCACGACAAATCCGACAATCGATCGACCGACAAATCGATCTATACGATACCTAACTAGTCTCAAATCGGTACCATACAAGGTGGTATTGTTCCACGAATTTATTCGATCACTTTTGTGTTTATTCGATTTCACAGTTGTAACTGTAGCAAATTCGTATTATATCGATTGATTTGTCCAAACAAATTGATTTTGTTTGTTGAAACTTCCGTGTGAGAGCTGTTAACCTTTTTCTTCATCTACGGTATTTCTATGTGTTTAATGGCAATAGATTACGTATGTACGGACGTAAGACTGAAGTCTATTACGAGTTCAGTTCAATATCCGTCTTTAAACATGTCTTAATTACATTTATAATGTCAGTAAATACGCAAAACATGCTTAAAAAGAAAGCAGGAAGTTCTGAGTCCAAGATATAAAACTAACTATTATATTTATTAATCAGACGATGAATTGCAAAATGTAGATGTCTGTGATGCAATAAGTAATCGGCTGGCGCCCCGGCGCAGTTTAATGCAGATTCAGTGTTGTGTTGTGTTGCTCACTTAAAGACAATATGGTTGCTACGGCTTGCCAATATGCAATACGCATCCAAGACAGATTATAATTTTATTAACAAATCGTATTGTAATATATTTATTTACGGTTTTAATACCTTTTTTTTAATTGAAATTATCAGAGAAATGAAGCGTGCTGCAGACCTACTACTACTAGAACCCCATCCATTGCACTATTGACGTGAACCCACTCCCCTCCACCCTCCAGGGTTAACAAGATTGCCAGTAATATGAATTCCATCCACATAGATAGTAAACTTTGAAAAAAATAAATACATAAGTACCAAATGCAAAAAAAAAATTTAAGTGGGACGGATAGTTTCAGAGATTAACCCGTTTAAACAAAAAATCTCGTTAGCTTTATTATTTTAGTAAAGATAACCAGCCAATGACATAACGACATTTCGCAGATGACATTCTCCGATAGTACACTGCACATGTCAGGTGTGTTCAGTGAGATAACTCGAACACTTTCATTGGCACAATGGGCGCGACCCGCAGCTTTCACTGCTTTATTAATGGCTCCCATGACCTACCAATGGATACCTTGACCATCGTTTTTTAAGACATAAAAATTTACATTTTAGGTGAATGGTAAAATGGTAACATGTTTTTGGGTGTGGAACACAATGTGTAAAACAAAACTTAGGGGAAACAGGTTCTTTATGACATGTGGAATGAAGAGAAAGAATAATTGATTACAAATAAATGTGAAAAAAGAAACCCATTTTAATGAAATATATGTGGGACCACCTCTGAGGCATACCCTATGTAAGAATTAAAAAAAAAAAGAATTGTTGAAATCCTGGAGATCGCCTAACAAACATACAAACAAAAATACCATCGAATTGAGAACGTCCTCGTTAAGAGTCGGTAAAATAAAAATATGCTTGTATACCAAATCCAATAAGGACAGAGCATAGATTTCCCATATCAGTGTTCTTAACCGATACATGTTATTGTTTTTGTTTAATAAGGTTGGTTGTTCAAGTGCATGGTCCTAATAACCGCCATTTTCAGGGTTCCGTATCCTAAGGGTGCCAACAAGACCATACACTAAGCCTCCTTTGTCCGTCCGTACGCCTATCAGCGACCATATTATCTCATGAACCATATTTTGTGTTTTATTTCTGTTGCTGCTTTTACAAAAAATAATAAAAAATACTTAGTAGTTGTCATCGTGCAGAACCCTCCCTTTGGGAGACCGACTCGCACTTAACCGGATTCTTACTATAAATAAAAATCTTGATGAAAGAAGGCCTTATTAGATAATATTACCGTGCCTAATAGCTAATGGAATGACTAGTGACAACATCAAGTGTTTCATGGAAGACTTGTTCCTCATCAACAATGGCACTTATAGGATTATTACTATAACCTAACAATTCTTCCAACGCAAGAACTGCAAGTTAATAGTAACCGTCTCTCATGAAAACATTTTGAGAGGTCGTAACTTTAACTTAGTATGGTGCTCGTAGGCGAAGATTTAGCAAGCCTTCGCTACTTATGGGATATTCAAAGCCTACTTATACGATATTGATTTACTATTAAAGGACAATGGGCAATTTGTTAGGCTTTTGCATTCACAATAGATCATTGACATAAATGGAATTTGATAGGAAATATTGATTATCTGAAATATTATCTTATACTACGTTTAATAGATACTTTGCAGGTATTTCAATAAATGTACCTATTCAATAAATTGAACAATGTATTAAAACAATATGACATACCTACACTAGGACTACATTTTTATGAGGGTACATAATCTATTTATCACACAAAATATTCAATAAACCTAGTCATAAAACTACATTTCTCAATTTATAGTAGGTACAATTTGTGTGATCCACAAATGCTTGTTCCAAGTCTGGGTGTTCTTTGTGCATGTGATTTGAATGTTTGTAAAAACCCCCCGTGACACAAGGATTAAATTCCTCAGTGCGGAAGTCGGTTTCAAACAAAAAAAAAAGTACATCATATGTCAAAATCAAAATATTTTTATTTCAAGTAGGCCGTCTCAGGCACTTTCAAAACGTTAAATGATATACTCTAGTTGCGCGATTCCAAAATGTCACTCCAATGGAGAAGAACCGGCATGATACCCCATATGTGCAGATATCACTGAATTATTCTGTAAGTATGTACCTATTTCACGTTTCTTTTTCAATCTATAACAAAACTAACAAAACTGAAGGAAACCTCAACTGTTTAAAAAAAGTAACACAACAAAAACTTCATAAAAAAAAGAATGACGACACAGTTCAATAAACATCATTTATTTAACTTGTCCACACTTCATGTTTCGAACACTTTGGGACGACCAACTTTTTTTTTTAATGACAAAGGAAAGCGAAAGTTATGCTCCACAATAGAGCTTTTTGAGGCATAGGTCAAAAGTATTAAATGTCTCTTCGTGAACGATTTTTCATATCGCATTCGATTTGTAAAGCGAGCCTTGGTCGGTTATACCAAAATGATGTACCGAAACTAAAAGGTTACGTAAGTCATCTGGTTTAAAATATTATTGTCGTTGAAATTTCACTTTTTTCAGCCGTGGCTGTATGTATTGTTTTCTTTTTCGTCTTGACAGCTTGTCAAGTTGTCATCGTGTAACTGGCGTAGTGACGGGCAATATAAATCGTTGTAATTTGCGGTTTATTTGTTTTTTAAGAGAAAATTGTTTTATGAATCACTTGTCTGAAATCATTTTAGTAAAAACCTACTAGCTATGTTGAATGTAAGTACCTACGTGTTTATTATTTCCTAAGGAGTAAACAAGGTACCGTTTTATGAATGTCATGGACCACAAAACAGGGTTCAAAAGTAAACTGCGTTTAAATCACTACAAACTAAATACTGTCTAACGGTAACCTCGTTTTGTGGTACACCGATAGGTTTTGACGAATGATTTGACTTGTGATTTTGATTTGTGAACGTTAGGTGTTGCCACTCAGTCGTAAGTAGGAATCGTAATGCACAATATTGTTTGAAAGGTCAGCGAGTTGATAACACTATTATGTGGAAAATGGACGGCGCAATGCTGCAGCCTTCACCCACGGATAGTCTTACTAAGCCAGGGTCATCACGACAGCTTCCCTGATAGCAAACTAACAACTTGTTAAAGTGCTTAAAGAATGCATGGTTCGCACAAATTAATTCATATATTTTAATAATTCATAACATCTGATGAAATAACGCGTTCAACCTGCTTAGAAATATTGAGAAATAGGTTTTTTTTTACAAAATAATTCATTGCTACCTAAACAAAACTTTATAATTGCCGTGACAGCTAAACAAGAAACTTGAAAAGAAAAGTTCAATAAACAATATTTGTTATTTCTGAGTTTTAAGATTACCATAGACTAAACATTATTGGTACAAACATAAAAAGTACGAAAGAGGTTTACAAGGGTTTTTTTTTTTTACATTAAAAGTCACTTTTCCTTCCTATGTTTCTGGGATTCAATTTCTACCCAAAGGTAGCAAAAAAAGGCCAGTAGATTGTTCATCAGCAGAAAAAAAAAACAAATGACTGAGACTTTAACAAATAATAAATGTATTTTTCTTTCGTTATATACGCTATATTTATTAAAAGTTAAGGCTTAATAACTCTTGCTTCAATCCGTTGAAAAGCATATTTTCGCAGTATCTTTTGGGATATAGTGGCAGCCCTACCACGAAGTGTGCCAACAGGTCCGGCCGGGCGACCTACTTCAAAAGAGGCTATCTACCACCTTACATCCACAGTATAGTCGGCAAAAACATGTACCTACTTATACATTTAACTTTTATTAAAGTTTAGATTCAATATTGAGCTCGGAGGTTCCCTAACCGGATTTATTATACAATGTTGCAAGATTCTGTAACCAATATCCATGCAATTAATGCAGTCGGACACACATGAATGGCACAAGACTGGAGAATATAGCAGATAAAAAAGGTTTTGTCTATCATTTAAATTATGTAAAATGACGGATACAAATAATTTGTTAACAATTGATTTGTAATTCTAGATGGTATAATATAAGCCATGAAACTATTTGTCGTAAACTGTCGTTATACCTCCAAATACCGGATAATATACGAATACCAAAATAATATACGGGCATTGAAGAACAAGCTAGACTTTTTTTAAATTGCAAGAATTGCAGAAATGTATACTCTTTTGCAAAGAGACGGTACCTTAACCTAACAGTTCGCCCTTCGTACTTATAACTAGGTTTATAGAATTTTGTGAAAACAAAATTAATTGACTTTCGCTGTGGTTAAGTACCGGAGGCGACTGTACTCACAAGTCTTTTGCATTTACAGATTCGTTACTGGGACGGTAAGTTGAACCAACCCAGAACCAACGTATGCAGGTTTCGCGGCGAAAAGATAAAAATTCGGCCGTTCATTAAGAAGTTGTTGATTGTAGATACGGAGAAACAAAATTACGATTATTTCTTATCAACAATCTAAAAGTATCACATCTGTACTTCTACGAAAAGAGTTTCATTGATCTCTTTTCCAAAAACTCTAAAGAGATATGATTTACATACTGTTTTCAGAAAGTATGTCATTATAAATTATTTATAAACTTAAAAAACAATGTTATGCATTCAAAACACGGTCAAAAACCATCATAATTCATATTCCTGTTTCCTTTACTATTATAAATTCGACCCTACATAAGTATAATTTTATTAGTATTAACTAGAAAGAAGTAACTAAGACACACATGTCTCTTCAGAGGCGCTAACCCTGATCTTGCTCGAAGTAGCCTTTCCTTGCCTCCAATATAAAAATAATTGTGTGTAAAAGTGTTTGCAAAAACCTGTTTACAAAAAATAAATCATTGATTCATTCATACAAAAGTCGATGCACTCTTACAATAAAGCCTACAGGGCCAATTAAGGTAAAACTTACAATGATGCTCGCAAAACAATAAAAATGAAGAAAAAACAAAAGAAACGCGCCTGTCTGCACGATGAGTTGCAAACGTTGGAAATCAACGCTTTAATGACGTCACAGAGACACGGGATTGACAAGTAGCAGGGCATACGATAGGTGGCACATGTCACAGGGCTGAACGTTTCATTAAAAATATATGAAAATTCGTGCCCTTACACATGTTCGCTGGACGATTTAATAAAAGCTTCCGACAATGCAGTTCTCGTAGCAGAGTTCTGGGCCGACACAATATAGATTGCCATCGACACGCTAACCTCGATCACTCACATGCGCGCAAACATTCGAACAAGGTTCGCGCGCTTTGATGCCTGTTAAAAAACCGACACAGCTTGGAAATCAAATCATTTGCAAATGTCGTCCTTCACTTGTAGGTTTGCTTATTCGTGCGAATGTTTGTGACAGCCATAAAAGAAGAAATTCACATTTATATTGTGAAGTCAAAAGTATTGTAGCTCTAAGTGATGTCCTATAGTTTAGCGGTTACTTGTAAAAACTTTGTATCGAATGAGTCTGATGGTGATGTTGATGATAGAGATAGAATAAAAAAGTAACTTTTGCACAAACAATACTCAAAATGTAATGATATTGTCATGAAAACAAAGTTGAATTTACTTGTAAGCAATATCAAGCTAATCAAAACCTGTTTCCTCTACAACAATGATAAAAAGATCCATTTCAGGTATTCAGTTAATCGTAGCAAACATTCGATAACATTTATATTTGACAAAAACTTTATTATCAAATACTAGCTGTGCCACGCGGGTTCACTCAACTTGCTTTTCTTCCATCGCAAATAAATTTATGTTAAATAGTCTAGAGTAGATAAATTCTTATTTTTCGTAACCAAACCCTCACGACGATACATTCATTTGAAATGACGCATGATGTATAACTTCGTGCCCTCTCCTGAAATTTAGGCTATCAAATGCAAAAAGATTGTCTCAAATCCGACTGATAGTTTTAGAGATTTGCGCGTTTAAACAAAAGACCAAATACTACACTAGACATAAACATAAACTCGCAACCCTACAAAAAGCAACAAATGATCGACATTGATGGATGTGCGCTCAGGTGGATAGGTACTAATTGGAGATTTGCATATCCCCCCCTCCCCTTGCGTCTGTAGCTCTAGGCTTAATTAATACTGAATCGAATCAGATCCTATTGAGATGCAATTCACTGTTAGATAGAGAATATATTGATGTGTGTGGTCTAGTCAGACATAGTGAAACGGAGATAAAATGAACAACTTGTAGGCACGTAGATAACGATACGGTAACGGTAACTTTATATCGATGTGAAAAACAATATTGTATTTACAGGTTAATCGATTTTAATAAATAACCTTAGATTTAGTTCATAATATTCTCTTGAACTACGCTAAATACATATTTAAATAAGTAATAGCTAACTATACCTATATCACTATCCGTTTTAACTTTTACCTTCCAGACGACTTAACAAAAATTAACTGCTGACTATGGTATTTCTATGAGTGAATTTTCAGGTAGTCAATCATCCTTTCAATCCAAAATCAAAGACCATTAAACAATACACAAGTCTTTAGACAAAAATATGGTCCATGTATCCCGACTTACCACGCTAGTGAGAGCAGAAATATTAAATTTAAATTTTTAAATAAAATGAATTATTAAATTAAAAGTCGGAATTCGGTTAAAAGTCACGAATAAGTCTTATAATATAACTCGAAAACCATAAAAACGCGGAACATACATGGGGGTGTTTCGGATACCTCTAAGTGTCCTCTACCTCTGGACACTCGATCGTCCATGCTTTCTGGGACACCCTGAAACCCTGGGTATAATACCGTAGTACATTCGAGAGTAAAGGATTATTCCGATTTATTTACGGTAGCCGCTGTACATACATATATTCGTATGCGATCCTTATCACGTAACTAATAGTAGTTTCGACTTTCGTTTAGATATGTGAGATATGTTAGTATCGCCTTAAATATGCGAGGCTGCTGTTTCGGTAGATAGCAAGTTTTGAGTTTCAGTATGAACATGTACCTAAGTAGGAAATGGAGTGTACCTATGTATTCACAGGTTTTCCTATGTCAACCAACGTCTGATTTTGATTAGTCTCAGTCTTCTTGCGATAAGATAAATAAGGAAGCTTGGATGAGACTGACTTGGCGCCTCCGTTTGTGCTCCTATTATGAAGAGCCGACGCAACTGGACGTATCGTGGCGACCATCAGTCTACCCACGCTAACATGTCTCATGAATTATTACTTTCCCCGCACCCCGCGTTCCACATTCTGCGTACAACACGAGCTAAGTGAAACGAAAGTTTTCCGTTAACCTTAAAATATTAAATACCTAGATACACAATTCAAACAAAATCTTGCATCGATCGACTTGAATTAAATTAGAATTCAGAATTTTGTATTAAGCAGTTTTTTTTTTGTTAATGTGATCGATTCGCACCTACCTATTTTAACGCTTATGCATTGTTTAAGACTTGATAATATTAAAGAAATCTTTCTTATGCTCAACCAATCTCAGCTTCCTCCGCTATTAACTGGCATCAGATATTCCAGCACAAACCAAGGGCGTACATATAATAATACATCCGCCGTTTACTCTACAAAAAGTCCAACGTGTCTAGTATTTCTTGTTGCAACAACATCCTGGCCAGTTCGCCATTTTCTATAAAATAAAAGGCAAATGAGCATAATCTTGCGGCGTTGAGAGGTCAGCCGTGCACTGCCCTGCATTGTCTTCCAATATTGCCGGGCATAATACCCTTTCATAGCCTTTAACATCGGGGACGAACAAAGCCAAAGGGAGGCACACTAAAATTGACAACGTGAGAGTAACCACATATTCTAAGCCATTGTATGCAACCATGTATGGAATGGCGGCTTCGAAAAATAAACGTTGCCCTTTTTTGTTTTAGACTGAACTGTTTACTATTTAAGAGCTGATGAAGTAAATAATCGTATTTTAAAATGTTACGATAAAATATTAATACATATAATAGAAAACGTCAAAGCTACGTTTTTGCCTCGTTGAAACTATGCATAGACCTCGCCCATTGCTTTTAATTTTCAACAATACTAAGTATATTCGTGGCCTTACATATATTTCAAAGAAATATATTTAATTCCAAATAAAAAAAATCTATGTAAAAAACTGACATTACGTATAATGTTAAAAAAAAACATTTTCTATTCACTTTCCTCTATTTGACTAATACACGTCACACGTCATATATCTCCATGCTGTCACATCAGTCAGCACAATAGTTAATCTCGGTTGGGCTTGAAAGCCCAGTGATGAATGGACCTTGTATACTTATGAACTATACGGCATCAAGGGACATTGTGCTCTCATAACATACCCGGTAACACGTACAAACAAGGGTTCAATAATGAACAAACAATTAACGATCGTAAATAAACAATGAGGCGTAGCTTCTATTGATATTGATTGGCCTATATAATTGGGTTCTTTAATATTCGTCAATGTAATTAAGGTGATTTATTATTCTTATTTAAAAAAGACCTGTGAATTGATGATAGGTGATTATTTGAACAAAATGACAACATGTAAATAAAACGCTTCCAAATAATATCGTTGCTAGTAACTTCTGTTATCACGTAAAAAAAATTATTTGTAATTATATTACATAACATTAAATATAACATCTATATACTAATATATAAAGCTGAAGTGTTTGTTTGTTTGAACGCGCTAATCCCAGGAACTACTGGTCCGAATTGAAAAATTATTTCAGTGTTGGATAGTCCATTTATTGAGGAAGGCTATAAGCTGTATAAAATTACGCTGCCGCCAAAAGGAGTGGAGCCTAAATGAAAAATGTTGCAAAAATTAAAAACCGTTGAAACTAAAACACGCGGACAAAGTCGCGGGGGACAGCTAGTATAACATAAAATTCGTATAATTTTCTTTCTTAAAATCGTACTATTTCAGAACAAACACATAAATAGTGTTACCACTATCAATAAAAGCTATTTATTAAACCCTATTCACCACACAACTGTACTATATACGGTACACACAAACCCTAGGTTAGAGACAGCTTCTGAGTATTTTATATCAAAGCCGACTAACCGCCACTCACTCTTTGTTTATGTTTATATGCCCTACGGTCACTGTCATGGCTAGGGAACCCAAGTCTGAGAAATAAACTAGGATAATATTGGCCTTATTTATAAAAATCGCAACGTTGTTTAGCAACTGCTAAATAATACCAGCCTATAAATGTCCCACTGCTGGTATCAGGCCTCTTCTTATATAGAGAAGGAACGAGCATTGATCACCACGCTTGCTTATTGCGGGTTGGCGATTTCAGATTCCAATTTTTAGGATCCAGGTTTGCTCACGATGTTTTCCTTCACCGATTGTCCATGATGTCTTAAAATAATTAAGGGAGTACATATAACTTTGAAAAAGTCATATTGTACTTGCCTGTGATGGGTTCGAACTTGCAACCCTGTGCACACAAATCCGTTAATTGAACCACTAGGCCACCACGACAGCTACTGCTAGGCAACTGCATAACAGACTAATTCCAAATTCTCTATAGAAAACTTAAACCAAGAAGTTCCTAAGCAGTTGATAACCGTCGCGATTTTTATACATTTTGCCATTTATATGTAAAAGAATGCAGTGAAAAACTTGTGTAAATAATTTTATGAATTCATGTTCTATTTGATGATTGTTTTTTTATGTTGTTTGTCACAATCAAACATTCCTTTTATTGTTCACATGCAAGGCATGTCTTGGGTTTTCCTCTATTGTGTCGATATTTTAATTTACTAGTATTTTACAAAAATAATTACTAAATACTTTTCTGCCTTTTTTAAGCTATTATTGATTTAGCTTCCAGTCTCACCGGATACTGCTGGATATCGACTAAGATTTTACATGGAGCGACAGCCTATCTCAACATAAAAGAAACTCGAAAACCTTAGAGAAAACATAGACAATCATAGTGCGCGCTAGTAGCCCCTTGTGTTGAGCGTGAGCAAATTTTTTGCTGTAAGTACTACGCTCGTTTACTGATTTAAGTGATTTTCCGTGCGAAGACAGACGTTCCGATGTTATTAGGGTAATATTAGGTTTTGAGATAGTTTTAATAAACGGCTCTGTTTTGGCACTAATTTCATATTAGTGCCTATACACTTCATACTCGATATGCGCACTCTAAAGTTTACTTATTTTTTCTCTAAGCTGAAAACTAATTTCAATGTAAAAATAGCCTTTCCCACAAAAATCCTACAAAGCCCTTCAGCGCGGACAGCCTACCTTACTATTCCTAATAAGAGCTTTAAGTTCAATGAAGGTAACTTGAGCAATTTATGTCTGTAGGAGATTGCTTTGTATAATCTCTTACAAAGATGCCCAGGGCGGTGGTCCCATAATAAATTGCGACTTGTAACAACTATGGGGTTTTATCGGAACCTTATAGCGATGTACATTGTAAGTGCGGTTATGTTAATCGGTTTTAGTGATGGGTGACGTCAGTAGATAATAGAGTCGTAAAATATGCATAATAATGTTGTGTAAGTCAATTTAAATTGTTGTTTTGCTTTCCTTGTACGTGTGAGTGCAAAGGTGCATTAAGACTCTTTAAATGTTTTTTAATGTAATGTTTATTAGTCTCTATGTCAAGTTTTATATCATATATCTGCACTTAAATGATAGTCATAGAAAGTAGTTTCAGGTATTTGACATATTGTGTGAAAATGGGTTCCAATTACCATTTAAATAACACCTACCTTACTAAAAATGGCAATATCTTATAAATGAGGGGACAGGCATGAGAATTCTATTCCTGACCTCTTTCTTTCTATAAAGGACTGATTTTTAGGGTTCCGTACCTCAAAAGGTAAAAACGGAACCCTTATAGGATCACTTTGTTGTCCGTCTGTCTGTCTGTCGGTCTGTCTGTCTGTCTGTCTGTCTGTCTGTCTGTCTGTCAAGACCTTTTTTCTCAGGAACGCGTGGAGGTATCAAGCTGAAATTCATATCAAATACTCAAGTCTATGGTCTCTTGGAGCTGTGAAAAAATCAAACTTCTAAGTCAACGCGATCAAAAGATACTCCCGTTTATGCCGCAAAATTCCGCAAATTTTCGAAACTCGCACGGGAATCAAAACCTACAGGGTACTTCCCGTGAACTCAGAATCTTGAAATTTGGTACGAAGTAACGTCTTATAGTACAGATAAAGGAAAAATTGCGAAAACCGTAAATTTTTAGTTACATCATATAAAAAAAAATATTTGTTTTTTTTTTTTTTTTCATTTTGCAATTATCATACCATAACTATGACTCGATCGTAGTGATGGGTGAACTTTTACTTATATACCTACAGGTGTGTACGGAACCCTCGGTGCGCGAGTCCGACTCGCACTTGGCCGGTTTTTTTTTAATCAACAAATAATTTTTATTGTTTGAAATAAAATTGACGTCTGACAGCTTTTGTATGAAAACCCTGTAAAAAATTTAAAATTTATTCTTGGGATAAAATTATCTAGCGTTGGATCTCTGCCCTCAATAAAAAATTGTTGTTATTTATAATCCAGTAACACGCAACAGCAACACATATCTAGTTCAATTTCCCCACAATTAACACAAGGCGACAATAAATTGTCCTGTACCATCGATCATGCGCTTACGATGAAAGCGACAAGGCCAGCCAACTACGTTTTGATTTACGCATCACTTTCATCCCAATACCGTTAAAGCTTTTGAACCTGATATCGAGGAAAGTCGGTAAAGCAAGACAGATTTTATGCTAATGGCTGCAACCGTGTGAAACGGAACGACGAGTATTGTCACTACGGATTTGAGTCGGACTTTCGTAACAAACTGTTGTGATAAATGAGGATGCGTTTGGTTTGGTTGGTTTTGTTCAAACTAGTTCTCAGCTAAGCATGGAAATATATATTGAACAAATGTCAGATTTCGAATGAGGGCTACAGTTTTGCGCTCACCAGTTGGCGCCACTGGCGCATCAGCTGTCGAAGCCCAGCAATAAACTATGGAAAGACCTCGGTTGCGACTAGCACCTCTATCGGCGAAATTAATAACGGTAGCTCATTGGCTTCATATGTACCTAAGTACCTACTTACCACCTTAGTTGTAAGATACTACAGACACCGTTATAACAAAATTTCACCAACCTTGAAGTAGTGCGGTATTGCTAAAAAGATCTAGATGAGATGCACTTATAGACAGGTATCTTATTTAAGTATACCTAAATGCCAATTGAGAATACTAGCAGAAGCTCCATATTGTTTATTTTTATTACTTAATGAACCACATTCATTATAACGTTAACGTGTTATGGTATTTTGAATAAAAAGTCGAACAATTTCCTTTATTTATTGTGTAAAGCATAATTGTCCGGATGTAATATAAAATAATAACAGTTATTTATATACAATAACAGTTATTATAAACAATTTATAACAAGAGATTAGCGATAGAGAAATAATTTTTATTCGCCCCCATTCCATCACTAATTGAGTTGTGTTTTTTTTTAAATTAATCAGTAACTTTTCAAAACGAATTCCCCTTATAATTACAGATTTACAGTTAAGTATTTATAATTTGTTCTAAGAAACCTAGTACCGACGGTAACGGGATAGATGACAATTTATTTTAGTTCCCGTCAGATTGCTTATTAAAAAATATTAGACACGTATTTTTTCTTATTTCACGTAATCAATAAATCACGACGAGACATTGATTTGAAATGTCGCATGACGTCACAATTCGTGCATTTTGTGTGCAAGAATGACGTTATTAACTCCTAAACTTTAGATTCGCTTCATCAAATTAGAGCTAGCAATAAATACGTGTCTAATATTTTTTTATTATCGAACTGAAGGACTAATTAGATTTTCACTTTACATACCCAGTCGTCTACCACAATGAAAATATTGTACCAAATCAGCAAATAGTTTAATTGCAGTTGTGTGTCAGCGGAAAGTCACTGGCCTTAAATATTTAGCAGACTATCAATTATTAATAAATCGTCTTCCGGCATTCTATTGATTTTTATTTTTTTTTGTAAATTGGCAGCAGCCTGGAGCCCTGGACTAAATTAATCTGAAATAACATGCGGCAAATGCTGCAGAACAAGGAGATGCCTTTGCAATGGGCTAGGCAAGAGTCGGGCTCTTATTGGCTGCTATGTTTAGGGAGGAGTAAAAATATGAATTCTGAGAAGACGCAACTTTAACAAGGACTCATTAGACAATAGTTTAGTAATTGTTGTCTTATTTTATTCGTCTACCTATCTATGTATCTCTCTATTTATACATCTACTACTCACGTTGCCGAGGAAGCCGCTGCAGGGCTGTATTTGCGGCGGCAGCGGCGGCAGGTCCGGCGAGCGCCGCGCCCGCGCACCCTGCTCCGAGTGGCCCATCGCTCAGTACATGCGCATCGCTGGAAAATAACATACAGCATAATATAATTCACGTATAACATTTTATACAGAGTGTACACACACACACACACACACACATAACTCGCACTTTGAAAGTTAATTCTATTCTTCTTAAATATTGGACTTTGACGATGATGAGCTGATCGGACAGTTATATGGGGAACCCTCTATGTCAGCGATTTCGATACCTACCTACGATATGAGTAAAATTAACTCCAAAATTAATAATAGGTACCTTATTAATAAAAAATAACATAGACCAATAGATATTGTGACACTAGGTACTATGTCGGTTCCGCTCCAATATTAGATAACTGCAACCGTTAAAAAGTTATGGACATGATTGAGGTTTGACATTATCATCATAAACGTATGCTAATCAGCCTTACAGAAAAGGGGGGTTGGTCCCAAATTAGATAAACATCAAAAAAATTAAATACGGTAATAAAAAATTATATTCCTACTAGAAAAAATATTTAAAATATAAATATAATATAAATACCTAGAGATATTTTCTCGAAGTGAAGACGGATAATAAAGATTTTGCGATAAAAAGACCAAGCGATTTTATTACATTTAGAGTCATGTTTCACTCTAGGTTGAAAGGTTAATCAGAGCTATCGTGATTATATCAGGCTAACGATAATAATAAGGATCAATATAATTAACCTTTGAAGCAATAAATCAAAAACTTTGAAGTACAAAAATTTACCTAATTTAAGACGAAATTAATCATAGGGTATTAAAATATAAGTACCTTACCAAATATTCGCCAAGATTTCATTTAATAAGCATTAACTAAGAACACAAAATGTTTTTTTAAATAAAGGAAGATATAAAGAACGCAATGAATATTATTTCTGTCTTTTTAGTCTGCTACAGGATTAGTTTGAACCTCGTTGTGTGAATGATATCCTGATCATTAACGACATGATCCAGTTCAAGGGTTTCCATCTCCACAGGTCTAGAAAAAGTTTTTAGGATAAGATAATTTAATTTTCTTTCAGCGATGACTTGTGCTGGTCTACAAGTATTATTTAAAAAAATCTATCCAAAGGATTTTTTTGGGATCATTCGGCAGATTAAAATTTCAAAATTTCACGACGAATACATGCAATAGTCACGCTATCGAAGAAGATAAGACTTGGTACAGTTACCTACTTCCAAGTATCGGCTATCTGCCTGCAAAATGCCTACCAAAATCATATCGTGACTTCCACACCACATTAAAAACATTTCACATTCAAATCGATTCTAAAACTCAATTAAGACATGGCAGTGTGTCAAATCGTATCTATATGTAGTCTAAAATGGAAGGTCACCACCATTCGTTCCACAATGCATTTTGTATTCTACTCCTCAAAAAATAGGGTATAATTTTATTGTTTATTCGAATCCGCGAATTATTCTAGCTAATCTAACGTTATTTTTGTAGTGAAAACTAGAAAAACATGATTTGTCAATTGGATTGCGGATGTCTGTCGGTGTATTGTGGTGCGTGGTGATTGGTGACCAACGGTTGCTGCCCGAGGTCGTTTGTTCACCTCTCGAGCTACTAGATTTATCTCGATTGATTCTTGCTCATCATTCGAGAGTTACGACGCAGTTTTAATATTTATTTTGTTGCGATAAACATGTTTGACATGGTAAACGTCTGCTTTCACGTGGCTAATCGAATACTATATTAGATTATTGTCTCGGTCTAAAATAAATATATAAATCTTAAAGGTATCTAATTGGCTAATTCTATCTAAATAGATAATTAATCCAACATCTATAAATAGTAAAAACAAATGACAACTTTTGCTAACTGCTCATTCGTTGCTTTTCAGTAATTCACATTATGCATTATGCGTAATTCCATAAATGTACAATTTCATCCGATTACAGGAGTTAACGAACTCAGACCAACGACCGTTTCTTTTATTCATGAGTTGATTAACAGATAGACAATAACTTTATTGCGCATGCTTTATGGCATTATGAGTAAAAATGTCTGGAGAGGTCTTGTTGATGAGTGGTTAAATAACTACATATTCTAATTGTTTAAATCTCTTTGTGTATGTGAAATGAATGTGGACAACATCACATACATTTCTCTGAACCCAAAGTAAGTAGCTAACGCACTTGTGTTATGAAATCAGAGACAACGAAGGTACCACAGACAAAAAAATCCGAAACAAAGTAGAAAAGCGGTTTTCCACATTGACCCATCCGGGGATCGAGCCCGGGTCCTCAGAGCTGGCGGCGCACTGAAAACCGGTGTGTACGCCACTCGACCACGGAGGTCGACTGATAGAATGATATTATATCGCATTAAAATTCTACCTATTTACCGAGTTTACTAGAAATACACCTTGAAACTTTATCCATAACTAGCTGTCCCCCGCGACTTTGTTCGCGTGTTTTAGTTTCAACGGTTTTTCATTTTTGCAACATTTTTCATTTATGCTCCGCACCTATTGGTCGTAGCGTGATGTTATATAGCCTATAGCCTTTCTCAATAAACGGACTATCCAATACAAAAAGATTTTTTCGATTCGAACCAGTAGTGCCTGAGATTAGCGCGTTCAAACAAACAAACAAACAAACTCTTCAGCTTTATAATATTAAGTATAGATTAAAATTCTATTTATTTACCGAGTTACTAGAAATACACCTTGAAACTTTATCCATAATTTTCTGAGTTCAAGTGAAACAGCTATGATCGACCTATTTTCTGTACTTTAGTACCTACCTATCTAATAATTGGTTCGTTAACATGCTAAGTATCTTGTGCGTCTGTTATTGCAAAATATCGAAGTGAAGACTAGTATACAGTCAGACCAAACACTACTGTAACTATACCTACCATCAACTATGGCTTCTGCAATTACCGTTATTTTAATGTTTAAATTAAAAAATATGTAACAAGGATTTTAGAATTATTTAGTTACCTATTCTTTAAATGGAATGGAATTCCTTACCCACTCATTGTATTATGAAGACTGCTTGGAGTTTCTTCAATAAAGATATGTTTATAACGGAGAAGAATATATGTTTTCTATCGGCTTCAACTCAACACATTTGAACAGTACATAGAGAAAAACAATAATCAGATAACGGAGGAATCTTTTCTCTAAATTTTATGGAGAAAAAGATTATTAGGCTAAAATCAATTCAAAAGTTTTTGTTACTTATAAACCTCAAAAAGGCGCTTAAGAAACGTTAAAGTTGCAGAACTAAATGACTAGGTGCGTCTTTCTTCTCTTCAGCCTGCAGTAGACCCAATAGGCGAAGGTTTAAAGTACTGAGTTAGCAGTATACAATTAACTTTACTTTAGTGTACACATGAGTAACAATTGGCATTATTGAAACGACTATTTGCTTTAACCGACTTCCTAAAGAGGAGGAGGTTCTATGTTGGACTGTATGCATCTTTTTTTTGAGGATTAAGAATTGAGGAAACTTACAGGTTCGCTGTCTAGACAATAGACAGAATGGTTAAATAATGGACATAGGTCAAATGATAATTGAGTAGATAAGGTAAATTAATAATCCAGTTTAGTTTTTTTTTGTGGTTTTATGTAGAGTTTTTGTTTGATGTGTTTTTTTTTGGAAGTCGGTTTAATTTTATTTGCTTAAGTTAGTTTATAACACATATTTTTGTTCGAGACTGTACTGAATTTTAAAGCGAGGTTACATACGGACCTAAGTTGTGCAAGGGTTAAATTACCTTCCTTTGATTTCTGTTTTAATTATACTTATTTTGAATAAGTATTTATCTGAAGTTTATGCATTTGCTATTTTGTAATAAAGCAAGGCTTTCAGCAGGTACTCAGGGTTGCTACTTCCTTCCTTACAAGTGCATTAAACGTAATAAAAACTAGCTTTAAGCAAGGTGTTAATTTTGCATTAACAATACATTATTGAGAAACAAAATTTAACAAATTGAATTCCCCTTTACTTTAATATCTCAGATTTATTTAGATTTTGCTCTGATTTCTTAAAAAAAAAAAAGAAATATATAATTAATACTAATTTATTAAAATATTTTTTTTCTTTGAAACTAAATATAACATAAAATAAAATTGTATCAGTCGGTAATAAAGTGGATAAAAACTATATAGGTAATATGAAAAAGGATGTAAAAAAAAATAAGTCTAACAATTTCCAATATCAATAAAGGAAGCCATGTATCGTTAGTGTAATGAATACCTATTGGTTAATTAGGTTTCGATTCATTCCACGCCGATCGAACAACCGTCAATCAATCAACAAAGTTACCATTATGTGGAAAACAGTTCTATAAATTGAATTTCAAAAGACTATTTGATTCCAATGAGGCCGGCTAAGAAATTTATTGTTTATTTGTTAAATAATTATAAAGTTGTTTTTTTTAATGCCTTTGAGCTATGCCGTAAGTCTTGTTTTTATTTCACTAGGGGTTAGGCAGCTGTGTACCTATATAATTCTATATACATATATTATAGTAGCTGTGTAGCTAGTATGTCCAAACATTGTATTGATTTTGACTTAGACTAAAGCCAGTCGATTATACGAATGCGTAAACCTTTCTCTAAAACTAGTTCAATCCAGTAAAATATAAAAAGATACATTGAAATGTGTCTTACAAGTCATGGAGGAATACTTTATTTTACATAGTATTCCACTTAGGTATTATAAAAGCTATTCTTCACAACTCTTCATAAAGTACAAAGATTTTACTTCACCAAAGTTTAAGTTATAAAATAATACTCTCTTTTTTAAAGAAAGCGCTTCAGCGCACAATTCTCCGTGAATACAAAAATAAATTAGTTTCACTAAGGAACATGACTTTTAAAAGTAAAATCTCACTCGAATTATCTGTAAATAATGTTGCACCTAGGCATGCCGACACCGAATTCCAATCCTTTATTTATAAAAGGTCCGTTGCGCTAGCGCAGCGGCTTAAATTATAGAGGGTGAATCGTCTGCAGTTAAACGAACCACGACTCATGAAGTTGTTGGAGCTTTTTGTACTTTTTACTGGCAGGCATTAGATCGCAACGTCTCGTCGGCCATTAAGCCCGAATGGGTTCGGCTGCGCTCGGCCAATTGCGCGGGCGTCGATCCATAGACAGACAGCGTCTCATTCGCTATTGTAAATTTATTGATTTATATCAAGCAAGATTGTCTCCTATTTCTATTTTTAGTTAATGACAAAATTATCATCGTTCTGCATACTCCCACCCACGCAGCAGGAAATGTTTTGTCACACTACAATTTATTTGTTCAGATTTTCGGCCATCTGGCTTGCGGATAACAAGTTCCATGTACTAATTGCATATTTATATTTTATTTTGGAACATTTCTTTTTTTGGTACCCGTGCCATCTGCTACTTTATAAAAAGAGGTTTGTGTGTTATATTTTCGATTGTCGTTTTACGAGCGAAGACTGCAAGTCTCGGAGAATCACTTGTAAAAACATCGTAATGTAACAGGAACTCGGATACGGAGCAGAGCCCAGATGTTCATAGAGCGTCATTACCTACCTCGGTGGTCGCGGCGTCGTATAGGTGATAAATAAATGGTTATCTGACCGGATCGACGCATGCGCCGCCCGCCGCGTGGGAACCAAGGCTTGGTTTCAAAACAACACGACGCACTTATGTTACACGCCGTATAATTGTTACAAGTGATACTAACTTTCTAAAAAGTTGTATTGAGTTACATGTTTTATGACAAAACTTATTGGTTTTTTCTGTCGATACTCGGATTTTAACTGTTTGTTTTCCATTACAGCCATCACAGCCATCAAAGCCATTGAAGCCATCGAAGCTCCAAAATTTACAAAGAAGACTGAGTACATTTCTATGATATAGGTACATTATAATATGATACTATAGTCATGAGCAGTCACATGGCATTACAAAAAAATAAATAAAAAATCATGCGTGTCATGATCGTGCTTCAATCCAGTAGAAACAAATTGAAACGCGCAAATCTTATCCTTTACGGATATCGAGGCATGACATTGACATTTGACACAGTATTTCATGCTCTCTCATATTCCAAATATAGAGGCTGAAATTTCGATATATTTGACAAAACCAGCCTAGATTCTCAGAAGACGATGCACGAAAAAACATTGCTTTATTGTATTTCACAAGACATAGAATCTCTGTGAAATGCTTTGGATTCTGTACCGCACGAGTTTCGGCGGCGCCGCTTAGACGAATAAAGCTTTTTGCTGGTTGACCGGGCACCGGCAATCTACAAGATCTTCTCTTCAATCCTAACCCTTATTCTTTGAACAGAAAAGCCGAAAATCGGAAGGTGTTGGATGCAAGTTTTGATAGAGATCAAGTTACAGTGGTACCGTAAGTCAGCGGTTTGACAAAGGGAGTCAATTCGAACGTATCTGAGGATCGCTCGTGACTCATCTGTCTATGGTGATTATCTCGAAACAATATGGCGGCGGGCTCGTGAGGTTTACTGTTCATGGCGAGGAAAATTGGGAATACCTAGACGAGATCGATAGTATTGATATGACAATCGAATTGCTTTTTTTGCTGTTCTTTATGTTGCCATTCTTTGAGGATCTTATTGTAAAATAACGAAGAACTATCTTAATTCTTTTAGCGGTCAGGAATACTTTGAAAATATTGTTTTTTTTTTCAAGTCACTGTACTTTACCAAAACTTTTGCAGCACAATATAAATGTGTTACTTATTAAAAAGAACGCAGTAATAGCCGGCTATTGTCATTAATTAAGGAATTCCAATCAATCTAAATGTTTAAGAGATCATGACAAAATGCACTTGAGGCCACACCGAAAGTATTTTTTTTATTCAGACATAATTATCGAAGTCCGTTTCGGAATGTTTACGATACGGATAGCTACATAAAAAAGGCGGGTTGCGAATCATCTACCATAACGCTTTAACTAAGTAAGTTAAATATTTCAAGGCAAAAGAGCAAATGCCTTTAATCTATAATAGGCCTAAAAAGCTCTTTCCTAACTGATTATCACGCTTTTAAAACTATTTGAGGTCATTATCTCCATGTTTCATCACAAATTCATCATTACTTACCTTACTATTTTTTCTTCTACTTATAGAACTGATACTAAACTAATATTATATATGCGAAAGTAACTTTTTCTGTCTGTCTGTTATGCTTTCAAGGCTAAACCGCTAAACCGATTTGGATGAAACTTGGTATGGAGTAAACTTGGATCCTAAGAAAGCACATAGGCTACTTTTTGCCGCGATAACTGACACCCACGAGGGCGGAGTCGCGGGCAACACCTAATAATTTATATGCTTATATGAATAATTTGAAACGTGGCTGGCAAGCTATGTTCCTAAAGTTACTCTGATGAAGTCTTTTCTAGTATTCCCTGCATTTGAAATCCAGATTTCTTAAAAAATTGGATATCAATTACTTTATTAACTCATTTTAAACTGATATTTTGTAAACTGACTTTATACCAGATGTACTCTTCACCCCTTTTGGATAGATATAACCTTTCAGTAACACCCTGTTTATCATTATCATGATAGATTCATGGTGGATTCACATGGGAACATTTGCAATCCATTCAGTGAAGATATATGATACTAGAAATATTATACCAGTGTTAGAGATGGTTTCTATTGAAATGTATCGTATTAATTAGTAAGTAGAAAGTATGTTATACTTACCGAACGAGATAAAAAGCTTGTTGATGGAACGGAAGGTAGTTTATAAGTACCTAGGTCTAGGGTTATCTTGATAGATTTAAGTAATTAGTACTAAAGTACTGGCTATCTATTTGATCAACATATCCAAGAATCCGGATAAAGCCGATTAATGTTTTTGTTGGAATTTTTACATCCTAAAAAATAATATTTTTGTCGTATTTCACGTCTGTGTCTTATTCTGAGACAGTTTAGGACTTCCGACGTTATACTATTATCCGATATTATACTTACTAATGTCCAGGTAAAATGGCCTTTATATCCAGTTTGTTACTTAGAGGATCATGTGACCTGTACTGTGAAGGTTGAATGCCATTATTTATTCTTACCTGAAACTGAATCTAACATAGTTTTAAATTCATAACATCTTCATGTTGACTTTAAAACTATGTAGGGTTGATGTTAGGTTGATATCACTACCTTGGAAACATTTGACAAGTAATATTATTTACACCATATATATATCTATGATATGCACAAATAGAGTAAACATAGACAAGCATAGAGCATGCGCATCGCTAGTATCCCTTTATTTCAAGCGTAAGCACATTTTTAGCTAAGTGTACTGCGCTCGTTTACTGATTTATGTGATTTCCCGTGCGACGACAGACGTTTATGCTAAAATATCAACGGTTCCGATATTATCAGGGTAATATTAGATTTTGAGATAGTTTTATTAAAACGGTGCGCTTTGTTTTGACACAAATTTCACGATTTTACATGTTCATACTAGAGCTAACAGTTCATACTTCGTATGCGCACTCTATAGTTATCTTATTTATTCCTCGAAGTTTACACATTTCTTTACGCTAACAGTTTTCAGTAAGTAATCAGAACAAGAACTTATGTTTCACCTTATTGCCTAGTAACCTATCATATCGAGACGTTCAAAAAATTGTGAACAAATTAATTTCTCAGAATCGAGTAAAACAAATTAGCATTCAACACGTATGCCTCATATGTTAATTGTAGTTGTGTAATTATTGCTGCAAGTGCAATAATACTGACTCAATTATAATTAGTGGAATATGTACAATTCGATGCACATATTGTAAAATCTAAAGTGATTACGAAGACTACCTATTTGTATTCAATTACAAAGTTATTTCATTATCCTTTAAAAGTATCCGCAATTGTACTTGCAACTAGTTATGTGTTAAATAAATTATAAGTTATCTAAGAATTAAACAATTTAAAATTTTAAGTAAGGTGAACGGAACAAAATAAGTTTAAAATAAAATAATATTACGAGGAACAAGTCGGATAATAGTTACTTCCAGTGACCTCAAAAATAAATATTTCGTAAATTGAAAGATCGACGCATTGATAAGCACTATCTTTAAATGTATAAACGTTACGTGCATACACATTGCACTAACCAACAACAATGCTACAATGACGTTTCGTCATGGCCATTGAGAAAATATTATTTTCTTGTTTTTTTTTACAAGGCAAGGTTGATAAGACTGCACGGTCAATGCCTTGCAATAAAATATTAAACTGAGTAGGTTTGCAGTGGCCTAGTGAGTTAGGGTTCAGTTTTACAAATACATGATTGCAAGTGCGTAATCAGGCTATTTTTAATTTTCTTTAATTTTAAGTCTTAGATAAATGACACTGAATAAAATGTCAATCAGTTTTAAGTCGCTGTTAAGCCTCATGCTTTCTGTCACAGTTAAAGTAATTAAAGTTAAGTTGCGTTTCAGTATTCAGGGGGGTCGTAAGTTTGAATTCGCGATACCTACCTACTGCCTAGATCAGGGGTCGCCAAATGGCGGACTGCGGTTCGCATCCGTACCGCCGAACTATTTTGTGCGGACCGCGAGAACAAAGCAACTTGTACAAAGTGATGGTGAATGTAGCAACGAAGCTGCAATTGTTTTTGGGAGTGATAAAACTAGTCTGCAGATGGAAATGATCGATTTCCAAGAAAACAGAAACATGCGGAAGTTTCCAGTGAAGAGTTGCTCTACAGTGGCACAAGCACAGACTGTTCTTATATCAAAACTTTTGCTGTAATATTATGAAATTGCAGGAATAAAGTCATATTGTTTATGTTTTAAAATTATAAATGTCGTAATTTATAACTATTACCTAGGTATCTACTTAACATTGCGCCATTTTGCTGGTTCAGCAATTTCCGTTCCGTGTGGACGATTCCTTTCGCTAGGCAGTCACAACTTACTAAACGTCTGCTCATTCTTAAATAGTATCATTATACAGAAATGAAAAATATTGCGTAACTTTTATGAGCCATGAAATTTTAACAGACCATCAGGTTTGTCTTATTGTTGAGCTTTAGACACTAATAATATTATTAAAAACCATTTTATATTACATACATAGTCATCATCATCATCATCATATCAGCCAATTGCCGTCCACTGCTGAACGTAAGCCTCCCCTAAAGAACGCCAACCATCCCGGTCCTGAGCAGTCCGCATCCATCCGCTGCCAGCCAACTTCTTCAAATCATCGACCCATCGTGCCGCAGGGCGTCCTACACTACGTTTGCACATACATAGTAATTATACTTTATTGTTAGCTACCTAGTTATTATTAACAATTGTGAGCTAGCGGTAAGATCTTTTTAACTTTTGCGGTGCCCGACAGGATCCATAAATGGTTCTGTCCTATGGAAAGCCAATAAAAGATTGAGTATTGAGCAATGAAAAATAGAAGCGGGTGATACAAAAACTGCGCATCCGAACCTGAAGTATTTAGATCTACTTATTACCTACACCGTGAAACACGATCAATCTTTATGACTCTGAGTGACGTAAGCGGCTAATCCCAGTAGTGAAAGGATACATCGGAGGTCGAAAGGAATCCATAATGCCCAAAACACGATCTTCTTACACAAGTAAGTCTTTTGTTTAGCGAGAGATGTTCAGATAAGCATCTTAACAAAGGCGTTTCGTTTAGAACATTAGATAGTAGATACTACACTGACAGGAAAATAGATCGCAGTTACGAAATTAGCCTCTTTATATGCAAAATTGTTTTGCTAACATTTCACAACGGTAAGTTACTAAATAGCGTTTGAATTGCATTTTTTTACTATTCGATGACACTTACGAAATTTTGGATAGGTAATGGAATAATACCTTTAATAGATTGCTTAGTTAGAAAGACTTCCTAATGTATTAGGAACCAACACAGGATATTATGAAATAGGTTGGTAGGCACCCACGGACTGTTCTAGTGACAAATAATGTCGTCATTAACTGCACTGTACTTTTTTTTTATTATTGCACATTATTATCAAAACATTTCATCAGGGCAACTTTTTAATTGACCATCGATCAGGCTATCAGGAATCGATAAAAAAGTATAGATACTATATCTCGGATCTTATAACATGTGGGGAGGTTATATCGCTGTTTATGGGATATCGTGGACAATGGGTCGGTAATTACTAGCATTGGGCGTGGGCAGCCGATAAGCCTTCAGGACTTTTGTGGCTATCTCGCGATCTCACTCTACTAATAAGACTGGCTGATTTGTACCTTTCTTCAAGTATTATAAAAAGCAAAGGTACCCGGCGCCTAGTTTAGGTACCTCTGGAATAAATTAAATCTTAAATTAGGCAAGAGGTATCTCCTACAAATTAATACCTATATTGAAAAAACTACTAAAGAGTTAGTTTGACACTAAGAAAGGCCGCGATAACTGATACCTATGCTACGCGGGTGCTAGTGTCAAATAACGAACAAATTACAACACAACAACCGACAATAACCAACTTATAAAAAACTATTTTAGACACATAAAATCAGTTACAATATTGTCGCTCTAACGCGTTTGTGAGCAATAGTGATGAAGTAAGTATTATTGACAAGATTTATGCCTAAGCAGGTTACCTATACCTTTGCAGGTCCATCAAGTAATTTAGCTAACATAACTGGCTGTTTGATAAAAATGTCGAGTGCGTGAAACAAATAAAAAAAAATAAGCAAATTGTCGTTACTATCTAGGCTTCTAGGTAGGTACTTTGAAGTTTGAACTGTCTAGATTAAAGTGATTTAGATAATTAGAAAAAAACCAGACACCCACCTACACAGGTACCTGTAATACCTAATATCCTCATTAAGTTTTAAAACTTACTAAACCTTCCAGCCTTTATAGATATTTATGTTACCTAATATTCTACATATAAGAAAAAAATAATACGATTCTAAACAAGTGGTAGTAGGTAACTAGAATAGAAAAGAAAATCCTGTCTAATAAATATATATATTTAGACATAGGTATTGTAACGTAACTAGGTATTGTAGGTATAAACCAATAAGGTTTCCTACAAAGTTTTGCCCATGAAAATTAAATGTATCGTTTTCAAACGAGGACGTCGCCGAAGTCGTTTGAAGCTGAAACACTGGATAGATAAGTAAGGACCTACCTACCTAGTTAATTTACTTAAACTTAAATAGTAATTAAATTAGTTAAACTTAAATCTGGTAAGGCGGTGCAGCTCACTTTTTAAGACTAGGTCGGTATGAACTCGCTGAATCCTGATGTTTTCAGAATTGAGGCTTTGTCTTGACATTTCAAGACTTTTTCGCCGCCTAAGTTTATTATTATCGTTTACATGTTCTTTATAAACCCTGTTTCTTGTTAAAAAAAATAATAAAATTATATCTTCAGTGAATTACACAAGACAACTTAACAAGTGTCACAACATGACCATTAAACTTTATTTGAAAAATAAATACAAGAGCTGCTTACCTTCTCCAAAGAAAAAAGATTTGAATCAGCCGTTGGATTAGAACAGTTCAATCACAGAGCTCAAAACACAATATCACACGTGAAATCAGTTCCTATCACTGCAACGTCCGTTTTCTTTGAGTTATTATTTTTGTTCGACGATAAGACCGGACGGTTCACTGTTATTTTGAACCGGCGTCTCGCTCGCAACGAAGCACCGCGTGCATTTCAATGGATGAAAGTGTAAACCGTGGTTTTTGTATAGCGCCCTCTCGTTTGCGCTAGCGCGTGCGAAAAAGAGAGAGACTAGCTTTAGTCAAGTTTGGGTTTTTGAGTGGAGCGACAACTTCGCCCACTATTTTATTGTTATTCTAATCCTCATCTCGATAATTCTTACGGCTCTAGAGAAGCGGAGTTTTGTTTAATAAAATACTTAACGCCCCATAGTTTAGAATTTTTTAGAAGTAGGAACAATCTTAAATTCCATATGAAGGCTCAAGCCCACCCCCAAAAACCACTGAGTTTCACCGTAAAAATCTTTAACTGAAATTTAGACATATAGGTACAAATTTTTAAATTATACGTATTAGGTATGTTATAAAATTAACAACTAAGATATTTTGTTTGTTTACTTTTCTATTTCCACTCTCAACGTGCAAAGCCACCGCCAAACGACAATTCTGGATTCGCCACTGGGCACTGTTCATAGGGTATAAAATAAGGTCGTAGGGTGGGTAATAGAAATAAAAAACGCATATGTGGATCGATCATTATTTTTATTTTCTTCCCACAAGTGGCAAGAACCAGAGTAGCGAGCACAACCTAACATAATGAAAATGGTAACTATTTTCAGGGATAACCACTTCTAAATTAATTAACAATTTTCAAATTGGTATAATTTGGTACTTACAATAATAACGTAGTAAGTTTTTTTGTCATTTATATATTTTTTTACTTCATTGCAGAAGCAATGGGTATGTGCCAATTTTCGCATTGTAATAGTTAGTAGACATCAAAAATTCTAATCCATATAAGTGAGAAAACAGTAAGGTGTATTTAAGCTTTCATCAAAGTTTTGTGTATAATTTTAGTTTACATAAATTGCAGTGCTTTTAAGTTAGGCTCAAAAAGATAAGATGTGAAATCCCTTGTGTACTGCTCGTACCCCGGCCTAAATCTTTTTTTAAATCTCTAATGATTTACGAAACTTCAAAAAGAAAATAAAATTATATAAATTGATATGAAATGTAAACAAATATGCATGTAACCAAGGCCATACGGCTATCGGTTACAAGCCGACTTGCCTCCGATGAGAGAGCTTTGCAGGATTTAGAATTTTTTAACTACATGAATATTTTTTTTCTTTTTTAAACGTGTGCTGATTTGCTACGTGTCCAAAGTACATATCTATAGAAAAACGCGTTTGCTCTCGTTTACGAAAAAAGTATTGTGTAAAACAAACATTGGTTATTCACTGACAGTAAAAAAGTTGATATACCAATAGTTACATATAACGACGAAGAGTTCTTATGCCACTTAAAAATGATCGTGTGGCTTACATTAAAGTTGTGATTGCAGGGGACAGGTGACAAAACCTTTAGTACCACTTGCGTCGGCTTTTTATGGGCACAGCAATAAATTAGCGTGAGTACATTTTTAATACATGAGCCGAAGCAAGTGACTTTAAAGGTTCAGTAATAAAATAGGACCAAAATAAACCTATCAGACGCAAAACTAAACGGACAGGATGTTATATAATAATGTGGTCTCGATAGTTTTATTCAAGTCCCATACACATAAAGGTGGTTTGCAATGGTTTGGTGCATATTTGATTATAATAAGTCCCCGTTAGCAAACACCATCGCAAACACCTTTCGTTTTTCAACAATTGTTTAAACACTCATCAACATTTGTTAAAAAACTATTATCCACAGGTGTTTTGGATAATTTTACAATCAAGCGCATAGGCACATTATATTAGATTAACAACTAATCAAACATAATATTATATGCAAACTTGAAACTATTTTTTTTTTTACATTTTCTAATATTTTTTATCGAGGTATCCTTTAGCGAATATCGTTAATGGAATAAGTACAATATAATAATGAACTTATGACAGAAAAAAATGAAATACATTATGTGACACGAACAAATGAAAGTGAATTAATTAGTTGAATGAGTTTAAAAATACCCAACCGCTCTAAAAACGTAGCTTTAGACATTACGTTAACATTTCACTATCTGAAACATTGTAGAGTCTTGAGTAAACCGATGTACTTGTTTACCTACACATATCAACATAACATCAAACATTTCAGATAAAGAAATTGGCCACAGAATTAGCGAAAGTATAATAATGATACATCATTTAGAAGAACTGAAAATGACTATACATTAATTTCACAATATACTAAATATATACAATGATAGCCTTCCTGATGTAAATTTGCAATGACATTTTTTTTAACATTTTTCGTTTTCAGTTATTAAAAACAGAAGTAAATCACACTACATAAAAATAAATATATAAAACACGACACATAAACTAGCAAAGATTGCACGAATATTAAAGATTTATATGAAATTGTAACAAGGCAAGGCTTTCAAATGAAATAAATATAAGTTGTGTGGGGGCCGAGCACGTAACGCGCGACGTCACCGAGTCGCCGCCAGGGCGCCGAGCTCGATGCAGGCCACGGCACGCGGCTCCCGTGTAAAATGAAAATATACGAAAATATAACATATACACTTCTTATGTTTTACATGAACTATAATAACAGTTACGCCTATATGAACTGTTACAATCCATACTTGGAGCTGTAAATTATGTTACAATTGATGGCCGCTGCTGTTCACCGTTGCGTGGTGCTGCCATCATGTAACGCAAGGCTTGCCGATACAACTTATGAAAAGTTACCCAACTGTTTTCCTAAGGGAAACATGCGTTCGTAACCAGTGAACAGCAGCGACCGGGCATATATCAAAGAGCACGACACTTAGTTCATCGTATCCGACGACACTCTAGGGGGCTTTCAGCGCCCCCCACTAACATAGTCCAGCTTCATACAAAACTGCTAACACCTCGATTACCACTATCCGGCAGAACGCAACGGGTTCTACGGTTTCAAGAATGAACACAAACCCGCGACGCGTCCGCCACCCTACATTATATAATGCGGCAAATCAATAAAATCGCCGCGTGTAAAACTTAGACAACATGGACAAACCATAACTGTCCGCATCCGATAACGTTCGAACCACGGACACATAAAAACCGCATCTCACAAGTTTGGCTTCCAAGGCGGCTACAACTTTGGGTACATCTTTCGTGAACAATCGGCCGAAAGGCGTACCCACTGTTGGACAACTGGAGATGCGACTTATCATCCCCTTACATTAATGTTCGCGTTCAAAATGTTGCAAAAGAAAACAGAACAATTTAATTTACGATATAAAATTTTGAATGAATTTAGATTACCTGGAAACGTAAACGAAAAATACTAACAAAAATAAAATACCTGTTCTACTTAAACTTTACATTAACAAATTATTAAACAAGTCGGGACGATATTATTGTAAGAATTATATTAGAATCGTCCTATCGTGTTTGCCATAGAATGCTATCGACTCACTTCGCATTATTAGGTAATTTTGAATAAAAACAAATAAAATATATATTTTCCAATATTTCAACAAAAAATTTTGTATAAGCAATATACAGAAATACTGCTTATTATTTTCAAGGCCATTGTTTGATTAAATATTTAACACTTTCTCACATCAATAAATTTTGACGATTTTCGACTCGAAACGATAGCATTCCATCAAACATTACTACATCAATATGAAATCTCTACAAAGAAAACATTGAACTAAAATTAACGTTACATTATAACTCCTCCCAGCGATATCTACAATCATAAGATATGTTAGCACTTCTAGCCTTCCACTTTTGTACCTCGACAACCCTAGACACTCGTAAGAAAGTAACGTTTAAGGCTTCGCTAATATTATTTCTATTATTATTGCTAACTTTTTTCTTTCTTATGCCACTCGAAAGAGCAATCGAGCCACAAAGGACATCATCTCGAATCTATCACGGCGGCACGTCGTTTTCGAATTGGAAAAGCTGCGATTCTCACTTTTCGACATTAAAACAATAATACGATCGAAGAAAAAGGGGAGGGGTGAAATATATATATATTATACAGGTTGCAGCACATTAGATCGGGAAGGAGTCTCGCGGGTGGGCTAGCGCGTGAGCGGGCGGTCGGCGGCCAGCGAGCAGCACGGCAGGAAGCGCGCGTGCGGGTGCGTGCACGTGGCCGCGCAGCGCAGCGCCGCGCTGTGCCGGCGCTTGCGGTCGCCGCGCGCCTCGCCGCCCGCCAGCCCCGCCGCCGCGCTGATGTCGCCCAGCAGCTCGTCCCAGTCGCGCGCCAGCTCGTCGCGCGCCGGCGCGGGCGCGGCGGGCGCGGGCGGCGCGCAGGCGCGGCACGTGCGCTCGCTCCAGATGGAGCGCGCGGCGCTGGGCCGCATCTTCTTGGCGGCGCGCCCGCACTCCTCGCAGGGCGCCCAGGCGGCGGCGGCGGCGGCGGCGGGCCCGGCCGCGTCGGTCTGCGCGGCGGCGTCGCGCTGGCGCAGCGGGAAGCGCAGGCGCAGGCCCGGCTCGTCCAGGTCGGGGCAGCGCTGCGCCTCCGTGAGGTTGAGGCGGCCGTAGTCGATGCTGCGCACGGCGCGGTACTCCAGGTAGCGCTCCAGCGATGAGCCCAGGTACAGGCCGCCGGACTCGCTGCGGTGGAAGTCGACCGTATCCGGGTCGCCGCAGATGTCGAATGTGTCGCCGTCGGCGTAGCGCGGCGGCTCGGCGTCGGCCTCGCGGCGGATGGGGCGGAAGTGCGTGCGCGCGGACGTGAGCAGGTCCTCGCGCGAGCGCGAGGGCGAGCGGCGCGGCGGATCGCGCGAAGCTGGTTCGGCTCGGGGAGCGCGAGCGCCCGCCCTGCGCGGCAGCACCTCGGCGAAACCGCTGCGGTCACGGCTGTGGTTAATCGCGGTGAACGAGCGCATCGTGTTCGCGACGGTGGTCAACGCATCGTAGATCTCGTCGCCTTCGTACAGGGGGAACGACTCGAGCTCACGCGGCTCCGGCTCGACGACGTCGGCTAAGTTGAGAGGCCGGAAGCGGTCGTGCAACGCATCGGCGATGCGCGATGAAGAGTCGCCGCGGTCGAGCGGGGGCGGGAAGTCTGCTGCCTCGGTGGACCAAATACTCTCCGTGAGTGATATCAGGCTGCACTTTTCGGCGGATGGATCAGCGAACAGGCGATCGGAGGGAGACGACAGTAGATCTTGGAAGTCGATTGGCAGGTCTTGGTATTCGTCATCCGGTGTGTTTTGATCTTTCGACCACAAAGCCTCGATGCTGCGATCAAACTTCGCTTCAAACTTCGCGTACAATTCCTCCTCCATGGGCGTGCGGACGCGCGGGTTGAGATCCTCAGTGATGACCCACTCAGCGTCGAGATCGAGGCTATCGTCCCAATCGGGAACCATGGTTTCGTTCATACCGATTTTGCCTTTAGTGATCTCTTTAACCTCGTCAGTGACGGTGTTCTCACACGTTCCGTAACCCTCGTCTAATGCAATAGCTCTGATAAACTCTTTAACTGGGTCTTGGCTCTCCATATCCCAAACACCCTCGTGAGTCACCCACTCAGGCAGGTTTTCTTTGCTGTCAAAAGATCTACTGTAACTGTTGCAACGCTTCTTGTTTTTCTTCTGACCGTGGTATGAATTACGTCGTTCTTTGCCTGAAGTAAATTTTTTATTTTTCGTATTCCAATCTTTAGACACTGATAATTCACTTTGCATTTTGATCTTGGAATCAGGCGCTGACTTGCGACACCAAGCTGGCGGTGGGAGATAATACGGCAATGGCGACTCTCGACCTTTCTTTAAAGCCGGAAACGCAGCATAATATCGACGAACAGCCTCAGTTTCTTCTACGGAGCACGTGGGCATGCCTACTCGTGACGCACCTTCTTGATCTTTGATATCCTGTAGTCTTGTGCACAGCTGATCAACAATGTTGTCAAGATTAGGTTCCTGAAAAGAATCCACATATTTATGTTGTTTTCCATTTTAATTACACAATTCTTTCATATGCTCTACCAAATAGGAAATTAATGTAAAATGTAAATTACACAAGCAAGTCAGTTGCAAAAAAATATATACATGACTACTAATATTGTCTTGTTGTGATTAAGTCCCATATCAATTTTAATGAATTACTAAAGACTTCCACCAGTTTTTATTCTTCAAGACATTCTTGGTTGAGACACTTATTTATTTTACTATTTACCAAAATTTTATGTAAGGCTTAGTAAATGAAAAGAACATAATAGGCATGTTTCCTATTTTTTTTTTTAATGTCCGCCTCGTTGATTAATGAATTTTATTGGACCCGTATTTTTTCTTTTTTCCTACAAACAAAAAATGATCAAAATACAGAGAACGCAAATTACGCGTGAAGTCACTCCTCGCTACAATTTTTACCAAGGCGTGGCGTCATAAACCCCCACTCCGAAACTTTAAAGCTGTATCTTTGTAAGTTTTTATTGTTTTGATAAAAGAAAAAATACGTGTCTAATATTTTTTTATTATCTAACTGACGGACCAAATAGATTTTAACTTTTCATACTCAGGAAACATCCCTATTATATTATAGTAAATATTTATTGCAACTGCAGATAATAATGTTGGAAAATTAACAAAATAAAATTTATTTTGTAGTCTACTAGGCAATTAATAGTGAAAAGGGTATATTGGTGATCACTAAAAAGAAGCACTAAAATGAGCAAAGACTTCGTATCAGAATGATTCTAACAACATACTAATTATAATATATTAAAAAGAATATGTATAATAATACTCAACACAATAATAATGCAAATAATTATAACAGGTAGCTACATAAACAATGGAACAAAGGAAGAATGCAGTATTGCTCCTAAAATAGTGTGCAAAACAGTATTTTGATGTCCCCCTTGGACATCAAAATACTGTGGTGCGGTGGTTTCATAGGCAACAGTCAATGACAAGGAAACATCTAGTTAAATTTGGACACAAATTCATACCAAAACCACTACTCACAAGGAAAAAAAAAATGTTTTTGTTACATAATACATAGATAACATAGAATATAAAAATATTATCATGTTGCCTATAAAAATAACATATAACATTGGAATAGATGCAAAACCGACCTTCTTGTAAGGATTCTTATAATTGTTAATTGTCTTCATTTTAACATTCCCACCGTTATGGTCACTTTCCAGTGTTACTGAGCACTGCATTTCCTCTTGACAGTTGAAAAAACAATAATTAGTTCTTACTGATTATTATTTGATCACTAACAAGTTGGCAAGTCACTATTTCATCATAATTATTTAAATTAGTATAATGATGTTTAATTGCCTAAAATATATTTACTAAACAGATCATGCCAAGATATGTAATAGTATGGTGCCCAAGTGCTTGGAATTCTTGTACATAACATTTTACTAAATTGTTTGTTCGTGATAATCAGTGGTCATTAGGTGATATTGATTGCCTTATTCATATCTTGCTTTGACTAGGTAATGGCCATGAATGTACAAATATTTACACTAAATTGCAATAAAGACTTAAGTAGAATATTGGAGTGACTCACCTGTACCAAGTGTGTGGGTATCAGATGATGGTGTGTGGAGTTTGATGAAGCTCTCTCGATGTGGCAGGCCAGCAGGCAAACGCCTGGCTCTCTCTCTTATGCTTACGCATCCTGTCCTTGATAGTGTCTGCCGTTATCAAACACCATCATCTTGTATAATAATCGTGAGTCCATTTTACAATCGCCGTGGGCCGTGTGATATAAATCGATCCTTTAATTCCTCCGTTACTAATACATCCTTGATTTCTTTGGCCTATTCTTTGCTAGTGGGTCGCGTATTTTCCTAATGCAGCGCTTTGCTTCAATTTTTTTGCAATCGCATTGTCACTAGCTAATAACAAATGACGCACTACGTGCACCCCTTATTTCTGCAAAACAAAACGTATTATTTTTAATAACATCAAGTGTTTTGACACAAAGGTCATCGAGATTTAGCAAGCACAAAGAATTTAGTGTGCCGTGATTGTACCATGCCCGCCCCGCTGCGTTAAATGGGTCGATGGCGCCAAAACGTCACCTGAGCGAGGGTAAGCGCGGACGAAGGCTCCTTGCATTCGCAACGTCACCGCACAACACTTTTTGTTATACATCAACAAAGAGTAGTATCACGCGCGGATCGGCAAGACTTTTATCGTCGTTTTGTTCTGAGTCATACACATACTACTCATCTCAAGTACGATACGATGCAATTTCACAAGACGGCGACAGTGTTACATGATGCACTTTCACTGAGGACGCGCTATTCACCTACTTCCGCATTGACACATAAAAACAATCAGAAATATTAGAAATTACTCACCTGTAACAGTTTATACGGGGTTAAACTATCATGTTATATCAATACACACACACCCCACATGAAAAAAAACATGGCAGCCGCAGCAATGAGTGAGTGAGAGTCACAAAATTATTTTATTTTGCGCAACTCCGTCAAAAGAATGGTATGACGTCTTGTTATTGACCAATCACAGGGCTTCGCTTTTCAAACTCATCAAAGATGGCGGACAAACAGAGCGAGATTACACTATACGCACCTTGTGATTCGTCGATATCTGTCTATTGGTTATGCTAGCATAACTCTGTTACTATCTGACCAATGAGCGCTTTGGACCAAGAACCGGATGTTAGACTTTCGCGCCACCTGGAGGCGCGAAATTGAAAAATGAAATGACCGTATAATTATAATAATGTACAAGGTCAGAGGTCAGAGTCCACAGCTCAATCCACCCACTATATTTTAAGAGCATTATTTGTATTCTTGGTGTACTATAGATAGGTAACATTGAAAAGTATCGTACTGAAGGTTTACATGTTCAAAGGTGTTTCTTACAGATTTCACGTTGTGATCAATAATTGTCGCCCCGTTTCATTAAGGTGGGGAAGGATGGGAAAGCATTGTAGGAAATAAAACAGTATCACTTTCATCGATCTCTTTATTTTCTTACTCTTTAAAACTTTATTCTCAGCTCATCGAATAGCAGTAAATCGATGTATTTCATAGCACTGACTTGTGGGAAAAAAATGTTACCAATACTGTTGGTAAGGCAATAAAAAGGATAATAATATTATTTAGAGAAAGATAATCTTAGGAAGGAATAGCTTTTAGTATTAAAGGTTTACAATACAACTGGCTTAAACAGCTGAAAATACATTCTAAGCTAGAACAGACGATACTCAGTTATCATGTGCTTTATTTATTTGTTTGGAGTGTATTTAGATTCAACACTTGTTATTAAACATAAATAAATAAATGTTTCGCTGTAAATAAAACAAAGATACTTCTAAATGTCAACTGTTGTCAACAGCACTCGGCATTTACAATCAATATATATACATAATATAGTCATACATTTTATTATATAATATTCAGGTATCTAAGAATATATTTAGCAGTATAAGTAAAATATCCTATCATCCCAATTCATAATTGAAAATGAAGAAACAAAATGTATCGCTCCACAATTTGTGCTGAACATTTTAGCTAATACCACTAAAATAAACTAAAATAAAACTTAAACTGAATAGCGATCACAGAAATGCATCAACGTAATACACATTAACAAAAAAGAACCAGAAATAAATAAAAACACGACATAACAAATATGAACAAACTTTGTACGGCTTGGAAAGTTTAGGTATAATAATTATATATTTTTTGTAGTATAACGTTATTTACATATTCATGTGTGATTGATTACATGTTACAAAATGCTTATTGTCATTAGGGTAACACATTCATTACATAACGTAATTATATATTATTTTTCTACATAAATATGTATGTCGATACTCTAGTACAACAGCTATTCTATATGCGGGTATACGAGACGCTTCAGATAGTGCAACACACTTTGTATCGAAACGTGACCGTTTTGCGCGCGTCATAGTAGACGTGTATTGTATGATATTGCAAAAAAATCGCAACTTGTTGCACGTGTCCGAATGCATCTTAGGTAATTAGAAACGCCGAACGCCATCTTTGCTAATTTATCGTCACCTAAACCAGCAGGAAGGCGTAAACATGTGTTAGAACAGTCCACTAGTAGGTACAGTTATTTACACCTTGTCTAAGTAAAGCTCCGCTACTCAGTGGCTCTCGGGCCGTTTACTGCTATCTTCGGGTTTGGTGACGATACCTTCACTCTTCACTATTGTAGGTGGATCGGTTAACTTCTCCGTGGCCTTTTTCAATTCCCGTCGCTTCTGAGCTTCTCGAATTATGTCGAATAAACTCTGAAACAGTAATATTTTTGATTATTTTTTTCCTTAACTGTGCGTGTTGTTTCTATTTATTATTTCTATACCTAGCGACTTTGACCTAAAGTTAAATTTTTAAACAATTTTTTATAATTAATTAATAAAAAAATGTTTAAAAACAACATGCAATGGCAACTCAAATTATAGGTATATTATTTTGGCATTAACTTTATTTATATAGAAGTATATTGAGTCATATTACTTTAGGTAATTGGGATAAGAACATGAAGTGGCAATAATTAAGTCGTCATACTATTATCTTTGTTGGTATCACGTCGTGTTATTTCAGCTATGAACATAACTATATGTAAAACAACTGAGCGCGACGACCTTGGGTAACAAGAAAAACATTGTTATCGAAATCGTGGCCTTTCCTCATAATAATATATTCGGAACAGCTGTCATTTTCGGCGATAAAGTTTGATGACTTTCAAAATAAGCATTAAACATGCAAATGTAGGACAACGATAGTGTAAATGATTATATCCTGTTCAGATTAATTATGATTTATCATAATTAATATATTTTGATTATTATGAAAATGTTTAATTTAAACATTTTCATAATAATCAAAATATTATAATGAAACACGACAGAAAAATTACAGTTATTTTTAGCAAAATTAACGCACGCATTAAGATTGACCTTATATAACATCTACTTAGATCTTTCTATGAAGGTGTTGGAAGTGATGGGAGGACTGGCGTATGTATCTGGGCGTTGTCTAGAATATCAAATACCAACTACCGGTTAGTATCAAATCATCAAATAAATACACTTCCATCTCGTCCTGTCCAATGCTAGATGACTAACTGTATTTGTTTCATGAGATAGGGCACAAACAGGAAGCGTCTTTATTATATCAGCTGCCAACAGATACCTAAAACACTGGCTTTTAAAAATGTATCTGTGCCTACTGTAGTAGCCTAATTTGATTTTGTTTTAGTTTAGTTGCACTTTGTTTCGAGGGAGGCTTTGATTCTTCGCTAGGCTATGGCCTAATTTGAATCAATTATAAAAATTGTTCTTTTAAAACATTACCTTCCCCTCAGAGATGTGGGCCTTGTCCTGTTCGTTAGCGGCCATGGCTGCCTTATCTAGAGCCTTCTGGATCTTGCTCTCGACCTCGAGGATCTCCTCCTTGTCCAGCAGCTCGATCAGCTCGGCCATCTGCTTCTCCGACAGGTTTACGTTTTCGTTGCCTATTATTTCTAACATCTGTAATGTAAAAAACAATGATTATTTTTTAGCAACTTCAAAAAATGGAGGAAAAGAGGAGAAATTTTGTATACCTATATTTTATACACATTCATATTATTAAAACTGTGTGCTTTCACGTGGGCGCAATGCAAACCGAGTTTCGTATGCTGTGTTGACTAATTTAGTCACATAAAAGTATTAAACAATCTAAGACAAAGCGAAAACGTGGCAAAGAAAAATCATTATCATCATTTACTTTAAATGCATTGAACATAAAATAATTTAATAATATTGCTAACTATTGTTCTTGAATAATCGCGCTTTGGTTCACTACAACATAACTTGCTACACTTAAAGTGAGCAATCACTATGAAATAATGCCATCATAAACACAAAATGATGACGTCGCAACTAAAACGTAGCGCCGAATATGAGCGGGTAAGTCATTGACCGCGACAGACGTCCTGACCTTATACTTATTACAATATTACAAGTCAATAACATTGCAGACAACAAAGCTTTGAAAACGAAATTTCTAAGAACTGAAGAAAATCCTTGTTACATACACACATAATATAAATTGCAGAAAATATACCTATGACATATGACACAATATTAATTTCCGAATCGAATTAAACATACTTAAACGTTTTTTATAGTAAGGGCAAGCAACTAACTATTGCCATCTTATTTTAATTGCAATGTAATAGCGGAAAGTACGAAGTACATTTGAAGCTATTTTAATAGAAATGTGTTATTCAATTTCACTTCAACCGTGAAGATTATTGATAGCACGGAAATATTGTGTATTAAAAGTAAAGAGGTCATTCAATATGTTATCGCGTTAATAATCGCTTGCGAATAAGATACGGCAAGTCACGTGTCGAGTATCGTGGCGAAAACATTGACATTGACCCTGGCTGAATGATTAATACTTTTGCACGGTTGTAGCACGTTGTAAAACTATATGCTGACTAGGAAACAGAAACACTGAAATGGCGCGAATAACTTTGTTATATGCTATCAAACTAATAAAAAAAAAGAAAAACTATACCATCTTCTATGACAACATAACTACATTTGTTTAAGGCAAATTTACACATTAATAAATAAACAATGTGTAATCAGTTTACATCAGCACCGATAATTAAGTGGGTATATTCTAGGAAGCTAATTATGTTCGTATAGCGCTATTAAAATAACTGAAGTGCAGGACTTAGCAGAAAAACTATGCCGCAGTAAAAAGCATAACAGACGGTTAACATGTTTGAATTTTTTCCAAAACATGGTATCCAAGCGCAATAAAATAATACAAAATTATACTTATAATTTCAGCTTGGATATATTTGACGGCCACATTTAGAACATGGAACTTGAAAGCTTGATTATTAATTGTTTAATATTATGATATCAGGCAGAGGATGTTGCACAGTAGTTGATAAAAAATTAACGGTAAATGTGTGTAAAAACTGACCTTCAATACATCATCAATCTTCAACTGTCCATCAAAGTCATCGTCAAGCCTGCCAAGTACGTCCTGAATTAGCTTCAGTTTTGCTTCATTAGGCACCTTTTGCAGGCTCTTAATGGAATGCATCAGCTCGTCAATCTGGATGAGTTGTTCCTTCGCCTTCTGTGGTTCAGACTTGGTCTGCTGGAGTGTGGTCTTCAGAGCTTTCTCCTTGGTCTCAAGGTCAACTAAAGCGGCGTCCAGTTTGCCTATCATGTTGTTTACAGCGCGGTACAACCTGGAATGAAATCACATTTGCTTGCTATTAAACTTTCTTTATTGAACTTGTATTTTTTATTGAGTGTATAACCAAAATTTTCTATACCTATTATAGAACATAAATAAATGAGGTTTGTATTCTAAACTTTAATGAAACAAAATAGATGTTTTTGAATGCAAATTGGCACGTAAATAGTTAGTAAACATGTTTTCTATGTAATTGGCACACTACTCTACTTTTTTTAGACGACGAAAGCAGGAGCATATACAAATATTAATATCTGTATATTAACATACAGTTTTATCTTAGTGCATCACGACAAGAGTACTTAAGTAGGCCTGACCTTGTCAATACAATTAAACGAAAAGTAATTGGATTAAAGAGATTAAAGGCATCATTGAAAAAGAAAAAGATATTTGATAATGCTTATTTGAATTTAGTGTAATCAATATCTAAGTTATGTAACACTTTATGCAATAGAACTAGAGAATTGTTTATTCAATTGAGGAAAAAACTTAATAAATCCATAAGGAAATATGTTAATTTGTACATTGACTTTACTAGTAATCACTATACTTATTTGTACATACAAAGTTATAATTATTATTATACACTTTACATCTCACAGGCCCATATGTGGGTGGATGTTAGATAACATCTAACATCCACCCACATATGGGCCTATACAGTAAATAAACACATCCTTAAAAATCTATATGTAATGTACCAATTATTTATTAATACCGCAGTTACAGCATTTTTTTCCTGTGTCCTTATGACGTACTGTAATCTTTTTTATTTATTTTTAATTATAATTGTTTTGACAACTCACACATGGCTATCTGATCCCAAACTAGGCAGAGCCTGTATTATGGCAAGCAGACAACTGATAACCATACTTATATATTTCTCAATACATACATATAACTACACCCAGACACAGAACAATGCTCAACACACAATAATTTGTCCTGGGTAGGAATCGATCCCACAACCACCGGTTTAGAACTCAGGGTTCTAACCACTACACCAACAGGCCAAACAATTTAAGCACAATTTGATAATAGTATAGGGATAATAATTAAAATTGTAGAACCGAAATGACGAAATTTTAGGTCATATTGAGTAATTCTGATATAAATCGAAAGTAGACGACCATAGAGAACCTATTCTTAATTTTACTGAAGAAAATATCAATTGGGAGATAATTACCATTCACTAAGTAGTTTTTTTTTCGTTCTACATCCACACATACAGCCACATATGTCATCATTATTTTTTATGTATTAATCCTCTTACACACTTACAAACCAATACAGTTTGATGTTGCAACATATTTTTGTGTTGTGTTACCCCTTGTCAAACAATGACACACACACACTTCGTTGACCCCTCCCCTTAACGGGTGACGTAATATTGGCAGTTTTAATTAAATAAATAAATACCTGCGAGCTCCCTTCGTAAGCTTGATGTCAGCTTGCTTGGTCTTTACAATCTCGTGCATCTCTTTGACATCCTCGCTGTAGTCCAAGAGCTCCGTCTTCAATTCCTGAATACTCTCCTTCTCAAGAAGCAAGGATTTCTTTTGTTCAGCTGTAAACGGATAATACGAGAAATTAAATTTTGTAATGCTTCTTCATATGCAAATGAGGTTTACAAAAAAAATGTCAGAAAGAGAAAGTTAGATGTTTTGTGTAACATTCTAATGTACAGTTGTTTATGTCACTACATCTTGTTTATACTGTTGTGGTTCCAAAATATTGTTATTGTACTGAAGCAGCGGAAGTTTTTCATAAAGATAAACTCATTTATTTGTTACGACTATGTCATTGACCTAGAAAGATCTATTCCTAGATTGTTAGACTTTATTATTGTATCCATTGGGTAATTCTCAGTACCCAAAAGATTTGGAAATATGCCCAGTAACTGGCGCACTTAGAAAAGTAAAGAACGAAAGTTTCAAAGGAATATTATGATACATATCATCGTTATACTACGACAGTTTAAAGGTGAATGGACTTTTAAGAAAATTTAACTCTGGCAATTACCCAACAATACCAACATCATAAGAGGAAAAATTTATTTAAAAATCTTACAACAAGAATGGCTATATCTATAAGTACATATGATAAAACAAAGTCCTCCGCCGCGTCTGTCTGTCTGAACGCGTTAAACTAAAAAACTACCGAACGGATTTTCAAATAGTTTTCGCCAATAGATAGAGTGATTCAACAGGAAGGTTTTTTGTATATAAATGATTAATGTTTTGTCTACTCAAAGCCGGGGCGGGTCGCTAGTTGTAAATATTTGTAAATAATGTACCTAATATAACACGTTCACGTCTTATAAATTGTACTTTGGAACCACCACGTTTATAACTAGCGGTGAAGCTTTGCAAGTGCCTCTAACGGGTTCATTAGGTACTTAATCAATGACTTTGTTCATAATTATATTTAATAAGAGATTCCGCATTTGGTGTCGGATGTTAACATATTTATAACTTCTATTTGAAGTTATAAAAAGATTTTAGTATCACAAATACCAGCACAAACATTTTGGAACCAATGCGAACTATCTGAAGGCCTAATTGCATTTTGAAACCCTACAGTTTTAATTGAAAAGAACTGTCTTTACTAGAATATAATCGTCAGTCTATTTAACCATCCCAGTTTATTACCTAGCTATTTACGTCACGATACTATGTATTAAATTGGTACGTATCTAGGTATGCAATATGCATACTAATTATGCAAAAACACTTGCTCAATCACTATTTATATAACGCAAGAAATCTCTATTTACAAACAGTCTTCCGTTTTAAGCCCTATTCTCAGTAATAAAACGTGTGAGTAATTTCCCGAAAGACTGTTGCATTGCCAACTAATATCGAATGGATATAACCGCATGTGTTGCTTCAAACTTGGCTGATGCTTATATCATTCTCGGTATGGTAATGAAATAAACAAATCTTTATTTATTGACACATTTTTTTTAAAAGAAATCGATCTTAGATGTACCTCACCTATTACTAAAATAAAATGCTAACAATTTATTTAAAACCAGTTCAGAACCTTTTTTATGTATGTCCTTATAAATAAAAAACAATTGCCAAATGTTTAACGGAATATCACTTAAGAACGGGTCCACCAATTTACGCCTAGATCCTATATCTTTTGATTCGTTATTCGTTAACGTGACGATCCGTCACTAGGCTGTCTCTCATCCGTTCGTAACCAGACTTCAGTTATTTGGGTAACGAACAGTTACAATTTTTTTTTATAGGAACAACTTTTTTTAACGCCTCGTTGATATTTTAACAGTTCGTTAAGGAAACGATTCGTTTTTTGTTTATAGGTCCCGGTCATTAGCTGTTGTTTTTGTGGTGTTAGAGTTTGTCAGGACAAGGTTTGTAGAATAATATTATTAATATCTTAGGACCAACGAAAATTTGCATATAATCCGCGGAAAAAGTATTTAATTTATATTTTTGTGTAGATATACTGGACAACGACTGTCGGGTCAGCTAATATTAAATAATTATTATGTTTGTTACTTGGCACGCGGATGAGTGTGTTTGAAAATAATGAACATTAACAGAAAAATATGTGTGCAAGGCTTTAAAAGAAGGTATGAAGTCATGTTTATTGTGTCAGCCTTTATTAGCTAATGGGAGAACGTGTATAATGTGGATATTTAAAAAATGGGAACAATAGTTAAGATTCAGAACTATCAGCGTCGATATTCGCGCTAAAATAAAACCTTTTATCATGAGATTCTTCGAATCGAACAGATAACTGACTGAATTTCTAGGGGGTTTCCCTAAAAAACAATATTAATGCATGTGTGGTATATATATGTACATGGCATAAATAATTTCTTACACGTATCGAGTGGCCAATTGACGACGGCTATACAAATAAGTATGCGAAACAAAACGCATATAAAAACCGGAACTATCTTTACTTAAACAAACACAAATACATATAACTACATGCACACAAATGCGTAAACTAATACATATTTATGTTTACGATAGTGACTGATAACATTGCAGTGAGTGAATGTCTATCGGATCAAAGTTACGGCTAAACTAAAGATCGCAAAGATAAGTAAAACTGTGCAAGAAGCATATAGGATAAGTATTACAACCGACTCAATACATTATAAGAATAGAGTTCCATTCATATTACGAAACAAGAACGTTAGGAACTCATGTTTAACGAAAGTACAAACACCTATTTATAAAAATGACAAAATCGTTCGAAATACGTAATTAGGTAGAAAATTGTAAACTTGAACTTCATAATAGAGAAAAAAAAATGGATTATTGCCAATGGACTTACCTAATTTCTCTAAAGCATCTTCAATGACTTCAATGTCTGTGCCAGAGAGTCCTTCTTCAGATTTCACTTTGGGAGAGTCGAGTATAATGATAGGGGCAGGATCTATCATAATTGGAGATGCCTCAACATCAATAACTGGTGCCTTATCCTTGAGCTCTTCTTTCTCCCTCTTTTTGGCTTCGAGAATCTGTTTCTCTCTTTCTGCTTCTTGCATTTCCTTCATTTCTTCCTTGATCCTAAGTTCCTCTAGTCTGATAGCTTCCGCTTTAACCTGAAGTTTAATAAAATACATTGTAAATAATAAACTGCATTTATCAATCATTTTTATCAATATAATTTTCATTCATTTTACGCATAAGTGCAATTTGTTATAATTATTATATATTATTAAAAGAATATTAAACAATAGGAAAACTGATGTTTACTGTTGGCATTTCTATGTAGAAAAAACCTACGAAGGAATGAAACCTAACAAAAGTTACTAAAATATGAACTTTGAAATTCAAAAATACCTTGAAGTCCAGTTTTCCTTCCTTTTCTCCAATGGCAGCCTTAGTCTGAGTAGCAACTTGTTCAGGCAAAGCCGATATGGTGGCCTTGAGTTTGTATGTAGTTGGGACATGTTCTGGCACCATAAGAGCTCTGGAGAGTAGCAGTAAGGAAGGTGGAACCTTCTCATTCAATGACAAGTCCAGCCAATTCCTCAGCTCCTTTCTCAATCGCTCCTCTGACACACCGTAGGCCCTCATACCTCTAGCCCTACAAGCCTGTTGTAACTCACTAAAGTTTAAACTGTCCACACCCTCTTTGGCAATCATTTTGTCATCTGCTGCCAAAGACCTCAGCTTCATCTTAAGATTAAACCGTAACATGGCACTTGTACCAATTGTTGTTACATTTAAAACTTTACACAGAGCTACTAAATGCGGTCTTTGCAATGAATCCAATGTAATGTCATCTTCAAACAATTTAGAAAACTTCATTATTTCCTCACTGGTAGCAACATCACCTGAGGTACGAATTTTGTTGAAGAAAGTAGAGAATTCTCGAGCCAGTTCTGAATGTCTGTTGCTGGACTGTGGAGCCATCTGATCTAAAGTCTCTTGGAAGAATTTGGCCATTTCAAGCTTAACCTTTAAATGCTGCTTCAACTTAGCTTCTTTTTGACTGGTACTCTCAAATGTAGACGGCAGCATGTTTGGGAATAATTTGATGAAAATTGGCAGTGCAAATTCCAAAAATGGAACAACAATAAATACTATAAATGGAACCATTCTGAAGAGGTCACCAATAGTTGTGACCAGCAATCTATGTTCCCTTCGGGTCAAAGTATAGCCTCTTAAAATTTTAAAGAGTAGAGTTGTTGAGATCCTTATTTCAATGAAAAGTAATCTGAAACCATGATAATAATGTCGCAATTCATCCATAATACGTTCTTTTAGGCTCTTTTTTTTCTTTTCGTCCTTTTTCGGGAGTTTTTCTTGTTCCTCAATGCCTTTCTTGATGGTTTCAACAGAAGCTTCTACTTTAGATGATGGTCTTAAAGGTTCTTTATCAAAGTTGAATTTGTTGGTTGAGAATGGTCTGATGGACTGTGGGTGACAGTAAACTCTTGTGTTGAGAGGCTTTTGTGTAATATCATGATGCAGTCCGATGGGCTGTGTTGTATAATATGACAGTGACCTTGACAGTGTTATGTATGGAAAGTTTTGATATTGTCGTGTCTCCCATAGTAAAGCTAAAAAGTATAGAAATATATAATTAAATACGAGTGTTTACTATATATACGCAAACAGAACGAAAAGAACAAAGGGGAAATATTTTCATTTATAAGTCCTAATACTAAATATCGAGATGGCTGTGAAAAATGTTTTTTATGTAAAAGTGCGTCTATAAGGTTAAATAAACTTGAAAATATTTATCATAATAAATATGTAAAAAGGAGCGCGCTAACCATGTGATGGTATGATGAAATGAAAAAAAAATATCGTTTATTTTTAGTTAAAAAAAAACTTTATTAATCCAATTTAACTACACCAATCTTACTCATCAGACCCACTGAATAAAATATTTACGTAAAAAATTTACAACGATGTCCAACGTAGTACCTACATCATAGTAATCAATCAAATTCCGCTATAGGTTAAGCTGTCTATTATGATATTGGATTATATTATTTACTTACTCGATCGTTTCAAGCATCTACAGTGATTAATTATTAATCTGTTCATTTTGTTCGTTTTCGCAGGGTTTTTATTACTGGGAAATATTGAAAATATAACAAAAACAAAATCAACCCTTATTACACCATGACAATCGAGAAGAATCACACACAGTTCATCAAGCACTGAGACCACAGATATTAAATATAGACTGCTGATGTTTACATTTTGATTTTTTATGAAGATAGACAAGCTTGTACAATCTTTATGCTTTCCAGTTAAGCCTTTTTTAATAACTGACGATTAAAATAATAGATAAGTTACATTTTTGTAAAAAACATTAATTAAAATTCGATAGCTTAAAATGAATTATAATAGACATATTTTTAACGTCGCAACTATTTCTGTCAAATGTTGTAAATTTTTATCACAATTATTATTATTTAATTTTAAGAATGCACTTAATAATTTATTCTTATTTTAATACCAACCTACCTTTTTTATTATTTCTATGAGTACAAACAAATTTTAATTTTTGTTTTTAACTTTATGGTGTTACAGAGACCTACATAAAAATTAAGATAGTTGTGTTTTTAACTAAAAGCAGTATGGTATTGGCGCAATTAGTTGCTTGAATCAAATTTTACGAAGCAAGCACAAAAACTGTAAAAACGCAAATTTCGTGTCATTTAACATCGATGCCTAACTAGGTAAATCTATTAGATCTACTCTACTTATATATTCTAGTTGATCACCGATCTGATCTCCGACGACGACGGCCAATCCATAAAATTGAGTTTTCTTCAAATCCTGTCGAAATCGCTTGAGTTGTCAACTTAACTTACAACTGGAAATAGCCATTAGAGCCAGCTGGATTGGCCTTTGGTATAAATTTTTATTTTTAAGTTAAAGTAAATCTTGTATACTACAAATAAAAGATTTGATTTTGTTAAACGGTGTTAATAATCATATTTTTTTATTAGCAACAGTAGCAACACTGAATTTTGAGAAACAAACCATTTGACGTTAGATTATTGATGTTCACGACATAACCTAGATTTTAAATTTAAATTGGACATACATAACCTTTAGTTCTTAGTCGGATTATTTTATGATTTCTATGAAAATAAACAATAACACAGCTAAAATAAATGAATATTGTTAGGTACTACATAAAATCAAGTTTAGTTAATTTAACTAAACTTCCAAACCGACATTTTGCAAGCAGTAAGTATCATTCATTTCTCGACAATTCGGTAAAGTAAATCAATAATGCGACAAACGTTTTGCGGTCTAGTTTTTGTGCATTCAAAGTCGACTATTATGTGATCTTATGACTGTATGTGCTAGTCAAACAAATGTTTTTAGTCATATTTTTGTCGAATTACGATTTAAGTATTTGTGTGGTCCCTAATTTTTTTTGACCAACAATTTTTTGTCACTCATGTTAATTTATAATTTAATATCATTAGATCTATTTATCACACAGATCCTCGTATGCTCAAACAGTATTGATGAAGTACATTACATTTATTATTATAGAAAAAATATCTTAAAATAATTAGTATAATTTTTCTCTTCTTTCAGAAAACATAAATTCTGCAAGAATGTCTCTATCAGCCGTAAAAAATGCAGCAAAGAGGATAGTATGGGTTGACCTTGAAATGACAGGTCTGGACATAGAGAAAGACCATATTCTCGAGATAGCTTGTGTGGTCACAGATGAAAATCTGAACATTATTGCAACGGGTCCAAACATTATTATAAATCAACCAGATAGTATTCTAAATGAAATGAATGATTGGTGTGTAGCTCAGCATGGTGAGGTATTGATTTTTTAATTGTTGTGTACTATTATTGATCTTGATTTTGTATTTAAGTATATTGTATGAATACTTTTTACTAGATATCAATTAATTCCTCTTTGTTAAACATTTTGACTTGTTCTTATTTGTAGATTTATTATTTCTTAGGCTATGTCACCTAAACCTCCAAACTTCCACAGTTTATTTTAAACCAGTACTAAAGACTAATTGTTTACACCCACAATTTTTGATACACCTTTACAAACTTGAAATTTTGTTGCGATGTTTTACCTATTAAATATTTAAATAATTTTTTTACATCAATTTCAGAGTGGATTGACGGAGGCTAGCCGCAAGTCAAATGTAACACTAAAAGATGCTGAAAAACAAGTATTAGAGTTTGTAAAGACTCACGCACCAGAGAAGAAGTGTCCATTAGGTGGCAACAGTGTATACATGGACCGTCTGTTTATAAGAAAATATATGCCGACACTAAACAATTATTTACACTATAGAGTTATAGATGTGAGTACAATAAAAGAGTTAGCAAAGAGGTGGTATCAGAAAGAGTTTTCACTCATGCCACAAAAGAAGTTTAGACATCGGTCAGTGGATGATATACTTGAAAGTATAGAGGAACTGAAGTATTTTAAAGATAATATATTTAAGTCGTCAATTAAACTGCAGACAGATGTGTGAATTATTAGTGATTATAGTAATGATTACGGGTATGTTTGATTTAATTTACATGGAGTCAAGTAGTGTTGATTCATTACAATATGAGCAGTATCTTAAATTAAATAAATGACTAGCTTATTAGTAAGCTAAATACCATAATACACTATCTATCTATTTTCTTTAATCTCTGGCATTTAACCTTTTTCTATTCTTTTTAACAGCATTATCAAAATATGGGCTGACAAATCATGAAACTACGAATCAAACCATTAAAATTATAGGATGGGTAAAAATTTTGATAATAATGACATCTATTTTTATTTAGGCTATTACTGTTGTAGGTAACAAGTAGTCAGTAGCTTAAATTGTAATTATGTATCTCCTGTTAAGTAAAGGTATAATTTCGATGAGTGCAAGACAATTTATAGTACAACCTCTATTTACTTTTCTTTGTAGTTACAAAACTAGCCAATGTCCCAGACTTATCTTTTAGTTGTATGTCTAGTAAGCCTTGTTGTAATTTGGTTCTAAAAACTTTTTAAACTCAAATTATTACTTTAAATTCTTCTTTAGGTGCATTGGGCCTTTTTTGAGATGGAAAATAACCATTGAATTCGCGACCTGTTATCGTTACCGCGACCGACACCTCTGTATTATAAGTATATACATAATATATGTTTATTGTTCAAGACTTGTCAAGTTGAAATCGAAGTTGAAGTCGAAGTCAAAGTTGTCCTGCCGAAGTCAAGTCAAGACATATATTAAAGTTTTCTTTTTTTTTAATGGGTATACCAATTGGACTCGCGACACTGTTGCCGCTACCGAAAGCTCTGTATATATACATTATATATATTATGTATAATTGTGCAAGTTTTCACTTCTGTCGGCACTTTCGAAGTGCCACGGTTTATTTACATGGTTAGATTTATATTTAACTCTAAACACACATTTTCTTTATAGTTTGTTTATTTATAAGGTACATCAACTACATAAAAACAAACCTAAAAAATAACATGGGAGCGTCTACTGTTTACATCTATTACGGAATCTATTATTATAACTCCACAACATTCACAACAATTCATGAAAGAACACAGTAGTCACAGGTATAACTCAAAAAATAATAAACTAAATTCATAAAATAAAACACTGAATCTGATTACACTTCTATATTAAGCTTTATAATGTAGCTGCTGTATAATACAAGCTTTTTTTTAAATGACTCCTGCACCATAAAATATTAGTGCGGCCTATTTTTTTTATTTACTCGTCACGTATATTTTAAAAAAAGTAATAGACACGTCTTTTTCTTTTTTTAATTAAACAAACAATGAGGTATATACAGTGAATGGAAATGTCGCCTGACGACAGTTGTAGCTACGATTTTTACCCACAAGTGAAATTTAAAGAGTTTTAGCTTTGTAATTTTTAATTGATTTGATAAAAGCAAAAATACGTTTTTTTTTTATGTATCTGGCGTACTAAATGGATATTTCCTTTTCATACCCAGTCCAAACCCCTATTTATTCAATGTGTCGAAGGGGTTTCACAAAGATTCAAATCACGGGCACAAAGAACATCCAGACTTGGAACAAGCACTTGCGGTTAACACACATGTTTGTCCTATCCGTGTGGGGATCGAACCCGCAGCACGCCGCGTGGCTTGGTGACCCACTAATAACGCTCTACTATCCGTGCAGTCATAATAAAACAAATACATGGTGTATGTCTTGGTAGTAAAAGAATAGTTGAGATATACATAACATTATATTACTGAAGTTTTATAAGAGTAATAAAATTTTATTTAGTGTACCTAAATACTATTTATGGCGCCACTATCGCATTTTGCGACTCTATTGATACTTATTGCCTAGTCTGTCTTCTTCGCAGATTTAGATTTAGGATTGTAGTCTTTATAATACATCTTCCAAAAAAAAACCTTGTAATAGTCATTCAGATTTTCTAACTATTTCTACCTGAAGACCCTGTACCTACTTCTGCTTTTCAACCAATGTCGTCTACTTCACTTGTATATACTTCACATGGCTTGTTCATAATGAGTCCCATTCCCAGTTGGTATTCGTTACACACAGCGTCACAGCATTGCCCAGCGCCAGTACATTATACAGCATCGTAAATGTCGCTCACGGGACTTTTGTTGTGTTTACCAACTATATATAAGCGAGTAATGTTCATGATGTAGCAAATTGTTTTAAAATTAACGTCTACCTGATGTTAAAAAAAATATATTTTTTGCTTATTTTATTGGATGCGGATAGCGGAGGACCGGGTTTTGTGGCGCAACTTATGAGAGACCTATCTCTTGCAAAGCACCTTGATAAGCTGAGTTGTATGAAAGGACTCTTAGATATTAATAATTATTATGGGAATTTAGGTAAAGAAGAAAAATTGTGGCGGTTAGATATTATTTATCATCAGGTAGGTCAGGTCATAAAAGTTCTCTGAGGTAAGTTTAATTAAGAATTTTACACCGTCCAGTAGATTTCAATCAATATGATAAGGTAGGTAAAAGCAACAAGCCAGAACTTTTACTGTACCTACAGTAGGTATATTAGGTGAGTAGCTCCAGAATCAAGTCTAGTGTTCATGCATAGGACTCTCTCTCTTATAAATATGAACCATTGAAAGCAACCCTTCAGTGGCGTAGCTATCGGAGGGCTAGACGGGGCTGCGCCCCGGGGCCCCCAAGCTCGGGGGGCCCTCGGACTCTGACTTACATCGTTTGTAAGTCAGAGTCCAAGGGCCCCCCTTTTGTTTTTTTAATTTGTACATAATTAACAAATCACAATTACCTATTTATCGTCACCGGGAATCATATATTATCGATACTTAACTATTTTAAGACGATTGTAAGTATATCTCTCATTCCATTACTACGTTCATAGACAAACATAACACAAAGTTTTTTATCCAAGTTGTACAAGATTTTGATTTTAAGGAAAACCATTTTAATATATATGTATTTGAATGAGTATTTTGTTGTTTTTTATATTGTGTGTTTCTTTTATAAGACAATAAGGTTAAAAATGGGTTTTACAGTCTGATGAAGACGCTAAGACGTGATTTGTGTCGGAGCCGGGTACATGATAAGACAAGTTAGAAAAAATCCACATAATTCATAAAAATCCTAATACACTTGGATATTATTCGTACGAATGTTTGACGGAAACGGAAGCTTTTGTCTCGTTTTTACTTTCTAGTGAGCAAATAGGCAAAGCTTCGAGAGAGCCGCATACATGTGTAGTCGGAGCATTATAGGTAGTACTAGCTTTTGCCAGCGACTTCGTCCGCGTTTCCGTCGTTTTTCGTAAAAAAGTAGCATATGTCCTTCCTCACTGTTCAGTGGTTTTGATGTAACAGACAGATTAACTTTCGTATTTTAGTAGGGAAATATAATATATCACGTTACACAAAAATAATCCTTATAGCATGATTCAGTATTCACGCGCGACGGCGCGATGGCTTATTATCGTATTTCATGTATAAGTTTGGTGTTTCTATACCTATTTCTATGATTCTTTTTTTATTGAATAGGTAATAATGTAAACTTTTTTTAATTAGGGATGAGTGAGAGTATAATAAACGTAAGAGTAAACAAATATAATCAGAAATCTCCGAACTGCTAAGCTATCGGGAGTTACACGTGTTATTGTGAGTCAACCATAAAAGATAGACATATGCTGTTGTGGGATATTTTTTAGATAATTTTATGTAGAACATTTCCGTCATACATGATTTCTATGTAGCTTTAACCATTAAGGCTGCATACGCGACGGAAGCTTAAAAAATACCGTTTTCCCAACATTTCCCTTCACTGCTCTGCTCCTATTGATTGTAGCGTGATGAAAAGTATACTATAACCTGCCCAGGAGTATGAAGAATAATTGTACCAAGTTTCGTTAAAATCCGTCCAGTAGTTTTCGTTTCTATAAGGAACATACAGACAGACAGACAGACAGACAGACAGACAGACAAAAATTTTACTGATTGCATTTTTGGCATCAGTATCGATCACTAATCACCCCCTGATAGTTATTTTGAAAATATATTTGATGTACAGAATTGACCTCTCTACAGATTTATTATAAGTATAGATAGGTTTGCCATAGGTAGTATAGGTTTGCCACGGTAATATTATCTATCAGTATTGTAAATCGACCCTATTTTTGAAATACAGTCTATAGCTTACAGTCGCTAGGTACGTATAGGCGTGTGGACTGGGTATGAAAAGGACATATCCATTAAGACCACCAAATACTTAAAAAAGAAAATAAAACTCGTATTTTTTCTTTTATGAAATCAATAAAAAATGACAAAGTTAAAACGCTTTAAAGTTCAGGAGTGGGGGCTTGTGACGTCACGTCTTGGTAAAAATTGTAGCTAGAAGTGACGTCACGCGACATTTCCTTTTACTGTATCTTCCTCATAATTTGTTCAAGTAAAAAGGAAAAAATACGTGTTTAATATTTTTTATAGTATATGTGACGGGTAAATTAAAAAAAAATTTCCACATATTTCGAGTTTCTATCTAGTTTAGTGAATTTATTTTGTGATTGTATTTTTTATTTAAACATCAAAATACGTTGTGAATTAAATAGAAAGTGTTCAATATAAATGCATGTTCTTTTTTTATCAGGAGAATTAATTTAAAAACCATGCTTATAATATGTTTAATTTAGGACTAAATAACAAATCATTTTGATAAATTTGCGACCGAAAAATATTTGCGCTTCGACTGAGACGTACGATGTACGAAAATCCACAATAAAATATAAAGCTTAATTCAAAACTTTTTTGTACAGCACAAAATATTCTACAATTGCAATTTTAATAATCCTTGCAATATTAATAAGATTTTGTTAGATTGAAATAAGTACTTGTATTTATTTTGCCGCTAACATCAGTTCGACTCGCGACACCACCGCCGCCGCGTCAGCTCATGATTAGGGACTCTTATTGAGTCTGAAACTAGTCGGGCGATCCCGAAAATATACGTGAGTAAACCGTTTGTTTTAAATAAATATGTATTTATTTTGTTTAAAAAACAAACACCGTCTGTTCGTCACGGGGCTCGGCATATTCGCGACTGGTTGCATGCCAAGCGCATCTTGAGATACGAGGCCCATAGGTAGCTCGCGCTTCGTCCGTTTATATATCTACGATTAGGCCCAAACATACTCTCTTCTGCCATCTGCTTTTCCAAGAAGCATTCGAGTTAGCTACCAGTAGCAATACAAAACACAACCGCCGTAAATAATTGCAACGTAAATGTTACCCCAAGTCCCTAGATCAAGCTGGCCCGAGCCAGCCAAACTAGCAATAAAAATATGTCCTTAAATAATAAAAACTTAGATCCAGCCCTCCCTTGCTATTTTTACCTTATTAAGATTGTTAGCAACGCACTAAGTCGAGGTCCGATCCCCACAGGGGGTGCCCTTAGTGAAGGTTGCTAACGTAGTTAGTTTTTCTATTGCTCTAGCTGGAGGCCCTTAAGGTTCTCCCGAAAAGTCCAGTGAAGCAGTCAAAGCCTGCGCTTAGGCTAACTGCGTAAATCTCTTCCAGAAAAAAATGTTTATGTGAAGTTACAATACTGATAAATAATATTACCGTGCTAATGCCCTCTGTCAATCGATATACATTGCATTCGGTACACGACGAATACGGAACCAACGAATTCAAATAGTTTACTTGGGGCCCTAGTTTTATTTTTGCCCCAGGGCCTTTGGTTACCTAGCTACGCCACTGCAACCCTTATACAGAAAACACGAAACAGCTTTAAAGTTAATTATTCAACGGGTAACATTAATAAATAATAAGCAATATGGTAGATAATCATCAATGGATTGCGCGGGAGCCGTCACATAGACACTTATAAAATATAAATGAGATGAGGGTTCGAGGTTTTGTTTATTCACGCTTTCGGGGTGATATTTAACAGTCATGACAGCAATAAATATAATTTGAATATTCCATTTCTTTATAACACGTTCATGTATAAGTTATCACTGGAAATGTTGCTGGCGCGCCGTTGCCGGGTGTGCTTTTTTTGTCATATTCATAATGAAGTACCTACCTACCTTACCTTAGGGTGTCTTGAATTCACATTGTTAATTCCCATAATGCATTTTTTTTTAAATAGGTATATAGAAAGTTGACTTATAATAAATAGTAATACTTACGTAGGTACTTATATATACGAAGACTTAATAAGGTAAAGAAAAACAATCTTTTAAAGAACATCAATTAAATTATATTTAATATTTAATTTAAGATATGTATCTAGTTATCGTATTGATGAACATCGCTAAATTCTAGTAATATAAATGAAAACGACAAATTGAAAAGTTTGCTATACCTAGTTACCAACCTACTTCCTTTCTTTTCAATTTCAGCCTGAAACCATATCAATAATATTAGTTACGCATAGAGACAAATTGATTCCAGCTCAGTCTCGTTTCAATTACATTATCAATTACCGTGTTATTGGATATTCATTTGCTTAGAGCTTTGTCAGTTAGATTGCCAATGCGAGCGAGCCAAGCCACGCCAAAATAATTGGCTTTTTAGATGCTACAAGCACGACATTGCGGCACGCAGATCTAATCCTCTTTCAATTTTCATGCAGGAGTTGGAATACTAGGTATTGCAGTTTATTACAAATTTTGAGTCTTAAAAATTGGTTTATGTTTTATAGGACGTATTATATCCAGGTATTATTATTATTTAGCCCACGTTGTCACACTGCTGAGCAAAGGTCTCTATTCTTTCCATTCTTCTCTATTGTTAGCTCCTGTGGACCGCAACGTACCTACCTTTAAATATACCTACATTTTTATTTAAAAATAATGTCTAAGGCTATTATTTATATTTATAGGTACCTAGATAGCTTACTTTAGACACCACATGTAAAAAGGCCATAAATAGACCATGAATAAAGGTCACAGAGAAACCTGCGTGTAAATATGGGCTGCTATTTTAACTTGAACGTTTCACCTTGATGCCGTGGATAGTGGATACCAGAATTTAAGGTCATTCCTTTTTTACTAAGTTACATCAGGTTATAAACTTAGCTTTTAAATTATGCAGATCAATCTTTATTAGAACTCATTTATTAGTAGGTTTTGCTTATATACCTACCTACTTCTTAATGACTGATACTACATTACATTTGTCAAGTAAGTTTATGAGCCATTAAAATGGCTTCGATTGCTCCAATAATTATGCCATAAAATACGATCTCTTTATAGAAAAATGAAGTCATTAATACTCCGAAGCTATAACCATAATTTACACAAAATCGAAGGTCATTTGGATGGCAATGAGGGCAGATAAATACGAATTAACCTAGGACAGACTGCGAGCCCCTGGGATAACTAAATTGTCTTGCCGCACGCAACAGTTTTAATTATGATGCATTAAAAATGAAGCGTTCGTTACACCTAAGGACCACTGGTTTTGGATTATTTTTTATGTGCTTTACTGTTCTGCCCCCCTAGACAAGTGGCATTTCGACGAAGCGTAAACGATGATAGAAATCGCTCAAATGACATTAAATGTACGGAAATGACATTTCGTTTCGATAAGTCACGTGACTTGGACTTGTCACTTCCATATATTTGAACGATTCCATCAGCGATATCGCTTGTCAAAATGTCACTTGTCTAGGGGCTCAGTTTACAGAAAATATACTATCTTAGTAAATAAAATTTTATTATACCTATAAGATGTCAAACTAAGCATTAGTTCTTACAAAAATATATAGCTTTTATAGCGAAATAGGCGCTATTATTTCGGCCTTTCATTTTACCGTTAACATAGATTTTGACGTCATAATAACGGCAGAGTTTATGCCAACAGGAACACCTTAGATTAAGTACTTTATCTAAGACAATAACACATGTGCAGCACGCACTTTGACGACATATTTAGGTCCGGCCCGGCAAATGGCGTTGTGTTATGATATTGTATATATTTGTATTTAAAAAATAAAAAAATAATCGTTACGTTATGAATTAGAATTGAATTTGCATTTGAAATAAAAGTTTAAACCAAATATCGGGGATTTGTAAAAGGAGCTCGTCTACCTTAAAGTTGTGGCGTTTGCGGTAACTCTCGTTGTAGAGATAATGGTATTAAGGAGGTAGGTATAAGTATAATGTTCTACAATAGCGAACGAAAAAAGAGCAGGCTATGGAGGACCACTGATTATGCGAGTATAATTATATAAGCTTAGTTAAATATTTCATTCTCTACATGAGAAGAGGTCTGTGCCCAGCTGAGGGACATTTACTTGCATTATTTTAGTATAAATATTTAATAGATATTACTGTAAAAAATTGTTTAAGTACAGCCACTTGAGTAGCATCTATCACCTTTATGTGTGTTACCTACGGGTTAAAGAGGTAGCAACCTACACACAATGGCCCAGAATGTGTTATTGGAAACATCACTGGATTACAAAGTGTCTAAACATCTACATTCGCCCGAATTATTTCAGGTTCATCGCAAGGACAAAGGAACACTTCTTGAGGTGTGAATAACAAATTAGTGACGAGCGAATGGAATACAACATATGCCTAAATGTTATCCATTAAATGACTTCGTTAAAGCTACTAAACCCACAAGCAGACTAAATTTTATAGGTACGAGTCACCATGATAAAACTTTGTACCATAAAAATATAAAAAAGTTTAAGATTGTTTTACGGCCCATAAAAACATGTTGCCCGATTAGAGCGCCACTTTACAGCTTTGCTGAAAAGAATAAGGTTTAATGTCACAGATAATTTACTGACTTGTAAAAATAATAGTAGCACGAAACTTCTTGGAAAATACTTCAATACGGCTTGTGGATATCTGAAATATTTTGTAATGATAAATCTGTAATATGGCTGGGATCTCTATGATTCTCGTAAAAAGCTTTAAAAGTCCAAGTCTTGTCCATAGACAGTATTCCAGTGAGACTTTTTCCCAAGCTATGTTAGGTGTCGGCTCTCAGTCTTACTTTCAGCTGAATAATGTATTTACATGGAGCGAGTGCCTATCTGGACTTATCCGTAAAATGAAACGTGAGAAAATTAGTGTAAGTATATTACTGAAGGTACATAAATAAATATATATCTAGGTACTTACCTAAGCACAGATGCTTAGGTAAGTACCTGGATATATTTTTTGGAACATGTGCCTAGGTACTTGAAAGAGGAACGAATTAGTAAAATATGTTAAAACAAGTGATAATAATTTCCAAGCAGGTACCTAAATGTACAAAGTTTATTTTAGAAGGAAACTGATGATCGTTGGAACTCCTGGAAGTTTTAAACCTTCGCGCACTTAAACTTGTGCAATGAAAGTCGAGGGTAGTAGGAACTTCCTTTATGCCTCTCTCTTTTATGGCCTTCTCGTAAATTGTCAGAGCAAACATGACCACCTGTCGCATTGAGGATTAAGAGTTAAAGAAGCTGGTGATATACTTAATTGGGTATTTGACGACTACCATCGAATTATTTATTTATTGGAAATATTTCTATTAATAGTATTAAATTGAAGCAGAACTGCAAAATAACATAAAAAAATATACACGAATACAAAAGGTATAACCTGTTAAAGTTAGTAAGTGAGTAGTTGACGCATGTTCTATCTCTTTTTCGCAAAACGACGACAGCCCCAAATTATTATGGAGAAAGCCATAGTGACGTCACGTTTTTTTATAGCTCTCTCTGTCTAATAAGCAATATTAAAATGCTTGTTACTAGTGCAATATGAAAATCTGCCGTTTATACAACTCGTCATGGTTTGTACTACCTAGTACATTTTTTTTAAATGAAATAAAAAAAAATGTGTTTAATAAAAAATAGTTTTACTAGTAATCTAAAATTGTAGATTATTGACAAGCTACAATGCATACCCACTAGCTTAATTGGCAGACTGAAAAGATACAACCTATTACCTACATACGTGTATGATTTGTCAGAGAGCATAAATAAGCCACTGCGGTTGATAGCGAGTGTATTACCGTCTGATACCTACGCATACTTACGGGAAGTCCATGAGAGTTTCCTCCGGAAAGTTAATGACCACATCGGCTCTACCGCAGTTCTTCCGAACTTCTGGAAGATTCGGAGGCTCGAACCCATTACGAAGGTTGGCAACGATGTCCAACTGTTGTTTGAAGTAGGTACCTTATTATTATTATTAAGCCTTTATTGCTGAACAACTAAACATGTACACATAATCTAATAGCATTAACAATATAAATCTAGCACAACGGGTTTTCCGGTTTAGTGATCAGCGTGTCCTGTGACCCAAAGGCCTCTTCCAGCTGTTTCCACTACTTTCTGCCTTTAGCTTTTCTAGACCAGGTAGCGCCTCCAATTTTTCCTATGTCGTCTATCCATCTCTTTGCCTGTCTTCCCCTTTTTCTTTTGCCATCGCGTGGTTTGAAGTTTCTAATCTGGTGTAAATGGGGGCATGACCGTATCCACATTTGCCAGCTATGTAGAGACTTATCATGAAAGGAAAGAAAATAAAGTTTTATTAAGTTATGTCACCTGATGATGTTAAGCACTGCTAAACCTCTAGACTAACTGTGTACCAAATTTCATTTAAATCCGTTCAATAGTTTTAATGTGAAAACGCGACAGACAGACAGACAAAGTTACTTTCGCATTTATAATATTAGTAAGGATTATTTACTTTCCTACACGTTCTAATTAGAATAAACGCTTTTATTTTTGTATCTGTTTTCAGACTTGAATCTTCTATGGATCTACCCACCTAAATACTTGCAGCATAAAGTTTTATGAAGCCTGCGCCATCAGTCTGGTACTTACTGTGTCTGAGGTTAACACTCTTGATGCCCTTAGATATTAGACCAAGGGTAACTACGTATACCTCAGCATACTAACTCGTAATGGCTCACTGCATGTTTTGGATGAAAAATATTCTGATATTCAGCGAATACTGCATGAAGCGTAGTAGTTAGTACCTACGGTATCTTGTACTAGTAGGAATAAATTATACAAGCTTTACCGAAACCGTTTGTTTTTTAAATTGTAACAAGTTGAGTCGGAGAAACTGCATATTTTTTTTTTATTTTTTTTTTAACATAGGTCTGTATGTCTTTGGGACAATAACGAAAATTTAAATAAAAAAAATATCATCATAAATTTTAATAAATTTAAACAATGTACCTATGTACTCAGTACCTAAGGAGCTATGTTAACAAAAGTCGTGTTTTATTTTGTAGGTATCTGCCTACTAAAGAAATAGTGACCTCAATATAGTCGTAGGCTATTTAGATATAGACCTTGTCGCCATAACAATAAATTTAATGTTTAGAGGGTACGGAAGCGGGCTCTACTCTTGTAAACCCATAGTTCACTAACGATAGTAATTAGGCCGGCTATTAGAGATGATAACCTAATATCCACTAATGGCTGCTCATAATCTAATACAGTATACAGGTTATTACTAGATGGATGCTATGGTTTCGCTTGAAGTTTGTAGAAAATAGAATAATTTTCATAATATTCAATAACTGAGGCAAACTTAATGCGACTTAATTTAGCGGGATTTTACAATAATATACCTAATACTGCATTCTTAGGTAGGTAGGTACTTTAAACCTTTATGTTTAAATTGGTATTTTATTATTTAAGACAAAGCATTTCTTTATTTTTAAGTGTTTTCTTACAAATCAGTTTGCTGCACCATGATATACCTATGTTTATTATTGAATAGGGATGTTTCCTGGGTATGAAAAGTTAAAATCTATTTAGTCCGTCAGTTAGATAATAAAAAAATATTAGACACGTATTTTTTCTTTTATCAAAACAATAAAAAAATACAAAGATACACCGCTTTAAAGTTTCGGAGTGGGGGCTTATGACGCTACGCCTCGCTAAAAATCGTAGCGAGGAGTGACGTCACGCGTAACTTCAGTTCTCTGTATTTTGATCATTTTTTGTTTGCAGGAAAAAAGAAAAAATACGTATCCAATAAAATTCATTAATCTACAAGACGGACATTAAAAAAAAAATAGGAAACAGGCCCATTAATAGGTCTAAATAGTAATACCTGTTTTAAACGAGTAAATAGTCCTCAAAGCATTTCTGTTTGGTCTGCGCCTTAAAAAGTTTCAGTACCACAACATAATATTAAGAAAACTGTCCTTTTTCCTTTTCTGCAGTAAACTTGACATAATGTCGTTCGTCTAGATTTCTCCAAGCGAGCTTGGCGTTTATTCCTAGCTCAAAGTGACAGCACTCGCGACAGAGAAAACAATATAAAAATGGAAGGATTTATTTGAGCTTAACTGTGAGTTAGAGCTAGGTATTTGGCCGACGTGACACGGTAATGCACTTGCGATAGTCGTACTTAAGAGTTTTGAATGGTAGTAAACTGCATCTAAACTTTACGCTTATTTATAGTATACCTTTTAAGTTCATTTTATTTAAGTACTTCGTATCACAGCCAGAAGAGCGTATTTCGATATGAGACAAAAAGAAAAATATAGTTCCGGGGTCTCTACAAATTAAAGAGCGCCTATTCAATTGCAATATGTTTATTTTAAGAATTACCTAAGTACTTAGATACTGTTCCAAACCACCCAGCCTACTTCTCCAAATATCAAGGTTGGATGTTGGATAACCTTCAGGAAATGTCAGAATAGTTTCTTTAGGTAGTTTTATTTTTATTGCCTTTACAGCATTGAGCTAGTAGCTTGATGAATTGAAAAAGGCTTCTAATATAAAGTTCGGAACACGCAAGTTATAATCTTCATGCTTACACATTAACACCTCCTGGCGAATAGAACCTTTGTCAAACAACTTTGGAACTTTTCGTTATTTGTTTGAACTGTGAACGACTAGAAAAACTTTGCTCGTCAATCCTTTATTCTTATAAATAATGGTTGCTTGTCACGAATGAAGTAGGAGTTATTTAATGTAAGTTTGGTAGGTATATAAGTACCTGCTTTTTAAAACATCAGTTTGTCAACTTGCGGTGCCTTGCTGTAAGTTCATCACTTATTCCCGACCTTTTTTCGATATTTTTATAGTTATGCTATTCGGGGTGGAGACGATTTCAAAACTTCCATCTGTTCTTGAGTTATAAATGGTGTAACTAACCTGACTTTGTTTTATATAATATACCTACCTAAATTTGGTTATATTATTTTCTTTTGTTTTATTTAAAAAGTTCAAGTATTTTTTAAATTTCAGACTTATTTTCTATAGTTAAGTATTTTAGTGAACCGGATTTGGATTGTCCACAAGACTAAATAGGTAGTGTATTTACTCAACTTTTTGTGTATCTACACCTATATTTAAAAGTTAGAACGAAGGTGATATCTATTATTCTACGACTGTAAGGATAGCTGATATAGGTCTGGTCTATAGGTCTATAGGTCTGGTATAGGTCACCACGCCAATTACCGCAGTCCGCCACGTGCTGCGGATTCGATACCCGCATGGGACAAGCATTTGTGTGATCTAGAAATGCTCGAAATCAAACTGTGACCACTAAATGCTCAATCGATCCCGACAGTCTCGATCTCAAATTAAAAGATCTTAATATTCCTAAAACGTGGTAAAGCGTTAATTTCTAAGATTTTTTAAACGCTTTATTTAATAGCAAACCTCAAGGTCTTAGTGCCTATCATCCAATCCGAGCCATATCTAAGCTACCTTAGTTTACGTGTTCCATTACTTTGATTATGATCATTTGCTACGTAAATTTGACACGTGCCGGGACATAACCACGGCTAATCGACTCCCACTTCCCGGGTTAGTACTACCCAGCCCAGTCATTAACATCGCATTACGTCGGATTTATTTTACTGGCTCCTTACCATCTGATCCGGTTCGTAAAGGAGCTTATCACTCAGCTATTCTCTTTTTAACCCCCGGCATAAAGACGGGCGTTTTAGGTTTAACGTGTCTGTCTGTTGCATCGTAGCTCCTCAACGAATAGACCGATTATGATGAGGTTGTTTTTAGTTAGCTATAATTTATGAAGATCTGTACAGCACTTTGAAAAGTATCAGCAATATTTTTCTGGGGTTTCTTAATTATTATTTTTAAATTGTTTTTGATACATGGTTTCGGTTCTCACAGGGCCGAAGAAAAGGGTGTATAAATAAAATGCCTTTGTCCAGAAGTAATGATAAAAAGGCCATATGAATCATGATAGTAACAAATTTGGAGATTCTTAAGTTTCATCAGATTGAAAATATCGAATAAATTATTCACTACACAAACTCAATTATTGTTCTCTACGTAAGTACCTACATCTCAACTGCTTGTCTCGAAATTGTTATAGGTACTGTAAAAATAATGTGAAACCATGAATCTGCCACCCTAAAACAAGATTGTATTTTCTAACATGCAAAACAGCTTGTCATCTCAAATTTAAAGACCACTCTTAGGAAGACTTATTAATATTTAATATCCTTTAAGCCTCTTAGATACTCGAGGTAAACAAAGATTTTTAAGGCTTTTATATATCAAGGCTCGGGGTCCCTATAACATAGCGTATTTTTTATTAACCCGGCTCTTAGGGGGAGCTTTCCTTTTCACAAATGTGTCAGAAATTGCTAAGCGAAGCACACACGTAGGGCGCCGAACGGGGGTAGTCATAATTTTAGGTAAACATTCCCTTACCGTTTACGATCAAAGGGATATTAGACCAATGAACCCTGCAGGCTAGTGAATTTTATATATAAAGTTTAGGGATTTGAAGTTTTGTTCGAGGATATGTATTTGTTGTAATCTGATAATAGGTAGATACACTACTTTCTATAAGTTTTTATTATTTGTATGTAACTTCTGAACTTTTGACAACGGTCTGAAGTTTTCATCTTAGGATATCGTGTTTCGATTGTTTAACAGATTCTTCTGAGATTGAAAAAGGACCAGTGGATCCTTGGGGTCTGTGCTATGTTTTTATTATCATTCAACGTCGAAACAAATATATATATATGAGTTTTAACATAGTATACCTATTGATTTTATTTAGGTAATGCTGCATTTGACACTGAATGTTTTGAGAATAGCTGCACTGCTGTATGTCGGTAGGTTTTGCGGTTTAGTTACGTAATGTAATACCTATAGTAAATGACTACATTAATCATTTGCATTAACATTCATAAAGATTTTGAATAGTATGGTGTTTCTATCGTTTTTCTGTAGATACGGTGTGGATGTTGGCGATGTTGCCATCTGTTCGTCATCTAGGGTAAAAATCTGGCCACTAACAAGCTTCTTCAATATCATCACTAACATAGAAACTGTGCATCTTATCACCACCATCTAGACACGGTCATGGTTTAAAAGCAGAGGTCCGGAGGCAGAGGTCCAGAGGCAGGAAGCTTTTAATATAATATCAACAGCCTAAAATTTCTATAATAGCCGTAACTCATATTATGGAGCTCTTGATCGCTACTAACCAGTTTTACCTGCTTGACTCGACATTACTTGATCAGTAATTTTCCGCTCCATTTCCTCGGGAGCTCACTGCCGCCGTCGGCGTCACTTTGATCCGGAAGCTAAGATCCTGAAAAGGGGCTTAAGTTGCGACTAGTTTTTATTTTTATGATTTTTACAGATCTATACATATATTTTGCTCTTGGAAGTAGGTACCTAATGCATTTTTTATGGCCGAAGACAATAATATATTACATAAGGTAGGTATAGAAATTGAAAAAATTTTGTCGTTCTATACATATCAGATTACGGGCAATATGACTAATTATAACATTGTTTAATAGATGAATATAAATAGGTTGCTATACTTATTTGTATACACAAATAATTTAATATAATAAGTAGGTTATTGTAATTTTAATTTAATTATATAGATACTTAATGTTGATATGCAATTACTATTTAGTCCCCTTCCTCTCTCCTATTTTTTTGCTGGGTCCTTTTTGATCTTTTATGTTTGTACTACCTATTAAACACATATGGAATGCAATAAAGAATTGAATTAAATTGAATTAGGTTAAATATGTCTTTAGTCGTACCTAGGTACACTCTTGATAGACTTGGTCGTGGTTGCTTCGATGGCGTATTGGCATGACTAATTTGATGATTGTGGGTTGGTACTTTTATTCACTTACAACATATTTAAATAGCGCCGAGTTTCAACTAATAATTTCAAAAACAATAGGGATGTTGACTGGGTATGAAAAGTTAAAATCTATTTAGTCCGTCAGTTAGATAATAAAAAAATATTAGACACGTATTTTTTCTTTTATCAAAACAATAAAAAATTACAAAGATACAGCGCTTTAAAGTTTCGGAGTGGGGGCTTATGACACCTCGCCTTGGTAAAAATTGTAGAGAGGAGTGACGTGAAATTTCCGTTCTCTGTGTTTTGATGATTTTTTGTTTGCAGGAAAAAAGAAAAATTACGTGTTTAATAAAATTCATTAATATACCAGGCAGACATAAAAAAAAAATTAGGAAACATGCCTATTCCAAGCAAGTAAAAACTAATGAGAATAAGTAGGTAGGTACCTAATATTTATTTCGTTACCTAATAAAAACACCGCAGCCAAATGTTTTGAACACGAACCCGCCTTAAAATCCCAAAATACTTTTCTAGGAACGTTTATCCAAACCAACGTGCTCATTGAGTATTCGTACCACGAATTTATAATTCTGTAACTCTTTTATCCCAAGGTATTATTAGTCAACAGTCCAATAAATCATACTTACTTGTATTCGAGGAGGGTTGACAAGGGTAACAAACGGTCCTCTGGAAGTCATTTAATTGTGGCGATGATCGACTAGGCTCACTTCACAATTGTTAGTGTTGAAACCATTGTAACAGTTGATTAAACATGAGGCGGGAATATTGTTCATCAAGTTTCTCCCGGCTCCGATTTCGAGATACAAAATTATAATTGTAAATGAGGTTTATCTACCTGAAATTTATTAGCAATAGATATTTAAATGGCCGGATTTCATCAGTAACAATTAATTCTAATTTTATCTACGAATATTATAGGTACAAATAAAAGATTATGTATCTACTTAAATGTGTGTTTTTTTTATTTATTTACTAATTAAATTAAGTTTCAAAAATTATATTAAGTAATTCGTTTAAATCAAGGTTTGTGGCATGAATGTAGCTATAGTAGATAGGTAAATAGGTCTAGGTTCCTACGTACCCGAATACATGCACAAGTAAGTATTATAGCGCAGTTTATAAATTTATGTTTCAGACGTTTTCTCATCGCGTGTTTGAATATTTCATATAGGTACTATATATAGGGCTATTGTTGAATTTCAGTGTTTATATTGTCTTAAGGTTAACTTTCCGATCGCGTGCAAGACAGCTATTACATAGTGTCGTTTGTCAAGAATGTTACTTTTGTAGATAGGTATATACACATACCACACTTACATACAATTCCTTAAACATATGCAATAAAACCTTTGCTTTTCTAGAATTATTCGTTATGCTTTTATATCGTAAAAATTACGGGATAAAATGATTCTACTAAACCTATAGGTATTAATGCTTTAAATAAAATGAAACATAGTTTAAAGAAAATAATTTATCACATTAGTTAGGAGTTAGCTAACTTATAAGATTTCGAGGGGTTATTTTAAGTCAGTATGCAAATTGTCATGGTGCATGCAAAAAGGAAAATTATAGAAAATTTTGTATTTTTTATTTGATGGATAAATATTATACCTAGTACAAACGCTTTTTCTCAAACCTATATGATATTTTTTTTAAGGTCATAAGTTTAGGTAGGTATCTAAATATAACGATATTGATATTATATAGTACAAATATCTATAAATATGCGCTTATACTTACTATTTAGTACTAATATATATATAATATGCGCCTTCATTATAATACGAAGCAATACACAATAGCCCATTGTGGTCCTCTTCAAAGCGCGTCGATAGATGATTAAGTTCAGACGTACAGTGTTTGAACATTCGCATCACTACTTTATATACCACACAGCAGTAGTAACAACTTCTATGAACAAAATTGAACCTTATTCTTTTGAAATAAAGGTGCAGTAAACGTCAAAGTATAATCTCTGCCGTGCTGGTTGTACGGCATAGAATAATCTACAATGAACGGACGAGGTATCGGCGCGACGCGACTTACTTTTCATAATAATAGTTGTTCCCTCTTTGTTTGGTTTCTATGCAGGAAAAGCTTTTATATTCTAGTCGTATCGCTAACTGCAGTTGGTATCTAGAGATGGAAGCATTCATTATTTTTAACAATGCTTTAAAATGCTTTTATTTTCGACCGTTATTACTGCAACTATTCTTTGGCTGTAGTAATTTTCCTGAAAATGCTCTATCAAAATAAATATCAAGCCTTCTTAAATCTATATTACCAATATATAAAGCTGAAGAGTTTGTTTGTTTGTTTGAGCGCGCTAAGCTCAGGAACTACTGGTCCGATTTGAAAAATTCTTTTAGTGTTGGATAGCCCATTTATTCAGGAAAGCTATAAGCTATATAACATTACGCTGCGACCAAAAGGAGCGGACCATAAATGAAAAATGTTGCAAAAATGAAAATCCGTTGAAACTAAAACACGCGGACAAAGTCGCGGGGGACAGCAAGTATGAGATAAGCAGGGTTATTTGCTACGGCGGTTGTCAACTAAAGTGATAATCGCTATATAAAAAGCACTGTGAAAACACAAATTTCGTATGGTCTTAAGTCGATCTCCGACTAGATCTACTACAACGTAGGTACCTAGTTGGTCACCGATGTTAGCTGATACCAACTTTGCATTTTTACCGTTATTTTTATACACTGAACATCGCTTGAGTTGTCAACTGGAGATATGAAATAAGCCTACAAAAGTCAGTAGGTACCTATATTTCTTTACAGAAATGCGAAAACATCCATCACACATTTCAATCTTTTTCATGGTTTGATAGGTAATCTGAGGCAGGCTCTACCTACCACTTTAGGAAACAGGCGTCGTCATATAAATATCTGATAATATGTTAGTTTACTCTGCAAACAAATGAAAAGTGTGGGCTTTTGAGTAAGTATCTGATTCTGTAAACGCATCCACGTCCAAAAAGTGTGGGCAATGCTATAAAAAGGAAAAACGGGTGGATTTGTTCCTAATTGTGCTACTAACCTTTCTTGATAGTTTTTTATATTTCCAGACAACGCTCAAATTCGTCGTCATCATTACCCAGGTCGATGGAACGACAATCTGACGACGGTAGCTCAGTCCGAACTGAATGCAAAAGGCGGCGAAACTAAGATTGTGGACCGAAATCGGCTGAATGAGGATGATGGCGATTTAAAACCCTGCTAGGTTAGCTATTCTCCCATGCGGTCCTGTCCATTTCCAACAATTACGAGCCAGTAGCTTGAGTCTCATTGGTGGAAATTGGCACATGGAACACATGCCATTGATTTAATTACTCATTATCTAACGTCATCCATCCGTTTTAAAGACAGCAATGTATCTGCAAGATCTCTTCTGTTGAAAATGTCCGTGGGCAGCGGTGTTTAGAGATTATAAAAAAAAACATTTGTTCGAAAGAGTTTTGTGGGAAATTTATCATAGTTCAATTCCCTATAGAACGCCTTAATTTAATGATAACCCTATTACAACCCCTTGCTTGATAGTCGATTACATTGATCTAATAATTGAAAAGGGTCATGCTCGATCAGTAACACTCTGTAGTCAAAACACTTGATCGTTTCACCAAGCTTCTGATAATTTCTTATACATACTTATAATAGTTTGCGTTTCCCTGACAAAATGTTGTGCTTTAGAGAGGTAAGACTATAACAAATAATTAGTGTATCATGAAGAAAATTTGATTAAAAAAGTAGCAAAATTTGTTGGAATTCCGATTTTAATTTGAGAAAAACAGATTGTGCTGGAGTAACGTTTGAAATTGGCAAAGTCGTTTTTCAAAAATTTGTTTTAGCCTGGAACCATATAGGTAGGTACATGAATAGATACCTAACTATGGTTGTGTAGTAAATTGGACTCATAGAAGAAGATCTATAGAGGGAAAAGTTAATCAAAATTAAATCTGAATTTGTACCTATTAGGTACAAGAGTGTAGTTTTTTAGATTCGAGCTTGGCGAGCGAATTGGTGATAAATTGGTCAAGAGGCCCGTGCCCAGCAGTAGGACATTTTTATAGGCCGATGTTATAATAATGTTTATTATACCCATGTAGGTATATATTATATCTTCAATATTAGATGTTGGTTTTTTAGAGTTCTATAAATGTATCAGAATAAAAAAATATAACTGTTTCTAATCATACGGTAGAAGCCCTATCTATATACTTACTTAGTAATTTTAACATGAAGAGGTGAGGCGTGGAAGTGATATTTCATAACTCTACGAGTGCCTACGTCAAAATACAAATGTTTTACGAAAATCCGTAGTTATAACGTTGCAACAAGTTTTTTCATTCTCAGGGACCTTTCAAACGAATTTTTAACCCCGTTTGTTTTTTCTTTATTTCGTTTTCCAATATTCTGGTATTGCTGCAAGCGTCGGGTTTTTGAATATAGGCCGTATAGATAGTAAATATTTTTGTGTGCCTCTAGGTATCGGAGAAGTTGCTACGAATACAGATTTTGTTATAGTACGGCAACTAAACATTGCAGTAAAAATAAATGCACATAAAAGTCACAAAAAGAATGACTTTATCCAACCTGACATGCCTGACTCCATTATTATTAATAAGTCTTTTCTATTTATACAGTATTATTTTTCCAACTGAAAAATGCCGTACGTATTATTGTTATACTATCCCACAATTGGGCAAATGCCACTAAGTCCTTTAATTTTCATGCATGCTTAAAGACATTATAATATTATCTAGATTATAATAAATGAACGCCTCAAATCGCCTCATCTGAACGAGCTGTAAAACGAAAGCTACAAATTCTTTTACATCTCATGAAAAATGAAACGAATTCTCGTGCTAACAAAGTTTTCTGACGCAACAGGCGTTTAATTATACAATAAATAACTTTACGAAACAAGCATGGAGTGAAAATTGCGTGATTCAATCAACTATATTATTGTTTAATAATATTATGTCTTCGTTAACGCCTACGCTTTCTTGATTGTTAAACGGGAAAACAATTATAGTGAACAAATACTTGTCTATTTAGGTATAGAAGTGGGAAGATCTTTACATTTCGAATCGGGATATATTACAGTACGAAGGTTATTTAAAATTTTAACTGTTTTAGAATTTTGACTACATTCTTCAAAGTTTTCTAAAGATACTTTTCTGTTATATGGTAATATTCTTTACTGGAGCTTTCTATATTACTAAAACCGGCAAAGTGCGAGTCGGAATCGCGCATGAAGTACTTACCATATTTTGAAGCCCGTTTTAATTTTTAATTTAAGTATTCTTCTCATTTTCAACTCTCTAGCTATAACGGTCTATGAGATGCAGCCCGCTGACAGACAGACGGACGGACGGATGGACAGCGGAGGCTTAGTAAAAGGGTAAGTTGATACCCTTCGCGTACGGAATCCTTAAAATCTATTGCCATATGACGGAGTATCACTTTAATAAGGCCTCCACCTATTTTCGATTCAGCTGTCTTTTTTTTGTGGTTGGAATTGTCAGGACAAGGTTTGCATGAACGAAATATTACGAGTAATACGCAGGAAATGTCAAAAATTAAATGGTACTATTATCGTTATTTTTGTATAAATTGGCAGGACAACGGTCTGCTATTAATAAATATAAATACCTATCTCCAGTAGAGACAAATTCAGGGAGATCTTGAATATTCCGTCGGGAATCGTTATCTGCTATGCTAATGTTAATTATTATTCAGAAGGTATTTACTGTTCAGGCTCTCAACTATGTAAATCTAGTAGGTTTACTCTAGCTAGATGTAATGTAGTCAAGTTTGACTACATATAGATAAATTGAGAAGTCGGAATTATTTATTTATTTTTATTTATTTATTTATTATTTGACGTTACAACACCATAACAGAAACTCCAATGCGATGTTATAAAATAAACAAGGTATGTACATATATAAACTAAACAAAACAACACAAAATATACGTTAAAAATAAACATAACATAAACATAACATACACATAAACATTTCAAAGTTTACTTTCTATATGTTTCTGTGCCCTTTCTGTGAATTCCGGAAGGCTAAGTAAAAATATGTCAATATTTTCATAATTTAACTTATTAACTAAAGTTATTGCTCTAGACAAGGGGGCAAACTTAAGTAGGTTTGTCCTTGCTACGGCAGCGCTGAACATCGGCGGGCGCCTGCGAGCCCCACGCACTGGCTCGGCGCGCACAGACGCAGCTCCGCTAACACGTCGGGGTGGTGCACATGCCCCCGCAAAACTCGAAAAATGTATTTCGCTAGGGTTACATCCCTTCTCACTGCTAGCGTACAATATCCCACCATACCTATTACGAAAAGGCTCGGGTACATTAACGGGTAAAATGGATAAATCCTAAATTCTTTAAAATATGTCTGTGTGTATCTAGTAAATACGAGGTTCTTTTGTAGGGATATCTTAACGCTTAACAGTAGAGCTGTCAAAAACAGCTCTACTGTATATTGTGTAACCTTAGAGAAAAATAAGTAAACTATAGAGCGCCCTCATGTATGAACTGTGAGCACTAATATAAACAAGTAAAATCGACCGCGCCGTTTTATTAAAACTATCTCAAAATCTAATATTACCCTAATAATATCGGTACAATCTATATTTTTGCATAAACATCAGTCGTTGCACGGAAAATCACTTAAATCAGTAAACGAGCTTAGTGCTTTGAGCCAAAAGTTTGCTTACGCTCGGCACACGGAGATAGTGGCGATGCGCGCTCTCTATGCTTGTCTATGTTCACTCTACGAGTGTATCTTTCTATCTATTATTCTATTTCAACATGTCGGATATTTACCTATATGTATACTAGGCAGAAAGAACTGATAAGTAGTACCTACCTACCTAAACGCTAATTAATAAGATCACTTCTGCTGAAATAGGTAAGATCTATTAGATACTATTTTTATATCCTAAGTATTTATTCAATGATTTACGCAAAACGAAAATAGTAGGTAATTACGGTTCCATTTTAAATACTATTAACAACGCTCGGAATTCAGTTTAATTTTCTATGGATGTCATTGTTTGACATTTAAGTAGGCACCCGACATTTAAAAGATAAATACGAAAGGGTATTTTTAGTAATGAAAATGATATTATTTACGTCGCCGAAATAAATTGGAACTCTATTTTTAACATTTTCAATCTACCAAAGTAACCTTGCCGTTTCATTTTCGCTTTTTATCGTAATTCGTGACGAATTATAAGTTTTAATCCTAGTCTTTAAGGAATCATTTAAAATGTTTCTTATTCTACATAATCCATAAGAAATTAAAGTACCCGATAACGTTTAAAGATAGATAATTAATTTGTACGTTCCCGTCGATCATGCTTTAGCAAATCTAAAAATTCTGCAAACGGGACGGAATGACGGAAGTCATTAGATTTACACCCCGTAAAAAAAACGTACCTATAGACTAGGTGTTAATTCAAACCAATCTGCTATCGACACGCAGACGTATTTGTTTAGGAACATTGATACTTTTAAATAAAACACGTGTAGTTTTTTAACTAAATTTATTTTCAAAACTATTCTTTTAGAAATCCTACATAGTATTTCGAGTCCAGGTTCACCACTGTTTTTTTCTCCAGAAAAATAACTAGGAGATTTCAAATAATAATAACATCCTAATGGATTCTTTAAGTATCCATTAGCCAAGAGTAAAATTGTTAAATCATTGTTTCTAACATTAACTAATCCGTCTAAACACAATAGATACATCCATTCTATAACATAATTTGGTACATCACTGTACATAAATAATTGGTTAAATTTAATTGTTAATAAAAATATAAGTTTACTTACAATATTCAAGAATTTTAGTACTTAGTACAACTCGTAGGTACTCAAAACTTTGCGTTCTCGAAAAGTAGCAAATATAATTTTGCGTCAGAAATAACTAAGCAAAAAATAATATTTGCTTTGGTGGACTAAAATAATGAACAATAGAAAACAAAGAGAATAATAGTTGACTAGTAATAAATATTCAGATTACTGACAATCTAAGCCTATATTTCTATAATTGTAAGCGCAATCAACGACTTACATTGATTGAAACTTCCTATTACAAATACTCTCACGATTAATCCCATACATACTTATTACGGTCTTTATCATAGATCCAAGTTGAAGGTATTGGCTACAGAATATGGCTACCTACTTTTTTTAAGCAGGGATCCTATTATGAAAACTTACAACCTTATTATTATGCTGTGAAAAAGAGATGAAGCTATTTGTCTGTATAGCTCCATATCTCTCTGTTACTAACATTTTTTTTTGGTTTTAAATCTCCATATAGGCCTCAGGAAGATGTTTTTGGAAGTTCAGCTTAAAATATCTAGGTTATCTAATGATATGGCTGCGATCGCTTAACTCGACTTAGCAACGTTGAAACCGAGGAGGACAGCATAAAGAAATAAATTAAAATTGTAGTGGAAATGAATTTAATTCATACAACTATGTCGACGACAAAAACTTGTCCGGTGCGCGCGATATTCTCCTCCAAGTTTTGCTCTGAAATTTTAGAATAACACCGATCCTTCCCAAGTCATTATACGTCTTAAACTTGTTACATAAAAGTTTTACATTTTATTCTCTCGCTAGGTTCATATTTCCTAGAGACACACTATTATTTCAACTATTAACATTCTATTTTTCAAGGTACATTTCACACGCGCTCATTTTGTAATATTCTACAACACATTTGAATTTCAATATTCTTAAAACTACATGACGAGTAAGGAAAAACTTATCCATCACTACACAACACATCACTCGGTACAAGGGTACCTGTAAATTATAATAACTAACAGATGCTGTAACTCAGAGCTACTGTATAAAATACATAACGTTAACGTTTTATTATAATTTGGCAATTTCTTTATCAAAAACGATGGCCCACTCACGTTTTAAAAAATACATTATGAAACATCATTCATTAAAATCTGATTATAAAATAATTTGAAAAATACGATAGAAATAGTACACGAAATTAGCCCTAAAGGAGGTAATTAACTACTATATTTTATATTTTTACATTTAACACTACCTATTTGTTACATGATTACAGTTTAGGTTTTATTATCTACATAATCATTAAACATTTACTTGAACTTTTTCAACGGCTTATTGCCGAGATCTTTTTCTTGTAACTCACTGTCCATTTAAAGTGAACGGCGATGATGAATGACAAGAAACATTTTTAAGCTTTACTTGGTACGCAAATATTGCGAACAACTTACAACAACTTCAAAGTTACATTACTTCTATCTCTGGATATACGAGAGCTGCATTACGAAAACAATACTTTTAAACATTCTTCTAACGATTGAAATATTTTTAAGCCTCACTCCGATTAACAGCAGACGATTATCACATTCCGCGTAAACGCATAATTTACTCGCGGGTGAATACAAATTCGTTGTAGTGGTTCCAGCGATTTTCTTCGGAATCCACTCCAGGCTTGAGTTCGGCGGCGCCGCCGGCAGTGCCGCTGCCACAGCTAGCAGTCAGCTTGAAACCGTTCTCTTGCAACATATCGAAAGCTTGCTCGATGAACGAGTGCTTTAAGAAGAAACGAGATGTGTACCTGTCAGCCAGTCCGTGGTCCGGATCTCGAGACTCGTTCAGGGTTTCTCCGAACACATCACGGCAGAGGTTCACCTTTCCACATACGAGAATACGTGACAATTTGCGGAACTTGACATCAGCCAGGCCGTCGCGGCCGAACGCAAAGCTTCCTCGGTAGCCAACAGTGATGCAGCCCTTCTCGCGGTTAGGAGGACGCGGATCTGCATCTCGAACCGCGTTTTCCAGTCCCGCGAGCCTGTAGTGTTTAGCTTCACGAGTTAGGCGCTTGTGTTCCCTGAAGCACTCCGGAAGTACGAGGCCGCCGTCTCGCAAATAATCCAAAACATAACGGAAGAGTACACCGTCGCGATCGAAGAAAATACGTCCGCGAGCGTCGCGCGGGTGGTCGGGGTCTTGCAGCGCGGCGGCGGGCAGCGAGTCCGGCTCGCGCAGCAGCGTGTCGCGCGTCGTGGCGTAGTGCACGCCGCCCACGTTGAGCTCGAGGACCTCGGGCGGCGCGTCCGCCATGGCTGAGGGTTGAGGGCGCAGTGTGGAGCGGCTGCGCGTCCCTCGCTCCTCCCTGACCCACTTACCGCGCGTCTCGGCGCCGCCGCGCGAGCCCATCAATAACGCACGCCCGGGTTACTGACTCGAACGTAATTATTTCCTACCCTTTCGAGGGAAAACTCCTCCGTAAAAGCCTTCAAGGTCGACGTCTATTGTTAGCTAACAGATGGTATATAATTCTTTGATTCGACGGAATGTTATATTTGCTTTGATTCTTTATGAACTTCGGAAATGGCATTATTTTGATACAATATGCGAATTCCAAGAATTTTAATAAACAGCTATTTATAGGTATTTATGTAACCTTATATATTCATAATGAGCTCAGTTTAATAAAAGTTTACAGTACCTATACAATCTAAAAAAGTCTACCTAAAAAGTCTTTCAAGCGTTAATGGGATGCCTCCCAAGGCACATATTTTCAGAGAAACTTTTTCATTCAACCAGCGACCCTAACACATTATTTTTAATACCTTCTACAACGCTTTTTGTACAACCTACATAACAAGAGCGCCTCCCCATGCACCTTATTTCAATGTTACCTGTAGCTGTGTACAAAAATAACTAATCAAACAATAATAGATTATGTGCTTGAAGGCCTGATGATACAAAACCACCTGTGGGTCCCCAGTTCTAAGCTATTTTTGTAAGTCAATACCGAATGACAAATCGTGTATTCAGTTGAATAAGATGGAGGTGAGGCACTTTGTTTACTTTGCAAATATATCATCACACTGATATGCTCCACGAACACCAAATTCGATTTATTATGGCGGCAAAATTTTGACGTTAGGCCTCTTCGCACCGCATGAGATTAGATTTTCTCAGAGAGGCATCAAGCAACTGATTAAATGGAATTTACCGCGAGCTGAGTTTTTACAGAGTAAGTAGGTACTAGAGCAATGAGTGAGCAGAAGGTTTTATTACTTTCTCGGGAGATAAGCTTTTGTTTTCAGCACGTTTACGAGATGAAGGTTGACGCGAGGCCAAATGTAATTAAAAATTCCTGTCGAGTTTTTGTTCCATCTGCCATGTTGTACGGCATAATTAATAAACTTTAATAATTTAATGTGCAGGTTAAATAAAAAGATTTGAGATGAGATTAAGAATGTATTGTTTTAGGGTTGCGACAAATAAATAATTAATTAACGTAATAGGGACAGTCATGGGTATTACAATACTAAATATCACATTGCTTGCATAAGTGTACGACAGCATACGAGATAAAGCAACAGCTGTCAGATAACGAAAAGCCAGACAATTTAATCATCTCGACGAATATCAAATTCATGGAAAGTAAATTTTTCAATTTGCTTTTGATTTCTAAACTCAGCTTTTTCGATTTGGCTGCTGGGGCTTCCTGTCGTCTTCAACCAATGCATCCTGTAAAGACAGAAATTTCTAGAAATTAAAGAACAAATCACGTTCCGATGACTTTTCCAATTTCCATGCTGGTCTAAGGGTCTAAAGAATCGTGGTTGTTTTTCATTACAAGTTCCGTCGTTTCTGCTGACGAAGATAATATCAGCGAGATAAAAATACTTATAAAGAATATTTAGTGTGAATTACGAGAAATCCGTTAGTCTGGAAAATAAAGAGTCTTTTGTTAAATGAAGTTCGCCGCAGGGTGTTGTGAAAATCTTGATTGCATTTTTTTGTCGAATAACAATGGCCGGAAATTGGACCAGCTTAAGGAACTCTTGTATATTAATGTTTTAGTTTTCTACTATTAATTATAATAGTGTGGACCAGTACAGATTTTATTTTGAAATTCTGAAATATACTTTAAGAAACACATTGAGAGGTTTTTTGATGTAGTTTATAACTACATTTTCTTTACAATATCGCGGCAAGATCGGCCTTGTTAAATGGTTCGCAACGGAACCAATTTACGCCGTTGATAAGAAATGTACCTATTGTTAAACACCCATGTAACGCTATTATTTTTAACTGGTTTGATGAATATCACGCAACTAACAAATAACAAAACTTAACATGAGTTATAGTACTTATACTTAATTAATACTACGCAGATAATTTTAATTAAAACATCAAACTAGCCGATAAAAGCCGAACTGTGCAAAATACATATTTACTTTATGTGATAATTAATTCTTGTTTGTTTTATGAATATATTGGTTGTCTATTGATCAAAACTAAAACCGATAATCTGTAAAGTAATAACTAAAAAAATTAACGTTTAAAAGGTATTTTTGAAGTAATCGGTCTTTAAAATGCTGAATTGAATTTAATCCAAAAAAAGGTAAAAAAAAAAATATGAAATATTATCATCTTCGTGGTTAAATTTTTGTCTATATTATTAATCAATATAGTTTTTCTCCGTACTTCAAACTAAATGAAATTTTAAAACCCGATAATTTAAGCTGCGTTAGTTTCAGATCGGTTTAATTAATTTGATGAATTAGGCTATAACTTTGTTTAAAACCATTTACCGATTTAAGCTTTGGATATAAGAATAGGAATATAGGTAGGTATAATTGATTGAGCTTGAATTATACCAGCAAATAGTTGAGATTTATAATTTAAAATAAGTATTTGAATAATAGGCATTAAAAGTTGTACAACAACGCATTTAAAAAAAAAGAATGAATTTTAATCCGGTTTACAGTAGGTGGGTATCATATGAAATAAAGCTTTTTGGTTATAGTCTGTGGTAGCACAGTTACAAGACGGGGTAATATATTTAAAGTTACTAACTTATCATAAGTGATTACGGGTAGGTACATTAGATACAGAGTAACAACTCACATGGTCTCCACTTTATCACTTGGGCCCTGCATGTGGCCGAGGACAGTCCCCTGCGACGTGTTCTTGCACCAGCCGCGGAGCCCTAGCTTCTCAGCCTGCTCCTTAGTGTACTATTGGCAAAATTAAGATATTTTACTTCAGACTTATCTACTGAAGATTTTATTCTTAGTTTTATATTATTTCTAGAGGATTGAGAGGTATCAATCAGGTGTCTCTCTACCACACCTGTTTTTTTTTAAACGACACCATTTTTTTCACAAACATTCAAGTCCCATGCGGGGATCGAACCCGCAGCACGTCGCGCCCACTGGTATTTACCGTGGTAACTTATACCACTAGCTATCCCCGCAGTTAACATATATTATGATACCTCTGAGTAAATAAAAATATGTTTGGCGTGACTAGAAGGGCTTATTTATGTTCCTTAACATCTCGGGCAAGCCAAAGTCTCACGAGATGTTTTGTAGACCTTTAAAATGAGCTAGAGCTTCTGTATCTCGCACAAACTGGAAGGTACTGAATACATTGCGATGAGGACATACCTAGGCGAAGGGACCGTTTGGTATATGAATCATAATTAATTTACGTGGATATTACCTTCGGACTCCCTCCACCCATAAATTTAATAAAGATCTGACTAAACATTTGCTAAATCCGCTGAACAGAACTATAAATTATAGCTAAGAACCATCTCGATCACATCAGCATTAAAATCAGTCAATTCGTTTAGAAACTACGATGCCACAGACAAACTTATAACACCCCTCTTTTTGCGTCAGGGGTTAAAAAGGTTGACTTCGGTCACGGTAACGCATTATTTTTGGTATTAAATTGATAGAGGTATACTCAGCATTTCAGCAATATCAGTTACTCCTAAAATAAACTGTTTATTGCTTCACACAGCCAAATAAAATACGCGGAGATTGCTTTTTGTGATAGGTGAAGTATAAATATAGTTTTTATGCGTACAAATGATTGACGACGGAAGAGCGTTGAATTCGCACACTTTTACTGCAATATAATTTATAGCTTTTGCTTACGGCTCCGCCCGCGTCAATTGGTCTATCGGCTATCGCAGCAAAAAGTAGCCTATGTCCTGCTTAGGAACTAAGCATACTCCATCCCAAGTTTCATTAAAATTTGTTAGGTTTAGTGTTTGGTTCAGCCGTGAAAGCACATCTAACAGATAGAGTTACTTTCGCATTTATAATATTCGTAATTTATTAAGTATAGATGAAACTCAAAGAGGTCTGTGTAAAGGCTTTGGGTATTTATAAATTTGTTTATTCTTCATGCATGTTGTGCACAGGCGGACCTTGCCATAAGGCATTTTCTGATAGGGTATTGTAGTACTGTTGTTTACTTCGTTTTGTTAGTGTTATTAATTTGGAAAGTGATAGTGGATGAACAAACCATTATAATAGTTACGTACATCGATTTAAAAAGCTTCTAGTGGCACAAAACTTCTGCTCTTTTTGGGACAACCAGTTACAAATTGCCCATTGTTAACAGACGATTATGACTGTTAGAAGAGAGTTCAAACTAAGATATTCGACCGGTAAATATTATAGATATATTTATTATAGACGGTAAAATCGTTAACAACGATAACCAAACTTAATATGAACAAACATAAATTAAAATAAAAGAAAAATAAAATTATAACCATTCGAAAATAAACACCCTGTACAATTCCATAAACCTCAAAGTCTATCGATTGTAACTCCATGTCCATATTGCACGTTGGAGCTGGAGCTGTTGTTGTCGAAACTGAACTCTTAGCACAGCCCGTTATTCACACTGTTTTACTTCTTTTCGATAAGAAATTAAAGTATATTATAATGTACTCTGTGGAAATTGAGGAATAGGTCCCTGACAAGTGTCGCAAAGAAAATGTCAGAATGACAGTTGATTACATTTAGTTTTAAAAATTTTATAGCCGCGCAAAATGTTTGCATTTTATGAAATAAGTAGGTTTTTATAGTTTTACTACAGATAAAAAAGAAGACATTTATAAAGCACTTAGGCCGCGCACACATACATATACTGCTTAGCATGGTGAACTATAGACTTCTAGGGCCGAGCGGCCATTCAGACTGCTTGAAGCAGTAAAAACAAGCGGGCAGAAGGTGCGTGTATGGGCCTGAGGCCCGATTATGGGTGGGCGGCGATCTTCACTTAAAGATGAAGTGGGGTTTGACAGTGGTATAAAGGCAAATAATTAATAATATATTATATTATAATAATAAATATAATATAAAAATAATATTAATAAATAACTGAATATCCATACTTCCATATTAATATTATAAATGCGAAAGTAAATCTGTCATTCTATTACGTTTTCAGGGCTAAACCGCTGAACTAATTTTGTTGAAACTCTGTATGGGGTAGCGTGGATCCCAAGAAAGGATATAGACAACTTGTTGCCGCGATAACCGTCACCCACGCGGGCGAAGCTGCGAGCAAAAGCTAGTAATATAATATTACTAGCTGTCCCCCGCGACTTTGTTCGCGTGTTTTAGTTTCAACGGTTTTTAATTTTTGTAACATTTTTCATTTATGCTCCGCTCCTATTGGTCGTAGCGTGATATTATATAGCCTATAGCCTTCCTCAATAAACGGACTATCCAATACAAAAAGAATTTTTCAATTCGAACCAGTAGTTCCTGAGATTAGCGCGTTCAAACAAACAAACTCTTCAGCTTTATAATATTAGTATAGATTGATAGTTGGTGATAACTGATTAGTTTCTTTTTTTTGTTAGTACCTCATTGTTGTTCTTTATTAGTTCAGCAGCTTTGGAGAGGCCTATTACCAGCACTGGACTGTGATAGGCTGATTTATAGATATCTAACCTTCATTAATTGGAGTGGCACAGAAGAAATCAGTATCAGTAGTAGTCAGTATAGATTAGTTTTATTATATTTATTTGTTAGCTAAAAATACCAATACAACTTAATTAAAATTCTGGTCCACAAACCTGTTTAAAACCGGTCTCAGGACTCAATATGCTGTTATACTGACAGGATTAATTATTTTTGGTTATAAACTACAATTTTGTTCCTTTATTATATTTAATGTGACACTAATCTGACCCTTTCATAAAAATATTGCCTTACTGTTGTGTGAATATATTAGGTATTTATTTATTTAATCAAAACGATTTTATTACAACCAATTACAGTAACTTAAACAATAAAAACGACTAAAACATGTATGACTCCTATACTTAAAAAAAACTTGAAAGTTAGAAGAGTTAGAAATAAATATAATCAATTGACAAACAAAATATACTTATAATAGTGTTGGATTAAATATTTGAGTTAATTCTGTTTTGTGTGGGTACAAGCCCGCAGCAAAGCAAAGTATGGTAGGTAGGTGACATTATCTACAACCAATCTTTGAAACCATTTTAATAGATGTTTCTAGTTCTTGTAGGCCAATTAGTAAGTTGTTAAATTGTTAAGACCTATTTGCATGAAAACCTAACTCTTAGCTGTAATTGTAAATTTGAATTTTCCATGCTTACAGTCATAATATTGGAATAGCTTCTAAGCGTCTTTGTTTTAATCAAATCTTGTTCAGAGTTAGTTTTTTTGTAATTGTAAACTGTCAACTTGTCTTAGCATTCACCTCTAAGTTAAAAAGATAACCTAGCCTTCTGCAAGCGGGCCTAAGACTCATCTTTTTAAGAGCCAGTATGTTTTTACTGTAATCATATAATATGATGAACTGCTACAGTATAGTATACTGTGTGTTCCAACATAAAAACTCATTTGACACCCAATAGTATTTATGAGAAACCAGATAATAAATGCAATTGCTAATTTGGCTAAATACTTTATCTGTTTCAGTTCAGAATACTTTAGGCAATCAGACTTATTTTAAGAATAGCATGAGCTATGCAGTATTAGTAATAAGCATTCAGTGTTATCTACAACGGAAGCAATAAAGGGATAAGTTCAATTTTGGAAATAATGAGGTTATTTAAAAATAAACAAACCTTCCGAAAGAAAACTCCTTGGACCCGGCCAAACACCTCAAAGTCGACAGCTGTAGTTGCCATAATTGCTGCAACAGAGCTGAAGTTGCTTCTGAAAGCACCTGCAATGGCAGTTAATACTATTAAACGTAACATTAATATTTACAATATTTTCATGAAATCAATTATTTTGAATTCTTTTCCTCTCCCGTCACTTCAAGAACGAAATCTGATTTTTTCAATTTTCGCGTGAATGACAGTTACATTCCATTTTTTCCAATTTAGACCAAATGAAAGTAATGATTGTTGATTATTTCAAAATTATACGTTTATAAAAGTTTTTTTATGGTAATTGTCTTTAAAAACAGGAATAAGTCTTAATCAAATGGAAAGCACAATAGCGGTTTAAACGCGTGAATTGGAACGGAACGTACCTACGTTCATAGCACGAGATGTTGGGCGCGTTCTTTTCATGTTCAAAATGTTAGTGATACCATTATTTCTCTTAAAGAACTCACAGTATCGAAACTTAATGTAATATTGTGTTACTTTGTAAAACTAATGTTTAATCGGCAATCTTTTTGTACAGTATCAAATATCAATTAAAATATTCCGCTGTCACCCTGCCAAAATTGTGTGTGTTAAAATTTGTGAGAGAGAAAGTAAATAAAATTTTGAAATAAGTTCTGTCAAGTGTCACTTTGTCAGACTCAGTGGTGAGCGTAATTTGTTTGTGTTTTTTAATACAGAAATTATACTTTTATATTAAAGTGTATTGCTTGTGCATTTTACAGAAGCCTACGAAAGTGTTTAAATATTTACTACGAAAAAACTATGGCGCTCTTTAGCTGTGGCAGGTATGTTGACAAATTATGTAATAAGGGTTAGGTTGGTTGGTTTTTCGCCAATGTTGTAATACATGTATTGATTTAATGTGAATGTTTCAGATTGGGAAGCAAGTCGGTTCTTGCGAGTTTTAATAAGATCCCTTCTATATTGGGTTCTGTAAACTACGCTCAGACCGCCGCGGGAGTGCCAAAAATCGTGTACAAGAAGTTCGAAGTACCCAAAATCGAGCATCATGATGACAGAAACGCACGCCTCAACCGGCCCTTGTCGCCACATCTTACCATCTACGCTCCACAGCTTACCTCCATACTGTCAATTACTCACAGAACTACAGGTAGGTACATTTCATAGTATCATTTAGTCAATACTATCAGAGCTATTGGCAATTTAATCATTTCAAATTAGTGTACCACAATAAACTAAAATTGGTATCTTTATTGTAGGTAGAACATTATTGTGTGAACATATTTATTGATAAATAATTTATTCCAATAGTAGGAAACTTAATTTGTTTTTTTATGTAGGCACATTTTTTTTGTTTAATTCGTGCATATAATTTTTTCATGTATTCTTAGTAATTTTATTTTTACAATGACATTGATATCTGTTGGATATTAATAGTTATGTAGCATATCTAATTCCTTAGGCAATATAATATCCATTGAACAGAGTTTAAAGTACTTCTAAGGGAAAACTATGTATTTTCAAATATGTATTCATTGTTCTAGGAATCATTCTGTCAGGGTACTTCAGTGTGCTGGGTATTGGAGCATTGGTTTTGCCGCACGATATCTCACATTACATTGCCATTGTTGAGAGCATGAATTTGTCACCGGCAACAATATTCTTAGCAAAGTTCTTGCTTGCCGCCCCTGTGGGCTACCACTTTGCTAATGGACTCCGACATTTGTTTTGGGATATGGCTAAGGGTCTGACAATCAAAGAGGTTTACTCCTCAGGTTATGCTATGCTCGGGCTATCAGTGGTACTTACACTGCTCTTAGCTGCATTATAATTTAATTCATCAGGACCTGAGTAAAAGTTGATATATTGTTGGGTATTATTTATTTATTGTCAGTTTAAGAGATGTAATAAAATTATTTGAATCAGACTTGTTTTTGAGACCTTTTATTCTGTGTTAGTATTTTCTACTGTTTTACTCCTTACTCAAACATAGGTACTTATTAAAACAAAAGAAAGTTAAACATTTTGGTAACTAATTATATAATTTAAAATATAAATTTCTTATTTTGGTTAGTAAATTAAAAGCCTCCACAAAGAGGTACGTAATAAGTCTTATACAATTAGGCGACACCACATGACGAAATTACGTCATGAATCTGCTTGAATTTGTCGAAGTCTAATTTCTCTGTAGTCGCCAAACCTTTAGCGGCATTCTGAAACAATCGTGTAAAAGGTCAATATGGTGTGCTAATAATACTGTTTGTTTAAACATGAGCCTGAAAATTGTTATGTAATGCGAACTTACGGTGAAAATGACGTTATTGTTCTTGAGGAATTCTCCGTATATGTTGAAAAGGTCGGTTCTGGTGTCAAGTAGCTGGGCTAGACTGAGAGGGGTGTGTGCGATAGATACGTCTGAAAGGGAATCTTTAGCGGCTAGCCAGGTGCGTGACGGGGCCATGGCGATGTTGCAAGTCGCGTAGTTGGTGAGGGCATCGCGGCCGCCGGCATCACGGTTCAAGCAAAGAAGCTCGTATTTGGAGGCGTCGTAGTTTGGTAGGTCTGAACCTGATGGTGAAAGAGTTTAGTTAGTTTAGTTGTTACTTACTTATATTACCTACTTTAATAGTTACAGTTGGCCAAGTGATTTATTTTATCTGAATTGACAACTTACTAGCGAATTAATACCAACATCAAAGGGTAAATTTAATCATTAATATAAAATATTAATAACATTGCACGCGAAAAAGACCCTATTACCTACTAAAGTCCAAAAAAAAAAAAATAGTATTTACAACTCGTTTTTTATTATTTCTTACATAGGCACTAACTACTCTATTATTAAGCTTATAAAAAGATTAAAATAAAATATATTTTCCTAACATTTTAATTAATTGACGTTTAATATTTTAGTAAACAATCTTTTGTACTCATTGCCCTTTTTAGATAATGGCGGAAAGTAATTAGTTAGAACACGACACTCAATGTTTTAATCGAGGAAAACTACTGTAATTAATTACGTTGGTAGGTACTTATCTAACTATACTCACACTTTGTTTATTTTGCTTGGCAGCGTGTATCTAATGTGATTAGCAGTAAATCTGAACAATTGAACCTACAGAAGTTTTAAATTAAAATTAAATTTATTTCCTGAGGCCTAAGCAAATCATAGCTAGGTTACCTCCCTAGATGTATATTTAACTATGCCATGCTTTTTAGAGGGATTAAAATACTTTTACCTGGAACTACTTTTAAAAAAGAAAAGGGTATTACTTATACAAGATGATTCTTTCATCGTTGAACATACAAAAACTAATAAAAATAAAAAACAATTTAAAAAAAAATCCTAGTATTTCAATACTACACGTAAGAGTTTTAGCGCACTGAAGTTAAAAGTGTTTTTTTGTTTGTTCGTCGAATTTTTGATACAAATCGTTTTTATAAGAGAGAGAGGACCATAGAGGTCATAGTTGTCGTTTGTACAACGACGAAATAATCACTTTATCTAGTTTAGTAGGTCTAGGCACGTGGTATAGATCTACTAAATGGAATGACATTTCAGGCGGATAAATGCGCCGGCACCGGTAGTGGTTACGGGTGGGCCATTGTGAACAAGACGAGTGCAGTTTTAAGTCCCTTTTTGAAAATAGGGCGACTCGGGTTTGTTAGAAAATACTAAACTCTAGGCAGCCATATAAGCATACATAACCGTTTATCCCTTGTAATTTTTACCCCTAAATGTCACAGCAATGTAAAATTTTAAACGGAACTTTTTTATAGGTATAGGTAAGTACTTGGTACCTACTAGGTAAAAAAGCAAGGATTTTTTATATTTCAACCCATACCCTGCCATTTATGTCAGTAGGTACTTGTTGTACCTTCTGTTTATGTACCTAAATAACGACGTTGATAAAATCTATCAAAAGTACTTATAGTTACCTACCTACACATATCTATATATTCGTATCTCTACCTACTAGGTATAAAAAAATATATCAAGAAACTTCTTCGAAATATGCCGCTGATGCCCGATCTAGACAAGGAACACAAACAACTTGAAAGGGTCACTAGTTAATCCGTCAAAGTAAACCATTTCCTATCAAAACTAATCTTAAACTTACTTGAAACAAAAGCCACGTCACCGTGGTCATCTTGAAGGCATTTCAATGGGCTGTTGTCGCCCGAACACTGCTTCTTAAGTTTTGACACGTCGTCGCCTGAAATATTTTATGATTAAAAAACAAACTTAGTTATTATTATGTACCTACTTCTACTTATAATTGGTAGCCTCTTGCCATGCATAGGTAGATACCAAATTTAAAAATCTATTCGCTGAGTTGGATAACGTGGTCATGTGAACAAAATCTAAATGGCATGTAGTCTGCGAAAAGAGAACCGTTATTTAAACGTTTATTAGACGCAATATAATGAATAGAAATATCGTACCTCTGGGATTGTTTTCGGGCTTGTCAACTCCCGGTAAACAAGAGCCTGAGAAGAAATCGGCAAAGTTCTTGATACACTACAACAAGAAAAAAAAACAACATGAATCACACAGACGTACAAAAAAACACCTTTGAATTATGCATTTAAAAATTATTAAAGTTTGTCGATAGTCTAAAGAGTTTATGGCAACATTTAAGACTTACCTGATCGTGGTTAATAATATTTTTGTTGATGAGGTAGTAGAGCGGGGCGTTGAAACCACTGAATGAGCCATAACTGTTGTGGCATGACCTGAAATTGTACAAAAAACCTTAGTACCTAAGCTAAAAACGATAAATGATGCACCATAGTCACGAAGACAGATTACTATGGTATACTTAGTCGAATGAATTCTTTAATTACACCAGGAATTGTAACGGACGATTGTACGTTATTTATTATGTGAACGCCTCTTTAATGATATGAGTGCTTAGTTTAATAGCTACAGTTCCCTTAAATAAGACTTAAAAGTAGGTACCTAACAATATACAAACGAAATTGCTACCACTAAACCCAGCAGATAATTTACATAAATCCAAGAATGCAATTAAAAACTTGGGTCAAGAGCAAACTCGTAAAACTTGTCCCGTAAAATTATAAAGCGGCAGTTCGATACTTGTTGGTGCTAAAGTTTCGGGTTTAAGAGGCCAGGGTTCGAGGAAATTTGATCCGAAGATTACTTCGATAACTACCATTATGGATTTAATATTGGATGATATGCGTTATATATAACCAAGTCTAAAATTTATAAGATTTTTAGCCTTGGTCAACATTTTCGGTGCTTGCATGATGCAGGTTATCTACTTTTGGAAAGTGCCTAACTATGGAATCAAAAAAGAAAATCGGTAAAATTGTCGTCATCATATCTCTTTAAATATGGTAAAATATTAGCTTCTTTATTTAGCCAAATGGAATAATGTATTTGTGCAACAGTGTTTCCTACAGATTGGACTGATGCCAAGCAGCGGCAGTTTTGTTGAAGCAAGTTCAATAAAAGGTATTACTTGGTGCATTGAATTAAGAATGAATTTGAGTTTACCTGTTATTTTTGTCTCAATTGCAGGTACTTTTGTCCAAATGGCTCTTTTTTGAAATATCACGATACAAATATTTAAGTTCACCAAAATATAGCCATTTTTGTGGAGTTGTTTGGAAAGCATCCTTATCATTTAATTAAAGTTTATTTCTTTCATTCTATCCTACATATCCATACATTACTAGTTTCGTTCTATACTAACAGATCTTTCATACCTTTTCCCCCTCAATTCTTCGATCTTGTTGTACTGAGTGCCCTTCTTGACGACAGCCACAGCATAATTAGGCGTCTTAGCGTCACCGTACACTTCGTGGAACACGGGATGTAAATTATATTTATAGGCGGCAGCTGCCACTCTCACATCATCGACACTTGCCAAGTCTGATCCGTTGTCTTGTACCTGTAAGTTTTACAGAGTTCAAATGATATGTACTTACCTACCTACAATTGTTCAGGTTTTCACCACCTGTATCGAAAAAGGATCTCTGAAAATCTGATCTGATATCTGAATATTAGTTCTTGATTCGCAGTTCCTCTTAAAAACATGTTTTACGTAACGATAAAAAAGGAATATAAATCAGTGAACATATTTTTTGAAGGTTTCAAAGTAGGAACTACGTAATATTAATGTGAATAAGATGTTCTTAAACTTTGAAACCTTTTTCTATAAAAGGCCAAATAGTCCTTTGAGATGTTATTGTGAATTGCGGTTCTTGCGTGATCTTACCATTCATAAATTATTCAGAGCCATCATAGGAAACTGTCATTGTATTCATAAAAGGGTATCATAAAAATGGTTAATGTAAAATTCATAACAAATGGAGTAATATTCTTTTCATGACGATTTTGATTTCGATAGCATAAGATGAGAGCTGGTTTAGTCATTTGTTCTTCTGTCTTTGACCTTTTTACCTAGCCGTTGCTGTCCCTTTGCAGGGCAAAATGCCATTCTAGTTCTCTACCGGTTCCATCTCTCTGTTCAAGACTGTGGTGTACTAATTTTTTATCGAAGGCTCGTCCCGCCCATCATCTCCATGACGTTACAAAACATATTTATGTTTTGTTAACAAGAACTTACGCTCTAGGGATTTTAATTCCTGAGTCGCGGGGCGTTTACTTGGGACAAAGATATAAATCACATGCACTAATACCAACTAGACTCAGTGTGGTGACCTATACCACTCCACTACTCGTGAAGTCTTAAATAAAAAGACAAAAAAAGTTATTTAAATAATTGACATCTAATTTTTGCATCAGTTATTCGACACCAGAAATCATAACAACCGTGTTATCGCATTACGAGGGTCGATATCTTATTACGTCATTCGCTAAATGTATACATCGCTCGAGCGGTCTGGTTTTGATTCTTAGTGTCGAATAATTGATGTGAACAATTGCATATCAATTATTTAATTAACTTATTTTCTGCTGAAATTTTGTAAACTGCCTATACCAGATGTGCTCTTCACCCCTTTGGATAGATGTAGCCTTTCGGTAACACCCTGTAGGTACGAGTATATATACCCTTTTGGTAACAACCTGTATAATCACTTACACTCTTCAAGCAGTCTTTTTCCGAAGCTTCTTGCACACAATCCAGTCGGGGGCGGATGTCTCGGCTGAACGCGAACACAGACATCGCGCGGCACTTAGCGAGCGCCACGTTGGAGGTCACGCACAACCTGCGGGTCAGTGTGTCATAGCGAATGTCTTTCATAGATGTAGGCCGAGCTTTCAGCGGGAGATTAAAAGGTGGGTGAGCCTTGTGGCCGTTTTGTTTTCGATATTGCGGTTTTTGAGGGGATTTTTTCATGTACTTTTATAGCGTATCAAGTGTGAATTATAATTAAGAGTTAACTTAACATCATCTAATGTAATGTATTACGTAGTATTTGATTAAACGGTTATCACCACAAAATATAATAAAGTATTATTTTTTTTTTTGTTACGCATTAACACATGCGGAGCGAATATTTGTAATTAAATACAAACAGTAGAAACGAAAAATATCGATAGCTTAGCTTAGATGGTAAAGCCACTGGTGTGTTGAGCTATTGTAGTGGTCGCCGGTTCGAGTCCTGTCTGAAGTTTAATGTTTCCTTTCTACTATTTGTATTTAATATCATAAAGTATCAAATTAGCAAAATGAGATTCAAACTTTTAGTCGAGTTTGAATAGGAAATACTTGCAGTAGGTACCTGATACTTGCAGTAGGTCGATACCTATAAATTTTGCTTCTTAAAACATTGAAATGCTACTAAGTTTAAAATATTTTCTCACAAAAGTTCAATTTATGTATATATGTATAGGTATACTGACGTGAGCTACAAAAAGCTCGTAAATATATCAAACATATAAATGACAAACAAACACTTGGTGTAATAGCTACCTTAGTTGATATTCCTTTCGTAATCCGATTACTAGTAAATAATTCACGAAACAAACACACGGTATTCATAAAACACATAAAATCACGCTTACAATCTCCAACAAGATAATCTGACTTACAATTTGCAATCCGCAGCTTAAAATCTCGTTAGGCATAAACATGAATGTTACAGTGACTGTAAGAACATGGGAAACAGCGGAAGAGCTAAAATGTTAATAATTCAAGTAAAGAATACCTCTATTACATGTTGGCGTACATTTCAGGTAATGGACATTGTAAAGATATTTGTTTTACTAAGAAATATCTATTAAATTGTGAAAAAGTAAGTGGTTTTAGAATCAATAAGGAGAAATTAATTTTTTACCCTCTGTTTAGAGTAAACCTTACCTTCTGCAAGTTCGCAGTAAAAATAAATAATAATTGATTCTGAAACTGACTCGTTTAATAAATATAAGGGCGAAGATAAAAATGGCGAAAATACCAATTGAAATAAATTACTAACCCTCCCTTTTTTGCATCGCTGCATTCGGTTAACAAGTAATTAGCAAATATTTCTTTACATACAGGTAAAAGTGTATTAGAACAGTTAGGGCTCAAAATAATAAAAGTTAAAAATAATCTAGTAATTCTGGCCTTTACAGTATTTCAAATTATCTACAACAGTCCATAAATACCAGTTCAATATAATATTTACCTGACGACCAGTTCTGGCGGTCCATGGCCCCTCTCGATCACCTCGGTGTAGTTAGCCTTGCTCAAGTAATCCACCGGCCGAATGGGAATGTTGTCCGCGACATGGTAAATCTTCTCTGACAACCCTAGGACGCCAGTGAACCATTCTGGTTTGCTTGCTGAGCCTATTTAGGGTTGACACAAGAGTTATGAAAGAAAATGCTAGGTTTGACCATGATATTCTATAGTGTATTTCGTGTTACAAAACTAATAAAAAAAAATATTTTAAAAGTAAAGTACATTGTTATCAGCAAAAGAAAAAGAGCCCAATAATGATTTATCTTTGATTACACAAAGCTTTTGTTACTATATTTAAACTTAGGTAATATGCAGAAGCTTACAAAAAGCTTGTAAACCTATGAAATTTTCAAAGACAAATCGCCAATTCTAAGTCGATTTAAATTACTTTTAAAATAATCGTGTAAAAGAATAAACTCTTAATTTTTAAAGACTGAATAGTTTTCTTCAACGATTGTGAAGTCCGATTAATAAAGAAGAAGTTTCAAAGATAATCCGATTACAATTTTTGGTCTGAACATTTTTCGGTTGATAGCAAAGTTTTCTCGTTTTGACAGTTTTACAACTGGTTACAAGGGTTCTATTTTAGGGAAAATAAAACTTAAATGGAAGTGGTTGAGCGGCAATGTTGAGCCATTCAACGTTATGTAAAGTGAAAACAGAATGTTTTCCACGTTTTGTAGAATAGGTACTTTTATTTTTCATGATAATAGTGGTATTACCATTTTTATTTTAGGAGCCAGGCTTAACGCTGTCATTGTATAGCATAAATCCCTTGCGTTATCAAGTTCACGCAAATAGAGGTAATCAAAGATAATCTATAATGATGACGATAACTATAATGAACACGAGAATGAATCACCTGTGCTTTCAAAAGTATTTTTATGTAAACCTACATATTTCTACTTACACGTTCCAGACTAGTTTAGTATCAGACACGAATAGGTTCTTTAATCATAAAGTAGAACAAACAATATTTATTACTTACCAGCTTCAGCTAATTGCTTTATCTTCTCCCTCAGAGGTGATAACTTGGCAAGTACATCGTTATGAGCCAGCAGTCCCTGCCAGGGCCTTGCTGCCCACGAACAGGCCTTGTCCTTCACGGATACCTTGGTCCCATCCACGCAAAGATAACTGAATCCGTCAGGGTTTTGTTCCGCCTGTCCAGCAGGAATATTACCCACTGGTAACTGTGGAAAATATTTAAAGTGGAGAACCCTTGAAGTTAAGTTCCATCCATCATTTATCAGGATAAACCTTTTAGTGAACATAATTTATCGAATATCAATCATGTTGGCTTAAGTACTTGTCCATATCGGCTTGTTGTTAGGGTATCTGACTCGATTTGTGTGCAGGTTCCTTAGAGCAAGCAGGCTAGATATGCAACTAAATAATTTAAATTTGAAAAAATATGAATCCTCTTTAAAACATCACTCTTTCTTTTGAAAACGGCTCTACCTCAAACATTAAATATTAGATCACAGATCTATAAAATTGAGATCAGAAAAATTGTTTTTCCGTTTTAGAATGCTTTAAGCTCGTCACTTAATCGGGTCGTCAATGAATTCCTAACGAACACACGAATGAGCGGGCTCCTGTTATTTCCGTTCGAAGACTAAGCTGTTTCATAAAACTAGCTTATTTCCTTTTTCCATTCGTTTCGAGGCAATCATGATTTCCCTCGAGTAATAGTCAGTGCATAGACGCTCAATAAACCAAAGAATATTAATGTCTGCATATTAAATTTTTGTTCCATTGAACGCTCGCAATTTTCTGAAGACAAGACTGGAATGTCTGGCACTTATTTGATGCCAGCTATGCAATATGAATTCTCCGAGCTTTCATGTTAGGTATATGTAGTTTCTGCTTTATACGTACTGTCTTACTTTTGATGTCAGATTGCATAGAAATGTTTTAAAAAGATTTTTTGTTTAGTCCTGATTCAATTTACTTATTGTTAATTTAAATGAAATTTTAGGCACCAAATAAAATCATCGTTCAAAACATAAAGTTCCCTATACATACTGTTCGTTTCCAGCCTACGTACAAACACACACACACACACACACAGCATACAGTGTACTACTTCAATCATCACAAAACCAGTCGACTAACGTACGAGAGAAAACTAAAGGGATTCAGGATTCTGAACGGTTCGGGTGCCTATTTACGGTACTGGTTTTCAGGAACGTTTACAGCATTATGAACTAGGTAACCTAGGATGTATATATTTTTACATAAGGTATAGATGCTTTTGGCTTTTTTTTGTTGTAATAGTTGTATTACCAAAACTACAGATATACCTGCTTACAGTTATATCAGCCTGAAAATATTTTGGCAACGTATTTGGGGCAGTAGAGTTTAGCATTTGCGCAAAGATTCACCCATGGCTTTGCTTCCCAAACGGCACAAATTTCCAATTTATTTGGTCTACTGATATTCGATGTGGTTTCGGGAAAATGTATTTCATATTTGATTTCAAGATAAGAAATTTCAAGTGTGAGGCCGCGCTCCTTTAGGAGAAAATATAACTTTCCGAGTATCATTTTGAGCGTCAAACTCTTTTGAATACTTATTTGCAAAAGGCATTGACACATTTTCTAAATCTAAGAGCTTATATATATTTTATGTCGTAATTTACTCTTCCCTAAAAGCTATTTGCATTTTCGGATTGAGATAATCCAATCTAAAAGGTTTCCAGGTGACTGGGGCGCTGCGAATTTGAAAGTCAGTATATAGGGCAGGGATACAGTGATTTTAGAGGAATCCGATTCTGGGATTACTTTCGACAGATATTTAGATACACTCTATGTGCGCTGTAAAAACAAATAGAGCTTTAACGTTCTAAAATTTAGGAGCGAAAGAGACAATTTAAATATTTATTTGGTGTTTTATTTAGTTGCAATGTTTCATTTTGATTAAATTGGAATTTGTATTTTGGGAATTCAGTTGGCCACCGATACTATAGGTACTTAAATATGTTATGCAATACAATCTGATGATGTAGGTAGTTAAAAATCCAATTGGTAGACTTAGAACTAATATTTGAATATTTGGTTAGCAATATGTGATCAATTGAGTGAGATTATCGGTTACTGATTACTTTAGACGAATACACTGCAGTTGACAGTATTTTTCAAGTTTATCCTTAAGATGTCATATTAAACATCAACTTATAGAAAAGTTTAGTTTTTTTAACAACTGTATAATGTTGTAGGAACAGAAAAATATTAAAATTGTGTATAGCTGTTGAAAACAATCAAGACACTGAAATTTTCAGCGTCGTTCTTCCCAATGAACATTCTCTTCTCACTTACCCCAAAGAATTTCCGCACGTAAATGACCTTTGTGAAGGCGACCTGGCCACCGTTGGTTGAGAGGCATCTGAGAGCTCCCTCATAACCACTGTAATTGTCAGGGTAGTCACATTTGTCGGGGTGTTCACACATCGAACATAACTGGCTGTATCGACTCTCTGTAACAAAAAAAAACCGGCCAAGTGCGAGTCAGACTCGCGCACCGAGGGTTCCGTACAAACCTGTAGGTATATAAGTAAAAGTTATGGTATTTTTATTGCTAAATGAAATCCATAACATAACAATGTGGAAAGCTGACGGTACCTTGTCAATACATATATGAAAACATTATGTATGTTCGGAAAAATCTTCATCTCTTTAAGAAGAGAAGTGATAGACATAATTTTAATACTAGAAATAGGCACAATTTGGATCAATCTCGGTTTAGATTGGCTAAGGTACGAAATTCTTTTATGGGGAATTGTGTAAAATTTTATAATATACAATTTTATAATATATAAAATTTTATAATTTTATTTAATATAGATAAACTTTGTCTTTTACACTAAGTAATTTTGACTAATCGTTCAAAAGTTATCACGATAACATTGACTTGACGCAACGCAGTAAGCCATTGTGATAACGCGAAGACTCTTGGATGAAATAGCGAGCGATACATCAACGTACCACTCCATCGATACAGTCATGTCATTCGAAGATTGTACGAGCTACCCCGTGGAGTTTCTAAACTCTTTAGAGCTATCATCCCGTATGCTGGAATTAAAAGAGGCTGGCATTAAGTCCGCCTCTGTACTTGTGTGCATGAAGTGTTAAATAAATAAATAAATAAATAAAAGTAGGTCTACCCGTTTTCACCATTGCGGCGGTAGTGCCCCTCTTTGAGGAGTGACCGTGAGTTCCGCCTGACGCAGGTCCTCACCGGACACGGGTGTTTCGGGAGGTTCCCGTTCAGGATCAGGCGGGAGGACACGCCAGGGTGTCACCACTGTGCGGATCGCCCAGAGGACACGGTGGAGCATACGGTGGAGGTCTGCCCCGCTTGGGCGGAGCATCGCCGTGTCCTCGTGGAGGCGATCGGCGGCAGCGACCTCTCGTAGGGCCGGGCCCCTGGTTCAGACCATGGTGTGGAGCGAGAGGGAATGGGAAGCAAAATTCTCGTGTCGCGGTGTTTGTTTCCAAACTCCTCCGAAATGGCTGAACCAATTTGCATGAAATTTTGTGTGCATATCGGGTAGGTCTGAGAATCGGCCAAAATCTATTTTTTTATTTTTTTTTGTTAATCGCATAACAACGTTTGCTGGGTCAGCAAGTCTAATATATAAAATTCTCGTGTTGCGGTGTTTGTTTCCAAACTCCTCCGAAACGGCTGAACCGATTTGCATGAAATTTTGTGTGCATATCGGGTAGGTCTGAGAATCGGCCAACATTTTTTTTTTTTTTTTAATCGCTGAACAACATTTGCTGGGTCAGCTAGTAAGTTTATGATTATTAAAAAAAATATACTATGTGATGTAACTAAAAATTTAAGATTTTCGGAATTTTTCCTATATGTGTACTTTATAACGTTGCTTCATGCCAAATTTCAAGATTTCAGGTCGTCTGGAAGTATCCTTTAGGTTTTGATTCCCTTGCGAGTAGTTGCGAGTTTCAAAATATGCGGCTTTAATTGCTGTATCTTTTGATTGCGTTGACGTAGAAGTTTGATTTTGTTACAGCTTAAAGATATTATAGACTTGAGTATTTGTTAAGAATTTCAATATAATACCACTACGCGTTCATGAGTAAAGGGGTAATAAGTTTAAAATTATTAAAAATATTTTTATTATATGATGTAACTAAAAAATTATGCTTTTCGCAATTTTTCCTTTATCTGTGTTATAAGACGTTGCTTCGTACCAAATTTCAAGATTCTGAGTTCACGGGAAGTACCCTGTAGGTTTTGATTCCCTTGCGAGTGTCGAAAATTTGCGGCATAAACGGGAGTATCTTTTGATCGCGTTGACTTAGAAGTTTGATTTTTTCACAGCTCCAAGAGACCATAGACTTGAGTATTTGATATGAATTTCAGCTTGATACCTCCACGCGTTCCTGAGAAAAAAGGTCTTGACAGACAGACAGACAGACAGACAGACAGACAGACAGACAGACGGACAACAAAGTGATCCTATAAGGGTTCCGTTTTTACCTTTTGAGGTACGGAACCCTAAAAATGATATAATGTTGCTTGCTGCTACGGAACCCTTCATGGGCGAGTCCGACTCGCAGTTGGCCGCTTTTTATTTATTTGTCTACATTGAATACTTTCAAAAACAAAAATCCGAAGAACAAAAAGCGCAATCAAAGTCAACTCGTCGCCAAATATATTTTCTTTCAGAAAAAGCTAATTTGTGTATTTATTTACAACTATAACATGCACATATTACTATAAAACGAATACGTAATGCCAAATAACAGTGTAAAAACGTAATTTTTTTATCAAACCAATTAATGTTAAGTAAGTTGAAGTAGAGATAAGATTTATCCATGATTTTGGTATATTACTAACATTGACCCGCAGTTTCACCCGCCTTTGTGTGATTTTATCAAATCTAACTGGTAGTTAACAGCTACGTTCGTATAAAAAAAAAAAATTTAGTTAGTTAATTAATATTAAAGACAATGTTTATTTATAATGTATGTAAACTTACTCAAAGCTGTATTAGTCTTAGGATCCGGCGACCACTTGCCAACAATGCAGGATTTGGAGAAGAACGTGGCCAGTGCGTGAAGCTCGTTCTCTTTTGGAGATATTGTGTGGTCGTTCATCTTCGGGAACACTGATCTCTTCATTAACATCGTTAGAGGAATCTGTATAAAGAAAATGTATAACTAATTCACATTTTTGTAAATGGCTTGACTAGAGATGATTTTAATTAGTTCATTTTATTAGGGTCATGTAACAATGTATATTATAGTTCTGCAAAGGTTTTAATTTTATACTTCAGTTCCTACGTACTCCCCAAATGCCTTAACGCAACTTAGCTTAAGACGTTCTTAAATATATATGTGTCACTACTTTACACATTAAAGTGTCAGTGAAAGCATACGGCAACTTAATATTAAGCTGCGTTTGTTTATTCGGCCATTTATCACATTTTAGGGTTTTGTATCCGATAGGTGGTAACGGGACCCTATTGCTAAGCCTTCGCTGTCCGTCCGTCCGTTTGTTTGTCAGTGGACTGTATCTCATGAAGCGTAATAGCTAGCGAGTTGAAATTTTTACAATGTGTATATAAGTTGCAGCTACAACTACAAATAAAAATTAAAGGAGGCTCCATAAAATGGTACGGTAGCCTTCACGCGAGTACGACTTGAAGTTGATTTGTTTTTTCTTCTTTCGATTGTTCACGACTTTCCTACTTGAACAAGAATCATACGAATTAAATTTACCTTAATCTATTTTACTAATATGTAAAGCTGAAGAGTTTGTTTGTTTGTTTGTTTGGAACGCGCTAATCTCAGGAACTACAGGTCAAATTTAAAAAGTTTTCAGTGTTGGTTAGCCCATTTATTGAGGAAGGCTATAAGCTATATAACATTACGCTGCCAGCAAAAGGAGCGGAGCATTAATGATAAATGTTGCAAAAATGAAAAACCGTTGACACTAAAACACGAGGACAAAGTCGCGGGGGACAGCTAGTAGAAAATATTTAGGCATAGTAATATTACAATTACTGAAACCTATTTCTATAGACATTACGTTTAGTATCTTATATAAAAATAAATGCGACGTTCTTATTAATATCGTAACGTGAGTGAATACTCAAGGGTTTGCCTCGGCAAAATTAGTAGAACACCCACGTTCATAAGAGGGGAATAACGTTACAGAGCGCAATACCGCCCGGTGCTATAAAAACAATATTTCTTACAGCTGACTCCTGCTATCTGAGCAGAATTCTAAGCAGTTCCTAGGTTGCTACTTTTTTGTTTATTGAATTAATACTGGAAACCAGAACTAAATATACTAAAACATTTCGTTCGAAATAAACAGTATCATCATATCTATTTTCATCGTTTTGAAAAGCACTTAGTTAACTCTATTTCTTTGTTGTTTCCATAAGGGAAAAAAGTTTAAGATGATTAAAATGAAAATAACAGTAGGTAATTACTTAATTTTGTAGTGGAACCTAATCTTCTCTTCCGAATAAAAATGTAACTAAAAGAGACTGGTAGCAGTGTTTTTATAATGTTTTCTGAAAAGCTAGACGTGGCGTCGTATAAGAATAATACTGTCAGTTTTACCTTTCGAGAGATTGTTACATTAAACTTAGGTTTATTTATACTTTAAAGTATTCACCATCGTTTATTCACGCTACCACTGTGCCCTGTTAAAACAGTTATTGTTCCTTTAATGACCTTGGGAAACTTGTATATAGGCTTTGTATGCTAATTCACATAGCCCTACCTCTTTGTCATACTAATGTGTTGTAATAGTCGGCTCAGTCGGCAAAGTTATTCAAGGACTAAAATAGTAATAATATTCTGAAAAGGACAATACTTAAGATTAAATATTTACCTTACATTTCGACCCAGTTCGTCGGAAAAACTTAAATAATTATTTGTATAACAAAGTTTGTCGTGTTAACACAATGTACCAAAACCGTCATAATTTCCTTTAGTAATAATCTTTACTCATTTTTATTTTTGCCTCATCTCCGTCTTATTTAAATTCTCTTTAGCAAGCTATTGGCTGTACATTATTTTTTTATTATCTGCACTAGATCATGTTCTTTTTATGTGAATCGTTTGGTATGGATTAAATTACAAGCAGACTATTGAGAAGGTGAGACGATACATGACTACGTAATCGATACCTACAGAAGTTACTAACATGAGTCTAAATTTAAAAGATAATATTATACGAATTTAATGTAAAGTTAGTTGCAAATATATGTAGGAACGTCCGCTGGGAAATCGTGGGAGCGTGTTAATAGTCGATTTAAATGTGATCATATTTATTCGTCAACGTGTACTTTTCGATTGAATGAACATATATTTGCTGATGTAGGAGCTCATACTTTATTTCAGATTGAATTTTCCATTTGAATACTTCGTGAACAAATTGATTAGGTACTTCACTAAAGTGTAACAAATGACTCCCTCTAATCAACTTTTAAATCTTTTTCCAAATATGTCGAGGTCGGCGTCCAGTCTTATCGAATGCGAAGTATTTCACAATGTAGTTACAGAGTTATATGATATCCCTTAGTAATACCACAGAATAATAAATAGTACTAGTAACACTACTGCTAACTTACTATAGTCAAAGACTGACATGCTATTCGAGTCTGTATCGACAGAATAATGTACTTTGAGAGGTACGAAGCCGCCCAGTTGTGAAAACTCTTTGATATCTTATTATTTTCAGCAATGGTTGCTTAATCTATCAAGCTGTGCGTCTTACTTACTTATAACACAGTCAACACTGAGTCTCTCATGTACCTTTAGAATAACCTTATACTTACTAAAAGTGTAACACTTTATTGCTAACAGACGAGCTGCCTAATTGCTATTTCGTTACGTTTAAAGTGACTTCACATGTCTACGCTAAGGTTTTTGCTGCAACTTTCTCAAGTAATATCGTTTGACGTACTTAAACTAGAACAAAGAGGGTTAATAAGGCAAATTAATTCATACCTGTTGGGCAATTACCCGCTCTAGGGTCACTAATGTATTCGTAACATGGTCTCATTTAGGTTTGAAATTGTGAAATGTGCCTTTGTTTGGGGTATATAGGATCAAGAAATAAGGGTTGAAATTAGTTATTCTATCCGTTCGTTTAGGCTAACTAGCTAGGGAATTCGCTGCTAGAATTCTAAGATCTATTAGCTAGCTGTTTCATTTGTTAGTTCTACAAAGATTTTGGTACATTGATTATGTAGCTATGATTACCGAATAAATAGATAACTCTTTAGTTAGACAGCGAAGGCAAATAAAAGGATATTTTCTAAGACTAATAATTTAATGTTGAGGGTAAATATTTTTATTTGTAATAAAAGACTTCGCGAATCTTCGTTTGCAATAATATAATAAAGGTTTCTTTTATTCTTCCTTAAGAGTACTTATTCAAGCCAAAGTAATCACTCTTTTGATTAAGATTATATCAGAGATTTATAAAGATTAATAAAATGGATTGGATTGTTGATTTATCAATTACTCTTTTAACCTTTTGTTAGCGTAGGTACTTTTGATAAAATATTCTGTAACGGTAATATTGCTCTCAAAATAGCTTATTTAAAATTGTGTGAAATAGCTTTTGCATATTTTTAATTTCAATAGTTTTTTTATTTGTTTAATATTACTTATTTAAGTTTTAATGCTTATTTTAGGTTTTAATAAGATTATTATATTTTTTGTGTTTTTTTATGTTTTTATATAGTTATGTTTGTTAATAGTTAGAAATAATAATAATGAATTTATATTATTAAGAAGTTAAAGTAATTTTAGTTCCGCTGTGGGTTTTCTTGTTTATATTTCTGTGCAAAAAGAACAAAGAGAAATTAAAACGCAAAAGTCGTCCGTTATGCATGTCCTGTTTACGTTATCTTATACATTAATTAGGTGAGCCAGTAAGCTTATTACCGCAAGGGCATGAATAATTGAGTCTCGGCTTAGTACCTACGTATGACCTAAAAAACACCCGCTTAAGCTCCAAGTGAAAACGAAACTGGTTTAATACAAGTAGCATCGAGGAAATACACTTAAATTGCGATACTCGTCTTAACCTTGAACCCAAGATGGCATTATCTGCATTCTGCAAGCGAATACTTACTGGTTCTTTAATAAAAAGTAAGAAATAAACACAATTGATATGTGCATAATAAGTAAGTATATATAAAAGGACAACAAAGGCAGTGGCAGTAATAAATAGCTTTATTGTGTCGGTATCGCAGGATTTTCCTGGTAATTTCAAGGTCAGACAGATCCTTTATTTTCAAACGCATTTTTCTTTATTTACTATTAGGTTTAACGTTAGAACAAACATGGGTCCAGTGCCCTTACTCTCCAATTTAATTTTAATTCTAATACAAAGCCAATGTAAAATTGAGATAAGCTTAGCAGGAGTTTCAGTTTTCTAAAAAAAATGCTTATTCATAGCTAAGATAGGACAACGTCTGTCGGGACAGTTAGTTACTTATAATATTTCTAGTAGGACTATCTAATTGATGCTTATGCCTTACCTTATATCCTACGTTCCTGTTGACTCCAGTGTGGCAGGATTTTAGCCCCTTCAGCTGATCCAGATTGTTGATAGGCAGGTCATTGTGCACCACGATGACGGCCTCGTATCTGAATGGAGCTATAAAAAGTAGGCACAGAATGAGTAAGAGAAACAATAGGGGATCGAACTATATTTTTTTTATTTACTCGTCACATAGATAATAAAAAAGTATTAGACACACATTTTTTCTTTTTTTTTTAATTAAACAAACGATGAGGAAGATACAGTGAATGGAAATGTCGCGTAACGTCACTTGTAGCTACAATTTTTACCTACAATTGACGTCACAAGCGAACTCCACAACTTTAAAGCGCTTTAACTTTGTAATTTTTCATTGATTTGATAAAAGAAAAATACGAGTTTTTTTTATTTGGTGGACTAAATAGATATTTCCTTTTTATACCCAGTCCGATCCCCTATTGAATTAATTAAAAGAGCTTATTATTAGTGCTATAACTGAAATCCACGCGAGTAAAGCCGCGGGCGGAAGCTAGTAGTTTAAAAATTTGAAGATCGTTCCCTCCTTTGTGCCCACGTGTGTTTGTCACTTATAGGGCAATTACCCTATGACAAGATCGTTATGAACCACTTACCTAGTACACCTGAAAAGCTCGTAAAACACCCATTATGAGTGTAGAGTGTAAAGTACTCTTTGTAATACACGTTTAGTCTCAAACTAGTTAGAGAAGATAAATGTTATCACTACGTTATTCTAAGTTACACACTTTATAGTAGTCTGCAGTTCTGTACTTCGTCTTTCGTGTTGTACCAGTCGCTCTGAACTTTACATTAAGCTAACACATTTCATTTAAACTGTGATGCATTAACATTAGTGCAGTAAAATATTTTGTTTTTCTCATGGTAATTAGTATTTTTTTGTGAATAATATAACATTTATATATTTATTTTATATATACAACGTGTCGTTTTGCATTCTCGTCAAATTCAAGGACGTAACTAATAACTATGCTAATGATTCTCGACAGGAATTAAGGCGATACACAAATTTTTTAGCTATTTTCATATCGTTTTTACTTAGCAACTATAAAAATTATTGACTTGAAATTTGGTTTCTAGATAGAAGAGGATATGATGAAAATAAATGTCGATCAGTTACACGATTAAAGAAACTTTCCTCGATAGTTTTATTTTTTGAAATCAGCTCAACAATAAATCTTTTTTTGTTTTATCCACCAAACTATTCAACTTAATGATATTATTTTCACACTATTTGATGCATAATCATAAGATCAAGATTAATGTCGATTGATTTTTTATTCCATTCGATAGATTTCGATTAATATGATATTTTCCATTTTGTCGCTTACGTTATTATTTCTAAGGCAATATTTCACGACCTTGACATATGTTTCGCTCTTTTCGTCCCGTAAGCAAGCAGTTAGTATTATCTCTGTCTTGCATGTGCGGATTGGCTCTCCATTCCGCATGAATCCGCCTACTCGTAGACGAAATAAAAATTCGTGTCGCGCCTTAGTAATATAATAAGCAGGTTTTTTTTTCTTTTTTCTAATTTTCGGTAATCGGCATGTATGGGACAAGCATTTCAAAACGCGGCCCGTGTGATACCGCACTGTAACTGCTCTTTTACACATAAAGACACTGCCTAACGCATGCGCAACGGGACAATTCTGTTTTTTGAAAGTGGTGTATTCTGAAATACTGTCAAACTTAAATATCTAAAATACCAAGTAGGTATGTATTTATTATTGAGCAGATATCGTAATGTTGTTTGATTAATTATGTCTTTCCGAACACCCTCCTGAAATTTGACGAGAAGGAAGATACGTTGTATATAAAAATGAACCTCGATTTTCTAATAAAAACCACGCATGTTGATAGTAATTTGATAAAATGCAACGTCAAAATTTCATGGCAATAGATCGTATTCTTCGTGTTTTCAATAAAAGTCTGCTCAAACATGTAGAAGACATATTGATATAAAATGTATGACGTGTATAAAATATTCACCAGTATTCGTCGAAAGAGTACCTACCTATCTACATTTTGTCAATTACAGTACTATGTTTCTACTATTAGGGGACGAGCCAATTGCCATGTAATGGGTACCATTCTAGTCCCTCAAGAATACATTGTCTGGTCAAACACCTCTAGTCGAGATGCAACAACAACATTGATACGAAAGAAGTTTATTTAAAATGAAATGAAATTTAATTAAACAAGACAAAGCTGAGGTACTATTTGTTCAGCTACCACACGACAGTGGTATTGTGAACGTGTGTGTTACGAAAATGAACCTTAAATCTTTAACATAAGGCGTCGTCAACATCATCTGTGGGGTCCATTACTAGTTTTATGTTTTAGAAATTTCGTCACAGTGAAATTCTTTAGTAAATGTTACTGATATCAAGTAATTTAACCTCACATTTTTTAATGTTACTATCAATGTTATTGTAATGAATGTAAAAGCTATTTACATCGCCCGAAGACATATTTGAAACTTTCTCTCGATCAAAACTTACGCAACATTGAGTACTTACACAGTGTTTGATAACATTTTATCTATTTGAATAAATTGTATCTCATTTAAAAAGGTTGTATTCTTTCGTAACATGTTTCAAAGCAAACATTTCGAGAGGTAGACACAAACATTCTACGCTACGAATATAAACATTTTTCGCTGTCAGTTCTTGTTGGCCATTTTATTTCGGCGCGTTGTAAGGGTTGGTTTGCTGCCGTGGCATGTCTGATAAATTTACATTTTGACTCAAATTTTATATTTGGAATGAACAGTTGGAATTAATTTGGTAGACGGCTAGACCGAAGCTGTCTTTCATAATATTAATTTATTGTGTTCGTCAAAAAATTACCATAAAAAAAAAAACAGAATACACGCTTATCAACCGAATGCTATGAGTCTAATATCTGTATAGTAAATTTAGACGATATAAATTGATCTCACAATAAAAGCAATCATTCAATAAAACTGCTGAGTCTTTCTAAAATGGTATTATTAATAAAAATAATGTACTTAGTAATAGAATAACCGTTATAAATTGTTTTCGCTTACAATATACTTACATTTCTTTTATAGCAAAGCAATAAACCCTTGAATTATAATTTATTTTTTAGGATAACGCTCCGAAATTTACCACCATTAAATGTAACGTATTCTCTTGTACTCGAAAATAAATGTTTAGGCAGTAAAGATATGTTTGTGAGCTCCTTTATACAGAGACAGGATGGAACTCATACATATTACATGACGTCAGGCTAAGGGTAGGTAAGTGCCCTAACCTAGAGATAGGAAAACAATCCTCTATGTATATTTCAGGGCTGTGATGGCATAGATTTCTGGCAAAGGAAAATCTCAACCTTTTTCTTAAGAGACATTTCTTCGTTTTTATGGTCTTAGGTTAAAAGGCTTTTTATATTTATGGGCGAGTGGTATCTCCGACCTACGAGTTTAATAATATATTATATTCGGGTAACAGTGCTTACGTATGTTATAGAAGTAAATAAAAGTTTGAGTATGAAAAAGGAGCAACGTAAAACGGAATTTGAAAACCTTTTACCTATCTCTAAGATCTCAAGAAATAAAAAAACAAATCTACAGCGTTCGTTAAGAAAATTTCATTTAAATGAAGTTTCTTAACTTCACTGCGACATGGGAACAGGGCTTTAAGAAACTTTACAAATTACAAAGATCTCTACATAGAACCAGTCTCTGTGCTATATTCAACAAAAGCTGTAATAAGCGGAAAATGAGAAAACGAAGATTTTCTCTAAGTCAGCTTAATTAGGGAATTGTCCTTCAGTATAAAGTACTTTAATGAACTCAAACTGTGGCAATAAAACGTCAAATGTTTTTTGAACTGTCACTGAGCAAGTTTATTATGGTTCAAAGAGAGAGAGAGAGTATATTCGGACTTCTAAAGTAAATAAGTTTGGAGTGGATTCAACAGTAAACTGAGCAGAATGTAGTGGGTTTCATTAAAGTTAACTGTTGCGATCTTTTGAAGTGAGGTATAATGGAAGTTTCAAACTTGAGCTGCTGTTTAATTGCCAAGTGTTTTATTTAATAAATAATGTATTTTATTTAGAAAATATTTGTTTTCAATGCGTTTGTAGAGTTTGTTGTGTGAGTTGGCCCAGGATATTATTCCCATTCATCCTAATCATCCCAGTTTTCAGTTCAGACTAGACCAATTAGAAAATAAGTCTTTTAATTTAATTTTTTCTTTTCAAAGTGACTTCATTTATCTAGGCAGGAGCTATGTTTATCTCTTATACTGATTATACCTATAAAATCTTGGACCAAAAGAAGTTTAGTATTTCTCTGTACTCTACTCCAACACAGGACAAATACAAAAATTTGAGAAAAGGCATATCTATGCTTCAATTATTTATTTTTTTGTATAATAACTTTCGTGTAGAGTATTCATAATTATTTAAAACAAAACGGTTTACTTACGCATATTCTCAAGATCGCCAGACTAGTTTCAGACTCAATTTTCAAAAGAAGGCGGTGGTACACGAGTCGAACTAAATAATTATTTCTTTTTTTGTTAAAATCGTATTTAATTTATCTTATAGTCAACATAGATTTTTGTGACAAAAACACCATTGCTCTAGAAATCTATTCTATAGGTAGTGTGCCATCTAAAGCGTTTTTTACGGTTTCAACAAATTTTCCATATTAATCGTAAAACTACATACCATCAGGTTCGTCTTTTGTCCTGTATTCTTGTATCACTACGAAGTCTTGGTTGGGGATCTTAGAGGCCACATACATGTCTTCAGGGTCAACTGGTACGATGTCAGCTTGCCGTTGTTGGACATAATTTAAGCAATCAACTCTGAAAAATAAAGAACCAAGTTTTTATTTATGAATGTACTTTTAATAAGTGAAGAGTTACTTTAGAGCTTGAATAGAAGTAAAAACAACAACAAAAGTAGACGAGTCACATCGTATTCCTCATATTCCTCTATTAGCATTTGGAATACGTCACTGCCAGCACTTTCCATTTATATCATATAGTTCTGTAGTCGATTCAAAGGTAATAGTCGATTTCGGGCTCATAGATTCGACAGAACTATCCTTATTCAGTAGTGAAGTAAATACGGAGACGTTACTATTCAAGTCAAGGATGGGTACTTAAATTGGTAATACTCGATTCGAATCTGACATCGAAAATGCATTGCTCGTTTTGTAAGCACTAAAGTACAAAAACTATTTCAGACAGTGATAAATCCACTTTACGTCTAGGTACTTAAATGGATATTACAATGAACATAAATTTCTATTGTATTTAAGAAGTAAGAAAGGTGGATCGAAGATACATACAGACATACAATTTGAGTTGGTAGCTACCTATAAGTTTAGTTTTATACATAACTATATGTTATCAGCAAAATAGTAAAAACAAAAATATTTTTCGAAGATAAAGCATAATTTAAAATTTTGTATCAATGCTTGTAATTAAAATATGTGCGGCGAAAAATATTCGCTATACAATATAACAATATTTCATCACTTAATGGAGAGCTAACGTTCTAAAAATCCTAAGATATAGGAAGCGAAATCATTGGTATTTGTCGGCCACAGTAATTGATATATTCTTCAGGTTTGTTATTGTATTTTAGAGCACGTACGTACATACATACGATGCAATGTTTTTCTATAAAACAATGACTAAACTCGCTATTATGAATACTGTATTGTTTTGTTTCCTCTTGTCTTATATTTTTTTGTAGTATTCAGTTGTTTTCCTTTGTCAAATTAACGGTAATTTTGTTGTATACATGGTCTTGGTACATACAATACATGGTCTCGTAAAGTAACATAATGTATGTGCGGAAAGAGAACCATCTTGGGAGTAAGGGCGCTGTTGTGTTTAATTAGCGTATTATTTATGTTAAAAACATTGTTGCATCATTATGGTGCGAGTGTAACAACAGTAGGCCCAACCAAGAGGCGATCGCTCCAAAACGATTCCATTTCTATATTTGCTAAGGCCATGACTATAGCGAAGTTAAATTGGTAGGCAATGTAATATACACTGCGTGATCGTTAGGTCGATTCGTTTAAAACCGCGTATTGTTTATTTATAGTTTTCTTATTAATTTCTCTAAGGTTATCAAGTGTCATTTGAGGTTAATAAAACGGATTATATTTCAAAGTTTTTTTCAATCAGTCAACTATGAAGGAATTCTAAGCCCGAGAAAATAGAGAGTAGGTATGAGTTTTTGTATAGGTTTAAATTTGCTGGTTACTTGTACTTATAATAAATTATTAGGATGTTTGTAATTATGTGTTAAAGGTTTTTTCTATTATTGTGTATTTATAGAATGAATGGAATCCGGAGCCCGGGCCAGTGGAGTGAAATTTTCGGTTTTTATGGAGTATATGAAAAGGTAAAATATGTATTCAATACAAGGAATCAGAGACAACGAAGGTACCACAAACACCCACAAATGCACATTGTTAATAATTAACAATTATAGACTTACTGCCGCACTCAGAGAGAATAGTGTTTACTTAGGTGATTGCTTCTTATAGATTTAAGTATCCTCTAACCTCTCGGAATTTTGGTTTTTACTGACCTACTTAGATCCCTTGAGTAACCATTATCGTCTCTAAGTGCGGCACTTAGTTACCATGCTTTAAATTTTATCTACTAACCTGTCTCGTGCTGGTGTACATTCAAGCTGTATTTTTGACTTCGTCGGGACATCCAGCATCTCCTGACATGCTTTCAGGTACTTTGATGGGACGCATAGTTTATCTAGAATGTTAATTTAACTTAGAATATTTACCCGATTAAAATGATTGACTAAAATATAAAAAGCTAATGTAGACTTGCAAAATATTTAATACTAAAGTTATTTTAGTAAAATAATTATGGAGTAAAGAGTAACGACAAACCAACTTTCTGTATATCATTTATTTTTAATTCACATTTATTAAAACTGGTATATTTATTTCAAATTTAGAATGCATTTTGTTTTTAAGTAAATCGAAAAATTGCGTTCTTAATAAAAAAAAATGTATTTAAATTTAAAATAATAATAAGGTTCATAAAATCGATTAGGTATTTTTAGATGATAAAAAATTTATTTTATTTAAATGACTTTCTTTTTTTTATCTGCTTCAATGTTTCAACCAGTTGCTCCCAGAGAGGCACTATTCAACTGTTGGAACATCACCAAATTTATGTTCGACTGGGTTGTATTCCATTGTTTGATCTGAATAGGTATAATTTATTGTGGAGTGTATGCTAACATTGGTCTGTTTGCTGATAAAATATTGGTTATTGATAATCGATATTCGGTAAAGTCTTTATTTTACATTGGGAAACAATATCAATTAATACACTTAGGTTGGTTAACACAAAATTTAACGCAGCTATCGACATATTGTCGTTATACTTACGAAACTAATGCGCTAGCCTTGTAATAGAATGTCAACGAACTTTGCTGATAATCTGTTGATGATTTTATGTATTTGTTATGATATTAATTACCAGTAAAAAACTTAACCTTAGCAACAGAAACATGTTACAAGCTGATTTTTTAAGATAACAGAAGTTACCTAAATCTAAACAGAATTAAAACATTGCAAATGAACTAAGCTTTTTATGTAATTGTAAGTAGGTTACGCCAATCACAAACATCATTCTAATCTAAACATTATCAAACTATTTATTCGATTTCAAACGAGTTAGACTAGATTTATTGAAATAGTAAATTACACACATAAATCGAACAAGAATCGATTCACGTAATTCGATTCAAATAAACAGGGGAACAAAATAAATTCGAGTTGAATTTATAGAACGTTCTGAATTTGAATCAGGGAACCGCATATCTTCGAAATGTAATTCATTTAGGTAGGTACATTTTTGGTAGACCTATTTACATTTTTACTTTTCGGATCTTATAAAGTGCGTGCTGCCTAAAATGTATTTTAACATAACATCTGCTCGGCAACAACATCAAAATATTTCGCGACGCTACGTTACGAAACATGTAAGTAAATATTTTGCTTAAACATGTTGGGGTTAAATGTCAAACGTTTTCGCATCTTTACCTATTACAAAATTGTGTGATATTGCTACAAAATTGAACATGACGCAATGTACAGATTATGGATGTTATGAAACTGGCTGTGTATACAAAACTATAACTGTTATGGAATCAAGCACTAACACGATCAGATGACATAAGGGAAACAAACACAACATGCACTTTGACATCAATTTTCCGTAACAACAAACCTCAAAGGAATTCATTACATTCAGACGCTACATTCCAAATGAGACGGTCTTTATTCAAGTTAAAAAAAAAAGAAATGAATATTAAAAAAAAAAAAAACATTTAAAAAATGCAACATACATGAAGATTTGCTGTGCACACTAACACAATATGTCAAGGCTATCAGAAACAAATATTTTAATGCCATGGTCAAGGCGACTACGCGCACTATCGACTCCGAACTACCGCAGGCCGTTGAAGCAACTTCTTTTATATTCACACGTTATCTTTATTGTGTTTGTCTCACTATGTATAAACGGACACAGAGCTTGAACACAGCGTTCGCAGAACATTGACTAGTGAGGTACATGGAACACTGTGTCAATTGGGTTGCACTACAGGAAAACGATCTGAGATGCAGACTTACATTGTGATAGATGCGATGTTAATTTATGTGCAAGCTGTGTCCAAAATAAAGTGACGAGCACAAGTATGACAAGTACGAGCTAAGAAATAAGAAAATATGATTTTTATCTCTACCAAAACAACTGATAAATTTTGTCTTTTACACCTCTGTCATACATGAAGACATTGCTTTTTCTTAAATAGCTCGTATGTACAGATATCGATCAATTACAGATTTACTTTAATGAAAAGATAATACTAACAATAACTCATTTCTACTGTCTATATTTCAAGACCTTCTAGTATTCGTATTGTTCTTTAATAGCTAGTCAGTTTGCGAGAGTCATCGCTCGCTTGAGACCCTGACTTGATTAAATAATACACTACAAGCCAATTGCCAAACTCGGCTATTTTAAAACCTTTAAAAGAGCATGAATGGGTAAGTAGACAAATAAAAATAAAGTAAAAGGGTACCATTTAGCAAATACATAAATTCACATTCAGTTGTCTCATAAATTCTGCATTTAAAATGTATTTTTTCCTAAATTGTGGGCAAATAGGCAAAGGAAAATAAAAACAAGTGAAAGTAATGCAAATAATTTCAATTCGTTCATAGCCAGTAAATTGTAAGTATGTATCGTACTGGTCAGTGGAATTAAATATATATATAAAAAAAAACGGATATCAAACTTTTTGCAAATTTGTGTAAGAAAAAAATAACCGACCTTTTTTGTCCTTCCGAAAATCGCTTCAGACTGGAAATTTATGTTCAACCGTGTTTCATATTTTTATGAAATTTTGTAACAATATACAAAAAATATCAATACAATAAACTGTTCAAAAATAAAAGGTAGATATTATATATAATTTTTAAAGACCATAATTTTTAGTTTTATATTATTTGAAATGCCTTGTGCATCATTATAGTAGAAAAAAAAAAAAAAAATGCGTTAGTAGAAATGTCAAACAATTGTGGTGATGAGTCAATCGTATTATTTCAAAGTTAATTAGAAGTTGATTTTATTAAATATGGATTGGATTCATTGTAATAATTGTTTCGCTCAGTTAGATCCGGGGACTACTATGCACCTAACATCATGTGGTCATATGTTTTGCAATGTTTGTTTAGATAAAGGTAATGGCCTATCACAAGCTAAGTATGTGTACATGGTAAAAATAATTATTATAATAATTAATTTTGTAATTTCCTACCAGGTGGCAAAGAAAGCACATGTTTGGTATGCCGGATGCCTTGTTCCGTAATGAAACTTGTTCCAGACGTATGTAATTTACAAATAAATTAACTTTGTAATTTGCTGAATAAACATAACCTCTAAACGAATTTTCTCATTACCGATTCAATTTATAGATGAAACAAGAGATCCAAGATTACTTTACAGATCCGGAGGAATTAATTAAAAAGTCCTGTGAGGTGTTACAGTTTCAAAGGCAACATCGACGGCGCTTGTTATCTTATCTTTTGCAATCGGTTGGTAACAAATTTTGTATATATTTCTTAATTAGGAAACATATCAGTTTTTTTTTTTCTAAAGATGGCTGCGGCTTTTTTAGTACTTAGTTATATTTTTGTATTATTTATAGACAAAAAAGTTTTATACTGCGCGGAATGAGCTGAAACGAATGACGGAGATATGCCAGAAACAGCATTCACAACTAAAGGAATATCAAAGAAGAATCAGGGGTTTAGAAGCGCAGTTGGCGAGTCAATCAAGTAACGATTTCTACCATTTTTTTAAGATAGCTTTTTGCATTTTCCTGGTAAAAGTTTACTAGTATAATAAAGGTGTACTTTGGGCTATTAATAATAATAATGTCAAACCTTTTTAGGAATGGGACGGCCTTCCGTCCTTTCGTCTGCCCATCAGTCGGGTATCTCGTATATCGTATCTTATGAACCGTTTTAGGTAGAGCGTTGAAATATTAATAGAGTATATATCTATCTATAGCCGCTATACAAAACTACTTAGTACTTTATTCTTATATCTTGTATGATGTACAGAATCCTTCGTCGATATATTTACTGATACTATAATAAAATACTGACAGTAAAATTTAATATGAATTGATAAATATATTACACATAGACGTTAAGGGCTACTAAAGGGATCTCTTATTATAGGTTTTATAAGTAAGTCATCTGAGAATTGAATTACGTTAATTTAAGTTAGAAAACTCCTAAAAGTCTAGTTAAATGGATAATAGGAATTAGGGATTACCTTAAGTACCTAACCATTGTCTATGGCAGGTATATAAATATACAGACAGTTACTTTATGAGTATTTTACGGGAGAGTATTAATTTCCAGAGCAAGTATCGCCGTTCAACATTCCCATATCCCCGGGGACCAACATATCTCCGAGCTTCGTTCAGACCACACCGACTTACAAGCGTAATGCTAAGAGCACTCCGTTTTCAGTAAGTTACTGTAATTTATGTGTGTATTTTTGATATGAAGACGAGAGTTAGTACAGTTACCAATAACAGTGGCCCTGATTCTGTTTAACACGCACTAAACTTATTTTAGGTCATTTGTATTTTTTTCACTTGCACGTAAATAGAAAAAACACAGACGAAAATTAGAGCTGTCAAATTTAGTTCCGACTACAATTCTCATATAAATTGGCCGATACGCTAAAACATGTGCGCTAAATACATACAGTTCAAACACAACCCTCCTTTTTTTGGCTTCGCCAAAGTCGGAGATGTCTGTAAAATCACAATGTTGTAAAAGGCGAACACTAGTTTGACATTTCTAAAGTATTTGTTATCTGTTGCCGTCCTTTTCTCTCGCTGTATTTTAGCAAAGATAGTAATGGTTTAATTTTGATTTATTTTGCGTACAAAGGAATCAGCGCCTATGTGGATGGGCCGGGTGTTATAGAGAGGCCCAGCAGTGTACCGTTATGGGCAGCATTGATTATTACGACCCCCTGTATGTTCTTCGTTGCATTATCGACAAACATAAAATACACTCAATGCTTAAATTTTTCAGGATTATAGATATTTTTCCTATGCGTAGATCGGACATGCTGAAAATCAGATAAAATGTAGCAGAAGTCAGTGTCCTGACTTCTTTAGCCATTCTACTATTTATGCTATCCTATGATAAATCTGAAGTATGTAGTTCTATGTACAAAGCATTATAACAAGGATCTAATAAACGAAAGGTACAATTAAGTAACGTATTAACTGACTACAACAGTACAATACTTAGGTAATCGAAATTATCAATCAATTGATACGAGGCATACAGTTAACTAGTTCTATTATTCGACCCCATAGCTACACAATAGCTGAACCTATATTGATCGAGTCGGATACAATGCAAGTCACTGTAATATTGATGAGGCTTCGTATTAACATAAGTTCACTTTCACTTATAAATGATTGAGTAAATATTTTTTAATGTTGCTAGCCTGTAAGTTCTACACAGGTACTTGATATTTTTAAAAGAAATATTTTTTTCATAAATAGAAGATCTTCTTTTAACTAACTTTTAAAATAATTTTGCTACTTATAGGTACTGCTCACAATCTAATAAATTCAGTAAGCTTTTAATAATGTGACAGAAAAAACAGACTTATTAGAAAAAAGGAATCTAGCCGAATCAAGAGGAAAAACGGGAGAAATATAATGATTAGTTCTGATTGAAACGAATGTAATAAAACTATGAAACCGTATCCTACGGTGCGCGATTTTGCTGACCACCCCGAACCGCGTACCGTGGAAAGTAGCTCGTCTGTCGCAATCCACCGCGAGTTGAAGTATACCCTAAGTCGGTTAAAATTGGGTTTGATTCTCAACAGTCACTACGCGGTGCGTGGCTGTCCGTGTTCATCGGCTGTTCGGGGTGGTCCGTGATATATCGCACCGTAGGAACGCGGCTTAATAATTCCGTCAAACAACACGATTGCAGGCCCCCTAGACAAGTGGCATTTTGATAAGCGTTAACGATGATAGAAATCGCTAAAATGACATTAAATGTATGGAAATGACATTTCGTTTCGATAAGTCACATGACTTGGACTTGTCACTTCCATACATTTGAACGATTCGATCAGCGTTATCGCTAGTCGAAATGTCACTTGTCTAAGGGACCAGGTTCTTAAGATAGCAAGACCATACTTACTATGTGTGACTTTTCTATAATTGTTTAAGGGGAAGAACAGACTAAATCATCAACAAAGTTATGTCACTTTTTGTGACGGTTACGGCAGAAACCGTGAACTATATTCATGCGAATCTTATCATAATGTAAACAATTCTAAATTTAAATAACAAGGAAACTGATTATAATTATTTTTATGTATTGTCATGACAACATCTCGTTACACTTTTAATAATTTTAATTCTTAGATTTCAGTTTATTACAGTCTGTTCTTCAAGCCCCTTGTGACCAGTCAGTGAATAATACAGATTAAAGATTCCAAATTAAATCTAAACGAATGCTAGAATTATATCACATTACATACGAAGGTACATTAGGCATGTGACAGTTTCAAATAACAAAAATCTAATGCCCTTTGTAAAAAAAAAAGAACAAACCTAATTACATGATTTATTTATTCTGAAACTCGGGCTAAGGGAAATCCCGATAAAGTAAATACATTCAGATAACTTTTGACCCTAGGTACAGCACTATCAGTCTAACCTTGTCACCCCAACGCGGATAAGCAAGCAGCGATCCGCTAACGTCAGTCTTCATAGTCAGGTGAATATTTTTACTTATTTTGGTGATACTTTGTTCTATAATTAGTAATTTTGTCATTTTGATAACGGATTAATAATATTATGTATACATAACTACCTACCTACGTACAATGTCATTCAATGTTGTCTTCGCCAATATAAAAAATGCCTAACATTTTCGTAAAGAAAACAGAAATAGGGATGTTTCCTGGGTATGAAAAGTTAAAATCTGTTTAGTCCGTCAGTTAGATAATAAAAAAATATTAGACACGTATTTTTTCTTTTATCAAAACAATAAAAAAATACAAAGATACACCGCTTTAAAGTTTCGGAGTGGGGGCTTATGACGCTACGCCTCGCTAAAAATCGTAGCGAGGAGTGACGTCACGCGTAACTTCAGTTCTCTGTATTTTGATCATTTTTTGTTTGCAGAAAAAAGAAAAAATACGTGTCCAATAAAATTCATTAATCTACAAGACGGACATTAAAAAAAAAAATAGGGAACAGGCCCATTGTAAACGTTCTATATTTAAAAAAGCAAACTTTCTTTCTGAGTTTCGAGAATATATTTTAATATCCGTCGCTTTGTGGTTTTTTAATACTGGAAACAACGTTAAGAACATATTTATCAGAAATTAAATGGCGCCTACATATTTTTTTGCCCTCGCCAAAATGATAATCGTTGCTATTTGTATACTAAATTAAATAACATAGTTTTCTTAATTTAACATACGTACCTATAGTTTATTTTAATATCTTTTAAAAAAAATATTCCTTAACTATTAACAAAAAAAAAATAGTATTTATAAATCTTATTTCCACAAATAAATCAATAACTATTCTTACAGCGATCAAACACATCCAACAAGATCTCATCGACTGTCTTCACACCGCCAACTCCTGAGTCAGCTGGGTACTCCAAATTTTTAAAGAGTCTCTAATGGTATTCCGAATGTATCCAAAACTCGCTTGCGGCCATTGCGATTTAAAAAAACATTGCAATTTTTTTTTAATCCGCGGCGTTTGTGGCACCGGAAACTGAATTGTAAAGCTTATTCTCTGTAAGCCTGTGTAATATTGGGTAATGGCGCGTGTTCTATGGTCCGAATAATGTATTTATGTCAGGACGTACAGATGAAATTGCATGGAGAATGACATGGTGTTTCATGATATTCAGTTATGTGTTATGTAATATTCTGCTCTCCGAATAATGTATTTAATTTAATCGAGTAAGCCGCTATTGGATTGTAGAGATCTCGTATAGCAATTTAACCTTTTTAGTTGTATGGAATGTTTGTTCGTCGAATCGTTTGGAATTTCATTAGGCGCTTTGAAATTCCTAATCTAGATTTCCTCTCATTGGGATAGTTCCAATAAGAGCACTTACTAATTAAAAGATTTAGGAAATAAATCCGATTTAAAATTACGTAGGTCATTTTTGATAATATTAAACTTATGAAAAATTAAAATTTATTCTCCAGTAAACAGTTTAATAAGTATGAACCCTTACTCACAAATTAATTGAATTCCAATTGTGGTGATGATTGAGTGAAATTGCGCGTTCGAAATACAAAATTATGCAGCCCACGAATTACATTTTAATATTTAAATTCGAAATTGCCATGCTTTTAATTTTGTGGTAGCCTATTATTTCAACTTTTAAATTTAACTTTAATACATTATTATGATAAATTAAAATTGTAAATACTGACTGTACCTATTATTACAAAAACTTCTTTCATAGAGCGTGTTAAATAAAATTAATGGTTTCTAATTAAATTAACTTTTTCTAATCATACCAATTAAAGGTTTTTGCCAAATAATCATGCCTGGTTGATTATACCGTTTAATTATTTTATTGCGCAAAAAAATCTTACCGGGTGATTTGTTTTCTAGGTCTTTTAGCAGTAATGAGTCTGGCTATGTGACAAACAGTCAGTGGTCACCCGGTGTCTATTGCAATGGCTATGGAAAATGCTTATTCAGCCAAAGAAAGAAGAATAAGAGGTTTGATTAAACTTATGATTTTTTTTTTAGATTCTAAGAAAACAATTAATTTTAGCACTAAACACGTTAAAAAGTATTTAAACAAGCTATTAGTCTGAAGAAATGTATGTATATTTATATACTCACCGGCAGAAATTAGCGGAACAAACAAAATAAGGTTGGGAATGAAATGATCAAAATTTAAACAAAGTTATTTTTCTGCTGTTTGGTAGCATGCCCAGACGGATGGAAACGTTAGCTAAAGCACGAGGGAAAAACAATCGTTATTAGTCATTCATTTATTAAATGTAAAAAAAAAATACTATTCTGAAATTTCCAACAGTGTTTGTGTTTCTGCCTGTGTCTAATTCAAATATAAAAATCTATTTGAATGTTCAAAAAAAGTTTGTACCATAAATTGTGCAGCACCAGCCGCAAGAAACTTCTTTTGACTTCTTTACGATATTTCTTGAATTTTTGTTTTATTTCTCAATGAAAATTTGCAAATGCTGGACTGGACTAGGAAACAGAATATTTCAAAATTGCTTTTTTAAATTTTGGGCGACCTAGGTTGATAGTGATTTAATTGTAAGCTTGTTATTACCTATGTAAGTTGCATGTTCTATTCTAATTTTAATAAATTTTGTTGTTATTTCTACATGGACTTTATTTAAAAGAAAAAACAAATTGCAAATTGTTTAATTCAAAACTGATTTAAAATACGTGGAACAAAGGAAAATTTGCAATGATTTGTCAATGATATAGTCAGACGTTCTCATTTTAAAAATTGTATATTGGTTTAAAAGGAATAATAGGTATATGTGTTATGACTTGAATAACTGAGAATAAAACACAACAATCTAGAAAGTTCACAAAATCGCTTTATTATAACATTTCGAAGGAGAACAGCTTCTAATGATGGATGGGCAGTATTCCTTTGTTCTCCTGGTAGCCGCCGGTCGCCTCTTGGTGGCCGTGCACCGAGTGGGCTCCAAGGTTGTTGAACTTCTCCAGAACCTCGGCACCACCCTTGTAGCCTTTCTGCAGGAACTCACCCTATTGGTAAAAAAGGAGAATGTTTTAGTTTAATGTGTATTGAAGAATGATTTATTTTAAGACAATAAGGTGCTTGATAATACTTATAATTATAGTCAGTAGAAAATGGTAACTGTATAGGCGTCAAATAATGCTCACATAGCTCATAGATCCCATAAAATTAGCTTATTGCTAAGGAAACTATTTTTATTCGACTATCGGAATATTTACCAGTTTCAATGATAGCAGATCATCATACAGGTTACAGTAATAAACATTTATTTGACGACGGTTAATAAAACTTTTAAAATAACTGTCTATTTTTAGAAAACGTATTTTTAATATTTTGATAACACCACAAACAGATCAACAAAACAATTTTTGCACTTTTATTCCCGTTTCGGAAGCCATTAAAAGTGGCCTTTACATTTGAGGTTTACTCAATGCCTTTTATAGCGGACAAACGATTCAGTTTAACGACTTTCAGGCAACTGTTTTCAATTGAAACAATGTATAAACTAAAGTAACATTTTATGAACCGTACATAAAAGTAGGCATTTGTTCTATAATAAATAAGTTGTGTGTTTAATTTTATGCTTTGCTTTTATGAACTTTGGGTCTCATTTAAGTGGTTGCTGTTTCGAAATTGTTTTCGGTGACAGAAGTTTTTGTAGTTATCTTAAAGTTACAGCAAAGTCAATAAACTGATTAAATTAATAAAATATGAGAGCTCATATCATTTATGGAAGAGAAGAGAGAATATTACGGTCAATAGCAGTAGATATATTAGCTTAAGCTGCTAATGTCATTAGTCAAACCTAAAAAAAACGAAACAAGAACTAAAATTTATAATATTAACTAGCGACCCGCCCCGGCTTCGCACCGGTGCAATGATGGTACTAAATACACTACAGAAAAACTGTGAACGTTGTATATAAAAACGACGATTAAAATCGATCCAGTAGTTTTAATTTATTCATTACTGCCCGTGGCCCGCACGCGTTAAATTTGGAGTAAAACAATCCCCCTTTCCCTATACCATGACAATTTCCTGCTATCTTTGGAATATCTAAATTCATACACTACATTTTTACTTATTTACTTTTTACATTTTTAACTATTTATTTTATTTTTACAACATATTACAGAATGTCTTTATAAACAACGTTCACAGCTTTCTTGTCATTAGACAACATGTTTTCTCTGGAGGACACTCTTGAAAGAGCGACATACAGTTGTCCATTTGAAAAACAGTCAACGCTCAAATCTAAGCTTGCAACGTTGAAAGTTTGACCCTGCGATTTATTAATGGTCATTGCAAAAGATGTCTTTACCGGAAACTGTAAACGTTTAAATTATCTATAATATGTATGTATTTAGAAATATATAAGTATGTTTATCAGTTCTCTGGTTGCCATAGCACAGGCTCTGCCTAGTTTGGGATCAGATATTTATTTATTTTAATGTAAAATATTTTGTTGTAGATTTTTTTCAACATTCAAGGTAACGACTTTTTATTAAATAGATAGAATTCTTTGTCATACATCGTATAAATTAATTAACAAATATTAAGTACCGTATCAATTATCGTGACTACGCCGATCTTTCATCGGCCATTAAGACAGTTTTAACGCCTTTTTCCGAGTATACAATGAGAGAAGAACAATCTCTTTTAATCACTACATAGTATAAAACAAAGTCGCTTTCTCTGTCCCTATGTCCCTTTGTATGCTTAAATCTTTGAAACTACGCAACGGAATAATAATACGTCCCGCAATTTTTAAATCTGTAATATCTTCGAAAATATTCACTTAAATCATACGGTGTAAAGGGCCATATAGATCTATATTAAATGAACAATATATTCAAGGTATTTAATTGGTTAAGGATTAATGCTGTATTGGTTAAAATCGCTTCGAAAATTAGCCATTATTTGTCGTAAAAAGTAAATGACAAAAAAAAGTTATTGTGGGTTATCCATAAGAGATAGACATATACCATCACGGACTTTTCTGTAGACCTTTTCAATGAGTACAATACTTAGTACATTATTTTGATAAAACTCGTAGGGTTCAGCCTGCGTTTGCAATGTAAGCGGAAAAAATGAAATTATTTACGACATCACATTAGAAACCTCAAAATTAACAGTACTTCTCCACTATTTAATGGATGTTATTATACATATAAACCTTCCTCTTGAATCACTCTATCTATTAAAAAAAACCGCATCAAAATCCGTTGCGTAGTTTCAAAGATTTAAGCATACAAAGGGACATAGGGACAGAGAAAGCGACTTTGTTTTATACTATGTAGTGAGCTTAAATCTTTGAAACTACGCAACGGAATAATAATACGTCCCGCAATTTTTAAATCTGTAATATCTTCGAAAATATTCACTTAAATCATACGGTGTAAAGGGCCATATAGATCTATATTAAATGAACAATATATTCAAGGTATTTAATTGGTTAAGGATTAATGCTGTATTGGTTAAAATCGCTTCGAAAATTAGCCATTATTTGTCGTAAAAAGTAAATGACAAAAAAAAGTTATTGTGGGTTATCCATAAGAGATAGACATATACCATCACGGACTTTTCTGTAGACCTTTTCAATGAGTACAATACTTAGTACATTATTTTGATAAAACTCGTAGGGTTCAGCCTGCGTTTGCAATGTAAGCGGAAAAAATGAAATTATTTACGACATCACATTAGAAACCTCAAAATTAACAGTACTTCTCCACTATTTAACCCTTTGAACGCCATGGACACCTTTAGGCGTCAATCGAAAACTGTCCTGAAACGCCAACGACTACTTAAGTTGTCCAAATTAGTATCACATTCAAGCCAAAAAAATCGTTACTATTGTAATAAATTTATAGAAGGAATATCAACACGTTGTTTATTTATCTCTCAAAGCTTGTTTTTATTAAAGTAGAATTAAAAGAAAAGTTAAAACTATGCATTTATATTATAATTTAGACTGATCTAAAATTGAATGAAAATACACTATTACGTTGCGCCAACGACTTCTTTAGGTGTCACGTAGGGAAGGGCGTGTATCGATTTCATCACTACCTTCGTTTTATGTTATTGTAGTAGTTACCTATGTTAATGGTAGATACTTACATAATCTACTTTTTTATTGTGCTCTGTGTATAGATCGGTAGTATTATCATCTAAATAATTTAACGTATTGCAAGATATACGTATGCGAATTAAAATGGAAGAAGAGAAACCTTCCTCGCCGTCTATATTATCCGGATGTACAAGTCGGAAGAGTTATAAAAGAAAGTATACAGAAAATGAAAATAATAAGCAGACACAAACTGAATACACTGTTACAGAATCTATGGTGTACAGAAAAACTTTAAAAAAGAAGAAATTGGTTTTTCTACTCGTCATTTGCCCAACATAAATTTCTATGACAGGAGACCTTCTGATGAAAGAAATGAAAGCTTCGCAAAGTTAGTGGCTTTTAAATTAGATCGTCTGCCGGAAGCAAAACGTTCAAATGCGTATACACAAATTTTAAATCTTATAAGATTGTTGAGAGGGAGAAGATACTCAAGAGGAACGATCAATACCACTCAATGTAAATATGAATAAATAAAATGTATGTTGCATGTGCTCAAGCGGTTTTAGCATTTCTCGATTATTGCAATATAATTAATTTTCTATACCTCTCTGATAAGGTATTCAATAAGTAGGTACTTACCTACTATTTGTATTAAATCTCAAAAAATAATTTACTACCCACTATCGATAAAAATTAAGGACGTTTCTAGATAAAAACACAAATTACGTTCCCTATACGCCACGGACACCTTAAGGCGCCCGCTTGTGACGTCAGAAGCGAATTCAGTTTATCGAATAGTGCTTGCAAAATGTAGGTAATCAATTCATAGAACATTACCTTCTACATCTCGACCCTTAGAACAGCCTACGCGATTGTTACCTGGTAACGCAGCACAACATAATATGCATTCCTATATTCCTGACAAAAAGAAACTTCGATGCAGTTTGTGCCCGATCTAAAAAACGAAGTATCACTAGATACATGCCATGTTTTCTAATTTATCACGAAAAAAGACTCCAATAATAATGTAATCCAAACCAGAAGACACTTTATTTGTGACTTATTAAAGATATTCATGTTTAATAACTCAATTTTAATCATTCATAGTCACCTGTCCCCCCCCCCTAGATACGCCATACTATCACTTCAAAGATATGTCGTTTGTAACGGCTCTACCTAGAGTAGGTATATATTATAATATCGACCTTCCTCGTGGACAACACTATCTGTTCCATATATTATTGAAAAAAAGACACGTTGCTGACGCCACGGACAACTAAAGGAGTCGCCTAGTGATGTGAATAAATTTGTGTTATTTAAATATGAAAAAAAGCTTTTTTGGCCTATTTCCTTCTTGTACTGATTTAAACATTTAGTGATACGTTATGAATGTGTATATCAATGGGTCATTTGCTGTAACAGGCAAAAAAAAAGTACGATTGGATAGTTTTTTATATTTTTTTCGATAAGGATGTCCCAACCCTATGCTCAAAGTGCCGCCGTCTACGCGAAAACTGGTCGCGGCGTAGCAGGTACGCTCATTACTTTTTCTTACGGCGTCCAAAGGGTTAATGGATGTTATTATACATATAAACCTTCCTCTTGAATCACTCTATCTATTAAAAAAAACCGCATCAAAATCCGTTGCGTAGTTTCAAAGATTTAAGCATACAAAGGGACATAGGGACAGAGAAAGCGACTTTGTTTTATACTATGTAGTGATAATATAGAGAACGACGTACAACGTACAAGAAATAGTTATAACTGTTAAGCAATAATTTACCATTTAATTCCTTATTACTTTAGTTTCGCTATAAAGTTGCATAAATTGGTTTACAGCCTAATAGCAGTTTATTTTATAGAAACGCCTAACATATATACGAAGTAGATTATTTACGAAATTTATTGGAATAATAACTTGCTAAAATGTGAAAAAAAATGCATTAAATACGTGCCAAGTATAGTAACAAATACTTATCTACTTCTTCACTGGCACAAACCTATCTTTTAGGTGACATCCTTTGAACCTGCTTTTTTATAACACTGTATGCTTGTATCATAATCATGAATCTCATGAGACGAATTAAACGTTTATATTAACATTAATTTCACTGAATTAGTTATAACTACTGTGTGCGTTTATAATATGTATATAAGTTGTAATGTTGTATGTTTATAAGTTTCGTAGTTTTACAGTTCGGATTCATTTTACTATTTTTTTAATTATGGGTTATCAATAGAACTTACCTTATTAGCTTTAGAGTCATCGATTTTCTGCTCTGACACATGATGTCCTTCCTTGCCCTGTGCATTGGCATCCAGAATCTTCTCCTCATGAACGCCTTTAAAGCCTTGTTGAGCATTCTCTCCGAACGCACCAGCATTGTGACCAGCAACCTTATGATCCGCTTCATCATGAGCCTCATCGTAGAATGTTTCAGTTTTTTCTTCCTCATTCTTACTGCTAGAGGTCTTGAAACCCTTGCTTGTGTGACCTTTCTTATGACTTTTGGCTTTTTTCAACTGTTCCTCATTGGCACCTACAATATCATTGCAACATTTAAGACAATCAATAAAAAAGGTATTTGACTTACTGAATATTAATAGGTTTCTATTTACTGTAACTTTGCTAAATATTAATTTATTGGTTACGCTTTTTTGCTATTTTCTACTGAAACGGACGGTAAAAAACTGATTGACAAGTGAGCGTGAAATTAAAATTAAATAATGAATTATTATTAAAAAAACTGACTTATGCGTAAAGGAATTGGTTCATATTTGACTAAAATAAATACCTTGTTTGTCGAATTTCTGACCGCCTTCGTAGAATTTTTCATCACCGGCAGCCTTTTTCTTGGCTTCCTCATCTTTGTAAAAACTGGATTCGCCTTTCTCTGCTTTGGCTGCGGCTGCGCCCTGCTGGTAACCCTCCTGACCATGTTTCACTTCTTCTTCAGACTTTTTTTCAAACTTTTCCACGTTCTCTCCGGCGTCCTTCTTCTGAGCAGCGTCGTATGCTTTCTTGTCGACATATCCACCGCCAACTTGAGATCCTATCAAGGGATGATACAGCAAGCCGTTTCCGAGGCCAATACCGCCGACTCCAATTCCACCGATTCCAGGGTTTATTAATCCAACACCGTTGGCCAGGCCGACACCACCAAGTCCTACTCCTTGGCCAACTCCGAGGCCGTTGTAGCCAACGCCGCCAACACCAACACCACCCACGCCGCCGACTCCACCAACTCCTCCAAGACCGAGTCCTAATCCTTGGCCGAGGCCAATACCTCCTAAGCCAATACCACCATACCCCAACCCTTGTCCCAAGCCGATACCACCAACACCCACGCCTCCGACTCCACCAACACCAGTTACAGTATTGAGAACAGAAGTCGCGGCTCCTTCTAATGATTCAGGATAATCCTCACTTTCTTCCACTTCATAACTACTGGATAATGGCAATCCAGTTTTCACGTCCGCACTGATAGCGTCCAACCGTTCTTTCACATGGTCGTAGGGTGTCTTCTCGTCAGACAACTCGACTTTGTGAGCCTGAGCCGTAGACAAGGCAACAAGAGCGAGGGTGAAAACTTGTGTCAACATCATGTTGATTGTTACCGACGTTGTAAGACTGATGTCATTTCAGTATTGCACTTGTTATTTATACTAAGGTTAAATTCGGTGGAACGAAACAGTTTTTGTGTTAGCCGTGTGATAGTTTTCACTGGGTGTCTTGGGGTCCGTGTCCGGTTGTTTCCTTCCTGTGGTATTGTTTCGACTAGTCCTAATTGGAACGACACGGCTAAAATAAAACAATATAGTGTGGTCGAAGACCTTGCTTTCCAGTTCATTGGAGCCGCCAGTGGGGCGTTGGTTTACGCAACCACCGACCCGCTATGGGTAACGCGGTTTTCTAGTCAATTTCTTGATGGTTTTCCCTAATTATCTAATTTTAAGTATTATCTGATTACATGTAAGTCGTTATTATTCTGAAACTATAAATGAAGTTGCTGATCTTCTGATCTGCGATTATCGATTGGTTAATTAATTCGGTGAAGCATGAAGTGTAAAGGTTAATTAAAAACAAAAATGGCAACATTTAATAAACAGATGATTAATTTCCTCTCTGTATTATTAAGCATGTAGCCTTGGTTTAGATCGGACGATTTCACGTTATTGTTTTCTTACGCTCAAAATATATGTCGAGGGCTCAACAAAGGTTACCAGAGTATTATACTGGGCGTCGGTTGATTTGCCAAAGTCGGCCTAAATAAGTCACGGCGAGATTTAGGTACGTGGGCTTCGAAATAATTCACCAAAGAAATGTATTGTTAGGATTCAATGTGTTGAAGTATTTCTCTGTACTAGGTCTTATTCTTGTTGAAAATTACAATCCATTGTAAGGATTTCAAATTATTTCTCTTTTGCATACCTATTTGTATACGAGGTCCAATCACTCTAGATTCGGGCATTTTTCAAACGACAGAACCTTTATAATTTCATGTCTACATGTCAGGCACAGGCTGATTGGGTTTTGTTAGAGAACGTTTTCGGCATATTTTATTTTGTTCCGAATCTATGTTGTATTACAGTCTAGAGTTAAGTAAGTACCAAATACTTTATTAAATAATGTTTACTCGTTTGTTTTTTTTGTATGACATTAAACTCTACTTAAAATATTGTGATTAGAGTATCACAATGTTTACCTAATTTTACATAATTATTAAACTATGTACTATATGTTAATTGTCGATATTGATTTAAGAGCATTATTTTCAAATTGGATAATTTAAGTTCGGGATCATTAAGGCTTTTAGTATGTTATAGGTTGCTTTATTTGTGATCACGTAACTGGTGATAATAGACTTGAAACAGGTTCTTGTCCATTATCGATGATAAGTTATTTATCATTGTCCCATTTCAGGATTACAATATAACATAAACAATAGGTAACTAATAATGCTGTCAGTTTTACACTACATTTTTTTAAAGTGGAATTTTATCTCCGCGTTTTTGGACTTATGGCTAGCCCTAAAACGTATTCATTAGATCCTAATAATTTCTTCTAAACAAGGCTATATTTATACCTCATTGACAAACAGGAACATAAATATACAAATTGACATACTCTATACAAATACCAATCTTATTTATATTTTTAATATATGTTAAAGGAATCCAATACTGTTAACGTTTGAAAACTGAGTTGACAATTCCTCGTCTACGGTTCATATTGCCTGAAATATCTTTATTCTAGCATGAAATATCCTTATTCTATTATTATGTGTCTTTCAGTTTCTCCAGCATATTGCGTCATTCATCAAAGATATTGGTTTTTGTGTGACGTCGTTGCCAAGCCCACAATTCCGGCATCAATGACGAGGCGTTTACGTTTTACTTAAAGCGATTGCCTGACATTGCAACTTTATAGACACATATTGTAACATTTGTAACAAATATGATGGTATTCTTACTTGTGACCCTTATTAGATACCAATATGAATGTCATCAAAATGTTGTCTTGACTGTAACTGACGACTCATAAACAAATACTCAAACACAACTAATTTTTAAATCGTTAAGTCTCTTGCTGTATCCTTCACTTTAAGGTGTAAAGTATTCAGGCGACAGATAGAAATTTAGGAACGTTTAACGTTCATTAAGAGGGGTGAGTATGTATATGGATAATTACTCAAAATCTGAGTAACCGGGACTAGTGTAGCTTACAATTTATGATCGGTCGAACGAACCAACCTTTTATAACTATCTGTAGAATAACAGGAAAGTTGAACGTAAGGACTTGATCCTATGTTATGTTTTGCCAAAAACCGAATACTTTCGTCATCATCATCATTCTATCTCGGAAACCCACTGCTGAGACCTCCTCTTTCTCAAGCCATAGTTGTCTCCTCTTCACATCTCTTCATCATCATCATCATCATTTCAGCCATTATACGCCCACTGCTGGGCATAGGCCTCCCCCAAAGATCTCCACAAGATCTTCACATCTCTTATCCAGGTGTAAAATTTTACCGAATACCTTCAAATCCAGTAAACTACAAGACGAACATATTTATTTAATATTTGAGTCACATAAAACATTACCTAAAGACCGTATCAATACATGAGCTTCCACGAACCACGGCTGTAAGAAGATTTATTACGCTATATAAATATTCCTCTCGAGTTCATCTCAATATAAGAACGCTGACACATTTTCTCTATTATTCAACCGCGTGATCTGAATGGAAAATTTATTTCATGTTACTTTTCCTACCCTGTGTTTTATTCAATACGTTTGTAATTTAATTTTCGTGGAGAGGATTTCGGAGGTGTAGATTTTTCTTTCTTTTTAATTTAAGAGCTAGGCTTTGGAGGTAACTGGTTAGTAATACAATCGTCAGTGCAATGTTTTGAGTTCTTATATATTATAATATATTATTTTAAATCGCTTTTCCTCATTCGAAGATTCTTGTTAACAGTCTGGACTTCTAGAGTACGACAAATAGTTACTTATACCCATAAAAAAGCTTGTCTCCAGATAATTTTAGTTTATACCTAGGTACTGAAAATTAAACCTGTAACAATATGTATTTTAATGTATAAACTATAAACGAACACTGACATGATCATACCAAACTAGTTGAGTTTGGTATGATCATGTTAGTGTTCGATACATATTGTACCTACATGTTGCGTAATCCTTGTCGTTTCTTTACCGTGCAGCAGTAACTTTATGTTATTAGGGGTATAGCGGAAGGGCGTAACGTAAGGCTTATCAACCAATCTATACTAAGGTAATTTTGTAAAATTTTCGAATAATGTGTAATTTGTCTATAAAAATAATACCAACGTAACTTGTATGAAAACACAACACACACATGACTAATTTATCAGAGTTTTATACAAAAACAAGGTACAAACTTTGTTGGCATTTTGAGCGCCTGATTAAAGTATAAAGCAACCCGTAAATTATGCGAAGCGCAGCACATTACGTCAGGCGTTCGTCAACTTTGTTACAACTTAGGAATAATTAGGTACATGTTTGTAAAGACTTCGTTCTTGTGAATGTAAATAATGTAGTTTAGTATGTTACAACTTTCTTCGCATACCTAATTAAATAATTATTTTGGTAGACTACGTAAGGAATTTCTTATTACGAAATTTTGGAGAATTTCCTTCGTAAATTCCAGGATTGTGGAATAATTTCGGTTTAGTTGAACAATTTTATAACGTTGGTATAATTTTTATACCACGACTTTCAACTGAATGCTTCAGTATTTATATAAATCAAAAATAAGACCCCATTTAATCTGTTTAGAAACAAAAAATTACAAATAAAGTGTTTGTTAAAACTTTACTAACATAATACATTTATTCGAAATTCGTTGTTTTTTCATTCATTAATTGAATTAAGAGAATTCTTTTACTGCTCTATAAATCGAGAGAGCGGGGTTTAAGGATGCTTTTTAATTAAAAATCTGGAAGCACATGAACTTTTAACACTCGTTTGGATTCCGAAAAAAAAGTGACCGTTAAAAGATATTACTTTACTTTTGTCTGCAAAGAGATTCATAGCATTGAAAGATAAAAACTGAACTATTACTTTTAACAAAAGTTTAACAGGCTTCTTTTAAGAAGTCAGTAAATTTTGTACCTAGTTTGGGTAATGTGCAAAATAATAATTTAACGATCTCCGTGGTCGAGTGACGTAAACACCGGTTTTTAAGGCGTCTCTAGCTTTCAGGTCCCGGATTCGATCACCGGACGGGTCTCCGATTGAGTCTGGGTGTTTGTGGTACCTTCGTTTTATCTAATTCTATAACATAAGTGCTCTAGTTACTTTAGGTTCAGAGGAATGTATTAGCTGTCCACATCTATTAAAAAAAAATCAAGTCATTTAGCAATCTAATAATGACCAATGTGGTTTTGTCTGTTTAATCCTTTTATCAATTTTATCTTTGTAAACTCTACCTTTTCTTTAAAGCCAATCTCCAATATTTTTTTCCATTGGAATCCACTCACCACTGCAACTTAACTTTTCTACTCACAGATTTAGGAGTAAATTATCTAAATTCAAATGTAAAACTAAATTTGTTAGAAGTTACGTGCCATCATTTAATCGCCAATCACTTATTCGCTGATGCACTTTCTACCAATCGTTTTGAGTACCAAAAAATGATAGATTGATAACTTTCACTATCGTAAATAATAATGTAAAGAAAAGGGATAAAATAAAATTAATTGAAGATGTTCTACATCAATTTTCTAAACTTAGATTTGATTGAGAGATTAAATTTTAATAGCTTCCAGAGACGCTGTCAATACAAATCATGATAATAAAATATTATCTATTATTAAAGAATTAAGATAAGCTAATATAATTAAAGAATAAATACTAACAACAGTTGATATTTAATTGAATTTAACAACTTTTAAAAGCATTTCACTTATTTATTATTCATGCTTTTTTTTGAAGATAAATAAATCTCATCTAAGATGCTCAAAGACATCAATTATGAAATCACTCTTTGAAAATTTTAATTGTCTACGTAATACGGTTTATGAGATACAGCCCGCTGACAGACAAAAGGACTGACACACCCTTTGGGTGTGAAACCCTAAAAACTTGTCCATTCCTATGTTTTATGTATGTACAGAAGCTAATCGTATCAGTATAAAACACTGGACTTTTTTCTCAAAAATGTTTACAAAATCATCCTCTAACGTATCCTGAATTTCGTTACATTTAAACCTTTTAAATTCCACCCTCCAATCCCATGCAAATTCACAGAGTTTCAGCTACAGTTTTTGTGGCGTATGAATATGCAAACGGCAAAAAAACCTCCTTTTTTTATTCAATACTGTAGTGCCCGTAGTACCCTAGTCCGTACGTAGGTGTTTTTTGAATACAAGTTAAAAAATGCAACAGGTAACTGACGCGTTACTCTTTGACACAAACAGCGTAATAGTATTAGTATTTTAAACCCCAACTGTCCCACTGCAGGGAAAAGCCTTCGTTTCTTCCTTATGGTTTGGATTATTATTTTATTCCAACTTCTTCTATGTACATAGTCGCCCATCCAGTTACTAAGTGCGATAAGTCGTTTAATTTTTTTATGCGTTCGACGCTGAATGCTGAAGTAAGGTAAAAGATATTTAATTTTTTGTCCTAGATGACCAAACGCATTTTCACAGTTCCTGTAACATCATCTTTTAAACCACTGAGTTATAAAAGTAATGATAATAATTACGAAATAAAAGACGAATCAATACGTAAATAATAACATTATGAAAATTATATAATCCTAAGCAGAACCTACTCATATTATTTTTGTATTAAGTTTTCAAGATTGTTATAAAGATATATTTTATTAATAATTGACATTTACCGAGATACATTCCGTTGATCGGATTCTTTTAATATTAGATTTGGATTTCTTATTTGTCTGATAAGAGCCTGCTAGCAACAGGAAAACAGGCCCCATATCCGAAAAGCAATTTCTCACTCAATTAGATAGATTATATTGAGTTGTTTTGTGTATTATAATAATTTATAAGACAACTTACAGATAAATAACAAATACTTTGGAATATATTTCTTCAGATTTGTTATTCTGTTTATTAGCTGTTTGTTTATAGCGTTGTTGTATCTATACTACGTGTCTGTTTTTGTAGTTTTGACTTCTTCACAGTCGTCTTGGTTTGGCCCTTTTTTTTTATATACAGCTCCCGCACTAGGCAAAATTTAATCGCGTGGGGTTTCACAAACATTCAATTCACATACTCAAAGAGAACACCCAGACTTGGACCAAGCGTTTGTGGGTTACACAAATGCCCACCATGTGGGAATCGAACCCGCAGCACGTCGCGTGGTGACCTATACCAATCGGCTATCCGTGCAGTCCGTGGCCGTGTTAATGCAAGTGCAATTGGTCATCAAATAAAAAAAATACCTCTTTAAAGATGTAAGATGATCGACGAGTTTAAAATCACGTTCACCAATGTTTCTTCTAATAGCTAAGTAAGTAGTTACGGTAAAACAGTTGAGGATGCAGTAAAAATATCTTGGAATTATGAGCGTGCAATACCTACTATTAAGCAGAGGAATTCAACAGACAATGCCATACGCGAAAATGTTCGGAAACGAAGAAAGTGAGACGGTTGTGTTGAATATTACATGAGAGGTGGGTTATCTAGACTTTTGTGTGGATACTGCTCATTTTATCACGCCTCGAGTCTTTGGTAATTTCAGGAAGACACGTATTTATTTGTTTCATTATTTTCTTGATTGATGGAGTAAGTAGTAATCAGCTGTATGTTATCAGTTCAAAATTTCGAGGTAATTGTAAATTTGTTTGTAAAACCCAATTCTTGAGCAAAATTATTTAAAAAATTTAAATATCTGATGGTTTGGTTAACTCTTTAATGACAATAATTAACATCATATACCTAAGTATGTTAAACGTGTTTTAGAATATGATAATCCAGCATCCACATAATACTGGGTTAGTCACACCTTTTATAACTCAAGAACGGATGGATAGATTTTCATGATCTTTGATTTGTTGGATTCTTCCCTAACTCGAATAAAAGAACTATTAATACAACAAAAAAAAAACGATAGAAACCGCGCACATCTACTTGTTATTATATGGTACAAAAACGGATATCAGTAAAGGCAAAAACCTTATTCAGAACTGTATACCTTTCTTTAGCTACATGGGTCGATTTTACTGTATCAGGTATAAGCTAGAAAACACGTAGGTACCTCCTACGTATAGAATTTGCGTTGTCATGCCCAAAACAACACAAATAGTACCAATATCAACCCTCAACCGCCTCGTGAAATAGCAGGCTGTGTTCACTGTTCACTGTTCAGCTCAAACTTCGTGGCTTGTTTTTGACACGTCCCTTTGTGCAATCATAAAGTTTACTACATGCCTGTCATGTTGCGGAACTTTATCAGTACGATAATACATAGATATATATTATGTTGATTGAAGAGATTGGATTGAGTTTATTAATCAATTAAAAGCAAATTAACTATAATTTCTATCTGTTGCTACTTTACATCTTAAAGAGACAGAGATAGTATGAGTCATCATAATGGTGGCTTTAAACTAATTGAAGTGTCATTAGGGTGTTTACACAATACGTTGGTCACCATAAATTCTTGAAAATAAATGTATAAAATGTCTGTCAACTAAAAGAAGAATACTTAAGTTTCAAATGCTAATATTCCAAGTAGCTTTGCTAATATTTGGTTAATAGTATATAGGTAGGTATTTGTCTTACCTATTAGTTACCCTTACCAGCATTTTTTATGGCCGGGACCAATAAACAAAAAACGAATCGTTTCCTTAACGAACTGTTAAAATATCAACGAGGGGTTAAAAAAAGCAGTTCCTATAAAAAAAAAATGTAACTGTTCGTTACCCAAATAACTAAAGTCTGGTTACGAACGGATGAGAGACAGCCTAGTGACGACTCTGCGCCCGACACTCGCCGTGAACGGACGTGCCGCTCTGCGACTCGCCCGCTGACGTCATCCGTCTCGCTACCTGTTACGCTCGCGTAACACTCTGCGTAGCCCCGCCTACGCTAACCGATCGATCTAAAGCTGCCTTTTTCAAGGCGGCGGCAGATCAAACTCTGTTTCTTTTGCTCGCGAATTAAATTCACTTGGTCCCTTCAGGATAAAACCGCAGTTTCGCGGTCCTCGGTGGAAACCATTCGGTGCCAACGAAACCGAGGGGGTGTTGACCCAATCACACCCGCTGAGCCCCTTTAGGGTAAAGCAGTCAATTGGACGGGAACTAGATTACCGGCCTTGGGGGGTCTCCTAGTCGGCTCTAGTCTCTGGCTTCCCTTTCAGCTACACACCTAGTGTCGGTCGGGTGTGTCTACACCCTTCGCACTAGACTGGTCAGGGCCCCGCTCGCACAATAAGACTGGCGACGGGTACACCACAGCTTAAGGCACACCTTAGGTACTCACCTCCCTGCTTACACCCAGCAGGGAGGGTCACACATCCCCGGGCGTACCCACCCGGGGAGTTAGTTATTAGTTAGGGTATTTGTTGTAGGCGCGCTCTCCCTCTACCCATGTTAGGCTTTTAGCTTCTCTTTTTAATTAAAAAGTGTCTCTCGTCTTCTCGAGAAGAATGGACGCCCTCTGGCCCCGCTTTATCGAGGAGATGAAGGACTCTCGGGTCTTCCAAGACCTCTTCAAGGCTTGGGCCCGCAAATTAGACCCTTCCGACTTAGCGGAATTCGATAGCTCGCTATCGCCGATCGGCGCCGACAGAGGCGTTATCTCGCGCCCGCGCCCCATTGTTTCGACGGCTTCGTCGAAAGTCATTGTTTCCCCGGCTATTGTTCCGGCCTCTAAGCCGAATTCCAACGCCAAATCCGCTTCGCCGAGCCTCACACCTGCGCGTGACGCATCTCCGGCCCCTTCCCCCCGCCCTCGCTCTGTCTCACCGTCCCCGGTAGACATCGAAATGGAAATTGTTTCTAACGATTCCGGTGATGCTTTAACAGCATCGGACTCGTCTTGCTCCACCGACGGCTTTACTGAAGTTGTTGGCAAGGGCAAGAAGCGCACCCGTAGGACCAAATCCCAACAGGTGCCTTCTAAAGCCGCCAAGACTGGCGCTTCGCCTCCTTCCGTCGACGCTTCGGCGTCCCAGCCCGCTGCTGAGCCCGCGGCCTCGCCCGCGCCCACTACCACCCCACAGGTGTCCAACACCATGCCCCAAGTTCCGTCAGCCCCTAAGAAGGGCGGCTCGGTCCCTCCTCCAATCTTCCTTCAGGAGAAAGGAAAGTGGACTGAGGTCTCCAAGTGGTGCACGCAGCACCAAGTTAATTACACCCAAGCCCGCTCTGTCAAGGACGGCATTAAAATAGCTGTACCCACAGTGGCCGACTTTCGGTCGCTCACCCGTATGCTGCAGGAGAGAGCCCTGCCTTATCATACGTTTACCCTCCCGGAGGAGCGGGTCCTCCGGGTCGTCATCAAGTCTGTCCCTGCGGACATAGGCTCTAGGGAGATCCTAGACGACCTAAAAGCGCAGGGTATCCCTGCTCTAGAGGTACACCGTATGTACCGCGGGCGGGGTAAGTCACCCTACGAAATGGTACTCGTCGTTGCTGAGAGATCAGCGGACGGCAAGTCCATATTTAATATTAAAACTGTTTGCCAACTCTCTGGCATAAAAGTCGAGGCGCCGTACAAGCGCGCCAACGTTGGCCAATGCCACCGGTGTCAATTGTACGGCCACTCGCAACGTAATTGTTTCGCGCGCCCTCGCTGCGTGAAGTGCCTCGGCGAGCACGGAACGCCCGATTGCCCACGGCCCAAGGACCGCACCCAGTGCGCTGAGCCCCCTAGCTGCGTTCTCTGCGGCGAACAGGGTCACCCAGCCAACTACCGCGGCTGTCCGAAGGCACCCAAAACGAGAACCGTCGCGAAACGGCCCGTCGCCCGTGCGCCGGCCCCCGTGCAAAACCCCGCGTCCGCTCCGCCGCGTCTCAGCCCGCAACGCCCAACCGGGGCCTGCTGGAACATGGAAACGCACGCGCGTGCGTTCCCTACTCTCGCTTCTCCTCCTAAAGGGGTCGCGTCTCTCCCCGCTTTACAGGGACCCGCCGTCCCTCGCATCCCACTTACCGCTTTTAAACCCGCGCTTCTACCAAGACCCGCGCTCGCGTCACCGTCGGCCGCGGCCTCTTTGGCCCCGACGCTTCCGGCCGACATCACAGCGTCGGTCAAGAATTACATAGAGGTGTATGAGTCGTTTGACTTTAATCGCATCCGTCTTATGGCGGAGGCGATTAGAGCCAACCCCAACCCTCTGCACGCCCCTTTCATTAGGGAGCAGTTCAGCGATGTGTTCGCCGCATACAAAGCCGCCGCGTTCTAATGGCTACTAACACCGGTAAACTCAAACCCCGATCCCTTAAATTAGGATACTTTAACGCGCATAGCATTAATAAAAAACGCGACGAAATTGCTACTTTTCTCCGTGATCATCAACTCGACGTTTTTCTTGTACAGGAGACCTTTCTTAAACCGTCTCATAAAAACCCGCGAATCGCGAATTACAACTTAATCCGTAACGATCGTACCAGAGCCGTAGGCGGCGGCACGCTCATTTACTTTAAAAGGTCACTGTACTGCGTTCCGATGGATCCACCCTCGCTGTCGCACATCGAAGCCTCCATCTGTCGTCTTGGCATGACCGGGCATCGACCTTTGTATTTAGTTTCAATATATATTCCTCCGTCAACAGAGAGGGTCGACTTACGACATGACCTGCGAGCTCTTCTAGCTCTAGGCGACTCCGTCCTTATGGCAGGCGACCTAAACGCGAAACACGAGGCGTGGAATTGCCACACTCGTAACAACCGAGGTAGACATCTTGATCTTCTTAGCTCCGAATTAAACTTCGATATCATCGCTCCGATGAATCCCACTCACTTTCCCGCGAACGTCAACCACCGCCCCGACATACTAGATATAGCTTTACTCAAAAACGTCAACCTAGCGCTTCGGTCCATTGAAGTTATTCATGAATTAGATTCTGACCACCGACCAGTGATCATGTCCTTTAGTCCGCGAGTAGGTCCTCCAGACGCTGGTCAACCCATCCCCACTAAGATAGTTACGAACTGGACGAAGCTTGGGACTCGCCTTAAGTCAGTCCAATCCGCGCACCTAGACTCGATACCGGACAATGTAGAATCCGCGACAGACGCTATAGGCGCGATCGACTCCCTCACTGAGCACGTGCAGTCCCTGGTGAACGAGTGTTCGCGGTCGGTACCGGTGACAGAAGACTCTCGCTGGCTCCTACCGGACGACGCCCGTGCCCTATTGACGGAGAAGAACGCGGCTATACGCGCCTACGACACCTATCCCAACGACTCTAATCGCGCCCGTATGCGTTCTCTACAGCGCGCTGTTAAGAAACGCATAAGGGCTCTGCGTGAGGATCGGTGGGATAGGTTTCTCGACCAATTAGAACCTAACCATCACGCGTTTTGGAACCTTCAACGTAGATTACGTAGTTGCGACGAAGCGGTCATGCCCCCGTTGAATCGTCCGAATCAGAGACTCGCCTTTGAAGACGACGAGAAAGCGGAATGCCTGGCCGACAGCCTGGAGGCTCAATGTACGCCCAGTAACCTTCCGGTCGACCCGGCCCACCTCGCCAGAGTTGACGCCGAAGTCGAACGTAAGGCCACGATTCCTCCTTCAGAGGACCCGGAACACCCTCTCGCGCCGGTAACAGTAGACGAAGTACGTTCTCTTATCAAGGACCTACACCCTCGTAAAGCGCCCGGTTCAGACGGAGTCACCAATAAGGTGATTAAACTCTTCCCTCCAGCATTAGTTATCCTCTTGACAGGCATCTTCAATGCAGCATTAGGCAACAATCTCTTTCCACAGCAGTGGAAAGAGGCGATAGTCATCGGCATCCACAAACCCGGTAAACCGAAGTCTGAGCCAACTAGTTATCGCCCTATCAGCTTACTCAAAGTCCTTGGGAAGCTATACGAGCGAATCATCTACTCCCGTTTAATGGATTATGCCGAGTCCAGGAGTCTCATACCCGACGAGCAGTTTGGTTTTAGAACCGAACACTCGTGCGTCCAACAAGTCCACCGTATAGTCGAGCATATAAGCGCTGGTTTTCAGCGTGGACGGCTCACCGGTGTGCTCTTCTTCGATATAGCGAAGGCCTTCGACAAGGTCTGGCACAACGGCTTGATCTACAAGCTGTACCAACTCGAAGTGCCAGATCGTCTCGTGCACATCATCCGTGACTTCTTGTCGAATCGCTCCTTTCGCTATCGCGTTGAAGGCACACTCTCTTCCCCTCACCCGATCCTCGCCGGAGTCCCGCAAGGCTCCGTCCTCTCTCCACTCCTCTTCTCGCTGTATTCCAGCGACATTCCACGCGGTGGCAAGCCCCAAGTAGCTCTGTACGCCGACGACACGGCCATTTATTATTCAGGTACCAGCCCCTTAGCGATAGGTCGAACTCTCCAGACCGCGGTCACGGCCCTCGGGAAGTGGTTCACGAAATGGAGAATCGAAGTCAACCCTACCAAAAGCGCAGCCGTACTATTTAGTAGAAAACGGCGGCTTCCCGCTCCCGCTCCACCCATAAGCCTCTTCGGCAAGCCTATCCCTTGGGAGCAGCAAGCCAAATACCTGGGTGTGATCCTTGATCAGAAGCTTAGCTTCGTACCTCATATCAAAGCGGCACGCGCGCGAGCCGCCTTCGCCCTCGGCCGACTTCATTGTATGTTGAACAAGCGCAGTAAACTCTCTCTTGCTTGCAAGAAGAGAATTTACACTGCGTGCGTCAGACCTATCATGACTTACGGCAGCGTCGTATTCTCTCACGTACCCGATTATCGACTCAAACGAATGCAAACTCTCCAAAACCTTTTCATGCGTAGAGCCACGGGCGCTCCAGGTTACGTTCGTAACTTGCAGCTGCACTGTGACTTAAAGCTGCCCACAATCAAGCAGTTCATGAAACGCGCCGCGACCCGTTTCTTCGACACCGCCGAAACCCACCGTAACCCGCTTATCGTAGCGGCCGCGCGATACCGACCTTCAGTCATCTCCAAGATAAAACGTCCTAGACATACTCTCTCCTATCCCGACGATAAGACAACGCTTCTACAAGAAGCATTCGACTTAGCTAGCAGTAGCAATACAAAACACAACCGCCGTATACTACGTCCTCGCCGGCGAGGCCCGTCGCGTATTATAAATAATAGTAACGTAAATGTTACCCCCCCGTCCCTAGATCAAGCTGGCCCGAGCCGGCCAAACTAGCAATAAAAATATGTCCCTAAATAATAATAACTCAGATCCAGCCATCCCTTGCTGTTTTTGCCTTATTAAGATAGTCAGCAACGCACTAAGTCGAGGTCCGAACCCCGCAGGGGGTGCCCTTAGTGAACGTTGCTGACGTAGTTAGTTTATTTTACTTGCTCTGGCTGGAGGCCTTACGGTTCTCGCCAAAAGTCCGGTGAAGCAGTCAAAGCCTGCGCTCAGGCTAACTGCAGTAGACCTCATCCAAAAAAAAAAAAAAAAAAAAAAAAAACAGCCTAGTGACGGATCGTCACGTTAACGAATAACGAATCAAAAGATTTAGGATCTAGGCGTTAATGAATTACTAAAACAGAAGTTACGTTTAAAAAATAATAAATCTTTAATGTAATATTTATAAAATGCTTTTGCCAATCATTGTTTCCATTTCTTCTGATTTCAGTGCTAGATATTAACAAGTTAATCAACGCAACTTTGTTGCGGCGAAATGCAATAACTTTCCACGATTGTTTATAATAGCCTAAAGCTGATATTGTAAAATAATAAATACAAAAGTTTAGTTCGTATCTTCGTTAATTAAACGTTTATAATTTCGCTTAGAGAAAGCTGAGTGTATGGAAAAGTAAATAGCTATAATATATTGATTTGAGTAATAATGGAACGATTAAATGGAGTTGGGTAAGTACTTCGTATATTATTTGATCGTTATTTAAAAAATAATTCCTCTTTTAATATCGATAGTACCTACCTACTTACATACCATTTTAAGCATTCAGTGAGTTCATGTACTTATTGTAAAAAATACATCAAATTAAGTAGTCATCTTGTTTTTACCCTTTCATATCTTATTCATAAGAAACTAAGTCAAAATTGGACAATAATAAAAAAAAAACTTTAACGATGTTAGTTGATGGCGGAGTTCAAAATCACGTTTACCAATATTTCTTCTAATTGGTAAGTATGTAGTTACGTATATTGTAAAAAATACATCAAATTAAGTACACAACATTAATTACGATATACCTATCGTAAATAATGATTTACTTTACAATGTAATTAGAAATATGAAATGTGTTAATAGGTACTGTTCCCTTACTCTTCAATTAGTTTTAATTGCAATACAATGCCAATGCAAAATTTATATTAGTTTAGCGGACAAGTACTTCCATTTTTTTGTTAAATACTCTCAATGAAAAACTTGAATCTCTTGATTAATGAATAACAATTTCGCGTTGGCATTGTAATACATGAAATTAATCCAACAATTCCAAAAAATAATAGTAGCCAGCACCCAAACATTTCAGTTATCTACGTTGCACAATGCTCAGTTGATGTGTTTCGTGTAACAGGCTTGCAGGCTCGTAGTGGAGTTCAGAGATCAATACTAGACGGCACCTGGCATTGTGCTGTGCTGTTGATGGAAATGCTACAGATATATGAATACTATAGTATGTATATGTGTGCTATGCATATTGATTTTGACATTCTAACACTATATTACAAGTACAACATCGCACTAGCTCTGATTGCGAAATGGGTATCGTTCAAATGATGATCAGATTCGTATTTCAATTTTTCTGTAGAGAATTTGAATTCAGAAGTTTTTTGGGAATTACCGTTGAGATTTATAAATAAGGCCATTTATATTTTCGAATTTCGCGAAGATAATTATGTTGACATTTTTTTCTTTTTTATAATGTAAGAATTTATAACATGGCCTCTTTTATGATTAAAACCTTAATAATTACCATGAGAAAAGATTTATCCAGCCAGTTTTAAGTGGTGTGTGTGTGGAGGTCGAATGTCTACATAAAATGGAATCACTACATAGTATAAAACAAAGTCGCTTTCTCTGTCCCTATGTCCCTTTGTATGCTTAAATCTTTGTAACTACGCAACGGATTTTGATGCGGTTTTTTTTAATAGATAGAGTGATTCAAGAGAAAGGTTTATATGTATAATAACATCCATTAAATAGTGGAAAAGTACTGTAATTTTTGAGGTTTCTAATGTGATGTCGTAAATAATTACATTTTTTCCGCTTACATTGCAAACGCAGGCTGAACCCTACGAGTTTTATCCAAATAATGTACTAAGTATTGTACACATTGAAAAGGTCTACAGAAAAGTCCGTGATGGTATATGTCTATCTCTTATGGATAACCCACAATAACTTTTTTTTGTCATTTACTTTTTACGACAAATAATGGCTAATTTTCGAAGCGATTTTAACCAATACAGCATTAATCCTTAACCAATTAAATACCTTGAATACATTGTTCATTTAATATAGATCTATATGGCCCTTTACACCGTATGATTTAAGTGAATATTTTCGAAGATATTACAGATTTAAAAATTGCGGGACGTATTATTATTCCGTTGTGTAGTTTCAAAGATTTAAGCATACAAAGGGACATAGGGACAGAGAAAGCGACTTTGTTTTATACTATGTAGTGATTAAAAGAGATTGTTCTTCTCTCATTGTATACTCGGAAAAAGGCGTTAAAACTGTCTTAATGGCCGATGAAAGATCGGCGTAGTCACGATAATTGATACGGTACTTAATATTTGTTAATTAATTTATACGATGTATGACAAAGAATTCTATCTATTTAATAAAAAGTTAAAATTATTTTACATTAAAATAAATAAATATCTTAGGACATTTCACACACGGTCATCTGATCCCAAACTAGGCAGAGCCTGTGCTATGGCAACCAGACAACTGATAAACATACTTATATATTTCTAAATACATACATATTTTAGATAATTTAAACGTTTACAGTTTCCGGTAAAGACATCTTTTGCAATGACCATTAATAAATCGCAGGGTCAAACCTTCAACGATGCAGGCTTAGATTTGAGCGTTGACTGTTTTTCACATGGACAACTGTATGTCGCTCTTTCAAGAGTGACCTCCAGAGAAAACATGTTTGTATTGTCTAATGACAAGAAAGCTGTGAACGTTGTTTATAAAGACATTCTGTAATATGTTGTAAAATTAAAATAAATAGTTAAAAATGTAAAAAGTAAATAAGTAAAAATGTAGTGTATGAATTTAGATATTCCAAAGATAGCAGGAAATCTTCATGGTATAGGGAAAGGGGGATTGTTTTACTCCAAATTTAACGCGTGCAGGCCACGGGCAGTAATGAATAAATCAAAACCACTGGATCGATTTTAATCACATAGGCTATATATTTTATACCCGGGCCGCTATGTTTTTATATACAACGTTCACAGTTTTTCTGTAGTGTATTTAGTATCAGCATTGCACCCGTGCGAAGCTGGGGCGGGTCGCTAGTATCTGTATAAATACGAAATGAAACACAATTCCCAGGTTTCACTCGAATGGCGCTTGCGATTCAGTTGAGAATAAAACTTCTATTGAAACATTAACTCACTGTTTATGACCTAGGAACGATTTAGAAACTAAAAAGCCTTTGTGAGTCGAAAAACGTCCATGTATGTGACATAAACTTTGTTAACTGTGGCCCTAAAAGTGCGAAATAGTTTGGAACAATGAAGGAGTTCTAGATTTAAGGTCTAGAATGAGCTATTTTGCGTTTATTTTAACAACTAGTATATATGCGTTAATTATATGCTTTAAAATGATTAGTCACTGTGTATGTAATAATATCATAAGTATTCTGCTTTGTATTTTGGTAAGTGAGAAATATTTTTGTACATATTTTGACCATGTAGTAGGTACCTATACAATGCCAGAGCGTAAGCGACCCCGCGGCTCCGGCAACGGAGTGTATTTAGTCGGTGCAAGTCCGAAATATCCCCACGTCGTGCCCTCGGCGTGGTTTGAAGTCCTATTTCAACCCGAAAAAAAGAAAAATTTTTCCTATATAAACTTATAATCTAACGATCATATTCTATCTTTTTTTTGTATTAACCTTCCTTTTGAAATCCTCCTCTCTACCTTATAAAAAATGTTTATCATTTATTAGCATATATGCAAATTAGTTCCCTATCCCCAAAAGGCTTTCAAGGACTGGTTGTAAAACAAAAGTGTTTCATACCGCTATAACACAGGTTTCCGAGAGTTCCCCATAATCAAGGTTAAACAGATTTGTGGTGCTATAAGGTACGAAGGATAATAGCCATCTTGTTGACACATCCCTTAGTTGCCTTTTACGACACCCTTGGATAGTAGCCCATATATTGTGGCTAAAATATGGCCAGCAGTACACGTTTTAACTACACTTTATGACGTGATGGGCCAGTGATTAACTGTTGGCTGGGTTTCTATGCACTAAGTAAAAGGGTTGTAGCCTAGATTTGTTTCCTATATAAAAATAACAATAATACCTCGGGACAACTAACACATGGCCATTTGATCCCAAATTAGGCAGAGCCTGCATTATGGTAACCAGACAACTGATAAACATACTTACTTATATATTTCTAAATACATACATATTATAGACTAGCTTTTGCCAGCGACTTCGTCCGCGTTTCCGTCGTTCTTCGTAAAAAAGTAGCATATGTCCTTCCTCACTGTTCAGTGGTTTTGATGTAACAGACAGATTAACTTTCGTATTTTAGTAGGGAAATATAATATATCACGTTACACAAAAATAATCCTTATAGCATGATTCAGTATTCGGCGCGACGGCGCGATGGCTTATTATCGTATTTCATGTATAAGTTTGGTGTTTCTATACCGATTTCTATGATTCTTTTTTTATTGAATAGGTAATAATGTTAACTTTTTTTAATTAGGGATGAGTGAGAGTATTATAGGGTAAGAGTAAACAAATATAATCAGAAATCTCCGAACTGCTAAGCTATCGGGAGTTACACGTGTTATTGTGTGTCAACCATAAAAGATAGACATATGCTGTTGTGGGATATTTTTTAGATAATTTTATGTAGAACATTTCCGTCATACATGATTTCTATGTAGCTTTAACCATTAAGGCTGCATACGCGACGGAAGCTTAAAAAATACCGTTTTCAAAACATTTCCCTTCACTGCTCTGCTCCTATTGATTGTAGCGTGATGAAAAGTATACTATAACCTGCCCAGGAGTATGAAGAATAAATGTACCAAGTTTCGTTAAAATCCGTCGAGTAGTTTTCGTTTCTATAAGGAACATACAGACAGAAAGACAGACAGACAGACAGACAGACAGACAGACAGACAAAAATTTTACTGATTGCATTTTTGGCATCAGTATCGATCACTAATCACCCCCTGATAGTTATTTTGAAAATATATTTGATGTACAGAATTGACCTCTCTACAGATTTATTATAAGTATAGATAAATTACACACGGACACGAAACAAATAATCATGCTCATCACACTAAGATTTGTCCTGGGTAAGAAACGAACCCAGAACCGTTGCTTTACCTGTCAGGGTAACTAACCACTAGACCAACGGGCTAGTCGATATGAACCCCGGTTTTTCAAACGGAGCGGAAAAACGCTCTTTAGGCCGACAAGGTGAGGCTGATCGGCGACGTACGAGTTAAACTCTCGCGAAAGAGATAACCTAAGAAAAATATTGCTGTTTTGGCTTTGGCGAAATTGTTGATACTTTCTATCATAGGCATACATAATTATAGTAATAACCGAACTGTCGAGAGTTTTAACTTAAACTAATCATATTAGTAGATATTGCCAAATTCACAGACATTTTTTTTAACGCGCACATAAAAAGCACACGAAACAAATTTAATCATATTTTGCAAACCAGTTTGCAAACAACATACACAGAATGACTAAATACATAAAAACACAATTTTCTTCGCGACGAGCGTAATATTTTTAAAGCACGTTTCTCTGAGCTTGTAATGAGCGTCCATATTGATTTCCAACTGGTTGTGTCGTATATGGGTATAATTGGTGCCTCCATTATGTCGCTTTCACACTTCTGTTATAACGCAAAACAAAGTTTTTTTACACATTTTGTTACTTAGGTAAAATTTATAATTTATGACAGTTGAGTGGTTTCAAAAACTATACGTTATTAATTTAAGGGATAAACATACTAACAGTTCAATTACACATATTAAACAGGGTTTTTGGCGATTCGCTATAACAAGCAGTAGTATTTAGCTTTATTTATTAAGCTATTACTACTATAAAAAGATTGTAAACTTATCATTAAACTAAACATAACATAATTGTAACATAATGGCAAGTAAATAGCTATATAGCTATAGTTAAATTATATTGACTCTGCTTACAGTGGACTGCGGACCTTTAGGTCAGAAAAATATTTGTAAAGTTATACAAAACGTTAGAACAATATTAAATTTTAAAAAAAGCTGTTTATGTCATCGCGATACGGATGTTGACTGGGTAAAAAAGTAAAAATCTGTTTAGTACGTAAATTAGAATATAAAAAATAATGGACACGTATTTTTTACTTTTTGAAAATAATTTAAAACTATGGAGAGGGAGCGAATCTAAGTTCAGGAGTGGGGGCTAATTACGTCACGATGTTACACAAAACGTACGACATCGTGACATCATGCGACGTTTCAAATAAATGTATTGTAAGTTTTTGGTATAAAAAGATTACGCGTCTAATAATCTTTTTTAATTTACCTGACGGTCAGTGAAATAAAACTATTTCTTTAACGGATTCTATCGTGGTAGAATCCGTTTAATAAGTTTGTTATTTATTGTTCTGTTACATTCGCCTGACGAACTTAAAAAAAAAACCAAACTTAACTATAAATACACTTAAAACAAAACTAAACTTAACTAATAAAATCTCTTAAAAATTGCGTTAAAAAAACTCATCCATATTACAATTACGTGTTATATAACTTTAATGTGGGAGCACCATTATCCGTGCAAGTGGGGAGCTGCGGTGATCGTGTCAAGCATCAATCATGCCTGGTTGTCAGCTGACAGATCATATGAGGTTTCATACATACCCGGTATTTATCGCAGTAAGTGATTAGTTGGGAATTGGGCCAATGATGTATTTTATACGGCAATGCTGGCAGCCTTAATATACTTGTACAAGGAAATTAATGGCAGACCTTTTGCGTCGCGTTTATTTTAATGAGTGTAAGCTTTTTCCTTGTAATGGGATCGATTATGGACAGTCATATACGTCATTGATTTCACATGCATTCGGCATTGCGCATTCAACTGTTCTCAAAGGTTTTATGTTAATAACAAGCTTAACAGGAAGAACAGGCTATAGAACTTTGCACATCTGTGGGACATACACTTAGTGTATAAATAAGTTAACTATAGAGTGCGCCTGGCAGAGTCTGAACTGTAAGCACCAGAGACACTAAATTTACAATGACACTTGTTCATAACAAGTGTCATTGAAAATTTAGTGTGTAAAAAGAACGCGCCGTATTATTAAAATTACCTCAAAACCTAATATTACCCTAATACTATTGGAATCATCGATATTTTCGCATAAACGTCTGTCGTCACACGGAAAACTAATTAAGTAAGAAACCGAGCTAACTTACAGCTAAAATTTTGCTAGCGATCGGTACAACCGACTACTAACAATGCGCGCACTCTATACTTATGTATTACTCTAGGGGCCATATACCTAAGTAACTATGAAGAAAAATAATATAACAAAATATTAAAGAAAAGATCCCATTCTCTTACTGATTGATATAACCGGATTATTGAAAAATAAAAATATAAAAAAACTGCTATCGAAGCTTAAAAATAAGCGCTCTCTAGTGGAAATATAAAACAAAAAATGTTTAGACAGCGTGCCTTTATAGACGTTTTAGGGCGTTTTTATTTAACCCTTAAACGTCGACTATTGAGAATAAGGCTCCCTAGATGGTTGATAAAGCGATCGTTAAATAATATAGCTATAATTAAAGTCTGGGAAGACTTAGGTTGCAATAATATTGGCAGTATATCAGTGGTATTATGTTATTCAGGCGCCTTATTTCTAACATTGTATGGTTGATTTTCTTATTACGTTACTCATACGCCATTTTAAGGCCTCTTAGGTCCAAATAGTTTTGAACTTAATTACGTAAGGAAATGGTACGTCAGTTCTCCTTAACACTACTACTTTAAGATCCACACTTAACAAAAATTATATTTCTAAAATATAGGTATATCTAAAGAATTTCAGTTTATAGACATCTGGTCATTATTTCATTCACATTGAATTCAGAACACTGGCTTACAAAAACTTATATAACATCATCTGTTTAGGTAAATTTGAAACCGCTGAAATCACTCAGCGGTATTTACCTACATTACCGTGTATTATGTAGCTACTAACACCTGCGTAATCCGGAATATCAAATGAACAGCAAACATCTAACCTACATATATACAAGCATATATGTATATATAAGCACACACAAGCTTCAAGCACCGTACTGAAGTCGCATTCCTCGCTAATCCCACATTCCATAATAATATCATCCCTAACTTATACCCAGCATTCTGTGACAAATGTTAAGGTAAGACACATAATGCTTGTTAACATTTGCCACAGAGTATTTAACTAATGGAGTGAAGGAAGTATATTCTGTGTCCTTATAAAAGTCTCATTAAAAATGAAAGTTACATTGTTTTACAATTTATTAATAAAGGTATTGTTTCTAAAATTCGTAGAGATGGTCGCGTTAAAAAATTTGCGAGAGTGGACTTTAATCTCGAGCGCTGTGAAACTATATTTTAATCTCGTAAGGTGAGACGGAGTAATATGCAGAGTCGAGTACGGTCCTTCGTTGATCAGAAGAAGATTAATATAATATCTTATTCGTCATTTAAATATATCAGTATATAGCAAGTAGAAAACTATTTCAAATGTAGATTTTTAATTATGTCGAGTGTGAAAAGCCTTAGCCTAAAAAATTAGAAGTAAAAATATCGCTGAATAATAAAATAATTTGCGTGACATTTTCTGCATTCGCATTATAAAATACTTTTAATAATTAATTTTATATACATCACTTCATTTGCTTACTATTCCGTGTCATTACCCACACTACGAGAATACCGCATCTAACGGCAGCCATATTAATTCCCATCCTGGCTTTATTATTATATTAAACGCACAATACGTTACTCGAAGCGTCTCTTCACGCGGTTGCCTTTAAACATTGAAAGTAATGTTTAATTATTTATCAGTTAGTTACGTATGTGAGAACATTATGGGACGAGTTGTACCTTCTTATGTTACCGGCGAATCGTTTGTAATATACTGTTTACTATTGATAATTATTAAATTTTTAACGGTAATTACGAAATGTAGAAAAAACATGTTTTAGGGAAACTTGTGTGTTACCAAAAACCCGAATATTGCTTCAATAGCTTTTTGGACGCAAGTTTTAATCTCACTTAGTATTTAAGTGAAAAAAGTCTAGCAAATGAAAAAAAACTGAGTTAACGCTCAATTTATATGCTTAATTTATTATATCAGATGTTTATCATCTATTAAGTTCTGCAAATACTTAGTGGTCTAGAGTTTTTGAAATACTCGGAAGATTCCGTTGTTGGTATTTAGGTGACACGGAAAAAGGTGTAACTATTTTTTAATAATTTATTATTTGTTTCATCTCTGTAATTATTGGGTCATTCTAGGATTTTAAAGTCTAGGTTTATCTTACTTGAATCTATTGTTTGCTTTTGACATATGATAGGTAATAACAACTACTAATTTAATTTAAATTAAAACCTTTTACCAATGAATAAGGCGATTTTAGAATGATTAATCTCCGGATTAATATGAAATATCACTGAAGTATCGTGGCTTTTTTATGCAGTCGAAAAATTACAAATTTATTGTTACATTTTGTAAACCCTAAATAAAAGTGACATATACTCAACAAAAACATACCTTCAGCACAATTTCCAAGACATGTATTACTTACATAGCAACAGAATTGTGTTATAATAAAAACTTGTGATAAAAAACGTTGATATTCTCCGCCATGACACGTGTCACCGCCAGACTGGCTGTCAGTTACGGAAGAATGGGGTAGTGTGCTGAAATGGAAAAAATTGTAACGCTTTTGTGAGTAAAACAAAATTGCGAGGGACAGACTGCAGAGGTCTTTGTTTAGGAAATTGATTTTGTTAAAATGTTTTTAAATGAAAAATGAATTTTGTTTTTATGTGGAAGCACAAAGCCTTATTAAAATATTCCTATTAAATTATAATACTAATATAGATCATATGATAATGACATTAATTTTAAAAAACGGATTTTCCATTTACCTTTACATAAATATAAAATGCCTACTTTTATACTATTAGACAAAGATAGCAACAGTGTTAAATATTTTAATGTTTGATATTCTCTGCACATTTACTTTTATTACCTAATTTAGTATCTCTCACGAAAACGGAAAGCTGCAGGCATATTTTAGGTAATAGGTTTTAATTAGTTAAGCGTATATATAGTTAAGTTTGTTTTGTGTATATATTTTTACCAAAGTAACAAGCTTAGATACTCCCTGAACTGTTTTGGTCCTTCTTTTTATTTTGATTCGAACTAAATTCGGTTTTCAATTCTATCCTGAATTGGTAGTCAAGAACCAAACCAAATCGAAAACCGATATCCAGACCAGAGACAGGAAAACGCCATAAAAAAAAGTTAAAATATGTGTCCTATTCAAAACACATTTAAAAATGTTCTATTAATTATCAGAAAACAAAAACCTATTTTGTTAATTACTATTATTGGTTTTACGGGAAGTAATCTAATCTAAATCAGGGAACGTACATGGTTTTTTAATGGAGCTCCCTGTACTGCTCTAAAGTGACTGAGTATTTTCAATGAAGAACACTTTTATACAAACAATAAGATATTAAATCTATCCTACTACTATATAAGTCTATCTACATACAGTTATTTGTTAAATGCAATATTCATTATAAAATGTCTGGTTAAACCAAAAAATATTAAAAGTATAAAAATTGTTGGTTCTCTTAGTCTAAACACGTGACAACTTTGATTGACATTTTGTTACATCACTTTTATTTAAGTACTCATTAAAAGATAGATGTATTGCTTAAAACCACATTACGTTTATCTTTTTCACAATCTCAAGAACAAAAGAAACAAATAGAAGACTTTCATGTCATCTAAATCTTAACTTCCTTAAATCTCAATTGAATCTTGAACTCAAACCAGTTTAAAAACAACCTTACGTCTTACATATAAAGATAATTTTCAATTGTAATGTAATCGTCTTAGAGAAAGCATTGCGTTTATGAATAGTGTTGCGGATGCTTTAATTAGTTGATGGAAATGGCGTGCGCACGCGCATTTATGTCTAGGGTTGTCACTTACATGCTAACGTTAAACATGAATATGTTATTCCGACACTTGTAAAACGTATGATTATGGAGAAGTTAGAAGAATAGTATTTCTGTATGATAACGATGATTGCTAAAGAGTTTATTGCCCTGCGTGTTTTTTTATTTCGGATATTTTTAACTTTAAGAAGATCTTATGCGTATATCTTATCTTCGGCTATGAGGTTCAAAAGATTAAAAAAATAATTCATAATTATATCTGTATCAGAACTTCAGCCACGGCAACTGATTTAAAAAAAGACCATACTCTTGTTAGTATTTGGCTAACAAGAGTATGGTCATATAACAAGCATATAATGGAGCAATATTTTTCAATATTAATAGTTTGTTAATTTATTTCAGCATCAATTAAGTAGTCAATTATAGAATCAGTTCTCTGACTGTTGACTGTAGTTATAGATTGTAATTTAGTTGTGTGCCAACCCTGCTTTGCATCAATGCTCTTGACATTGAGTTGATTGCGATTCGATGATGGTAATCCACAGTTTGTAGGACAGCATGCCCCGGTTGACGGTCGACAGCCATATTCAATATATTCATCACGTTAGCCATCTGGGAATCGAGTAAAAAGTTAACTAGAGCACAGTTCTGGTTTAAATAAAGGAAATTAAAAAAAAAACAGATTACCTCGAAATTGTATAGCATAGGTTAACTGTACTTTTGTTTGAATAATTAATTACAATGTTTAAGTTCTTTACTATGTACATATAAAATAAAACATAAAACCTTATTTAAAACGACTTCCGTAAAAAAGTGGCGTGCACACTGGTTTTCAAGGTGTCGTTAGCTCTGATTGTCCTGGGTTCGATCCTCGGACGGGTCAATATAGGAAACCACTTTTCTACATCGTCTCGGGTCTGGGTATTTGTGGTGGCTTCGTTGTCTCTCATTATGAAATCACACAAGTGCTCTAGCTACTTACTTTGGGTTTAGAGCAATGTATGTGATGTTGTCCACATTTATTTTTATTATGATTTGATGAATAGTGAGATACTTAATATACGTCTTTTAATGGATCGCAAAAGTCTTCATTTTATTACTAAAAGGGTAACCAAGTCAGACTGATATATTGGAATGCCAAATTTTTTCGGCAAATTTTATTCCATATTCATTGTACTGAAAAAAAAGAGGTAGGCATTTGCATAGTCAGTATTTGACCAATAAATTAGCGAAGTGGTTAAGTAGCTTTCTCACAGTAAGTATATTGGCAATAGGCATTACTCACAAATATTTATTTTAGTTAACCGTTTATAGTCTGTCAATATTCTCACGATACCGGAACAAATACTCGTGCGCAGTAAACTATTGGATGAACAGAGTCATATTAGATAGGACGGCTATATAAGTAAAAAAAGTAGTTATACCGGCTAATCTGAATAACGTCCGAAAGTGTGTCTTAAACTCTAGATCTCTCGATAAAATTGCTAAAAACAAATAATTTTAATAATATTGTAAGACTATTATTAATAACAGTAATAACCTACAACAGTAGAAAGAGATTAAAGTAAAAGATACTTAAGAGATATCAACAAACTACAAAGATTTTTTTTTAATCTTTTTTCTTATGAAATTACTCCCGCACTAGTGAATTTAAACACTGTATAACGAGCGGGTTTTCCAAACATTAAATTCACATACACAAAGAATACCCAGACTTGGAACAAGCAATTGCGCATCACACAAATGCTTGTCCAATGCGCGAAACCATCAAATTCGCAAATTGATTATATTTTGATAAAAACTTTGTTTGTAGCCACTAAATAAATATGTATTATTTTCTTGCCTCTACGCATGGCATCTTCATTCTCATTATGCACCCTACAACTCTCGTAACTACAGCTGTAGGTAAATCTATATACATATATCATAAATCTTCTCACTTTAATGTAAAACAGTCTCTATAATACATAGAGATCATACACGACTCTAGTTCCGTTTCAAATCAATTCAACAATAAATTAGGTTACAGGATTGTGGCCCCTAACTTTCATTAAGTCACATGACCATGATATCCCCATAGAAAAGCCGCTGCAATTATTCGAAGGTACGGTACAAATTACATATTTAATTACAATCTAACATCTAACGAAACAATGAAAGTTCAAGAGAATTGCTAATTGGCCGTGATTATGGACAAAGAATTAGGCGATAACTAGATGGGATTCTTTGCTTTGGTAATGACGCCAATGTTGGTGACAAACTTTATATCCAATGTTGGTGCCAAGGTGAATGGTGAATACGGTGTTTTTTATTGTAGCGGTTATCCTGACACTGGTCGAAGAACAGACGAAAAAAAAACAAGGGTGAGAAATAGTCAGAAATATGATACATACATTTCAGAAACAAACTTTTTTATTTATTTATCTATACAAATTTAACTATATATACACTTAAAACAAAACTAAACTCTTAACTAATAAAAAAAAACTAAAAAATAGCGTCAAAAAATTCATCCGCATCGCTGTCGACTGGAAGTGTACCCAAAAGACTGGCGGCATTGCCACGTTGAATGGCAATGCTTATTCTCTGTCCAAGGTAAAAGCCAGCCCTTGGGTCACGCGAGGAGTCAACAAGGCGTTTCGCCAGATCTTTATATAATATGTGTGCACTCGGACCCCACGGTCCAAGTGTTTCAACCCCAAACGTCTGGAATGTATAACTTCCAATAAGGTTGTTATATTTCCGCCGTTTGAGGTTCTCAGCAGCCGCAGCAGCAGCGCCAGCACAGCACGATGAACTAGGAATATGAGATGGCGCAAGAGTACCGACACAAGTAGCGTCCCACACTAAAGGCCTACCCATCTTCCAAGGGAACAAAGACATGCCGTCCGGTCTCTTGCCGTCGTCGCGTGCCAGGCCATTAGGTTCTAGTACAGCCGGAACGCCGACGGCAACAAGAGCTCGTCGGATGATGTCGTTGATATTCGCGTGCCGCGCCAAGCGACCTGCGCTACGGCTACATGACAGCCCGTGGTGTCCGAGGCTGTTGACAAGCTCGCCACAGTGGCAGCGATGCGGGGAACAACACGCAGCGCCTAAGCGTAAGGAAGCGGCGAGGCGGAAAGTAGTATCGTCAAACAAGGTGCCTATGTTTGACGACGGTAGTGCATGAAGCCAAAGTCCTGACTCCCACTCACCCACAGCCAGCAGGCGCGCGCGTTCTGCAGTACTAGCAGACGTGGAAATTAGGTTCTGCTGAACTACTCTGCAGAACGGCTCATCCCACCGTCTCTGGGATGACGGGAAGTCAGGAGGATTTAAATTTGGGCAGGCGAGTCTCCAGGCATCCACAGCCTCGGAAAAGCACGGCACATCAAAATTAACCAGTGTAGAAGCTAAGATATTCCTGATTAATTTTTCAGTGCCGTGTACCGAGGATATAAAGGCTTTGTTTTAGTTTTGTTTTAAGTGTATATATAGTTAAGTTTGTATATATTTAAAATTGTAAATAATATTTAATTGTAAATAATAAAAAATACCTAATTAAAAAAAAAAAAAAAAAAAAAAACAAATTTTATAAATAAAATTGAAGGGTCTGTTTGCAATATTAAAATAACCGCTTTTTACTACATGCATATGAATGTATATATGGTACATATAGCATTTTTTTTTTTAATTTTTGACTGTCTGTCTGTTTGTTCCGGCTAATCTCTGGAACGTATGGACCGATTTTGACAGGTCGAGTCTTAGTGTTTTTCACTGGCAGATAGCTGATGTAATGAGGAGTAACTTAGGCTTCTTTTATTTTAGGACAATAAAAAATAATGTTTAATTCCACGGGGACGAAGTCGCGGGCACAGCTAGTTCAAAAATATAAAGTGTTTTTCGGTTTCATAAAATTGTGTTTGTTTTCCTTTTTCACAATGCATTGCATTTATTTACCCTTACTATATCGTTTATTTTAAAGTTTGTGAATTTATTTACGTGTTTCTCAACAACACACATTAAACTTCAAACTTCAGCACAGTGTTTGCACTTAACTCCCTTGTTACCTAATTACAGCTGTAGGCACCAAACTTTTGTTTATTTTGTTGCACAGTGTGACATTGTTTGTTGGAAATTTGCGGGCGTATAGTTGCCAACATCGGAATCTAATAAAATACTGTGATTTGATTTATTTATTGTTGTGAAAGTTGCGGTATATTTTAGGGTTTTGTAACTCAAGAAAAAGGAACCGTTCTAGGATCAGTTAGTTGTCCGTTTGTCTGTCTATATGTCCTGAATTAATATCAATACTCAGGTATATGAACAATTGATGCAAAAAAAACCAAGATTTATTTTTCTTTTTCTTGATTCATTTTAAAACCTATTAGTTTTTCCTCTTATTTACTTTCCACTGTCACTTCCAGTGCCTCGACATCTAGTCCCACAGTTATCGTGTTCAGTTTGCGCTTGTAAGCGGCGCGTGCTCGCTATCAGCACATCGGCGCCTGCGCAGCGCAGAAAGCGGAGCTCGCCTGTAACTTGATACACTTGTACCCCATATGTTCAAATATAAACTACTAGCTTTTGTTGCCCGTGGCTCTGCCCGCGTGGATTACAGTTTTCGCAGCAAAAATTATGTCCTATATATAGCCTATGTCCTTCCTTGAATCCCATACTAAGTTGTAATTAAATACAAATAATAGAAGGAAAAACTTGAACCTCGGGCAGGGCTCGAACCTGCAACCACTTGACGCGCCAGTCGCTTTCCATCCACACCAAATTTCATCAAAATCGGTTCAGCGGTTTAGCCGTGAAAACGTAACAGGCAGACAGATAGAGTTACTTTCGCATTTATAATATTAGTATGATTGCGGATTCACAACAGGGTTATTTGTAGAACATTAGTATCGTCGCAGCTATCTATTCCTAACTTGACAAAAAACAACTAACTGCTATTTATGGGCTGGAGGATGTGAACAAAAGAGTAACGAATTTGAATAGAGATAGAAAGGAAGAAAAAAGGCTAATAAAATCTTTAAATTGTGTGAAAGGTGATAAGTATGAATGAAAAACGAGTGAATTATAACATTGTAAAATAGACAATATTTCGCATTGACTCAAAATAACATTGGACAATTTCCGAAAGGAGAAAATAGAGTTTTCCGCTGGTAAACAAAGACCTGCGGTTTCTGTCTCTTAACCTTTCGGTTTGGTCATAAGTGTTCATACACTATGACCGTTTTTTTCATTTAATATATATGACCTACCTACCTACCTTTTCAATGTATAGTTTTTGTGTTAACCTCAGAAGACTTTTTGATTTCCCACTTATTTCCGGTTCAGCTCAAAGTTTACGCGTGCTTTAAATTATGTCACTTAAAAGACAATGATTAACCATATATAGTTTGATATATAAACTAAACAAAACTATTTAACATTGCTTTTACAAACTTAAGTTCTTTGACTAAAAACGTATTTCAGGTAGTCGTAGAATAAGTCAATATTTATCCTTTTCCGAAAATCCTTTTTTAATTTTTTCCGAAAACCATTAAGATCTAACAAAATATTAAAAAAAAGTTTGACAAAAAATTTCGTTACCAAATACCATTTAAATGACGTAAACCTAACCAGTATTCGAGATCTTTTTGTTAATGGATCAAAAAGTTTATTTTTATTTTATTTTTATGCAATACTCTTATTGTAGGACTTAAGATTCCATATAAATAATGCTAGAATATATCTACGTAATAAGTATTTGCAATAACGTTATAAACCCATTATAGTAAGTAAGCGCGATTAGTAATTTTGCGTAGGGTTCCGTATATAGCATTTAACAAACACTTGGTACAGTAAATTAACGTCAATTAAGGTACAATATTCTTATCTAACATTATCACATGATTGTTAAAGATAGCTTAAAAAAATAATGTGTATAGCTAAAGCTTTATAATTTTCAAATGCGTATGTATTTTAATTACAATTATTCAACCATTTATCATCCTTACTAATATTATAAATGCGAAAGTAACTCTGTCTGACTGACTGTCTGTCTGTTGCACTTTCACGCCAAAAATACTGAACCGATTTAAATGAAATTTGGTGCACAGATAGTCTAGAGCCTGAGAAAGGACATAGGCTACATTTTGCCGCGATAACCGACATCCACGCGGGCGCCGCCACGGGCAACAGCTATTAATAAATAAACAAGGCATGAAACAGTTTTAACTTTTAACATATTATAACATTATACAGCACGTATTTTTGTTTTTATTTTTATTGGCAGCCATATTGGCAAACACACCCGACGTAAACCATTAATAAAAGTAATATGTTATGCAAATAAATGATTGCGGTCCCAATAAGCCTTACGAGGCGTTCTACGAATAAATGGGATTCTAATTCCATGAAATATTGGTATTTATGAAAGAATGCCAAACAATAGCATGCAAGGCATGTTGAGATCGTTATCTATAGCCTCCTTTTCTTAGACCACAATGAAGAGAGATTTATTGGTGTACCGATATTTATTAGGAATTTTGGTGAATGTGCTCAATTTGGATCAGGTATGCTGTTGTGGTAACCTAATTTTCGTTTTGATTCAGGATTTAGATAGGAAATGTTTGCTATTGAAATTGTATAGGTACCTATTAGCAATGATATTGTATACAACATATGTAACCTTCATAGTTACCGACGTTTATAATCTAATCGGGTTTGTATATGTCAAAATGTTGTCAAGTTGCACTAATGAATAGGTAGTATAAAAGATAGGATAAGCACGTAAGTGTTATGACGACCTCCGTACACACCGGTTTTCAAGGTGTCGCCAGCTCTGAGGTCCCGGGTTCGATCCCCGGCCGGGTCAATGTAGAAAAACCACTTTTCTACATTGTCTCGGGTCTGGGTGTTTGTGGTACCTTCGTTGTCTCTGAATTCCATAACACAAGTGCTTAAGCTACTTACTTTGGGTTCAGAGCAATGTATGTGATGTTGTCCACATTCTTTTTCAGTAAAAAAATTGCTTTAATTTAAAGAACGCTCTAAATAGGAGTTTTCAAGTCGTCAAAATGCGAACGTTAATGACACATCTGCCTCATTTTGGTATTATAATATCATGCCTATAAGCTTGATAATTTGAACAAAACAAATAAGCATCCAAAATGTTACAGTGAATTAAGATAAAGAGGTATTCCTAATTAGAAATCGTCTATCCATAAAAAAGAGAGACAGTAAAAATAAATTAAATTTTAAGTAAATCAATTAAGATCTGTTTCTTTTTTCAAATCAAGAGCTTTCTATAAAAAGACCATTCGCTTTAACATCATTGGATTTATTTACAGAACTTTTTGTGTATTTACTTTTTTCTTTTTTTTACAATTTAGGAACGGTAAGCTAATCAGCCAGTATTATTTTAAAAACACCGTTTTTTTTATTAAAACTAATTTACGGAACACTAAAATTAAAAACGGCATTAAGTAGATAGCACTTTCTCCACCGTGTGGCAAGAAAGCGTGATCCTAAATTAACAATCTGTAACCGAGATAGGAGCAACATAAAAATTGTATTAGTTTATGTCGTTGGAGATTATTCGCTCATTAAAATTGTTACCTAATTAATTGTACGCTGAATACGCTTTTAGTGGTGTTTGTATATCAGGCTGTTAGGTTTAACTGACAGGAACGGGTACTGTTGTTACCGAGGCCAATACTTTATAAAAATAAGACGTTGTTTGTATTATGTGTTACAACAGAATACAACCTTTTTGTACTTTTTGTTTTTTTTTTTAAAGCTTACTATCAACTTGTCTGGAATTCACATTACTAGCAATCTTGTTAACCCTTCCAACTAAGCTAAATGCTGGAGCTTTTATCTGGAGTTGGTGCAAGTCAATAGTTCAATGGGTGGGGTTTGAACCTGCGACCTTTCGATCACAAGGCGGTCACCCTAACCATTAGGCTTTTGCTTCATTAGCTTCATTCTCATTTATGAGTGCTATCTCTCGTCAAATATACCTAGGTAATTATGTTAGCGAATAATGTTATCGTTCTAAATAAGTCATATCTCTTTTAATTAACCTAATAACCTTACTTTCCCTTCTCAAATCCACAAACACGACGAACAAATAGGTCAGACAAACATTAACCATCAAATTATAATTTGATACGAACCCATTTTAATACCCTCAGAACGCAATTATTTCCCTAATACACTGTTCATGCAATCACCAGTCTTTATTCACTGATAACTGGGTATCACTCAGGCTATCTAATTTTATTACCCACAGCAGCTAATACAGCGGCCTTATTACGTGTCTTGCAAAAGCGACAGCAATTGACAGCAAAATGTCTACAGTCATGGCTATTCAAGTCCCGATTTCTATTACGTTATTGCGGTACGTAATACGAATTAGCAATTTAACAGTAATAATTGCAAATTTTGTAATTGCTTTGCTTTTGCATGATACGTAATACGGCTGCCGGCGGTCATGTAAACACGTATTTAATCTCCATAGCCGGGAAACGGATTGTAAATTGTATGGCGATCGATTCGAAGTAATAGAAAGGTGTTGGGCCCAGATGGCAACTGTTGGCAACAGACCGATCGCAGCTAGCGATTAAAACTGGGATCAATCTCTATCGATCTACTGTTACTACAACAAAATATACGGATATTTAGAAGGGATTTTGTTGTGTGACTATTTCAAAATGAAAACCCTTGAAGTAATTCTGTTATTATTACATAATTTAAATGTTTTAGTCTAGGTGTAGATTTCGCTTATTTCTATTTCTGAGTTATTTTTTATTTTGAAGTACACGTCAGCATAATTTGAGATAAATATATTAACATTTGAAATCTGTATTTACACCAAACATAAAAATATACCAAGAAAATCCCTTTTGCGGGCTGCTGAAATCGGAAAAGAGATTTCAGAAAATCTGTAAACTTATTACAATTTCTACCAATAAAAATCACTCAATATACAGTAGCTTTATGATGAAATAACTTGGTATTACCGAGGGTAAATCCTTCGTGGTCAGTCGTTTTTATAGAAATCAGTCGGTTCAGTGAACTTTTCTAACGTAAACGGCCGATTTGAGAAAAGCCGCCTTGATCCCTGAAAATAGTTGGAAAAATGACCAATATTTGATTTGTAAAGGTATGATTTATTTTTATTGGAAATGTTGATTTTATTCTTTTGTGAATTGAATTGTAATGTCTGGTATGAGTGTTTGTTATAACTTTATCCAGAAAAGTTACGTAAAATTATTTTAAAACCTGCTTGATTACTGCTAAGTGCTTAATAAATAGTAATTCACAAAAAACCGTATCAAATATATTTCTTACTAGCTGTTTCCCGCAGCTGCGCCCGCGTTGGATGTCGGTTATCGCCGCAAAAAGTAGCCTATATTCTTTCTTAGGATCCAAGCTCATCCCATACCAAGTTTCATCTAAATCGGTTAAGTGGTTTAGCCGGGAAAGCGTGACAGACTGACAGACAGAAAGACAGAGTTACTCTCGAATTTATAATATAAGTCTGGATTTACAATATATGTTTAACCTGAAGAAAATCTGATTCGATGAATGATTGATCGAATTTGATGACGGGCTACCGTTATCAATTTCGCCGCCAGAGGCGCTAGTCGCACGTGATGTCTGAATATGTCAAATTCCATACTTTATTGGTGGGCTTTGACAACTGACGCAGCAGTGGCGCCAACTGGTGAGCGCAATATATACCCATTTTAAATTACATAATTATCTGTCACAATATTATTAGTAGAAAAGTTCCTAATACCACTATGAAATCTAATATAAAATTTTATTCTCAATTTTCGCACGAATGTTTGTAATTTCATTCAGAATTCATAAAGCTCTATTCCGAGGCAGCATTTTCGCAACCTATTTACTGAAACGCTTTGTCAGTACCGAGCGCAGTAGTTCATTAATTAATGTCGTAGTTTTTTATTAGATTTACTCTGGGCTAAAGCCTGGGTGTTTACAATTTATGAGAAAATAGATTTTGTAGTGTTTGTACCTATTATAAGATTACTGTTTTGTTGCTAGTAAATAATTTTAATGGAAAGTAAACAATAACATGTAAGAAGTGTTTTCGAAAAAGGTTGAATTTTATTTTGACGAGCATATACAATGATTTTTTTTAACACTTCATGACCGTTACTTTCACCGGTCAAAGGTAAAGGAGGTAAAAACATAATTAAATAGTGGTTTTTAAATACTTACGAACTGCCATTACGTCAATTTTAATTATCGTTAAAGATTCAGTCAGAAAGAGTTTAACAATAAAATAGTTTTTTAATGTTTCTGCTAGCAATTTATTCACATTCTTAGGAGATCAGACTAATCAATATATATTTTTTAATTTCTTTTAAATACGACTCCCGCACCAAGGAATTTAATCCTTATGTCGCGTGGGTTTTACAAACGCTTTACGCACAAAGAACACCCAGACTTGGAACGAGCATTAATTTGTGGAGCACAAAAATGCTTGTCCCGTGTGTGGATCGAAACCTGCTACACGTCACATAACGTGGTAATTAGACAATCAATTCTGAAATTAGCCTTCGTATAAGTGTAAGTGTAATATAAATACCTCGTTTTACCCCAGATCTTCAACTGTTACGGTCAAGAACATAGCAAACCTGTATTTTGAACTTGAATTAATTGTTTCAGTTTCCTCGAACTTTATGGTACAGTCCTTTGTGAAGCCGGTACTACTGTTATGTTATTAAATAAATCTCGATTGTATCTCGCCTAACACTAACAAGCAGGAAAGAATCTAGATAGTGTTCTCGATTAGAGGCAATTAAACTAAGTCTTCGGCTTTGCTTTGTAACTCATGACGAGCGAGCTCGAAAATGCATCACTTAGTTTTTAAACCCCTACTATTGTTGTTTAACGGGTTTCTATTAATAGGTACTGCTGAAGTATTTACTTTTTTATGTTTTAAAATGATTTAGTGGATTTAAATTTCGGATAAGGCAAAATTATGTATTTGATATACTTTCATAGCAGAGTTTGAATCATTAAAAATATGTTACTTTAAGAATGGATTTTATTCTTATGTGGTATTTACTGTTTGGCAAAAGGACAACGTTTCAATGACTAAGTTATTTTTGTTTAGAGCTACTTTTTTAGCTCTGAATTGTTTTTTGTATCGTCATTTAAAAAAATCAAAGGGTTTAAAAAAATAAAATGCTTTAGTAGCAATTTTTTACAATATCAATAACGTCGTACAAAAAAAAACAAAAACAGTCGTGCATGCATATAGTAATTGAAATGACATCACAAAAATATATGGTAACATTTTATAGTATAGTTTTCATTTCGCTCGAGAACCGGTAGTTGGGCCTCCGATTATATCTCCGAGACAGATTGCGAGTACGAACTCGTTAGCCAGATAACACGATTAATGTACAGAGCAGATGCTCTAGGTATGCGGTATTTATAGTACTCATTACTAGTGACCAGCACTGAGATATTGTGGTAAGGTATCAGTATTGAATGTGATAGTTTTGTGGTAATTTAGGATTTTATGTTGACGGGCCTACAGGCCTTTCGTATACAATGAGATGTGATATGTTTCTAAAGATACCTTAATTCTAAAACTGAAATCTCTATCTACATAAGGCTGATTTTTCAATCGACAAATATTTTTTATTCGTGGTATATAATTGATGTCTGACAGATTTTGTGTGAAAGAACTGTCAAATATTTAAAATTCTTGCTCGGATAAAATTATCTTACGTTAAAAAAAATCGCTCTTAGTCACATTTTGATGAAAGTACGTCTAAATAGATTCCCTTAAAGTTTTAACGGTCACTTAAAAAACATATAAAGAACACGTACACTTTATTAATTCAGAATCAAAATAAAAAGGAATAACTCAATATTTTTATTCATTTTAAAACATATTTTTCCATGAAATGGAAAACGTAAACGTATTTTATGAAAAGCGAGTGAATTTTATTCAGCTTTTCATAGAAGTGTTCATGTGAAAAATACGAAATGCGGCGCCCATTTTCAATGGACGTGCAAAAGCCATTTCGAGCTATTCATAATAAACGATTATGAAACCCGCCAACACGAACACTTGTATGTACGGGATAATTATTATAGCTGTATGTATAAATCATGTAATACAGTCTGGTTTTTCATTTAGTATTTTTTTTGGCTGGTGTTTTGGAATAAGATTTGTTTTTTTAAACTATGAAAATATTAATTTTAATGATTTCACAACAGAGGCCTTCTCTTTCTCCCTTTAAACAGTTATGTTCAAATAATGACATCATTTTATCAGTTCTCGAAAGATACAATGATGATGATTTTCCTTGTTTAAAGGTTTTAACAGTTAAGTTGATGAACTTTAGCCCCTTAGTTACCGCCCCTTTCTTTATTTACCAGGAATATACAATAATACAAACTAATTACCCTCCATACCATTATAATATACCTTCATAATAGTAAAGGACGCAAGGCTCGCAATGATTCCTCGCTCCTATTAATAATTCACTTGTAATTCCCGCTTTCCAATCCTAACTCGAATCATGGTATTAACGTGTATCTGAGGTCTTACTGTCAGCGAGAGCGGAGACGGAGGCATAAGCGAGAGCGGGTATTTGAAAAACCGTGAAAAGAATAAATACATTTTTTTTTTAAGTTACAAGCCACCCATATCCAGCCCATAGCGAATCTTATTAAATGTTAGATTAAAACGGACGGGCCTGTTGGTCTAGTGGTTAGTGACCCTGACTGCTAAACCGGAGGTCGTGGGTTCGATTCCCACCCAGGACGAATCTTCGTGTGATGAGCACGATCATTTGTTCTGTGTCTGGGTGTAATTTATCTATAATATGTATGTATTTAGAAATATATAAGTATGTTTATCAGTTGTCTGGTTGCCATAGCACAGGCTCTGCCTAGTTTGGGATCAGATGACCGTGTGTGAGATGTCCAAAAAAAAACAAAATGGTTTTTAGCAGCTTGAACTATATTATACCTAAATAAGTTACAATGACATACGTAAACTTTTATACCCATCACCCATGGCGCCAATACCCCTATTGGCGGTTTAATTAACGACTATCCTTATTAGCCATTCTTGATCCATCACTACACCAAACCACTATACGAAATCTGCTAGCTAGAAATTTGGCTGCACGGATAAACAAGTGGTATAGGTCACCACGCTTATCACTACTGCGCGTGACGTGTTGCGGGTTCGATTCCCGTTGTGTGACACCGATGCTTATTCCAAGTTTGGGTGTTATTGTGTATGTGAATGTTTGTGTAAACCCCCGCGATACAGTGTTTTTTTTACTAGTCGGTTTTTTTTATAAGATATCACTATATTTTAGTATTAGATATTTTTGTAAAATACTTATATTAAATTCTACTAATCGCTTACACTATGACCTAAGTCTACAGCTTTTAAAGTATTCAGGGAACGCGCAACATCTAGGTCGGTAATACTTAACCGCTGTCTTGTTCGCCAGCCACCGTCATAGTTCAGTAAGTTACCACTCAAATATTTAGCTAACAACCTAATTAGGCTAATTACTTTGCTAAAACGTATACTGAATTAAAATTGTGGAACATTGTGTTGTATGTTATTACTGGGTAGTATAATATTGTGGGAAAGTTTTGTTGGAGGTTCAATCTATCTATCTAATTTATCTAATAAGCCCGTCTTGTCCCACAATCAATGACATAATTTTATTTAGTGTTTTTGTTATGTTTAGGTTATAGATGTTTTTTTTTGTTTATTATTGTCTTACTAGCTGCCCGCCCCGGATCCGCACGGGTGATGTAAGATTTTCAAAAAAAATATTTTTCTTTTAATAATAACATTTTTACAATAATTCACATAACAACAAAAGGATAGGCAAAATTGTTCCATCCGTGTACGCTTTATGCAATGACCGAGGGAAATAGTGATTCATTTTTGTATATATAGATTATGTAAACTAATGCAAAGACTGATTAACAAATAAGGCAAATTTTGTCTAACATGTGATTAAAACTACCATAGCTACTACGAAGAAAAACAAATGTATGTAAATAACGTTTGTAATTACATTACGTTAAGCTTCTTATCCTGAACTATACATACTGTTGCTGTTTATATTAGTATCATGTTTATAGTATATCTCTGAGTTTAGTGTGCCTATTGGCAAGGGCGTCCTCTAACATTTTCCATGGTATTCTATCTCCAGCGACCCTTCTCCAGTTGCGTCCCGCTGTTAACTTTAACTCGAAACGGCAAAATGAGAAGGGGAAGACAATACAAAAGATGGCAAGATGAATAAAAAAAAATAGGTACGTATGTTTAACTGACTTTAATTGATGATTTAATTATCAAATTATGAGCAACATAATTACCTAAATGGGACCAATTATGGTGTGCTTCGTTCAAAAGCTTTATTGTTTTATGGGAGTAACCTTTAATTACTATTTTTTTCTTTTTTCTTAAGACTATTTACATCCATAATTAAAAAACTATAATGTCACAGATCAACACACAGTCACGTATTTTATGTTATATAGAATCATGTCTGCAGTTTGCGGCTAATACCCATAGGAATGCGTCACGCACAACGGGAAAAGTCGGCGGTTTTGTGGGCGCCTCTAATTAAACCGCCGCATAATTAGGTTGCGCTCCACCCAACATCAATGAGACGTATGTGTATATGTATACAGTTTGCGTACGTGGATGTTTCAATAGCATTTGAATATGGGAATTGTTAATTTTGTCACGCCAATTTTCTCTACAATCAACAGAAAATCAAATGAGAAAATGTTTTTTTTTTTTGTATTTTATTCTTCTATGAAAATAATACCATAATATATTAGTATTGTTTTCTTCTATGCTGATCAGTTGATTAGTAATTGTAAATCTTATGTGGTATATTTTGCATTAATAATAATTATATACTTTAAACTGTTCAATTTGTGCTATTAATCATCATCATCATCATATCAGCCAATTGCCGTCCGCTGCTGAACGTAAGCCTCCCCTAAAGAACGCCAACCATCCCGGTCCTGAGCAGTCCGCATCCTATTAATATCAAACTTTATTCTTTGCTTGATTAAATTTCAATTACAAGTCCTACATACTGACTTTAATTAGCAGACACCATAGGGTTTCGCCAACATCATAAGTACAGATTTTTGGTACCTACTTCTTCAATTCCTGAACCATATGACCGACTAAACCTAACCTAACCTATTTACAACTAGGTAACTCCAACAAAAACGTTCACAGTTTCGAGTTTTCAGTTTCACACAGCAACACTGTTATTATCTATCTACACCTGTTTCTTGACTCCTAACTTTGTAAACACATCAGCACGCTGTAAAGGGTAGGCTGTGATGGCAGACATAAAACTTAACAGATTTACGACAGCCTGTGTCGCCAATTGCACTTTTTATTGTACACGGTAAAATGGCTGCTGATTACACCGTAGCGTAATATTTCGGGTTTCATAGACAATTTAAATTTAAAAAGATACAAAACGTTATCTTTGCAATATTAACCAGATTGTCTAATTTCTATGGAGGCTTTTTACGGACAAACAAGATGTTTTATAGTCAGGAACAAGTCCTCTAGGTAATATTGCCTAGTCTGTTTAACAGATAATGTGAACCAAAAAAGTAGGTAGTACCAATTTGTACTTTGCTCCCTTCAAGATCTCTTATCTTCGAAAATATAAAAACTAAATAATATTTATAGTAAAATTTTTACCATAAATATTATTTAATAAGCCTGTCAGTTACAGACTGTTTTTATAGAGAAGTAAAATAATTTAATGTTATTTTCAATTAAATCTGCTTACGCCTCCTAAAACCAAAACCATTATCAAACCTTTGTGCAAAATTCCTCAGAACAGTTAACATAGAGTTCAAATACATTCAGAAGTGACCAATTAAGTCGGCTTACTCATCGTCCAATTAATTAGTCTTCACTGACTTAAGAAGAGGCGCTTGACACACGCTTCAAATGTACAGACAACTACTCAACTATCGTAACACTTTGATAAAGAAAATCGCCTTTATTTTAAGGTCGGAAGGTTGGTTTTAGTGATTCATAGTTACTACAGAAATGTGGGCTATAGTATACACCCGCATTAGGATTCCCTGTGACGAGGTGTCGTAACACGATTGTATTACATGCGCATACATCTAGACTTGGCAATGACTTGAATAAGTGAAGGTGGACTACAGAACAGTGTATTTCCTAAACATATTTTCCCAAGATTAACGTACATTTAAAATAGGCGAAAAAGACGAAAAATTATAGAATCTATTTCCGTGTTACTTATCGCGTCAACAAATACTATTATATATTATTATGTATTATATAAGACATTTTTTTTGGTGCATGAATGGGTATTTCACGATTATCATCGTAAAAAAGAAATTATAAAATAGCGAAATTCCCAAAAAAAATATATATATCGAAGAGATAAAACTGACTGAGAACTATTAAAAATCGCGGAACACATGCGGTATTTTCGAATACCCCATGGTATAAGGATTTATATATTTTTATTGCGTGACTATTCGGTCCAATAATTATTTTATAGTTAAACTAAATCTATGTTTAGTTTTGATATCGCAATATCTGCATATTAAAGTAAAAATTAAATAAAAGCTTGTTATAAATACGTTTGTAACTAATAATCTATCATCGCTTCAACTACAAACATATAAAACAAATATTTTACCTATAAAAAAATAATATGAATGACAACTTCTCGTATTATCTAAAAAATACTTTATAAAGTTATTGTTAAAAGATTTAGGATTATTTCTTTGTCTGAATGAATCACACTTAATTCGTAATTCATGATTCACGTGCCATAATGTTCGCTTGCGCACTTCTGTGTAAGAGCAACTGACAAGTAAATTTGACAGCCGGCGGCTTTCCCGGTGCGCGGGCGCAGCGGAGATGCGGCTAATCGGTATAGCGTTGCTATCACTTTCACTTAAATTTAGGGTTGACAATAACAAGGATTAAATCCTTAGATAATTAAATTCACGTGATTTAAAGCCTGTTTCTTTACCTTCTGTTTCTGTTTTAATAGAGAAGTATCTAAAATTTTGGTGGTCGCGGTGGCCTAGTGGCTCAATGAACGGATTTGTGTGCACAAGGTTGCAAGTTCGAACCAATTACAGGTCAATGTGACTTTTTCAAAGTTATATGTACTTTCTTAATTATTCTAAGACTTCATTGACCATCGGTGAAGGAAAAAATCGCGAGGAAATCTGGATTCAAAAAATTTGCGTCTAAAGTCGCTAACCCGCAATGAGCAAGCGTGGTGATCAATGTTCGTTAGTTCTCTATATAAAAGAGGCCTGTGCCCAGTGGTGGGAAATTTATAGGATGGTATTATTGTATCTAAAATTTTGAGGTTAATATGTTTTTTTTCTCAATTACAAAAAAAGAAATAGGCTCGTTAAGTGGCAACCCTGCACATCTAACATACGAGTAACATGTCCTCGCTTGTGATTTGTGACTCCGACTAAGAAAGTTACGGGATTGATTTACCGTTTTATAACTACACCACATTCGAAATCTTCTGCTCGATATAATTTACCGGCTTATGTTAACTTGATTGATTGCTTAAATGTAACTCTTTGTGTCTTTATGTTACAAATTGTATGTTTAAAAGATGTAAGCTTGGCTTGCTATTTACCGCTGATTAAGAAATAAATTAAAAGATCGATGCTAAGCTTGATCCCTTCTACCAATATATATCCTATACTTGAACCTAAACTGTTACAGGTATGGCTTATAAGATAGTTTTTAAATATGTAATTGATTTTCTAAATGCCATGAAATAGAAAAACTTACCTACTAAACTAGCTGAAAGGTCCAATGTAGGTGAGATAGGTAAACTCGTTGTGTGGCCACTGGTTAGTGGGTCCGCAGATGTAAACCGTGATTGAATACCCGACTTAACCTATTCTTGCTTTATTTACAATTCAGAGACTTTCATTGTTGTTGTTTTTCTGAACAGTGTGACAATATATAGTAATATATTTTTTATTTTGTCACCTATATACGATGATTGTATTGATCACCATCACCTATTAGTAATTATATTTATTTATTTAATACTTCATGCACTGTAGGGTAAATCTTATTCAGAATCATCCATAAAAATCCCTTTTTCGATCAAGTTATAGGTACTTGTTGCAAATTATTCTAAGCTATTATAATACACTGTACCGAATTTTACGAAATGAACAGAAAGATGCGCACGCGCAGATGCGCGCGTTGAAGTCTTTAATAAGCAAAACAAACCACGAAAATAAAAACCAAGCCACATTTAAAATATGTATTTTAAAATTAGGTCTATCGTAATATTACTAAGGCTTTTTCATAATGAAAATTATCATATGTTTTTTCCCCAGGTCATACCAAATTACATCATAATCGGCTAAGTCGGAAGGCCGTGAAAAGGTGACGAACAAAAATAGATACTCATTTGATGAATAATTATGATAATGTTTTACAACAGATATACAAATTCTTGTAATTCAATGTATACACGTTTTAAGTTTCTCAATATAAAGGATAATTAATCCTTTGTAAGATTTAGTAAAAGATATAAACAAACAACTTTCTGCATCGTAAAAAATGTATATGATAATTACGCACCATTTACGCGCAAGCTTTGGTTGTCAATAATTACTTATACGCTGGCGCGGTATAACGATGTAAGTGGATTTTAGCTGTATGCAAATTTAATCGGAATACTTGATTAATGATCGACCCATTATAATGCTATCACGCCTGGTATTGGCAAGTAATTTAATTTTACTTTATCTTATTTATCTAAGGCTTAAATATTACAAAAACAGTAAAATTTAAATGCTCTTAGATTCATAGCGCATTTATTTTATATTTTCATAAATAAACTAAAATATGTTTCCGTTAACAGCGACGACAACGCAGCATCGTTCTTAAGATTTACGATTTATATTGAGGCTAACTGTATCTCATATCAATTACTCTTAAAAAATCCTTATTTATTATTTAAGCCGCTGACTTAACAAGAGTAACTAGTATACCGTGCGATTTATTACGTCGCTCCGCATAATCCGTGCGGTGTAATTATTTACACACGATTAGTACCACTTTTACGTTTACAACAACCTGTCCTTAATAAAAGTGCAACAATTTTACTTATGCGATTTCGAGTCGGGCCCGCGTCTGATCATTTCTCCGTCGGCCAGTCGCGCCCGCGCAGCCGCACCGCAAGCACGCGCACGCTCCCGCGCCTCACGCCGCGAACACGACGCTCGCGCATCAAGTGCTCTCTCAACCAAACACATCTGTGACAGTGACATGGTTTTGTGCTTTAATTGGATTCTGTGACGGTGTCATTAGAACCGTAAGTTTCCCATTCAACTTTTACTTAAAATTGTAAGATGCTGATCGATTCAATCGAGTTCGTGCAGCACACGTCATAAATAAAACTAAGCAACGAATTAGCACGCGACTCGGTACACACAAACCCAATTCATTGAATAGCAATTAATACGCGATCTGCGTTAGTGCGCTTCTGTCTTCGTGCACGTATTTAAATTATTTAGAAATCCGAGTCGTCACTTGCAAAAAAATGCACGAAATCGGCGGAGCGTCGCGTCGGCGCCGGCGACGGACACGATATGTGGCCAACACTCTGATCCGTATTTTAAGATACTGATCGTATTTCTCGGTTATTTCTCCATTAAGAATTAAATTTCGCGAGAAATGTGAACGATACGGATTGTGCGGTTATCTCCGCACTTATCGAGCGTGATTTCGTTTGATTTAAATCAGCTGTCAAACCGATTCTGCAGAATCGAGCTTTCGCACGTATGCAAGATATTTTTGTAAATATCTGGCTTTCATATTTCCTACAAAAAATGCGTCATACTGTAGATATTTTATTATGTGTGTACCTCTTGTTATCAAAATATAATTTCACAGAACATGACCATACGTGGGATTCATGAAGCACTAAATTCAAGCGGTCTAACGAAATATATTCACTACTTTAATGATAAGTAAACTGCAAAGAATATTCACATGTAAATCGTAGAATAACTGATACAATACGATACGAACAGTTCCACAAACCCGTGTAACACACATTTCAAATTATGAAAAAAATATTCAATTTGACAGCGGGCTGAATATATTAATGCATAAAAATCACGTGCGAATTAATGCACGCATTGAAATCTTTAACAGATAATAAAAAAACTGTATAAATTTATATACGGGCTGTATATGAATTAATGTTTTTTTTTTGTAGGTACGTGTAGTATTGCATTTTCGATAAGGAATTATTGAAATATAGAGCAATGTGTGTTTTGTTTTTATGCAAATTTTTACATTATATTCGTGTAAAAGTAATTACATTGTTATTCCGATCTGCCAAATTTTCCGCGTCATTTGCGCTCGCGTGTTTTGTTTAACGATTCATATTTTGCACATCCGACTGATTGGTAGAGTTGATTAAATTCAAACAACCGCAATGTGGTGCGTTTTATGCGAACTTTGCCGTATATTCAGGTTTATTAATGAATTGGTACTTAATTATATTCGTAACAATTCGTTTTTTTATAGTTAGTTATGTGATACATCATAAAATATAACAATTAGAAAGAATGAAAAAAAAATATATTTTTGATTTGGACACGAAGTCAGGATACAGTCAAATTTAGTGACAAACATAATAAACGATACATATTATAATAAGATTAGATGTTGCCCTTGTAAGATACGGCATTCAGCTGAATCCGGTAAGACTGGAAGCCGACCACAACATAGCTAGGAAAAACCTAACAGCAAGCGTGGTGTTCAATGCTCATTTCTTCTTTGTATAAGAAGAGGCCTATGCCCAGCCGTGGGACATTTATAGGAATTATAATGTCAGTTATATTCATTACACTGTTTAAAAAGTAAAGTCTCGCCATCCCATTCATTCATTTAATTGTTTAAACTTATCTCCTATCCTTTAACCGTTATATTAATTCTTGCAGAACTCGCAATGGTCTATGTTATTATTTAACTAATAAAGCTATTAAACCTATTTACACCTCTTAATTACGATATCAGCACAGTTAGCCTATAAATTATTAGGACTAAAGGTCGGTATACCGCTTAGCGCTGGAATATATTTAAGTAATGGTATCATTTGCTCGTGAGAATTCGCGGATGCATTACTTGATGTTATTCAAGTAAACTGTCAGGTTACAGTACTGTTTTTTTGTCGTTTATATGCGAAACTTATGCATATATATTGTAATAGTTTATTGACTTATGTATTATTTAGGAATATTTACGGTTTACTCACGCACAATCTCGGGTTCGCCCGACTTATGAATTGCCATTTTTTTTTCTAAATGATTTCCGCACTATGGATTTCAATTCTTGTGTTGCGGGGATTTCACGAATATTCAAATGACATGCACAAATAACATCTAGACTTGGGAAAAGCATTTGTGGATCACACAAATCCTATGCGCGGATCGACCGATTTTTGCTTGTATTGACTGTATAATTATTTAGGTAGGTTGGAATTTTTATTTGTCAAAAACTTTCTTATTCATAGAACAATGGCTTCGCTCGGTTCTTTTCTTTTATTTTAGCTTAATGTTTATTGATTCAGTCTGTATTTTTGTTATCAAAAGATGCAATGTGCTAAGTAGGTATGCATAAAACAGTTATAGAAAAAAGACTTGTTTTCTAATAGGTAAACAAACATAATATTTTATATTAATGCATTAAGACTTCCAACTGCAGGTTTCCACTTAGGGTAAAGTCTAAATGCCTTCACAATAAAAAAAATATAATTAAACTACGTATAGAGTGCGCATATCGAGTATGAACTGCAGGTACTAGTATGAACAAGTAAAATCGTAAAATTTGTGTCAAAACAGAGCGCGCCGTTTTAATAAAACTATCTCAAAAAATCAGTAAACCAGCGTAGTACTTACAGCAAATTTTTATTTGCTTACGCTCGGCACAACTATGCGCGCACTCTATGCTTGTCCATGTGTACTCTAAGATAGTAGTCTGATGATAAGTCATATTTGAATATTGGTTGCTACTTAAAAATGTTTGTCTTGTATTATTTTTCTTGTATATTTTTCGTTTAATGTCGATTAGCGGTTTCTGTTTCATCACATTTTTTTTACTATAAGGCTAAAATTATCCTTCTTTTAGCATGTCTATTAAAAATTACTCATACATAACTTTCTGTTCAAATATTTATATAATATGTACTTTCATATCAGTGACTAAGGCTTAAGGAAAAAATCGATATGAAACCAGAATCTAAAAAACTTGAAATGTATTCCACATTGAGCAAGCGTAGTGATTAATTCTCAGCTTTTGCAATCCGTTTTACGGATTTATTAGATTGTTTGATTTGGGTATTAGGTATTATATATTTTTTTATAGCCTGTTAGGTGTCCCACTGCTGGAAAAAGGTCTACCCCAGTTTGCTCCAGGCTCTTATGTCTGGAGCCGCATCCCACCAATCCGGCAGATAGCGATCGATATCGTCTCGCCAGCGTCTTTTCGGCCTACCCCGTTTTCGAGTTCCGGCTCTAGTACCCACTCAGTGGCAATTCTCGCTGAGTGGGTACCAAGAGCCAATTAATTTACCTTTAATTTAATCTGTTTAATGATTTATCAGATTCTTTTTTAAACGAGCTTCTCATTAATATAGTAATTCCTGTGTCGCGAGGTGTAATACAAAAAACCACAATGGAAATGTTTGTATATCCAAAAACATATCGAATCGTTGCATAATGTACCTAAAGTTAAAATTGGTACTGACTTAAATACATATTTACTTGTTAACAAGCATATACAAACTCTTGTCAAGTTAAATAACAATATACCTATAAACATACAACCTTTTTGTATAGACACGTCGATTTAGACATACAGTTACCTACTACATAGTACAGTCGACCACTCGTCGAGAAAAAATAAAAATCATCGTTATATCATTCACATAAAGACGCTATCAATTAAATAATAAAATTGTACGCAATATGTGTGGCAGACTGTATGTAATATTCACCAATATGTGATAATTTTTGCACCGTTATCGTGGTTTACAAACTTTTTTGCGAAGAAACTAAATTTTCTTTTGTTTTTTTTTGTTACATCGATGTTACGTTTGTTTCAGAGGTCATTGAACTTTGTTGAATGGTGAATGCATGTTTACTGCTAATGTTCTGTATGTGAATTTAAGAATTGTACAGTTTATTTCATACAAAATGTCCATTAGCGAAGGATATAAAAAAAAACATTAATGGTTTTTTACTTACTAAATACTAACTTCCGTTAACTTACACGTTAATGGTTACTTAGGGATTATTTATTTAAAGATTGAAATAAACTACCTCCCAGACTTGGTACTTTCAATATTAGTAACAGCTAATTTACCAAAATGTTATTAAATTAACACAAGCATTCTTGACAACATGTGTATTTATATTCTGTTTAAGTATTGACGAGAAACAGCGCCGCATCTCAAGAAAGATTTTTATGTAACAGATATTACCTATCTACCTAACGTACAAAGCTAGATACTTTCTTAAATAGTAATAAATGTGAAAGTTCTAATGTTGATTACCTAATAATTCAATAACTGAATAGGTACATAACAAGTGTAATTCGTATGACTAATTTTAATGTGAATTATTCAATAGAATTTTTTATTGAATTAAATTAAGACATTTACAAAATACACTGTCTAAGAGTCATTTTCTAAATCTAAATCTAAATGTGGACAACATCACATACATTGTTCTGAACCCAAAGTAAGTAGCTAAAGCACTTGTGTTATGGAATTCAGAGACAACGAAGGTACCACAAACACCCAGACCCGAGACAATGTTGAAAAGTGGTTTTTCTACATTGACCCGGCCGGGGATCGAACCCGGGACCTCAGAGCTGGCGACACCTTGAAAACCGGTGTGTACGCCACTCGACCACGAAGGTCGTCATCTATATTTTAGAGTGATATACATAATTTAATGACATAATTAATATAAATGGGTACTTATTGTGCATAGATAAAAAAAAATCAAATTCCTTTTTTAATTCAATTAACTACAAAAAACTAAATAGACCATAGTCAATTAAAGTATCTCGGTATTTACCACATCAATTACCATAGATTTTCACTCATACTCATGCAAAACTGTATAACTAGGCGGTCTGCGCGTGCGCATCGACGACTGTGTTAGTAGCTCGCTCAGTGAGAGTTAGTGCGACCCAGTGCGCGAGCGCAGCCGGTAGGAAATCAAATGCTTTTTTATATGTTGGTCGAGAAATGCTTGTATTTACTGTTCTGCGAGTCTTTGTTCTGTAAATTAAACGTATTTTTTAAAATTTTTGTTGTTTAAAATTTTAATAGTTAGGTATTTTAACGGTCGATATGGAGATTTTTTTATTAATTTACTAATATTAACATGTATGACATAGATAATAACTATTTATTTAACAGACTTCTTTAACCATCAATAGATATTTCCACAATTAACACAGTAGTGCGAACTTACTAAAGTTCACACAAAAATATATTAATTGATTAGTTACTGTATATCTATTATTATTCCAAAATAAAAGATAATAACTTGCAAGGTAACAAAAAAATATGCAATTAAAAATAAAATATCATAAAAAGAAGGATATGTATTAAATATTTTATTGTCTTCCGTTCTAAATCATTTTAACATTTAACACGATAAATATTCATATTAACGATTTTATAGCTGTGTTTAATATATAATAAATAATGTTGGCTAAAAGACTAAAACCCGATAAGACATAAATTAATTAATTTGTAATCATAATTTAACATGACATGACAATCAGTTTGTTATAAATATTTATATTATAGCCTTTTGGTGTTGATTTGTATGTTTCAATCAATCGGTTAAAGATCAATTACTGATAAGATAAACATTTGTTTATTTTTGTGTATAATTTAATTTAGTTGGTTAGCCCTGATTAATGTTGTTTTCATTGACGAAACTTCAATAAGTCATAACAATTCTGACAACCAGCCTTACTTTGGGATACTGTGTTACCCAGTAAAATGGGGTGTTGAATGTCAGATAGGCAGTCGCTCTATGTAAAATACGGTATTCAGCTGAATCCGGTAAGACTGGAAGCCGACCCAAACAAACCCTAACCCGACGCTTGGGAAAAGGCTAGGCAGAAGTCATTGATTAAAAGTTCTTTATCTGGCTTATTAAATAAATAATACACCTTTTTACCGTGTCTGCAACAGCTGACTAATGATGTTACGTCAATGACTCGTAATTATAAATGCACCAAAAACATAGTTATTTTTAAACAAATATATAATTACCGCAACCACTTAATTTGAGCTTTCTCCATTCAAAACTACTCCAGAACAATTAAAAAATTTCATACGAAATCATCAGTTTTTATATCAGTGAAAAATGTAACGGATAATTCGTGTAAATGAAAGTCTTTAATTTTAAAGAGAGTTATTATATAAACACTTTATAATTATTCATTGTTTTATTAGGGAGCACAGGTAATAGCCATTAAAATTCATTGCTAAAATTTTGTTAAAATATTTCGCTAAAATACGGGTTCATTAAATTAGGAGACGGCTATTATTCAAAAGTAAGAGTAAAAGTATTTTAAGAGATAATTTTCTAAGCTTTTTATGTTAGTGTCTTTATTATACTAAATTATTTAAGAAGGTTACTTCAAATATGGATTTAATAACTGTATTTGCACATGATTTTATATTTAAATGACCTATAAGTTGAAAGTCCACCAAAAGTTTTATTAGATTTTTATCGACGACACTTTTTTTTATGAAAGTTATTCGAAACAATAAAAATATAGAAAGCTTTTTTTACAATTTCACATTATATTATACTAGCTGTTTCCCGTGGATCCGCCCGCGTGGATGTCGGTTATCGCAGTAGCCTATGTCCTTTTTCAGGCTTTAGATTATCTGTGTACCAAATTTCATTCAAATCGGTTGAGTAGTTTTGAAAGCTGCGACAAAGCTGCCTGAAAGCGCGACAGACCAACAGACAGAGTTATATTAGCATTTATAATATTATTAGTAAGGATTGTTTTCAATTTAGGTGGTATTGCCAAAATGAATGTCTACTGTCATAATGATTTCTTTTTGTCCAACGAGTTTGAGTACAGGATTTGACTGAGCAGGACCATAAACAAAATATTATGTGTATTGAAAGTTGAAATACTTTCACTGACCATCCTGCTGATTCACTAACTGCTAATTAATATTTTATTATTATAACTTTTAAGATAACCCGTTCATTGGAGAAAAGAAACAGGATTAAAGTTTGTTTATTTGAAGTCCAGTAAAATATTAACGATTTACGCCATTTAGGATGTATTAATGTTGTTTATTATCACTACGACCGATTGCATAATAATGTAATTAAAGTCAAAAGTGATACCTTAGAAAATTTTACAATTTCCGCTGCGTAGTATTTTTTTTTTGCAAAGAGTTTATTTGTATTAGTGTAATAGTAAGTAGTAAACCTAAACCAAGTTTAATGACTTAGGGCCGATTTCACGGGTGCATATGAACCCGATTTGTTTAAGCTTATCTCTGCCTTCGCGTTTAACTGAGTTCAATGCTTCAATTTGCATTTCACTAACATAATCTGAACGTAGTTTTGGCAAACACATTAGACATTTGAAAATTTTAAAATGGATCACGGGCAATACGGGAATAACCAAGTGGTATAGATCACCATGCAAATAAGACAAAGAGAAATGCTACTGACTCGTGATTTACGGAAATTTACAGATAAACACATGCGAGAGATACAAACCTAGAGGATTTTTTTAATTTAAACACCTCCATTGTCCACTGTCCGCGAGTTCAATCCCCGATTTGTACAAGCATTTGTGTGATCCACAAATGTTTGTTCCAAGTCTAAGTGCTCTTTAAAGTATGCAGATTATTTGAATGTTTGTAAAATGCGACACAAGGATTCGTGCGGGAGTCGTTTAAACGCAGCTTTGAATGTAACTGGTGAAACCGCTCCTTAAAACCTTCATTTTAGCTGTCATCCTGCAATTACATAATTTCTCAGCTCTTTGTTAAAACCTCTAATTGAATTCGGGGAAATCCGCATTTAATCTAGTAATTTCTCAGGTTACAATCATACATTCTCTTTGAGATTGGCATTGAAACAATTAAGAGAACTTTTTAACGAAACTTTGTACAGGAAATTGTTGCGTCCATCCGATTATCTAACATCTTAGAATGCATAAAATTAATTAGCGAGTTCAATGACCTACCAAGTTCAATGTTTTTTGTTACTTCACCAATTTACATCGATGTTACCGGAAATGTATTATAATCCGTTATTGTTTTTATTTCCTAGAAAATGTACAGGTATAATGTAAAATAGGAAAAGTGTGGAATAAAATAACATTACACAGATTTCATAGGTGTTTTACTTACTTCGGGATTTTAATAGGTTGCAGGGGTTAGTTTAGTAAATATAATTTTGCTTTTTTTCTGTAGAAACTAAAAAGTGTTCGTGTAAAAATAATTGTTATATAATAGATTTTTGAATTATTTTTACTTTTTATACATTCCTACACCTATATCGACTTGGATATTTCTTAGGATGTTGTGTGATTATGTAGTAAAGATTCTTTAACCAGTTATTTAACACATTTTCTAAACTAGCTCAACATAAGATAATTTTATTTTTTTAAATATTTACAAACTTAACTATATATACATACAAAAGGAATTATAAAATAAACTAATCTAATTAAACATATATACATTTTCTAGGCATTGCATAAAATGACTAAGTTTCATACATTTCCGGTAACTTCGATAAAGAGTTGAATGTAATAATAAAAAATCGGCAAGAGCTTAATAATAGACTATGTTATTATTTATCTTTTGCCAATTTATTATTAGGTAGTTGGCGTACGAAAGGCAGTGGTTTGGACTTTCGACTGTTTCCAAGTTTATGATGTGGAGATGAAAGTTAACAATAGATTGTGGGCGTCAGTTGATTTAATTGAGTTCCTATAATAAGTTGTGTTGGAGATTTAATTGTTTATTCGAAGTTCACAAATCACAAACAAAACATCATTTTTGTTTTTACTATTCCCAAAATAATGAAAGTTAAAAGCGATTTCGACTCGTTAAATTCACTGATCAGTTAACTGGTTTTATTTATTACCTATTATTATTTATAAGCTACTGATTCTTTAAAAAAATAATTTATTCCGATGCGAAGAATAAGATTTTTTTTTTTTTATAAGGCTTTTGCCGTAAATAGGTACTCATTGATAAATATAATGAGCTAGTTAATCAATATAAACGTACGGTAAAGTCGTTTATACCATACTTTCAATTAATTCAAAGGGTTTTGTCGCGAAATTGATCTTTAATTCAGAATCCCACGCCATCAACAGTTAATAGGCTTGTTAAGGTAGTGGTAGCGTGTTCAATTGATTTATATCTTTATGTCATTTCGCAAGTGAAGTTCGTTGCGTTTTCTATATCTATGATTGGCGTTTAAACGCGCTGGCTATTGAATTATTGCATGAATCAATCTAAGCGTATTGTGGGGTTAGTTGCTGTTGTTAATTAGGTTTATTTTCAATGCTTTTTTACTGTATGCTCTTGACTTGTAAATATGACATCATTTTTAAACACTTTTTTCAACTGTTTTGCTTGACCCATATCGTTGGGGTAGAATGTGAACTTTTCAACAACACAAAATTTTATTTTTGTGAGCAAGTTCGCAACCATGTACACTTATATAATGGGGTACGAAAAGTCAAAATCTAATTAGTCTGTCAGTTAGATAATAAAAGAATATAAAACACGTATTTTTCGTTTTTTTTTAAGTAAGAAAACACTAAGTTGATCACGCGAAAGTAATTTCACAAGTGGGGGCTAATTAAACAAAGAACTTAAAAAATTGTGCTAATTTTAAAAATTGTGACGTGTTGCGACATTTAAATAAAAATTTCGTTGTGACTGGACGTAAAATAAAAAAAAAAAGTACCTACGTGTCTAATATCAGACAGATTTGTTTAATAAATTTCGTGAGGAGTACTCATAATTATTTAAATCATGCGAATTCAGTTCGACTCGCGACACCACCGCCGCCGCGTCAGCTCATGATTAGGGACTCCTATTGAGTCTGAAACTAGTCGAGCGATCCCGAGAATATGCGTGAGTAAACCGTTTTATTTTAAATAATTGTCAGGCAGATTGAAAAAAAATCCTCATCTACCCCAATAAGGGAGCACTTTTATCTTACTTAACTAAGAAAACGGTCGGTATCTTATTAACTGTGTACCGACTGACACCATCACAAACCAAAACTAAAGCGTTTATTTTACTACCGTTAGTTTATTGCAACCGACACAAGTTATCATTAACCAAGAGTGTCTCTCATATTGCGGTTATGCCCAAACAATGGTTTACGACCTTATATACGACTGACTGACCATAAACCGTTCGTATTTCTCAGTAAGAACAATATTAAAATACTTATTATAGTTAAACTGTACTAAATACGGACAGTGATTAAGAATTTTATTTTCTGCGATTTTGTAGGTACTTGTACAGTCGATGGCAGAAGTTAGACGAATAATTTGTATCCACCTAAAAAGTTAATGGAATTCTGTACTTTTTCTCCCCGTCCTGTTCATAATTATAATTATTTCCATCCATTTATCCCTACTACTTGTCATCTTAGCATTTATTACTTACTATCTCATATCACCTTTCACACAATCCATCCATCTCTTTTTTGGTCTTCTTCTGCCCATATATCCTTCCACTTTCATATTCGGATATTTTTCATATCATAACTCTTTCGGCATTCGGTTGTTCAGAGTTCAAGATTTTGAAACATCTGGACTTGTATATTAGAGCAATTTGATTACACGTAACAATTTCTTTAATGGACCATTTGGCACAATATGACGATCGTCACAAAAAAACTTGGTCCATAAATATTCCAAGGCACTGTAATTAATTTTTTACCTAAATTTTGTTGTGAAAATAGTGAGATTTTACGTTTAGTATAGCAACTTTTGCCAATGATAGTACAAACTTTGATTAATTCCATTAAAATGATACCTAAGTGGAATCGAAGTGCGGTTTGATGTCTAATTCACTCGAGTATGTACTATTCAGTCCCTGCAAGTGGGACAGGTACAGGATATTATTATCTGGGAAAACCAATATTATTTTATATAATAATAATAATTATTTCAGGGAAATTAGGCATTATAATGTACACATCAATAGTATAAACTTAACTGCAAAGAAAATGACGATATATATGAATAAGTTTAAACTGTCAGATTAATAAATAGTCAACATGTGTTTATTTTGATTTTATCTAAAACACCACTGATTTACGGCAAAGGAAAATATTCTGAGAAAACCTTAATTGCCTTAAATCGCCAACACTCTGGTTGAAAGCCTTCGTGGGACGCTAAACGCTGGTATTCGTAACGGATGAGAAGCAATTACAATAATTAAGGATAGGCCTTCTACAATATTTTAGTACCGATAAGATTTATTCGTCCACCTTTTAGATGTAGGTACTAATACTTCCAAATCCTCTTACTAAAAATAAATGATAATAAATCTGGACTACGTCACATATATTGCTCCGAATTTAAAGTAAATAGTAAAACACTTGTGTTATGGAATCAGAGGCAACGAAGGTACCTCAAACTTCCAGACCCGAGACAACAGAAACCGTAGAAAAGAAAAACTTTTTTTTTTCTACATTTACCTGTGTGGGGATGAAACCCGGTATCTGACGTACGCCACTCGATGAAGATGGTCGTCATTTCCCTCGCTCATTTCATTTATCTTTAACTCCTACTTACCAGATTTCTTGATTGGATCCTCAAAAACTGACCAAGTTGACCAGGGTGAGAATCGAATGCACGACCTTCGGCTTAGCAGCCAGGGTTAAACGTAGAGGTCGATCTTCCATCTAATGACATAAACTACTGTTAAAAAGGTAATTTGATATCAAAGTGCACTTAAAGACTTTTCTTAACAATTTAGAAGTAAGCTGTCTGGAACCAAATCTCCCGTAAGTGTAGATCGATCCTAATGGAACGTTTATTGTTACTCAAAAATCAAAGTGCTCTCAATTGCCGTTGAAACGTGATCAGAATAAACACTTCTTACGATTTACGAAATGTACTAAACATTAGAAACAGTCTTCCACACGCCAGCGGTCTTACAGTGATAGTAATTTCGCCTGTATTTCAAAGCAGTAAGGTTGGTGTTGTGATTCGTTGTACCACAGTTGTACGTTGGAGTGTACATCAAGGAATATTCCATGAGTAATTTCACGAGATTTTAGTATCAATTGTGGAACATTCAGCGCTCGCCTCACACCGTGATCCCTCCACTTACAATATTAGCAAACATAGGTTTTATAATGTGAGGCACTATTCTGAAGATAGCGCAAGAAATCTAAACCAGAAGAAAATTTCTGTAGAATAAAATTACTCGTGCAATTTTTTCATTTAATATTTGTAGCAATAATGACTTGTACTTTAGTCAACCTTAATAATGATTTAAGAAGAAAAATGTATCCATCCATAAAATTATTGTACCGGTACATTTGAATAATCAATAAATAAATCTTATTATTCCAATAAATTTGTCAGAACGTCTTAAACGAGGCATAGATAAAGAAACGAATACATTTTCACATAATCATTTAACGTAACGACTGAAAATTAACATAAAATTTGAAATTCAAATTCCGAATCTGAAATCTGCGAAATAACCGTTACTTGCTATAGGCGCGCATTGCGAGGGATGTGAATGTAGTGCGCTTGCGCAGAACTGAAGTATATGTGGTAGGCTCGTCGAACGATTCAGAAAACAAATGATGGATGCGAATATTTGTGCGGACAACATTCTTAAAACTATAGCTCTTTAAATAAGCCAACATAAAAATAGCCCTTGTAATACCAACAAAATTGCAAATAAGAGAAGCACATTACCTGATTTGCGTTTTTAACTTGCATTATACCAAGCTACTTCTTCTGGTTTGACCAAATTTCCGGCAAGGAGTTGAATAAACTTTTGTTCAGGAACTTCAGTTCAGTAGAGTATAATAAATACACTGCCATTTACAGCTGCAATTTTAGAATCCTCTACAATTATTATCGCGAGCCATATTATAATTTAATATTGCCGTTTGTTATAAATCAGAATAGTGTATCTGGCCGAGAGCGGGAGCAAGAATCCAGCTAATGGTTGCACTGATGCGTTATTGATACACGACGCGACTCGCAACGGTACCGGCAGAGCGCATCACGCCGCGTGCATGCTCCAGGGCTGGCACGCTTTATTAAAATTTATATTTAAATGCCATGTTACCGGGTTGTAACAGTTTCTTTTAAGTATTTACTTAGACTGAATTAACTTATTTGAGAGTACCAATGTGAACAAAGTTATATTAAGTAAGTACTTTCTTTTATTTTTCTAAGACGCCATTGTCAAACGGTGAAGAAAAACAACTGGAGAAAACCTGGATTCCAAATATTGTGATTCGAAATCAACAACTGGCGAGTGAGCAAGCGTGGTGATCAATGCTTGTGCCTTCTTTACATGAGAAGAGGCCTGTGCCCAGCAGTGGGACATTTATAGGCGGGTGTTAAAAAAAAACTTCACTGACATTTTTCTCTCGTCAGTTTGCAATATTACTGATTAAGATGAGCTCAAAAATATGTACTTGCGTTCTATATTAAGATAAACTCTTTTAATCTTTAAAACATTTGTACACAGAAAATGTGCATTTCAAAGACTACTTAGGCACAAAATAATTTACTTTTAATTACACTAACACGTATTAACTTACTAACTTTGTTTGTAAAGCTTTGTTTCACTGCTTGAGATTAAATTAGAATATTCCGAGTCTAATAACTAAACCTAATTTAACTTAACGAACTAATTCTATAGATTTAATTTATTAACTTTAAACTAAATTAAACTGAAACTAATTCAAATAGATTTTTTCGTGATTTTTCTGATTCTACTTAAATACACAAAGGTAAGACACAAATATTGTAATAAATAGAAAAATCATTTGTTCTATGTCTGGGTGTAATTTATCTACAATACATATGTATTTAGTATATATAAGTACGTTAATCGATTGCCTGGTTGCCAATTCAGGCTCTGCCTATTTTAAGATCAGATGGCTGTGTTTTATTAATTAAATATAGACTTAATTTGTGGTTATTATAGTCTACAAGCAATTGCTATAAAATTTCTGCAATAAACCACGATATAATGAAGATGATTACATATAACATATTTTATGGAAGACTTATATTTGTAACATATATTAAATACCAATACACCAAAGAACTATGGAACAGATTTAAAATTTTAAACAAATTTTGCTCAAAACATATTTGCACATCTGACATGTGACAACCCTATTCATATCAAAAGCTGTTTGTAACCGGCATATTATTTCACTGCGCATATTCATCACTGCATTTTCAAGATACCGCGTTATGATCGATTGTAATAGCGAATTTTTGTTTGTTTTTCATGAACAGTTACTTGGATGAACTATTGAGTCTATTTCTATAGTATTTTAAAAATAATAGGCCGGAAATAGATTACCCAGATATTCTACTTTTGATTTGAAATTAGACCGAGTTAATGTTCTAATATCTAATTTTAACAAAAGAAATAAAGAATTTTAATAGAATCAGATCTCATTATAATAGACTGAATTCATGAAATAAGAATAAGTATTTATTTTAACCTAGTTTTGTAGAGAAAGTTGACGAGTTTCAGACTTGATATAGTAGCTTTAAACTTTGCAGTAAGTTGCACTGCACTCCATTCGCATAAAATAATGTATTATTAAGAACTTCTTTAAAAACTTCTTACTAAAATAATAATATGCTTTCATAAACTTTTTTCCTTTTTTTTTAAGTTGAAAAATTACTTTGTTGTAAACACGTTTCAGAGTTACACCTGTTTAAATTAATACTCTTTTCTGTATAAGTGCGTGTTATTAATGACGCTTATTAACTTCAAGATAAATCGAGTATTTAAGGTAAAATTATAGTTCGATGTCTTGATAGTGTGCTGTCAAAATCTGCATACCAATCAAGTAAGAACATTAAGATAGTTAAAAAGATCTTAAAGTAGTACAATTATTGATGCTCAAGGCTGTGCAACTTTAGCATCTACTAGTATTTGTTTGTTTTTAAAATAGACCTAAAACGTATCGCGGTTTTCTATTTTTAGAAGTTTCTTCTGTATAAATAAAAAGTTATTGCTACATGTAGGACGGGGCATCACTTTAAAACGGCTCTACCGATTTGGTTAGTATTTTTGGTGTGTTTTGTAATTGTTAGGAAAAAGTTTATAATTAGAAACGTAAAGTAGGTAATAAAAATTTGCGAAATCTGCCGCGTGAGATGTCGAAAAAAAACCGAATTTTTTGCAAAGATTGACATGAAAACATCGGACATGAAGCTAGTTTAGGATATAGACTGTGAACAATGGTTACCACTTATTATTAACATTGTTCATGAGCATGGGTGTCTAAATTTGATTGACATTAGCAATACATAACCATTTTAATGTAATAATTTGTAGTTAAGACACTGAAACAAACGAACAAATAGCTATGAAAGAATAATAAAAAAATCATAATCAAACCTCTATTCTTCATAAAACTTTCAACATCTATGTTTAATATCTTTATGAACAGCCAGTATCACATTCATCTGTCGTATTGCGCGAATGAGCATAATTTGCGCATCGCAAGCGACTTATTTTATCTAAGTGGCCTCACCTATTGTTTTCTAGAAGACGCCAATTGCCGTACTTTCTTCTTTTTCCGTATTTGGCCGTTCTGAAGTCCAAAGAAAAAGATGGTGATATCTGCCTGTATAGTTTTATCCCTCTCTATCTCTGGAAATCGCAGTTTTAAAGTATCATAATACGGCCGCAAATTGTTTCTTACCGGATTGTCATCGATTATGCGTCATTTTCAGTTTTTTGTACATTTCTACTTTCTAATGTATGAAGATTGGGTATTTAATAGGTGTGGCGAAGATGATTTTGTTGTTTTGTTTTAATATAATATATGTGTAGGTATAATATATGGGTGTGATTATTAAAAAAAGTTAAGTGTGATTGTTTTTGTCGTAGACGAATACCTATTCTTATTCGGGTTTTGTTTTCTCTTAAGTTCATTACTGCTTGGTAGCAAAAACAAATATAGTTTCCGGTTCTCCAACATCATTATTTTCGAGCCAATATAAAAATACTAATTTTCTACGAATCTGTAATGGTAGTTAAAAGGGAAAGTATTAATAATTATTAAATATTAAAAAGGCATTATCCGTTTCATTTCATGGTTATTTCACAATTACTGAAAGTTTTGCAGACGGAATACAAATTAAAAATTATTGATGGGATATCGGCGATGTGCCCCTAATTACTTTCTGGTTAAGACATCATTGATATTATCCTTTCTAATTAGGATGATTGATGTACTATGAACGTTAAAATCCCCTGAAATGATGGTGACTGGTTAGAACCCGGTGCTCATAATATAATATAATATATTTAAATGTATAGAATATTAACTTTAAATTAATTTAACTTTAACTTTGTGCAAAACTGTGCTCAACTCTTAAAGCTTAAGCCGGCTCCGTTTCACCAGTTTCAAAACAGAACATTATTGGAACATAAATTAGAGGTGTGGTCTTTATGTTTCGCCGAATATAAACAGTCGAACATGTTAGTTAGGAAAAAATAAATCACCTCATCGAATTTGAGCATTCATAAATAAAGAACTATATCACAAGCACACATACAACCATACATTACATAACACATCTAAATACATCTGTGTGTGTCTAACCCACAACTGCAAAGTTCTCTCGAGTGCCACAATTTTTTCGTGTTTTGAACGGCGCGTGCTAACTGTACGTGCCTCTCATTAGCCTAGCGCGAGCGTAGCGGTTACGCAGCGATTACGGCGCGATAATAATCAGACATTAAATATTTGAAAATATTTGCTGCGAATAAAAAACGGAATGAATCAGCTGTTTGTAGGTTGAAATTATTGTTACCGTTTGTGTATTGTTGGTAAACTGGATTGGTTGAGGCTTTGTTATGTTGATTTTGGGATTTCGAACTTGATGGTTAAGTTTCTAAGTTAATTTCTTAGGTTTATTGCAAATAATTTAACGCTTGTGAACTTGTGAAGTTTTGATTTCATCCCTCTGTGTCTGAAGAGGGATGAAATATGCCATAGAGCAGTTATGTAATAATTTAATATAATGGGACTTAGAACTTAGAGAAGCAACTAATTGTGTGAAGACCAAGAAATGATGTCTTGATAGCAATGCAATGTTTATTTATTTTTAATTTTTAAAAAACGTCGTTACCTAATACATTTTTCTCAAAATTATGTGGTTAAAATTACTTAAAATATTTAATTCAGAATTCTGAAAATTTGCCACAACTGTTGGTACTGCCTGCACGCACCTATAAAGCATCATATCATAAGACCGCAGCTTACAAAAAGACATAAATTGGAATAGTTGTAACGTCGATTATTGCTAACACGAATAACTATGTATTATCGACAGCTTCACATAGACTATTATGGTTGACCATTCAAACTCCATGCTTGATATCTATTTCTATTTATAAAAGCACTTAGCTATGAATATTTGATACAAATTGATTGATACTATAGAAATGGCGTCGACAAAAAAAATGTCAGAACAAAAAAAAAACAGTATTCTAATTACACACAATTTTAGCCATACATAAAAATATTTCTACAACGGGCCGGTAATTAGAATTAAACTATGCTCTACTAGAGTAATTAACAATTTAAGCTGAGATTATAGTTAAATACAGAGTATTGACAGAGTTACTTTCGCGTTCAATAAGAGATACTCATGTAAAAATCAGGTTTAGGCGCGTCTTAATAATGAAACTAGTTTACGATCTCAATTCCCATATAAATTTACTTTCATTTCATTTGTAACTTTCCCACTTAAATATATCAACGAAGTCGGAGTACAATTATTTTAATGTTCTTGTGTCTTTCTAAATTTTGTTACCTAGTTATAATGTAATATATACATAATACATTACAAAATTTTATATTTACAAGATGGTGCCCGCGGCTCCATCCTCGTGGGTGTCGGTTATCGCGGCAAAAAATAGCCTATGTCCTTTTAAGAGGTCCAAGCTTATTATACCAAGTTTCATCAAAATCGGTTTAGCGGTTTAGCCGTAAAGGGTAACAAATAGACAGAATTACTCTCGCATTTAGTATCGATAAACAGGCTACTATGTTTTCGTAACTGGTTTTATGTGTCTTCATTTGTTTAAATTAAGCGCTTCCGAGTTATTACTTATTCTAACTTCTATTCTTGGTCTACTCTATAAAATAACAGATATTTTAATTCGATTATTAATTGAACACACTGGCTACACCCACTTAGAAAACTGGTTTCTACACAGGTTTAGTGGTTCTAGCTTGATAAACAAATAAACAGAAAGAAAACAATGCATTTTTATTTTTTTACGATTATTAAAAAGAGAGAATTTCGTAAAATTGCATCTCACAAAAAATAAACAAATAACATTTCACATTCGTTGTACAAACGAAAACTATGATCTGAATACGGCTTTAAAAATGATTGGCATAAGAATCTTGACAAGTAAACAAAGCAAAATCTCGAGTTTTTTTTGTTTGTTAAATTTCTTTTACCAATAGTTTTTGAAGCTTTTTGTTTAGGTTTCTACGCAGTTAGACTGAGCGCAGGCTTTGACTGCTTCACGGACTTAAACGTTTTTAAAACCGTTATACAGGTTATAATTTAAAGTTTTTTAGGTTTTTTTTATTTGTCATAGTTTTAGACGACGACGTTTTTTACAACGAAAAAATAATCACCTTGTATGTACAAAAAAAATAACGAAATTATGAAATGAGAAAGTACAGACTTTTAGTGCTTAGTAATTATGCTTGGTGTTCGTTCTTGAAATTGTACTATAAAACTGCTTTGAGACTGTATGTACTAACCCAGTTTACCTCATAAAACTTTAATATCGAATACTTGGACGGGGCTTCATAAACCTTCATATGGGATCATTTTCTTTGTGTTCGCTTTTATAGTCTGGGTGAGATGTAATTACTCATTTCAGTGCACTTACTTTTCAATTAATTTTAATTCCAATACTATACTAATGAAAAATTTATAGTAGTTTAGCAGACACGTGATTCAGTTTTCTTGAAAAAATATACTGTCAACGGAATGAACTAACTGGAATCTCAAAATTGACAGTATTTTTTTTTGTAAATGAATAACTATTTTGCATTGGCATTGTATAAATTAAAATTCATTCAAAATTAGGTAAACGGGAGGTTGTTTGTATGTTTATAATATATAACAAAATAATGTACCTATAGTTTTCAGAACGATTCATGAATTACTGATACTGATTTCCATTTTGATACCTTTTGATGTACTTATTTTAATAGGTAGAAGAAGGCCAGTGTTACTATAGAAAATGCCATGTGTTTATGATATGTGTTACTGACATGAATGAAATTTACACAAAAACCTTTCTCTTGTCTTACTCTATCCATAGGTGAAACCATAAATATGATAATCCGTTCGTTAAAATTTGAGTTTATCGAATTCAGACGGACAGTCGCGGCGGTGGACTTTGATTTACAATATGTATAGATGGACAAATTGAGAAATACTTGCTTACAGTATTTATTTTCTTTAGAAGGTTTATAAGTACATATAATTAAATTACAATATAATTACGTTTATAAGGTTAAATAGGTGCAATTTTAATTAATTTGATGAAATTTAAATCAAATTGCACTACGGATTAATTTAGTACCTACCTATCTAAATTTATAAACGTAATTATATTGTTATTAACGTAACAATATTATAAATTAAAACATTATATATACGATAACGTTAAACACGATTTTGATTAATTAATAGACTTTAACAAAATTGCTTCCATTGGACATAAATACCTTTACTTTAGATCTACCAAATAAACATTTAATTTCCTCATTTTCAGTTTAGAGAAGGAATTTGTGCGGTTTCTAATTCAACTAGATCGGGTTTAATTAAAGCTCGTTAGACGCTGAAATCTGACCGGCGACCGCATCGTGAGCGTTGCTAGTTATATGATAGCAATATTATGTGCTACTAGCTGTTCCCCGCGACATTGTCCGCGTGTTTTTTCATTTATGCTCCGCTCTTTTTGGTCGCAGCGTTATGTTATACAGCTTATAGCCTTCCTCAATAAATGGTCTATCCAACGCTGAAAGAATTTTTCAAATCGGACCAGTAGTTCCTGAGATTAGCGCGTTCAAACAAACAAACAAACAAACTCTTCAGCTTTATAATATTAGTATAGATTAGATTAGATGAGTTATTTGAAATATATTTAGGACTAAAAATCTGCCTAAACTTTTGCTGCCTTTGAAGGAATTTTATCAAATGTTGTTTACGTAAAAGGGTTACCGAAGATCGTCGGGTTTGATGCATTAACAATAGATACATTTGTAACTATGTTATGTAATATTTGTCCCTGCGATTTCAGAAAGAGAATGTTTTTTTTTATTGTACTTCCAGTTGGGTTCTATATATTGTTTTAGCGTGGGTCCATGCTTGTGATGGGAAACTGTGAGCGTAAAAGATGTACCTTAATATATTTAAAGCTACAAATTTAAGAAAATATTCATTTTCTATTTATGATAACTTTTTGTTTATGTAACTTTTACATCATCAATACCATATGTTCTCATATATTCGAATCATTATAGTCGAAGCTATTTTCTAAGTGTTTAAATTATATACTGGCTGTTGCCCGTGGTTCCGTCCGCGTGGGTGTCGGTTATCGCGGCAAAAAATCTGTGTCCTTTTTTGGGATCCAAGTTTATCCCATACCGAGTTTCATCGAAATCGGTTCAGTGGTTTAATCATGAAAGCGCAACAGACAGACAAACAGTTACTCTGTTTGTCTTCGCATTTATAATATTTGTATAGATTAATAGTTATCCTGTGCTTTCCAGGTGTGTGTGTGTGCAGCAGCTGCAGGTGCGGTGATGCGCCGCGAGCGCCGGCGAACGACACATGCATGCCGCCCGCGCACCCGGTAAGACTCACCATTTTTACCTTTTACATGTTATTGCGAATGTAGTTATAGAATAAATTTTAATTAAAAATGTGTTTTTAATCGAAGACAAATCAAACAGGCCTAAACACGATGAGATGGCCTGGTTTCATTACGGAATTCCTATGGCCACCTTCCGGCTCCATCATCAGAACGGCTTTAAAGTACTATAATATTGTAATGCCATGGAATTTCTATAAGTATACAATATTTCATCTCAATCGGGTGTCTAGAAGTCGTTCTAATTTAGCTTGCAAGATTTGATCTAAATAGACATACATACATTGCAAGATAATTAAAAGCTTGTAAAAGCAGTTGAAAACCTAAAAAAAGGTGTCTTTTTCATACTGAGGACATTTCTCGATAGTATGTAAATACACATTTTTTAAGTATATTAAACAAATAAATATTGTACAAAATTATGAACACACATAAATTGTTTAGATTACTTAATCATTACCGGGGTAAGAACAGGATCTGTCAAATTTCCAATAGTACCTGTTCTTTTTAACGCATGTTAGTTTTTCAAATAATTAACAAAAAAATACATCGTGTTCAAGTCACTGTGCTATTGTGTGCGAACGCCTCTTTTATCTTTTTTATCTCTTTTTTGTATGTCTGTATTATAGATGTGAATTTGGATCTAATATTAGATCACACGGAAATCGAACCAATAAGAATCATGCATGTTTTCTCGATTGTGTAAACCTCGCGTAAGGGCCTATTGGTACGATTTCTACAAGGAAAAATGGAACTATCTAGTTGTATAACTTATTGTTTCGTGTTTGAAGGTATGCGTGTGACTGCTATACAAAAGAAATTGCTGGTAAACTATGGGGTAATGATTAAACCGGAAAATGAAATATTTATGTAATCTTATACTTCTAATTGATGAATGAAGCATGCCAATGATGCTACCGTTAACTTGGCCCTATAATCATTGGGGCCTAACCCTGACACATAACTATCATTCACACAAAATCAAGAATAAATACAAAAATAATTCTTTTGCAAGCCGCCTTAAGCCTTATGTAGGGCCATATGTTTATTTAGTGTTTATTATTCTAAATAAGTCTCGTCTAAACACAATATGACGACCGTAAAATACGTCATTGAACTTTATCTGTCTAGAAAACAATTATTTTTAGTTACATACCTTGAAAGTTAGGCCCTAATTAATTACACAAGTGTAATTAACATGGTCAGGGTGATACGTTTTATCATTATCAATGTGTTGCAATTATTTCTGTAACAGTTGTTTGAATTTACTCTCGTGAGGAATTGGATTGGGGTAAAGTAGGTTAGATACATACAGTACTGTGACCATGCGATTGTGATTTTTAGGACTTTTAGGAAATACTTTTTCATAAAAACATACATAGTAAAAGTTTGTGTTTTGATAAATTTTCTGTTTGGTAATTTTTGGTCGATTGCGCTAACGTGCAAATTACGACTGAAATGTCGCTTAACTAATCTATTATTATATTTATGTTTTTTGTAATACACAAATTCATTAACATTTGCCGACAAAAATCACATATAATTAAGATGATTCCAAGGAGGCTGTTTCGATGAAAAAAAAACATATCGGGATAAATAATAATTAAAACAAGGTTTACCTAAAAAGGTAAAGATCCTGGTATGATGCATTTAGGCCTTACAACACAAAGAATGAAAGTCCTTACATAACGCAGAAAACAAGCTAAAATATAAACACTGACTCAACAAACCATATGCGTGACTAAAGGCTGAATAACACTCAAAATCCGGCATTTCGTAATGAGTTCACAGTACTGTCGTGGGAGTTTATTTACCTTATATATGTCTTAATATTATTGAGGATAAACATTTAAAAATAACACCACGATTCACTATAATAAATATTTGGAGTGATAATAATAAATATATATTTTTTATCTTGGGACAACTCACACACGGCCATCTGATTCCAAACTAGGCAAAGCCTGTATTGTGGTAACCAGACAACTGATAAACTCATTTATATATTTCTAAATACATACATATTATAGATAAATTACACCCAGACACAGAACAAATGATAGTGCTCATCACACAAAGATTTGTCCTGCGTGGGAATCGAACCTACGACCTCCGGTTTAACAGTCAGGGTCACTAACCACTAGACCAACAGGCCCGTCTTAATATGATATAAATATAATTATGAATGAGTATAAATGTGATACGAAATACCTACCATATTATTTTTTATTAGTCTAGTCAACAGTAATAAAAGGCATTTTAAGTATAATCTAAACGAAACAAAGTCGGGTTAGTTTCACCATTTATAACTCAAGAATGGGTTAAAAAAAGGAACAGATTTCATGATCTTTAATTCGTCTTTATCCCGAATAGTAGAATAAATATAAAAACATAGGAAAACGTCCAGAAAAAAAGATGTCTTACGTGAACGGGGATTTTTTACGCGAGGCACCGTTAATAATAAAATGTAGGTGAGTATATTGTTGAAAAAAATTACAACTGATGACTCTCTTAAAAGTTGTATTTTTTATTCTTGTAACATACAATACTATAAAAAAAAAATTTTGACGATTGTGTCTCATGAATGGACATAGGCTCATCTCCCATTAAATGTCACGTGAGCTGTCCTGTTCAGCGTGCCTTCGGGAAATACAGCTTAACGTGTTACGAACATATTTTCCTCTCAAATTATGTATGTAAGAGACCATTATAAATATAAATTGCGCCCTTGCAATTTATTTTGTTGATGTTGTATAATAAAGTGGGCTCGGGAGGCCTCGGATTATTTTTACACTGCCGTGACCCAGTTATTGTTGATGAGCCTGTTGATTCTCTGACCTGAAAGTAAGATACAACATTATTAATATTAAGTCATTATTTTTTACTTATATTGTTTATGTGAATGTGTATAAATTATAGAAGCACTTTATTATATTCGATTTAAAAAAAAACCCTCCTATTTTTATGCAACTGGTTTACCGAATCCACGGTGGTTAATTAATAAAAAAAATATTAAATTTTTCAGATAAGTTTTTTTTTATTTATTTAAAAAAACGACTCCCGCACTGGAGAATTCTATCCCTGTATAGCGGGGGGTTTCACAAAACATTTAATTCACATACACAAATAAGACCCAGACTTGGAACAAGCAATTGTGAGCACAAAAAATGCTTGTGGTGACCTATACCACTCAGCTATCCGTGCATATTTTATCAATGAATATCAGAAGTTTACTGATGTTTAATATTTTATCATAATTTTTTTTTATGATCCTATACAAAATATGCTTGGAAGAACATGTACCGTGTTTAAGAAAATACAAAAATTAACGGTGTCTTTGATATCCGTGAAAGCAGCAAGCATGGTGACAACACAAATAAATGAATATTAAAAGAAAACTGTACACCGCTCGATGTACATTCGATTTAAATCTAATATCAACACTCTGCTAACTGGTTCCACATTTCACGTATATATTGACTTTTTGTTTAACTTCTTCTGCAGAGTAATGTGCCGCATGTATTCCAACTTATATTAAAGTAACATGAAGATATTTAATCAAAGAAAATACGAGCATACTTTGCTTAGCTTATAATTATTTTTTGTTGAACTGAATGGTAAACAGTTTACACACAGTATAAACATGTGAGTAAATATTTTACAAAAAAGGTTTGAAACATAATTTTGTCAATGGTTTATTTTAATAAATATGGACCACATCACATACATGCATTGAAGTAAATAGCTGAAGCACTTGTGTTATGGGAGATGATGAAGGTACCAAAAATACCCAAATCGTAGATAATGTAGAAAAGTTTTTCTATATTAACCCGTCCAGGGATCGAACCCGGGACCTTAGAGCTAGTGAAACCTTGAAAATTGGTGTACGACACTCGACTCGACGGAGTTCGTCGTAATAGAACTAATATAAAATGCTTACTATTTGAGCCACTATATTTAATTAAAATTTTTAGAGTTAAAACCAAGAGTTTAGACCTTAGAGTATTGTACATAATAGACAAGCATAGAGTGCGCGCATCGCTAGAAGCCCGTTGTGCCAAACGTAAGCAAGTTTTTAGCTGTAAGTACTACCCTCGTTTACTGATTTAAGTGATTTCCCGTGCGACGACAGACGTTTATGCGAAAATTTAAATGGTCCCGATTGTTATGTGTTTCATAGATAGTTTTAATAAAACGGCGCGCTCTGTTTTGACACAAATTTCTCAATTTTACTCGTTTATACTGATCCTTACAGTTCGTACTCTGTTAGGCGCAGTCTATAGTTTCTTATTTTACTTTAAGGTAGACATACCAAAGAGTCCTTGTGAAAATATCTAACAGTGAACATATCGTATGGACACAGAATCGAATGTTCAAAGGAAAAACGCGTCGTTGAATGCAGAGCACTGAATCGGAATCCAATACTGAATACAGGAATTAATTGCTTCACCACTCGTCTGAAGGATATCGTTTTCGGTGCGATTGTGTTTGTTTTACAAATTGCTTTGTTGTATCATGTGAACGACTGGAAACATCAAAGGAATAGATGAGACTGGATGTTTTTACTTAATTATCTATACTGAAGGAAAATATCTGTTTTGTGGTTTTCCGGTCGGGATAAGTTTACTCATTTATTTCACGTTATTACACATAAATTTATTCCATGATTTTTTGTTGTTTTTGTAATCGATATTCTTCACACTCATGTTTTTGATTGTACTTTCTAACAAAAACATGCCATAATTTCTTGATCCGTGTGTAACTGACATCTACTGTGGGATATAATAGAGTTTAAACGTACACATTAAAAAACTGTGATCTAAAACAATGTAAATTCACAGTCACATGTTACACATTCTTCTTTCGAGTTTAGACAAGAGCTTAAGATAATTAAACGCGTACATCTGTTTACACGTGAGATTATTCAAATATTTAAACGATACATAGAACAAGGGCATAATCTGACACGCTCCACTTTTAGCCCCCAAATAATCGTGGAAAAGTAACATCATAACCTTAGAGAAAAAATTAGTTAACTATAGACTGTGCCTAAAAAGTATGAACTAGTAGGAACAAGTAGAATCGTAAAATTTGTGTCAAAGCAGAGCGCACCGTTTTATTAAAACTATCTCAAATTCCACTATTATCCTAATAATATCGGAAACATCGATATTTTCACATAAACATCTGTCCTCGCACGGAAAATCACAAAATCAGTAAACGAGCGTACGTAGTACTTACTGCTAATAATTTGCTTAAGCTCGACACAAAGGCTACTAGCGATGCGCGCACTCTATGTTTGTCTATGTTTACTCTAAGATCAAAACATTCTGCTAGAAACAGAATAAATGTGAAATATGTAACGTTGATGAATTTGAAACATACGGTAACATATTTTTGGGCGGCCATTAACGCTGTTCCCAGAGCATAATACAGTAATAAAAGTTGCATTAAAAAGCTCAGCTTTGAATATAGCTGTTATTACCCTAATTGCTTTAACAAAAACACTTTCTCTATTTTAATAATAATGTGTTGGAGTTATTATACAAATATTTTAATGTCTGACCGGCTTTGTTTTGGAATTGGGTAAAAGAGTGACAGTCGGACGAAAATGATGTGCACTTGTTTTTTTTTTATCCGAATGAGCTACTTTTGAATGGTCACCCTAATGCTTGGTTTGTAGAGTGATTATTTTTATTTTATTTATGGCGTAACATTTTTTAAGCCAAAGATTAGTTTATTAATGTTTAAAAAAACTTCAAGTCTATTTATTACCTACTCAAGTGAATAAAAAAAATAAAATAAAAAGGTTTATTGCAGTTCAACTTTTACATTAAATCTTACTGTAAACTTTGATAGCTTTTTATCTTATTTATGTAAGAATGTAGGAAAAAATAAATCCAGATAGTGGGTAGGTATTTTTTTAATTTTACGTTGTTTTAATGGAATAAAAACAAATTTTTTTTAGTTATGAAATGGAATAAAAACTATTCTGTTCTACAACGAAAACGTTTAATTATAGAAATTTCATGTACCATGCTTCAATAATATTCAAATTTCTCCAACATGTTAGTCTTCCCACGCCGGCATTAGTCATTCAAGAGAGGTCACTGGGCTACTAATAAAGTAGAAATGCTACCTAGTAATTAATAATTATACCCAATTGAGATTTATATGATCCCGCGGCTATTACATGTATCGATGACTTGTTTACGATATGTCACGATATCGAGTGAAATCGATTTACTAATCGATTCGTCATGAGGTTTATGGTTTTGTTCGGCCTATTTAAGACCTGCATCTCTTTCAGAGAATCGTTAATTAATCTGATTTGTATAAGCATTTCTTACTGTTATATCAAATTAATTTGTTTAATTGCTTAATTTTTGTAAACGATCTTAAATGAGGTTAGTTATACAGGATTGTAATACATTTATTTGTTTGCAATTTTTTTACGTATTTGATAAAGGCTGAAAAAGCTGATTATAACGATACTAAATAATACAAAAGTGTGTGTTATTTAAGATTTTTCCTTCTCTCTATGGGAAGAGGTCTGTGCCCGTCAGTGGAACATTTAATACTGCCCTATAAATGTCCCACTGCTGGACTCGAGCATTGATCATTTGAGGGTTGGCAATTCTAATTTTCAATTTTTGGAATCGAAAAGAAATCGCTCAAATGACATTAAATGTATGGAAATGACATTTCGTTTCGATAAGTCACGTGACTTGGACTTGTCAGTTCCATACATTTGAACGATTCCATCAGCGATATCGCTTGTCGAAATGTCACTTGTCTAGGGGCTCAGGTGTCCTTACGATGTTTTCGTTTAATATAACTTTGATACAGTCGCATTGGTACTTGCATTTAATGAGACATTTACAGGTCCGTATTATTTTAGTAGGTATATATTATACATAAGTTGTGTTTCACCATTCACTTAAAATTATGTTCGTTACTGTTACAACACTTTTAATTAACCCTTTGCTAATAATAGACAGTTTTTAATCTTAGTCCAAGTTTAGACCAGTAATAGGCACAAAGGCTGGAGCTGTACCCTCATATATTTTTTCCTGCTCCGATTTTTTGTCGATTCGGATTATATTTATCTGCGACGAACAACCGTATAACGTGTATTTGGTTCAATAAAACGTTGCTTTAGTTTCAGTTACGGTTCAATGTACACCATTTATTTGTTTGACTGTATAATATCTATGAAATTCGTTTCAAATAATTATAGTTTGATAACTGAGCCTGGGTTCTACGAAATTGTAGGTTATTTATAATTAATAGTTATTATCTCTAGTAAAGTCAACATTTAAGTAAAATTAATATTAGTCGAGTATTATTTAATAACTATCTTATTATACGAAAAACAGCGAAATTTGGGGTTCGCGTAAGGCTAAGTGCCAGCTGTACGTCGTCGGTTTGGCCGATAATGAAGACTAAGTTACGTTCGCCGCGGTTGGTCCGTGGATGGGTGACCATTTGCAAAAGATACCGAGTCCCCCTTCCTACTGTATCGAATAGCTTCGGAAAATGTAATATATATTATGATGGATGCGGAAGGTGGCAGTCCGTGTTTCATGGCCAAACATCTCGATGATGTCAGCTTTCAAACCTAAAAACCGCATCAGAATCTGTGCATTCCTTTAGGAGCTATGATGCTACAGACAGACACACAGATGGACAAAAACCGACACGTCAATCTCATAACACCCCTCTTTTTGAATCCGGTGTTAAAAAAATCGTTCGTACTTTAGAGTTGTGGTCCAACCGATCAACCCAACTTCAGAACCATATTGAAATCCCACAGTTTATCTCTCAGTAAATATTTTGCAGTCTTCAGTACCTAGTATGGGTGGTCTAACTGACGCACAGGCACAGCACACATTATTCTTAAGCTACATATATTACAAGTCATTTAATAACCAAACGTTGTCGAAGGGTGTCGGAATATAAAAGAGGTAGTTTAATAAATCGAAGTCAAAATGGCGGCGTTTAATAATGAAACTGAACGTTTAATTAACAAGCGAGTGATAAATGACTGTGGGGAGTCGATGCGCTGACTCTGTTGGAACTGGCTTTTATATTCATTGGGATTGTACTTTTATAACTATTGTGAGGTATCAGGGATAGATAATATAAATAATAATAATAAATAAATGTGGACAACATCACATACATTGCTCTGAACCCAAAGGAAGTAGCTAAAGCACTTATGTTATGGAATTCAGAGACAACGAAGGTACCACAAACACCCAGACCCGAAACAATGTAGAAAAGGGGTTTTCTACATTGACCCGGCCGAGGATCGAACCCGGGACCTCTGAGCTGGCGACACCTTGTAAACCGGTGTGTACGCCACTCGACCACGGAGGTCATCAACAGATAGATATGTTATTATCTTAGAGTAAACGTAAACAAGCATAGAGCGGGCGCATCGCTAGTAGCCCCGTATGCTGAACGTAAGCACATTTTTAACTACATATACTGCGCTCGTTTACTGATTTAAGTGATTTTACGTGCAGCGACTGATGTTTATGCGAAAATATCGACGGTTCCGATATTATTAGGATATTAGATGATTATTGATAAAATTATACAATTAATTTAATTTATAATTTAACGGTTAAAAGAATTCATATTACGTTTTATGACAAAGTTATATAGAAGGTAATAAATGAATATATATATATATATATATTACTATTAGCAATATAGTAAAATATTCATCTCACACATCTTATTACAAGCTTTTATTTGACAATTATAAGCCTCAAAGCTAGTTTACGAGTAATTAAGCAGTTAAGTATGCTTTCGTTTTTTAGGTATAACCGAGAACAAAATACTTTAAATTACACTTTTTAATTAAGCTCAAACTAGACTTTGTACACTTATTAACAAAGTTTCTGACAAAAAACAAAAACAAAGCTGCTTTATTTTGGATTAAAGAATTAACTAGAATTTATTCATTTATGCTACTTCAATGCTACAAAAGTAGCTTTTTGTCTCAACAATAAAACCAACTACGCATTTATTTTATTTTTGTGAGACAATAAACAATAAAACATTTTCTATTCTAAATCGCTCGTGACTGTACTCATTAGTATTGACTAAAAAGTTTTCGAGTCTAATAATACGCGAATTCGGGTGACCTCGTTCGTGTTTATGATATTTGCACGTGCTAACTATAATTTCTAGGCTGAATGGCTAAAACTGGTGTGGCTTCCGGCTAGAGATGAGCCTCTCACTTCCTGAGCACGCGGTGGTAAAGCGTGACAAATTGACCATTTATGTGTTATATCATAAAAATATAAGTTGTCAACTCATAATTAAAGGGTGCGTTTTATATAGACAGACAGATATTAGCCAAACAATATTTCTATGAAAAATAATTATTATTCGCCCAAACTGTAGTGATATTCAAATAAATCAATGCTTGCAATTACATTATAGCGGTAAGGTTATGATAACAACAAACACATGTGCAAGCTTGTCATTAGTAACTTTAAGTATCATTTGTTTATCAGTATATGTAATATTAGTCTGTAAGCAAGTTTAGAAAAAAAAAGAGATATTTAAAAAAAAACTATTTTTTAACATTTATTAAACTAAACTATTAATGCAGTTCAGAATGGTTAAAGCTGTACAAATGATACTGAAAATGTTGTGTTAAACATAAAAAAAATAATTTTTATAACCGACTGCGACATTTAACGTTTTGGACATAGCTCTCAAAGAAAAAACAAAAAAAAATAAGACAAAGCTTAAAACATGTATGTAAATCATTCCAGACTTATGGTAGACATTATTATAAATACAGAGGACAGTACTTATGTACGTCTATATACCTAACCACACGAAATTTAAAAACTCGCGCTAAACACGCTCCTTTCCTCACAATTAAAATTCACAACACTCATAACCGAGCCGACACAGTTATAAAAAACGTGTACCTCACTAAATAATACACATTAAAGTGACCACGTGGGCAAGCTCTGAACACTCATGTTATATGCATTGACGGACGATGAACACAACCGGCTTGATTGCTTCACTTATTGTTGAATGTTGGATTCACGTTTATTTCTAACAACTTTCCGTTCTGTTTTCCAGAGAAATTGTGGGTTCTTGCTGGATTTAAAGTATAAAATATATGTTAAGGCCACACACACAGCATTTAGTGTCACAAATAGTGTCGTAGCAACGTCCAGTGCCTTTACTAGGTAGCTTTTAAAGTAGCACTGTTTCCATTGTGCAAGCGAGACGGCGCACTACACTGCGCGTAGCGGCGTCCCGCTTCATAACGGCAACAGTCCTGCTTTAAGACATAGTAGTACTGGCACATTTCATTCCGTATTTTAAGGTATTTAAATAATATATTTAGAAGATTAATTTAGAACTTTAGAAAAAAAAAGTTATGTAAATATAGGTACTATAAACTTATGACTCTTATAATTTTTAATTAATACCACAAATGTCCTTTATCTTTATCAAGTCATACTTAATTGTATCGTATTTAATCAGACAACAAACATAATCGTAGTTAGTATATTACGTAAAACAAAACGTTTTACTAATCTCTCTGTAAAAATTCTATAAAATGATTGCTCCATAATTGATATTAAAAATTAAACAAAACTTAAACAAGTGCCGGCAATTAAGCTTAATATTGAGCGGAAAATCTGTCTTTGAACCCTTACAAACTTTCATAATTATCCTAATTTCATGCTAACTAGGTTTGGGTAATTTAGAAAAGGCTAAACGCTGTGATGCCTGAAAGTAACTATTATAAATCATAATTATGCTTTGGCTGTCGAAAAAGCAGATGAAAATAAGTCATTGAATCTAAAATAAAGACAAAAAATAAGAATAATGGTTTGATGTTGACTGATTTCTAATTAAGTTTTTGATAGTTAAATAAAAATTGAATTAACTCTAAATTGATTAATTCTGCTATTTTTTAAGGAAATTTTCAAAAGACCAGCTAAGGACTTCTTCTTATTCTCGTGTCAAATGACCCTCAAAATCTTTCCCGGGCTCTCGAATCAGGCCCGGTCGTTGGCGTCCATCACGTCCTGGAGAGTAGAGGTGGTAGTGCAGGACGGGCAGAAGATGCGCCATGACATAAGCACTGTTAAGACTCCTAACTGTTTAAAAACTAGGTAAAAATTAAATCACTAATGACTAGTATCTTACAACCTCGACAAATCCAGCCGCCTTTTCATTTAAATATAACTTTGAAAATTAAATAAATTACAGAGAGTTTTTATTATTATAACTTTACGGACGAAAAGTTAAAAGAAAAAGTCTGAAGATAATTAAGTTTGAAACTTAATGATACGGGTAGATTTCTTTTTACTTTTATTTTTTTTTTTTATTAAAATTGAATCAGCTTGTGGTGTGGTGTACTTTTAATGGCATGACAGTGTCTATATAAAATGTATTCATTATTAATTAATAAAAACAAATTTTAAATAAATAAAAAATATATTTATTACCCATTATATTAGCTATTTTTATTACCTATATTATACAAAAAATAAAAAATCAGGTTTTCATGAAACAACAATAATTTTCCTGCCATTTTCCCCTTTTATTTAAATAGTAATTAGTAACTTATGGTCCTTCTTAGGTGTCTGCCTAAGAAAGACCCAGTTCATGGTCCTTTCATCTAAACCGTTTATTCAGTACCCCGACACCGTTCTTATTAGCAAACACGCTACCGTAAATTCAATAACTCCGTGAATATATTTAGATATATCGATAGCTATAAATTTACATTCAAACTATTCATGAATATTGATAGAGTATCCCTTTGCTTTTCATAGCGAATATATTTACTATTGAACTATTCACAAACCTGCTAGCTATCGTTAAATCTTTAAGTATTTATTGGAAAATTAATCATTTTTTTTTTTATAATTTTTAATAACTATCGGTAACTTAATATTATGACGAAATTATAGACAAAAAAAAATGATACTTAAAACGATAATTTAGAAAGTAGATTTTATTTATTTTGTTTGTCTTTTTTTTTTGTATTTTTTAAAATAGCAGCCTATAAAAAACCTTTCAAATCTTGCTCTTTTAAATATGACTAATACCTTTTTTAATTTGTCGTACTTTCTTAATTATTTTAAGATATCATTGACAATCAGTGAAGGAAAACATCGTAAAAAAACCTGGGTTCCAAAAATTTAAAACAGAAAACCCCAACCCGCAATGAACAAGCGTGGAATCAATGGTCGTTCCTTCTCTACATGAGAAGAGGCCTAGCAGTGGGACATTTATAGGCCGGTATAATATATATATAGTAGGGTAACTATCCTACCTTCCTTCACGGTAACTAGCATCACGATATCTCCACAGTTAAATACTCTATGTTACAAGAAAACTCAGTCTAAGTTCTAAATCTAGATTGATATGAATAGCTAATATCTAGAAAACTGCCAGCTTTATTACTGAAGATAAATGGAAAATATCTAAAATGGAGTATTTAAATAATGGTTTAAACAGGATGCGAGTTCAGAAAGCAATTAACTAAGTATTTATGTTTCTATGCTAAGTGGGCGCGGAGTATATTCTATTATATATTTTAAGTAAATTAACAGCATACTTGATTTAGTGCTGGGAGCATGACGATGCATAAATTATTTGTAAATAGCTTCTACGTCTGGGTTTGTCTGCGTGAAATTTGTTTTCACGATACAATAATAAGAAGACACTGTTGCCTTGGTCATTTGATGAAAAATCATGTATATATTATATGTATAATATATCTATAATATGTATGTATTTAGAAATATATAAGTATGTTTATCAGTTGTCTGATTGCCATAGCACAGGCTCTGCCTAGTTTGGGATCAGATGACCGTGTCTGAGATGTCCCAAGATATTATTATATTATATTATATTTTTAAATACGATAAAAGCCTTTAAATACTTTCTGAAGTTTACCTCGATAAAAATATCCTTCTTCTTCTTCCTCGTATCTTCATAACTGTGAGTTGCGACTACATAAGGTTTTTGCATCTTCTGCGCTCTCCATGCTCCATGTCCGGATGTATATCCGGACAGATGATTCCCGCCACAGAGCTCATAGACCACATCTGTCTATCGGGTTGGTTCTCTTCCACGGCATCCTATTACATTATATTATATATCCTATTATCATGGCATCGCTTTGGTGTAAACTGTTAGGATGTTATGTTGGTGAATAAATAAATAAATAAATATTTGTCTCTGTGCACATATAGGCATAAGTAAAACTGTACAGCCATAACTATGTTCAACATGGGTACAGCTTAATGAATTAACTTTCAAACGTCCTATTATTTAACTGTTTTAAGAGTATAAAAAATAGTTAAAAAAAACCATATCAAATGTCTAGACATAAGACAGATGTCACCTTATAATTAAAACCATCAAAAGCTTTAGTTCAAACATCATTGTAGTTCTTATAAGAAAATGATGATGAGTAAAATACCTTCTATATTGTATATATGTCCAAGTAAAGATTGCCAAAAAAAGTGAAAGTCAAGAAAGAAATTAAAAAAATAATAACCTTAAATTGCCGCATTATTAAAAAAACAATGCTCATACCTGTGCTAAAAGCACAGTTTACACACATAAACCTTTCTGCACAATCACATACGCCAACGCCAAACATTTGTCGACGAAACATTGGCCAAATACTGGCGATATATTGGTCATACAATTTTGTAACTCATTCATTTCAATGTTGTAATTTTAAAGTTATGTACTGTACCATCCCGCATACAAATGGTGCTAGAATAAATTATGACAAATTTTGAACGAGTGTTCGTACATTTCAAGTGAAAGTGATTGGAGTCGCATCGTTATAAATTTGAATATGACATCCGAGTTATTACGAATGTATGACTCGATGTTACGATCGTTTTGTATTAAATGACATGCAACTGTAGAATTTTAAAAAGTTCAATTATATTACAGTAATAACATGTTAAAATACTTATTCGGTTTTTCGACGTTAAATATTTGAGATTTTTTTTTTAAATGGTTGCTTTAATTTAATTTAGGTAAATAAATAAACGTGTTAAGTTATCAAATAAGCGAAATTTAATTCCCTTCAGGTGATATTATCAGTAAATAATATTAGGTATACTTACGTAAAAATCTAAGCTAGAATACACACAAAGCTAGCTTCACAAAAATCTTCAACCAGTCCGCTTTGCGTACGTAGTCATTAAAGAGAAGCAATATAATTTGGACTTACTGTTTCTTTTACTCTGTGGTTAAAAGTAGTTGGCGTTGATTTATCCAAGGCTATTACTGCTAAGGATTGCAAGATTAAAATGCCATTAAAATATGCAAGTTACAGCCTAGGAATTAAACGAAGTAGGTCCTTTTCAATTTGCAGTATAACAAGTTAGGATTAGTTTTATAATTATTCTTGCATAAACGTCTGTTATTATGTTAGTGTACTTACTAATAACTTTATTCAGGTACAGGTACACGAGCAACTTAAAAGGTATGATTAAGGCTGCCTGTACACGGACTGCTCGAGCAGTTAGTGATGAACGTACACCGTCTCCGCGAGCTGTCGACCGCTCGAACTAGTCGAAATGCTTCAAGCAGTCCATCTGCCCGTGCCTAACGACGAAAATTTATAACCAATCGATAGATTTCTACAAGACATTGGAATTTTATATAAATTGTCACTTATATGAAAAAAAATACATACTGAAACCTCAAGCAATGCTTACATGCTAAAGTGAATGATTTCTTTTCACTACTAGATAGACATGAATGTCACTTTTTATTTCTAGCACGGTTTCCATCTTTTATTTTTTTATTGTATTTATTTGTATAAATGTTTAAATAAGAAACAATAAAAATTCTAAAACTGAAAACATAATCTCTATCGTCTATCGATGGCTATGTAGTTAATTTCAGCCATAATTGTGTTCATAGATAGGTATAAAATGTATCGCAGTTTTATCTGTCTCATTACTGATTCGTATGGTAGTGCAAATTAAACTCAACTATTCCACTATTACGTATTTTGCAGTTTAAGCTGATGTATGATAAATAAAGCTGACATGTTTTAGCGTGACAAATAATTCGGTTTCGATATTTTTTTAGTAAGGCTTCATAATTTAAAGATATAGGTTTTAAATAAATATAGCCTCGTGAGTGCTTTTAAAGAAAACGAGGTTATTTCATGTAGTAGGATTTTATTTTAATTCAAGGTTGAATATATTATGTGTTCTTATTTTATATATAATTGTATCTTCGGATTGGATTAAATTGTTATACTTGTAACTAGAAAATGCACTTAACTCAGAGAAGATGATTCTTTGGAAAGACATCTATTTTAAATTCCTCAAACCCAAACGCTTTCAGAGAACAATGATTTTCCGTATTTCCAATAGTTTCCTCCATGAAAATTTAAACAACTTGATTCATCTAATTATTTCCAAAGGATAGTACCGACTGTCCAATTTGCACGACATTAACATTCTTAAGAGTATTTCTTTTCACAGAATATTCACTATTTACTGCCCACTCAGGGCTTTTAGTGAACTCAATTTAGCTATGTAATTTTCTGTTCTCCGAAATTTAAATCTTGTCTGAGATAGGTTAGTGTCGTAAAAGTTTATTTTATAACGGAAATTTATTTAATTATCTCTTGTCTTAATTGTGTTGTTTTAATTTAAAACGTATTGAACTAGTTGATATGCGCATGGGTGCAGATTTAGACATAAAGTAATAATATAATGCTATCTAATAATAAGTTTAAATAATAAATTTTCTGGATAAGGGCTGCACAAGACAGGAATGCTCTTTGGGGCAGCGTGGGCTATATATATGATAGATATATATTGAAGATGATGATGATGATGGCGAATTTCTGCGAGATTAAAGGTAAATACTAGCATGTGAGATAGATTAGTTCTATGGCTTATGTTCTACAAACCAGTCTAATTCCTTAATTGACTTAGCTCTCCTAATAAATTTTCTATTGTTAAACATAGGCTGACCTCTTCCAATGCCTTCCGCATTCAATACAACACACCTAACTTCGTCAGTCCATCGGACATAATCCGTCAAACCAATAACATTATAAGCAACTTTGCACGTAAAGGATATACGATGTAACATATTTTACGTGCAATAAATGTTTCACCCAGTTACAGAAACTGTTAAAATTATTTGACCTTTTTAGAAACATGCGGTGCACTCGGTTTGAGCTTATATCACCGCAGCGGCTCGTTAATCCTGTCACAAACAGCTGTAAGTTCCAGCAGTTTTCAGGAAACTAGCATACAAAACGTGTTGTCTGCTTTTTAAATGAGATTTTTTTACGAGTATTGTGTTCAAGTGTTTTACAGTTTGCCACAGGTCCAATTTTTTTTTTATAGATGGCAATCGCATTCATTGTTACATAAAATAAAAACTTCAATGTCCAAGTCATTTTAATTATAGTTTTTAGGTTTATTACATCTTTAAATCATTTTCTTACCTTAATGTAATCACCGCAAGTATTTGAAAACACGAATTCAAAGCAGTTTTAAAATAGTACAGTAAAAATTAATACAAGGCTTATTTAGTATTACTGCATACTTAATAATTTATTTAGTAGCGCAAATTGCTCTACTTTACCTCTTAAAAACAAAATATTTGACTCAAGATTATTCTAGAACATAGATTTATTTACACTTCTAAAAGCTACATACAATCGTTACCCCGCTCCAAACCAAACTTCATATTTTTTAATTTATAAATGTTCGTGTTAGACTAGTGAGATTTATTTCACTATCCGCAAAACAAAAACAACAACAAAACCAAGTTGTTTAAAAAAAGCTCGTAACATGAGGATCTAAAATCTACCTTTTTGCAATGCAAATTATATAACAGGAATGTACGGTAAGTTTAAAACATAAAACGCAAAATAAACAAAACTGAATCATCTTTTTAATGAGTCAACGAATTATAAAATTTACATAAGCTGTGGACGTGTGCAGCCAGTAGGTCAAACGCAACTGATGTCCGTGAATGAACCACACAGGAAAAACCGTACGATTATTATATAGTATTTGGGTTAGTGTTAAGAAATATTTAGTGTTTATATTGTAGTGATGCTTGCTTTATTGGTTATTTTTGTAAGAACTATCGTGAGAAACATTGGATAACGCGTCATGAGCTCGTGATTGAGTCTTATTCGGGCTTGATACTTGTCGTGCATCTCCGATGACATCGCGTGAGTACATTCCTTGTTTACTTTATTAAATGTATTACTTACTATTATCAGACATAAATTTAATTTTTATCGACTTCCAAAAAGGAGGATGTTCTATGTATTACTAAGGACGTTCAATGTATTATTATTTTTTTGATGTGTACAGTTTAAACGGTGATTTAGCAAAGACAAAGCAAAATCCATATTTTAGGGGATAGATTTAATTTTAACACAATTACTAGCTAATGCACAACGCGACTCAGTGTCGCCTAGCGCGCTGGCTGAATAATAGATGGGTAATATAACATTCACTGCGACATGCAGCCATTGTATATGCATTAAATTGCAATGTTTGTTTTATTGGACAAAATAACAAAAATATAGAAGAAATATAATAGCGACTTTGGTAATAAGAGTCATTGTGATTTGTATGTATAATTATGGGTAAGTTTTCTGTTGCATCAAATTTTGTACAGTAGTTTTGCTTCTATGAGATAAACATATATTTATCCGTACATCTTTGCAATCTTTTAAGTACGATTTGAAATATACATATAACTTTTATTAATTCTAATGTTTCCTTTTACAGATTCTTTTAATGAAATCTCGTATTTACTTATCTTACTTTTTACCGTTTATTTAACACATTTAAGCTCGCAGCATCATAAAATAAATAACTCTATTTATTACAAAACAAATGTATTTTCTTAAAATTAGAATTTACACAAATGTAGAGTCTTATTTCTGTGTTCATATTTTCTAACCCTGTAGTAACGAGTCTAGCGATTTTATCTATGTAATTACGAGATGTAATGGACGTACAATTGTTGGAATAAACGGGAAACCACTTAGACATTCAAAGGGTTAATTTCAATATAAATGAACCGATTAAAATTAAAACGGTTTGTAAATTTCAATTTTATTGATGATAAAAATTTTGTAGATAGGTTTTTTAATTGATTTCTTCAATTGTATAATATTAAGATAAAAGTTTTGGCGGTTTTTAGGATTTTAAATATGAATAAATAAATTCTTATATCTAGGTCTCTTTGTTTTGCATTTTACATATAATAATGTATACACAATCCAAGTCATAACTTACGATTTGAACCTATATAATACTACTAGCTGTCCCCCGCGACTTTGTCCGCGTGATTTAGTTTCAACGGTTTTTCATTTTTGCAATATTTTTTATTTATGCTCCGCTCCTTTTGGTCGCAGCGTAATGTTATATAGCTTATAGCCTTCCTCATTAAATAGGCTATCCAACACTGAAAAAACTTTTGGAATCGGACCGAAACTTTTCAGCTTTATATATTAGTATGGATTTTTTATTCTGTGTTAAATCACAGATTCCTTCTTAATTAAGTACATACTTGCATGAATGTTGACCATTTGTTAAGTATACTTACGTTGTTCTAAGACATTTTTTTATATGTAAAGGAATACAATACCTCTTATTCTGAATAATTCAAAATAATATTCTCTTCGGAAATGCAAACAAAACACAATTTATTATAACTGTAAAATAGCTCACTTCAACATAAACGCTACCAAAAAACACAAAGATACGTATGCCTTCAAAACCTTGCTAAACACAGCCATAATTTAAATAACTTAATTGACATAATGTGCGGAAATAACAGTATAAAACAAATGACGCGCAGCTTCGCGTGTCATCTTAATACCGTATACCGTTAGATATCATGAAACATTTGTTCTCGTATGTAAACTATGCTTTATAAGGTGTATTTATGGTAGCGCGACATTTCGTCCGCATTCAAAGCGGTATTCATGGCGTGTGGCACCCCTACCATGAGACATGATACGTACTATTCATAATACTTTTCAATAAATTTGATCCTATGGGATAAATTGTGCTTTACATAATTTTGTATTCAATACACAAAATTAAGTCCACAGTTGAGTATAATAGTTTTATTTGTAGATACGACAAACATTGTAATTTTAAGATATTAAAGACTAATTTGTGCCTCAAAAATAAAGAAATAAATGTAGATAGCATACATCAGATATATTGGCTGAACTCAAAGTAAGTAGGTATAGCACTTGTGTTATGAGATTAAAGGCAACAAAGATACCACAAACATCGAACAGAGATAATATAACAAAGTGGTTTTCTACATTGACCCGTCCGGGGATCGAACCCGGGACCTCAAAGCTGGTGACACCATGGAAACCGGTGTGTACGCCACTTGACCACGGAGATCAAGAAATTACAAGAGGTACGTATTTAACATGGGTCTTATAAGGCCTTGCAAATAGAGGATCTAAAGAGGAATACCTTTAAACAACCCTTCAAGGATAAAGGCTAACTAGATTGGTATCTACATAAAAAAATGTGGAGATGTTTTTGCATGACCGTCATGTTTGAGTGAAAAATTCATAATGTTATGACCTGGATTTACGATTCTACGCAGGATTAACGTCGTCTATAAAAAGGTTTAGTTGTTGAAGCCTTCTGGCCTAATGTTGGTAATTTCAGTTTTTATTTAGCTATAATATTATTTTTACTGTTACATATTCTAAGCTTGATGAATATAATTTATAAGTATATTATAAAACATTGAATGATAAGGCCATTCCTCCCTTTTCCGCCGCTTCTAAACTATTTATCATATTGTGTATTTTATTTTGATTTTGATTTTTATTTGCTTCATATAATAAGCACTAATTATAAAGTATGTGATTTTTTAGCTGATCATGATTCATATTTTGAAGCCGTTAATTCTTATTAAGTACTCATTTATATTGCTTTACCCTTACTAACAACTAATATAATAAATGCAAAAGTAACTTTGTCTTTCTATCTGTCTGTTTGCTGACGCTTTAACGGCTAAACCACTGAACCGATTTTAATGAAACTTGGTACGGAGTAAGCTTAGCTCTTAAGAAAGAACATACACATATACTTTTTGCTACTTATAACTGAAATAAATGCGTATAAAATACAGTAAGACCCTTCAGACATACTATTACAAGGTGCTTTTAGGTTTATATTTGGTACTTTAAGTACCAACAATAGCTTAATAGTTATTATAAACATCTAGCAATTTTCCTTTAGTTATTAAGCTAACAATAGTAGTTTTCTGATAATAAATCTCGTAAGACACCGGTAGTAGGCGCTAGCTTCGTACAGGAGCAGTGACCTACATTCTAAACATTTTTGAACGGGCACAAAACCGCAGTATCTAAGCTAGCTAGCTTAATTAACTGAACACAATGCGTTATAGAAATATTTTATATTAATTATGAATATGTATCGTTCAATGTCGGCCTTTGTGAGGTTTAGACGGATTCAGAAGGGTTCACTATTATGATTGGAACAAAAGGGTCATTGTTTTATTATGAACGTATTTTAGGGTTATAATTTATTGTTATGGAGTGGGGTTTCGTTTAATTGTCGTGTATCTACTATTTTGCATAAGTTTTATATAAAATATAAATTATGTAGTTACTTACATACATAATAAATTGTTTATATTAAAATTGGTATAGAAAAAAACCTATACGTTAAAAAAAAAAAATGATTTACTTTAAATAAAATAATAACCAGCCTGAATTTAAGTTTTACAAAATTAATTCGTCATACAAAATTTACTGAAAAAAAATAATAAATTAAGTAGGCATCAAATTAATGTTAGTAATAATTTCAATAAACTATAAATCAAGAAAGTTATACGAATAATAAAATATTATTGGCTCAACGACAACATTTTATGTCTTTAAATACGATCCGCAGTGTGAAAGGTGAAACATTCGGTCATTATGGATACTTAACCTATTATATTTGTGACGTGTATTAATAAAAATAATGGACACATACGAACCGGTTGGTCTGATTCCCATGGGTGGTTGTACCTACTAAAAATACAGAGTCAGATGAAAAATAAAAACAAAATACATATTATATGAAGTAGGTTTTTAAGCCGTCTTCCCACGGTGCGTAATATCGCGGATCATCCCGCACCACGCACCGTGAGAAGAGGCTCGTCCGTGAAATGGCAGACTCATATGCGCCCGTCGCAATCCACCGCGATTCGATGTATAGACTATGTCGGTTAAAAATAGGTTTGATTTTCAAGACTTACATGGACCAGGGTGCTCCGTGGGGAGCGATTTCACGCACCGTAGAAAAACGTGTTTCAACTTACTTATTATGATTAATACACCCATGTACCTAAGTGTAAAGCCGGTTAGGACCAGCAGGACTATCAGATCTGAAGAATTTATTTCATAAAATATTACTTTATTTCTATCTGTGATTACAACTTTTATTAAATGCTTCATTAATTGTATTTCTTTTCCTTGTAGGTAAGAAAAGCTCATAAAATTGCTTCACGACGCATTTATTTTAGCCTGGTTGGTATCAGATTAGGAAAATATTTTTATTTCTTAATAAAAAAAAACAATTTAAAAGTATAATTTTAACTTTTAATATCTTTGTAGACTTTTAAACATTCGAGTAACACGAACTATTTCACAAGTAAGGTCTGTAAAATAGGCTTAGCTTTTCCCATGATCACAATCGTTTCTTAAAACCATTTCTAACAGTACCGATGCTAAGAATCGATGAATCGATAACATTCAATTATAAATCGAGCGACAAAGGCTTTATCGATAATAATCTTTTAACACACCGTTGTGTTGTAATGAGTACGAATAGTAACTACTAATTGTAAGTAACAAAAAATTTTAAATCTTTAAAAAATGATATTTGTGAAACATAATCTCTAGCTTAAAAGTTTGGAGCTTTAATAATGGGGTTTAAATTACCAGTGACTTTTAAACGAATGAACTATATTACGACCCTACGATTCTCTAAATAACCGTCAAAATATGTCTCCAAATGACAAAAATCTGTAAAAGTTTCTTAATTTTTTTACTTACATTCCCATTTTTGGGTTGTCTTCAATTGTTTTAATATTAACATTATGCCTGACAGTCCATATATCCAATTTCTTACCTACAAGAAATGAAAAATGTTGGGCTTTACATATCTTTTAAATTAGACTTGCTTTCATAAAAATATCTACGAAAGTCTGTAACTTTTCTGATAAATAAATATAAAAATGTAATAAATAAAAGTTCAGTTCTTTTTCTTTTTACAGGCCTTAATGCCGCTTTCATGGCCTAAATTGGCGTACACTAATATAATTATGCATAGGCTATTAAAATCCACATACATTATATTACAAGAGTATATCAAATTATTTTTCAACATCATATGTATTAGATAAAAGTTAACCACTTCAGATTCACTAAGCTATGTAATTTGAAATAGTCTTATAAGCCATAAAAAGTAAATGATTCTGATAAATTCATTCGTTATTTTTTTCATTTTTTTTTATTACGACAGGTCACGGAACAGGTCAGGCAATATCACCAATGCTTTGCCTCACAAATAGCGTGAAGCTACTTATTTACTTAGAAAATAAAAAGGCTATTAACGTCGGTTCATTTAAGGGCAAATCAAATATTAAAAAAAATATCGATTTACTTGGCCCGTTTTTCCATAAGCACGGTACATTTGATCACGAAAGTGATTAAATAGATAAGTATACATTTTAAAGGCATCCAAATTCCGTTTTTATATGTAAATGTGAAACTGTTTGGTTTTGGACGATTAGAATTAGTGTTCAATCCCTATATATACAAAGTGTTACCGAAAGGTTATATCTACCCAAAAGAGGTGAAAAGTACATCTGGTATTATACATAAACAGACAGATCTTCGATATAATACGATGAACGAAATTGTCACTATGGGGTTAAGAGTTAATATACCTAATAACATACAGCTACAATCAATATTCGACATTTTGCAGTTATCTTTATACAAATTCTGATACCGGTTCGGGCAATCCAAATACAGCCCGAAAACATAACTTCAGCATCACAATCAAAATCACCTGCCGTTCGTAACACATTTAAATTGTAAATACTTGTGCGCCCGACTACACTCGCCCACAATACAGACGAAAGTGAAAATGACCTTAAAACGTGTACAAACATTCGTGATACCGTCTGGCTTTAGTTGACAAAAAACAAACAACATCCAGGCACAATAAGACTATAGAAAGTGGTCTGACAAATAAAGAATAAACACTTTTTTCTTTACCATTCTTTCTTTCGTAATTTCGTTTATAGCTAAGCGGAAAAATTGTCTGATAATGGGCAAGCCGCAGAAGAGAATGGCCAATGAATTTAGGGCTAAGTAGCGCGATCGCTCGAATGCTCCCGATCGGCGATGTGCATAAAATATTCACTCGCCCCGCATTTTTTAGCGAGCGTAGATCGCACCTGATTTAAATTAAATGGGAATTTCGTTGTATCACGTTTACGCTGTCAGGGTGGTTAAACCGGCTCAAATATTGGAGCCAACGTTGTGGCAAATGTTTTAGCGACGATTTTGTAGTTCATTTACACGTTTCAGTTGAACTGTGTGTTAAGCTGTGTCAATATTACATTGATAAATATAACGACATAGTTTAATAGTTCTTTAACGTGTTCGTAATTCTGTGATATTATAATTATATTACTAGTAGTTAAATTTGCATTTAACAAAGATATAACTACATACAAATAAACAGAGAGGACTTGAACCTGCGACTACTGGTACACACCAGTAGTAGTAGAGAACTAGTTTCTACTATTTGTATTTATTTACAAATATTCGCCCCACTTGCGTTAATGACTAACAAATAATAATAAAAAAGAATACTTACATAATTTTCTTTCCTTGATTTTTTTAACCTCGTTGATAATATTAATTAATAACTGTTAGTGCTGTTAGCAAAGAAATCTAAAAGGTTTGAGAAGTTTCGAAACCAATTTGCGAGAGAATTAATTAAATATTATTTGACAGCACTGATGTATTGAAAATATTTCTTTCGCCGTTTGTAAATCAATTTGTTCGATAATTTGATCAATTTTCTTAACAAAGAACCCAATTTATTTCTTTGTGTCAACAAAATTACTTTTTCATTTAAACTAGAAACCTATTTATAAGTTTATTGGACCAATAACTAAATTTTTATACATAAATAAAACTTGATGTATTATTTTTATAATTTGGTAGACATTTATTGCAAAAAAAATACTATTAGATGATTATATTACATATTAGATGAATTTATTAGTAGTGGTATTTGATATTAAATCATTTTTTTCTATTCATACTTTTACATGACAAAATACTCTGGTTTTCGCTCTATTTTTCAATTATGTTTTAGCATTTTTTAAGAAAAAAAGCTTGATTTGAACTTAATGCGTATGATCTCTGAATCCTAAATTAAATTAAACAATTTTATAATATCTTGTTCGTGGCCAGAAATCAAAATAAATAAAAAAAGGGGGGCCCTTGCCTAGCAGAGGTATCTAATTATATAATATGCTTGTAAAAAATTTTTAAATAGAAAACACAATGTCCCTAAACCTGGAAAAATGTTTAGAGATACATGTATTAAAAAAATAGGTACCCTATTGTGCGTTCAAGTTAATCGCCATTCGTATAAAAATTGCCAATATCCATCTTTATATTGTTACTAGCTGTCCCCCGCGACTTTGTTCGCGTGTTTTAGTTTCAACGGTTTTTCATTTTTGCAACATTTTTTATTTATTCTCCTCTCCTATTGGTCGTAGCGTGATGTTATATAGCCTATAGCCTTCCTCAATAAACGGACTATCCAATACAAAAAGATTTTTTCAATTCGAACCAGTAGTTCCTGAGATTAGCGCGTTCAAACAAACAAACAAACAAACAAACTCTTCAGCTTTATAATATTAAGTATAGATATCTAAACAGTATATTTTCGCTAAATATTGACCCTCACACCGTATCGTCCCCATTAATTTAATTGACGTTTGGATCGGCGACTTTCGTTTACCATTGGCAGGTATCTTACCGAGAATAAGCTGTAGTGGGTATCGCGAAATCTGCTGTTTGCAAGTAATATAATGGTAAAAGGCTAAGAAGCCTAGTTTCACTAAGGGTCAAGATAGATAGATATCGTAGTGCCATGCGGTAGATTTACTTACTTCCTAAAACTAACATGTGTAAGTTAGCAATAGTGTTGTACCTAAGATTGCATTAATAATATATTAAAAACTATTTATTTTTATTTTTATCAACCTCTTTATTGTACTACAATTGCTTTTCCATCCTGAGCCATTTGCCATAATTTATAACAAATTAAATAAATAAATAAATGTGGACAACATACATTGCTCTGAACCCAAAGTAAGTAGCTAAAGCACTTGTGTTATGGAATTCAGAGACAACGAAGGTACCAAAAACACCCAGACCCGAGACAATGTAGAAAAGGGGTTTTCTACATTAACCCGGCCGGGTATCGAACCCGGGACCTCAGAGCTGGCGACACCTTGAAAACCGGTGTGTACGCCACTCGACCACGGAGGTCGTCAAATTATTAAAAATTACGCCGTAATTTCTTATGCAAACATTTAAAACAAGAACGCAATCTGTCTCTCGCATTTAACATTAACATTATAAAACAAGTTACCGTTACCGAGTTAATTTTGATACCTAACGGAAAGTATTACGATAAACTCGTAATAATAAAACTCGATCGTAATCGGACTCCGAGAAAACAATCGACATGAGGACGTGCCCGAATCGATACGAATCGAATCGATTCTTATCGATTTTTTATTACGATCATCTTCGGTGTTACCGTTTTGTAACTTTTGTAAGTTATATTATACAATGATTAGTAACGATTATGGTTTTTGTACTGACATTTCCTCGTACTGGGTTAATTGTTACAGATTTTTTAAGTGTACAAGTTTAAGTAATTTTAATCAAAGTAAAAACTAGTTTGATAGTTTTTAACAGCTTCGGCCCATAATTTAGATTTAATACGCAGTTCAATATTGATAACAACAACATCACATATGACACATTTGTTTTAAAAGCCTCTTTATGAATAGATATGAAACATTTAGTTACAGAATTATTTATACATCACTAGGCCAAATCGCACAGAACATAATTATTTATACTTTCTTAATATTACGTAAAACTTTTATCGGACATTATACCTGAAATAACACCTTTCCTCTCAATCATCTTGCATTACGTCTTTTCTACAGAAATAAACGTAACATTTTTGTCTATAATTGTCTCTACGTTTTCACTTTCGCTGGCCAATGTACCAAAACCCTGTTTTTATCAAATTACGTACCATAAAAAATTACGAGACAGAATTAACACTTTTAATTTCACTTGGAGACGAGTCACGTAGCTTTAAAATTCATGTCCATCAGTATTCCAGGCATGGACAAGAAGCATTAGGTATTCCCCTTGCAACTCTTTACGTAACACTAAAGCGTCTTTACTTTGATATCCATAGCTGCAATAAAACACGACACTTTACTTAAATTGTACTGTAATTTGTCAATGGACGTTAAACTTAATGAAACTTTTTAGAAGCATTAAATTTTTTATTGTTTTTATTTTGTTGTTACCAACTTCTTTGTTCATTGCTTTCTTAGTTCTTTATACTTTGAAAGGCTTACGTTTAAAGCCATCAATGTATTTTAAGTGCTTAAAATTTACTGCTATTATGCTTTTTCGAAAGAAATTGACGTTGTTTAATACTTTCACTCGTTTTTAGATAATTGTTATAAGTAATTACGGATGGTAGCGCATCAATGGTTCGCAGATATCTTAAAACCTTTTTTGTTATGTTTTTTTTTTATATAGGTATTTACGTTCGTTTTTATCTGCGGTGTGGGCAGAGTGAAACTTAGTTTAGACTGTCAAGTTATATTGAGTTTATAATTAGTTTTTTTAGAATAGGCCTTTAGAGGCAGGGAGCTTTTAGTTTTCTAAAACGCAAAACAAGTGCGTGCGTCGACTATTTTCTATTTAAATACATCAAACTTAAACATACCAAAAATAGGGCTAGCCTGTGCTTTTGCGTAGTGTTTTTTGTTCAGGAACCTAATTATTTAAAGATATGAAAAGCTATTTTAATTTAATTTAATATAGAGTCATTTTGATTAACTAAAGTTACATACGTAGGCTTATCCGTATGTTACTTTGAACAAGATAACTAATTTCAACATAAAGCCACATTTTAATCCCAAAACAACATAACTCTAACCAAACAAAATCTAATCAGCTCACTCCACTTAAAGCATTGTTTAAACTACAATTGTCACCTTTATTTATCTATCAAGAGGCTTAATTCAGCCCGCGACAGACTATCTGATAGTGCGTTCCAAAAACGCGTTTGTTCAATAAACAAATCGTTCAGTCGCCCACGTGTAAACCGCCTAAGATCGATGCAGTGCAACTTATCGATACGATTAAGCATTGAATTATATTATCAGTGTCTCGATATTTTAAATTACTAGCGATTATGGTAAGTGCTTACAGTATTCGGTTTGGTTTTGTTTTTAAACTTGATGTACTGGGTTGATTAAATATTATGCCTTTATGTTGTAACTTTGTAAGGGCTAGGAACATTCACGTTCCCCATTTTCCCGCCGAGCATGCTTTAGCAAACCCGGGACTCCGGCAAAGGCAAGGACGGGACCGGGGTGTTTTTAGTCGGTGCAGGTCCGACATATCCCCACGTCGTGTCCTCAGCGTGGGTTGAAGTAATTAGATTTTCACACCGCAAAAAAAAAAAAAGGATCATTCACGTATTTTTATGTTCTTGTAGTATACAGTAGTGTATTAATACTTAACTTTTTCGTTTTATTATTTATCTATTCATTCAAGTTCTTAGATATTGTGCGATCATATAGGTATATCTTAGTAATGCTTCAGAAGCAAGTTTAATACTGTCTTATATTGTTTGGGGTTATGGTTTGGTCGGTTATGATCGTTTAAGATAATGATGTCGAGTGTCTGTCTAATACACGTCGATTGTGACTTAATTTTCTATGTAGGTATGATGCATAGTTACGTAAATAATGCTTTGGTAGGCATGACTTGAAGGAATCAAGACAGTTGAAATGTATACAGTGTGTATTTCTTTGGCCGCTATAACAACAAATATATGTAAAACATATTAATAATTAAAGAGGTTCTTTGTAAAATAAATAGACTTTTTTTTTGAGCTTTTTTCTTGATGTTCATCGCCTAAATCTTGTACGATGTTATGGAACCCTGCATGCGCGACTCCGACTCGCACTTGGTCAGTTTTTTTTAAGTAAGCAACACAACAAAATTATGACTCATACGGGACACAGAACATATAAATTCAACAACAAAACATTATAACATACACAAACACCATAACTAGGATAAATCGTGCCGTGAATAATCGCGCCGACAAGTCGCCCACGTGTAGCCAGCCTAAACGTCGGGGCGTGTATACCCAACACGTGTTTCGTTGTGTTTTCACTTTTTATTAGGGCTATTTTAGACTCAACGATTAAAGTAAACGCTTGCGACCGGTCGTACATAATTGCTTACACGTATTATTATTTATAGGTATTCATTACTGAGATTGGGTAGTATGAAAGTGAAATGGTGTCATAACTTTCGTAAGAAACGTCGATTTACTTAATGAGAGGTGCGCGATAGTGTTTTGGTTTAGGCCTCTGGGAAGAAAATGAGCTTGATTTCATAGTAACAAATTATACATAAATTATTATTTATAAAATATAACCTAAATTATATTATGTAAATAATAATTATATTAAGTATCAAATTAATGACGATAAAATAAAATTGCCTCACATTTTTATTCAATTGATTTTGTGGTAACTAACACTTAATAAGTTATAAAATGTATTATAGCCAGGCCGTTTATCTAAATATAAAACTCGGGTGTTCAAATAGAATTTTGTGTCAAAATGAATTTAAATTCTAATACAATGTCGATGCAAAATTGTTATTGATTTAGCTGGCACACATGCAGCACACATACAGTCAATGTTTAGATTCCAGTTAGGTAGTTCCTTCCAAAAGCACATTTCCACTAAACATCAATTTTACATTGACATTGTATCTATACTTATATACTTATATATACTTATACTTATCTATACTTAATATTATAAAGCTGAAGAGTTTGTTTGTTTGTTTGTTTGTTTATTTGTTTGAACGCGCTAATCTCAGGAACTACTGGTTCGAATTGAAAAATTCTTTTTGTATTGGATAGTCCGTTTATTGAGGAAGGCTATAGGCTATATAACATCACGCTACGACCAATAGGAGCGGAGCATAAATGAAAAATGTTGCAAAAATGAAAAACCGTTGAAACTAAAAAACGCGAACAAAGTCGCGGGGGACATCTAGTAATATTATAAAGCTGAAGAGTTTGTTTGTTTGAACGCGCTAATCTCAGGAAATACTGGTTCGAATTGAAAAATTCTTTTTGTATTGGATAGTCCGTTTATTGAGAAAGGCTATAGGCTATATAACATCACGCTACGACCAATAGGAGCGCAGCATAAATGAAATACCGTTGAAACTAAAACACGCGAACAAAGTCGCGGGGGACAGCTAGTTAGAAATAAAATTGATTGAAAATAAGTTTTGCAGTATTGCGCTTAAGGCATTAAGGGCGCCAATGCAATACACTTAGCCATTAAGGGCTGCTTTTACCAAGGCCAGATAATTTTTATCCGTGGAATAAAATTTACGTCTGACATCTTTTTTTATGGAAAACTGACATCAATTCAAAATTATTCCTCAGATAATATTATCTGGCATTGGAAAAATCAGCCGTAAGAGTTGTAATCAAATCTTACCTGATACTTAACGTATTGAAGCAAAGTTAAGATGCGATATTAATTTATTAACAGAATAAGGTCTAAAACTAATAATCTCAGCCCATAAATGTGTAACTGCAGAACAATATTTTCTCATATACACAGAGAAAAAAAAATCGCTCGCTTAATGCGACTTGATGATTGTTAATTCAGACCTAAGAATAAAATTAAAACTCTTTATCTGCCTTGTCTTTTCTTAAGCACAAGATAGCTTCGTCGTTCGGCTTCCAGTCGCACCGGATATAACTAAATACCAGTATTTTTTTTACATCTATTTATTATTATTTAGATATCAATTTTTAACTAAGTTAATAATAGTATTTTTCTTACATTATTGTACACTATAAAAAGAAATAGAGAATTTTAGAAGTTCTTAGCACGGCCCGCGTAGGTGTCCATTATCACGGCAAAAAGAAGCCTATATCCTTTTTAGGATCCATGCTTGCCCCTTACTAAGTTTCATCCAAATCGGTTTAGCCGTTTAGCCGTCAAAGCGTAACAAACAGACAAAAAAACAGACAGAGTTACTTTTGCATTCATAATATTAGTATATTCATAGGATACTGAAACGTAACATAATATTTTCCAATAAAGATAAAGCTATTCAAGATATAGAAGAAGAATATGTTCCTATGTTCTTAATTAAAGCCGACATTTTTGTTCTTTAATTGACAATTTACATAAAACTTCCAATAATTAGCAGTTATTAGGGCAATTGAAAATAGTTTTTATTTCCATCTCTTTTAAATAACGCTAAGGTATTTCTTGTTAAGTATTTAACCGATGTAATAGAGGTATATTTAAGCTCTTACAACGAGCAAGTTCACCTCAGTAAAGTTGCAAGTTAAGTTATCAAGAAACTGATATGTTAATCACCCAGTTGACGCCTAGCTGGGCTACAGGTTAATTCTCCTGTTAAGTAGATTCAAACTAATTAGTTTAATGATATATTATGTTTAAGCCATTTTAACCTCTTTAAGTGTTAGGGATTTATTTTCTGAGGTTGCTTGCTAAACTTGTTTAACGGTAGGTAATAATAATAGCTGAAATTTTCTTGATATTATTCAAAGGAAAATATTGATATTATACACTGAACTATAATTATATTATCATTAGATTACATTCAACAGTACATTTAAAATAAAATTAAAGGCAAAAGTCGCCATCTTTTTTTTGGAAGGGATTTAAGCAGTTAGCCTGAGCCCAGGCTTTGTCTGCTTCGCCGGACTTTTGGAGAGAACGTAAAGGGCCTCCAGCCAGAGCAATAGAAAAACTAACTACGTCAGCAACGTTTAATAAGGGGTGCGTGTGAACCCCTATGGAGTTCGGACCTCGACTTAGTGCGTTGCTAACAGTCTTAATAAGGCTAAAACAGCAAGGGAGGGCTGGATCTAAGTTTTTATTATTTAAGGACATATTTTTATTGCTAGTGCTCGTCCTAGCTTGATCTAGGGACGGGAGTAGCGTCGCCATTATGATTATTTTACCACATTCAAGACTATATCTTAAAACGCGCGCGAAGCTATCTCGCTTACCCGCCCTGTGTTGTTCGTTCTTCCGGTTTCAGTTAACAATATATAATAGATAAAATATGAATAGGTACTAAATATAGGTTTTGAAATCACATTAAACTAAATCTTCAGTTAGAATTATGTAATTACTTTTTTTTGTGGCTACTATAAAATCTAGCTTAACTTTTTTGCTTTAGAAAAACCCTAGACATAAATAGGCAAAAGACGAGCATTTAGAAAATTGAAATATTTTTCATACACATATTTAGAGCAAGTAACGGAATTTATTGAAATCTAAAGAGATGCTCTGAATACTAGATATTATCACAACACGAATGAACGCAACTTCCATTTGTTCAGACGCACGACAACCCGCCATTTCTAACAACATAACATTTTTTGATTAAAATCAATCCGTGACATACCATTCTATTACTTTCTCTATTTAATTTGAAAGTGACAAACTATTGACAATTAATAGATGAGAAAACGACCCGAAATAATGGAAGTCACATTTCTAATGCGTGTGATTAAGGTCAATAGATCGGTGTCTTATTTAACTACATTGTAATAGTTTTTATGTGTGCGGAGATCAGATAAATGATGCTGAAATGTGAGGATTGTCATCGATATGCGATGTGGATTCTTTAATACTTTGTGTTTCTTTATGTTCATTCAAAGAGGATGGTACGAGTAGATAGGTATGTAATCTAGCATCTATATGCAATAAATTCTTTAAACATTATTTATTTCTTAAGTGGTTATCTCTTAGGGTATACATAAGCGAGCATAGAGAGCGCGCATCGCTAGTAGCCTGTTGTGCCGAATTTAAGCAAATTTTTAGCTTTAAGTACTACGCTCGTTTACAGATTTAAGTGATTTATAGCTACACTGAGAAAAACCACCGAAAGTCTCTCGGTGAAGAATTAACAGTTTGACACTTGACTCTAAAAAGCTTGCAATATTTTATCCTAACGAAGTTTAACCGGCAATCGATATATTTAAGTTCTTGTAATGTCCCATTCAAAGCCTGCTTAATATAGTAAAAAAAAAACACCCAAAGGAATTATCAAAATCGAAATTCAGCTAAGACAATATAAATTCATAAGTGAAACCAAACTCATACACTTCCCACTATTCAAAAACAGCTACTTGTCTCACAACCCACTCAAAAAAATTGTGAAACAAGAAATCCCGGATCAAAGAAACCCATCTACTTTCTATTGTGTGTATATTGGCCAGACGGTGTGTCTGTATAGCGTATAGCCATTATTCATTTTGCATGTGGTTGACATGAGGTGCCGCGATTGTGATCTATGAGGCTTGGAGATATTATCTGATTTGTGCGCGTCAGGAGCTGAGTGTCGTGCAAGGTGTTTAGTTGGGCCCAACAAGTTGGGTGGTTGGACTTTGGTATAAAATACTTAGTTTTTTAATTTGTATATTTATTTTTTTGTACGTTCGGTTAAAATATACTTTAATACAAATTCCCACAAAACCAGTTTAGTGGTTTGAGTACAGGACTAGGACTTAAATTAGTCACAATAAATACTTTTTTAAATAATGGTGTAACACAGAACAATACTTTACAAAGTGCGCATAGAAAAGCACGTCAACAGTCTGACTTCTATACTGACCAACTCACTAGAACACCGTCTACTGAAAGCACAGGACACATGGGATATCGATTATATATAATGTCATTAGTGCAGTTATACTCAAGTAACGATTAGAGGGATGGCCCTCACTGCAGGCTCTTACTCGAAACGCCAACAAACACAGAACGTATCTGCTCATTGCTTGAAAAGCCGATCGCAAATAATACATATAAAAAAAAAATGATGTTATTCTGCGATTTTTATTGTAAACAGAGGTGGCGTCGTTGTAAAACTTTTTTTTTTATATTATTTCATAGAAGCAAAGGCTGATAGTTATGTGTACACAGTCAAGTTTTATTTGATAGTTCTGTATCCAGATTCGAGGCTTTTTTTTATTTGTAGACTGTTCTACAAATAAAAAGAGTTTTTAAAGCATTTGATTTTATTTGTTGTGAATAGTTGTCTATCCTTGTCATCCGTGTGTCGAATACACGTCGGTAGCAAGGTGTGCCCGCGTCCGCACATTTGCTTACTTACAAACCCACTATGACAGCTAACAACAACACGATGTAATGTAGCTACTGAGATATTACTATTATTTTAATAAGACTTACTTTGTTATAAGTTATAGGTACTAAAATAATAGTGATATCTCATCTAAAGAGTTTATAAAAAAAAACTAGCTTCCCGTTCGGTGAGACATATATTTTCTTATCATTCAGGATGACCTCCGTGGTCTGGTGGCGTACACACTGATTTTCAAGGCGCCACCAGCTTTGAGGTCCCGGGTTCCTTCTCCGGCCGAGTTAATGTAGGACGGACCGGATGTTTGTAGTACCCTCGTTGCCTCTGATTCCATAATACAAGTGCTTTAGTTACTTACTTTGGGTTCAGAGCAATGTATGTGATTTGGTCTACATATTTTCTTTATTTCATTATTCTGGGATAAAAAATAAAGCATATGTTACTCAGGGATAACTTAGCATTATATTGGTAATATAATTTTTGGTCTTGTAGTTTTCGAGTTTATTTGTCACAAACATACATAAATACTAATCTAAACTCTTTATAATATTAGTATAGATGTAGATGAAGGATGCATCGAAAGCTCATCTAACAAAATTTACACGTCGTTATATTACAGCTTTTTAGCTTTTATAAATATAACAAAGACTAAAAAAAATAATAATAATCTCTGGTGTAGGAAAAGTCCATCGCCATCAGGTTAACATAGAAAGTATTTAGTACTTGCTATGTAAAAATACGAAATCTAATAAATATGAGTATTTTATAACCATTTCTAGGCAGTATTCTTCGAGAAAATCGCTATCATTGCCGTTAAAGTTATAAATTCTTCGATGACGACTTTCTTCTCAAGATAAATCTTATTTTATGCAACCTCTATCGTTTCCCACACGAATCCCTGCTCATAATAACTATTATAATCAATGTTATCAACATAATAATTGGATTAGCCTCAATCGCGGCTCATTATAACTGTGTCGAAGTGGACCATTCCGATCGTATAGTATTAAATGTCAAATGCTGGAGACTGCGTAAGTTTTAAAGGTTGACTGCATACTTGTGGGCTTTAATCTATACTTACTTTAATATATAAAGCTGAAGAGTTTGTTTGTTTGAACGCGCTAATCTCAAAGTCGCGGGGGTCAGCTAATAATAATAAATATAGACAACATCACATACATTGCTCTGAACCCAAAGTAATTAGCGAAAGCACTTATGTTATGGAATTAGGGACACCGAAGATACCACACACAGACCCGAGACAATATAGTAGTTTAAAATTGGTTTCCTACATTGACCCGTCCAGGGATCGAACCCGGAATCTCAGAGGTAGCGACAGCTTAAAAACCGGTGTGCACTACACTCGAATCACTTAAGATAAAAATAGTTCTTTAAAAAAAAAAGGATTTGAAAACAAATTAACACATGAATACTGTTACATAAAATATGGTAACGTTCAAAATTATAATCAAAAAAGACTATTTTTTTAAATACAAAATTAAATTTATGTTACTGCAAATAAAGAAATATCTAAAATTTACAGCTAAATTCACAATTACATTTACAGCACTATTTAATATTTGTTTTTTCTAAATGTATTCGGTCCGTGTAAAAGGTTCTTAAAACGTGATAAACCGAGTGACTGATCTTAAGAGATTGATAATATGCAAGTCTCAAGACTTATTGTGCCATCAATTTTATCTCGTGATTTCGTTTCGGATTTATCTTTTGAAATATAGCTCTTGTAAACGGAAAAGCGAAATTGTTTAAGCTTAAAATTGTTTTCTTTTATCCATCGACTAGCTGTCCCACGCGATTTTTTTTGCGTGTTTTAGTTTCAACGGTTTTTCATTTTTGCAACATTTTTCATTTATGCTCCGCTCCTATTGGCCGTAGCGTGATGTTATATAGCCTATAGCCTTCCTCAATAAACGGACTATCCAATACAAAAAGAATTTTTCAATTCGAACCAGTAGTTCCTGAGACGTTCAAACAAACAAACAAACTCTTCAGCTTTATAATATTAGTATAAATTATATTCTTTTTAGGTCTGCATAACAAGTAGGTATTCTTATTTAGATTATTATGTGTGTATCATTATATTATATATTTAGCTATTTTACGTTTTAATAGGACTTATATAAAGATTGCAGAGTTGGAACTGTAGTTATTGATATTAATAAATTTATTATAATAATTTCTTAAAATGACAGTAGGTACAAAAATTTTCTTTATTTTAATACACATGGTCCCAAATCTACAGTATTAATTTGGCGAATAGCTCACGTTTTACTAACGAATTATAAAGGTAAAATAATAATATATCTTTATCAAAACTCCTTTCCATAAATCCCAATTCTCCAAAGATAAGACCAATATATATCCTGAGCAGAACGTCATTGAGTTCACACAATTTATCTTAATTAAGGGGATTTCTTTTCTCTATACATTTTTATTTAGCTTTGGTATTAAGAATCGTATATTCCCATGATGGGGCGTTTGTAATTTATTTACTCCCTATCTTTCTTTTTATCTTATTACGTCGAAAGAAAAGAAATAGCGTTGTATTTTTTCGGTACCTATTTAATATATTTCGTGTCTCCTGAATTAAATAGACCTGGGTGTCTGAAGGCTTGATGTAGCCTTATTAGGTTTCTTACTTTTTCTATATACCAACCTAGTGGAAAATTTATATTTACTTGGAACATAAATTTTGGTTTGGTGTCTGTAAGTACATTGTTTATCGTTGTTTCTGTCAGTTTGTGCTGTATTATTAAACTAGCTGTTTTCCGCGGCTCCGCCCGCGTGGATGTCGGTTATCGCGGCAATAAGTAGCCTATGTTTTTTCTAAGGCGCTAGCTCGGTGTACCAAATTTCATTTAAATTGCTTGCTTTGTTCATTTGAAACTTTATTTAGTTTTTTTTACGCTTTGATTGATTGTTAGTGTTTTGATAAACCAATAACAATCGTGATCAACATTAAAAATAAATTTTTACACCAAAGATAAATTGACCAGCCTTTTAGAAATCAGGGGTTAGTATTATAAAAAACTTAAAATTTCAAACTTATTTTTTTTTATTTACTAACTGTTTCGTTTTTTTAAGACAACTGCGTTGTTATTTTTTTTATTTAGGGATCAGACAAGACTGAAATTACTCGCAAGCATTTAAAAAAATAAAACAAAGATAACAGCGAATAACCGCAGTCTTAGTAAGTCAGTAATTAAACAGAAAAAATGGCGGATTGTAAAAGAAAACTGATTTGTAATCGTCTTCGGAACTTTATGGGCCGTGTGTAAGAGAGCTCGAACATAAATTTCGCTAACCAAGCCTACTCGCTACTACTACCATGATATCTCATAAAATGATCACTTCACATCGACGTACATTCATTTCTAGCAAACTACGATTAATAAAACTCACTTCAATTGTAAACATCAATGTATACGAGACGAGTTGAAGTTTACGAAGATTAGAATATTGACAAATAGCCGTTTGAATTGGATATATGGAAAGTAAAATGAAAGTGGGAATTGTGTTCTTGTGTGTGGAGATACCCGTGACTGTGTCTGAAGACCTAGATGAAAGCAATTATGTTTTACAATAAACGTTGTTTTAAAGTAAATGTTTGGCAATTTTTTTAGTTCTAATTGTTAATATTTGCATATGTAATAGCTATATAAGATAGCGATTTGCATTCGTATTGTAAAAGTATTTTTTTTTTTATGTTATGAAAATTACTTAGATTAAAGAAGTGATTTACTTCAATTATATTTTTACAATCTAAAAACCAAATTCAGAATGACTGATCCTAAATTTAAGATAATAAGCGCATAACTCAGAAGCTATAAACAACAGAACACGATCTTTAGTCGATAGCGGAAAGCATTATTAGTTCAGATAATCCTTTTTATTTTCCTGACAAGCTATCTAATCTGTGACATAACTCATTAGGTCTTGAACACTTTAATATTCAGACTATTTGCAAAGTTTAAGCGCGTAAATCCGCGTTTATGACCTCATTTATTAACGCTAATATCGCACATGTATACGTTTATTCGGAAGACTCTCACTAAATAAGCCACTGTAAATCTTTGTTAGCGCAAATAGTAGGGGTTTCCACTAAATTGTAAAGAGATTTCGATTTACGACAGAAAGTTGTGGTTTCCAGAATTTCGGTGGGTAATAAAGAGGATTCGCGGAACCATTGGTTTTTGGGTTACGATGTTGCAATCGCCACATAAAAGTTCGGTCACCGATATATCTTGGAAAAGGACTGAGGTTGAGATGACTCGGTCATAAATGTTTGACGTAAAATGTGTCGGAATTTTGATTAAAATACGTCTGGACTGAGTTTCTTTTTTTTTGTAACAAAACAACATAGATTGGAGACACGCCGTCTAGCTAGCACAGCATTTACCAACAATCCAATGTACACCTTGTTCCTACGAGTTAGAGTTTAACTTTTAGAAATCGTTCTAGTTGTATGACGGGTACATACTATAGAGTTCAGTTCACATTAATCCTTTAAATCTCGTTTAAAGGATTGGTTTCAGTAAAGTTCCATTAGTCCGAAATTAAGTGAAAAAGTTGCTCTGCTTTATCGTGTTATGAGTTTAATTAATTAAAAATGTATTAGTACATATACGTCCAAACTAGATCGACTTCTGTAGGATTATTTAATGCTCTGTAGTGCCTATATAATTTTTTATTTTGTTACGTTAGGTAGGCACATATTTCATATACATATTTTGTGTCAGCTACAAAATACTAATCCAGGTTTCTAGTTAAGTTTAACTACAATATATTCTATCCATACAGAAAATTACTTCTTCGTATAACATTGTAGTATTATTTGGTGCACAACCCTGACCAAACTATATAGACCTGTCCTCCTCTCCCGCCATTCCCTACATCACCCCCTTTCTCGCCTGATTTGTACTGTATTTCAGCATTAACAATGTTTTCCGTTACTTGACAGGTCCCAATATACATTGGTTGTAAAGACTTTCTTATATTGTACTAAAGTAACGACTTTCAAAGCCGATAAATACTGATTTTATTGAAACTTTAACGATTTTATGCCACCCGTTCAGTCACTGTAAAGATTGGATTTCCTTTGGGTGAATATAGTTGGGTTAATAAGAAATATACCTTAGTACCTAGGTATATACTTGCCATACTCTTGACTAAATGTTTGAGGCGTCGAACGCAGTGCTGTCAAAACATGTATGAATCCATGGAACAATTATCTGTATTTAATAAATCTCCAGAAAAAAAAAGTAAACTATCGATTGCGCATATCGAGTATGAACTGAAGTAGTGCCTACACTGTCAAAACAGAGCGCACCGTTTTCTTAAAACTATCTCAAAACCTAATATTACCCTTATAATATCGAACCGTCGATATTTTCGCACTTGAACGTCTGTCGTCGCACGGCAAAGCACTTAAATCAGTAAACGATCGTACAATAATACATGTACAATTATTTCAAAATGAGCTTACGGTCGGCATAAGGGGCTACTAGCGATGCGCATGCTCTATGATTGTCTATGTTTACTCTAAGGTTCTGTTTCATAATGCATAGGTAATGTACCTAGTCTACTGACTTATGTCTTATATTTTTTTATCCCGAGTATATTAAAATACACATATTTTATGAACAGCGGGTAAGAAAACGATCTCGACATAAATAAATTATTTAAATATAATATGATGCGTAAAGCAAAGGAAGCACTTTGTCCTAGGATTGGACTTTATGTCATAGCAATAGAGTTTATTTTCCTAAAACTTATATTATATTTTCACGTGGATCTGTGTGTCGTCAGGTATACAACAAATAATGTCAAATGTGGGCAATAAAATGTAAAATTACTGCGGGAGAGTTTCATGTTAAATATCGTATAATTTTATTATTATTGTTTTGTAGAATATTATTACTGCCTAAGGCTATATGTTGAAAAGAGAAAGAATATTACACAATGCAGCATTTCCAATTATTTACTAAAGAGATTTCTTATATTTCAAAGGCAAAATAATTAATTACAAAATTCTTAAATATTATTATTTTTAATTATTGAATAGTGCAATTAAATGAGTTATTTGTTTTCTTATATTACTTCAAAAAGTAAGCGCCTTTGAATTTTGTCATTAAAAATCTTAGGCTTACAGTGTGTTAATTATAATTTACTATTTATTAGTAACTTCATTAGCTCGTGCATATATTAGGACTCATTCGTTTTCTGGAGAAAAATTATCTCTATTTTTAATGGTATATTTTCTATATTTAAAACATTTTTTTTTTTCGAAGGAGATTTACGCAGTTAGCCTGCCTGCTTTGACTGCTTCACCGGACTTTACATTTTTCGATATAGAACTAAGTAATATCCATCCTTTTTCACAATTCCGCTATCTTTGCGACCGAAACTTCTTGAATGACAATGCTCACATTTATAACCCTTTAAACGATTTATATGTTAATTTATTGAAGGTTTTCCGTGTTGGGAATCGTATTAGAACCATAGAAGCACGCTTTTTGTGTGTTGAGACACGAATAATGGGTAATCAATTCATATAGCTGTAGCGATTACGAATCGTGAATGTTTAAAATTCTTTGTATGTGTTTACAAAATCGTTTTGGTTTAACTGTCTACGTTGGGAAAGCTTCAAGTTATTTTTCATTGTCGCTTAATATATTTAATACTCATTAACATACTTTCAAGTAAAATCTATTATCTATATATATAAACATGAATGTTTGTAAGTTGGTCCTCTATGCATGCGTAAACCAATGATCAGATTGTGATGAAACTTTGCAAGAAAGGTTTCTGAACAAAACACAAACAAGATGTAAATGAACAGTTTTATACTTAAAGTGGAATTGCATAGCATGCCGGGTGTACCTAGTCTAATATAAAAAAGACGCAGTAACTCAGTGGTTATTTGACCAAATTCTTATTATTCGATAAATAACATTAGTAAAGGTACCCTTTTCCCATCTAAGTACCTAAATAAAGTAAAAACCGAACTATATCAGTTCATCAAGGGGTTAGACACACGAACCTTAATCCTAGTTTTTTTTTTTATATTAAGTTATTTTACATATACATAGATCGCTTGCACGATTACGAAAATCCGATTCAGTGTTACCTACAGTCATAATCTCTTATCAAAAACACAATATCTGCAGCGATAAATTGAAAAATGCATTGGAGGCAGTAAACACGGGTTGCAAAGCGTTCAACAAATAAGCACTATTGCTGGCTTTAGCCTACAGCTACGAACGAGGTTGCAATATAGTCGTTTATTTGTACTCACTTCTTTATCACCCGAATAGAGTTTATATTAAAAACAGTTTTTTTTTTCTACAAATAGGTCATTGTCATATATTAACGTTAAAAATCTTCAGAAACGCATTGATCACTTGTGTGTGATCAACTCATGTGCTTAATTCAAGTACCTTTACCAAGATTTTTCTTAAGATATCGCTAGTTAAATTTGTAATTTACAACAAATTATTAAATCAAAAATGTAAATAAACTGTGTAGTATTCTGTATGGGTGTATAAACCTGTAATAAATAGTTTTTATTTAATTTATTTTATTTTAATTTTTATTAAACTAAGTAGCACTAGACTGGCCTGTTGGTCTAGTGGTTAGAAACTGAGGTCGTGGATTCGATTCCCACCCATGTGTAGGTATTTAGAAATATGTAAGTATGTTTATCAGTTGGCTAGTTGCCATAATACAGGCTCTGTCTAGCTTGGGATCAGATGGTGGTTTGTGAGTTGCCCCAAGATATTATTATATTATAAAATATTCTTATTTTTATATCACTGTATTACTGTAGTTTAATTATTTATAGTTAAAATATTATAATGCTAATTTTAACGTACGTTGAATTAAATTAAAAATCCCCTAAAAACAACAACAAAGAGCACTAAATGCAAATAATTACCAACAAAATCAAACTGTATAATTATTCTAATTTAATATCCTTTCTTCAGAAACAATAAAACAGTTTTACTATAGATTACAGTTTGGTAGCTAACATGCTGCAACTGACTTTATGTCTTAAGTTATCACCCAATACCAATACAGTTGCATACATGGAGTCGTAGCTTAGATGCATTATATACAATCTTAAACCGTATTGAGAACCCTCAGTTTGATGTAGGTAGGTACTTATTTTTATAGTTAATGTTTTAAATTTTGGGAATTTAAAAACAGTCAAATTATTATTGTTTATTATATGTTACGCATTAACACATGCGGAACGAATATTTGTAATTTAATTCAAATATTTTTATCATATCATAAGATATTTATTGAGAAAAAGAGAATCTTTTAATTAAAAATATTGTTTTCGAGATTTTTTTCCGTGAGCCGCGAGAAAATTGTATAATAAAAATATAATTATAATAATTTATTAATTAGCTTTAAAATATGGTAGGTACATAAGATGTTACAATTAAACAGTGCAACATATTTCACTTGTGTATAAATGAAAAATTATACATAGTGTAATAGTAGATATTTCTGTCATATAAACATTACTGCTGCAATAATTTGCATCTGAAACACTGCACACTATAAAACCTAAAACTGTGTGAAGATAAAATACAAAATTCATTACCCTGGCAACATTGTACAGCTTCGCCAATGTTGCCAGTGATGCTATAAAATTTCACGAGAGTTCACTAGACTAGAACTACTAACCCTATCTTAGAAATGATCTTCATAGTGACTGTCACGGAATGATAAATGGTGGTTGGCGGTGGATGCTCAGCTTTCTACGTTAGGGGTCGTTGATTTGATGCCCGCCCGTAGTTAATAAAAACATATACAATGGTAAAGGTTTGGTGAATGCGCCATTTTTGTTCAGTGAGAGAGAGAGGAAGAAAGCGAGAGAAAGAAAGAGTTTGACTGGTGAAACTTTTGTTGCATTTTACATACATAATTTACCAATACTAAAGAAATTAAATTTAAATAATTAAAAATTAAACTTAAATAAAACCTAAAAATATGCTACAAATACAGTGGCCAACACTTTACAAACTTGGATCCAATATATTTCAAGCAAAAACATCTACAGCCAAATATTTGCCCCAATAATGGGTCCAACGTCCCCTTCTCCATAAACTCACACAGCTATCGTTAATTAGGTCATAAAAATATTTTACTCGACTATCAAACTTTAGTATCTGATTAAAGTATTTGTTTTATTGGAAAAGCTGGTTTAATAGCTAGGAGTGAGACCATTAATATTATAAGCAACTTCATACCAACTTTACTTAGGTAACCAGGGCAGCAGCGTTGAAAGATCTTAATCTAGTGTACAATCTTAAGAGTTAACTGCTAATTTATGCGTATCTTGACATCACAAGTTTATATCGCTAAACGTGTCGATTTTATGCTCATTTCTTGGAAAACAATGTAATTTAAAACACCTATATTATTTATACAGTGAACTGAAACCTTATTTGTCATTCTGAGTCCGTAAAAAAAACTAAATTAACTGATAAGTATTGTCCTATATTTAGCCTCATTGAATCGTCCATTGCATAAAATTGTCGTCTTAGATTTCATTTATTCTAGCAGAATTTTATTCATCTGTCTGTCTCTAACCACAGTTCATGACCTTCATAGATTTCAAATTGTATTATTTCAACTTGTACAAGAATTTTTTGAAGAAAAGAAAAAATAATATTTATTTGTAAAATATTTTCAACTGAAAATCTGCTGAAACTGTTAGGATCGAGCTTAGTTATAAAAATCAATTATGCACTCACACTCTTACATCCTCTAACACACTCATTCACTCACACCTACCCACATTCACACATTACATAGATGTATCCTTAATTTCATTTTGTTTAGTTTATCTTGTTATGTTACTTCTAAAAATTAAATGGGAGAGGCGCTGGCACTTGTGTTACAATGGATTTCTCATTAGTACAGGTTCAAAAATTATCCTTTATGTTTTGTTTTATTTTTTTCTGAAAATACAATTAACTTATTATTATTAGATAGTTTTACTTACTTTCTTATAAGTGTACTAGCTTTTGCCTGCGACTTCGTCCGCGTAGTTGAAAATGTTTTTTGACATTCCCATTTTAAAGAGTGTTGCATTGCACCAAGGTTTTACGTGACTTCAACGTTTTTTGAATAAAATCGAATTGAGTTTTCAAAGATGTGTTAAAATAAAACTTACTTTAAATCAAAAGCACTACGGAGTATTGATATCAACTTCGATGCAAATCACCCCCAAAATAACTTTCTACCCCTTTTTAACCCCGTTAGGCGATGAGTTTTAATAAAATACGAAACACGTCTTCTATTAATACTGTTAAAGAATGTTTATGCAAAATTTGAAGTAGATAGGACAAAGGAATGATGTCCCATACAAACTTTGGTCCCGTTTTTCACCCCCTTAGGGGCAGAATTTCAAAAATCATTTCTTATCGGATGTCTACGTCATACAAGGAACACACCTTTAAGTTTCAAGTCTCTACGATCAGCGGTTGAAACTGTGCGTTGATCTGTCAGTCAATCATTCAGGAAAAAATATTTTATATTATATAGATTTTGTATCACGTGACTATCAATAAGCATAGTAGTTTTTTCGTTAGAAATTAAACATCCCTAAACACCGTTATTCGAATAACATGTCTGTAGGGACGGTCTACGTAGCCCATCAGGAAACACGCCTCATGTTATACCCTGTTAATGTCGGGCATAAAAGTGCGGTCGTATAAGATATGTCAACGAAAAGACAGCCAGAGAGAAACTGGCCACCGTGTTGCGTTTTATTGGTCCCAGAACATCTCACATAAATGCCAGGGTAACGATCTCAAGTTGTTCCACGTATTCCCACTTTATAAATTTTATTTAGCTTCCTTATTTACGCTTTTACGAGGCTTCAACTCTTTTAATATCGTCCTGTATAATATAAACTGATATCAGCTTCTAAATTAAATAATTTAATACTCGCGATATGGTGTTGATACTTTAGGTTTATGACCAGGAGATAGTGAGTAAATCAATTTGCACATTTCCTGAATAAATGAATCACCTTTTATAAATATAGTCAATGTTCATCTAGATATATCCAAGTGTTCACTTTGAATTTAATTTTTCAATAATTTTGTTGCAGATAAAGTGTTCGTAACAAAACTTCAACAGTATTTAAAATATATCGGTCTAAAGATCTAAATATTTTAAATATTTTGATAACAGTAGCATTTTTATTGTTCTCAAGATTTGACTTTCCTTTTACTGTTCGTCTGATATCGGCTTGATTAGTAGAATCTTATTTTATTAACATGTTTTATTAGATATAACAATTTTTTATCTACATTTAAATATAAATTATACTTGTGTAATTCAGCTGCTATCGTGGTTTATATTTCTGCAGTCGATTCTAATCGAAAATGGATATTCAAATTTAACGAAAATCGCATAGTATTTCGACTTGATGCAGTTAAATCGTATTTCCTCAATTCCCAGTGAGTGACGACAACCGGAAATCAAATTTCAAACCTTAAATAATGTACCATTTTATAGACTGAATTTTGGAAAACAAAACATTTTTAGCTATAAAATGACGGATATTTAGATAAAACCAGGTGTTAATTGAATTTTAGTGTACATTAATTAAATTAATTTGCTTTCTAAAATAAAAGTGTCATTATATGGAATTTTCATTTCGATTATCTCTGCCTAAAACTGAGAAATACCTGACTGCTACTTTAAAAACACAGACGGTTTGCCCATTGTCCAAACAAATGAAGATCAGGGAACAACGACGCGTAATCCTATTATGTAAGCCCACCACGAAATAAGCAGTATACGATTCGCTTTTACACACACATAGCCACATCTAGGTAAGCACTAGACAGTATGAAAGTACCTTGATTTATAAGAACTGTAACCGCGCCTCAGTCGACGACTAGAAAATTCATGTAGCAATTACGAAGATCAAATGAAATTCCTCATGAACCACTAATTTAGCTTTACATACATACATTTAACGGCTGTTTTAGCATCCAGTTTAGTGCTTTGATTGGTAGCCGGTACGTCCTACCGTACAGAGCTTGGGCGGGGTAAAAGATAAAATATTGGTAGCGATACTAGTAATTTATAACGCTCATAAGTTAAATAGATGTTGCGTGATTCATTGGGAACTGTGTAAAGGAAATGTAATCTTAATGAGTCTAATTAAAGTGTAGAAGTATAACTGTGCGGTTTTGGTTCAAATGTTTTATTGCAATGAGTTCAGGAATCAATTCTGGTTGAAGATTTTCATGTGGGTTTAAAAATTTGGTATTTAATCAAATCTTTACGATTACTGGCAAAGGACAGGACATAAGGATATGACTAGATGGTGATGACTATTTACACACCGGTTTTCAAGGAGTCGCCAGCTCTAAGTTCCCGCGTTCGATCACCGGCCAGAAAGACAGACAATGTAGTAGTTTTTTATAACTGCGTTGTCTCTGATTCCATAACACAAGTGCTATAGCTACTTTGGGTTCAGAGCAATGTATGTGATGTTGTCCAAATTAAATATAAATATAGCATTTGAAACGTGATAAGTTTGTCCAATAAATCATAACTAATAAACCAAGTATCATACTGTGAGTCATATAATTCAATGAGATTATCTATATTGTTTCATTGGTTGATTAATGAACAATGATAAAAGTGCTATAATTACAAAAGTTTAACTAAGGTATATTAATGACGTAAAAATAAAGATAGCATTTGTTTAATTCTCTCGACGCTGGCTCGACGTAGGTAGTAAAATAAGAAAAGTTCTTCAGTTCTATTACTTGGTATAGGATCTACAAGTTTTATGAGATCAATTAAAACTAAAAGATAAGAAAACAGTCACAGTTCAGAAGTAGTGTCTAATAATTGTTTCGAACGAGGAAAGTTAGGAGAGGTTGTTAAAAAGTTTAACGGAAAAGACCCTTTTATTAAAAACTTTGGTTAACAGAAGCAAGGGATCAAAATGGATGTCTTTGATAGCGGATTTTGGTGAAGAAAACAGAAAATTTAATTTGTTACGAAATTTTTGTCGAAGAGAGTTGTCATCTGTGACTGGAATTTAAAATTTGGATCTTTTGAGAAGTTTTTCATTAGAATTTTCGGCTGTCTTTTATAGATTTGAGGAAATTAGAATTTAGGACGGAAGTTTGAGAAGCGAATTTATAAAGTGACTAAAATCCGGATTAGGACGTGTACGAAATTTTATATTCATTCACTTAATCCATAAAACGAACAAATCCAATAAACGAATTGGGTCATTAACACACGGATTCACTGAAGAATGAATCGAGGGTCAAAGTAAATGAAAGATAAATTAGTAAACAGCATTATCGAACATAAGTAATAATAAATAAAAACCAGACAAGAACTGTAAAAGAGACATCACAATCAAACAAACACAAGTATTCGCAGCTCACAACCACATACCGACAGATCTTGGAAAAGTAGCGTCCATTGCACATTGAACAATAATTCTTTACACGATTTCCAACGAGCACATACTAGCAGCGTTTTCACTCAACACGACCGGTATCACGTATGCCAGGAATTACTCCACAAATGGTTCTCAAATGACCTATTTGGATCACGTTTTATACACGTATTAGGTGAAGGTTTTTTGTAACTTTAATTTGTTTTTTATAACTTTTAAGTTGTCAGGGGACATGTATTGGAAGATTTTAGACGCTTGTGCTCCATTACATAGAGTGAGCGTGATACAGGTTGATTCAGTGATATATACGGAAACCTTACGTATAGATGAAAAAAATAGATTTTGTTTTTACGTTTTCTATCGCGCTTTACGACGTTTGTTGGTGTCATGGTCACGGATAGAAACCTGAAGAGGAATTGAAACGTCGGTAACTAAAATCGCGATAAAATCTTTTAAAAAAAATGTTTTATATATTAATATTTTTAAGTTAAGTGTCTTGTGTCAATATGCTTGTAAGCCGTTTAGATCGTAATGAAAATTACTCAGATTATTTTGGGCATAACAATTTTGAACACATTTTTGGAGCAAATGTTTATTTTCTATTAACATTGTTAAGAGAAAGAAGGAGTTCTTTCTCTTCGCTCATCAGTGGTAGGATATTATCAGCTAATAAGTAAAAAAAAAATTAAAATGTAAATTTGACGTCACCGATTCCAAATAACAAATTGCTTTACATAAATGTGGAGAAACCTAATAACGTAAAAGAAAAGAGTAAATGGTTAACCCAATGTGGGTCACCCGTGCCTTTTATTTTGAGTTCTGTTTACATATTCTCTGAGAAGGGGTCAATGTTCAGGGGATATTCACATACTTGCGTCCTTATTTGCTGTGTAGTGAAGAGTGAATTGGGGGAAACGTAGTTTTTATGTTTTGTACTAAAACGCGCCAGCTGAAATCAAGCTATTGTGTTTGATCTCTAGATGTAAAAATTGCTGTGTTTTGTATATATCTGTTTTTGTAAGAGAAAATATCTCAATTCGGTTAAAATCTATTTATTCATTATTTATTATTCATATTTATTATATCTATCCAATGTATCGCATAGATATGGGTATTTTATACAAATGCTTTAAATATTACAGTATTTCGAGAAAACCTTACGTGTGTTTCTGCAAAACTTAACCTTTACGTTACTTAACGTGTTTACGTTGACTTGAAATAACCCGGCTTGTTTTCCGTCAGCATAATTCCACCCATAGATGTATGTTAACACTAAACACGCTTCCATGGGTCTACCCAATTCGTATAAATTTGGATAATGTCGACAGTTTTTTGCGTGTATTGGATCGGGAACATTTTACCTCTCTTTACGATTTCCATCCATGTTATCGACGATAACTATCGAAGGGACCTTTTGTATATACTTTCTAGAATAAAATGTTGGTTAGGAATTTTACATTTATTGTAGATCTAGATACAAGTAACCTTTCGTCTCCATCAATCTATTTTCTTTTATCGTTTTTACCAGAACTGAAAAGTTCTTGTTTTCTTGAAAATGAATGTAATTTTATACCTTCGAAACGATTGTTCGGGGTTGATAGGAAGGTTTTTTTATTTACTTATTTTATCTGTTCATGTCTTCTACCTACCACTTGTAATATAGTCCAATGTTCGTGGAGAAAATAATTTATTTTCTCATGGATATGAAAAGTTTTTTTTTAATGTTCGAGTATTGTTTTATTGAGATAGTGATAGGGCCCTGTTATTATAATAACGTCATTACTTTGTCGTTCTGTATTTTTGAAACCATAAAACTCAGTTTCAATCTAGACTATCTAGATCCTTATCTTCAGCGTGAGACATGTCGATATTTACTTACGTGAACTTTGAGCTAAAAATAACGATTCAATTAATTTGTGTTTGCTTTCTATATCAATTGGTTTTTGGTATACCTAATTCATACCAACCATATAATAGTACCTACTATACCCTCGGCCTCACAATCAATTTACTCGAGCCCTCAGCATTCCCTTTTTCGTGTTACTTTCCTCCTCGTTTTTGTCTTTATTCAATTATTTGGCCCTTCGACCCTTTTTTATTTAATTGTGCTGCTGTGGAATGCGTTATGAAGTTTTCTTAGGTTGGTTATCTGTTAAATGGTGTACATAATTAAGAAGTTTTAACACTGTGTTGGTTTTGAAACAATCTTGTACCCATTACCCATGTAGTTAAATCATTTTTCCATGGTGTATTATTGAACATACATTACCTATATCATAAAATGCAATGGTTGTAAATAAAACTACTTTGTGACAAGTTGTATTAGCAAAAAATAGGTAATAAACCGTAAAATTATTATGTGTTTTAGCATTTAATTTGGAATGAGAAATCTTATTCCAAATTATATTTGAACACTTATAAACCCTTTATTTTGATACCCTACTCGAAAGGTTTTATAAATAAATATTTACGACATACAATTTATCGCCATTTAAATATTTTTTCAAAACACCTTTCTAAGATAACCGGAGTCTTGAAGAAGAATGTAAAAAATCATTTTATGTCGAAATCCATCTAGCCGTTTGAAGATGCGAGATAATAAAGTAATTTACAAAAATACATGATACCCGTAAAAAACATGACCCTTTCTTGGCCTCGGGTAATAAGTACATCCTAAGTATTTGTTTCAGAGTAGATTTTTTTCTTTAAAACAAAGTGCTTGCCGCTTCAATTAAGGCAAAAATATTGTTAACAATATTTTCAATAATTTATTAAAAATATTGTTAGAATCAATATTTTTAATAAATTATTGTTAAAAACAATATTTTCAATTAAAGAATAATAAAAGAAAAAGTGAAAAGCAATTGAATGTTATTTTCTAAATAACTTATAGCAATAAGCGAATTGAATAGTAGCCTAGTTACTAGGCCCTAGTATTATCCGGTTAGAGGCCGTATGTAGGAGCGTCATTAAATAATCTCGTTCCCTTCAATTTAGTTGGAAAATCGTGCGTAGTGCACACTAGGCCAAGTAACGTTCGTAAAATAAAATATGCCGACTGCAGGAATGGTCACTCAACTAACTTGTTATACTTAGGTAAGTACTGATGATTTTATTCTATATCTTTAAATACGAAAACATAATTAATGATTCCAAAATAGATATTTGATAAAACGTTAAATTAATTACTAATGCACTAGTTTTGTGTACAAAATTCTCGACTAAAGCAGATAATTAGATCAGTTTAAAAAAAGAAAAGCTAATTAAAATTTAATGTTTAGGTATGGTTTGCATCGAATTTTATGCTAGTAGTGAACGATTTTTTTAACGACTATGTAATTAATATGCAGCCTTAATCGTTCAATAAGCATTCGATCCTCAAGTTTCAACATTCACAAATCACACGATGCTCCACAGACACCATTTTACTTTTAAATTCATATCAGCCAATAGCAGTTAAGACTTCAAAGAAACAAATTAAATAAACAGCAATCACAACAAAACAAATCAATAATCGCAAATTAATTTAATATTGACGCCATTCAATACTCCCTTGTTACTGACACGAGATGAGCTGTCACTTGTTAGGGTTGTCAACTCAATGTATCTTGCAGTGTAGATACACTGCAAGATACATTTCAGTTTTTTTTTGTATTATGTGTTAGAGAGTATTTTAAAAGTACTATACAATGGAAAATTTTAAATAACTTTAAGGGAATCTTTTTTTAATGGAATTTATTTACTTATTTCATTGATTATCTGAACGGCTTAGAATCAAGGAAAGTTTTAGTAAATAATTCTTCTTTATATGCATAAAACATTTTTGCGACACCGAATCTATAGTTTAAAACAAAAACTTGCCAACCCTGTCAGTAACATCAGTACATCTGTATGTCAGTACGTCAAGCGAAAGTGACAGTTGTGAGCCATTGATACATAGCTGTCAATCAAACGAGAAAGCTCGGTTAAGTACGCTGGCAAATTTACTTGTCAAAACATTATAACGAATTCGAAGAAAGTGCTGTGGTCTGCCCTTAGGTCGGTCGTGACTTGGCAATTTTTGTTGCGATATGTGTACTACAGTACGAACTGCCTACAAAGGCATGTTAGGTAGATTTGAGGATAATAATGATTAGTTTCAAGAGGTTAATAGGAGAGAGAATAGAGAACGTTCTTGGAGTAACTGTAATATAATATTGCCAACAATTTCTCTGTTTTGTGATACTTACATACAAACATTTTTCTTCTTATCACAAAAACAAAAGAAGATAAATTGATATAAGTGCTCTTTTTTGTTTGTTTGAAATACTTTCGGATACAAACTATCATTACACAAAATATGACAATTCAATTTTACCAATGAGCACAAAAATCTTTCTCAAAATGGCAATCGCTTGATGATGCCCCTAAACACTGGCCATATTATTTTAATCGTTATGATACCGTCATTTGTTTACATAGAGCTTAGCATTTTAAAGAGTACCGTAGTTTTCATAAATAACAAACCAGTGCTGTGAAAGTAAATATCCTTCAGTAAACATTTACATTTCAAGATGGATGCTCGCTCTTCCATGTTTCCATTCCATCAATAAAGCGACCGTTTATACGAGAATATTTATCTATTCAAATATCAGCATTCTAAATTTAAATTCACCAACTGCATGCGGAAGTTTCAAAATGGCGTCGACATTTGTATACAGCCTGTATTTTCCTTTATTGTTTTTATTCACTGATGTTAATAATATTCCTACACAGATCATAATTATGTTTTTATTAAACAATAAAAATTAATAATAATATTCTTAATTTTTTTTAGACACAAAATCCATACTGAAAAATAAAAGCTTAAAAAATAATAAATTATAAAAAAATCATACCTAAAATATACATACAAAAACACGAAAACAATGCAATGAGAACTAAATAAACATACTACAAACTAGCTATCATATTCTCGATATCAGTCTTAATAAATATTTTAATATAATTTAAAAGGTCATAATTTAGTTACATAGTTCAATCTATTTTCTAAATAAAGCAAAATAAATTACACAACATAATAGTTCTTATTGAATAATTGGGATTTCTATTACAGAAATACCATATAAAACGCATAATTATTTTTTTCATTTTAATAAAAAAACACCTAAAAATAACGGTAGCTCTGTACTTTCATTTATCAACGTCCCGAAACGATGGTAAAAACCTCTTTTGTTAGACAGACTGGCAACACAGACCATAACATATCTTTTTAAAACAAAAGCTTACACTGTACGTCAGAAAGCTCGTAAAATATGTCTGACCTACAAACGCCGCGTGTATGTAGGGTGCAAAGATATTAAGGTAATGGATGTCTGTCTGCAAACAGGGATTGGTAGCCAATGTTTTCTGTTTTGTACCAAGTTGTATCCAATACTATTTAGCCAAGGGTGTTTCCTGGTTAGATTCGTAGTCGTCTGACCATTAGGAAACTTTGTTCCTGTCGATTAGATGGATTTGATGTCTTGTGTTTTATTACGATTTCGTTGAAATTCTCGATCTCGATCGAAATGTAAAGTATTAGTGCCTTTCATATTTAGAAAAAGAACCCAAAAGACTTCAACATAATTAATTATAGCTAAAGCCTTTGTGATTATATATAACGTTGTAGGATTAGACCTAATAACAGCCAATGTCTGTGCCAGCATTGACCATAGTTACTTTCTATAGGCAATGTTTGTGCCAACATTGGATCCAACGTTTGAAGCATGCTTTTCACAATAATATTTACACAGTGCGAGCATTTGACCCCTGCAACCCAATTAGGCGGCAATAGCTCATCGGTTAAGGTGTTTGACTGACAAGAGGTCTCGAGTTCAAACCTGCGCGTGGAACTGCTGACGCGCGCTCATTCTTACTATAAACATGGTATTCATACAATTTATAATAAACGCTGTATTTTATTGATTACGCATACTCACTTTAAACTATCATATAAAAATAAATTAAGCCGTAGAAAGTCAGGCAGAACGGGTAAACGAGCTAGGTTAATTTAATTTAATTGCATTGCTATGTACAGTAGTACTTAATTGTAAATCTGGTCCTAGTGATGGATTTCAATGGTACCAAGAATAGTAGAAAAACTTATCGTGTTCATGGCCTGACATCCTGTATTGGCTGATTGTGAAATACGATATGTGATATGAAGATAGCAGAGGAAAATTTAAATTTATATTTTATTTATTTAAGGTTAAAATATTACTAAAAGATTATTAAGACATTATGAGTAACTGAAAATAAAATTACATATACGATGAAGATAATTATTATCTAAATTGCTTACTGTGACATAACATAAAAACTCACAAAATATAGATATCAAAGTTTTAAAATTTCATAATTCTTTTGTCATAATCCCATTTTATTTAGGGTCGTCGGAGTGGAAATATTTATATTTCATACATTTTTTTTATTATTAATCGTCATTATAGAGTTTAGTTACCTTTGTAACAGGTGATCACACGGATCTTTTGTTCAACTTTTAAATGTGAAACATTATCAAAAATGTAATTCTAACCTCCAGTTTCTGAAATGTTGATCAACTTAATCTATAGTCAAATCAACTAATCACGACTGTGATTGGTTGACCAAAAGACAACAACAACAGCAACCAATCACAGCGCTTAACATGAGGTTTGACAGGTGATTAGCAAATTTTTGTGTCGACCAGCCTTTTAGAAACCGGGCGTTACAATATCATTATCCTTTTTATTTAACGGTCTTGCAATATACCACCGACTTTTAAACGGATATATTTTTTCCCATAACTTAGCCAGAAGTATAGCCATACCGTAATTGCATTTAAGTATGGTCAATTTAGCGTAGTAACGGTAGACGTATGACATCTAATTTGTGTCTAAACGTCTGATACGCTTCCTATTTTCCACATTTTCTAATGAAAGTACAATTTCACTTGTTAATGGGGCCTGTAATAATGATATGCTAGTAATTGTTAGTTTTCTGATTTCATTTTTGTAATTTTGTACTTGAATGAATTTATATTGTAGAGTATTGATTTCTTGCTTTCGCCGTTTCGGGAACTGTGTTATAAGCAACCAGAGAATCAATTTGAGATATACAATAGGGATGTTTCCTGGGTATGAAAAGTTAAAATCTATTTAGTCCGTCAGTTAGATAATAAAAAAATATTAGACACGTATTTTTTCTTTTATCAAAACAATAAAAAAATACAAAGATACACCGCTTTAAAGTTTCGGAGTGGGGGCTTATGACGCTACGTCTCGCTAAAAATCGTAGCGAGGAGTGACGTCACGCGTAACTTCAGTTCTCTGTATTTTGATCATTTTTTGTTTGCAGGAAAAAAGAAAAAATACGTGTCCTATAAAATTCATTAATCTACAAGACGGACATTAAAAAAAAAAATAGGAAACAGGCCCATAGAGATGTAGAATGGGTAAGGAAAGTAAAAAACTATTTAGTTCGTAAATTAGATAATTAAAAAAATAGACTTGTATTTTTTACTTTTTCAAAATAAATAAATAAGGAGATAAAGTGAATCAAAATTCAGGAAGGAGGCTAAATACGTCACGATGTTACAGAAACGTGCGTCATCGTGACGTCTCGCAACATTTCAAATCTATCGTCGTAAGTTTTTGGTAAAAAGAAAAAATACGTGCAAAATATATAAATGGCGGCCATTAAAAAAAATTCAACGTCTCTATTCTTCCTGTTCTTTCTGGAATACAATTCACTAATTGGACACAGTTAATAGAACTCGGAATAGCTTAGATATAGCTTTATTTGAATTAATTATATTCCTAATGTATGGCGAATTCTAATGTAAGGGAAAACTACTCCACCTATTTTTCATTTATTTTATTTATTTATATTTTAAAAGATACATAATAAACTTATGAACTAAACAGTGTCTCACAATTGATATTACGCACTTTATTAAAAAATATCGTTATTTAGGTATCTACACAGGTAGCTTGGCTTTGAAGCTCTTTACTCGAGATTTAATTATTCTTTAATCCGAAAATTTGTACACAATTATTTAAGAACAAAATATAATTTTATAATTATATTTTGTTCTTAAATATTTGTGTACAAGGAAAATGCATTAAATAAATATTGGTTAAGTACCGAACAGATTGAACATGATATGTTTTGGTTGCCTTTATAATGGAAATGACCGCAACTGGAAATGGATTTTTGACGTTAACCGCTTAACCGAATACCATTGAATTTGTCGCTTGAATAAAATAAACGAATAGGTAGTGTAAGTAATGCTGTAGAATATGTATTATACATGAAATTTATAATCTATTTTTGTTTTCAAGCTATTTGATAACTAGATACCTTAAAGCTGAAGCACAATATTATTAGATTTAAGTACAGTAACCATTTTCTTTTTGACGGTGTCTGAGCTCAGTAGCTTAAATATTACTCCTGACTTGTTTTTACAAATGAAAGATTACTAAAATTGGTTGAATCCTTGAAAATCGAATACAAATACCGTCCTTTAATATAACCAATATGTATTTACTAGCTGTCCCCCGCGACTTTTTCCGCGTGTTTTAGTTGCTATGGTTTTTCATTTTTGCAACATTTTTCATTTATGCTCCGCTCCTGTTGGCCGTAGCGTGGTGTTATATAGCATATAGCCTTCCTCAATAAACGGACTATCCAATACAAAAAGAAAGAAATTTTTCAATTCGAACCAGTAGTTCCTGAGATTAGCGCGTTCAAACAAACAAACAAACTTTTCAGCTTTATAATATTAGTATAGATTTATATGATCGGGAACCGCCACACATAATATTTGTCGATAAATTCAGAAAAAAAATTGACGCATAGGTCCAAATAATTTTCAAATGGCATGCATCGTGAAACGTAAACAAAACTTATCTTGAAACAATCTTAAATTCATTGAAAATAATTACATTATTGCAGAATAATTTATCAAGAACATGAAAGGAATAAAAAATATATTAGCCTTAGTTTACGTCCAGTTCTCACAATGTCTGTAGCATCGAGATTAGTTCGCACGCCTGTCAACACTTCTTGTTCCAAGTTGATGAAATGGACGAGGAGTTGTAGATACTGGAAGAGCTTAACAAATATTGAATAGAATATAATATACAGAATTAAAGATCACATTTATTTATTTATTTCATACTAGCGCTTTGGCTTCGCATGGTACTTTTTTCACTTTTAAAAAGTTTTTTCTTGGCTTTTCTGTACTATAATAAATGTAGGTGCACTATGATGTGCATGTATTTCCCTATAAACCTTCCTCTTGACTTATTATAAAAAGATGCATTAAAATCCGTTGCGAAGTTTGAAAGATCTAAGCGCACAAACACTGAGAACGACTTTTTTCTATACTATGTAATAAAGATTAAAGTATTCCAAGGTCATACGATCCTGTTTGGAGCTGGTGCAACATATTAGCTTTCGGGAATGAATTTTAATATTTAAAGAAAAAACTAAGACAAAAATAAGACCTCAATACGATTATTGTTTATGATAGCTGTTTCCCGCAGCTCCAACCGCGTGGATATCAGTTATCGCGGCAAAAAGTAGCCTATGTCCTTTCTCGGGCGTTAGACTATCTGTGCACCAAATTTCATTTAAATCGGTTCAGTAGTTTGGACGTGAAAGCGCGAAAGACAGACAGAGTTACTTTCGCATTTATAATATTAGTAAGGAGGTATCATTTACCCTAATAAAAACTTTTTTAAATAAAAAAAATATCGTCATCAGTATCTCAATTAAGTTTTCACCAACCAGCCAGTCTCATTCAGACTTTTTTTATATCTTTACATCGTACACTAGAGTATCAGGTTTTTACCGGAGCGCTTCTATTTAAAACTTCAAGGTTTATTAACTCGGGTGGCCCACATTAACGACGGTGCCTGACTGGTTGACACAACCCAGTTTTCTCCAGCGATATTTTTATGGAGTACTTACAGGAAATTTATCTTGATTTTTACGTTCGTCGATTTTTATGGTTAATAGATTTTTTCTTTGGTTCGACATTTTACAATCTTTTTACTCGAGGCTTCCAAGTTTGGCACTTTATTTTATGTTCACAGACGTTGAGTTAGACTTTAAGACCGAAAAATGTAAGAAAATGGCAGGGATGGTTTTTTTCTAGGCAAAATTTCTTTTTTTAACTTTACATCAAATGTAGAAAAAATTCAAAGCACCACATCTCTTTTCGTCGTCAAAAATTCGATTTCATTTGACGATGTCTAATCTACAAAATTCTCCGTCATCAGTACCAATAACGCAATAATAAGGTATAAAACCTCCATAAACGGCAACATAACCCGAAAGTGATCGTAGCTCTCATAACATTTCAACAAGGGTCGATTTTTAATAAAAATTCCGGGTTTACTTTATGTCTTTGAAGCAAGGAGGGGTTCTTTTTCGACCCGTTTAACCCTCTCTACCGATAAAAGTATTGACAAATCAGTAGGCGTATTTTGGGTTTTTGGGCTTTGAAATACACGGTAAAAATAAACAATAATGGAATCTTAAAATGTTTATTGCCATAAAAGAATGACAATTTATTTATAAGGTTATTAAATTAATCTTTTACATTTAGTGTGACTACGGCCTAAAAAAAACACAATTCAAAACAAAGAACAATCCAATTTCCCAAATGGATTTTATTTATTTAACTTCATTCTAAAATCGAAAAAACATTTGATCGGCCATTAACGGAATTGCTTTTTACTTTTAATAATTTTAATGGTTGTTCTTGTTCCGTGGCTCCAAGTTAAACGCTTATAAAAACTTCTTAATAGTTGCGTAAGGAGAAAATGTTCTAAACATCGTAAAATGTGTCTTCCTATATACTTTCACCTTTATTTAAATTAAATTAATTTTACAGGAAGGAGAGACGTTCGTGTTATCTGTAATAGTTCAATAATCGTAAATGCTCCTTACACGGACTCTTTAACTAAGCAATAAAATATATATCGCCGTGATTAATTTTATTGAAATAAATGCTCCTTTTTAAAATAACATAAAGGAAGATTAATAATATTTAAACGTACTTTGACAGGAAGTAAGACAGCATGTGGTTTATTTTATTCGCTGAAATATGTACATAATACATTTTAAAAATTTTAACTAGGTTATATTTAAGATTATTGGCCTTATTCATAAACATTTATTAGATTAGCAATTGATTAGCCGATTCTTATTTCATTTTTTTTATAGAGAATTTGAATTTAGAAGTTTCTTAGATTTTTTATAAATAAGGCCACTTATGTCTAGGCTGCCTTGTAAGTAGGTACATTAATCTTGTTTTTTTTTGTAATAAAACTATTTTGTTTATTTTTTTTTTTTTCATCCTAAATCTGTCCTATGCATTAAGACTATACTATTATCAAAATCAACCTAGTCACATACATCAAGTAGTTGTAACAAATCATAATGCCATGTAGGTATTAAATATAAAGAGCTCATTATTAAGCAGTACTTAGTAGAAGTACGAGACAAATGACCGTCGACATAATTAAACGGGAATATTTTATCGCAAATATTTTAACGACAGAAAGATTAGTCGGTCAGGTATGATAAGCGACTCTTAAACGAAGTCAGAATATGTCTGAGTGACATGAACTTGGAAGTTCAAGGTTCTAGCGTTCTATTGATTGATGTAATATAATTGGTTTGTAATGTGTTTTATTAATAATAGTAATATCTTGGAACTACTCACACACGGCCATCTGATCCCGAGCCTGCATTATGGCAACCAGACAACTAATAAACATACTTATACTTATTTCTAAATACATACATGTTACCACAGAACAGATAAATACAGCATGTTACAGCTAAATTACATTTACACACAGAACAAATGATCATGCTCATCACACAAAGATTTGTTCTCGGTGGGAATCGAACCCTCCTGTTCAGCAGTCAGGGTCACTTACTATTATAAGTACAATGGGTGTTGGAATCAGAGACAACGAAGGTATATCTCTGATTCCATAACATAAGTGCTTTAGCTACTTACTTTGGGTTCAGAGCAATGTATGTGATGTTTAATTTAGCAAATAATTTAGGGTTTATTATAGAAAAGAACACATTAATTATTTTACAAAATCAGGCACGAAACCCGAAACAAAAGCTTTAAAATACAAATGAAAATTAATAAAACAATCTTTAATTAAACGGAAATGTTTGTTTAAATATATTAAACCTTTCTCTAAATCAACAGACCACAATCACAGCCGAACACCCCCAAAAACCCATTTGTTTGGTGAACAACAAAAGTTATAATGTAAATTTTCGTAACCCTACATAGTTTGTGGAGTTTTTGAACTGTTCGCGTCGTGACAAGGGACAAAGTGGTGGGACGTTATGAGATTTTAGAAGCAATTTTTGAAGTTACCTCTTGTCGCATACCCAACGATGTATTGTTAGGAGTTTCACAATTCCACTGGTGTCTTTCTTTGAGCTGGCAAAATTGAATTTTGGTACCTCGTTCCTTTGTGAGTTATGGAGGTGATTCTGATTCCAATGTTTGCTTTACATCGTTGAAATGTATCGTGACTTTAATGCCTTGATGTTTAAGATATTATTGACATTTAGACTTAAGTTAATGATCCACTGTGTGTATTTGGGATACATATGATAGTATTTACACACATACATATGATAATATTACATTTCTTATCGTAATTAAAAACGAGGGTGAATCTTTAAAAAATTGAATAAATGATTTAGAACTACAAATATACAAAAACAAATATTATTAAATGTCTGAAACATTACCATCAATCAAATTCCACTTAAATTCTTTGAGAATGAAAGCTTAATCACTTTTGGCATTAAATTTCCCTTAAAATATGCCGCAGCTTTACTTAAACCTCTTTTGCTACCTTGTGCCTCACTCTTTGCAAAAATAGGCCACGCTCTTTCCATTTTCAGTTGTGAAAGTGTCTCGTGAAAAATAGAGCCTCAGAATTCATTGTGTAGGATAGGTTCTTGGGAAATGAATACTAACGTAGGTTTTTAATATAAAAACACATGCGATATTTTTATTTTGAACATATTTGTTTGTTTTTTTTCGTTTAGACTAAGATTGAAGTGAAATCTTAAGTGCAATAGCAGCTATATCATAAAAGCAAATTTGGTATACATTTGTTAAGGATTGCATAGTAGAAGAAGTTTGAGAAGGCTTGCAAAGTATGACAAAATATAATTATCCGCAGATTGTTAAATAATACAATAAAAAAAATAATTTTAGTCTAAGTGGTTTTTCACGAACGCCATAAACATGCCTTTTTAAGCTCGTCATTCAGTAATAACAATAATTTCAATTTTTATTATTGTTAAAACGTCTGCTTTTTCGCGTTATCGCTGGTTTAATAGTCGCATCAGAACTGGGCCAGTAAAATTGTGCGACAACTGGGTGTAAAAACAGTCGGCCTTATTATGACACTGATAAGGTAAAATTGCACGTTGTGTTATCTTTTGTTTTATGAAAAATGTTAGAACACTCGTTAGAGTTAATGTTAGAATGGTAATATTTTTTTTTATGTACAATGTAGTAGAGTCTAAGAGGAATAAATAAGTGAAGTATAGATGTCGAGTATAAACTTCTGGCACTAGTATGAACATGTGAAATCGTTAAAATTAGTGTCAGAACAGAATGCATCGTTTTGTTAAAACTATCTCAAAACGTGTGTTTATTACAGGACATTAGAGTTTTGCTTGTAGAGAATCTTTGGAAATTAATATTATTTTAATTATTAGCCTTCAAACGCACCCCATCAGCAATTGGTTTTATTAATTACTTTTTTTGTTCGGGTTATTAATTCAGCGTTAACCGCTCCGTACCTAACTCCAAATTGCTGTTAAATTATTCATTTTCAGTTTGGATTGTCTGAAACGTGTTTTCAATTTATTTTGCTTCGCAGATGTTTGAATTTAATTTGATTTCATTGTTATGTATTTTCTGTTTCAGTAATGTTGTTTTGATATGAGTTACCTATTTCTGTTTTAGATTAATTCTACGTCATGTGACATGTATTATAGATTGATGTTTAATATTGATAACGTAGCTAATAATTAATATAATATGCCCATTGCATAAGAAAACAAAATTATTTTTAGACTACTTGTTTCAAATTTGAGTAATTATTTAGCTTTAATTCTCTTCGGGGTTTTTATTTGCAAACCTATTTCGTAACGTAGTAAGTTTATAGAAGTAGATAGAAGGACAAGAGTTCATAAAGTTTTCTAATGTAACGGTTGTCATAAATATAATAAAATAACTACAACTTAAAGTAAGTCGTCCGTAAGTAACATCTTAACATAATAACTAATCCTATTTTTATTTCGATTGTAAGTATTATGATATTATTTATCTATCTTTAACCTTTTCCTGTCCCGTGAGTCACATATGAACATATTACTTGTCTATCTATTATGTCTACTGGCAGATAAGGAAGTTAAGATGGTTACAAACTCATCCCTATTTTTAATATACCTAGGTACCAAAATATATCGTACTTCTAAAGGATAAAATATTCTTTTTTGTATTTTACCTATAATTAATTTTTGTTTGTTTGTTTGTCCCCAGGTGTGGTTGTGATGTCATGGTGGTGGGCGCTTGCGCTGCTAGCGCTGTCGGCGCCCGCCCGCCCCGCGCCTCGGGCGGGCAACGGTGAGCAAATTTACAGTAAGCATCACTCTGCACTATTTCCCGCTTGATTGCGCTCCTGCCGGCAACCGATAGTGTTGAGCCACAAGTCTATGGCATCGGTGTGGACGATTAGAAGGGAGGGTCATAAAATTGGCAGAAATGAAATAATAATAATAATAAAATAGTTTTTTTTTGTTTTTTGCATATTAGAACACTCATTACCATTCAATCAAACAATACATGATTGTATAAAACTCTTTTATAGCGTAAACACCATTGAAAAAGCTATGTAATAGTATCCCCCGGTTTCAAAAGGCGGTATAGTTCAATCCATGTCAACAAATTTGATTGGTAGACTAACAATTATTAATAGCACTTGACATGTGGTTTGATTCACATTTTATATGAAATTAAGGGTTAATGTATTAAAAAAAAATTATACCTCTCTAACTAACACATTATCGGTTGCTCTACCAAGGAGTTGCGCATACGCAATCAGGCGACTATTCACTCACTTATCTAAGTGACGGCCCTACGTCAGTAAGTTACACTTACTTTCGATTTTCTTTGACATATTGCACTTGTTGTGTCAAATATTATACTTATTTGTAACTTGTAAAAACTTGATAGTATGCCACGATATTTTCTTGGTTATCAATTATATGGAGTGAAGCATGGCATATTACTGTCTTAGTTACATGTATTTTTTAAAATCCGGATTTTGTACGTTGGTAACTATATATATATATATTATAACAAAAATATTTATTTAAAACATAAATATTTATTTAGATAACATAAGCTATATATATAAGGTATATATATATATATATACCTATGTAGTATATTGGTTATCTAAATAAATATTTATCTATGTTTTGATATAAGTCTAAATGTGTATTTAATATTCATCACCATGCGTTTTTATAGTCCTTCCTTATGTCTAGTACATCTACCTTAATTGTTTGTGCATCATGCAATGGTTGACTGGTAGAAATTGCCATAATAAGGCATAAAGTTCACCTCTGCACTACTTGGATAAAGTATAAATAATAAATAAATAATTGTCGCGGACCTTGACCAGTAAAGAGTGTTGTTAAAATTGCTAGTTTATACTACTCAGATAGTATGCGACAGTATATTATTTATATTATATGTAATGTAGTTGCAGCAGTGTAGTTCCGTTCTAATCTTAAGTTCTAATCTTAGTGCTTGTTGTCTCATACAATTTCAAGAATTAAAGAATAATTTTTTGCGAAGTTGTGCGCAGTTCCGCTTCGGTGCAGCTTCGCATAGTGCGGTCCCACCTTAATAAGATACCACACATAGTTATTTTTTATTTAAGAATCATTAGTTTTTATTCATAGAAATTCACTTCGAAAAAAAATTGCGAATTTGAAATTCGCAGTAACAAAGCTTTAGCGTGTATTCCGTAAAAAAATCTATTTCTCCTTCGCACAAACTGAAAATATTTTAGGTACCATCTGCAAAACATAAAAATCTATTACGCTTCCTACGGCAGCACCTTATTAAATATTCTTAAAAACTTCGATTATTTTCTTTCCAACCGTACAAAAGAAACGAACGCGAAATTACTGCGTCGATATTTCAATGCTTACCAAAGTTCCTTTTTTCCTTTCCCTTTGTATAAAAGGAACTTAAGACACTTTGATTACTCGAAGATAATAGCACTTTTATCTAATTCGAGATTTTCTTTGCTGACGATGCTTTTTTGTTTAAGATGTAGATATCTTATTTAAGAAATGAGGAGTCCAAAGTTGTGATTTATAGTTATGCGATCATAGAGATTAATTTAATCTTAATAAATAATTATCTATTATTTCAAATAGATTAAAAACATACGTTTATTTTGAGAAACTATGAAGGTCACAGAATTGGCGAACATTTCTTTAAACTTTCATCAGCAAAGTCAAAGTAGATATCGTCCTTTTCAGAAGACACCAAAGCGGCAATAGCCTAATGATTATTGTGATGACCTTGTGATCGAGAGCATAAGCATATTTAGCTTAATTGGAGAGTTTACCGAGATTGCTAGTAATGTAAATTCCACCCATATTCCTAGTAAATTAAAACAAAATATATATTATCCACAATAACAATATTCAAAGTGACGTAATTCTCATGATATAAGTTTCAGTTATTTGACATCAAACCGACGCACGCTATCATCAGACAAATTCGCACGCCCCGTTACAAGCCAACACACGACTATCCACATTTTGTTTCAACTAAACACAACTTGATAACAAACTTAATATTTCTAATTCAAACCTTCGTAAATTATCTCAATTGGCTTATAAAACACAGAAATTGAAAGCAGCCTATTAGTTTTACATACAAGCACTGCAACTTTGTAGTAACATATTACTCGGAGGCATTAGCGCCATGATTTCTGCTATATTTATGGAGTAAAACCTATTAAAATATTCACACAAATCTAAGCAGTGTATTATTTTAAAATTATTAGTTTCTGATGAGGAATTTAAATGGTTTTAAGTTGTTGAGAAGAAGGCTATAATAGGGATGTTGACTGGGTATGAAAAGTTAAAATCTATTTAGTCCGTCAGTTAGATAATAAAAAAATATTAGACACGTATTTTTTCTTTCATCAAAACAATAAAAAATTACAAAGATACAGCGCTTTAAAGTTTCGGAGTGGGGGCTTATGACAACTCGCCTTGGTAAAAATTGTAGTGAGGAGTGACGTCACGCGAAATTTCCGTACTCTGTATTTTGATCATTTTTTGTTAGCAGGAAAAAAGAAAAAGTACGTGTCCAATAAAATTCACTAATCTACCAGGCGGACATTAAAAAAAAAATAGGAAACATGCCTATTGCACACTAGTATAAAATGGCTACCAATTTATACGTAGCAACATTCCTACAATTAAACATGACAAATAGCATATTAAAAAGCAAAGTTTTTGTAATTTGAGTTCCAAATTGTTCAAAGTCTGGGTGTGCTTTGTGCATGTTATTTGAATGTTTGTAAAAACCCCTTCACCTACAATACAATGATTAGTGCTGTAGTTGTGTTTAGATAAGATAAGATTATTAAACTTGCTATTTTCATTCTTTTATGTCTTTTTATAAAATGAGGCCTAATAAACATATTAGACTTTTGAAAGGCAAGGTTGGTGCTATTTCTTAAAAAACTAAAGTTTATGAACTAGAAAAATACCGTTTTTGAACATAAAAGTGAATATATTTAGCTCTTAATGTTTACTGTTAAAGTATAATTTCCTTACATTGTTAGCCTATACATCTCGTAACGTATTACTCGCGTTGGCACATAAAGATTGGGTTTGTATGTAAAATAATGAGATTTGTGTTGCTTACTTCCATAAATTTACGTATTTTTTGCGTAATAACTGTAAATTACGAATAACGGTTGAGAGGTTATGTGATTTACGGTTTTTTCGGTAACAATACATAAGTACACTATAAAAATATGAAATGGTTTTGTATAAAGTTTGATTATGGTGTTTTTTTTTATAATATTAATGCTTGGTAAATTTGTCAGGCTTCGAATGATATATCGTAGGATCTAGAAAGCCTCTTCTCTCATTACATAAAAAAAGTTTAAAAGGGCAGTAGTTTATTTTTCAAATCCAATACATTTTACATGTTTCTGAATTCTCTGTGCCATGATATTACTCATTAATTACTAATCAATAATAGTTTTGTTATTAGACTTATTTTGAATATATTTAGCACATATGTAACGCTTATACATATAAAACAAAGTCATATTAGTTTAACCATATATAACTTTAGAACGGGTGGACCGATTTTTATGATATTTAATCAGTCGGGTTCGTCTCCACTCCGAATAGCAGAATTACTATAAGAACATCAGAAAAAGTAAGGAAAAAAAAATCTTACGGGAACGGCACTACTTACGCGGATGAAACCGCGGGGCATATCTAGTCAATAATAAAACAAAAGGAACAAAAATATCAAGAAGAAAAAACATAATAAATTATTTCAACTAATTATCTGTAAAGAAAAATTCATTAACAGCATGACCATAATTTAATAGTTTCCGGTAACATGGCGGTTCGTTTTCTTGGCCCAAAACTATGCGAGCTAGCCATGGAAAGTGAAGTGGTTTCACTTTCAAACTTATTATCGTATGATGGGATCCGACACACGCCTTTATTTGTTTGAGCGGCCCTTAAGTAGGGTAGACATGGTTTTAGTAATCGGAATAAAAGTTCATGCACTTTTGATGTAAAATACGCACGATTTGAATGTTTGGTTCTGTTAACTTTATTATTAGAATTTTCGCCCAAAATTAGAAACTGTAGAGTTTAGCTCTCCATTTCCTTTTTGAGTCCATTGTTTTCTATTCTGCGTTAAATAAATTCGTCAAAATATAATTTGTGTTCAATAGTGTTCAATGCTTTTTTGTCTATTTAAGATGTATGACATATATATATATATCATTTGCATAATAAGCTGTAGGTATTTTCCGAAGTCATTTCATAAAATTGTTTGGAAAATTCATAAAAAATCTACCTAGGATTATCCATAATTTTCCCAACTTCTGTACACTTTACTGGCACAGAGCAAAGCTTTCAAGTTGTTTATTTTGTAAACTCTTCACTTTCGATCGTGCTCTCATCCACTTGACGACTCGACTGTACCAATAATCTCGTGTCAGTACTTGACTACTCGTCAGTATCGCCCTCTACTGTCCGGGGCAAAAGGATGTACACCCAAAAAGAAAAGTAGCTATTTTTAATAGTCCTTTTCGGCTATTCGTATTGAAATATTCTGTACAGTATAATACAATTATACATCTATCCTAATTAACTGACTTCATAATATCTAAAAGATCCTTTGGAGTAAAATAAATGCTTGCGATAAAACAAACTCACCAAAATAATAAAAATGCGTATATATAAGTATGACCACTGCCAAAAATCTACATTTTGCTGGCTTTAGGAAGCAAAGCTAGGTTAAGTAGATATTATATTCGAGATTTATGTAGGACTACATCTATTAGCTCATCCCCATGGTTAAATTATAATAACGACTAATAGAATTTAAAAACAATACTAAACTTCAATTTAGGATATTTTATATGATATAATATTCTTTCCTTAATAAAATCAGCTCCTGTAACAGTTTTCTTATGACTGTACACAAGGACTGACAAGCACTTGTCTACCGACCTGTACCGATAATCTTGATCAATAACACTTAACACATCGAAGCACGCTAAGTACTCCCTACTCGCTGGATTGCAATTTGCTAAGTAAACTTATAACTAAGAGGTATTAGTTTAATGGTTCTGGTAAGTTTTAACGAACTATAATACCGCCTTTATTTCAACTAGGTAACTATACACGAAATTTTTGAGAAGCACTGACTAATCTACTATTGGCAATGTGGTATCCAGAAATCTACTAATTCAGCCTACATCGTTTCAGTGTTGTACACAGATCTCTCCCAAGATGCGCCATAAGCTGAAGATGCTGCCTTCCCCCGAACAGCCCGTCCAGTCATCATCATCAGATCATTGTTAATAACTTAAGCCATCCTCTATTACCTTATTATCATGAAAGTAAAAAAACAAAAATTGGCGTAGAAAATTTTTATTGCCATTGATCGACACGCTCAGAAGGAACTCTCGTTCTTATCGTGTCGATCAATGGCAGTTAAAATTTTCTAGACCAGTACTCAGCCTCGTAAATAACGTGAGCTCCTAAATACTAGATACTGTAATTATTAATGATTATAATCAATAAATAATTATTTTTAAATGCCAACAGCAAGAGCTCTACGTGAACATACATCCGTATTAATAGTTCGTGATGTTGATGAACCTACATCTAAAAAAAAAACTTAAAAAGTTAACTTGTTTATCGGCTTTTCTAATTAAAAAAATAGGTATGTTTCAAATTTGGATTGACGTTTATGAAAAAAACAAAGAAACTTTATATTGTATCATTATGATACATAAAGTTATAAGTATCGATAAAGTATATTTTGTTATACATCAAAGTAACTCTACAAGATATCAAAGTTTACCTACTTGTATGTTCCGTGAGGTTTCCATTAAAACTTTGGCAAGTGTATCCTGGCGAATGACAAGAGTGCTATGATTGATGGTCCAAGGAGTTCTTATATCAAGCTTGCTTTTGTTTACACCATATTGAACTACTTGAACACTTTTTATTTATTTACTTATCTGGATTATACAGTAAAATGGTCCATTGGAGATTATTTTTGTGACTAGGTAATAGATGTCCCACGTTATTTTGAAGCCGTTAAGCAGTAGCTATAAAGTCATCAACTGGATACTGAAACGCAACTTAACTTTAAGAGGTTCCTAAATAACTATCTGCCGCTACTTTGCACCTTAAAGTGACAGAGACAGCATGAGACTTAAAACTGATTGAAGTTTTAGTATTAGGCCATTATTCTCATATCCAATAAGCAAATCTCGTCTTAAGGATATAATTTGTACTTAAAACACTTAACACAGCTTCAAATAATTTTCAACCTACCTCCAGGCTAGTAGGCAGTATTACGAGTCCTTTGAATGCGGACAAAGCTACCGAATAAATTACAAATCACTTCTAATGTTAATATTGTACGGAATAAGATAATTAAAAAATCGGCAACCCTTACCGGCCGAAACTGTACCTTCATTTATTTCAATAAATGACCAACATAAAATAGCTTTTATATTTCTATAAAATATCAGTAAAACAGTAATTAAGGATGGAAATAATAGATCAAAGTGTGAATGGGAGCGGATTACAAGAAGCGCAGCATATACGTCAAGTGAACTGGATTGCGAGTGAAATCTACTCGATTGGACACTTGTATTGCAATAGTTAAGGGCATGGTCTGACGTAGATGTAGAGTGTTTTAACGGTAATCATTTAAATAAAGATATCATTAAATAACATTATTAATTTAACAGTTATGTATTGTATTGCCATATTATAATAGTTCCACAGCAGGTATCATGTCTTGATGACGCTTGAATTAAATTCAAAATTGTAGCAGGTTAAAATGGTGGTGAAATGGCGATTAAATTGTCAGTGGCAATGTTAATGTCTTAAAATTCAGGTTAGAATTTAAAACTCATAATCAAATCAAATCCATTTATTTGCGTAACACAGGTTTTAAAGATGATAATATAGTAAATAAGCGTACAATGAGCTCTACCACGTAGGGTGTGCAAATTAATGGGATGGATATAAAATAGGTAATAATCTACAATAAATAATAAGAAACTTATACCGAAAATAAGAGAAAATGAGATAAACTTATTGAACAAACACTAACGTAGCTATGTTTAAAATAAAGACATTTCAGTATTCTTGAACACATGTATAACTTGTTATTTCAAAACTTATTCATAGAAAATTAGCTCATTGATATCGTTAACGATTGGAACATTTTCTTGAGTTTGGCAACTACTGGATGATTTTTAACAACTATAATATACGTATTATAAGAAGACTTCCGTAATGGATTAGATATTATCGCAGACATGAGTAAAAGCACGTCAAGACAAAAATGGCAATGTCTAAACGCATCTACAACTAAAGATAAATCCTAGTATTATTTTATGGTCTGCTATAACGCAAGAGAAACGGCGTCTTATCTTCTTGATGATAATGTGATTGTGGGATGTAATTGTAGGATTTCCGTGAGATTGGCAAACATTTTACTAGTGGAAAGTGGCGGAAAGACCCGTGGAAAAAGTTTACGGCCCTTCCCTTGTTGGTAAAAGTTTGGCTAAGTTAGTTTGTCTTTAAGTAATACGGAAGTTAAGATTGTTAGCTAGGCTGGTAAGTTAGTCAAATTGTTTTCTTTTGCAGTAAATGGCCATAGATTTACATTACATACACAAGAAAAAAAAAAGAAACAAAAACAATTTTAAACAGTTTCTAAATTCTTTGGCGACATATATATTTTTGTATGCGTAAGAATCTGATTTGATGGAACCACTGGACAACTCATGTACCTAACAAACAAAATTAACAATTTTTCAATCCGTGGTTTTTTTCGAATTTGTTACAAAAACGTCAATAAAAATTATATCAATCTTTTGTAAAGTCTCTCTTCTGAATAAAAACGAAGCTATTTATCTTTTTTTTATTTTCGTCCGTAAGTTGCCTGTTAAAAATTTTCAACTACGTACCAACTTCATCGATTTAAACCTTTCAAGTAAGTCTAATATAACAAAAAATATCAGTCGGTTCTAGATGAAGTTCCCGGACGTCTTAGCTATTACTACTTCCATTGTAGGGCGTAATTGTAGGATTTCCGCAAGATGTGCAAACAGTTTCACCGATACGAAAGTTCTTAGTGTCGGCGAAATGACCGACTGACACCAACGAGGTATGGACCATCAATCCCAAGTGTAAAAGGCTTATTTACTCATATTTTGTAGATAATCGAGTGCTAAATGTAATAGTTACTTACTAATTATCTTTCACGGTGTTGTTAACAGAATATGCTGTTAATAATGGCGAGTAAATGACGGGTTTTCCAGTGTGGGCTTGTTGGTATCGAAATGGGTGATGAGTTCATGACATCATTTGGAGCAAAATTATGGTAGTTGGTATGTTTGATCGTCCAGAGACCATACTTTGATCTGATGCGGTACATCATCAGGGATGATCTGTACTGTGATTATTTGAACAGCTCATCAAAAATTTCACTATGCTTTTAAGCTAGTCCTATGTCTAAAATCCAGTGGACAGATGTATTTGACGACGATTTACGATTTGATTTTTTGTAATATATTTTCGTCAAGTATTTTCTGTTAAACCTACACATATTTGGCCTGATTTCTTAAGACATGTTTCTAGGTTCGAAATTTCGCATACTAACATATTCTTACGATTTACGTGTCTTCGCTCAAAGCACTCTCTCTAATGGAATGGAGAGCGTGAAGAAGCTGCACAAAATCTCGCGCCCCATTTAAATGCAGACTTGTCTATTTTAAGTATATATTTCCCTCAATGTTAGTAACATGCTATATTTCAAAGATTTTCTCTCTTTTGTGGAGGTACAAAGTATTTACTTGAATAATGGACTTGTCTTACAACTGTCGGTAACGTACGAGTTTGTGAGAAAAGTTGTTTGGAAATTTTTAGATTTTCTTTTGCATTACTTTCTTAGAAGATAGATATTTTGATTAAAGCAGTCTTCACAAACGGATAAATGCAGTGAATTCTAAATTAGTGTTCAATTTTTTGTAACTCCTAAAGGCGGTGTCGAATTTGGAAATGAATTAAAAAAAACTCCTACTTATTTACAATATAATTATTTCTATTACATATTGCAGCGTCAGTAGTCTGTCTGAACATGATAAACTCAAAAAATACCGAACAGATTTTTCGATAGAGTAGTTAAAGAGGAAGGGTTGCAAGGGTGACTTCTGTCGAAAGGAAGGTGGTACGTGTTATTTGCGTGTATAATTCATCTGCTGTTACCTGCCATGGTATAAGATTATGCCAGACAACGAAAAAAAAACAGTAGCTGGATTGACTACCCGTTCAAATCCTTACAAAGACTGATTCATCGCTTGTATAACTCAATCTAAGAGCATGGTCTACATTTGAACCGTCAAACTACAAGCAATCCACGATATTAAGTTATCGCACAAATGCGTGTCAAATATCGCTTTCGTTGGCTTCGTTGTGTACTTGTTAGGTCGCTACAGCAGGTGCTGGCATACTTGTACAGCTCAAGGCTTTGTTGATTTTCTATCTTTACATCTATATTTTCCATAGGAACCGTGGAAGTGAAGATTTTTAGTACATTGCTACTTAAGTTATTGGGTTTTTAAATCAAGCAATTTTGTGTATCAAGAATTTAGAAACACAAATAAACTCTTTAGATTTTTTTTAATTTATCGCACATAAATAGCTCTGAGCCAAAGTAAGTATCTATATAGTACTTGTTTTATGGGATTAGAGACAACGAAAGTACCACAAACACTCAGACCCAAGATAATTTAGAAACGTCAAAACATAGTATCAAACGCGGGACCTCAGAGCTGGCGCCTTAAAAACCGGTGGGATGGCCAATCGACCACGAAAGTGGTCAAATATAAAAAAAATATATCTATTTGCGACAACCGATAATACATGCTGCTTTTTTTTATAAACCTGTAGATACTGTTTGCAGTACAAAGTCTTCATCTTAGTTTTCCATTCATTCCTGTGTTCCCTTCTTTTATATTTAATCTTCGCAAAGTTAGCTATTACTAGCACTTTTTTTAAATAGTTACCGTATATTTGATTTTTTTTACATCTTTATCAAACTGGTTGCCGGAAAAGTAATGGTAATATATGTATTTAGGTACAAAAAATTTCACTACTCTTCATTAGAATTAATATCTTCGATTATGTTTAGTTTAGTAGTCCAGGAAGGCCATAGAATTATCTGCTTGAAGTTTTCCGATCTTCTTGTTTATCCGCATTGACCGAATTTCATCTTTATATCTAGTCACTAACGCACAGTTGATTAGCATCACAGACAACTATATTTATGGCAGACCCCGTTTCAAGAAGTGCCGGTCAATTATTATAAGTCAGTGGTTCTAAACCCGTGGTAAGAATATTTTTTCAGTCATTTATGTTTTTTTTTGTGTACTTCTTTCAAATTTGAGCTGACCTATAGGTGTGGACTATTAACTATTTCTAAATACATCCAACTAGTGTCTATATAATAATTTATCATTAAATATAACTATCACTTAAAAAAATTAAATCTAAACGTCTAATGCCTGTCACTCACATTTCCACGAATAAGCAAACCTACAAGTGTAGGACGACATTCGCTAATAATTTCATATCCACGCTGTGTCGGTTTATTAACAGACATCAAAGCGCGCGAACCTTTGTCGAAATGTTTGCGCGCAAGTGTCTGACCGGGGTTAGCCCTATACGTAAAGAGCCGTTAATCCCGCCTCAATACTACGCAATTCAAAATGACAATTATATATTGACGATACTCATAACAAAAGGTTGTGAACCCCGGTTCTATTGCAATCAATTTGAAAAACGTTTGTATCCTTCATCTTGTTTATTTATTATCTTCGTCAATAAACAGGCACAATTATTATAATAATACAATATATTCTAGTATTCCAATATTATTTGTTATCTGGTGCTAACTCATAATGTTTTATGAAGTAATTTTCTTTAATCATTTCTGACGCTTCTTTGAAATGAATGTATAAGAAAATCAACTTGGGATGAATAACATTTCTCAAAACATTAAGCTTTGGGGTAACCTGTGTATGTTTCTATGTTCGTTTTCTTTATATCCTCGTATCATCCATATGGCTAGATGGGTTTCGACAGTTAAGGTATCATTAGATCTGACTGACAAACTCAATTGTCCTTAGATAGGCGTTTTGATAAATAATTAAAATGGCGGAATTTTGGCGATAAAATTGTAAAATGTTAATATTTTTTTATCAAACCTATCTTGTATGGTATTATAATAAAGGGTTTTATAATTGAATTACATATGCAAAAATAAAAAATAATGATTCTTAGCAGGCAGTTGGGTTTTTGTTCATATTGTTATAATTTTTACCTTCTTATTTGACCTCATTCTTTCACTGCAAAGTATCACCACCACATGCAATACCCATCTCCAAACTTTCTTTTTTTATGTCTTAAAATCTTCTACCTTATACATGCCTTTGAGAAAGAAAGAAAGAATTATACACTATAATATTATTATATCAACATTTTCATCAGGTTTTATATATATAACACAATAAAGTAGGTATAACTGTAGAATCCAGGAAGTTTCCTGTTTAATCCTCTAGATCAAGTCTGCAGGACCTCATTAAAAGTTTCAATGTGGAAATGGATTTCTACTGATTTTGTTAAAATTCAAGTTTAAAAAATTGTCTTTGCAAACAATTTTATCTAGCAACGTCACTTTATAAAAATCATTCATTTTATTTGTTAGAAAGTTTTAGTTTTAATAATAAAATTAAAGAGTTAATTAATATACCTAATTTTATGAGGCAAAGATCAGTTATATGTGTTTTTTTTACATCTCAAACGTATTTTTAAACAATATATTTTTTATTAGAGGTACAGTTTACTAGTGTCCCAATTAATAGCAACATTAATAATAATTACAAATTCTATCATCGTAAATTCTCGTCCATAAATTAAATTTGCACTAAAACGGTTCAATTCAAATTGGATTTCGATTATAACATTTCTGTCTTAATTGAGTTCATTTGTGAATATAATACTTACGTCAATGTCGATGTTTTATCGGTAATATTATTGATGACTCCCATTCATCGTTCATTAAGGAACCCGGTAGCGTTCAAAACCATTTATTTATAGAATGATAATTGTCGTTCACCAAATGTTTTTATAGATTTTCTGGGATCGATATTAATTTCTAAGGATCTCTTCGTCTATTTCATATCTTCATCAATTTTCAAGTCATTGATCTTGGATTTAGTTTAAATATCATGTTTGTCTTTGTCTTTTATGGTTAAACAATATTTGAGGGGTGCGTGGCTAAGTGTACTGTAACGTTTGACCGATAATACAAGTTAAGCCGCGTTGGCTGCGGTTGGTCCTCTGACACTACCCGTTCGCTCCCCCGAGTGAGCGGGTGTCCAAGAGGATTCACCCGCCTAAACAAAAAAAAATGGGTGACCATTTGTACAGAACATGCCGAGACCCCTCCGTGCCTCAGAAAGCACGTTAGGCCGTTGTCCCGACTTTCATACGTTGATCTTTGACAGGCGTTAAGTCATTACAATTCTGACAACCAATCGTACTTTGGAATACTGTATTACCCAGGAAAATGGGGTATGGAGGTCAAATAGGCAGTCGCTTTATGTTAAATACGGTATTCAGCTGAATCTGGGAAGACTGAAAGCCGACCCCAACATAGTTTAGGAAAAGGCTAACCGGGCAGATTGTTAAACAATATAATATTATCTGAATATTAATCAGAAAAAACCGATGAATATTTTTCGGTAAAGCTTGACTAGTATTGAATATACGTCGTGTCCATTCCATATAAGGCATTACAACATCTAAATTATGCTCCCAAACCCATCAACTTAAATCCTCTTTATCCTGCTATCGTCAGTTCATTAGGAAGAAAAGGAGAAAATGGTTGAGTTGAAATGGACTGGAATACACACAGCCTACTAGATCAGCCAATAACAAAACTTTGCATAACGCTAACATAATTGTTTACTTACCGACTCAAACTAATTGAGGTAGGCAAAGTGATCATTGAAAAAGATAAAATCCGCAAGTAAAACATGAGCATTTAGAAAGAGAAATTGATAATATTGATACTAACAGACCAGCTTCTAATCTTGAATGGAGTTTGTTTACGAATTTATCTAAGTTTTCTCTTCTCCATTTGTGAAATGCATTTGAAAGTCAGTTTTAAAGTAAGTGCGAAATATCATAACTTGTTGTTGTTTGTGTTAAGTGTTTGGGTAACTAAAATCTTATTCATCTTGGTAGACTTTGTCGATTTAAAAATAACAAATATTAAATTGTATAATTTTATAGTAACAATCTTAAACATACAATCACTTTCGAAATCTCTTTCTGCATTTTTAAACAACGTTGCAACATTGTTTAGATTTGCATTTTTAGTATGATAAGTTACCTAAGTCTCAATATTCAATTTATATAGTTAACAGGCTTGCTAGCATGACGGCGAGGAATGTGGAATTGACGCGAAAAAAAAAGAACCTTGCAATACGTCTTCAGAAAACATTTGAATTCACAATTCCTCTAGGTAGAAATATCTACCTATTCAACAAGCTTGCTCCAATTTTCACTCTCCGAAATCGCTGCTCGTGAGTCCCTAAGCAATAGACGTACAATTGAAATAGTTCCATTGTGTCAAATGAGATTAGATAAACTCCAGGGTTTGCCCGCTATCTGCCATTGTGGGCACCGTGTTTATTCATGGTTATTAAGTAGAATGCACTTATAAATCTGATAAGGGAAACAATTCAGTGTTGATTTTAAGTATAAATAAACAAGTGGATTGAATAAATGATATTCGTTGCAAGCTTTCAACTGTTCTTGTTAGATACGTGGTATCTTTTACAAGATTTTAATATTATTGTTGTATCTAGTTCTGGATTTAAGGAGAAAGAACATTTTTATGGAATTTAAGACAAAATATATCACTCTGTAATTTATTACTATTAAGTGTTTTCGGATCATGTGAGTTTAATTTTATTTTGAAGGGTCCGGTAAAATAAATAGGTTTCTAAGAATGTCAGAAACAACAAAAAAATTATCTCTTTTCTTTTCTACTCTTTAATTACATTTCAATACCAGTCCACAAGCTCACTAAAATAATTAATTATTTTGAAAAGTGCTTTTGGAAGCACTACAATCAACTGACGTATAATTGACAAAATTGCTTCCTAAGACAGATGTCAATCAGTGATGGCCAGCGCAAACAGACACGTCAATGATAACATATATCAATCGCGTTTCATGACATTTCTATTTCATGGCAATTGCTGATTGCCATTCTGTATAAGGCGACATTACTCCGAGAAAATCAATCTAATGCCAATTGCCGAGAAAACCGACTATTAAATTTTCAATCGAGTTAGACATAATTAGTAAAAAAATAAATTTTATGGTATTTTCTTTTGTGACGTAGTTTTGTTGGAATTCTGCTCTAAAATAAGCACTGGTTTCACTCTTTCATTTCATAACTACCTATAACATCTAATACATATTATAAAATAATCCCCAACCCCAGTCTGTTGGTCTAAACGCGATGAACTCAAAAACTACTGAACAGTTTTTTAATGGTTTTCACCAATGAATAGAGTGATTGAAGATGATAGTTTTTGTGGGAGTTTAAGCGAATCGCTTGTTTTATTATAATATTGATAAAAGCGACATAAAATTTAAATAAAAACAGGGACATAATTCGATGCTCTGAACTTTTATGTTGGTATCTTTGGTTTTTTGAAATCATTAATTTTACAAACCTAAAATTAAAAGTCTAATCACAATTGTATCTAAATACAAAAACACTTTTAGGTACAGTACGATGCAAACTTAATGGCGGCTGTGAACACGAGTCGAGTCGCTGCGCAGTACCAAACTTATGCGCCAGCGGGGGTGCGGGGCGAGGTACTGCGCAGCGTTTAGCTAACTTCACAGCCGCCATTAAGTTTGAATCGAACTATACAAGGTTTACCTATTTATATAAAGATACTAAGCAATAGAAACAGGTATGTATCCGATATTTTTATACGAAGTTAACAAAGTGGATCGCTATAAAGACAACAAGATTACAAGACATTTTAGAATGATTGCGGCACAAATCGATCTCTCTTCTAATAACATATATTTTTATTACGTGACAACTAGCCAGACGGCGTATGATTTGGGTTTTGGACTTAATGCTAGATAATTAACGGCTGATAATATAACATGATTTACACGTGGGTTTGCTTTAATTTATTTCTAAAAGTTATACAGTAGACACGCAAAATATCTGTCCTCAAGTCTACACTTATGGACAGATATTTTTTTGATAGGTACACACTATGTCAATTACCTACACATGGATAATTGTTGCGTAAAAATGATATTCTAAATATTTAGGATTAAATTTAAATAAAATCTGTAGAAATATAATAATTAATAAAAAATAAAAATAAATATCATAAAAAAATTAGAATTAAATTAATGATAAAAAAAATGTACAAAAATTTATAAACAATTTAATATTATATGTACCAATTTCTGCGTTATTTCGGCACCCTTGGCTGTATTTCAGAGATTTTCTCTTTTTCAAAGTTTTAAGAGTAGACCAGTAGAATACCCACTTGAATTTATATTTTCTTCCGTTGATCTTATCTAGTATTTACTATTATAATAAAATAAGTACCAAGCTATCTCCATAATGTCTTATTACATCATCATAACGAAAATTAGAAAAAATTTATTTTAAATTCAAAGTAAACGGACAAACTGCTCAACATCATTCTTATTAGTTAAGATTAATGATTTGTACGGGACCGAGAGCGGTGATTTTATGTTTTTGATTAAATCTCAGATTGTTATCTCAGCTTATTTATGATGCACTATTATTTTAACGTTGCCATGATTGTATAGGTCTACAATCCTATTTACTTGAAATTGTACATTTGAGTCAAAGAAAAGAAAGTGTTTATAATTCAACGTAATATTAAAATAATTTTAAAACTAAAAAGTGAATAATGAAACTAAAAAGCAAAAAATAAAATTTATTTTATTTTTATATTAATAAATACTGAGATCTTAAACTATATTTATTTTGAATAGTTGCTAAGCAACTCTGCTCAAGTGTCGAATTTAGAGTTTAAGTACCTACACCTTTTTATTAGTCAGCTAAAAATGAATGATGTCCTGTTATTACGGAGCTTCGGGCTTTCAATTTAACAGTGATTTATTTAATATCAAGGATCAACTAGGTGTACCTACTTAAGCATTAATCAAAAGTATAATGACCTGATCATCGAACCCAGTGCTTCATATCTAACCCAAAATTTTTTCACTGTTACTAGCGATAATATTATTAGATACACCTTTATTCTAGAGTCTGTGCGGAAAAAGGACCGTCTTGGGATTGAGGGCGCTGCTGTGTTTTTCTTTTTTTAAATAATAATAAATAATAAATGTGGACAACATCACATACATTGTTCTGAACCCAAAGTAAGAAGCTAGTGCACTTGTGTTATGGAATTCAGAGACAACGAAGATACCACAAACACCTAAACCCGAGACAATGTAGAAAAGTGCTTTTTCTACATTGACCCGGCCGGGGATCGAACCCGGGACCTTCGAGCTGGCGACACCTTGAAAACCGGTGTGTACGCCACTCGACCACGGAGGTCGTGCCTCATTATATTGCAAAGAAATAAATGATTTGATTAGATATTTTTTGTATAAGATAGTCCGTTTATTGAGGAAGGCTATAGGCTATATAACATCACGCTACGACCAATAGGAGCGGGGCATAAATGAAAAATGTTGCAAAAATGAAAAACCGTTGAAATTAAAACACGCGAACAAAGTCGCGGGGGACAGCTAGTATACCATAAATCCATAACTAGTTTACGATACCACCAAACAAGTAATAAATATGCGGGTAAATTAGATTAAGATACAGTATGGTGTCGTTTGATAAATAATTAAACTACTTAATTAAAAAATTAATAAAAACACACTTAAGCTGAACATCCTCACACTACGTCGCTATAAATCAATGGTTTTTAAATAAATTATTATGTTTTAGTTTCATCTATTAATTTATTTTACCTAATTGTATAAAACTAGTTGTAAACATTGCATGTTTAAATCCAGTAAGGATGTATCGGACGCAAGAAATAACATTTTTATTGATTACGTTATTAATAATCTTAATGATTACATTTCCTGTGTTTTTTTTTTATATTAGGTGTTTTCTATTATACTTATATTCTGTTTACACGCTACTATATCCATTAAATATTAATAGGTTAAATTATACTTCAAGGGTTGATAGCCTTTTTTTTTTAAGCGATATTTTACGAACTTTACAGTTATAGAGCCATTTAAAGATTCAAAATTTCGAAAAAAAACATCGTTTAAAACTACTGCACATACTTTTTTGTGGATCGAAGATCTTTATTGCAAAAATCACTTAATGTTTTGGTTTTTGTTTCACCCCTCAATATGATATTAAAAAATAAAGATTTATCAAAAGTGATTTCATTTTAAACCTTTAACCAGAATATATACAAATGATATTTTAAACAATAAACCCATACAAACACCAATAGAATTTATTCATTCCTAAAATTTATTCATAATATTATCAAAATCAGCCATTACTGTAAAGTCCAAACACGGTCAGAATACATCAAAATGCCACTTAAATAATGTAACGTAACCGACAAGGCCGATTTACATAAGTTATCTCATTTGGGAGGCCACCATCAATCATTTAGGTATGATCAATCATGTACCTTATCAGAGTGACGCTTTGAAACTCTGCCTACATTTTGGGTTGTAAAATTACACTCATATTTCGTGTCTCAAATACAGGTTATTTGGATATGAGTCTTGACAAATATAGGTGGTACAGGTATTTGTTAAAGTACCTAATCTACCTAGGAAATGTTAATTTAAGACGAGACGAGTAAGTGATGCTTAGGCCGATATTATATACTCTTAATACGTCATCAAACTTAGTCGATTATTAGAAAATAATAACAAAAAATGACAATTTTCACTACCAGAGATATAACAATTTTTGATGTTTCCACCATACACATTATGTCAAATTCTTTGCGTAGCCTTTTTCCAAGATATGTTGGGGTTGACTTTCAGTCTCACCCACTTCAGCTGAAAACTGTATTTTACATGGAGTGACTGCCTATCTGACTCCCACAACCCATTTTACTGAGTATCTCATTTACACAGTATCTCATGTGCTTACCGAGGCACGGAAGGGTCTCGGTATGTTAAAAATGGTCACCCATGGCCTAAGGGAGCGCAGCTTAACCTGGATTATCGGTCAAGCCGGCTTACATTTAACCACGAGCCCCTCAAAGTCATTGTAAGTAACATGGTTTCCAAATGTTATAAAAATGGTCCTTTTTAAAACTGTCTCATACCCATAATTGTTCCTCATAAGTAACATAATATAATTAGGTATTTACTTTGTTCAAGGATATATTTTTTTTATCAAATTCATTTCATCAATAATACGTGAACAAATAGCACTTGTCACTAACATCATTTGTTTGATACTCTGGTATCTAGCACCTACTAGGAAAAACAAATTTACTTATTTACGTAAATATTTTTTCAACACAGCTGATTGAGATAAATAGAAGGTTAACTCAAAACAGAAAGTAAATGGCGTACAGACAGGAGAATGATGATCATGATATTTCACAGCTCGTATCATGTATTTGCAATAGGTTTACAAGATTTTTTGAGATAAAAGAATATTTATTGTTCAAGTTTTTTAGGAAACATTTTACAAAGTGCTCCCTTAATAAACAAAATTGAATTCATTAGTCAAAATTTAGGGTCCCTTAATGTAAGTACCTAGTTGTCAAATGATTTATATAATGATAAAGTAAAAAAAGTTAGTTTAACGTGTGTTACCGAAAGGACTCGATTTACAACATTTCAGCACAAAATGAGTTAATTAAAAAGTTGATATACAATTTTTATCGTATCAATTATTTGATACCGAAAATCATAACAAACATATCACCGGTCTGTGAGGGTTAATATCTTATTACGTCAGTTCCTAATGTTAAGTTACATCGCTTCAGGGAACATGTAATGATGTTTGCTATCAAATAAAATATGCGAAAACTTGAAAATACATAAATTATTTAATTCATTTTAAGCTGTAATTTTGTAAACTGACTCTATACCAGATATACCTACCTACTCTTCACCTCTTTTGGATAGATGTAACTTTTAAGTAACATCCTATATACAATTATATTATAAAGTAATTAGGTTTACGTGGTTTCTTTATATTTAAAAAAAAAGAAATCTAAACGTTTGACATCAAAGAATGAAGAACCACACAAAACAAAAACTCGATTCATCTCTAAAAATTAGTTCATGACGATAACGTCAATTGCAATCGTAACAAACCACATCTCATTGGAAAGTACTACAAAAACCTACAATAGGAACCACCTACATAATTTCTAGGTTATGTCCAGCCGTGATAACGACTATCGTGAGAATATAGTGGCAATAAAACATCAACATCTTGTAAAATCATGATATCCTGGTACCATCAGTGCTTTCGCTACAATCTCGTCGTTAGATGCTCAAAACTAGGTAAACGTACAATAATTTAATACATACCTAAAGGTAATATAATTAAACAAATGTCCATCTATATATATATAGGATATAGGGTTTATTTTATAATATTATAACTTCAATTTTACATGTAAAGAGTGAATGAATAATATTAATGTGGAAACTGTGTACTTATTTCCTGTGATTTCTCAGTCTCATAAAATAAATTTAATTAAGTATTTTTCATAACAAAAATTACAAAATATCAAACTGTAGGATAGAGACGTAAATAGTCCCATAAATTGTTAGTTTAACAATTTAAATCGATATAAATAATTTAAAGTTTTTTTTTATAAATACTACAATTTAGGAAAAACATGCATTTAATTGTGTTTTTTAGCAAAAATATCTTAGTAAGATACGTAACGTTTATAACAAACCTTTACGAAGTATAATGGCGAGCTAAATCCTAGCTAAGTGTTACTGTAACCTATAAAACGATATCTCAGTTGCCCCACTTTTAAAGTCACAATAATACGCGATAAACAGCGCGAAAATTGTTTATAAGTCCTTAGCACAATTCTTATGGATGTAAAGCTAGTTACACACTCAAGAATTAGACATTTATGTCGTAACCAAAATCATCTTTCGCCCGGAAAATGAATACATCATTAATCACTTCAAAATTACGGAATACGTATTATTAATATAAATTAATTTCATGTACTTAACTAATCTTGGACTAACGTAATAAAACGCGAATTAAGTTCTTACACAGATTAAATTAAATAAGGACAAAATCTTTAACTACACGATTACTAAATAGCATTTAGGTAATGAGGGTCTAAGAGATAGACGACAATACGATTTATCCGCGCTTCACTATTTTATTTAAAGACCCCTATTGTCTACTCTGGATTTTTTAAATTAAAATTGACAAAATTACATCAAAGATTTATTTACTAAAATAGGAACCAAAGTATACTATACTGCGATATACGTGTCCATATTAATTGAACATCCCAACGTGATGTAATAAAGTATTTTATGCAATTCTTAAACGCAACCTGATTTAAATGTAGTTCTTTATTCTTTAATTAACCGAAAAATAAATTAGGTTTAGGTATCATGTTCACAAGAAAAACAAACACCTACCAGTGACTTTTGATATATTTAGCAAGTTTTTGTTTGCTAAATTTTCGATACAAGAAAGTAATTTTAATTGTATAAAATTAAAGAAATAAAATAGGAGATATACTGTCAGAGTGTTCCATGCCTTATAAAGAAAAATATCTACCAAGAATATTACAGTAAATCTCGCCTTTGTTAATGTTTTTTTAAAGATTAGGTCTTATTTCTCAGTCTAGTCGCTGGATAAAAATACAAAAAAGAAGCGCCGCGGTTTCTGTCCGTCAACTAAACCGCATGCACGCGACTTGGTCACGGTTATACCCCGAATAATGAACACTAAGCTTAAGGTACACTTTTCGCTAACGTTAAGCTGAATTTGCATTTTAAAATATATTTCTCTGCTTAAGAGATTTGTATTTAATTTATCTTGAGTTCACGTGACGTTGCGAATTTAAGGTAGAATTTTTATGAATAAACATTTTTTTAGAGCGCTCTTAATTTTTGGCTTTTTTTTAAATATTGAGTTTAGAGAACTAGACTACTTATTAAAAAAATAATAGGATTTTTTTCGAGTCATGTCGTATGGGAATTTAAACATGGAAACCTGAAAGTTCACACATAGCATTACATCCAATAAATAAATTAAAAGCATTCCTAATAAAACGCTTATTTCATTATTATTCCTCATCAATCAAATCATTTTTGGATCAAGAAACCTGCTATTATTTTACATATTTTTCGTATCAAAACATCAATATAAAGTTATTCAAATTTATAATAAACTAGCTGTTTCCCGCGGCTCTGCCCGCGTGGATGTCGGTAATCGCAGCAAAAAGTAGCCATGTCCTTTTCTGTTTACATATTGCTTTGGCGTGGAAGCGCGACAGACAGACAGACAGAGTTACTTTCGCATTTATAATATTAGTAAGGATTACCTGATAATATCAAAGACTCAAGAACAATAAGCACATTTAAAGCTAAATTAAAGTTTATCCTGTAGGAGAAACGTGACTTACTATTAAAGAATTTAAGATACATTTAAACGAACTTAGACTTATTTATTTATTTATTTACACAAAAAGTAGTAATAAAACGACATAATAAAATAGATGTACAAAGACTTATGTTACTTAAATATAACATTTTAAATTTTAACAGATGTTAACGTTATTAGTAACTTATAATAATGTACATTAGTTTTTAAATCTTGCAGCACCATTACAGCGTCTTTGTATGTTATTTACTTATATTGTATTTGTTACCTATATATTTGTAAATTACTATGTTGTGTGCAATAAATAAATAATCTATAAAACAGTGAATTTATAGACGGATAAAATTTAAGCCGTGATATAAATAATTCGTTCGTTAAATAATAGTATTCCTAGAATGTCTAGTGTTTCCGAAGCTCACAATTTATCAACGTCTATCTCTACGTACTTGAGTGATTTACGGCTAAATGAAGTGTTTATAAAATTTAAATTTCGTTAGTAATCTAAGGTTGAACCAGAATTTTAATCCATATAGCGTAACTACCAAGATTTTATATAAATAAAATTATTTTTGTGAATTTAAGTTTGCAAAACTATGTTCGTTTTTCAGTGTTTTATAAATTGAATAACAACAAACATTTTACATGTATACTGTAAGTTATAGTACATACTGTTACATTGTTAAAAAATCATAATTATATTGTACAATAATAATAATAATACCTTGGGACAACTCACACAGTGGGTAAAATAGGCAGAGCCTGTATTATGGCAACCAGACAACTGATTAAGATATCTTCTTATATATTTCTAAATACATACATGATATAGATAAATTACACCCAGACACAGAACAAATGATCATGCCCATCACACAGAGATTTGTCCTGTGTGGGAATCGAACTGACGACCTCCGGTTTAACAGTCGGGGTCACTAACCACTAGACCAACAGGCCAGTCAAAATAATACAGACAATAGCTGTGCCCTGTGGTTTAAATCGCCATGCTTTTCTCTCAAGACAAGTAACGTGATGCCAAATAATTTTACTTCCTCAATAATTATTGGTCTATCAAATGCAAAAAGTTTTTTTCATGTCCGACTGGTAGTTTTAGTGATTAGGACGTTCCAATAGAATACTGTAAAGCTAAAGAGTATTTTAAATGTAATTTCTGATAATCTATTGATATAGATTAACAGATATTTACATTTTCTTTTTTACCAATCTTCTACTTCTTTTGTTTTTTTCTTGTATTTGATGATTTCGGTAAATGAATAAGGTTAATTTACTTTTTTATGTTTGTTTAAATTAAGTAGTGTAACCGTAAGTATTTTTTTACTAAATTAATGTTTTATTACTTTTTTTTAAATAATTATATTTTATTGCATGTTTAAATAAACTTTAAGGTGCCTCACTATCGCATTAGGTTTTATGTTAAAAACCTGTAATGGTAGTTATATATAGTGAGGTAGATTTAATAAAAATAAAACTTTTAAAGTTAAACCTGTCAAACATTAACAGTAAACCTCAATATATAATGCATCTTGCTTTATTTGGTGACAGGTGTAATCAACAACTTATGATAGTCGAACATAAAATGCCATGATTGGCGTTTAACATTATTAAAACAAGTATTAAATATTTTTATTTAGTTGCGCAGTGTGTAGACGGCCTTATTTAAGTAACTGTTTACGAACGATAGTGAAAACGAACCGTCCGCAAGTAAAGTTATTATTCCGCTACTGCATGTAAGGAATTTCTTTTGAATTACGGTTTTAAACTAAAATATTAAAATTATAGTAATTAATTGTCGCACTCTGTTTGTTATTTAGTCGTGATAGGTAATCCACATTCATAATATTTTAAATAATTTTAATTAAATAAATATTGTTTAGCTCACAAATAAAAAGGAGAAACAATGCCAATTAATTTATTTCTATGAAATTTATCGTTTACACACTAAAGAAAGTTCTTTTCTACTTAGAGCATAAACACAAAATTTTCAATAGGCACTTAATAATACAAAAAAAAATAATAATAATATTTTACTTCATATTTTATTTACATAAAGTTACCAATTAAAAACAATTATTTTTTCTGTTTATTATTTTCACATTAAATCTCTAAATAAAAACACATCATTTAATCAACATAGCAACATTTTCGTACACTGTCGTATCGCGGAGTCTGTAGCCGGCCTAACCCTGTCGTTGCCTCAGCCGGCACCAAACTAACTGTACAACCAACGATAGTGAAAACATCGGTCGTTTGCTTACTCCACTTCGCAGCTCACTCAGATGCTGTATAATTCAACGGTAATACGTGTGCGTTGTTATACGGTACGGCTTTGAAGATGTGTTATCTTTTTTTTATTATTAATTTAGACAGTAAAGAGACTTAAGTGTAGAAAAGGTTTTAGTCAAAAAATAATAATAATTACAAGATTTTTTTTGTAAATTTTGTGGAAATTATTTTATACTAGCTGTTACCCGCGGCTCCTCCCGGGTGTCTGTTTTCGTGGCCTAAAGTGGCCTATGTCCTTTTGTAGTATCCAAGCTTACACCGTACCAAGTTTCATCTAAATCGGTTTTGTGGTTTAGCCTTGAAAGCGTAACAGATAGACAGAAAAACAGACAGAGTTACTTTTGCATTTATAATAGGTATTAGTATGAAAATATGGAAGTATGGATATGGATAAACAAGTCTTAGACTGGAATGATTAACCAAATCCTAAACGCTTTTAACTTGTTAAGAAATAAAACATCAGTTTTTCTTTAAAGAAAATCAAATAATATACTTTTTAATTATAAATAATATTGAGCGGTGGAATACAAATATAATTATAATTTCACTTTTTGTTCAGACTTTAGAGATCGAAGCTCAATAAATTTTGCAATAATTATTTTTTAAAACGCATCAGCAGCCTAATTTTAAGATTTTTTGTGACCATGATCTAGGTCAATATAACTCATTTGAACATTGTTGAGGTAACGACTAACGGGTAACATGTTCAATCATGTTTTTCACACAACGGATACGCACGAGCCATCTCAAGTAGCGTAAAATTAAACGATGTTGTTCAGTGAGATCTCGATACTTTAACTAGAGTTACTCTAGTCTAGTTACTATTGTATTTATGGGTAGTTTAATAGTTGGCTATTTATAACATGCACTGTACCTATTACCCGATTTCTTTTTAACGAGCCCATTTTTTTTTATTTTGCGTGAGTTTTTGGCATATTTAAAGTAGGTAGTTAGTTTCTGTTTTTATCCACATACATAACCTGTAAATGTCCCATTGCAGATCAAAATTATTGTTCTCATACAGATAAAAAAAGTATTGATTGTCCCGCTTGCTCGCTTATTCGTTCGCGATTAAAGATACCACTTTATAATTAAAATTTCGTCACGATTATTTCAAATAAAATGGAGTATTCATAATTTTATTAAAGGTACTTTACATTTCTTCCTTAAGTATCCATAGTCCTCATATTTGACACGGGTTTGCGGTTTATTCACACGATATTACCACGTGTCTTTTTTATAGGGACTAGCCCACCACACATGCCCATCATTGCAACTCCTGTAAGCCAGGATCTACAATGATAACCAATGAATATCACCGAAACAGTTAAGGTAAATTACCGCGTGTCGTTAAAATAGCGAAAAACCTCAAAAATTTTGGTTATCTATACATCTATCTATATCTATACATAATTATTATAAAATATAGTCCCCCGCCGTGCCTGTTCGTCTGTCGGAACGCGATAAACTTATAAAGTACTGAACGGATTGTCATATGGTTATCACTAACAGAGTGAAGCAGGAGGAAGGTTTTTGTGTATAATTCATTAGTTTGTCTACCCGCGCAAACCCGTTGCTAGTTTCTATATAAATAAAAGCTACTTATAAACACTAAATAATTTATCCTTATATTATACACACATAATATAAGTTTCTAATATACGTATCAATTACAATTTGTAGTTTCTCAAAATATTGTATTTAATTTTCAGCATTTCAAATTTCAATTAAATACTTCTTAAGTCTAAACCTATTTGTTGCCAATCTTAAGAACGGTTCATTCAAGGTTGATCGAATTTCTAAGTAGGTAATGATATTGGTTTTCATCTCTTCGAGACTGAAGAACTCTCTTTGCTTTACCTTCTTTGAACTTACGTAATCAGTGAAACATAAAAAGATATTTTTGGACGTATTGAAAAGTATTGATTGACAACCGTTCAATGTTAGAATCGGAGTTCATTTCAATAAACCAGAAGAACTTATTTTGAATATTATTATTTTTTATTTTTTATCTCACTGGCCGGATTTTTAACCAAACTTTTTCTGTCAATACCTTTTACTGTCTTGCAGCTAGTGAAGTTCACATTACAACAAAACACTAAGGCTAATAAAATTCGCATTAGAATCACGACGGAATTCAAATTCTGTTTTGTATGTTTAAATTAAATACATACTGTATGTGTTCTAACTTAGAATCTGTTCAGCTGTTCAATGCATTAAGGCCGTGACGAATGACCTGATTCTGTATGAATGATTCTTGGGAACCGATGCGGTGTGGCGAGCGCCTGCCACTTTTGGCATAGCCGCTGGCATCAGCGAATATGGCCAGCACCACTTGTGGAGTATTTTATTACTTGTAACTCTGAATGTTTATCAATGGACAAATTTATGAGTTTCAGTTCCTAGAGTAATTTAAATCATGTTGATGGATGGAGCTTTATATTCTTTTAACGACGGTATTGATTGGATTTCGTAAATGAAAATTTAATCGAACTTTTGGTGTTTTATAGTATTGTTTCTCTTTTTGGATCGTTGTTACAATTTAGTCTCTAGAACTATAACACAGGTTATTCAAATATTAATGACAGTTACACAAAAATCCGTCAAAAGTTCAATTAACACAGTATTAATTTGATCCAAAACAACAATGTTATTATTAGTTATTGAAGAGAATTAAAAACCCGAAGACTAATATTTACAACAACATCCAAGGTCATTTCATATAATACTCAAACGTACACATCCAAATGAAGTTACCATTTAAAAGTGCCTTTCAGGACTGCCCATTAAGCTGTCCAAAGATTCAAGCTCATAATCCAAGCTCCAAATCAAATGTCTGGAGGGATCGAAGTCTGAATGGATTAATTTAATAGCAGACGAAGTTTAAATGGATTCCGCTTGAATCTAATGGACCATGAAAAGATCTTCGTCTAACATTGAATCTTATTCGACTTGATTATTTTCGAATGGCTGTATTTGTTGAATTTGTGTCTATTTTTACTTTATTTCTGGTTTCTATTTTACTACTGTTCTTACGGCTGTTAATGGATCCACTATTATTATTTTCGGTTTTCAATGGGTTCTTACATTTCCATAGGCTCTGATTGATTGTATAATTTGATACTTGAACTTTTGACTGCAAAAAATTTCTTGCTTACCAAAAAAACTATACGTCGCTTATTCGCAAAATGTTAGGGTGATGGTTAACACAATGGTTACATAGTTGGCATCTTGATACCGCTGGATGACAAAATAATTGCCAGCAAAAAACGATCTCCTCGACTTCCAACCCTTTTCGAGAATTTGTCCGAATTAAATTCTGAAACGTGATTCCATGTACCGTTCACGACAACGAAATGTAAAAGGTCTGTGTACATTGGTCGATTGGTTTTTGTTGCTCAATTGAATACCTTGAAATTTGTTGCGTTGTTCAGTCCAATGTGATTTATTTTGTAGAGTTTTGATTTTTGCAAAGGGTTATTTGGATTGGGAGTTTGTTAAGCTTGGTCAATATTTGTTTTACAATTGGATGGGGGTCTTGACGTTTGATTAAAAATAAATACGGTTGTGATTTATGCTATAATTTAGCTAGGTTAAACAATTTTATAATTACTTTTATTTACTGAATTGAAGGATTTTCGCAGTTCGAACTGATTTGATTAACATTAAGAGTAAGTTGTTTCTGCTTTTACAGTATACTCACTTTCCAGACTTCTAACAAAATAATTGAATATTTATTATACCTATTAATTGAAACCACGAAAATAAACATAGTCTAATCTTAAAAAACAATTGGTTAAACGCCTAGTCAGTTCTTACCTTTGTAAAATAATAGTAAATTTATTTTAGAATTTATCCTTAAATTCAGGGAGCTGGGTTCAAGCTAGTATGCCCATAACTTGGCAATAAATTCCGATAGTGTGTTGTATGTGATTGCTGATAGGAACAATAACATGTTAGGTTTTGCATAATCTTCCCACACAATTTAATACATCGAATGTTCAGAAATTTTCACAAGGAATGACAGTATTTGTGGAAAATCTTGAGATATTTCGCAATATATTCAGTGTACTATTCTACCGAATAACGGTATCTTAATATCCAAGTAATAAACTTGAGTTCTGTGCTTCCTGCATTTTGTACCGGGTAGTAAACTCTCTTTACATTTTCCTTATTTGTTCTTTGCACTGTTTAATTTTCACTTATGCTTTTAGACTTCTTTTTAGTACTATAATGGTAATTGGTCATTTAAATAGCATTTGATTTTTGTTGTTGTTTTTTTAAATCTTATTTACACCTACCAAACTTAACAAATTTATAAGCTATAACATCTCATAGCTTACTGGTATCTGACATAAGACTATTTTTACGATTAAAAAAAAGAGGTTCTAAGTTCTTCGGAATCTTTTTTTTATGTATGGAACAAATTACTCAAAGACACTTGGACTGATTTGGAAAATTATTTTTTGTTAAGAAGGGTATAGTTCTTAGGTGGTCCCATGGACACCAAGTAAGAACCTGATAATGGGATCCTAGAGAAATCAGGGGAACTGTTAAAATTTTATTTGTTTTTAACACAGCTTGTTCTTATTTACTACCATCACCAAAGTATAAGCGTTAATATTTCAAAGCTTACTGTTAACATAACATTTTAATTTTTATATCATTAGTTGACGATAAATTCAGAGTTCTTTCTTTTCATTGGTTGTTCTAAAATTCCCGTCTTTATTAAATCTACGTAAATATTGAACAAGAACATTTCCATTGTGAATTCTCCTTAATCCACTAAAACGCCGATAAAGTTTTATTTTATCTCTGTATTGCTCATATTCCCCGCTTTTTAGCGCACTTAAATTAAACTTGTTGAAGCGTTTAAGGCCTTATTTGGCTTGACTTGAGCGGCTAAAGCTTTTACGAGCTTAATACGTATTTATTTAACTGTGATATTTTGTTCCAGTCAGCTTTATAGGTCATTTATATATGCCTTGAGTTTTCATATTTCTTAAATCCAATTTACAAATTAATGTATTCATTTCTGTTTGTTTATTATCTTAGCGCATTTGGCTGACACCTAGAACAAAGAAAGATTATATCATCATAGAACATTATAGTACTCTTATACATATTCATGAAACACAAAAAATCGTGTAGAATCAGTTAAATTACCAAAAAGTCAATTATAGTTATGATATTCGCATGTGTCAAGCAAAATACTTGGCATGGAGTCCAAAAAATATTATTTTGCTGTACTCAATATGCATTGCTACTAAAAGCAAATACTTCATTTTCTTTTATAGCATCATATATTTATTATACGTATTTTCTGTTCTTTTGTTTTAGTGAGTACGCTTGTTTTATTATAAAAGCCATGCATTTATATTCTTTTATGACATAACATCCATCTTCTATAAAAACAATTTCTTAGACTGACTGATTATATTCTTCGTGCTTCGCAGCTTTATTGTTACCAACGGCTTCATCAGCTTTGGGCTTACCCAGTACCTACACTGTACGGCAACAATATCATTAGTATACCACCTTCTTACACCTTCATTGTCGTGGTCCTTCACTAATTTATTTACCAATGGACTATCGGTAGTTTCATCACTTAAAATCTTCTTCAATAGTCGAGACTTCATCATTCAACATGAACACACATATTTCAAATATACTAAAACCTACTTCATGTACATATGCACCGCTACCGTTTCATATAACTGTATTATGATATAATCATATTTTTTACCAATCATTCTACCCATGATGTCATCAGCCGTTTCAATCCTAACGATTTGATGACCGTTACAGTAATTTTAAACTAACCGTCAGTACGTTCGTGTCTTGTTATACCATTATTGAGGTACAATTCTGACAAATAGAAAAGTTAAGTTACTGTATCACTTGTTAGAAATGCTAACATTGCGATTTTTTTATGGGAATTTGTTTGAATTCAGAATTCAATTTGCTCTTTTTGAAACTCGCAGTACTTTACATTCCATATCGGTAAGTTAGCAGATAGGTCTTTTTAACTTCTTATGTATAAATCCTTATGGAATTTTGTCGTCCTGGGCAGAAAGTCATGTTGAACTTGTACTGGTAAAAATTGCCTATTCCTACTTTTAATCAGAAACCTTACTTTTACGCAGAAAAGTCAAATCCTACGCTATTCTTGTTGCTGCATATTGCTAATGACTATACCATGTTGCGCTAGCATGGTCCGGGTGCTTTTTTTGACAAACAGTTTCTTTTTACGAATGATCATGACTAATAAATGTTACTGTGAATAAAAAGACGTAATTTATTTTTGTCTATCGTTATTACTATGGACCAGAAATACGAAATAATTGGTAAATACACTAAATACCCGTGTCATCATAACAAATCCTGTTCTACGCACCATGTAAAACCACCGCACCGTGGGAAATTTCCATCGTCCGTGATAGCGCAGACGCGTCTTCACCGGTCCGTCTCAATCCACGAGTCAAAGTAAACCCTATGTCGGTTAAAATTGGGTTTGATTGTTAAGTCTCATACGACCCATGGCGTACCGTGGGAGAGACTCTGTCCGCGGACTGTAGTCGTCGGCCGTGTAGGGTGATCTGCGATATAGCGTACCGTGGGAAGCCAGCTTTAGAACATAAATAGCATACCTCTCCTTTATTACTACCTCTTTCTTCCAAGCATGATATTTTTTTACTTATCTGATAAGAATAAAACTTTTCTTCTTGTTAAATAGCATTTTAATTGAGTCAAAGAAATTAAAGTGGTCAACTCAATTCGGTAGTGTTATAGTAATATTGTATATTTTTCGATCAGCGTTATTTCTGTAATTAATTTAATTGGTTAGAAATACGTCTGTATTTGTTATAATTATTATGTAGGCGTATGATTGAATGTAACGTGTCGGTCTAACACCTACATTGAAAATAACACTACTTATCTTTTTTGAGTCAATTATGTTTTGTTTAATAGTATGATGACTTAATAAGTTAACTGTTACAAAATTGAAGCATTATTGGATCACGCTATGACGATTAAATATGTTAAAATTCTTAAAAAAACCGTTCTTTGTTTTCTTTTAATTTTATCAAAAGCTTTTTTTAAAAGGTCAAGTAATTTTAATGATTGGTCATGAATTTAATATTATTTTTACTAAGGACAGTCACTTAGTTGCTCTATCCATACAAAAATGCAAAAGTAACTCTGACTGTATGTTACGCTTTCACGGCTAAACCGCTCAACCGATTTTGATGAATCTTGTTATGGGGTCAGCTTGGATCCCAAGAAAGGACAAGACTACTTTTTGCCGCGATAGCCGACTCACACGCGGGCGGAGCTGTAGGCAATAGCTAGCTCCTAATAATTTATTTTAGTATTTTTCTGAATCATTGTATTAATTTCCCTATACCTAATGTATTAGAGTTTATTGATAAAATCTTTCTGGTTTTTATAGAAATTTGCATTTATAAGCATGTATTTAAGTGCTTGAGTTCATCTAGAAACACATAAACATAATTATATTCACTTCCAAAAGATTATCGTTGCCTAATTGGCACTAAAGTATCAAATTTCTCCAAAGAAATTCATTAAAATAATTATATTAAAATAAATAATTAAATATCATTAACATAGGAATTATATTTAAAATTCATTTAATACGTTGTAGGTCTCATTCCGTGTCAAATATTTGATATTAATTAGTATATTTTGTATACGAATCTAGGCAAATACCTTGTAATTAACTGTTTAGATTCTACATGAGAAATTGTTTTTAATTTAGATATACGGTATTTTGTTCGCAATAAATGTATATTGACCGGTCAATATTTGTAAAGTTGACAGCTATTTTGAATAACATTATAATAATTAAGATGTTTTAAAAAACCGTAAGAATTTATATCGTGTCCTGTCCATAATTAAAACGTTATTTTTGACACAAGGACGTGTCTATTCCATAAAAAAAAACAACATTTGTTGAATTAAATGTTACTGTAATAAAAATATAATTAATTTTAAAACAACAGGTAGAATCTTCTTTTCAGTATTGATCACCAGCCATTTAATCTTTGACTTTTTTCTGAAATAATTAAACAGAAATAGACCAGTAATTATGCAACACTTTATATAACTGCCGAAAACCATCCTCTCAGAAGGATGTACCATCATTACTGGCGAAATCTAAAAAAACGGTAACCGTATCGTATCCCATTGTTTGCCAAAACTAACAATAGAAATGTACAGATCATTTATTTCCTACTCCAAGTGCTATTGTTCACAGTACTCCACCGAACTAATGTTAATACAATTAAGCTTAAAGCTTCACACGAAAACCAACCCTAACTACAGTTAATAAAAGAGTTATATTTCCGTGTAATTTTTGGATGAACGATCATGTAACTGTGCGAGGGTGTTGCATTCTTAATTGATATGCCTTGTTTTTTGTTGCTACTTGATCTTTTTTTGTTTTTTTCTTAAAGAAAATTAATCGATGCCCAAGTATAAGATACGTTCCGTTAGCCATTATGTACCGATTTACGGTATTAATATAATTGTTTCTTTTTTAATTTGGTCTGTTTTTTTGTGACCGTATAGGAAATGTTAATTAAATTGTGGAATATCGGAAAATCATTTATCATTTTGTATTGAAATGTAGCTGTTTGATGATGTGTTACGTGTGAGTTTATGGTTCAATTAGAAGTGTTAACGAATCACTAAGTTTCAGTTGAAAAACTGATTGATGTATTGATATGAAAAAAACTCCTAATAAACCAAAATATTGTATCGACTTAAATATGATGTAGTCGACAAAGAAGCCATAACATAACAACATAATTAATAACATAATAATGTTACGTTACAAGCTCGAAAGCCTATTTTAACAGAAGTCAAACTTATCAGTCCCTTCGTAATATTCGCTTAAAATTTGATTAACTTAAAACCAAGCAACTCATTACTCGTCACACCTCGTCTGAAATCCAATATCAAATTCTCTTATCAAGTATATTTAAACGTAATGAAATAAACCTGTAAAAGCAACCTCGAGGTTGAAATTCTATAAAACAAATGCCACCCATCATTTGACAAAAAGCTCTTTAACACACTCCGGCAACCGGGTAACTTAACCCGGTTATCCGGTAGATAAATGTATGAAATAAAATCAAACTTATGGTTTTGTAATACAAAAATGTATACCGAAAGATAAAAATGTCGTGGTGATCTAATGGTTCAATGAACGGATTTGTGTACACAAGGTTGCAGGTTCAAACACATAGCAGCCAAGTAACAATGTGACTTTTTCAAATCATGTGTACTTTTTTAATTATTCTAAGACATCATTGACAATCGGTGAAGGAAATAATCGTGAGAAAACCTAGATTAAAAAACTTGGAACCTAAAAATTGCCAACCCGCAATGAGCAAGCGTAGTGACTAATGCTCGTTCCTTTCCTATATGAGAAGAGGCCTGTGCCTTACAGTGGGACATTTATTGGCCGGGATTAGGTATTATTTAAATATCAGAAGAGCGGATGAACATTTCATCTATATAGCTAAGAGTAGGTATTGGTAGATTTGTGCATCATGACCCGTTAAACTTACACCGCCTTAAGTCCAGGGTTTAAAAACAATCGGTGCTCGATAAACCTATATCGTTGACTCGTCTACTGTACACTATGCCTCTAATTAACCGGCAACCCAGCAATAGGCATGATTCCTATTTTTTTTGTCCGCCGGGTAGATTAATGAATTTTATGGGACACGTATTTTTTCTTTTTCTTGCAAACAAAAAATGATCAAAATACAGAGAACGGAAATTTCGCGCGACGTCACTCCTCTCTACAATTTTTACCACGGCGAGGTGTCATAAACCCCCACTCCGAAACTTTAAAGCGCTGTATCTTTGTAATTTTTTATTGTTTTGATAAAATAAAAAATACGTGTCTAATATTTTTTTATTATCTAACTGACGGACTAAATAGATTTTAACTTTCCATACCCAGTCAACATCCCTATCCAGCTACCAGACTTTGTTCAAGACATTCAATATAATCGAACAATGCCCGAACTCATTACGTTTTAAAAGATATTTCTTCAGTAAAAAGTAGGTCAAAGAGCTTTTATTTCGAAGTAAATGGCGTTTCGATTGCGTCTTTTGCTATCCATGCAAATCTTGGAATTAATGTTGATTGGTTTTGTTTGAAGTCTGGCTACTGAATGCCTTATTAAATTCCTTTGGTTACAGACCTGGTTCTTATAAATAAAGCATAAATTCCAAAAGACGGATTGTATTATGTAGTCAGGCACAAAAAGTTGAGGAAAATGTATGTTATTAAAACGCACTTTTTAGAAAAAAAAAACCCTATTTTTGAATACGTTACTTATATTTCCATTTGATATCATGCATATCAGACCAATTTTTTTTTTTAATTTAAATTATTTTTGTTTTTGACAATAGACATATAGACAAGAATGGGTCTGATACCCATTCTTTAGCATGATAATTGACAATATTGGTTTTAATCGAAACATTCCTCTTTTTAGACTTTTTTTATTTTATATAATTATATTTATTTATTATATCTACAACTGCGTCTCTACAAAAACTACGCCAGATACCAAAAGCAGATACAATCTGTTTTTCCCTGATCACCATGGCAACGCAATAAATAAACCCAGCTCATAGTCTTTAGAGGTTATTTATGCTGTCTACCCCACGCCTCCCTTACCTGAATAATTGTTACCCCTAAGGCCATTTAATGCCTAGTCCCAGCGAATCACATTGATTAAGAATACAAGCTGTTTATTAAGCTTTAGATTCCGCAAACTATTGGCCCTACCATGGGTGATAAAGTAAAGATGACACTGAATTTTTAATTCTTGTAAAATAGGTAAGTTCTCCCATGGTATTCTCTAAAATATACAGTGACAAACACAGTGTTGAACTCAGCCTTGTAATGTCTAAAATTGTATGAGTTTTGACATGATTTTATCGTTTGTCAGGTCTGAGTTTGAAACTAAATGTTCACAAGGGAGCACTGCGGATTAATGCTGATACATGCTAAATCAACCCTGCTTTATATAAAACTGTCCTTTTTATCAATCTATCTATCATCATCATCATCATCATCATCATCATCATCATCATCATCATCATCATCATCATCATCATCATCATCATCAGCCTATCTTCGTCCAATGCTGGGCATAGGCCTCTCCTATGGCACGCCACTGAGCTCGATCTCGATTTTATCTATAGTGTAGCTTTAATCAGCTCTAACCATAGGCCGTTGTATTGTTTTACGTGATCGATTACTTGGTTTTACCAAAGGTTACATCTTCAACCGATAGAAGTATTATTGACCTTCTTTTGTCTTTTTGTTTCAATTAATATTTTGTATAGGATCCTTTATCGTATTACGTACTCAATAGTCCAATGCCTTTTGTAGTTCGATCTCCAATGAAATAGAAACTCTTTGGAATTATTTCCAACATCATGACCTAAAATATTCTTTACCTAGTACTAATGATGAGTTATAAGGTTTGTGCCTTTGATGGCACAAAATAATGGTCTGGATAATGCTGTTATTTGATCCATTTTTATTTCCACTCGACTTTCAGTGTTCACAATTTTTTTCTTTTTAAAATTGACCTAAATAATACCAAGTGTTTTCTTAAGGTTTGCAATGTTTTTATTATATTCCTTCTTAAATATTATTCGAGTTTTCCAATCGAAATCTCGTGGTAAAAATACGTAAGAATATGCTACGCGTCCTTGGTATTCAACGGTATCCAGGATCTTAATAGCTACTGGTTTTGACGCATTAAAATTATGAGCACGGCCAGCCAAGAAATAGCTGAAGCAGACCATGTTATAACCAGGGCTACTACTTTCGCAGATATAAGGAATTCTTTGAATTTTCTTATTGAGTTTATGGCTTGGATTTTGTTGATATGCAGGCTGGCAACAATGGTTTTAATTAAATTAACGTTTTAAATGACACATTAAAAGAGGGTCGTTGATTTTATATTATTACTTGCGGTGCCTTGCGGTTTTACTCGCGTAATTAGTCTCCGTTTTTTACTTTTTCCGATGTTCTTATTCTTTTTCTGCTATTCGGGGTGGAGGTAAATCCGACAATTCAAAGATCATGAAAATCAGTCTAGCCGTTCTTGAGTTTTGTGTGGTGTATCTAACTCGAGTTTGTATATATAACAAAGTTAGTTAAACCATCTACATTTGTTTAGATCTATAACAATAGAAACAAAGAAAAGAATAAAGAAATTTTTACCGCCACACAATTAAAAAAAGGTTTACCTTCAGGATTTGGTTAAGTTTTATGTATACACCAAAGAAAAATAATTAACTACAACCTATGAAGTGGCAAAGGAGTTCTCTTTGAGCAGGAAAAAAGACAACATACTAAGCTTATAAATACTCTTTCCATTTCTTTGACTTGTAGATAATAGTGTGTGGGTGTATTTTTATCCTTAGTTCGTAATTAAAGAACTAATTAGACTAGATAACTTTATTCAGTATTTATTTTAACAGGTATTACATTTTGTATGAAACCATATGCATATAAATGATGTATATTTTTAGAAGAATTCGTAATTTCACACTTACACAGTTATCAACCCTAAATGGCGGGCTTACAAGGCGACGTCGTTAACAGTTATTTTAACTGTTATTATAACAATTAGCTATTTTATTGGCGGGACATGTATTTTGAAAATAATTATCTAGCTACTGTTACTTCCGTAATATTATGTTTATTTGCTAAGTGGTACGTGCCATGAAAATTATTAAGGTCCTAGAAATATGACTAACAAGCATTTATCTGCTTCTGTCTGTTTGATGGTCGAAAACTATAAAGAAAGTTAGTAACGGAATACAATGTACTTTTTGTGTATCAGAATATGGTTGATATTCACAGTTCACACATTTTTTTTAAGGAATTTTGATGAGACAGTGAAACAACCATCTAAAGACTTCACATTTTTATATATACAACCTTGTAAGAGAAAAGCTCCTTGAAATCTAATTCTAACTAATTTGATTAGTTAAAAAAAAAGAGTAACAGCCAATCTTAATGATTTTGATGTTTGACAGTTAATTAGACAATTTTTGTGTTGATCAAACTTTCAGGAACAAACGGTTAGTTTTATTATAATTAATTATATTCCATATCTTCTAAGTTAATATGACTAAGGGCTGATTTTTCTAACGCCAAATAATCAGACAGACCATCCATTCAAAATCTGCCAGATGTCAATTTCATTCCACGAATCAGCCCTTGGTCACAAGCAAACCTATTATTATTAATGACATTAGCTTAATTTTCGTAAACTTTTAATCTCAATATTTATCGTTAACTTATCGTCACTTTTTGTACGAATATTGCTTATTTTATATGGCGTTTTGCTAGTACTGTAGCTGTTACAGTAAATCAACTTATTACTATAATGGTACCAACAAAATATTTTCGCTCAGTAATGTAACAATCCATTACACGATATTTTCTTAGGTTTTATTTCTTCCAGTAATTAATTATTTGCTTTGAACCGGTAATGACCTGTGTCTTTTGTGTTGGACAGGAACACTATATTTTTGTTTGTAATTACAAGTTAATGGTTTCGTGTTTATTAATATTGTAACAAACTACCGCACATTAAAACATATGTGCTTTTTTTAACCAAGAAACATTTTTTTCGCTTGTACCTAACCTATTTACAGGCCAGATGAAAATCACTATCCTTATGTAAAAATGAACTGTCTGTAGGTATTGTTTTTCCACACGTTTTGCGCCCTAGGGAATTAAATACGCTTCTCAGAAGATTTCAAATAGATAGCTAATGAAAAGTACCTAAGTAAACGTTAAACCCACACTAACTAATCTATTAAAATAACTAGTTTCAATTTAAGCTAGAACTTCCCAAAATAAATATTATAGTTCTCCGATATTTGGCCCGAATCAAATCAAACTCTGAAACACAAATAACAGAGAAGCCTGTATGGAATCAGTTCGTATCGATTTTCACAGAAGGTCTGTTATTAGGATTTTCTCATTAGCTGAAAGGTAAATAGCTGTCGGCCTCGTTCCAATTACAGGCTCGATGGAAAGGATCTATATATCTTTGGGGAAAACGATACAATATGTAACTTATATACTTACCCAAGATGAAGAAAGATGAAGAAAAGCTTCGACATAATGTCCTAGTTTCTTACACGAACATTTGAAGAAATTAATAGAAGTTGTCAGCGGTATTTGTTTTAGCATTGTTGTTCGACATTGTATCTTAAACATATATAGAATCTACTAATTTATTCTGATAAAGTTCTGTATAATCAGAGCCCTGTGGCTCCGCGGGTGCTTGTGGTTGCACTGTTACAAACTTGTCTAAAATAAGTAGATTCTATATATGTTTAAGATACAATTCGAACAATATGTATTTAACTCCTTACAAACATATCGCGTGATTACCAAATGCTCCAACTTCATCCCCGGTAGCGATCGTATCACGCCTAATAACTTTTCTAACAAGATATCATCGGTTACATAACGAACAAGAAGTTTATACTCATTCCTACAAAGAATGGCGAAGGTAAAACTGTTCTTTGTACAACAATATGTGGAAGCTACGTTGTCTCGATAATACGTAAGTTAGATTGGCCTGTATCATATTTGTATAACTTTACGACAAACATAATACTTACTGACTTACTTAGCAATTCAAAGCCTTACTTAATATTATAATTGCAAAAGATTATCTGTCTATCTGTTACGGTTTTACGGCTAAACCGCTGAACTGATTTGGACGAAACTTGGTATGAGATAAGTTTGGATCCTAAGAAAGGACATAGGCTACTTTTTGGCATGAAAACTGACACCTACACGGGCGGAGCCGTAGTACGGAATTTATTTGCAGAACCTATGTTCTTACAGCTAATCAAAAATATGAAATAAGCAATGATCAGGTACATTTAAAATTAAAGCATATTAGAAAACAAAACACTTAAAAACTAAAGTCGAAAAAAAGCTTACAAAACAAATAATTTAGTATTTCTTGTTTGGAGTACTTTGGTGATAAAGTTATCTAAAATATTAACTTACAAATGTGTAGAATGTTTACAGTTAATGTAATATTAATGCAAAACCTAATTTTGTATTATTTCAAAAAACCGTTGATACGCAACTTGAAGTATCCTCGGCATTCAACAAAACTTCTCAAAACATCATAACAAACAACCCAAACAAGGAAAAACAATAAACGTTCCACAAATTAATAACACATATTCCCCATACAAACACGAAACAACAACCATAACCGAAAATGATTAAACACGAACAAATTTCCCGACATATTATAATGACAAAATACCCTCTGAGCAACGAAACCTCTCTCCATTGTCCCATATACCGCTGTAATAATAAATAAATGAACACAGTACACTTACAAAAGGTTTACATCACCCTCATTGTTTTTAAAACAAAAGGGACTAAGAAAACAAAATTCGTATTATTAAGGTCATCGCATATTTTACGCTCTAGTTTTCACAAATTTTGGACACGTCACAGTGTTACGAAACTTCTGTAAGAATTCAGAATTGTGAAAGAAACTGGTGGATTGCGAGTTGGACTTATACATAAAGGGTTCCCTATGTACACCCTATGTAATTGTAACTATTATTCTTGATTGTACACATACACAATTTAATTAATACAATAATTTGTCATTTGATGTACAGAGGAGAGCTTAACTCATAATTACGTTTACTACCTTGCTGGTACAAAACATAATTATGAGTTAAGCTGGCCTTTGCGTGATGGAGAGATTTGATAAAGTTGAGGAAGAACGAAGTGTACAACTTAGTATTTATTTATAAAATAAAAATACATAAAAATAGTACATATAATAATACCATACATAACTATAACATTTAAACATGCATGCACTACATATATCACGTTGAAAGGAAATGTTTCCTGATCCTCTCCTTGAAAACGTCCAGCAAAGGGCTATCCCGTATGGAATGAGGAAGCGAGTTAAACAATTTTGTAAAGGAAATAAAACATTTTTTATTTACATGGCGGTCTTTCTGAAATTTGCCATTTGGTTTTTCATTATTAGATGTTATAGCGGAAATAAAATATAAACTGTAAAAATTTCAACTCTCCAACACGTTTCAAGAGATTCAGATGTGCTGACGGTCAGACGGATAGACGTACGGACGGACAGCGGAGGATTAGTAATAGGGTCTCGTTGGGTATGTACGGAACTCCAAAAAGGTTTCAAAGCAATGTCGTTTGATTATGATGACGGACATTGTTCGTTTGATGTGGAAATAAATGGGAACGCGAATAAAAGGAAATTACTATCATTTTGTACGATTCTTATTTGATTTCTTTTGTTATGTTAAGTAGAACGATGTCTACTTAATATGTATGACATATTGTGATATTTTTTAGCGTGACAGGTAAGTAAGAACTAAAAAAAAAACTTGAACAAAAATTTTAGAAGTTTGGTTTTATCGAGAACTTTTTAATATGGTACACTCATTCACGGTTCATGGATTCTATGGTTTATGCTTACTTTGCCTCCGGTGCTGAAATGTCTATCTGTCCGCATCGTAAAAGCTGTTGGCAGGATTTGGTAACCAGGAGATCATTTTATAATAAATGACTGCACGATAAATGATAGCCGAGTGGTATAGGTCACCACGCCAATTACCACTGCGCGACGTGCTGCGGGTTCAATCCCCGCATCAGACAAACATATTTGTGATCCACAAAATGTCAGTTCTAAGTCTGGGTGTTCTTTGTGTATGTAAATTGAATGTTTATAAAACCCCTGCGAGACTTGGATTAAATGCGGAAGCGGGAGTAGTTTTATAAAAAAAATGCTCTACTTCTATAAGATTACCTATTACGGCAATACGCAGATTTGCTTTCCATCCCTTATTTGCCTTTAAATACATTTGAAAACTTAGAAAACAGCTAATTTAAGTCTTTGATTAGTAACCGCCTAATGATCTCATTTATTAAAACTTTCCTAAGAGATTTTATTTCAAGGAAATGTAAGTTAATGATTACATACTTTTTAACGGCATTCTTCCAGCTATCACCGCGAAGGCTAGTAATTTAACTAACTTCAATTAAGGACTGGTCTTGCTTCTAATGGGCTAATTACCGCCCACCTACATAGATCGCTTAGATTGAGGAGTCTTGACATGTTTTTGCATGTATTACTTAGTTGTAGGCTTGTAAGGTAATGTGAGTTAGAAAGATCTTTTTGTTATTTTGTTGATTTGAAGTTCTTTTTTTATAAAATAGAATTTACGAAATTTGAAATTGTGATTGAGTTTTATAATTATTACCTGGGTACACCACGTCAAGACATCTTATCTGTTTCTGAAACACACAAAATGATTTATTCAATATACAAATCTATTCAACCTACGCTTGCAGATCCTAATAAAACAACGAAACCACTCATTTCATTAGTCCCAATTGTGAATACCCTTGAATTATAAGGAAAAGTAAACCTTGCCCACATTTCTATTCAAATACAACCAAAAAACCTTGTCCCCTGTGAATTAGCACAACCTTCGCCCTACATTATTCAGGCTTCATTCACGCTGCCTCATGACTATTCATCAGCCAACGTCCCAAGACTATCGACTTTTCCACAACATTCCAAATTCATTGCTGCTAATCTTCTATGATGTAACTCGACATTGATTTATTGGCTTCAATGGACGTGCGAGAGTACCTGCGACACAAGTCACGTAGCCGTTTGAAAGGGAAAGTTCGAGTCCAAAGGGAATCAACGGTTATTCCTCTCGTGTTCATTCATAAATCAAGCGCGACAGGGGACGAGACTTGCCTTAATTGACAGGACACGTTTCACAGACATTTTGAACTTTAAATTGGAGCGGTAAAGTCCGTTTTCGTAATTGAATCGTTCAGGATTTGAAAAGTTTACTAAAACAACGGCTACGGAAAGGTTGACGCTTATGAAAGTTGTCAGTGAAATTAGTTATTTAATATTTCAGCGTGTTTTTGAACTGTGCTCATGAAAAACAGGCATGACATGTATTCCCTTTGAAGGCTTTGTCAAAGTTTCGTGTACCTAATGGAGTCTTTCTCAAGTTTTACGAAACAATAAGGGTTGTTTCAAACAATGTTTAAGCAACCTCTTTGTACACCTACATAATTGATTAGGTGTCCTTAAATTTTGTTTTAGAAAAACTACCATAATTTTAATTGACAATAAAATTAATGGTAATTATTAAAACATGAAGGTAGAACGAGCAACGTCTACTGTCAAGACGCATATCACCTCAGTCTGGTCGTGACCATGACACCGGCAAAGGCGTCGAAACGTCGGAAACTAAAATCTAAATATAAAATCGCGATAAAATCCGTTCAAAAGTAGTTTTATTTCAATGATAATACATATTCTCTACTTAAAATCATTCTAAAGTAATTCATAGAAATATTTGCTTTACAGAAGATAATATATTATCCTTTCTCTCAGAAATGGACTCCTTCTATGAATGAATACATAAACCTCATAAATAATAATAATCATTTGCATTGATTCACAAACGACCTTCCTGAAGACCATGAATAAATTGAACAAATTTCAAAGACATTGTATACTTCAGTATTGATATAAAGAAACTTCTATTTAATAAAAAAAGACTTGTAATACTTGAGATATTTTTTTTTGAAATATGATGTAAAAAAGATAGAAAAATCAACGTAACGAAGGACAGACTGTAAATTGGCATTGCAAACCAAATGAACACGTCCTATTCAGTGACTCTAAAAGTTAATATTATATTTTTCTTAAAAAAAAAGAGATATTTAATGACCAATTGAAATACCCAACGTTTAATTATACATGATTATGTATGTCATTATCTTATAGTATCATAGACAATCATAGAGTGCGCTCATCGCCAGAAGTAAGTACTAACTCGTTACTGATTTAAGTGATTTTCCGTGCGACAACAGACGTTTATGCGAAAATATCGATGGTTTTGATATTATTAGGGTAATATTAGGTTTCGAGATGGTTTTAATAAAACGGTGCGCTCTGATTCGACATTAATTTTACGACACGCCAATATGGTCGTCAAATGGTTCTAAGAAAGTCCATGGTTTATGATTTTTAATTCAAATATATTGAATTAAAAAGAAGCATGAAATAAGAACTTTCTTAATTATTCTAAAACACCATTGGCATAGGAAATCATCAAGAGGAAACCTGTATTCCAAAAAAAAAAATCTGAAATCGCCAACATAATATATAGTATTATTATTATGAACAAAACCATACTCTATTCTTTATATACTACTATATTCACAAATTGCATACATTTCTACAGAGTGGGTACAGTCAATACAAATAGGTATATATACAAACTAAGGTATATAAATTTATAAAAAGTGGCAATATTTTCATAAACTTTGAGAAACAACGCTGTAGACATAATCTTGGCGTGGAATGAGCTTCCGCAGAGGAGCACTACAGGGAAATACTAAAGGGAATGACATCCCCCTGGAAAAGGATTCTTATTAGAACGGACGGACGGGATTGGAAACAATTTTACAGAGAAATAACATGGAAATCGTGGCAACTTTAGTATAATAAAGCAAAAATATTGTGGGAATGTTTAGAATTTTGATTAGTTTAGAGTATGCTCACCAAAAAGTAAATACTGTACTGATACATCAGATTCTGGTCAGAGTTGGGCTTTAAGAATCATGATTTGATATTTAACCTAAATAAATTGTTTTTTTTAACACATAAACAAACAAAATGAAAAATAGCTATTTGGGTGATGACCATAGAAATTGGCTTATAAAAAGGCATCCAGCAATGGCATAGTAATTACCTATATTAATTTATGTAAATAATAATGATAACTGAAACAAATGCCGAATCTTTGAAAAAACAAATATTTTTTCAAAAAAACTCCACAATCTTCTTTTAACCATTAAACATTTAAATAAAAATAACCTTTTATTAAAACTCACGCAAAAGCACGCGATAGCTTATTTGCGAACGAATCTCAACATAAATAAATCGATGTTGGCTGTCGGCACAGTTTCCCCTGCCTTAATTAGTGATACGATAAGCAACACCTGTGTTTGTCGCCATGTTTGTTTGTGTTCATTTTCTTTGGCGCTTCCTTGTTGAGTAAGCAAAATATTTACACTGAGAGTTTAATGATATGTCAAGAGTTTTGACTTGATTTGTTATTCTGGCACTGCCTCTATACTTAAATTTATTGAGAACTATCAGTCAAACAAATTATACCTAAATTTCTCATTTAACATTTTTTTAATATTTTAATTAAATTATTATCGTATTTTTATTTTAATCAAAAAACTTCAATACATAGTTTTTAACCTTTTGCATATTAATTAAAAAACTATTACCCAAGGCTGGCTTTAACCTTGGACAAAAGATAAGCATTGCCATACAACGTGGCAATGCCGCCAGCCTTTTGGGAACACTCCCAGTGGACAGCGATGTGGACGAATTATTTGATACCATACTTTAGGTTTTATGTTATAATTAGATTAGTTTATTTTGTTATTTCTATTGTCAAAATATAGTTATGTTTTTTAGAATTAAATTATTATTTAATAAAGTTTAAATAGTGATACTATCTATGAAGCATATAAATTTACCTAATTACACGAAACAATGATTATAAGAACTGCAGACATGAATTATTACATACTGACACATGTAAACTAGAAATAACATAAATATCCGACAGCGATTAAAAAAAATGTATCGTCTAATAATAATTTCTAATTTAAACATATCTCTAAGTTTAAATAGGTAAACAATTTCAGTGTTTAAAAAAATCAGTTAACAAGTTAGGTACGATTGTAAGCTGAGCACACTTTCCCCTGGCGATGGCGTCGCGTGCGCCGATCGCATCAAGTCTACTAAACAAGCTTGTAAGACCGACTTACTACCGAGCGATTTGTGGGAGTAATACCAAAAGATCCCTGTTAAGATTGTATTTGTAGATTCTGATTTTAAGTTGGATTTAATTGATAAGTAGTATATAGTCTATTCAAATTATTTTGCCTATTGCTGTAATTTCCGCTTAAAAAAACATCAAGTTATTGCCAGTATAAATAAAGTTCATTTTAGAATGACAAGTACTATTGATAAAGCTTATGTTTGAGCATTACAGTTGTTTTTCCTACAACTCGTATTTGTTTACATATTTAGCATAGGTATACATTTCGAACGCAGTATAGTAGCAATATTTTTTTGATTTTATTAAGATTTGATCGTGTGTAAATGATGTCTGCGAATTATACCTTGGACATTTTACACAAACATATTACAAACAACAACATACCTTGTTTATCCTATTCCTATACAAAAGCAATCTACAACTTTAAATAAACTTACTGAAACAATTTGTCGAAGTAAATCACGAGCAAACATAATATTTTCATCGCTATTCTACGTTATAAATCATTGAATTTCCCTAATCCTTTTGCTTCTTCAGCAACACGATCAGAAACTAGTAGCAATCTCACATTATATATTACTTACAATTTATCACCTCTTGAAAATTATTTCTCGATGAAAACCCAACGTTTAACAAAATACGACTCAAAGACTTATACAGTCCATCACAAGTTTATAGTCACAGAGGAACACGAAACTGCACCTTTCTTCTCTGACATAAGGTCGCTATGAGTGTTAAATATTAAGACTAATGTGTGGTAGGGTGTATGATAGGATTGGATGTAAAGGTTTGAGCTAGATAGGTTTGTATGCTGACTTATTTATCGTTATTACTATAAAGTTTCACGGATAATCTGATGTTGAAAACAACTATGTTTATTAGTCGGGATTTATTGATAAAGGTGGCGAAGATTATAAATAATAATCCATTAAAAAACAGAAAGGAAAAAGTTCAGTCATTTCCAAGGTCAGATTAAGAAGTTTTAAAGGTATATAGTCCGTTGTGAAAAAGATATGAAATCTCCATATCTCGATGGACGCTGATACTAGAATCATCATAAAAATCAAATTATATTATTTTTAAGCTAATAATCCTATTTCTCAAACCTTGTCCTACTACTGTGGTACTACATATCTACGTACTCTTGAACCCCCTCTCTCCCCCTATGATTATATACCGTAAAAAATATTATAGTGAACTTTACACAATTCAAGTTTTTTAAACTTTATTGCCCCCACGCATCAATCCTGAATCCGCTACTAAATAAGTAAATCGTTACAAGTCTATATCACAAGAAATATAATTCTACTATACAGAGAGTAGTGTACACAAAGAGCTTAGCTAATTACGCGAACAAACTGAGCTCATTTACGCCTGTAATATGAACTAACGAGATATAACTTAGAGCGAAGATAAATTAGATTATATGGAAGAAAACAAAATGAGTCAAAGTTTTTATGTTCATACTTAAACTTACTTGTCGATCTTAGTTATCATCGTTAGCTTAGCTCTTAGTATAGCCTTTGGTTAACGAGAGCAGTACATACAGCTACTGTTATCTACTAGCTATAAATTATCCGGTTAGTACAAGTAGCGACAGCTGCTACAACATTACAAATAAACATTAGATATATTGGTGTTACAGAGGATAATCAGTAGATAATTGGTTTTGTTATCAAATAATCTTTATTTCCCCTTTCATATATAAAAATCTCGTGTCACAGTGTTTGTTATCGAACTCCTCCAAAACGGCTTGACCGATTGTTATGATTTGTTTTTTGTGTATATTTCGTAGAACTGGGATTAGCTCGTAGGCTATTTTTAATACCCTTTAGGTGGTAAGAGTGGCCTTGGCAAAACAACGTTTGCCGTGTCAGCTTGTATTGCAATTAAAGTCTAGTGCAAATCGGACTCGCGATTGAAGGATTCTGTATAATCGTACTATTTTTATGCCGTTATAATCGGGCAAATAAACTGCAAATAAACACGCCTCTTGTATGAGGACCCTTTTTATCTTTAAATACAATTTTAAGACTTGCAACCTTTTTGGCTATTAAATTTTCTTTTTTAAATTTCCATAATCTTAACATTAGAAATAAGATATTCAAGCATTAAATAAATTAAATTTATAATAAATTTCTTGCTATTAAATTAGTGGAATAGTGTTAACGCCTCTGATGTAATAATGCTGTAAGAATTTAAGTTAAAGTTAACTGTTACTTACGATCAAAGCTAAAGGAATTACCTTCGCTCTCTTAAAATTAAAAGAAACACGTAAAATCATGCATACACCCTAGTTAACATATATTATTATACCAGTTAACCGCAAAACACTGCAAGTTAAAATCATTGTAAACAAGTTCCGTGGTTAGAATATTACATAGCACAACTATGAACCCAATAATTATGTGGAAAATCGTTTAGTTTTCAATACTTATGATGTAACATCGAAATCATGAGTATCACGCACGAAAGCCTGTTATTTCGCAGCTCTCTTTAGCAGAGTGAGGACGATATTGTAGAAGTCTTACAGTAAATCAACTGTAAATAAAATATAGTTTAAAAAATCGGACAAGTGCGAGACCGAGGATTGCGTCCAGTTTTAACACGGTTTGTTCTCCAAGGTCTCTCCAAAGCGGCGCCACAACTTTCGGTCTTTCGTCTTCAGCATCCAGTCCTTGCCAGCTACCTCTCAGTTCATCGGGAGTCTTACACTGCGTTTGCCGATTCGCGGTCTCCACTCAAGGAATCGTTTGCTCAAACATTTTGTGACGCAACTTGGGAGAGGCCTATGTCCAGTAGTGGACCGCGATAGGGTGATTTGATTGATGGATAATTCTCTAAAAGGAAACTTAACTGTGACATAGAAAAAAATATATATCTCATGAATCCATGTATGACACTATCTAATTACCAACTGTAATCAAAAAACGTCCATGAGTGACTGATCTAGACAAAACATAAAAGTCCATAATAATGATGTGTTCGTTGAATATTCTTGCTCACAATTGCAACCCTAACGATATATATCTGCTATTGATACCAGCAAAGCTAATGTAGGTACTAATGGGTTCACATTGATATTGCGTCGGTCTTGCCCGATACTCCATCGCTTGAGTATTGCTGAATCAATTAAGTCTGAATATCTATCGGTAACCCTAAGATGTGCGGTCGTTGTTTATGCATTCAATCTATCGTTGCTTGATAGCAAAACCAACCATAGTAGAAGTAATAAAAGGCCACAAGCTATGCTATAAACTCCAATAGTTTGATTACTAGGCTAAGATTAATTGGAAACTAAATCAGTTTGTCCAAAATTTTTGCGATAATGTTTTCCTTATTTCTCGTAACTCTCATTCGAATTTGATATTATTTTACGGGCTTTTATTTTAAGAACGTCAAAGAAACGTAAAGACTTTTCTTTATAACAAACGGCATTTTAATTCTACACACAGAAAAACTTTTGCTCCTTAGTTCTCAAAAAGTTCCTTTCCCAACATTTTTTGTGACGTGTACAGAATTCGCGGTGAAATAATAAATTGCGGATTTGTCGTGTAGTCCTCACTTTCATTTCTTTAGCATGTTGATTTAGGCGTAAAAGACAACAAAGCAATCATGCCAACTGTTTGTTATTCCGACCCAGTTTTCCTGAGTTCCATAAGTCAGGAAGGATTATGGCGGCGTTAGGCGACAAGCATACAATATGCCATTTCTTATTCAGTCTTGTGTGTGTTCTGTAAATGTAACTGAAGTTATGCTTTTGTGTTTTAGATATAAGATGGTATGCTCGGAAGAACCTTTATGTTTTTTTTAAAGGATGATATTATGTGCCATAATTTTGCAAGGGTATCTAGAGACTGAGGTAGATTGAATGAATTCCCAACTGGTCCCTCCTAAAGGGAAGGAAGAAGCAATTCCATTAGTTTTAGCCGGTAATTTGTTTTTAAGTAAGATAATTGATTTTTCATGTTGAATGATACCTATTACTGTTCCTGCAGTACAATAATGTTATTAAACTTAGTTCAACCTAGTTATGTTTCAACCTAGTTATGTTTCAACTTAGTTATGTTTTATGGTTTTTATCCTAGGTGGGTTTCTTAAACAAAAAATCGATGTTTATTTACACAAATGTGAAAGTTTGTAATTAGCAATATCGATATTTATAGTTTCTGACACATATTGTTATTAGTCTGTAAGCTTTACAAATAAATAAATAAATAACATAAATAAATAGTCTGACACTCCGCCTTATACAAAGTTCTGAAATTTGCTACCGCAAAAAAAGTCCAGAACTCATAAAAATTTCAAAGACACAACCAAACTGCCATTCTGTATAATCCTCTGCAGTTACGGTACATAGATGGATCAAAAACCGCCTTAAGCGATCCGTTTGTAGACCACCACGTGTAAATTTATTGGCACTACCCCCCCCCCCCCCCCCCTCTCCCTCCTATATGATTTATAACAATGGGTGGAACAGAAACGTGCTAGCGACTCGAAGATTAGATTGTCCGTACTTCAACGCGCAATAAATAGAATATTTTGCTAAATGGAAAATAGACAATGCATTTAGTTCAGAGGTTTTAACGGTAAGCAAATTAAGGTGTAATGTTAAGTAAGGTTAGTGTGAGGCATTGTTCTTTATTTTTGTTTTGTAAATGTTATGTCTGAAAGTTATAGCAGGAAGTATTTGAGGCATGAATTGTTTTTAGTTGTAGCGAGAGATTTGTGTATGTCTAAAAGTCTTCTTAAGTTGCTGCCTAGCTTTTTTTCAAAGCTATGTTGGGGTTGGCTTCCAGTTTTGCCAGATTTAGCTGAATACCATATTTTACATGTATTGACTGCCTCCACATCACTCACTAGAATTTCTTACATCCAAGTTTATTATTTATCTATTAACATTACTAAAACTATAAATATTTATAATTTCTTAATACTATAACAGATGTATCTATCAGACTATCATATAATAAAAAATATCCGATAATATCATCCGAATCAATACGATTTCTGTGAATTCTCTGTAGAATTGTTAATCTAAAGAATCTCTTACATTTTGCGTGAATTCGCTTTCAATATAACTTTGGTTTAGACTTATTTGGAGTCTGTCCTTCTAACCATGTTTTCCGGGTCAATTAATCCGGGGTTATTTGATGACACGTGTTGTACTGAAGTTAATAAGATTGATCCTTGTTGTATGTTATTGGGATTCTTAGGAAGTTTCGTAAAAGGGTTTTTATTTGATTTATATGGAGTGGTGTGCATGGATGAGTTGATAGGTATCCTTTTATTAAATAGCTTGGTTGATTACAATTGTCCTAATTAAAGACCGTTTATGTATCAATAGCTGTGACCCGTGGTTTCATTTGTCTTGCTTTTGTCGAGAATTGGTCTTTATAATGCAAAAAGATTTTCTCAAAGCCAACTGGTATTTTCAGTGATTAACGCGTTCAAACGAAAACCTCTTTAGCTTTATTAAAATTAATAACACAGTATAGATTATAAATCTTGCAGCACCAACTTTGCATTTTTTAACATTACTTTATTCTGGAATTGAAAGCACCTAGTACCTATTTATGTTTTTCCAGAAAAGTCTTCCAGACATTTCTCTCTACCTCTAGCTTATAAGCACCTTTAACCACGAATATTTTCTTCATACTTGAATGGTAAACGCCACTCTACTCTACCTTCAATAAAAAGGTTTTAAACACATACCAAAGTACGAAAACCTTCTCATTCTCCCAAAACACTTTTCTTGTTACAGTCTCTACATCCTACACTATATTTCTACCGAAATCCATAACCTACCTACTTATAAGGAATTTTCTTTCTCAGGTTACCAAATGTCACGCAAGTCGTGCGTCGCGGGCGGTGCGCGCGGCGCCTGCATGTGGGTGCAGGAGTGCAACAGGGTCGGCGGGATCCACGCGGGCGTGTGCGTCGACGGGTTCATGTTCGGCTCCTGCTGCAGGCTGCCCGACAAGCCGGTGATTGTGGAAGGTAGGCCAATTACCTTAATTTTTTTTTATTTTTGGACCAAAAACCTTAAACCACTTGGTGGAATTGCAAAAAAAGACTTGATTACTGCGGATGAAAAATATAAAATCATTGGTAAATAACTCTTAATACCCTAGTCATCCCATACTAACATCTGTCCTACGCACCATGCTAGAACGCAAATACAATAATTTAGTGGTGGGCAATGATACTTGTAACGCCATCTAGTAGCAATGTTGAAAACTAATTATTTTTGTAGTACAACCTGCAGATTACAACAAACAAAATTGTCTAAACTGCTACCTAACGCCAATCTGTTGTTTTTACAGAAACCCTGCCGCCAGTTACGGTCACAGAGAAAACGTATACAACGCCATCTAGTACAGTCTACACTACAACTCAAGCACCAGAGACTTCGACACAAACCATCGCGCGGCCAAACTGGCAAACGCAACGGCCGTCGTTCATGACAAAACCAATAGATGGCGCTCCCACGTCATACAGCTACCGGCCGCCAGAAATAAACTTACCTTCATTAGGAAATTTAGATTCAAGTAGCGAACAAAATAGTGATATAGTTAATAAAATACCTTATAACAGTGTAAATAAATACCAAAATGTAAATAGGCCGAACAGTGAAGCGGAAACTAGTCCCCACAATAAGATTTCGTCTAGTCTTAGCATATTGTCTGGTGCGCGGCCGATGGCCGTATCGGAGCAGCATTCTGATAACAGCATAAACTCAGGTAAGCTATATTTGTTGTTTAGGGTGTATAAAAAAATATATTTAAAGTTCCTTCAAATTTCAACTGAGGCAAGTCCAAGTTAGTGAGTGAGTCCAAGTTTAAACACACAACATATTTTACAGCTAGTCATGTCGACTTGATCGCGAATTTGTAAACCACAAACTTCTCTTTAGGCAGTAGGACAACGTCCCAACATTTCTACTAATTTGTACAACTGTTAATAGATGGCGCTGTAGTAAATGTTTGACGAGCCCATAGTATTTTTCAAAATATCGCCGAAGTATATTTTGTAATAATTTAAACAAAGCTTTAACTCACTAATGTCCCGTTTGTTTTTGAGTTGATGCAACAGAAATGATTAATTCTGAGTAAGCTGAAGATTTGCCGTGTAGGTCCAGTGGTTCTCAAAATGCATTCCTAAACATAAGGGTGCGGGTTCACTGTCTGGCAAGTACCATTGTTACTTTTATCAAACAAGTTTCAATGTTATTTGTTTTAAATTGATCTAAGATTGGGTAAAGGGAATTTAATACAATATTCTATGTTTTATTATAATATACCTACCTAATATTTAAATATATATTAGGTAGGTTCAAATTTACCCGTAGTTAAAAACTTACCTACTATTTTTATACCTACTAATAAATTCCGCTGTTCAACATCTATACTAATTCTTCCTAAGTGCCTAAAACATCTTTACATATATAAATTGCCTAATACTCTTTTTCTTATAAATAGCACAAACAGTCTTAAAAGACAATGAAATCATATCACTAAATTCAAATTTTCCTTCACTAAATTTCAGGCCAATACATATCAAGGCCGAGCAACCTAAACACGATCCACTGGCAGGCGACAACCGAACCAACATTTATAACAAAGCCTCGTCCGTCATGGGAGAAGCCAGCGGGCAAGCCGAAGCCAACAAAGAAGTTCACGACGACAACGAGCAAGCCGCACAAGAACTACATCAAGCCGAAAGATCCGGCGCTGAATATGATCAATAGGACGGAGGAATCTACTTCGCCACCAATACAGACAACGGCCGCTTCTAATGCTGTTGGTAAGTCGATGGTTCATTGGAACTGGCTGTCTATATATCTTCTTATAGGTTAAAAAGAGATGACCTATAAAAATGTTTAAAAGACGTCGAATAACTAAAACTACCACCACACCAATCAGTATTTAAATCTAAGTTATACATAAACTCTTAGGCACCTATCTGACAATTCCGTGGTCAGGAAAATGTCTTACTAATAATGTTACACCTAAGTAATGTAAGCAAGTCATTATTGTTTCTAATTAACATTTCTATATTATGTAAGCTGCCAAAGCTTAAACTGCTGGCATCCTCATCAAAAGTCCATGTTAAACAGTCTTATTACATTTATTTGCTAACAACAGTTCCTATGTCAACTAATGGAAGAATGATGCTATAACTTGAGTCGTTTTAAAACAAGTATTTCCACTTAAAATTACTGTCGCCTTAAACTCGGCTCCATAAAGAAGTTTGTGTTAGTCGTAAAATAGTGGAAGTAGCTGTCCCATCTAACAGTTTCTGGTTAGAGTAATAACGAAGCTCCACACTGATAAATCCCTTATTTAAACTGAAAGATAGAACTTAGCACCTAGCCTTGCAGAACACACATTTCGCTAAATACGGCATCAAAAAGCGATACCGAACAAAAATCTAGTCGTCACAAATCCTGTACGTGATCAATTTGGAAACCGAAGCCATCGAAAATTAATTTCCGAAATACAAAAATTACGGATTACTCATAGTTCGAACTTTCCTTTGCCTAATTATTTCTTAAATAACTTTCTGTTTATCTTGAAACTTACGACACCCACGGGATAAAATAACATAGCCACCGCTTATAGGGTTAAAAGCCCGTTAAATCTCCAGAGAATTAAAATTGCCGAATGCAAATTACATAGACTCGACCCAAATAGACTTCCGACTCACAAATCTTCGTGGCCGTTACGAGCCCTTACATTAAATGCATTATATTCTAAAAGCCATTATACTCAAGCTGAAACTTTTTATGGTTTCCACAGTTTCCCCGTATAATTTACGTTTGTAACGATTCCGGGATGCATTACAATGATTTTATCTTAATTTTCTACGTTTTACTATTTTTGCTGGATTAATGCATTTTTGTTTTAAACGTGATGAAGGATGTTAGGTGCAATTAGTAAGATTAGAGACAATTAATAGATTATTCAGATTAGTTATTAAAGTTGTTTAATTCGAGTTCAATAGGTCGTTATTTTCTTATAGTAAATGTATTATTTGAATAATATTTAATAATTAGGTCAAACGCTGAAATACTTAACTCTATAATGAGTAAAATTTTATTTAAAATTAAAAATATGCTATCACATTTGCGACAGATTTAGAGTGAAATCCAATCATTTAATGAATAATAACAATAATAATCTTTATTGTATAAAAATATATACCAAACAATAACCAACAGCCACTAACCTTCTTCCACCAACGTTTCAGAGTGTGGTCTAACAGCAATGTGGCCACGTCCAGAATCAAGGATCATGGGCGGCAAGGACTCCAGCTTCGGTCGGTGGCCGTGGCAGGTCTCCGTCAGAAGAACTTCCTACTTTGGATTCTCATCGACACATAGATGTGGAGGAGCTATCATCAATGAAGGCTGGATTGCGACAGCAGGCCATTGTGTTGACGAGTAAGTTCCAACAATGAACGTGAATGTTTGTGCGATGGATGTTTGTCTCTTTTACACTTTAGACAAAATTTGGCAGATTGTTGGACATGGATAACGGAAACGAGAACTACACAACTTATTGCGCATAGTTCCGCTTGTCATACACAGAATTTTGTTGAGGCGCACAAGTAACCTCAAGTATTATTGAACTATAGTGTTAAAATACATTGTCTAAATAAAGCAATTTAATCTAGCGAAATAAGAAAAAGAACCAGTCTCAAATTCTTTGCATATCGTACCTATAGTGTTTTTAACTTTTTACAAAAAAAACATTCTACACTCCATTTTGTTTTTTCATCTTCCACGTTTATTTTGCTGTGTGTGCCAAAATAGGGGTAAAAGAATATTTCCGCTCGTCCGTTGTGAACGAATAGTTTCATTATTTTGACAGTGTGCACCGATTTGTGTTTTGATAAAGCAGACGCGTCTAAATGGACCCGTATGAAAATTGGACTGGCAATAGTCCAGCTTTTAGACACGATAATTTTGTTCACAAATTACTTTATTTAATATAATAATATAATGTAGAGAGATGTACTGTAATTTGCAGCTTTAACATAGTAAGTGCAAATTGAAAATCCATTAAAAAAAATATATAAAGACATCATACATGTGTATTGCGAGTAATTGGCTATAATTATCACGAAAAATTATTTCTGGATATTTGTAGTTGCGAGAAACTACTTTTGTCTTGATTGCTTATTATGCTTATAAATTCAACACCTTAAAGGTAATTACTATAAAGCTTTTTAGGCACCTACAAACAAAAACGAGAGATTTTCATTATTCAAAGTAAATTACCCCATAAACGTCAACTGCTTAACATGGAGCAAGTTCAACGTAAGCGTTAATAATCCACAAAACTGCCTGACTTACAAAGGCTAACCTTGAAACAAACTGGCCACAATTCCGCAATTCGCATTCCAGCTTCCGTTTTATCGCGAAAAAAGTCTTAAACATCTTAAGTCTTCCTGAGAATTTTTTTATCAAACCCATTTACTAATCCCTGGGATTAACGCGTTCATACAGACGGACGGCTCCTTTTTCATTTATTTTTTATATTTCCCGTCTTTTAGCTTGTAAGTAGATTACTGTAAAACAAAGTAAAGGGAATAGTCTAAACACCGTAAAAAAGGAATTAAAATGAAGCATCTTTAATGGAGTCTGTCTTACACAGGATAACCTGAATTCGCAAAAAATGTTTTAGAGACTTCTTTATGTTTCACAAAATAAATTGAGTTTTTTACGACGACGATAAGTGAACCTACTTTTATTACTTGTTTGAGGTCGGTAAAATAAAGAGCGAAGCTCTAAAAGGACAGGCATTTAAGAGCCTCTAATTTTTTTCGTATCAAAATGTTTGGTGCTATTTCCAAAGACACCAGCACTCAGTGTAAACTATTTAAGCAGGTTCCAGAATTGTTATGATAAGACACATCTTACATATACTTTACGAGATTTTAAAGATACATAAGACCGAATAAATAATAAAACGATATTGTCGCTTTTGTCTGTGCCTTACTTCCAAGATAAAAAGTAATTCACATGTTTATTTCGTGTCTTGGCACGGGAGCAAACCTTACGTCTCGTCCTAACCGATATCAATCTTCAAAACTGCTTACTCAACATTTTCTTTTCAGTCTCTTGACATCGCAAATAAGGATACGAGTCGGCGAATATGATTTTTCGTCCGTATCAGAAGAGTATCCATTTGTGGAACGAGGGGTTGCCAGGAAGGCAGTTCATCCAAAATACAATTATTATACTTATGAGTATGACTTGGCGCTGGTCAAATTGGAGTCTCCAGTACAATTTGCCCCTCACATTTCGCCGATCTGTCTGCCGGCGACTGATGATCTTCTGGTGGGCGAGAACGCTACGGTTACTGGCTGGGGAAGACTTTCTGAAGGTGGTGTGTTACCGTCGATTCTTCAAGAGGTGAGTTTACTGGTTACTGCAATTTTGCTGCCCATCTATTGCACAATTGAAACTGATTTAGGTATAATGAATTATTTTTGAATTAGGTGTAGATATTTTTTGTATCAATTACTTTAAAATACATAAAAGTTATTTAGTCAGCTATCCCAAGAGGGTCCTTTACCTTTGATATGACAATACAATAAGTAAAGACGTCACGTGACTAGATATTTAAAATATGTTCATTACAAATTAATTTTTCAAAATAAAATTGTGTATATATATATATAAAAAAAAAGTTCGTTTTATAATAGAATCCAAGCCCGTATTGTCCCACTGCAGGGCAAAGACCTCCGTCTTTCTATTCCTTGCACTTCTGTCTTGTGCTAGGATAGGCCAGTCTTTTTTTTCTCGCACAAAAACTTTTGAACTTTTGAAACTTGACTTATACAAATATATAGGCTTATCGTCTTTGTATAGACAGAGGTTGTAAAAAAGGTAAATTCACTGGACAGGAATGGCAATAAAATTAAACACTGTGATAATTCTAACATAATATTGTTTACTTTCTAGGTACAAGTACCAATAGTATCGAACGAGCGATGTAAGTCGATGTTCCTGAGGGCTGGGAGACAGGAGTTCATCCCTGACATCTTCTTGTGTGCAGGCCACGAGAGGGGTGGGCATGACTCCTGTCAGGGCGACTCCGGAGGACCTTTGCAGGTAAAACCATATCATAGCATCAGATGTATAATTTAGACCATTTAAAGTAATTTCAGGATCAGGTAGGTAGCCTTTATTATGAACAAATGTGGAGGCAAAAATTGGCTCTAACCCATTTAAGAGTCCGTTAGCTAAATTAATTGTTTGTGTTATAACTGCTAGAAGATCAAGTTGCTCACCTTATAGAAAATACAAATTGCGGGTTCATTTACAATCTAGTAAGACAGTGAGGATTTAAATAATAATTATGAAGGGAATTTGTGTATATAAAATGAACATATTTATTTGAATTCTTTAACGAATAGTGAAGACTGTAAGTGTCAAACAATGCCTTATGGACGCTCGTCGTTTGTTCAAATTTCAGTAGATGTTAATACCATAACTGTCCATTGAGCGCACATCCTGCCAAAAGCATGCGAGGTATCCTTAAAAGCTTAAACGGTACTTACATTCCATACGTCCCATGAAAACTTTTGGGCTCACATTAACCCATAGGAACGCCATGCAACAATCTGCAAAGCAATTGAAAACCCCCAAAATTACTTGTTAAGTGTTGATTAACTGTTCTACTCCCTAAATTTAAACCACTTGAATATTTTCAAGCAAACTGTCTTTGTTTAAAATGCCAACAATTTTAGTAGCAAGTTAAGCCTTGGCAAGTAAACCAAACTGGGACTAACAAACTTTCATGAATAACATCACAGGTTTCATGAAATAGTTTTATTTGAGTTTTGGAAACTCGTCAAAATCTTAAACGAGACTTTACTTTATTTGAGTCTTATCATAATTAAGGGGATATTTTTTACATTGTTTTTAATTTCATATTATTATTATCATTTCACAAAGTCATTGTAAATATTTTGTCGTTACTTGAATGCCTATCCACGAATTTGCTTTTTAATATTTTAATTACTTCTAAGGCAAGTTTATTACCAAATGATAAATTAATTTAGAACTTTTTGCTTACTATCAGGTCAAAGGAAGAGATCAAAAGTATTTCTTGGCTGGCATCATCAGCTGGGGCATCGGATGCGGCGAGGCGAACCTTCCCGGGGTTTGCACCAGGATATCAAAATTCGTACCCTGGATCCTTCAAACTGTGAACTCCTAAACCGACACATTTGAATCTGAAGATGGTGCTCAAAAGTGAAAGTGACAATACGTGATGAACAGTGAACAGAGACACGAAACGATTTGTTCCAAGTGCAGCATTAGTTACCTTCAAAAATGTTGATTGAATCAACGTTTTCTGAGGCGTTTTATAAATATCTCGCCAGGAGCTTGCTGAACTCGTTTTTTGCGAGATTCTGCATCAACCGTTACCGGAGCTTCTAATTGGTGATATTTTTAAGTTTCGACAATAAACGCCCTGATAACTGCTTTAGGCTGTAGACACTTTAGTACACGCAACTGTGATCATACTATTTTTAAGTTCTCTTTATTTACGTTTACTTTTGTTGTTATTTTGATTATTTAAGAACTTTTCTGTCCATATTCTTGCCTCGTTTACTTTCATCGACATTATATATAATAACTTTCGTGAGGAGTATTCATAACTATTTAAAACAAAATGGTTAACTCACGCATTTCTCGGCTTCGCCCGACTAGTTTCAGACTCAATAAGAGTCCCTAACCATGAGCTGACGCGGCGGCGGTTGTGTCGAGAGTCAGTTCGACTTGCAACACTACCGCCTTTATTTTAAATAATAATTTTATCAACATAAGAATACATAAATTCGCAGCAAAGCGAATAATTTTTAATCAATGTAAATGTATAAGTAAAACCCGGCAGGGAAATTTAGACTTTGGAATTAAACCTACAAATTATTCTTCAAAATTCCTTAAAGGTGGAGAAACTGTGATAACTCTAGTTTACAAAATAGTATGATGACAAGTTGATCTGTACAAATACTTCGCCTTATGCACTTGAAACAATTCTTTGTAAATACAAACTATTTTAAGATCATTTTTATCTTTACTAGTATTATTTAATTCATCGAATTAATACCTTATGCTCAAATTGATTGTAAATATTCTTTGCGTATGTATCTTGCCGTTTAGTTAAGTTTGTACTAATAATACAGTATTATTTACTTGATCCGATATTTAACTGGAATCGCATATTTTATAAATATCCGAATATTTTTATTTCTTGTTAGGAAAACTATTTTGCAATCAGATGAAAAAAAATTGTGATTGAAATACTTCAATTGATGCATACTGTCCAGAAACCGAGTGTTTTTGTTTTGGAAAGTTTAAAAATTAAAGAAATAATAGTAATCAAAAATATTTTTAAACATACAACCCGAGTGCTTTTACAAAATGACCCGGTTAGACCGTGTTTTATTAAAAAAAAAGCGATGTATAGATACAGAATGCAATTACGAAATGGTCACAGAATATTTTTAAGTCTAAAACTTCTGTGTCTGATTGTACCATACTTCCGAATTTATCACTCATACGTATAATAACTAGTTATATTATAATTAATATATTTTTGTAAATTGATATTAATTAGCTTGTTATAAACAAAGATGATGAATGTGAATTACCAAATCGCGCATTATTATACTGCATTTAGTAAAATACCGACGCCCTTAAGTGATGTTTGTTTGATTTAGTTTAACTATTTGCGATTTTATTAAATGATAGTTTATGATGACGTTGATTGTTTCACAATAATATTATTGTTAATACTTATTAAAATATTGAGATATTTTTTTATTAATTTTGTTTTACTTTAAATTATTTTTTAATAACTTATTTACACATCGCTTACCTATATTCTATATCCTATTTCCTATATATTATACAGCAGTTTCAAACTGAATATATATTTATTTTAATTATACCTTTTCAGGCACTTTCGAAACGTTAAATAGCTGCGCGAAATATGTTGAATGAGTTGCGCTGTTCTAAATGTCATTCCTTTGGAGAAGAACCAGTGTCGGTACCAAGATAAATTTGAAGTGGCAATAGCCTAATGGTTAGGGTGACAGCCTTGTGATCGAGGGCTCGCAGGTTCGAACCCCACCCATTGCATCATTGACGTGAACCCGCTCCAGACACAATCATATTTAGCTTAGATGGAGGGATTAACAGGATTGCTAGTAATGTGAATTCCACCCACATTGCTAGTAACATTAAAAAAATAAACATTACTTCATAATCACAGTTGTGAACCCGCAGTGAGCAAGCGTGAAAATCAGTGCTTATTCTTTATGTATGCAAAGTGGCATTTGACCTGCATTTGGTCAGTTACAGGCTTTCATCAACATGTATAATTCTACCTATGTTTTTTGGGGAAATGTGCCAAATTTTATTGTGATATTGCGTCCAATAGGTTTTTTTGGTAAGCTGTTTCCTACTATGTACATAAAACTTATATGTACTGTTTGGCACAACAGATTACCAATTAATTACAAAACAGCAAGTAAAATGATTTAGTATAAACAGACAATGAAAAACTTTAAAATAACTGAGGCTTAAACAATTCTTAAATCACAAATTCAATATAGATTTTATACGAAACCTACATTCTACCAAAGCATTTATCGCAGCACGAAGTTAAAATAAAAAATTCAAAGCAACATTCGTTTTACAGACCGCTGAATTCATTTTAATTCGGTTTCGAATCCATCTGTCTGGAGGCATGAATATATTCATCAGATGCGACCGATTCATTTCTCTTATCATTCATTGCAAACAAAATGCTTTTTTTATATTAAATTTATTTTGGTATATTCCTTTTTAGTTTTCGTACATTTTTAAAACATCTATATAGCGTAAATTCTTTACCTGCGTAGGTTTTAAACTATGTTGAGCTATTCTTTTAGTCTCACTGGATAAAGTAAATACTAGATTTTTTTATAAAGAGATTTAGTAGGTACGATATCATAATATAGTATAATACTTAATAAGTTTCGCTTTGATTTATTAGTGATATTATCACTAATAAATCAAAGCGAAACTACATAATGTAAGTTGGAACATATAATATTTTTTGCGAATTCTATCATCGTCAATTACAGCAAAAAGAACTAAGTCAGACTAGGCTTAAAAAGTATCGCATATTGGCCCCGATTCTGTTAAACCCACACTAAACTTATTTGCCATCGGTATCTTTTTCACTTGTACACAATTAGAAAAGGACGGACGAAAATTAGAGCTGTCAAATTTAGATTCGACTAAAATTTTCATACAAATCTACCGACACGAAGAAACGTATGCACTAAAACAATGACGTTCAAGGCAGAAACTACGACTACGACATTTCTAAGTTATTTTCTCACGCTGTATGTTAGTAAAAAATAATAATGGTTTAATTTTGATTTAGTTAGCGTACAAGGGAATCAGCGCCAATATTAGATTGCTAATTTAATTTCTGAAACAAAAGTCACCAACAGCACAAGATTACATCATGATTACAGTCCAACCTTTATTCAGTTGATTACTTAAAAGAATCTACAAACTTAAGCTAGGTCAATAAATAAAGAGAGGGCGTGAATTGAATTCCCGGGCGGTGGACCCACAAATTTCTGGAGTCATTAGGGACCTTAAATTTGGGTCAGATTTTGATGAGAGAATGCGGTTTGAACATCGTACAATCAACTGTGGACGACAGAAGGTGGAATGGAAGGCTCCGGCTTTAAATTAAAACCTTCACTGAGTTAGTTAGATTGAGGGTTTATTATTCGCACTTACTCTCTGAAAATGAAAGGAAATATAACTAACCCCATAGCTCGATAAAATGAATTTTTCAGTAAAGCAAAAGTTCTGAAAACAAATAAAAATTATACAGCAGTGATAGAAAACAAGGTGAATTTACATACTTTATTTTATAAGGTTAGGTGTCAAGAACTTGCCGTCCTATTATTGTTAGTAAAAGAGCCAAATCGATCAAAATATCGCAATATGATACTCTGTAATTACTTAATTAGGAACATAAACATGGTTTAATAGATGTCCAAAAAATATATTAGGCAACCTCCGTGGTCGTGCACACCGGTTTCCAATGTCGCCAGGAGCTCTGAGGCTGAGGTTCTGAGCTCTGGGTTTGATCCCCGGGTGGGTCAATGTACAAAAACCACTTTTCTTCATGTCTCGGGTCTGGGTGTTTGTGTTACCTTCGTTGTCTCTGATAACACAAGTGCTTTAGCTACTTACTTTGGGTTCAGAGCAATGTATGTGATGTTGTCTACATCTAACCATTATTATTATTTATATATAATGGATATGTATGTAGGTAGGTTACAGACGTAGATAAAACTCCTACCCGGCTATATTTTGTAGACTCATATCTCGTTACTTTGGGTCGAAACACTACCTCAGCATAGGTTGTTTTAAGTGTTATTCGCTTTAATTGCAATTAAGCAAGAGTTATCGTAACATTCTGAGTGTAATTTGAAGTTATTTTAGACATTAAAGGTGTTAGCCGCTTGTGGAGAAAATATTATGGAATTAAGCAACTCTAAAGTAGATGTTTTTATTTTTTTCTATTTTGAGCCTCAGATGTCGCAAAGCTGAGCAAAGGTTAGGAGCTAATTGAAATAAATAAAACAAAAAATATACCTTTTAATGTAATTGTTTAGCAAAGCACTTTAGTAATTATACCTTATATAATAATAAACCTAATACTTTAGTATCTGTAGATGCTGACATTTATAACTACAATTTCACGGTTTCATAGAACGGAAATTATATTTTTAATCATATTTACGTAGAACAAAATATATAAATGCTACACAGTAAAATACGTAGGTGAAATGAAATTTAAAAAAAAATTTAAAGTTCTGCTTTTGACCCCCGCGGCAAAAAGAGGGGTTTTATAAGTTTGACGTGTCTGACTATGTATCTGAGTGTCTGTGTATCTGTGTGTCCATCTTTGGCATCGTAGCTCCTAAACGAATGGAGCCATTTTGATGCGGTTTTTTTTTTGTTTGAAAGCTACCGTTATAATGAACCGTGACACCTTGTGGTTTTAGCTATAATTTTTTAACTGTTCATAATTTTTTGGTATTGCTATACCGTGTGCCATATCAAAAATATCATCAGGGTATCAAAACTAAGATAGTTCAAAGCATTAAAATTTTATTAATAAGTAGTAAAATCTTTATTAATCGATCACACAACATATATTACACAAAAAAAATGTTTAAGTACTCATGCAGCAAGCTTTAAGGCCAACACATTCCTAGGACCCGCATTGCACTTAGCAACCAAGACTGGAAGTTCTCGACCGACCGATCACTATTCGTAATCACATAACCTCTATACCAAGCAGACACAATATAGTCGTAATAAAACAATAAAACCTTCTTAAAATCAGGATCACACATCTCGAATCCCGGATGGATAGCATTAGGAGTATTCTTACAATGAATGCTATTAAATTTAACATTATAGATAGGTATTTGTCGCGTAACAGGTGATTTAGGAATACCAAACTCTAAATCTAATAGCCATGGCGTGTGCTGCAACAAATTTGGCATTTTACAAAATTCATTTATTAATGGATTTGGATCTAGTGCGAGCATTCGAGCCGTAGGAAACAATTGTCTTGGTAACGTTAAATACTGATCTATAGGATCACCATAAATCGCTTGATTTTCCACATTACTTGCATCATCATCTTTCACATCATTTGCAATTGTATTATCTATTTCTTGTATGTAATAGGGTGGTTTACTTTCTTCCGTGATATTCATAACTTGGTCTAACATACAATACATGTTCATAAAATCGGTAACATTAAAATTAATCATGTCTTCCTGCACAAATGTTTGTGGTATTGCAGGTAAAACAGGGTTAACTAAAGCTGGTGGGAATTGAGGAATTTGTGGGAAAATTGGCGGTGGCATAACTATCGGTATTTGTGGAAGTGGGAATGGTGTCTGTATTGGAAAGCATTCGTTTAAAGTTAATGGATAGTTGTATTCTATGGGATTGGTGTAAGTCGAGATAACTGAAGAGGTAGCAACTGCAGTAGAAGTTATAGCTCGCCTCCCACGCTTCTGACCGTCCGGTGTATTAACAGGAAACATTGTTTTCTTCTCCAATTCTAAATACGCATGGCCTTCGATAAGATTATTATTTGCTTCTATATTTTCAGCTTCACTTAAACAACTTAGGTTATCGATACTATTGCTTGAATTCAATAAATATTCGTAATAGGAGTATGAAATTCTATCAGATTCGACACCCATCCTGATTGTTACCCTGGAAAATCAAAGAATATTCTTTAATGAGTGTCTCCGTCGTATATCCTTTGTTTAAATGAGATAAAAAGGAGCAAACGCTGAGATAACGAGTAGTAGGGACGAATGGAAGAAAAATACACATTGCACCGGTGATTGAGATCAGGACACAAGCAGAACAAGAAGGAACACTGCTGTCTTCACCTTTTCCAGTATTATCTAGACTATCTTATTATATATGAGTACTATTATATCTATAGGCAGTAGTGAGTTATTAAAATAAATATTAAAACTATAAACGTGAACATAATTATCTAAGCAGATGCAAAACTTTGTGTACATTATTGTTACTTAAATTCAATTCTCGCTGCACATTTCATAAGATTGTTTTTAACTAACACTTTGTATTAAACCTATAAAGCAAGATAGAATAAGTGTTTATTCACGATAGTCAGATAATAATATTTATTCGTTTTGTATTTATACAAACCCTAATAAAAAACCTCAAAGATATTTGCCGCAGCTCACTTTAAAAAAAATGGTAATCTCAATTTATTTGTCTATCAGTCCATAATTATTTATAAAAAAAAACATCTTTAAATACATACCACACAGCCCTGTGACTAGGTATCTAACATCCATGAAAGCTTTACTTCAGTCTTTTGTCAATAAACACAGCCTTATTCACTATGTAAAGAAATGAATTTACTTACTCCTTAGAAGCACTGAGAGTTTATTATTACCACTACTGGTTTCCATTACACTTACAGAATCAAGAAAACCACTTCAACTTACATTGGCTAGTGTCATGACATTTTGTTTTGTACAATAAATTAAAACTAAACTTTTTGTATCTGTTTAATATTTTTAAGATGTGGGTACTTTGAAAATGTTCCGTTAAGTACCCGTGTTTGAGGACACAGATTATAACCAAAAGATATATATATATATTTTTTTGTTACCCATATTAATATTATAAATTCGAACTGAACCACTATAGTAATGTAACTGTCTGTCTGTTTTGTACGCTTTTACGGCTAAACCGCTGAACCGATTTGGATGCAACTTGGTATAGGGTAAACTTGGGTCCTAAGAATGGATATAGGCTACTTTTTGCCGCGATAACCGACACCCACGCGGGCGAAGTCGCGGGCAATCGTTAGTTTTCTATAAATGTGAGCGTGATTCATAAACTTAATGTAAATAATTTTATATCGACTTTTTTTTTGTAATGTTGGTATCTAATTATAGTCTATAATCTGGGAATATATATGATTGTACCTAAATATTATATTACGTGTCGAGTGAAATGTTTAACAGAATATTTTATCAGTGCCTTTTTATTTACAATCCCGAGTGTAATCAGAGTAATGCATTCATTTAATATGGTTACCTACTTTGATATTATGCGAACTTTGTAGAACCTAGGTATTATTTAAAAAAAACCGGATGCATTAACTTGATAGCAATCATTTTTATGAAATGTCATGGAAGGTGTGAAACGAATGTAAGGAAGGGTATTTTTATATATATTTATTTATACTTTATGCAATTTAGGCACAGGTGGACTTAATGCTATATGGCATTTGCTAACAGTCAACCTTTGGATGATGCATAGATAATTAAGGTACTAGTATTGTGTGCTATTTCGCAAAGGGCTTGCAAATATTATTCACATTGTGACCTAATTTTTTTTAATAAAACACCACGACAATTACCAACCATACAACAGGTATATTTGGTATTTATTATTATAACAATAAAACACACAAAAATATATATTTTTTAAAAAGGGTCTTCCCACTATAGTATTACTTAAGCGCAGGATACGACTGGTTGGACTGTGAAATTATTTTAAGAACCTATATAAAGCTGTGGTTAGAAGTATTTTTAATTTGAAATGTTAATTAAATTATTAAATGATTTTTTTGGTAAAATAGACACTCCTTCGAAGATTTTTTTTTTGTTTTAAAGTGTTTTAAGTAAAAGGTGTCTGCATCTCGGTGCAGCTTTTCTGAGAATACGAGTATTAAAAAAACTAGGTACAAATGAGAACTAGGACTTTCGTGGAACAACATGAGAGATGTGTAGCTAGAATTTAAAATAAGTATTTTCGTTATTTCTGTTAGAAATATGGTTATTTGTGTTTTAGGTTTCCTGCATATATTTTGTTTGATTTACAACGGCATTTCCATTTCTTTATGTAGGTATTGCCCATTTCCTTTTTTTTACTTTTAAATCTTTTGTATTCTCATGCATTAACACATTTTATTTTTCAAACTTAACAATATAACACATAAAAAAAACAAAATCTATTAACTTATTAAAAACTAAAATCTAGAATAGGGCATCAAAGTATTCGTCCACATTGTTGTCGACTGGATGTGAGTCCAAAGGGCTGGCGGCATTACCATGTTGTATGGCAATTTCTTATTATCTTAATATTGTAGATCTTTGCATTAACAGTGCCTTTGTTTTATATTTTAAATATTTATTTTTTAGTTCCTTCATTTATAAATACAACGTGTGTATCATAATCTATATTAAGTAGTTTATAATTCCTTAGTTCAAAATTGTAATATTGAGGTATCTACAGCTGATATTTTTTATACAAATCTCGACAGAATACTAGTCGTATACCGTGTACTTTTATTTCGGAATCGAATCGTGTCCCCGAGGCTTCCCCTGGGACGAACCCGACACATTTCTCACTGACCAACCGAATTTTCTTTTTCAAAATTATTTGTGCCGCAACGGTATATCTCATTTTGGGATCATACTTTTGGGATGATAGTAAAATATACCTATCGTTTCATGGGCTTTCTGACTAAAATGCTGATTGAATAAGGAAGATAAGCGATCCACTAGACATTGTTAGGTAACTTAGTTTGCAGTTGCTGTTAACTCAATAAAATTAGCAAAAATGAAAGTACAACTTACTCAGTTAGCCTTTAGAGATAGCCTTTTGGGGCCCATAATTACTCAAAGATGTGAAAACGGAGGTATCTCGGTATGGTCACCCATCCACGGACCAACCGCGGCGAGCGCGGCTTAACCTTTATTATTTGCCCAACCGTACGACGTACAATGCAATTGGAGAACATACCTACTACAAAAATTATATACTAATTATCGTCATTTGTCACTAAGGGTAAATCACTTCACACCAAAACTCGTCATTTTATTATTCTGCTTTCGAAACTCAGCACCGTGCCATTTTCTAATTTACCCAACAACACACATAAGCGAGATTATCATGCATGAAAACGCTACAGGTAACTACGACATATCCATATTTTTTCTGTAATGTGACGAAGCTTTTAAAGCAATTCGTAATAATCATAAACCAGGTTGCTCTTATGTAACCCTCCTATACGAATACAAAATAAGGTTGCCCTGAATTATAAATGCTACGTCTGCAGTTTTAGACTGGATTATCAAAGATTTGTAGTGCGGATTAATATTCATTTGTTAAGTACAAGAGGTAGTTCGTCTGTTCGTTTGGATTTACCTACATAAATATTTTAGAAGCCTTTCATAATTTAATGCTTTGGTAGTCATCGTATTGTCAGTACATATACCTACATTATGAAGTCACTTTGCCATTTAGTACCTACACTAATTGAGCAGTACCTTCATTTCTATTGTGTTTTTTGTCTGTGTACATAAATAATTAAGTAAAATTAATAATTGTCTAAACATAAGTGTAAGTAAAAACCGATTTCAAAGTTAGCATGAGTAGGCATAACCAATTCAAATTGGAAAAAAATATGCAATTTAAAATGGAATTCCTAGTAAAATTTTCCAAGTAAGTTCTTTAGATTTAAGTACCAAACTACCTTGAAATCATACACCACAAAAGCCATTCTCTTTAATAAATACAGACGGATTATAAATTTTAAATTTAATAATTTAAATTTAATATACCTCAGGACTAGATACAATTCTTAATTAAACTTATAATGACCATTAATAGGCGATCGGACTGGGTATGAAAAGGAAATATCTATTTAGTCCAGCAGTGAGCAAAAAAAATAAAAAAACCTCGAATTTTTTCTTTTATCAAATCAATGAAAAATTACAAAGTTAAAGCGCTTTAAAGTTCTGGAGTAGAGGAATGTGACGTCACTTGTGTGTAAAAATTGTAGCCACAAGTGACGTTACGCGGTATTTCCATTCACTGTATCTTCCTCATCGTTTGTTTAATTAAAAAAAAAAAAAAGTGTGTCGTTTTTTAATATCTATGTCAAGAGTAAATAAAAAAATAGTCCGATCCCCTATTGTTTATTACCTATAAATATAAATTATTTTGTAAACTTCTCATAAAAAGTATTCTATCACTATAGTTACAATACGTTGTGTTTATTTTTATTACTGAAGAGACTACAGTAATAAAAATAAACACAACCATCCAACATTCAGCTATTATCATAACAAAACAATTCTCCAGACACTAAACTCCTTCAGAATTTCATTTTAAATCTTCACTATGTATTTTCAAAGGCGCTTCTGTTAAAAGAATCCGTTTTAGCTGCAAATTGTCGTGCCGGCGACTTCTAACGACCAACCATTGTTGACTACCTGAACTTGTTACGTATCAGTTCTAGTTATTTTTCTTTAAAGAATTTAATGTGCTACACATTAAATTATTTAAAGAAAAATAACTTGGCTTTGAATATCGTGATGTAGTAGGTACCTATATCGTGCACGTTATCCCCATGAAGTTTTTTTTTATATTCTAATCCCGTACTTACGAGTTTATTGTTTTGGGGTTTTACAAACATACAAATTACATGCACAAAGGACACCCAGACTTATAACAACATTTGTAGGACAAATGGCTAAAAAAAACCCATGCGGAGATCGAACACGCAGCATGTCGCGCTGTGGTAGTGTGCGTGGTGACCTAGAGGTAAATAAAAATACCAATCAGCTATCCGCGCAGACATCATTCAAAGCTTGTTTCTACTAACTTTACTTAGTACCTAATTTGATATTAAAAATTTAAAGTTTCTGAGCTTGTATGGATGTTTCTTTCTCTTTCTCTCAAAAACGACCTATTGAAGGGATTTCAAAAGACTTTTTTTCTTTTATAATATATTGGGTATGTTGTCTGGTGACAATAACAACACATTCTTAATTGTGCACCGTGATGGTTCACGTGCACAATTAATAATATTCTATTCTATTGAGTACACAATATAAGCAGGCTTCCATCTAGTTGATAATATTTTACCGAATTGTGGCCTTACGTGTGGGTAGGTAGGTATATCAATTTTCATCGTTACATAAAATAACTGATCCATACAGTAGCCTGCAGCCAATCGGAATTACTCAACATCCTAAGCTAGTTTGTCATTGGTCAATCATCTGTCAGCGCCCATTGTCCATCAACTGTCAGTACAAAACGAGTGACGCCTGACACAAAGTTACGAGCAATAAAACGCGTAGTAACAAATCACTCATAGAATTTCCACAGAGAATAGGTAACTATTCAGTATCACAAAGAGAGTATTATGAGAAACTTTCGAGAATAATACCTTCATTTAAATAAAGCGCTTTGAAAATAGCGTCTATTGTTTAATTGTGCAATTGTGTTTGAGTTTCAATTGGTAAACAACAGGATATTGTGCTTATCTAATTATTTACCATTGCAAAACTAGGACACCTTCCCCCGGTTAATCTGTTGTCAAATCAACTTACTGATCACGACTGTGATTGGTTGACCAAAAGACATTAGAAAACAAACCAATTATAACCTCGTAAGATGTATTTAACATTTCTCGACCATGGATAATATTTACGGCAAAAATTGTAGCTGCGCAAAAACGGAACACATTTATGGAGACATATTTAATATGACATTACATCAGAGACGCAGACCTGTGGAGGAACAAATAAAAAAATCAAAGAGACAAGGGTCGGCCCCAGGGGAGGTCACGTGTCCTTATGTTATGGACATACCCCGGAACGAAATAAGGATAGTAATAAAAATGTAGACAACATGCTGAAATTACGAATATCATATGTGTTTTCGATGGGATGTTTGGGTTGACATTTAGTTACCTAAGTATAGATATTACGTAATATTAAGATTTTTCTTTCTATTTCTTTGAGCTGGTTCATAGAAGTAGATTAGAAATGATTGGAGGTATCAGTTTTGATAAGACCTTGTACAGAAATATCTGTCATCATATTTTATGAAATTAAGAAAAAAAACGAATAATACAACAATTTAATTTTCGTAAAAATATTAATTATTATTTACATTATAATTTTCTATATTTATCTAAGAGTGATATTGAATTTATCGTATATCTAGTGTTTGTAATTTTCGTGCATTTTGTGTTAATATAAAGCTTAATTCGAAGCTCACGTAAGAATAAGATCTTACCAGGGTATACAGAAACTCCAAATAACCTTTATTTCCTGAGAAAATATTAAGAAGCGTTCCTAGATGCAGTCTCCTTTGACCGTCGGGGGCGTGGGGCGTTACATTCACGTACTGTTTAACTGTGGTCTAAGTTATAAGCGATAGCGATTTTTATATCGCGAACGCAAGTACTCTCCTTAGTATTCAAATGAGGTTTAATGTTATACATATATGTATCTTAGTTGTTGTAGCTATGTATAACATACTTTTCCACTCCTTACAGATTTTTTTATGAACTGGTGAGTATGTTGCATATAAAAAGTAAGCTTTGTGCATAGGTATGCATAATTATTAAGTAGGGTATGTACACAACAAAAAGAGCTAGAATTTATGGTTTTAGTGCAAAGATTTGATCATTTTATTAAAGCAGTTTTTAGTGATTCTATAATCGCATGAACTGCATCAAATTTTTATAATTAAAAGCATAAATTCATAAATTCATTCAAGCATAAATTCATTCAAGTACGTCGGTCGTACTTTGTTAGTTTACCTAGTTATTTATTTACAAAGTGTAATTTTCTGTAATATATTTTGACAGGCCTCCGCACTACGACATGAGTTTACTCTGAACGACTGTTTCTCTTGATAAACAATGTTGATCTGCTAATTGTCTAGTCATTATTAATCGCTTTATCATACACCTTGTACCAAACCAATTCAGTTTGAGAGCAATTGCTCGTGGTCCTTTGTCTTCCGTACGTCGTAGTTTACACGTCGGGACCAAACACGTGACCATCATCAGAACTATTGCTGAGCAGGACTTGATTTCCAGCGCTGTGCTATACAATTATGCACTTGAAACTTTGTGTATGTAGCTTTAAATGTTGATTCTAAAATCTTCTTCCGCCAATTTTTTTTCCAAGCTATGTTGGGATCGGATTCCGGTTTTACCAGATTCAGCTGAATACTGTATTTTACATGGAGGGACTGCCTATTTCTCTGACGTCTACAACTCATTTCTACTGGGTAATACAGTATCCCACGGTAAGACTCCTTGTCAGAATAAGGTCGACTTAGAGATGGCTTCGGCTGATATGATTACTTTAAGGCGTAGTGCAGTCGGGACCAACGGCTTACAACGGGAACAACGGCTGGGGACGTGTGCTTTCCGAGGCACGGAGGGGTCTCGGTGTGTTTATATGTAAAAAGGTCACCCATCCACGGACCAACCGCGGCGAGCACGGTTTAACATTTATTATCGGTTAAACCGCACGGCTTACACTTACTATTTATTGTAGAATGTTTGTTCTAAAATATAATAATACGAAAAACTTTTTTGAAGTGAAACTTCTTTAGGCGCATGAGGGTAAAATTTTTACAGATGAAACGTCACGCCGGTATGCAACGGAAGTGTCGGAAAAGAGAGAGAGAGTGATCGAGACCGATTGAGAGAGAGTAAGACAGGGCGAACGTAGCATGAGCAACTAGCCGTGGAGTGAGAGTAGGGAGCAAGCGAGTGAGAAAGATTGAGAGAAAAAGTGAGACAGAGCGAACGTCGTATCACGCATGGTGCTATGGAGTGTGAGGTGGGAGAGAGCTATAGTGAGAAAGATTGAACAAGAGAGAGAGAGAATACGGGATATCGAGAAAGAATACACGCCCTATTGGTTGTGTATTCGTTTACTAGTTAATTATTAGAACTTTAGATGGCATTTCTTTCGCATAGCGTAATATTTACAATATCATTAGGCACTTCTACAGTGAATAAACAGTAAGTGAATTTTATAAATAAAAACTTTGTGAATAAATTTGTAAGTTGTCCTGTATCAAGCAATTATTCGAAGTAAGTAATATATCTGTTATCTTTTTGTTTATTTACAATTTTTTATGATAATTGGTTTGAAGGTTAGGTAGTTTTAATATTTACAAATAACATGTGGTATTTCAACTTGCCACTCGTCATTTGATAATTTAATAAATCATTTACCATAAAATAAAAATATTTCATAAATTCGCTTTTCTAAATTTTGAATTCAAAAACAAAACTTAATTAATAATTTCTAATATTGACAAAAAACACGTGGCATTTTTATTTACAATACGTCATTTGAGATTTCAATAAATCATTGTGCATAAATACTAATAACAATATTTCATAAATTCTTTTGACGAAATTTTAATTTAAAAATTGGAATTTCTAGAGTTATCATTAATTTACAAAAATTTTGTATATATTTAAATTGGATTAGGTATTTTTAATATTTACAAAAAATCACGAGGAATTTTAATTTAATATTCAACATCTGAGATTTGACTATATTATTTTTCAAACAATATAAAATAAATTTATTATAATAATTCTCTTTAATTATTTTTATTATTAAATATTAATTTCAAATAACTTTTCATTTTCAGATTGCAATGCCAAAAAGAAGTTTCACTTCTGACATGTGTACTTTGTACGCACGCATGTTTTTTTTTTTTATTTAATTAAATATCTTAGTGTTTTAAAACTTAGTATTGTAAGTCTGTTTTATGTTTTGTACCTACAATTACAACCTTTGTAATATAGTTTTAAAAGCAATTGTCCTTTCTGGAATCTTCGGTACAGGCACGTTTCAGCTTACGTATCTACCTCTGAAAGTGGGGACGTGTACCGTTCGTGTAAGACCAGACATTTATTAAAAAACTTTTATAGATTATTAAAATAAATAAAAGATTTTTAAAGGTAAATCTTTGTAGTTTTTTATTCTACAAAGTTGTTTTTAAGTTAAATAAGTTAGTAATTGTTCGTACAGCAGAGTGATTACTATTCCAGTAATAGGTGGGCACATCTTATATCGTAAGAATTTGTATGTTAACACTTAACAGCAAATAACTAATATATAAAATATATTTTTTTTGCACTGTACCCATGGTAAGTTAGCAGGGTGCCCCACTGAGCATGATTTATCAAGCCCGCGGCTTCGGCAAAGGCAAGAACGGGAACGGAGTTTTTTTAATTCATTAGCTTTTCACCTAGAAAAAAGAAGGAATCTCATTTAAGAAGTCACACGTGTGAAACAAATATTATAACCTAATACCCCTTATAATATTTACCTGTTCCATTTTTTGTGTCAAATTACAGTTATACTTAATTTATGGTAATCTAGTAATTTCCTGGTAAAATGTTACCACTTATCATAATGACTTACCAATCATCATAATTACTTTCTATATAACTATACCTACTATTTCTCTTCCTAGTAGTATTTGAGTACATCAATATTTGCGGAACGGAAGGGAGCTGTGAACTGTATCTCAAAACATGTTTCAACTAACAATCCAGGCGATACTTGTATATCAGAACATCCGCGATGCGACACTGCGTACTGCAGGTTACAAACTCTGTAGCGTCAGCAAACAACACCAACGTAAAATATAAAGCAAGTAACAAAATTCCTCAGAATTTGACTGCATGGACAGCCGAGTGGTATGGTCATTACGGTAATTATGACTGTGCGTGGCGTGCTGCGAGTGCGTCATGTCATGAGACAAGCATTTATGTGATCCACAAATGCTTGTTCTAAGTCTGGATGTTCTTTGTGTGCATGTGATTTGAATGATTATGAAGTGACACACGGATTTAATTACTAAGAGCGGGTTTCGTTTAAAAGAAAAATACAATATCGAAATTGCGAAAAAATAAATACTTCCCCATACAAACTGTCCGATCAGCTGTCATATGGCGATGAGTTAAATTGACCTCTACAGTAATATTTAGAGTCTATTTATATGTGGTGTTTTCAGGTTAAAATTTAGACCGTATTTAAATCTGTGGTCTGGCTGCATAGCTTAGTAAAACAGAAGAGACAGAAGAATTTGTAACCTTTTCTTTTATATAACTAATTAAATATATACACAAAAGGAATAATAAAATAAACTAATCTAAATCTAAAATATGGCATCATATTGGTAAAAAGGTTAAAATGTAATCCAGCCTCAGTTCTTTCTTTTTTTACATTTTAAAATATTGTATTATTATTATGATGATATCTGATTATTATTAATGCTTTGCGTGCTAACTGTACCGCGTAGATATCAGCATACATCGGTTCAAAAGTTTAGCATCGCGTATGAGTCCAACTTCGGCGCCTTGTCGCCTCCAGAGCTACAGACTATTTGGCGCTCACTACATAGAAGATATTGTTTGACATAGTTTAAGTTGTAGGGAGCATTAGCTAAGTGAGTTCTGTACTTATTCATACTGAGATTATGAATGCAAAAGTAACTCTACCTGTATTTCTGTTAGGTTTTCACTGCTGACGCTTTTCATCGATTTGGATGAAACTTGGCAAAAAAGGACATAGGCTACTTTTTGTCGCGATAACCGATATCCATATGGGCGGAGCCGCAGGCAAAAACTTGTTTATAATATTATTGTAAAGGTATCTTGAGAAAAGTTTAGTATTACTAGCTGTTCTTTTAATATTGGAACGAAGCTCCTTATGGCGCGTTGCAAAAGGGGGCTAGACGGAAATTCTTACCAAAAGTTGTAACAACACTTTTTGCTATTGTGTTTACAAAGTCCTGCGCATCTATGACGTGTACGAAAGAATAGACAGAGTGCATATATTTTTATTTTTATCAGTATTTGTGTATATATATGTGTGTGTGTGAGTGTGTGTGTGCATGTACCTATATGTAAAAATTTTATCCTTTTTTTTTTATTTCAATACGAAAGGAACTTCGTTCCATCCGGGTGTCCCTTGACACCTCTCAAGTTTTTTTTTTAACTTTTTATAGTTTATTCGTTTAAAATGGCGGCAATTGTTTAATTTTATGTTGAGTGACTGACCATTAATTAAAGCTACCTTAGAAAAACTGTTAGTCTTTTGTTTTCTGTGTGTTTTCTTCAGTAAACGTTAACTGGTGACCGATGTATTAACTTCATCAAATTTGTTTTGATGTAACTGGGGTGCGATTCTGTAAGAACTCGTTCGTGACTTCGAATCTGAAACCGCCGTGAGTTGTTTGATTGACATTCGAATTTACACTAGCGCTACACTTGCGAGTGTGTCAGCGAGTTGAACTAAATTAACCGTGAGATTTTGACTGATAAAGTATGAGATGACGTAAGAAGTGGTATTCAGTAAGGTAATAAATAAAACGCTCACTTCGCACTCGAACCCGATTCAAAATGTCAAATAAATAGCATCAATTTGACGAATAACAATGGAAGAAATCCTTTATAAATAATGTTAAAATAATATTTTTATATCACATTGTTAAAAATTAGTACAATAACTATATAATTTGTGGTTAAAGTCTTATATGTATTTGGGCTTTTGTGTAAAGTGAATACTTAAGCGATAACGATGGCAGAAATGTTTTAGTTTAAATCTTTATTAGAAGAGGCTCATACTTTGGATAAACTAGAAAAGAGTCAACAATCTAACCAAATTCGAAGTTTATCTTTATTAATCCGAGATGACGACTATGTTAGCGTATATAGATAGTCAAAGGAACTTGAGTTAACGCCTCTGATAAAGCCCACAAAAAGTCGAGGACTTTCAACTCGTTTGAGTAAGTGCTTCATCTTACTAAGTATATAGTTACTTTGGTAAGTATTTACATAGTTTATAATACCTGATTGATGTGTAACCAAGCACACAAACATAATTTATCGCTTAAAACACAAATTAAAACACTTCATAATAAGAAGTATTCCCTTTAGGTTGTTTCCCTGCTACCTATGTTGTCCTGTAATTCTAAGGACCCCATATTTATAGTTATAATAGAGGTATTATTATTATGCACAAAATAACCAAATTGGTTCCTATTTTGTTTTGACTAGATCTAGATTACTTAATTGTTTTATTGATTTATTGTTTCACAGATATTATGCACCTTGTCATTCTTGGCTAATGGCAGTTATCAGAAAATAATAAAGTAGAAGGACATATTTATCACAGACAATTATTGTTCTTCTAAAAGGATGATTTAGGTGCAATTTTAGAAGAAGAGATACTAGAAGAGCTCTAAACAATTGCTGAAGTTCAAAGGGTTTGCCATGTAACGCCGATTTAGCTCTAGCTAGGGCAATTACATAAGCGAAACTTAATAAATAGGCCTTCACATCATAATTAATTTATTGGTGGTGTCGTTATACAATTTTATATTCTGTGGTGTGAGGCGTTACATTCCTCAGCGGAGTGATTGGTTAATATGTGAAATGGTGGTAGATTCAATAGATTTTTATTTTTAGTCAGGAATTGTATAAAATCAAATCCAAACTAATCACCAATGGACTTTCAATAAAACCGCTCTAGTATCCGTTTAAAAGTGTTTTATTTATTAATATTACATTAACTTGTATTATTTATTTATTTAATTATAAGCCTATCTACAATTGTTACACTGTTTATCCTTATAATACAAGCAATACACAAACATTGTGTACAATATGATACGATGCAAAAACAAATTATAACAATAATGCAATTACAATAATTGTGCAGAAATAACGCTTACAGCACTAGTGGGTAGTTTTAGACTTTATTACTTATATTAAATATGTGACAACATCACAAATTGCTCTGAACCCAAAGTGAGTAGCTACGTAAGTAGTTGCCCCGTCTGGGGATCGAAACCCGGAATCTCGAGACACCTTGAAAACCGGTGTGTACGCCACTCAACCACGGAGGTCGTCATATTACTCCACCCTATCTCTATTCTTAGCCTTTGCTAATGCTTGCCGCCCTTTTCCTACTGCAGGCACAGCTTCAGCTATGATCTTATCTCTCTCTGCACTACTTTTATCCATGCCCATTTCCTTTCCACACTTCTCTCCAAAAAGGACTACCGGATTCGTGCATTTAGTTGTTGTATCTCCAGCTGCTGTTCTTCCACCCTCAGAAATCTCTCAGTAGTGGTGGAGGATTATGCTCGTTATGACATGATGCTGAAATAATAACACTGATTACTATGATGCGTAAATAAAAAAAAATAAATAGCAGCTTTCCGTCGTTGTTTGTGTGATAAATAAAATTTTATTAGTAAGTTTTATTTTGTACAAACCAAGGCTCTCCTCTTTAAACCAAGATTCGTCGTACAGTTTAAGTGGTTTGCTTTGCAGAATGCTATGTGGTTCTAACTAACACGTAGTAATAAAAAGCGATGCTAACCTTGGTCCACTGTTTGTAATTTGTGATTGTGCCACCTATATTATTTAGACGCACGGCGGTAGTTCGTCCAACTGGCGTCGACTTCGCTCTCTGGCATTTTGAGTTCTCAAGGAACCCTCCGCTAGAGTTAAACCTGAGCCGAGATGAGACAAGACGATGGGTGCAAGGGACGTATCTCATTTGGACTGAAACATTAATGTTGGATAAGCAAACAAAATAAATACTATTTTAATTAATGTAATTTTTAAACTTTACAACCACAAAATATGAAACTTACTTCATCATTATTTTCGAAACGACATGTTTTTCTTTTTCATAAGGGAATATATTTATAGCACGAATTTAAAATTATATTATATTATAGAGTTCTGTTTTATTTTTTTATTAGCATTTTTGTATTAGGTACTTCAAATTCCTTAAAAAAATAATCCTATTTCGTGCGTATGACAGCTGTCAGTATGAGACGACTAGGGAAGTGGCACTATTCGAACGGTGCTATCGATAAAATAATAAAATAAAATAGTTACATCGACCTTTTTTTAATATCATGTATTTTTTATTGATCGCTTATTAACCTCTTGTTTAATTATCCTTTTATCTATAATCTATAATCTATAATCTATAATAATTAATAATAATATTATAAAGAAGTAAAGTTTGTGTGTTTGTTAAATTGTAAGGGGTAATCTCGGGACCTACTGAACCGATTTTAAAAATTCTTTCACCAATAGAAAGCCACATTATTGCTGAGTGTCATAGGTTATATAAAAAACCGAAAAATAAAAAGGCTTTTACGTGGTAGTCCGTTTTGCAAAGTGAATCGGAGAAAAAACGGTCGAATGAAAGCGTTTCTTACGAACGCTGCCTTAACTATGAAAGATATATTTTTGAGTTCTAGAGAAAAGAAGTGGAGCTTGAAAAAGTCAACGACAGCATATGTCTAACTTTTATATTTAAGTTACAAAAAGTAGTTTTTTTAATATTAGTATAGATAATTTAATTATTAATATTAATAAAATAATTTAAATCGTTAGGTCATATGTACTAAAAAAGGATTATTAACATTATGCCCAACGAAGTGGGCACGGGTCAGCTAGTATAATATAAAATACAAATGATGAATACTCTGTGCATGTTCATAATAAACCATAAACCTATATTATAATGCAGTTAATAATATGAATCTAAAGGTATACACACATTACACTGTACATGCATTATTTACAGTAATTAACCTATAGGAATTAGTTTGACACACAAAAAGTTAACATAAGTTTTAGTAATAACAAAAAATTTAGTGTAAAATATGATTATCGAGAATTTCGTAGCAGTAAATTCCCATCTCTAAAAAAATCCATGACATTACGTTACATGCATAAAGATTAACATCGCTTGAAAACGTTTTAAACTTATTTCATAATATATACACCATAAATGAGTAAAATTTTGTTAAAAATGATTTAATTTAGTTGTGTTACCAATGATTTAGTATTTTATTCCGAAATTATTTACGATCAGTTTGATTACTAAACTATTCATTAGTGTAAAGGAACGGTTTGTCTAATGTCATACGCACGATCCTACAATATTGGTCGATTCGAAGCTCACTTCACTTCGCAAGTGACTAGGTGATGCTTACAGAATGCAAAAATCAAGGTCATTTTAAACCTTATGCGAAGTGAGAGTGAATAGCGAAGTGAGATTCGAGTTGTTGTTCGAATTTTACAGAATCGACGTGCTGAATCCACCATGGTGTAGGTACTTACAAACGAAACCAATGGGATTACAATAGCGGATCACCATTATTAATCTGGTATGCGGTCTCCATTACCCATTGATTGAGTATTGGGTAGGTTAATGAGCAATGGGCCACCCATGTTGGATGAAGATGTTACACAACATATAACCGCAGATAACCGTATACTTAGCGTATGTCTTTGTTCCATTAATTGCGAAAATAAACTATACAAATCAAACCTTCCATTTTGGACTAAAGTATGTAGACTCCCTGTCTTGACCTGTTGCAAGTAAATTGATGAAAAGTATTTAAAGAACTATAAATAAACTAGTTGACCCGGCAAACATTGTTTTTCCAGGGCTACTCTTATCACCTAGGGGTAAAAAAATAGCCTACGATGTATTCTCAGACCTACCCAATATACACAAAAAAGTTTATAAAAATCGGTCAAGCCGTTTTGGAAGAGTTCGACAGTAAACACTGTTTTACGAGATTTTTATATATCTTCTAATATTACGTAAATCATAAGTGCGGTGAGCAATATAGAAACAGTTACATGATTAGAAGTAAAAATATACAATTCTGATCGTAGATCGACCTTATGTTATTACATTATCATAGTGTAGGTAGTGAGCATTGGTGGTCATTAGACTTAGTCACCCTATCCACTCGTACTAGTTAAATACTCGCCCTCCGATCAACGAATTCCCACAAGACCTCAGATGGAAAACTGATCAAATTGTCCCAGTTTGCTAACTCTAGTGATTTAACTAATAACTATTATCAAGTAGTGGTTATTTGCATGTGTAGTGTATGTCGATCTTCTTCTGCCTAGCCTTTTCCAAGCTATGTTGGGTCGGCTTGCAGTCTTACCGGATTCAGCTGAAAACCGTATTTTACATGGAGCGACTGCCTACCTGACCTTCACAACCCATTTTACTGGGTAACACAGTAAAGTTTTTTGATATAGTTCAGTTAACTACGGTAGTATATGTAATAGGGCGGTGGGTTTTTTAGATTATCACAATAACTGATATGATGAATTTCGGAAAATCCTTTCTTATCGGATGCCTACGTCATACAAAGAACTCGCCCTCCAAGTTTCAGGTCTCTACGATCAGAGGCTCCGCGTTGATCCGTCAGTCTTTCAAGACAAAGTATTTTATATATATAGATTATTCCCTTTCCTATTGTCTTTTTTCTTCCTCAATATCTATTCAAACAGCAAATCCACAAGAGACACATTCAAAAAACAAGATATTTAAACGAATAATGTCGTCGTCTTAAGGACACCTAAGGGAAAGGACACATTAATAAGGCCCTGTTTTAGTGCCTTTTACTTTAAAGGGAATCGTCTGAAATGTGTGTTTACGTTGAGATTATTTTTTTGAACGTAAAACTCGGATTGTTATTGTTGTTTTCTGTAATTTCAAGACTAACTTGGGAGATGTTTAAGTTTTTACTGAGTTCTTGAATTTTCTTGTCGCAAACAAAAGTTTAAGCTCGATTAGCTAGAATGATCCCTGATAGTATGTGTAAATAAATATGAAATTACTTTTTTTGTTAATATATCTGTTGGTTATCCATACTTATGATATAAATGCAAATGTAACTCTGTCCTTCTGTTGCGCTATCACGACTTAACTGGTGAATCAATTTTGATGAAACCTGGTATGAGGTAAACTTGGATCCCAAGGAAGGACATGGGTTATTTGCCGCGATAGCCGAGATCCACGCAGCAACAACTAGTATTGAAGAATTCTTAACTTTTCCTAATTCGGTACTTTTTATTTGTAAAAAATTCAGAGTAAGTTTGACAATGTTAATACTAAAAAATAATATCCTTTAGCCTTGGCCAGATTAAATAACTTCAGTCTGTTTTGAGACTACAGCTGATGTTCTGGAATCCTCAGATGATATTGAATAAGTTATTAAAAGTTTTACTTTTTCTTTCTATTTGTAGGTTATAATTAATTCTTGGCAATATAAACTGAATATTATCACGGTATTCAAGTATTTGAGCCATTTTCCTTTCACTGGAATACCAAGGTCTCTAATTTTTTCCATGTCTGTGGCTTAAAATCCGGAACAGGACCACAAATTTATTAACACACTGCATGTGCATATTGCAATGCCTATAAACGCCTTATACAAACCTGATATCTTTCAAAGTGTCAGTAACTTCTAACCAATACTTAGCCTATAAAATTAAAAGGAGCAAAGTTGCATATCCGAGGCAATAAAGATAAAATTGCCACTTACAAAATAGTTAGTACTACATGCCGTAGACAGTGTTAACTAACAATTTAACTTTGTTGGTTAAAATAGTTTTACTGCGGGAGTTTCATGTAGATTGTTATTGCTTAAGTTAACTATGTCCAGTATTTAACTTAATCTTTGCTTTGAGATATATCTTGGGCCATGTTCATAATACTGTTTTTGTATGTGACATAGTTTTTACTATATTATACAAACCTTGTGATCTGGTTCAGCTGCGTAAATTAAACTACAGTTAGATTTATTTGATGTATCAAATACATCGTCAAGGACGCGGGTAACCAGTCAGTGCAAGCGGCCAGTTCTTGTTCGATGAGGCGATTTATGGGGGGATTCTCGACATGTGTAGTTAATTTACGTTTCTGCTCATATTACATTAATAAAAATCTATAGGTTTGATACATACGACTTTATAGGCCTTTACGGCGTTAGGGTAAGCCTTTTAGAGTTAACTAATCGCAACGCCTGAATCAGAATTGGGACCTTTGTTCAAAAGGTGACGTCTTCTGGCTGATGATGATGATAGATCCATTTATCAAATAATTCTGGTCCAGAATGTACCATACTTCATGTACATTTTGTAATATCTATGTAAAACCACACTAGTATATATTTTTAACAGCATTATTTATTTACTATAAATAAAAGATTAGGCTAGCTTTAGGACTCACGCAGATTGTTGACTGCGAAACTATTGATCTGTATTGACTACAAAGTAATTCGTTAGAAAAGCAGTTGTCTGAAATTAATATAATATTAATTTCTTGGCTTCTTATTAACAGGTAATTTATACCTTCTGTGGTAATTTATGATAGGTAGTATCAAGATCAAAAGGGAATCGAGATAAATAGGTAAGATACCTTATATATGTCGTGTGACTAAAAAGAATTAGGTACCTACATGTGTTTGGTCACTGCTACTAATCTACAGATGGTCCAATTCTAAAATGGTATTTAAAACCAACCTGATAAATTAAAGTTACTGTTTTTGAATGTACTCTTGTGAATTTTAATATTTAGTTTGATTTGAAGTGTTAGACACTTGAACTAAGCACGAACGAAAAACAAATATTTTATAAAAAAATCAGACCTGAATGAATATTTATATTTATATTAATTAAGTAACTAACTAAATTTTATATAAGAAAATAAACATACGAAAATTTATATAAGAAAATTGACTCATAGAATTTCACACAATTTGTGATGTAACGAATTGAAACTGGTACAAGAGATCTTAAACTACAAAGTGTTTATAACAAGATTGTTATAGTATCGTTACAGTTTAATACTCTGACATAACTGAACAGAAATGCTACTAAAAGAAGATATCTTATGGGGAATTTTATAATGAAATGAAACACCAAGTAAGATAAAAACAGACTTTAATAATTTCAGACGGTTACATTAGGATTGCACATGTTTTAAACTATTTAAAATTATTGAAATCCAAATTCTCAATCAACTATGTTAACTTTAACCTGTTCTAAAAGTTTAGATTTACTTCTATTTATTTTTTTGTATTTCGGATTCGCTTTAACTGATCTTCTGATGCTGCTTCTAGTCATAACCCTATCGAAGATTTCCTCACTGGTGTCCTCGCTTCCATCATCAGAGAAATGATTATTCATACTATCATTTACTTTATTAGGTCTAATTACTAAAGGTTCAATGCCTCCGTCTGAGAATATAGAATCATCATTGATATGTCGTTCGTCATCGCTCGGAGATTTATCTTTACTAATTTGGCGATCGAATACCCTTTTATCTGCTGTAGGTACTTGTAGTTTGTTCTTTTTATCATCCTTCTTTTTAGCACCTTCCCTATTGGATGGTTTGTATTTTATGGGGGAAAAGTCAACTCTACGAAGAAAGCTAATAGTATCTCCAAACCTTCTGCTACATTTTCTAGTTGCTTTTACCTCAGGCTTTGTTTCCTCAGTTTTACTATCTTCATGTTCTAAAGCAACTCCTGAATCAGAATTGGAATCAACCATTATATTTATTTCTGGTACGCTAACATTAAATTCATGTAATTTCAACTGTTTGCTCATTTCTTCAATTTTTTCCGCTTGTTTCTCTATAATAACGTCTTTCTGTGCGAGTTGTTTCGAAACCGCTTCTGTCCTTAGAGCTAAATTTACTTCGTATTTTTGCAATTCACCCGATAGGAATTCCAATTCCTTTTTCCTGTTCGATTCCAATTTCTTTATAACATCAGCTTGTTTCGTATATGCTTCCTTAAGCCTCACAACTTCTTGTTTATGTGTCGTGTTCAGGAATTTAATAATGTTTATTGCCTCTTGAAGTGTCGTTGGCTGCATTATATTTTCTTTTGTAGCGCCCTCTGACATTATTGCTTCCATTCTGGATCTGTAACGATAAAATGACGACATTAATTGTGAACGTTTTTCCAACGAATTGAGCAACATTACTTTTGTTTATGTGTCCATTAATGACTATTATTTTTCCATTAGAGACTAATCATCCTATTAGTGATGTAATTATTGTATAAAACAAAAAAGTGTGTTAATTAAAATGATTTGCCGACTCATTATTTGTGATAGTGATTCTAATACATCAAATTACATTTTGTGGTATTCGATTTTGTTTTTATTTAAACTGTGATTACAAATTTGGTTTAATTTAATCACTTGTTTACCGTTACTTGAGATTATTCAAATCAAAATCAGATAAGTATATCTTTAATATGAGTAAATTTATTTAATTTTAAGACAGTAAAAGTAGGTATTGTTTCAAATAATTGCAAGTTTTAACAACGGAAAGTTTTTACATGTTATTTTATGTAAATCTACTTAATGTTTAAGATTCAGATTTTGTTTTCAGAATTTTTCTATTTGTTAATGGAGAGATTGATGACGTAAAATCGATCAAAGACGATAATATATATCTTACAGATCGTAGGTATTGTCTGTAACTGGTGTCGGGTAAGGAACTCACCCTGTTATTATTCCATAACTAAGACAGGTCACATTCCTCAATACAATTGTAATTTTTTACAATTGTTTTATCAACTATTCATAGAAAAATCAACACGTGGTGGACAATGATCTCATTCCTAACATTTATCGTTCGCTTAGTTTATATATCCATTAATAACAGTACATTGCTATAATAACAAGTAATTGTTCGCACATATGACCTTTTTGTAACAAAAACAGGTAGCTGTTTGACATACTTGGACAGTTGTTTGGTTTTGGATGTAATGTTCGAGTAGATTCTGTAAGGTTCTATAATGCCTTGTTCCTGGTTTACGTTTAAATATAATATTTTTTAAATTATAAGCCTTACGCGAAAATTATATTTATTTTCACACTTAGGTATATTTTAGACGCTATGGATATCATGGTCTTCGTTATGCTTGCACGTACCATGATGCCTATTAAATTATGTTAAGTTATTTTGATAAGAACCATATAGGTACTCATTGCGATTTCAAAGAAATCAGAAGAATGTAATAGATTTTTAAACTTTTTAAAAAAAATAGTGATACCCACAATACAATCTAAATAACTAAGTCAAATATTAGTGTACTTTTTATTTTTAGCGCCATTATTTTATAATTTTTTAGAGTTTATGATTAACATTGTGCGTAGGTAAGAACAGATATAATTTGATAGTAGGTATGCACTCCTTTTCAGATTTGTAACAAGTGATTTAGATTAAGTATAATCTAACTATATTTATACATTAAATAATTTTTTTAAAGATGTTTTTTTAATGTTCAGCAAGTAAAAATAATAGAAATATTATTTATTTTTACCTATTATCACATCTGAAACTCTCTTTAAAAAACTGTCTTCTGCGAACTATTGCCCTAAATCAGTTTCACAAAACAAACGAATGCAGTTCATAAAGAAAATTACATAATAATACACATTAATTGTTTTAGTTTACAAAAAGAAAACAAAACAATGTAATAAATGCAACGAACTATTACCGCAACGGTTTATAAACATTGCATTTACAAACGTAAACATGCGTGGAGGGTAATAATACACTCGAAATAAGGACAAGAGATAGAACCTTTGTATACTTATGATACCTATGTGTATGTCTATGTGACACCTAGCCCTAACTGAGTAATATTTTTATAATAATTACTGTCTATAGAAAATTAAATAAAAGATAAATTATCTATACATCTATACAAATAAATAAAAAAGAAGTGTATGTTTGTAATAACAAAATAACTTTTTTTTTTGTCCGCCTTTCGGTCTGTTTGTCCCGGCTAATCTCTGGAACAGTTGGGCCGATTTTGACGGGACTGTCACTGGCAGATAGCTGATGTAATAAGGAGTAACTTAGGCTACTTCTATTTTATAAAAAAAAAACTAAAATAATAAAAAATCCACGCGAATTGCGGGCACAGCTAATAGCAGATAAATACTGCCGTTCGCTATTGCGTTTAATTACGCAATCTAAATAAAAGGCTAAAAGGCTAAATCTATCGGGAAATAAAATATATACGGACATAAGCGTTTTCTATCAACGTAAGTGGTTTAGAAATGTCACTTGGCTAGAGGTTTTGCCAGTGCTAATTCTTAGAAAGCTTATTTTATTAATGATCACAAAAAAAGAATGGAATAATAATAAAATACTATTAAATAGTAAATACTGGTTTTAGTCACAATAATGTTATTTTTTTGTTGCATGTATATGTAATATAACTAAAAATTCATCCCCTTATGAGAAATAATTATTACAATTTAATTAATAATAATAATATCTTGGGTCAAGTCACTTTTTATTGATAATAAAAACCAAAATGAAAGGCTAAAAAATGAATGCAACAATCCTAAACCTCATCTTCTGTCTAACCTCTTCCCAAGCTACGTTGGGATCGGCTTTCGGTCTTATTGAGTTGAATACTGTTCTTTAACATGCAACGACTATCTGATCTCTGGGTAACACAGTAACGCACGGTAAGACTGGTTGTCAGAATTGTAATTACTTAACGCCCGTCAAAGATCAACGTATGCCATTCGTGGCCAATGGCTTAACATGCTTTCCGAGGCACGGAGGGTACGTTCCGAGGTATGTTTACAAATGGTCACCTATCACTTATATTATTGCTCAAACCGGATTAAATGTAGCCACGTGCCCTCAAATAATCCTAAGCTACCCTTAAAATTTTACCTTCTAACTTTACTTTTCCAAACCCTTTTATCTACAGCCAATTTTTTATACAACCAAATCTTCGACAGCTGTGTAATTTATGACTGAGGAAACTCTCTTTTAAATCCTTTCAATTGTTCTCAAGATAAGACAAATGCAGATACTTTTGTTCCGCTTACGGTACTAAGAATCTATACTAAATATTAAATATTTAGTAAAAGAGGTTTTTTTGTGTGTTTAAACGTCATAATCCCTTTAAATAGCAGACGGATTTAAATATTTTTTGTTTATGATAGCTAATTCATGAGGAATAGTATACGGTATCTAACATAAGGCTGCATATCTCAACTAGCTTTAAATATTGGTTATAGTTGAGTGAGTCGGCAGAAAAAGCCTTTTATCTGCGGGCGCTGACGTAATGGTTAGAGATACGTTAATATGTTTTACAAGAATATAGCTGTTTAGTCCTACTATAAAAGTTCAAAATACCATAAAGCTTTCACCTTTTATACATACGCCACAAAAAGGTATAGTGCCAAAACTTTTTCCAAAATTAAAAAGTGTTGAATGAAAAACAAATGAATCTAAAACACGCGAACGCAGTCACGGGGGACAGCTAGTAATATATAAAATGGTTATTAATAGCGAGCGTGGGATTAGTGTTATAGGATTAGTTTGTTAATCCTGTAATAGATAATACAATTATACTAATAGGGTTAGACAGTTTTTAAGAAAATAGGATTATGATGTCTTAGGCACAATATCAGAAACTTTTTATTTTAAAGGGTACAGGTGCTAATTGGACGCTACGTATTACTTAGTAGGTAGTGCGTCAAACAAATCATGTATAAGCTAAGTGCCATTTAACTAGCAAATGTTATGTTCGCGATTTTAAAGAAAAACTATATAAAGAAAGTGGTACATTAGACTTGTACTAGGTACTAAGAGTATCAAGAAAATATTATGTTATTATTATATTATTATATTAATTCACGTGATTTGGACTTGTCACTTCCATACATTTGAGCGATTGCATTAGCGATAACGCTTGTAGAAATGATTTAATTTGGTATTTTTTCCTTTTTAATTTTAAAGACAGGCCTGCAGTTTCGACATGCATAGAGATAACAATAGCAATTTTCGTTAATTAGTGTTTCTGCTCTATGAGATATTAATAAAAATATATAGATCTGTATAAGACCTTATAGGCCTTTACGGCGTTAGGGGAAGCCCTTTAGAGTTAACCAATATCGCTATGCATGTCGAAACTACAGGGCCTGGCCACATTTAATTTATACAAGCTTGATATTAAAAATATATATAGATATAAGTCCACTCCAAATAGCAAAATAACTATAAAACGATCGGGAAAAGTCAGAAAATAAAATTGAAGGCCTACGGAAACGGGGTCTAATTACGCGGGTAAATCCGTGGGGCATCGATAGTAAAAGAAACTGCGTAACATCTGGTCAGGGCTGCCCCGATTGTATTTTTCATGATAGAAACGTATCAATGTATTTGTAAAGTATTGTTGTTGTGTGAAGAGGTCTACCGCAGTTGGCCTGAGCAGCTTTACAGCAGGCTTTGACTGTTTCATCGAACTTTAAATAAAAGTTTCTATGTTGTTTATTGATATAACTGCAATGAGTATCGATTCATTCTTAGTGACTATTTATATGAATAAATGAATTTGAACCTTGTTGACTAAATAATAGAACTTATGGTATGGCAACTTTAAATTTTCATTGAAAAACTGTGAACGCAGGCCGCGTTTGCGCGGATATCGCGCGTGCGCAACCCTTAGCAAAAACTTTCTATAAACAGAATATCAACCGCTAAGATTCAAATAAATAAATTTATCAAATATTTGCAAACCATACAAAACCTTACACGTGTGAATCATATCCCAAACCAACAATTTATCCAAGAAACAATCTTAATATAACGGAAACATATTGATAAAATAAACACTAACCTGACACAAAAGATCCCAAGGCGATCACAATGGCTGTAAATCCAATAACACTACCACTTGCTTTTATTTAACACAACCTTTTCGTCTCGCTGTCGACCACTGACTGAATATTACACGACCATCAGGACAGGCATTATGTCATAATCATTTACTCCAATAAACTAATCACTTGCCAACCGATCGACTTTACACCTTAATTCCAGGTAACGAGGTTTAATTTCAAACAATAGGGCTCATAACAAAGGAAGGGATTAACATTTTAAAGGTTTGAAGCAACTGTTTGATGAGTTTCTGGAAAAAATATGGTTTCGGGGATTTTGGGGACGGTTTCTTTTGATGTTGTGATCTATTGTTGTATGTTATAAGAAAGGTGCAAAGTTTTAACAGGTAGTCATGTTAAAGTGTTTGCAACAATTACACAAATGTGACATGTTTTTATTTGCTTAGATACAAGCCATGTTGGGCTTCGGAAGGGAATGAATAAAAATTGAAATGGGTACCTACATAATTACAGAAAAAAGAATTTATATTCAGGTTGGATGCAGAAATCGGAAATCCGAGTTTTGGAACGACTTAAATAAAGAAGCCATTTAGATAAATTGATAAAGTATATTATTACTTTTTAAAACCAAATCGACATGTGCGTGATCCCAATAGCGTAATTTTTTATGGATGGAAGATAGTTCCTCAACAAAAGCACATTCTTATACATTTTTGGGACAAACCCAACAGGTGACTTCACAATACAATTTCCAAAAGCCTAAACAGCTGTTGACGCAGGTGGTTATTTAGACTGTTTGGAACACACAGGTTATCTTACATCCACCATCTGTTCAAACCCACGGTACAAGTACAACGGTCAGGCAGCTGCTTAAAGAGCAGGTGATGAATTTTTGGGAAGGAAATATTTGTGACGTCATCTTGAGTGGTTTCGTTGACAAGTATAGGTACTGGTTTAGTTGAAATGTGAGACATTAATTAGAATTGTGATGCCGAATATACGTATGAACGGAACGCAGAGTCGTAAAAGAGGACGCCAAACCAAATGCCACTATGTGACGTGTCTCAGGTTGTTGGGGTAGTTATGTGTAGGTACAGGTAATACTAATTCGCAGGGCGAACTACTTGGTACTTCAAATTTGGCAATAAAAATGAATAATGACTTTTTCTATTATCTTTCATTTCTATTCGCGCAACTAGAGTCATTTAACGTATTGAAAGTGCCTACTCGAAATAATATTTTGTTTTTTTTTTAATTCATGTTTTAGTTAATTGGAATAGTATCCTATTAACCGCAGTTTTACCTTTATTTTCTTAGCTTCAAATGTTACATCTTGAAGTTCAATATAGCCTACCAACATCCCTCAAGAATAAAGCACTATGACAAGTATGTTTTATTTTCAAAATAACTCGTCTATTCGCAAGTTTAAAGACACAAACTTCGCAGCTTCATTACATTAGTATAAAAGTACCTGTGCTGCACTAAAATGAAATATAAAGAATTTAAATTAAATACTAGGTTTAGAAAAGAATCTTAAGGCGCCTTCACATAATCGGTTAGACCATATACGGCTGCGTCACCGACTAATGTAAACGGGTATTCGGTAGGCCGTATTCGGTGACAAGAGCGAGACCCATTAACCTCTTCGGTTAAACTGTATTCCATAAAACAAACAAATTCGGTTAAACCGAAAACGGTAGCGGAATTCCGTGGCCGAACTAATGTTAACGCACCATTACAATTGCAACTGTTTTAAAAATCTCGGGAATGTCACGTATATTAAAACTACACGAGCAAAGGTAAAGAGAAAAGTCTTCATATAGAAAACTAGCTGTGGCCCGCAGTTTCACTCGCCTCGTTTTTTTTTGAGCAAGTAACGTGATTTTTAATTGCCTTCGTTAAGAATGATGAAAAATTCGGCTATCAAAAGCAGAAAGTTTTTTTTTAATTCAAACAAAAAACTCGGAAGCTTTATTATATATTCTAGAATAGAATTTATTCTAATATTCTCTCTTTTTAATATTCTTTATTGTACACCATGAGAGTTACAGCATCAAAATAATACACAACAGTAAAAGGGTACAATAGCGGTCTTATCACTAATAGCGATATCTTCCAGACAACCTTTGGAGGGACAGGAAAGAGAAAAAACAGAGGTGGAAGGGGTATAATAACTAGCTATCCCCCGCGACTTTGTCCGCGTGTTTTAGTTTCAACAGTTTTTATTTATGCTCCGCCCCTATTGGTCGTAGCGTGATGTTTTATAGCTTATAGCCTTCCTCAATAAATGGGCTATCTAACACTGTAAGAATTTTTCAAATCGGACCAGTAGTTCTTGAGATTAGCGCGTTCAAACAAACAAACAAACTCTTCAGCTTTATATATTAAGTATAGATAAGTATAGATATGTAATTCACAAAGTTTCTTATACATTAAAATTTTATAATAAATCCTGCCTTTATTGTTACTTAATACCTCACCGCACATTTAAGTTGTGAAAGTAAGCCAATTATAAGTTTTCATGACTTATCCGATGTTACAAAATTTGAATGGAAAATTTCAAAATGTACGAGCATTATTTTCTTTGTATGTGTGTTTTGTACGTGTATTGTAAAATGTTACCGAAGTATGTAATCAACTTTTCTGGAAGTTACATTTCATCATTATTTTTTGCCATTAGGTATTTTAAAGTAACTAATTAGAAACGAATTTATAATGAGTGTCTTATGTTTAGGCGTTTAATTATGAATGTCGTGGTGGCCTAGCGGATCAATGAACTGATTTGTGTGCACAACTTTGCAGGTTCTAACCCAACACAGGTTACAACTAGTACTTAAGCTACTTTTTCAAAGTTATATATTGTGTAATTTCTAATTAAGACATAATTGCCAGTTAGTGAAGGAAAACATCGTGAGAAAACCTGGAATTAGAACAAAAATTGAATCTGAAATCGCCAACCCGCAATGAGCAAGCGTTGTGATCAATACTCGTTGCTTTTCTATATGAGAAGAGGCAAAGGCCTCGCTGCGAAAAGGCTCAACAGTGAGACATTTATAATCCGTTATTATTATCATCTATAGTTATGGCGTCTGTATTTTGTTTTAAAAAGTAGATTAGTTACAACTAAAATAGCATGAGTATTTTTTCATACCCAAGAAAATTTCCTATATTTTAGATTAATCCAGGACCATGTAAGCCAACTTGAAACGGAGCAAAAATTTTTATAAAATCATAAATAACTGTAAATTACATAAATAAAAGTTTAAAACTATCTAATTATATTTTTAATAAAATTCCAGAGTTCATATTCCCAGCATTTAATGAAACAACAAGGAATTAATTCTGTTATTGTTGTAGAAAACAACGCTATTCGCGTCGCTTGGGACAGTGCAGCAAATTCCTGTTCCGAGAAATATCAACAAATGTAACTGTTATTAATAACAGTTACCGTGCAAGCAAATATGGTATTGCTTTACCAACAAATTAGGTTTGTCTAATATCAGTTGTAGTCGCACCTAATACTCTTATCTATTGGAAAATCAGGTTGAAATCCTTATATTGCAGTAGTGCATTTGTGCGAATAAATAATAAATATCTGGGCCAACAGATGAAAGATATCTGTTTAGTTTGATTTACACGACGTGTATATTTCTGGATATTATTAAGCAACATTACCAGATTGTTAAAGATTTATTCTGAAAAATGTAATGTAATTTACATTGGAGTAAAATTCAAAGAGAATCAACTCGGTTTATTTTAACAAAAGCAAATAAACAAAAAGGTTTTTTTTTTACAAATAGTTGTAAAACAATCTGCTTCTATAAACAACAAAGTGTTGCGCCAATTTCTATTTACAATATTCCCTAAGGTTCAAACTTAGTTTCATTGGCATACAAAGTAGTGAAAATACTAATTAAAGCATAATTACATTTAGATTGAATTATTTTACTATATGTATGCAAATTACTGAGAATTAAAGTTCCAAACTCTCGGGATTTGATAGAGTAACTACGCCTTTTAACTTGACTTTGACGTGAATTAATGTTATTTTAATTTCTGACTGGCAGATAAAGAAAAAATAAGTTAGAATAGTTTCCAATTCGAAACGCCTTTTAAAACTTCATAAATTAAAAGAAAAATAATTTATTATTTTTATTCAAATAAAATATTATTATGTAGTGTTTAAAGTTTTTAATTTTATTTGATATCGAAAAATTCTGGATTTATAGCTCGCGTTTTGGTATTTTTTTAAACTTGTGTTTAAAGCTTTTATAAATAAGTGAAGAACGCATTTTTTTCTCATTTACTTGAGAAAAAAAATTATAATTTCTATAATTGATTTTATTTGATTTTTGCATATTACTGTCATCTTCTGTACTCTGGCTTATTTGAAAAGGGTGTTGAGTCGGTTACTGACTGATAATATTATTACTAAGGCACATTGGTGTACCTACTCCTAGATTTAATCCTTAGCTGAGCCATATCCCTTTGCTACTGTCTTCTTCAGACTAATATTTAATAATATGTACCGTGTTTTATTTTTTCGTAGCAATAAATGTATTTCTATTTTTTTTTTGTATAATCCTACATACCTACATGTAAAATTGTTTATTAATTTCCAAAGCTATCTTGACCTTACCATATTATTGACTATCTATAGCTTAGTTAAACAGGTTTTGTAGTAAATTTCAGTAAATAGATTTGCTGACGTTTCGACGTCCGTACCCTCGTCTCCGCTCTCCACAATAGATGAAAACATTTCTCACGAGCCTAACTTATTTGTACATGCCATGCTACAGGCGTTTTACCTGGGTAAGGTAAATTTTTAGGTTTAACTTAAAAATACTTTTGACTATAGTTTTAAATCTGAGTTAATTCCATCTTATTGAAGTAAATTATGTCATTGTTCGAGCATTAGGCTCGTATTTTAACGAGAGATATTTTTCTTACTGCACCATACAATTTTTCTTTTTCAAAATCTTATATCTAAATAACGGTGCCCCGCGGTTTCATCCGCATAAATTCCCGTAAGACAACAATTTTTTTGCGTGACCAGTTTCTTTTTTTTATAAGTTATTCTGCTAATTATGGTGGAGACGAATCCAACAAATTGAAGATCATCAAAAACAGCACACCCGTTCTTGAGTTATAAATGATGTAACTAACACGACTTTGTTTTATAGGTATATACAATTAGAGATAAGTAAATAAGCAAAGGTTATTTATTTCCAGAAGTTACTATGAATTTAGTTTAAAGAACAACTAAATAAAAGTCATCTATTTAAACATATTCCAGCCCAAAACTCTGTACCTATTGCAACTTAGACACATGTATATAAATCAAAGTTTTTAAAGGCTTTCCATAAATTAATCCGTCTGATCAGTAAAATGCAACTATGTAACACGTCACGCTGGTTCTAGAGCCGTATAGAATGTATATAAATATAATGTATGTCTGAAATTCCTCAAAACATGTTTGTGGTTTAGCGCCGAGAGTCATCCGACATACTGCGGTGGCTGATCTGAACATGATATGCCGAGATCGGTCACTCACCCATCAATGTTATTATATACCTTCGATATATACAGTCGACAGCATCTTAGTAGTTACACTTTGATATCGTACAACCTTATCTGACGGCAGTTAGCTTGATTTTCGTATTTTATTTGTTCGCGATTAATGACGCGCGGTCGTAAAGTCAATTTTTACGCCAAAGATACAACAGCACTTTAGCGTAAAAATTGACTTTCTTTAGTTCAGTATTTCATTGAACTAAAGAGAAATTTGAGGTTTTGGATAATCATTACTGTCTTTTTGTAGGAAACTACGAATAACTGGTCTTATCTAAAATATTGGAATCATGTTATGCTGAATAGAGAGCGATGTAAGAGCGAGGCCTTTATCTAGCTTATTGATACATAACTACGATAATTAAAAATATTTCCCAATGCGTTAAAAGTAAATCCGAAGTCAAACATTTATATTAAATTAACTCTTAAAACAAACATTTAATTTATCGTATCGCTCAATAAAGCCATCTACATACTTCTGCAATAAGCAGCTAAAGCCGCGCAACTTTTTATTAAACAATTGATATCGTGATAATAATTTGACAAATGGTTGATACGTTTTATACAACCTAAATCGGTTTCACAATAAAATAAAGTTACAACGACACTTTGGTTTGGATTATTGTAATAACTTTAAATGAAAGTTAAGTGGAAAAAGAGCTATTTAAAATAACTTCCATATTAATTTCAATAAAAATAATTTTGTGTTATTTAAAATCTAATTTTATTTTTCTGGTTTTTTAACTATACAGAACAATGTAACAAGCATTTATTCAAAAATACAATAACTTCACATACTAAGTAATTCTAGCATTGTAAATTACGCACTAAACAGAAGACTTCGCCTTCTTTTTTATAAGTAGGTTAAAAATTACATTACCTTAATTAAATTACATACATTGAATCGGAAACGTTTTTTTTTGGTCCCAAGTTTACACACAAAATAAATATTGAATTCAAAAGTAGAATCCCGGACCGCGGTCCCGCTCCAAGACGCCCTCGACCCCATATAACACCAAAAGAAATTTCATTGCGTAGATTTAAAACATAATACTTCTTCTTCTTCTTAGCGTATCGATCAATGGCATAGTAGCTAGATTTTTGTGGACCAGTACTCAGCCACGCGGACATATCATGTGGATATATACAATATATTATGTGGATAATACTTTATCCACATAATATATTGTTTTACTCTCAGATCTGTAGATTCCGTTCACTAATGGCCTTAATAATATATATACCCATTATGTCACATTTTCAGTCAGAAACTACAACTTAAACCTGTGGATTAAAGTCCCAAAGTCTCTGATTTTATTTACGGCCACACTCAACCCTAATAGAAAAAGGTTGGACATAAATCTTCAAAATATGCGATACTCGTCCTCACACAATACAAATATTTGGTTACATAACGTAACCGCACATAAAAATGACGTATAACTTTTACGCGGATCCCAACCCGCTTGGATTGGGTAATTTTTCCTAAATTTAATTTCCACTCCCAACTTATGTGGAGTTGGGAATTACCCTTCGTTACGTTTGATGGTAGCGAGGAGATTTTATGTGATTTTCATTCTGATTTTGATCGTAACGCGTTATATCTTTACCTGGTTTTATTTTACAATGCCAGTGTATTACAGTGATATATTTGTGGCTCTCATCTGACGTTGTAACTGTCATGATTAAAGAGTAGGTACAGTTAATGTTATGTTGTAAAGTTAAATGCCGAAATCGTTTGAGGTTTAATAATTATGTCGTCGCGTTCATCGATGTGTTTTTACCATAGCGGAATTTAAACTGAAATAACTTTTCCACCACTTTCAGCAACCAAAAATTCTTTAACTAGAAATATGGTACTTGAACCAGTGCGACTACTGATAAAAAACACCATGTTTCCAGTTGAAGAATCTTTGGTTGCTGAAAAAGATAGATGACTGTGGTTAAAATTTTATTTCTACTATTTGTAGTTAATTACAAGTATTCGCTGCACTCAGCGTTAATGCATCATAAATAGTAAAAATAATAGTAACTAGAAAATGGTAATTTTTAACCTAATGACTAAAAATATTTCCTAAATTGATTAAAAAAGGAAGTTAAAATTTTAGTACAAAAATACCATTATTTAAAAAAATACTCTTATGAGATGAAACAACCATCTAAATGCACTACAACTCTCGTAGAGGCTCCAATCGCCAACAAAATCGTACATACATCGGCGTGAATGCTTTACTACGCTCAATGGACCAACGGATTTACGCAAGAAAGTTTTATTGGCTTCAAAGTATCAAACTTTCTTTTCGGCTTTCAAGTACAAACATAAAATATTTCCAACTGGTCGGAAATATTTTTATGTTCTGTTAGTTCGTTGATTTGCGTACTACCAGAGAAGTACTCATTTTGATGAGAAGGAAGATATGTTAAAAGGTTTTTGTAATAGATTTTTTTTATTACATCATTGCGTGGTAGATAGTAGAAGTTGTTCAGATAAATTCGGTGCTTTATTTTATTCATGTTATCAGTTTTCATAACAGTACGAGTTCAAAAGGAAAGACTTTACTTAACCATCTATATGCTTATATAGAGTTTAATTAAAAAGTATATGTTTACGAAGGTTTTTTAATCATCTACATAATTATGACTGACAGAGCCAGCAATCGTCTTCAGTCACCGGTGACTGACAGTGTTTTTAATGTCTTGTGACTACGATTTGCTTTATCTATTTTTCATGGTTTAATTAGAACCTAAATTTTGCTTTCAGTTTCATAACAATGCACATTTTAGCTAAATATCTACAACTTTGGTGGTAAGTTCGATGAAAATCATTTAAACCATTTAAGCCAGTAGTCGCAGGTTCGAGTCCTGCCTGAGGTTTAAAGGTTTTCTTTCTACTATTTGTATTTAATTACAAATATTAAGTCCACATGCGTTAATGCGTAAAAAATAATTTTGTAGCATGTTGAAAAGCTGCAGAATATCAACAAACTTACATTTTCGATTCACAAAGATCTACAGCTTCAATAGTTAGAAACTTGACGGCTGTCTCAAACTACTGAATCGTTAAGTGTTTCCATACAGCGTTAGGCTCGTAAAACATGAAATATGACGTCATATTACATGAGAGGATCAGAATGTATAAACGAATGTTTTTGCGCCAGTAAAATGTTACGATGCAATTTTCATAAACTGATATACGGGTTGTACAGACTTAGAGTATGCACTGGAGACTTTTTGACGTTGTCCCCTGTGACATGAACTTTGTGTGTTGTTTTATACAAAGGTAAAGGTTCCCCTGTTTCCCAGGGGAATGGAAACGGTCATGGGTTTCCATGATCCCGTGTAGATTTTGTTTCTTTTCTGTGCGTCTTTTTAAAACGTTGCTGTTTTGTTACTAGCCTTAATTTTATGGCATATAGTACTTAAATTATAAGTAAAATTAAAGTATAATAATTGAATATGGCGACTTTTTATAAAGCTAATAGATGTTGTTTTGTTTCATTTTAAGAGTACAATTTATATTTATTAAAATGTTTTATTTCTTTAATTAAAATATTCATTTATTAAAAATAAATCGCAAATAAATAAACAAATCTTTATTACAGAGTAGGTGCACAATACTCCTAAGTTAAAGTTATTATTATATTGTTCTACCTAATCAAACCTTTTTATTTTATCCAACCACAAAAGCTCACAAAATCTACGACCCGTATGTAACTTAGGTTGTAGAATAGTCTACTTTATGTCCGCGAAGAATCTATTTGGAGGGAGGCCAGTCTGGCAAGTTCAGATAAGCAATTGGTTAGACCGAGTGTTTCAAGACAATTGCTTTCTTATATATTTCACAGAAATGAAATTGCTAAATGCAAACCATTTTGTAATAAAGTTAAAGAGCTATTTCAGTGTTGCATTGTAGGAATTTACTTGAAACTTTGGCACAATGTTTGGTTTATAAAACTATTTTGTTTTTAAATTAAATCTATTTCGGCATTAGATGAAACTATGTAGTATTTGTAAATTGTATTTGCGTTACTATCTTTTAAGTGTATGTAAAAATAAATAACTTTAATTAATCATAGTAATTTATTTAAATCTTTCTCGTATTTTTTTTATTTCAGATCAGATTGTTTACTCTTGTAAGCTGAATTAGTTTGAAATAGCTCATTCATTCTCACTCTTTCATTTTTGCATCATTTTTCATTTATGCTCCGCTCCTATTGGACGTAGCGTGATGTTATATAGCCTTCCTCAATAAACGGACTATCCAATACAAAAATATTTTTTCAATTCGAACCAGTATGCCAGCCTATAAATGTCCCACTGCTGGGCACAGGCCTCTTCTCATGTAGAGAAGGGGCGAGCATTGATCACCACGCTTGCTCATTGCGTTTTGGCAATTTTAGATTCCAATTTTTGGAACACAGGTTTGCTTACAATGTTTTCCTTTACAGTTTGCCAATGGTTTCTTAGAATAATTAAGAAAGTACATGTAACTTTGAAAAAGTTACATATGTACTTGCCCATAGTGGGTTCGAACCTGCAACCTTGTGCATACAAATCCGTTCGTTGAACTACCATACACCACGACCTACGCATATGGCAAGATGTTATTACACGTTGCGATTGTTATCAAGCAAATCAATTAGTAAGTTCATATCGCATTAGTAACAGCTGATTAAATGAGCATGTAACATCAGATTATTAGGTCACATTGTTATGTAATTCCGTAGATTATCATCCAGACCACAAATCAATTTGAAATTCCATCTGGATTCACTCCAAATGACTGGTAATTGGGTATTCTCTAATTGTATGTTTGTTTGTTCCGCTTACCACAAATATTGTGTATCGGACGCAAAACATGTGAAGTACCTAATTTAGGAACCTATAAATTGCGTTGTTATTGACGTGTTAGTGTATGTTTGGTATTATTTAGATGTTACCTAATAAATGGTATTAGTAATATTATTTAAGACAAAACGGTTTACTCACGCATATTCTCGGGATCGCCCGACTAGTTACAGACTCAATAGGAGTCCCTTATCAAGAGCTGACGCGGCGGCGTCGGTGTCGCGAGTCGTACTGTTGTTAAACAAATGGTATTAAAGTAATTGTGTAATTATTCTTCTTCTTCACGGCAACTTTGAGTCCACTGCTGAACATGTCTCTGGCATGGCTTTCCAAAAAGTTCTAGATGCGGTGCTTCTAGTCAAGGTCGGCCCTGCTTTTTTTATATACCGCCCAACCATCTCAGCTGGTCTACTAAATGCCAATTTCTTGTTTTCTCTTTTGCTGCAAAACTAATATAACTATGGAACATGTGATATTACATTTAAATTCATAGGTTGAAATAGGTCATGGGTCGGGTGGGAAATAGGCATTTGTTAGCATTTTGTTGCTTTTCGAACTGTAAAATGAAATCGTGGCTCTTATTTATTATTTTTTTTTAATTTTTTATCACCTGTCAAAGCTCATGTCAAGTACTGTGATTGGTTGTTAGTCTTTTGGTCAACACACAGACGTAATCAGTAGATTTAACAACGGATTAAATTGATCAGCCTTTGAGTAAACTTAAAATAAATAAACACTTAAATTACAAGCCCCTAAGGGAAGGTGTAATTTCTCGTTTTATGACAAAGCTTTACCTCCTATCTCATCATATCAGAGGAACGTTTTATATTAATATCTTTTTATTTATAAAACTTTTTCATGTTTTTCTCAAGAAATTCGACATACATTGCCACAGTGTCATTATTTTGCGGTTCTAAGGGAAATACACTGAGATAAATATCCCACACAAAACAACCGAACAAAGCTGGCTCGTCCTAAGGGCACCAATAAAGGTTTATCACAATTTTGTTTTAGAATATTCAGGTACTATAAAAATGGGTGACTGTTACACCGTAGTGTAACACAGTGTATTGAAAAAATATTTTAAATAGATTCTTTTATATTTGTTGAAATGATTATTTGATTTAAATTGTTTTTGATATTAATTTTAGAAGGTTTTTTATTATTGAAAAATAGTAGTGTGCTGTAGACTTTACTATTTTTCAATAAGTGATTCACCCTTATTTTGATAATCACAATTAACGAAATCTTGTTTTTCTATCTCTTTTTTTTTCTATATTTTTATGTCGGTCGTCAGTGTATGACGAATGTGGTTTGGTTGAATTGTGGCGGCGTTTACCATTATTTAAAAATGAAATAATATTACTACCGTTTATTTATATTGTAATAAATTACACTACTGTATAAATTAGGTAAGTCTGCTCACGAGATGTCCCTATTGTTCTTCGGGTACAATTCACAAACAGGCTCTGACAAAAAGGGCACCGATTTGATGGGAAAACTCTGCAATAAGAAGATGCGAGCGTTCTCCTGAGACTAGCTTTAGTGAGGTGACAGTGTCAGAGGGAATGATGGAAAAACTGCTAATTAAGTTATCTAGTAATATTCCTGAGGTTAAAATATGATGGAGAAAAATAATGGGTAAAATACTTAAAAAAAAAGTTTACTAGTGTGTAGGCACCAGTAGGAACAAGTAAAATCATAAATTTTGTGTCAAAACAGAGCGCACCTTTTTATTAAAACTATCTCAAAAATCACACAAATCAGTAAACGAGCGTAATACTTACAGCACTAAATTTGAGTACAATACAGTTAAAAACTGCCTATTATGCTATATATATTTTTATTTCTCCATAATGACTTCCGCACTAAAGAATTTCATCCATGTGTCGCGGTGGGTTTTACAAAAAATCTATTCACACGCAAAAAGAACACCCAGACTTGGATCAAGCATTTGTGGATCACACACATGCTTGTCCCATGCGGTGATCGAACCCGCAGCACGTCGCGCTCAGTGGAAATCGGCGTGGTAACCTATACCACCCGGCTATCCGTGCAATCAAAATTGCCTTACCTTTACTTCTAACGAATACAAATGCGATGGAAGGACGACATCAAGAAAACTGCTGGAAGAAATTGGATAGAAGTAGCGGGTTAGATGGCGGAATCTGAAGGAGGCCTACACCAATCTGGTTGAGAACGGCTAAAAAGAAAAAAAAAGAAAAATGAATTTTTAAGGTGTATGTTTATTGTAACATCCTTACATTAAGCACAAGCTTATCGCTGTTACTCGCACCGCAACATAAACCCACCTTGATCCCAGCGAGGCCCGAGCAAACCTTCGGAATCAGGCCACAGATACAGAGCCTTATTTTTGAAGGCCCGTGTTCCCTTATAGGTACATGTTATGTTCCGGTTTTATGTATTCGCTAGTTTTCCTCAACCGTGTAAGGTTTGCTATGATAGTTGGATTATTGGGAGTCGCTTCGATATGTCTAAGGTTTTCGGTTGTTGTAGGATTTTTTGGCTGATTTAGTAATAAAAAATTATGTTCAATTTTGTAATACCTATCATCTACAAATAATATATTTGCAGGGATAATCCTTGTCCACCTTTTTTACAGTTTATCGGTTCTTTTTTTGGGTAATAACAGTTTGATAATCGTCAAATGTTATGTGATGGATGTATCCGCATTTCTAAGGTTATCTTTTCTTATATAGTAGAGCCACTGTTTTATAAGAAAACATAACGTATACTGTGTACAAAAAAAAATTATTAAAGCAATACGCAATGTAAAAATAAATTTAATTAAGAATATTCGCAGGTTATTTCACAAAAACGTTCGTAGAATTGATTATTTAGAGAGTCCTAAAACTTTTCAAGTCCGAGAATACATCAATATAATGAAAGACTGGCAAAACAAATTCCTTTTGTCAATTTCGTGATGGATTGCTGAGATTTACTTGAGAGCGACTAATGAAAAGTATTTGAAAGAAAATACTGGTAGAAGAAGAAACGGCGTTTTAACAATAAAATTAATTAAGAAATTATTTGAATTAATAACATTAAATTGTTTAGAAAATACTTCTTTAGAATAACAAGGCAATTAAACAAGTTTTTTGTAGGGACTTTGTAAAATTGTATGTGGAGATTGGATATAAAATATTTACTAAGAACCTAATTCAACTTAAAATTACTCTGCCACTAAATTTTTGGTGTAAAAAAAGTAAGAAGCACTGTTGCTTAAATACATGTGCTGCCTCTATCTAGTTGTCTACTCTGAGTCCGCGCCAACATGGACTGCTTGAAGCGGCGACTGCATGGTAAACGCTAGACTTCTATAGCCGCCCACAGCTACGCACGCCACGGCGCTTCCAGCGGTCGACAAAACAACAACAAGCGGGTGGTCGACAGCACGCGTTCCCCCCCGTCTCTAGTTCAAGCTGACCCGCGCCGGCCACACTGGCAATAAAAATATGTCCCTAAATAATAAAAACTAAGATCCAGCCATCGCTTGCTGTTTTTGCCTTATTAAGATTACACGCACTAAGTCGAGGTCTGAACCCCGCAGGGGGTGTCCGTAGTGAACTTTGCTAACGTAGTTAGTTTATTTTACTTTGCTCTGACTGGAGGCCCTTAAGGTTCTCGCCAAAAGTCCGGTGAAGCAGTCAAAGCCTTCGCTCAGGCTACCTGCAGTAGACATCTTCCAAAAAAAAATGACAGCACTCGCAGTCCGTGTACATACGTTGATCACTGAGTTAACTGCTCGAGCAGATTGTGTACCTATCTTTTGACTATTCTCATTCATTATTTATTCTGAAATTCATATACCCTTCGATCGAATATCAAAGGGTTTATGACCTGCGACCGAAATCGTCGGTTCTACGTGATTTCAAGTAGAACTATTTATTACCAACAGGTTCCTAGCTTACCCTGAATTTTTTAATACCTTCACCTGTACCTAACACTTCAAAAATGTTTACAAGACATATCAGGTAGATTAAAAAGGTTTTCACTGAAAAAATAAAACTATAATGAATCAACTAACCACTACCATAAAATATTTAATAGTGCGCACTACGTAGGTATTATCTATTAAAGTTCAGTACAGACTAACTTTTGAGAACGAGTCGCCATTGTTCAACACAACAGTTTGATGAATATAATTGTTTAGAACGAGTCCAGGTCTAAAATTATACGGAAACTCGTGTTTGTTTTTACGATACAGTGATACTTCTTGCAAGTATTTTATGTGTATTGCCTAAATAATGAGTACTATATACTTAGATTTAGACCACCTCCGTGGTTAAGTGGCCTACTTACCCACACTCCGTTGTTTTTTAAGCTTTGATGTTCGGGTTCGATTCTCGGATGGGTTAATGTAAAGAACCACTTTTCTACATAGTCTCGAGTCGAGAGAGTGAGTTTGTGGTACCTTCTTTATTTTTGATTTCATAACACAAGTGTTTTAGCTAAAAAAATGGATCACGAACGGCAAGTAAAGATGAAAAACTATAATTTATTTATCCATTTTACCCTCTGATGTACCCCACTCTCTTCGTACTTGGCATGGTTGGATATAACGAGTTGAGAGTACGAAGAGAATTCACATTGACGGTATATCTAGTTAGGTTACTACGTGGCATTGAAAATAACCCGGGAGTGCTGCAACGATTATGCCTATGGGTCCCGGACCGCTATGTGTGGAATCGGCGCCGCCCGCCTCTGCTGGCAGTGCCTACGGCCAGGACCAACCTCTTTCTAAAACACCTTTAACTTAAGCAATTACGATTATAAACCAAATACACGTTAAAACGGATGTATTAACGTGTCCTTTGAGTGAATTCGCAAAGATACTTTTATATATTTTGTGTTTTTATGTTTAGATTAAGTATTATAGGTTAATTATAATTCTATAAGTATAATAATAATTATATTATTGTATAAACAGATTTTAAGGGCCTCACTATCGCATTAGGTTACAAGTGCAAAACCTGTAATGATAGTTGTAAGGAAGAGTGAATAAAAAAAATAAACAAATAAGTAAATAAATAAATAAATTTTAAGCCTTTCAAGAGTAACTTTTCTTATAGAGAATACACTAAACACTTGTCGAAACATCTTTTGGTATCTATACGTAATACACATCACTTAAGGTACTAATTAATTTGACTTCCTGCAATATCGATTGCGTAGTTTCAACGCCGCCGGTACAACTTGAGACCACATTTTGCATACTGCCTTAACATCTCAAAGAGCATTCACAAAACGGAGCAGAACTTTTGTTCTGTTACTTGGCTGAAGTTTATCAAAGTCATATTCAAATAGATGTTGTTAACGATCGGACTTAATGAGATATTGCTTAGATTTATTGACTAAATTAGCTGTTGCCTGTGGCTCCGTCTGAGTAGTTGTTGGTTATTGCGGCAAAAAGTAGTCTATGTCGTTTATTAGGATCCAAGATAACCCCATATCGAATTTCATCCAAACCGGTTCAGCTGTTTAGCCGTGAAAGCATAATATATAGATAGGTATACAGACGGAGTTACTTTCGCATTTATGACATTAGTATGGAACTATGGATATGGATTGAGTAACAATAAACATAATTATAATGTTTCGAGTAATAATTTTGCCAGCTAAAAGTTAGTTTTAAACCAGTTTAATCTCATTATCATCATCATAATACTCACTCTTTTTTTAGTATTTTTAAATTTATATATATATATTATAGAATTGTAAGTTCCGAAATGGATCAAGACACTGACTGCTGTAACACGGGTCTCAACAAGCTTAGGAGTTAGGGTTTCAAATAGAATTGTATTAAAATTTTATTAATGTCAATAAATTTAATTTATTTTTTTATTTATTTACTATTAGGGGTAGCCCTACAAAACATCACATGACCTTAATTTTCTTACACGCTTAAACACTTTCAAACAATATCTTAAACAAAGAAAATAAACACGCTATCTCCCAACACGGTTATCCTTCACTAGAACTAATAGTAATCTTAAGGGAGCTATACAGTAACGATGAGAAAAGTTTCTGTATTGATCCCTCTTATCGGGCCGTTTAGTTTCGTGATGATATTGATAACATCTATTGTGATGTACTGCTTGGCACAGTACAGGTTCACTCAATTGCGATTTGTAATGTAGGTAATTTGAATTACTTTTTTTATCTATTTTCGCTTTAAGGAATTTAATCCTTGTGTCGGGGCGGGTTTAACAATCATTCAAAGAACACCCGACTTGGAACAAGTATTTGTGGATCACACAAATGCTTAAATATTTTCCCATTTAAGTTCATGAAATAAATCAGTTTTTAAACAGAGATTTACAGTTTTTCGACTTGGTTATATAGAAAAGTAGGTTTTAATATTATAAATATACAGAGGTCGCTAATGACCTTGGATGTTTAAGCGACCTTAAATAAAGCAATAAAAAAATAAAAAAGTAGGCTTATTATACCCTTCGTGGATTGTCTTAGTATAATCTATTAATTACACAATAGCGCATTTGTAACAACTGGGCTACAAATATTTAATTTTCAAAGGTAGGTAAATAATTTAAAAGTAGGTATTTCAAAGGTATAAATTAGAGACTAAAAAGTTTTAATGTTTATTTTCCCGAAAACGGAAAATGAAAACAATTCGTTTTTATCTCACGCTTATCTGCTTATTGGCTACTTCCGGTAAGATATAAATAAGCCAAAACAAAAGAATCCTTATCGATTCTGTAATATTACGATATTAAGGTTAAGTGGTTGCGAACGGTTAGAATTAATTAAATAATTCACAAAAAGAGTTTGATGAAAAGAATTTGATTATTTGATACAATGCAATAGGTATCATCGTTTAATTGTTTGAGTTTCTTTTTAATTAAAGTTTGTTATTGGTATTTCGAACTTTTTAATCTTTTGTAAAATATTTAAATTGACGATTTTGATTTGAATGTAATCATCGTCTACATTTAGATGAACAAAACCTGATCAACAGATTATATTAACCTCAAAATACTCAAAATTATTATTTTAATTATATATTTTAATGCACAAAATTCATAAGATTTAGAAAGCAAGGGAATATTAAAGGTAATAAAAATATTTTATGCGTATTAGGGTTGCCAAAAAATTAAGTATGTAGAATTTTAAGAATTACAATATTATTCGAGCACGACACGCGTATTTTCTCTTAGGTTAATCCTCATACATCAAACAGTGTTTTAGTCTGGTTCTGCGAAATTCTGTACGAGTTAATCCAGTAACACGGTTCTGGGAATCAAACTGAAGTTCAAAGCTTAACAGTCACGTAAGCTCATCGGAGTGAAGCTATAATGTTTTTTTTTTTATTTTAGTCCGAATATGTTTTTGAGTCGAAACGCTATTTCTAATTAGCTATAACCCACGCTTTCATCCATATTTTTGCTTAACTTGCAAGCGCTAGTGTGTACTGTGTAATTATTATATTAAATAAGAATTTCGGAATTCTTATTAAATATAATAATTACACAGTAAAAGTAGGTATCACAACTACAACTAGCAGAAGTACTTTCTCATCAGAAAAGCCAAACCAATTATTTTTATCTGACATTTTGCAGAGTTTGGTGTGTTCAATGAAAACAAACTCTAAGATTTAAAATGTGAACTAAAATTTGAGATTACACAACCCTAGAATGTTAGAAAAGCCGGATTCATTTGCTCGCGGGCTATTTAGAGGGTTTTTTAGTTTTCATAGCTATTAAAAATACGAGGGTTTGTTTAGCCTTTCAGGTGAATGAATGTGAATGAAAGCGGAGTTTACTTCAACAGTTTTAATACTCGTTCTTGGTGAGTCAATCTACTGAATAATGTTTGAAGAAAACTTGAAGATTTATTGGTTAGGAAATGTTTCTATTCGAGAGTGGACAGAAGAAAGGTTTATTTGCTGTTTAATATAGTTTATATAAAATAAAAACAAAAGAAGACAAAAATAATTAAATAAATACTAATTAATTGTTTTCGTTTTACGAGCTCTCATAATTTTAGTTAGATTTTGCGAGATGGTATTTAGGGTTAAGTATATAATTCAAGGATTTAATTTAAACCACTTTTTGTTGATTGATGTCTAGATAGAAAGTTTCGTAAGTATCAAAAGGATTTAAACCAGACAAGAGTAGCATGAATTTTAAATATAATTATTAAACTAAATGTCAAAACAAAGGCATATTAGTTAATTAATTTCTAGCTCATTTATTAGTCCAAAACGTCAATTTTTTCACGTCATTTTAACTTTTTTACTGCTTTACGTCAAAATGCGGAACATTTATGAAAAAGTCCGTGAAACTCGTAAAAAGCCAAGACGTGTTAGTTGGGCCGTAAAGGGTGCGTAATTCTTGCGACGACGCGTAATTTTTTGACGGTGTACACACTTATTTAAAAGGTCATGGTTATAAATAGTATCGCAAATATAGACAAATATTGGGTAAGAAGTAGGTAGGTACATACTAAGAGTTTATAAATAAATTATAAATAAAATAAAAAATATTTTATAAATAAATTTGAACATTATAATTATGAACTTCTAAGCACAAACGTCAAATGCTTTGAAATGTATTTTACAGTAAAAAGGCTAGTTTAAAACATCTGTTTGCTTAAATTTTAGCAGTTTTTAACTTTTAATGAGCAAATAAAACAGCATTTTAGTTAAATACCCTGCAGTAATCAATTAAAAATTCAATAAAAGGCAATTATCTCTTTGCTTACACATATTATAGTAAATGATGTCCCTAATTAACTTAAGTTTTCCTGTAATACTTAACAAACCATTATTTTAATCTTATCATAATTTTATACTCATTATCAATACTAATATTATAAATGTGGAAGTAACTCTGTCTGTGTCTGTCTGTTAAGCTTTCACGGTGAAAGCGCTACATCGATTCCGATAAAACCCAATATAGGATACTACTTTTGTATAGCGATAACTGACACCCACGCAGACAGAGCCGCAGGCAACCGCTAGATTATAATAAAGGTCTTAGAATCTATCTTTCACAAAGCATTAAATGGGAAACAATATTTAGCGAACTTTTACAAGCAATAACCCCCGGCTTTTGAAAGGCTGATCAATTCTGTTGTCAAATCAACCTGATCAGGACTGTGTTTGGTTGACCAAATAAAAAAAAAACAATCAGCGCCTAACATGTTTGATAGTTGAAAAACAAATTTTTGTGATGATCAATGTTTAGAAACGGAGGGTATGAGTTGCACTTTGCTACAACCATATTACCTACAAACCTAAATAATATATGTCTCTCAAATAACCTTTTTTTAAAACTAAATTTATATACTTCAACAGTCAGCTTTTAGCAAGTAACAACAACATATTCAGTTCAAAGCTTAGTTTCCTAACTTAACCAACACACTCACAAGCTTACTTACTTTGTTATTATATTAAAGTTTAGAATAGCACACGTGCCCAATAACTTCTACACGTGTTAAAAATGTTTACCTAACCTACAGACACATGCGTAATTCTGTGATTCAACACCATCAAGAATGAGCGAATGGAATATCAAACAACATAAAGACACGTGTTCTATGACATATTTAACGGTAAAACTATTAAAAAATTGCTACTGTTTAGATTATATTTGACGACCTCTGTGGTCGAGTGGCACGTATGCACCGGTTTTCAAGGTCTGAGGTCCTGGTTCGATCTCCGGACGGGTCAATATAGAAAATGTCTTGGGTGTTTGTGGTACCTTTGTTTTTTTCGATTCTATAACACTAGTGCTAGCAACTTACTTTGGGTTTAGAGCAATATATGTGATATTTTCCACATTTATTATTTATTTATTATTTTGTACTATTAGTTATCTATATCTAAATAGGTTTTTAAAGGTATACCTACCTAGTCAATAAGCGGGCAACCGGTTCACCTGATGGAGAAGGTAAGTAAAGACCGGTACTTACATTTTTAACACCATATATCTTAAGCCGCCTTCCCACGGTGCGCGATATTGCACATCACACGCACTACGCACCGTGGGATGCTCGTCCGTGATAGCGCAGACGCGTCTGCCCCGGTCCGCTGTAACCCACCGCGTAAAATTGTGTTCGATTCACAATCGCAATACTGACTGCGGTGCGTGGCAGTCCGTAGCCGACGGCCCTGATATCGCGTAATTTAAAAATAAGATGCTGGCCTTAAGCCGCCCTTAAAAAAAAGTAGGTACCTCAAAAAAGTAAACTTTAAGCCAATGATTCACAAACATTTGCAAAAAAAAAATCAATTGACATAAACGTCAGTTTATTTATTCAGTTCAGCCTACAATTTATTTAAACTCAACATTAAACAACAAAGCAATATCGCAGAAGTACCAAACAAATCATTCTGGATAATTCACTTCAGCCATTTAAATTTATTTAGATCGGGTCCATTCGACCCTCGGGCCTCGGTCGGCGGTGCCTGATACTATAATCGTTTTATTGCTACGCTAATACCACTCTATCGTTAAATGATCGGAATCTAGATAAAGCTTAAAATAATGTTCTAGCCAATAAGGTTTTATGCAACTTGTAACCTAGTTTTTGTTTTATATGAAGAATAATGTTGCTCTCATAACGAACTACAGGGTTTTTTTTTAAACTTTGTGTTTGCTTATTTTGCTCGTAGAATATGCATATATTTTTTAAATGCAAATATTTGCTTCCTTGTTGTGGTTGAGATTTATGCTTGATATTAAGTACAAACTTACAATATTAAGGAACGAATATAATATCTTCATATATATTTTTACAAGGATTTTTACAGGGACCACAATGTTATCATAAAACTATATTTTAGTTACGTACATACATTATTAATTAGGTACTTCATTATTTATTTAAGACTATCGACCCGGCGGCGGATTCACACAGGTAAATAAAATATTCGTGAATTATACACTCAAACCATCCTTTTGCATCACTCTATGCATTGGTAAAAACCATATGTTAATCCGTTCAGTAGTTTTTGAGTTTATGACGTTCAGGCAGACAGTCAAAAAAACGCGGCGGGGAACTTTGTTTTATAATATGTATAGATATAGAATCAATAAGAGACGATACAAAAGTACCCAATTTCCGCACACCTAAAAATTCCAATATTAGCTCATATGTACTCAGCTTAATTAAATAAATACATTCTCAACGGATTAAATTAAAATTGTACTCTTAGGAGAAATAAAACCTACCTAATAAAAAACAAGTAATTATAACTAATGCACCTTGTATAATAATTCCTTCAGGACAGTACAGTTGGTTTAAGTCTAGACATTACGAAAAGTTAAATTAATTAGACTTGTATAACGCTCATAAATACAAACTTCGTCAAGTAATAAACGAACTAATTATATAAAAAATAAACATGCGACCACTAGTTAATTAAATAAATTTATTTTATTTACTTATTTTTAGTTAATGTAGTTTATATTAGCCATTTAATTTACTGATTATAATGAAAAATATAAACCACATAATTTGTGTTTCGGAGGCACAGACACTGAGACGCGCAATAAGAAATAAAATAATTGAATATAATACAAAAAAAATATTCAGTAATAATATATTAGAATTGATGGGAACCTCTAATTATAACTTTAATTTTTACTTACCTTTTACAATTATTTTGCAGGTTTCCAACTATTATCAAACTTAACTTTATAGATATATACACATAAACAGAAAACAAAATAAACTAATTTAATTAAAACCTAAAATATATCATCATAAAATTCGCCTAATTCGCTGTCGACTGGACGTGAGCCCAAAAAGCTGGCAGCATTGCCACGTTGTATGTTATCGCTTATCCTCTGTCCAAGGTAAAAGCCAGCCCTTGGGTTACTTTCCCTTTGATTGAGAGAATGATGGCATGACGAATAACAGGATAGAATGAAGACATCATTTTGTGCCTATCCCAAAACAAAACAGTGGCACTCCGGGGGTACTGACAGAAGTGAAAACTTGAACAATTACAATATGCATGTGTACATTCTTATATACAGAGTGTCGGTAGCGGTAACAGTGTCGTGAGTTCAATTGATTTTTCGATATCAAAACAAAAACAATTTATATACATAATAAATGACTTGACTTTAACTTTGACTTCGACTTCGTCTTCTACTTGACTTGATAAGTGTTGAACAATTACAATTTATTATGTAGATACTTGTATACAGAGGTGTCGATCGCGGTAACGATAATCGGTCGCAAATTCAATGGTTTTTTCCCATTTCAAATGCCCAACGCGCCTAAAAAAGTTTTTACTCATAAAACTGGCAACATATATGTATCTAGCTGTCCCCCGCGACTTTGTTCGCGTGTTTTAAGTTAAACGGTTTTTCATTTTTGCAACATTTTTCATTTATGCTCCGCTCCTATTGGTCGTAGCGTGATGTTATATAGCCTATAGCCTTCCTCAATAAACGGACTATCCAATACAAAAAGAATTTTTCAATTTGAATCAATAGTTCCTGAGATTAGCGCGTTCAAACAAACAATCAAACAAACTCTTCAGCTTTATAATTTTAAGTATAGATAATAAAGAGAATTCCTCACTATTTTCCAGTTATAAATCACAAACCCAACATCTAGTTATTAAAAAACAAATGAATTTCGAAACTACCAGTACACCACCTCTTTCTTACCGTACAAGTAAACAGAACCTCATAAGAGTTAAACAGCATGCCTTATATTTTACTCGTAACACGTAGGGCCTTAGCAACACCTGGGTATGGTAATGAATATTGCACCTTTATCCAGACACATATACCTACTAAACGGGATCATGCGGGAGACAAGGTTTCTTGGTATTGAAAAAAAAAAAGAAAGTTGTTTTGAAAACGTTTTTGTAGGTTTCTCAGTCACCGGTATTAGTTAACTGTTTCTGAAAGAGGATATTGATTTTTTTCTTTTTCATGTCCGTCATAAATAATTAATAAAAAAAAAATAGACATTTATTTTTTCTTATATGAAAACAATGAAACTTAAATTTACAAGAGCGAGGGCTTATTTGCCTCAAATTGTAGTGTAACAGTGACGTCACGCAAAGTTTCCAATCACTGTATTTTGATGTGTAAGAGACAAAAAAAAACTATCTAACATTTTTCGTTGTATTACAGACAGATATTAAAAAAAAATGGCAACATCCCCATTGTGGATGAGTTAACAACTCAATTTTAGTTATGACACAGGAATTGACACCATAATGTCATCAAAATATGGTTGTGTTCTGTATTTCGGTCGACTGTGCCTGGTGACAGTCTTATTGATTTAACTTAAATTTATTTTAATTATTTATCTTTATTTTCTCACAATGACAGACAAATAATTCTGCCAAATTTTATGCTATATTTAGCTATTTGAATATAGGTTTATCAGTATAATTATGCATTTACCTACTAAGTATAATTATAATTCAAAGTTGACCGAAGTAAAACTTTAAACTAATAAGGTTAAGAGCTAAAGATGACTACTTAATATTTTTTATTCCCTAGCTATGTAGTTCTACACTTTCTTCAAAATAAGTCTCACTTAAAACAGTAGTATATATTACGGGCCTTAAAGCAGTCTATTATATCCAAGACTAACGTACCTCGTAAAACTCTCCGCCTGGGGATCAAATTCAAGATTCTGAGAAACTTAAGCTCATTGCCATTGCACCAAAATAAAAAAATATACGAAAATAATACATTACCATTCTTTTAAAATTCTCTTATTCATCATAATAAAGTATTTTATTACATTAAAACGATAAACTTAGAATAGCTACTTAACAAAATTAAATAACTCTATCAAATTAAAGAGCAGTATGTTGCGTTATAGTTTTGAGAGGAAAGTGCAGTTTTAACTCGGTCGTGTTTTACTGAAGTTCTCACAGGACTTGTATATCGAGTGGCTATTCGGTGAAACTTGCACCCGAGTTTTACGATAATGAATATTACGGATGGCTTAGGGCGAGGATATCCCTTGACTCATATTTTGTACTAGCTGTCCCACGCGACTTTGTTCGCGTGTTTTAGTTTTAACGGTTTTTCATTTTTGCAACATTTTTCATTTATGCTCCGCTCCTATTGGTCGTAGCGTGATGTTATATAGCCTATGACCTTCCTCAATAAACGGACTATCCAACACAAAAAGAATTATTCAAATCGAACCAGTAGTTCCTGAGATTAGCGCGTTCAAACAAACAAACAAACTCTTCAGCTTTATAATATTAGTATAGATTTGTATCGGTTTAAGAGCGAATTTTGAAAGTTTGTGTGAGTTTTATAATAGTACAGTTCGAATTACGTACACTATTTTTATGCTAAGTTATAGAAAAACAACAATAATTATTAATACCGGATCTATCTGGATCTCAATACTCGATGTTCATTGCATTTCACAATGTAGTTTAGGTGGAAAAATTAACAAACATTTAGATCATCGTGGAAACTGTCGAACACAGCAATTTAGGAGAGAGAAAGCAGTGAGTTCGGTGAACTCTCTATATTCCATAAAATTATTATTGTAGTATATATTATTAATGTAGTATTCAGAAATGTAGGTATTTAATATTAAACTTAACCTATAATAACACTAGCATAAATACCTAAATAATTAAAAAAGAACCGCTATTTGCATAAACAGTTCTAAATAATCTCAAATACGAAAGGTAAAGAGAAACAAATTGTCGCATAAAAACCTTTATATACTGGCCATCAACTCTTAGATTTAATATAGCGCCACTCGGCTAGCGCTAAAGGAATTTATAACATAAAGGCAGCGCCACACGGGAGCACGGTGCCGCACCCTAATGACTTAGCAGTTTAGAACATCACAGAAGCACAGCACTGCGTGCATTTTTCCGTTACAAAAGAAACGCAGCGACAGGAACATGTCACGTAGCACAACCCTGAAGGTGTGTTTACACGAAGTTACTGATATAAAATCGAGACAAGTGGATACTGACCAAATTGAAAATGTGTAAATTGGTCGCGTCAGTGCTGACTTAAATATTTATACCCAATTGAATTTTTTTAGGTTAGTTTGGGCTGACAGCCGCTAGCTCCAGTTACTGACCCAATGTAAATCAGCCCTAATACAGCACTATGGAGAAAGCAACTTCTATTTACATTCACCATGTAGAAGGGGTAACGAGAATAAAATGTTTCTATAAAGAGCTTTCGCTCGTATTATGTTTAAACTTTAAACTGAAATTTAAAGCTGGTTTTACAGATGATATCCTGTATTTTCAGTTGCATTGCTATGTCCTTTGTTACGAAGTGATGAGTAAGTTCTTCTACGTCCGTTTGTTTAAACAGTTTCTGCTGTAGTATAGAAATAGGTTTGTCAACTAGAAAATAACAAGGTTTACCTAACACAACACATCGGACGTTCCTATTCTGAACTATTGTCACTATGACAGGCTCTGATCTTGTTGTTTTAATAAATAAATGTCGTGTTTTCCAAACGTGTTTTACCCGCGAACACTGACAGGCAACTTCAGTTCAAGACGTCCTTAAATGTCTATCTGACGTTACTGTACATCTTGAAGTGACAGAGAGTATGTGACTTAACGGCATATCAATATTACATTATTATATACATTATTCGGCCATCACAGTTTTAATTTAACTTTAAAAAAATTTGATGTTTCAACAATTAAATGACAATTCTTCAACATTTTCTTTAATTCAGTCGAAACGTCCCTCACTCTCCAAATCAAAACTAATGTTAAACAATAACTAGCTGACCCAACAGTCATTGTTGGCATTTACCGCAGTATTACCACAAATTTTCGTTCATGTACAAACCTTGTACAAACAATTACAAATACAACAGGAAAAAATACAGCCAAATCGGTCGAGCCATTCTTAAGTGATGCTCCATCATACACGTGACAATTTGACTGACCTGTTGGTTTAGTGGTTAGTGACCCTGACTGCTAAGCCAGAGGTCGTGGATTCGATTCCCGCCCAGGACAAATCTTTATGATGAGCATGATCATTGGTTCGGTGTCTAGGTGTTATTTATCTATAATATGGATTTATAAGTATCAATATATAAGTACGTTTATCAGTTGTCTGGTGACCATAATACAGGCTCTGCCTAGTTTGGGATCAGATGACCGTGAGTGAGTTGACCCAAGATATTATTAATTGATTTTTATTTATATAGATAGACCGATAAACAACGACTACTAAAGAAAAAAACAAGCGTTCTTTTAGTAAAACTTTGTCGGAATATACACATCTGTTACAGTTACTTACAAAACCAACATCTGAAAAAAAAACATCACATTTCCTCGTGCAAACATTCAGTACCTATCCATTTACAAAATTAATCAAATAAAAACGTACGAACAGTATACAGTGGCAAATGAGGGGAAAAAACAGCTGTCAAAGACAAAGCGGCAACAACATTGAAATCGCCAACGCATCCATCCTTGACTGGTAAACGACATGTTTGCCGATCGTCTAACGTACCATAAACCGAGACCAATCGTGGCTGCCCTGTTGAACCCTAATAAATCTAGCAATGTCCCCATTTTGGATTTTTGTTTACATCGTCATTACGTGTTTCGAATACCGGTCCTGTTGTATCTAAGTGATTTGGACGTACCGATCCATTTTTTTATGATTTATTTCATATTGTATAATGGTGTACACAAAATTGTACAATATAGTTAGATTATTTCCCTGATATTTGAAACAGATTATACAAGTATTTTCTGAATTAAAAAATTAAGAGCCATAGATAGTAATTATGTTATCTTGTATCAAACTAATCAGTAGTCTTGTATCAACCTTAAAAGAAAAAAAACTTTTCTAATTCCCTGATATTTTGCCAGGTAACATTGTCCGCGGTCAAGCCAGTCCGTATTCAAATATTGGAATCAGGTGCTTTAAATTTGTATGTTTTCCGGGAAGGGGTGATACTCCCATCAAAATGAATTATTGTTTCCAAACTGCGTCCGGAATGGGCGATTCTGAAATTTGGATTTATACTGTACATGTACACATGAAAAATCAGAAAGGCTTTACAACGATCATCTATAAATTGTGCATTTCATTGTAAATATTACCTGTTTGGCGTTGTGGTTGATTACACTACCTAATTTTTAAATACTGTGTTTGCAGAATTAATCTGCAGCAAAGAGTGAAAATTAAAAAAAATAAATAAAACTTAGTTTATATTATTTATTTTATCTAGTGTATATAGTTTATAGTTATATATAGTTTATTATATCTAGTGTTCGGGTCCTTCACTCGAAGGGTTGATAAAAGTCTAGCTTAAAGTCAATATAGCTTATGAACATAGTTAAAATAAAAATGTTTCTTTTCTTTATTGGTGTACAAAGCAGAATGAAAAAGTTCCTTTTCAAACGTTGCCTCAATTTCTCATTTCTAAAAAAACACGGTAAAAATATAATTTCATCTCCAACCACCTCTACAAACCTGGAGCAATATCTCAAAAAAGACTAAAACAAAATATTTGACCCTTTCGTAAACTCACCTCTATTCCACAAGGATTTGTTACGTAAAACAAACGCTAATTGGGTTTCGTCGGATGATTGCGTTCATCAAAAGTTCAGTGGGCGAGCTTGTTGCGGCGTTCCGTACGTAGCGGTCGATAGTACTGCAATTAACTATGTTGATCACGCGCTTAGACGTGTCGGCAATTACCAATTGTTTAGTAGACGTGTGAAGTTTAGTGGTGTATCGAGGATCTTCGGCTTGTTGCCACGTTAGTATTCTAAATAAGTATGAAGCAAGAAGTTTTTATCATATATTTTTTTGTAGTATTAATGCTTTTACTGTAAAGTCCTGATGGCAGGCAAGTCCTAAAGTAGAGTGATTTAAATACGAATTACTTGTACAGTAAATATAAATTTTTTGATTACTAGTATTTGATTATGCTGTAATGGGTTAATGTTTATTACATGTTGAATATATAGCTAAAATGAAGTCTTTTTTATTCTTCTCTAATTTACCACAACAAAGGACAACGACAACTTAAACAAACAGGCGCTTCAGAAACATAAACATAACACTTTCATGGTTCCGTTAACACTGCATAGAGAATCTCACATTAAAAATTTCTACCAAAAACCATCCGATTACGAGCACATCGGGCGAATTCGGCACTCTAACGCTCGCATTTGAAAGTGTAAACACACGAAACCACGTTCCCGAAACGTGGAAAACTCTGAAAATGTATGCAAAAAAGTTGAATGACACCACGCCGCAATAAAACCGACCGCAAACGTTTTACACTTACATAGTGAATAAAAAAATGTGGACACTAGTAAGAGCTGCTCTGTGTACTGGGTTCTGCAAATAAATCGGTTTTTATGACACACATACCAAGACAGACACACCTTAAAAATAAACCGACATGGTTTAAGCACCTTTAGCCAAGTGACATTTCTACAAGCGTTATATAAATATAATAATACCAGCCTATAAATGTCCCACTGCTGGGCACAGGCCTCTTCTCATATAGAAAAGGAACGAGCATTGATCACCACGCTTGCTCAGTGCGGGTTTGTGATTACAGATTCAAATTTTTGGAATCTGGGTTTCCTCACGATGTTTTCCTTCACCGATCGTCAATGATGTCTTAGAATAATAAGGAAAGTACATATATAACTTTGAAAAAGTCACATTGGTACTTGCCTATAGTGGGTTTGAACCTGCAACCTTGTGCACACAAACCCGTTCATTGAACCACTAGGCCACCACGACCAAGCGTTAACGCTGATCGAATTGCTCAAAATATGGAAGTGACTAGTTTCAGTCACGTGACTAATATCGAAACGAAATGTAATTTCCATACATATTTAAATGTCATTTAAGCAATTTGCATCATCGCTTATGCTTCTAGAAATGACACTTGGGTACAGGGGAAGGCTTAGACTTAAATATTTAAGACGCACTTTTAGAAGTCTTCTTCAAAATTCTTGCAACTATTATCATTCGTGTTAAAGACGTACATTTTTAATGTGACAGAGACAACATGAAACATAGGGGTTTTCTTAAAAATAAGGAGCAGGATTCTTCATTCTCTCTTTTAGAAAAAAAATGTTCTGTAAACTTCTGGAATTTGTAACGATCTTTTTGATAATATAATAACGAATACATATTTGTTAAATATGTATTCACATATATTTGTTGTATGTTGCAATCATTCGTTCGTATTAACTCAATGATTTAAATTACGTACAATTAATTAATACTGTCCAGTCAGTCATAATCATTGATTTATCGAATCAAATTTTAAATTGAGTACAGAAACAGTTATTTGATTTTCAGCTTAATAAATTACGTTATGGGAACTATAAATGCTTTTCTGATATTTATAAATTCTTTTTTTGTATTTTATTTTGTTTTTCTTTTACCATAAATTGTGTGCCAAGTCATGTCACACGCACTGCGGCACACCAAATATCCACGTACCCACAATTTCACGACAACCGAACTTTTTGTAATGTCTAAAGAATCCTAAAAACGGAAAACTTGTGGTATTTCCCACTTTTTATTCTGAACCAATACAAATTCCGGACGGAAGCATTGGTAACATTCGCCCGCTAGAATTTATATTGAACAAAAAAAAAGAAAGACCAATAAATAAAAATGCTTTTTGGATAGCGTAATCAATTCACCCTTTTTGCGGCCCGATGGACACAATTTGGGGACAAAAAGACCTTTTGAACTAGAAAATAGGATACACAATTGCAGGTATTGCTTTTAATTTCCTATTGTTGATGTGTGATATGGAATATTAATGTTTTTCCCAGAAAGGGTTGCCACAACTACATTACGTTTCGATTCGATGTGTTGGAAATTTCAATTTCCAGGTATTTTACATAGTTTGTGTTTGGAAAACAATGATTGTATGTTACAATCATTGTTTTCAATGTAAACTCAATGACTACACACAAATAATCTATATAAAGCTGAAGAGTTTGTATGTTTGTTTTAACGCGCTAATCTCAGGAACTACTGTTCCGATTTGAAAATTCTTTCAGTGTTTGATATTCCATTTATTGAGAAAGGCTATAAGCTATATAACATTACACGACTATAAGGAGCGGAGCATAAATGAAAAATGTTGCAAAAATGAAAAACCGTTGAAACTAAAACACGCGTACAAAGTCGCGGGAGACAGCTGTTAAAGATTAATATCTTGGCAAAACTCACACACTCTGATCCCAATCTAGGCAGAGCTTGTATTATGGCAACGTACTGCGGGTTCGATCCCCGCATGGGACAAATATTCGTGTCTTCCACAAATACTTGTTTTAAGTCTGGTTGATCTTTGTGTATATGTATAGAACGTTTGCGAAACTCCCTGTGATAGGGCATAAAATTATCTAGACTGGGAGTCATTTTCTTTAAAGAAAACTATAAAATAAATCATTAAAACCAATTTCAATTAACAACGTGCTATACATCTCGTACGAGTACACTATTCAGTTAACTTAACGTTATTAATTTAGTACTTTCATCAAATTATTTCGAACGAAATTGGTTTCGAGCAAATATTTCCAATATCTAGGTATACGCTAATTAAATTTTAGTTGTTATTCTAGTTATTGTTTGGATTTGAATCTATTAAAAGTACTAGTTAGTAATGTAAAGAGATAAACAAAACAAAGAGAGTAATAACGTATTTATGTACCGTAAGTGCATTAAATACATTAAGTACGATAAATACATTAAGTACGATAAATACCATTAGTACTTTGCAATTTAATTCTTTACCTTTTCCAAACTAAATAAGCCAGTTGGGAAATGGTAAAAAAAAGCGAGTTCTGAATATAATAATTTTATATGAAATGTAAAAAATTTTTTTTTAAACCTAATTTACAATTTCATCTTAGTACTTACTAGACTACTGTCTTAGTAGATTTAGCTGACTTTTAAGCAATTTTCACATGATTTATAGAAAAGAAATTTAAAAAGACATTCGTGCACTTCGTTACTCTTTTTAATGGTCAATATTAATGTTTAACGAAATAATCGTGCAAAGACGTGTAAATACTTCGTGGGATCTCGCTTACACTTTGTCTCTTACGAATTTAAAAATAAGGTTAAATATAATAGTACTAGGTACTTACAATATATTATGAAAAAAAAAAAACAAAAAGATATTCATGTGTTCTAATAATATATTGGTTTTATTTAAATAAGTTGCAGTTTCAACAAAAATAGGTATCTAAGCGGTTTATCACAAAACTGAATACACGGTTTTATTGTTTCTAACGAAAACTAATAAGCAGCTATTTACCTGGGCTTTATTCAAAAAACTAGTTTGCAGACGATTAATTTGTATACATATGAAATAAAATTATAATTATAATTGAATTAGCAATAAGTCTAGTAGTCGTGTGTACGAATATTAAAAAAATAACAAATTTACGTAAAATTATAAAAAACAACAATTCGTTGCTTCCACAATAGGTTTCAATTAATTTTATCAGTTTTAAAAATAAGATTTTCTACTGAATTAGGAAAAAAAAACATACAATTTTAAATTATTTTCATAAATTAATAGTTTGACATGTAGGTAGATATTATTATTTCTTAAGTACAGCTTAATTTTAAGCTAAATTAAATTAAAGTGCTAAAAATATTATGGTTATTAATTATGAAACAAAATACTTAAAATAAATTAATACATATATTTTTTTCAATTTATTCGATTTATTCTCCGCGCGCGCGGTCGGGCACGACCCGCTGCCCACGCCTGCTGCGTAGGCGCCTCGATGGGATGAAGACGGTTTTGTGATGGTGCAGAGGAAGAGATGCCGTCCCAGAACTGTCCAGAACCGCTGCGGTAAAGCACCACTGGAGCCCAACGTGCTCGTGCGTGCCGCCAAGCCGAACACATCCGTGTACATCTCCCGCCTACACCACTCTGTTAAGGCGGAGAACATCGCGGAGTACGTGCGCCAGAAGTTGAAGTACTCGCCGACGGTGCAGGAGCTGGAGTCGCGCCGAAACGTCATTTTCAAGGCGTTTGTGGTGCGAGTGCCGAATTGCTACCTGCATCACGTCATGACTGAAGACTTCTGGCCTCAGGATGTGGTGTTCCGTCGCTTCCGCGGACAAGTACCAACGGAACGCACTAAGACGTAGTGCAAGGAAGTTTTTACTAACATAATTTTAAGCTCTATTACTAACAAATTTTGTATTATGTTATATAGCGGCCTGAAATAAATGATTTTATTTAATTATATTTATTATTTTAATTTTGTGGAGTAATTAAAATTACATAAGCACCAATTTAAGTTTAGCTATTTTATTTACCTTAATATATTTATTTATCTGTTCAACTGTATTCTTGATCGTAGTGTCTAACTACACAAATGTGTAAGGCTTAATAGTTTAAAGCTTAAGTACACTAAAGTTATCTTTATTCGTTTCATTATGTTCACAAGGCAGGAAAATCATAACTTAAAATAAATTAAGTGACAGATTGAAATTAATCACTAACTGGAAAATTAAACATCAATAGTACATTAGTTTTCTTACTATAGATCGAATTTAGACTGACTACTTGCAGGCGGACTGCTTGAAGCGGTTTGACGTCTTCGAGCCGTCGAGAAAACAAAAAGCAAGCGGGTGGAAGGCGCACGTGATGCGCGAGAGAAGCTGACAGCTTGCGCAGACGGAGTACGTTGATCACTGACTAACTGCTCGAGCAGTTTGTGTACAGGCAGCACAGACACGAACTTCTAGATCTTGTAGTGAACAATTGACAATAGGTAGGGTTTTAATTTATAGCGTTAAAACAATGGAAACAGCGCTAATATCACCACTAAAATCCTCATTTTTAAAAGTGTTCACAGAAACATTTTTTCTAGCATCAAAATTTAATTAACGTGGTATTTCTTTTAATATAACTTACATTAGAATGTTATTTTAATTTAACATAATCACAGCTTCAAAATTCACTGCAAAGCATCAGTAATTCTATACCATTATACTTTATCTTCCAAACCTTTTCTAAATTCCTTAACACATCATCCTGTTTCTAATATATATATTAAAATTTGTCTAATAATAATAATTTACTTTTCTAGAAAAGGCACAATACTATCAAGCGTGTCCGCGTAAAAGTCTGGTCTAATTGTTTTGTGCGCTAACATTGTATCCACAGTAGTGTTCGTTAGTAATAGTAAAGTTTTGAACCCGGTAGCTCTTCCAAGACCTACGTCTTGTTCTATCCTGAAAGTAAAAAAAAAGAACAGTGAAAAACAAATAAGGAAAATTTAAAGCAATGTGGACAAATACAAAAACATACCACAGAAATAATCTTTGTGTCCGTTTTTTTTCATAAAAATGGTTTAAATTATAAAAAAAAAAGCTATACAAGTAAGGTATAATCTATACATATTATAAAACATAGTCCAGTGCCGCAACTGTCTATCTCTCTATCTGTCTGAATGCGATGAAGTTATAAACTACCGATCGAATTTTCATATGGTTTTCGCCAACGGATAGAATGATTTAAAAGGAAGGTTTTTGTATATAATTGATTATTATTTTGTCTATTCAAAAGCCGAAGGCAGGTCGCAAGTAATTATTACAACTCAAAACTCAAAAAAGATCCAATTAGCAGAGATAATACTTACATATCACCAATAAATAAAACTCTACTAGGATCCGTTACACCTGCTCTCTTCATAGCAAATTCTCCAAAGGTTTTGCCAGGTTTACCTAAAACTATGGGTTGACGATTTGATTCCTCAGCAGCTATTTCTGTAAATACTCCAGTACCTAAAAGAATCTCAATTTAATAAGTTATTCTTAAAAAATAAGATAAATATAGGTACAACATAAAACTAATTCGATAGTTTGCAGGTTCGTGTTATTAATGTAATCTCATATTCGATTAGGTAAAACTTATAATGCAAAAACATATATCTTGAATTAATTAAGAAGACATTAATGAAAATTAATTAAGTAAATAATTAATCAATTTAATCGGTAAATTGATTAATTATTAACTTAATTAATTTTCTTGTTAACTAGTATTTTAGCAGGAGTATAGTTCTTAGAATTTTCATTTTCATTATTTAACCTTCAATCTGAAACTTTATACCAAAACTGGAATTTAGAAATATGAAATATTATGTTAACTGTACCTATAGTCTTAATCCCTGCCTTATGATATACATGTCGGTCCGTTGCTCCACAAAGGAAGAGTACTTCGGGCCGGCTCAGATAAGTAATTGCTTTAGTCATTTTTGGTAGATTCACTGTAAAATCACAGTCGAATACCACAGCACCTATCTCAGGATCATCATTTAGGTACTGGGCATAGTCTTCGTAATAATCAACTCCAACGTCTGGCTATAAAATAAAGTAATTTATTGTGAATAAAAATTACTGTAAATAAAATATAATATAATACAATATATATTTTAATAAATTAAGTTGCATATTTGTTTTTCCTTGTTTAATATTTGGAGTGGTTCAGAATAAGGCTTTGAGGTTTTGAGGTTTTGCCCAGCAGTGGGACAGCATAGGCTATAAAAAGTAGGATATCATTTGGCATTTTCCCTTTAAAAGGGGCTTTCAATGTCACAGTGTTACTAATGTTTGGTTGACTGCACTGAATACCATGATCACAATTTTTAACTAAATTTAATTTTGCGGTAAATAATATTTAAAGTTAACTTACCCCTGCTTTACATTCAAATCCATAAGACTGAATTACTTTGACGTTCTCTACACAGGAAACACAGAATACTTTTTTATTGAAATTTACTGATTTCAAGTATTCTGCTATCGCTATGGACGGTATTGTTAGGTACTCCTAAAAATAAAAAATATTTTTTATTAACAGCAATTATTGTATATTTGCTATTTATTTTGATAATTAGGATATACTTGATCTCTGGATTTGTTTGATGATGACAATGACAACATTCGACATTAAATCTCTGAAGCTATCGTATTTTTATTGGATGAGATTTTGGAGGTCATACAAATTATGTTAATCTTAACCGGCCCCGACGAAAGCTATCGCTCAAATGTATGGAAATGACAGTTTTCATTTTCATACATTTAGGTAAGTGATATATAGTCGGCGTTAACGCTTATAGAAATGTCACTTGTCTCTCAGACTTTGTTATATTTTAATTAATTTTTTTAATGTACACGTAAAAGTGTTACATGTAAAACAGTAATCTAATAATGAATTATATGTACTACGTAGGCGCGAGCTTAACTCAAAATTGAGTTCTCCAATAGCAAACCTTTGAGTGATAGTGATTAAAATATATATTATTGTTTTTTTAACAGGACTTCGAAATCCATTAAATCTTCAATTCCATTAAAAGAAAGTATAGTACATTAAATTAATTATAAATAAGATTAACCTTTGCGATCATAACACGAATTGTAATTGCATCCCAGTAGGTATGGTAATAATTTATCATTATCTATAATATATTATCTTACGATATTTGTTCTTGAGAGGTAATTTTATGTATTTACAAAACAATATTTCCATCCGACCACGTCACGTCAATCTTATCTGGTATCCAATTTAATTGTAAAGTTAACTGAGTTTTATGATGGAAAATGATTACCTCTATTTATCATTAACTATTATAAAATAGTGCAAAATTTGTATTTTTTGTGATTTGGGTAATGAGAAAAGACATTTTAGTAAAATCATGTTCAGTAAAATTTCAGAAAAAGATGGTATGGCATAGATGAAACAGTTTTCATCTGAGTTAAAACCTTATCTAAGAACACAACATAAAGGCATGTTAACACTAGAATTGTGTACATATCATAATTCTCTTATCCTTGGAATGATAAACGATGACATGGTAATAGATACAATAATTTATCTATTACTATGTCTAAACTCATCTTGAGCGCTCCGCATAAAGAATGATTAAAAAAGAGGTTTTACCTACCCGGGAATTACCTACACGGGAAGTCTCATGAAATTAACATTACAATTAGCAATTGTATACATTTTTGGGTCATGGTTTGGTAGTTTCGTTTTCTTTTTTGAAAGAAAAGTGTTCGCACCGAATGAAACAGCGATACTTTTAACTTTTCTTTTTAGGGGAGACGGAAAGGCGTAGTCTACTCCGGTCCCCGAAAGCAACAGAAGGCCTCGGTAAATATTACTTATAGAGAAAATCAAGAATAACAATTACATAAAAATAAAATGAAAATTTCGAAAGATCTTAAAATCGACGTAATTCAAAAAAATACTTCTATGGATGAAAAATCCGTAGATGAAATTACTAAACTAAATAGCAATTTTTCTCTGTCTCAAGAAATTTACTAAGTATTTAAACAGAAAGGCGAGCTAAGGATATTGTAAGGGGTTATACGTTTATTGGCTTTCCCAGTGTTTACGGGGTGGGCAGAACTCCAAGTGCCTGTGGCGTGAAGCCATAGTTCAAAGTGGTATTAAGTTTATGGTTTAGCATTCTACGTAACGAGATTCGGTAAGATGGATGTGTCTTGAGACAAAGATATTTATAGTTGAGATTGAAAAAAACGTACCGGCCAATATCCTTTTGACACCAGTCAATGCAGTCTGGTCGAATAGTGAAGCCGTCAAAAAATAAAAGAATGTTTCAAGCTAACTCCCTGTACGTAATATTGTTTTATGTTATATCTTTTTCTGCCTGCTATAGCCAAGTTATATTAGGATCGGCTAACGGCTTCCAGTGCCACCGGATTCAACAGAGTTTTATATGGAGCGACTTCCTATCTGACTCCTCAACCCCTTCCACTGGGTAATTCATTAGATATCATATTATTTTTGGTCAAATATATAAAAACGTTTGTGCAGATGACTTGGCTTAAGAATATGCATTCTTAGGAAAACCACTTCCTTGTCATTTACGTTCGTGAGGTGGGCAGAACTCCAAGTGGTTACAGAACTATAAATTGGCAAGACGCCCAGCAATGATGACGTATGGTCTTTATAGTTCACCATTATGTACATTTATGGAATCAGCCGATTTTTATGATGACAAACACAAGTAAAGTAATAATAAGTAAGTAATTAAATAAAAAATTATATACATCATCGTGATCAAATTTTAAACATCCATCCACACCAACATCCACATGTTGAATATCATTGCTAACAATATAATAATGTAATTGATTGCACCTAAATGAAATAAATTGGTTGAAATTAAAAAAACAAAAACAAATATTGTTAATATACGTCATAATCGAGCAGGTTTGGAAACTAATCCAAGGCAGCATTAGCGCAATAAAGCTAATAATTATCAATTAACGCATTCAAAAAATTAAACTAAGGCACATTTTTGTGTTGAAGCAACCTTTATCATTGTTACATATACAGCGTGATATAAATATGGACTTTATTTATTTTTTAATAAGTTTTTATATTTGTAAATAATAATTAGAAATGAAATAAATAATACAATTCATTACAAAAAAATGGACTTAAGATGTAAAAATAGAAATGATTTAATGTCCAAATTTACATCGCCTGACTTAATTAAATGGCATTCACCCAAATGTATATTCATCACTATCTGCACATATTATCATGTTTAATACTTACATATCCATTATCAATTTCCGCTTCTTTGAACCGAGATTCATAGTTTTCTTTGCTGCGTAGACTGTTATTTGAAACGAAGTTCACCGTCTTACCATGTTTCTTCATGAGATTGAAGAATTTTCCAACATTTGGGTATGCTTTTGTGCCCCATATTACTCCTAAGAAACAAGAGAGACAACATTATAAGCGACACTATCACATTATCCTCATATATTAGGATAATTGGGTATTTGTCAAGATTTTTTATTTCATAAAAAAATATTTATTACAAACTATATCGAGTTGTAAAAACGGCAGATCAATTAGTGTTATATTAAACTAGTTACAAGCATTTTAATATTGGTAATAATACAGAGAGAGCTATATCCTAAGGTGACGTCACCTTGATAATTCTCCATACTAATCTGAGGCTGCCCCGTACAAGTCGTTTTGCGAAAAAGAGATAGAACATGCGTCATCTACTAACTTTAAAAGCTTATAACTTTTGTATTCGTGTGTATTTTTTTATATTTTATTTTGTAGTTCTGCTTTATTTAATACTCTTAAAATAAATATTTGTAATAAATAAATAATTCGATAGTGGTCAAATACCCTATTACGATGATCATTGAATTCGGTTGCAAGGCCTTGCTGTAAAATTGATGACGACGAAACGAATGAATACTTATTTGAATGTAAAACGTCCCATCGCAATGTATCTGTATCTATTATTAAATAAAAACATCACAGAATATTCACATTTTATTATTTAAAAATCACTTGTTTTAAAGATTAATATATTGTATTAATTCAATTTATATGAATGATAGGTGAATCGGAGAACAGGAAGAAGAACAGACTGATAGCGAACATAAAATTTCACCCAAAGGATTTCGAAACGTTAACAATTCAACAAATGAATGAATAAACAAGTTAACAATACAATAAGCACAAAAGGGTCGATAGGTGTTCAATATTTCTATAGAATTATGGTGATGAAATGACGCACGACTTTTGCACCATGCATGATGCAAGAATGGCAACGATGCTCTAAATATAGACCAGACACGTGCCGCAGTCTCTCGTGATTAGAAGACTTTAGTATGGAATGCCCGATACCGCGCGTCAAATGTCACTGTCGGTTGCCATGACGACGCGTGTCATCAACCATATAATATAATTCGTACTACTACTAAAACTAGTCTAAATATTGATATGCAATCATCGTTTTGTTAAACTAATAAATATTGACACTATTATTAGTAGGAATATAAACAACAAATATAAACAATACATTTTTATATTAACGTGGTTCTCGGCTTGTTTGTATTTTGCTAAATAATTAATAACGGGATAATTATTGACATAAGTAATTGATTGCTACTTGTTGAATATGACTTAATTGTAAGGAAAGACTGACTTTCATAGTTACTTTAAGGAATATCAACCAAAGACTGTGTAAATCATTAAATGGTTGCCAGGAAGAAATTGCCATGTGCAATAAGGCCGCCCTTTGTTCCTACGTACTAGGTACTTCTGCATACCATATCTTTATATTGAACTTATTTGTGTGCAATAAATATATAAAACAATGATTATGAAATCGCTAATCTTTAATACACGTTCTTTCTCTTTAAGAGATAAGGCGAGACATAGTTAAACACATTTTTGTATAAGTCTATCCAACATAAACTGTTAAGAATAATACACAATAATTCGTTATTTTATAAATCACGTAAATTTTTTTCACACTCTCTTACATTTGAAAATATAGGATGATAACAAAATATTGAAGTATTTCTGATTAGCCTTTTAAAAAAGCTACCGCTTTTTTATTTCTAATTATGTTCCATTGTCTGTATTTTATTTACTTAGTTGTCAAAGACGTAATAATCCTTTACAAAAATTACTAATGAAATTAAAAATAAACTACCAATATCAAACTGATTCTTTCGCTTTGTAAACTGTCCAAACGTACCTATGTTTTTATTTTTTGTTTATACGAAACTGTACTCTGAAGTCAGTATGGAATTATAATTATCATGAAATTACCGATCTATGCTGTTGCTATGTGAATGAACGATACAATGAAGGTTAAACTCAATAAACCGGTCTTAATATTTCAAATTACTTTTTAATTTTCACAAAGGAATACTGTCATTCATTATAAGAACTACAAGATACCTAACTACATAAATAAAATTAGAAATCGAATACCAAAACAAAAGACTAACGATAAAATTCAATTAATGGATAAGTGAAATAGTTACGTACCATCACAATCCGAAAACACATGATCGAAAGAATCGAGAAACGCCTTAAAGTCTTCCGGCTTCAACTCTAAAAGGTTCACAGGTGTCGAATTCATATTGATAAACGATTGTCTGTTATCGATAAGTGGTTTTATGTGTTTATAAATGTTTCGTACACGTGCGTTCATAACCTCGTCGCGGATGGTACTGCGCTTGCGTCAGGTCGACGCGAGTATGTTTGACGTTTCGCTGTGTGCGTTTCCGTTGGCAAAGATTGTGTGTTTAAATTAATGTTGGTAAGTATAAAATACACTATTTAGATATTTATTTTATGATTTTTATAGTGAATTTAAACTTTTTTTTATTTTCAACTGTTACACATCAGATAAAAATATTTTTTTCTTCTATATTGCAATGGTAATTTTTTTTTTTTTGTATATATTGATACTTAATGCAAAATAGGTGTTTATTAGACAAAAAATATGGCGTGTAATACTATAACAACTCACATTACCTATAAAAATAATTGATTTTTAATTTTTAAAAAACAATTCTTATAAAAATTATACTTATTTTAGTATAATGTACTGGCTGATTTGATTTAAAATAATGTTAATTATTAAGTTAACAATAAATTGATCAATTCTTCAATTGTAGTCAAATACCATATTGTTACCTAAAAAAAAAACTAACGTACACAGGTAATATTACTAACATTTATAAAAAAACTTAAATCACACAAACCTTAACATAAGCACCTTCAAAACCAAGTTTTCCACTAAACAACTTACACAGAAAAATATTTAAATTATCGTACCTCACGGGTTAATTCCGATACCTAGGTTAGAGACAAATAAATGTTCTAGGTTAGTTGCCTTATAACTCCCTGGAGTGCGACTAAAGTTTCACGGCTTATAAATCTACTCGCCCCTGCCTAAAAGGTTATTCACCTCTGGTATTACCAATTGATCGGTAAAGTATTTTAGTAGATTTTGTGATTTGTATTCTGATTGGCTGATTAAGTGTCAAGGGAATTTATAGGTTAATTGTAGTTTGTGTCTGGTAATTGTTCTCATGAACACATTTTTGTTTTTTTTTTTAACTTATTCCATATCGTATAGTGATCTTTGAGTATCTTAGGGTCGATTTAAATGTTTTGTAGGTTAAATGTAGCTTGATGCGGCTAATGAGAACTTGTTTTGTTTTTTTTGTTTTATAAATTTTTCTTATTGTTTTATGATGACTTTCAATGTCAAGGTCAATTCATACTACACAGGTTAACAAAATAGTGCCTACATATTATCTGCGCGTATTTGCGTTCCTTTGATTGTACAGAATTGGATGCTTTGAAGCGCTTCGACTCTGCGCTAGCATGAATGGACCCTAAGGTATTGAAAAAATGAATTTTATTTAACTAGGTTATATTATCTAGTTTGTAAAACTTGGAATTATTATAGTTACAAAGTAGCAGTTTAATTTATCTTATTTATTTAAATGTTTTCGCTACATTACAAGCATAATTATTTCTAATTAAAGAACACAGGAAAAACACAATATAGTTATGTGTTATAATACTATTACAGGCTTAGGTCCCCGTGAATAAAAAAACAACAAAAACGTAATGTTATGCCTACTTTGTAATTGATCGTCACTCTTTAATGATTCTAAAAATAATAAAAATACAATGGAAACGCGCCCATCGTTATCGATCAGATGTCCATGACGCGAATCTGGCCTTGATTTTAATTTTTAACAAACTTACTGGTGTTCTAATTAATATTTCGATTACGATTTTACGTGATACAATCTACTACTTGCAAATTATCCAATTACTTGCATTATTAGTTTTTGGGTCACCATTTAAGTTATTAATGACAGTGTCAATTAAATATACAACCTTATTGACCTAACAATAAAATTTATATTTACACTTTCCTGTTCACGCCTCTAAGGACCACATTTATATAAACTACAAATTGGTTTTTAAATTATTTAGGTTTTTGTTTACTGCCTCTTTTGACGGGCCTGTTGGTCTAGTGGTTGAATTAGAGGTCGTGGATTCAATTCCCACGCAGGACAAATCTTTGTGTGATGAGCACGATCATTTGTTCTGTGTCTGGGTGTAATTTATCTATAGTATGTATGTATTTAGAGATATATAAGTATTTTTATCAGTTGTCTGGTTGCCATAATACCGGCTCTGGCTAGTGTGGGATCAGATGGCCGTTTATGAGCTGTCCCAAGATATTATATTATTATAATCTACTTTTAACCGGATCGTATAAAAAAAAATCTTATCCAGACATAAAAAATATAACTCAATCGGTGCAGTGTTTCAGGCAAAAAGTAGAGTATTAATTTTAAACAAATACAACAAATCGGTTAGTTATTTAAAATCATATTTTTATAACAGTGGCTAATTGATTTATAACGTAATTTATTTTGTATAGAGTCCTTGTTATACAGTTAATTGAACATACTTAGGTAAATAATAGCAAACTCTTCATTATTCAAGTGCACTACATACCTACTGCATTATTATCTGCATACGCAATATTTGATAAACTAAAGTTGATTAAAATAAATCGCAATTTAAAAGAATCCTTGATTGATATCAAGGTTACTATTACTTAAATAATTATTATTTGTTATTCTAAAACGGCTTGATTAACTTTAAAGTAGTTTGTGTGATCAGTGTCCTTACTCTTCAATTAATTTTAATTCCAATACAAAGCCAATGCAAAATTGATATAAGTTTGGCGGATATGTAAACATTAAAAAAAAAACCTGTCAATGGAAGGCGCCAACTGGAATCTAAACACTGACAGTATTTGAAATTAAATACAAAATAGTAGAAGGAAAAACTTAAACCTCAGGCAGAACCACCTTCCACTATTTGTTTGTTTGTTTGTTTGTTTATTTGTTTGATTGTTTGAACGCGCTAATCTCAGGAACTACTGGTCCGATTTGTAAAATTCTTTCAGTGTTGGATAGCCCGTTTATTGAGGAAAGCTTTAAGCTGTATAACATTACGCTGCAACCAAAAGAAGCGGAGCATAAATGAAAAATGTTGGAAAATTAAAAACCGTTGAAACTAAAACGCGGTCGCGGTCGCGGGGGACAGCTAGTAACAAATATTCGCTCCACGTGCGTAACAAATATTTAAAATAATAACAGACAGTTTTTTTTATTGAATAATGTATTTGCATTAGCATTGTATTAGAATTAAAATTCATTCAAGAGTTGATACTCTCAATAAATTATGAATTCAAGATTGATATATTCTAAACTAATGAGGACAGAATCAATTACTAATAATAACGTAGTAGCTATAATTAAGAAAAAAGAAACACCAGCCTATAAATCACCCACAGTCAAACCGCTAAACCGGTTTTGTGGGAAAATGTTTTAAAGTTATATGTATTTGTTCACTGTTGTAATAATAATAATAAATAAATAATAAATAATATACCAATCCTGGGGACAGGCCTCTTCTTATAAAGAGAAGGAATAATACCTAGTAGTACCTAAGTAGCTTTAATACTTAGTGATAGAACCTTTTCATAGTAGGTACGGAATGTTTGTTTTACCACTAAATCGATAACCCGTAGTTTACATATTGTACATATGTTTAGTACAGTCAGCAACAAAAGTTGATAAACAAAATCAGTTTTACAAAACACCGAAAATACAATGTAAAGTCCATAATATATTGACGTTGCAACTAAGAAACAAAATAACCCTATCAGGGTTATCAAGGGATACGCTATGATAGTTAATCCTTATGAGTCAATTCATGGAATTTTGTAGTGAAAACTTCTTTAAGCGCGTTGGGAATTTTTAAGATAGGAAAAACAATTGAAATCGTGACACTGTTACCATTACCGACACCTCTGTATATAAGTATCTACAAATATTCTTATTGTTCAAGTTTTCACTTCTGTCAGCACTCCCGGAGCGCCACTGTTTTTTATTTCATTCAAGTGTTTTGTAAATGTAATTGTGATTGAAAACTTTTGTTGCTTACTGTACCTATGTTTCACACACTGAAACTTGTTAAATCTTAGCTTCAATCTATGTATCGTTCAGGTTGATTTTTAAACGTACTGTATACAAATTAGAACTTAGAGCTGATTCTAAATCTTAACATTTTTAAGTCATGTAGTCACATCGAATAATCATTTACTAGCTGTTGTCCGCAACTCTGCCTGCATGGGTGTCGGTTATCGTGGCCAAAAAGTAGCCAATGTCTTTTCTTATAATCCAAGCTTATCATACCAAGTTTATGTAATCAAAATCAGTTCAGCAATTTAGCCGTGAAAGCGTAACAAACAGTTACTTTTGCATTTATAATATTAGGATGGATATAGACTTGTATAGACAAGATGTACCTACAATACTTTTCAATATTTTCAAGAATGTACCTCAGAATGGGAATGAAAATAATTATGTTTCCTGTACCTACTCCTACTACACAAATAATTTTTCTGCACACCTTTGCTGAACACTGACACACCTGAACTTTAAAAAAATTAAAAAAAAAATGCACATTAATCACATTGAACTCAGCTATTTGAATCACATTTTTGTTTCCTTGTCCATAATACGCGAATCAATCCGTATTTATTTCTATTTCCGTATCCAAACATTTTCAAAGACTATTCAATTTCGATGTATCAGGCAATCAGCATTACCTTCACGTAAGTCAGGTAACATAACGGCTAATGAAATCGAGTAAATTCTCGATCGTTCTCCATCGTTTCAGGTATCGAGTTCTTGCAGAGACGTTAGGGATGGGTAAAGGCGGTTACTCGCACACTAATTAGAACGCCACTCCATCCGAGCAGTGAAACTTGAATTAAATTGTCACTTAACGATCGATTTATTACTTATTGAGAGTGTACAGTTGTGTGAAGAGAACTTTCTTTGGTTAAATGTGTGTAGGTATTCTGTTTGTGAGTAAAAGTTTTGTATTTCAATTGCTTTGCGTTTTAATGTTCAAATTAAATTTGGCAATACATACAATCAATTGTTTTAAGCATTACCTTCAATTCAGGTGATAAATACAGTAAACAGCTTTCTAGAGCTCCAGCCAAAACATAAAAACCGCTGACCCCCGGTTTCTGAAAGGCTGATCAATTTAATCTGTTGACAAAACCACTGATCGCGACTATGATTGGTTGTTCAAAAGACTTACAACCAATAACAGCGCTTAACATGAGTTCTGACAGGTGATTTACAAATTTTTGTCTTGCATTTCAGTAACCAGTGATAAATCATCCCATAAGAACATTTAACTTTGTATCCTGATATTGGATAGATCCTGGCTAACCATGATTTAGAATTGTATGGATTTTGAGGACTCTTTGCGTCTTGAATATCAATAGGTGGGATTCCTTAGAAACCCCAACAAGTATTTTCTAGAAATTAAAAATATAAATAATCTATATTCAAATACGACACAAGATATGTTAACGACGTTTAAAATCTGATCGCGATGGTACCTATACCTAAGTCAAAATGTTGCCCAGTTGCACTAATGAATAGTACAAAAGATAGGATAAGCACGTAAGTAAAATAAATAGCTATCATTGAGAACAAACTAACTAGGAGGTTTTCGACTTCTTAAAATTCGAGATTTCGAGCGCTAATGACATATCTGCCTCATTTTTATACATAATATCATTGTCTAAATTTCTATTTAACATTATTTTATTTTATTCAACTGAATCGGATATGATTGGAAGCCGACTTCAACATTGCTTGAAAAAAGGATAGACATACGAACATAATTTTATTTTCTCATGAACAGTTAGCATATATAGATGTGGAGCATCTATATTATACTAATATATAAAGCTGAAGAGTTTGTTTGTTTGTTTATTTGTTTGTTTGTTTGAACGCGCTAATCTCAGGAACTACTGGTCCGATTTAAAAAAATCTTTCAGTGTTGGATAGCCCATTTATTGAGGAAGGCTATGAGCTATATAACATGCTGCGACCAAAAGGAGCGGAGCATAAATGGAAATGCTGCAAAAATGAAAAACCGTTGAAACTAAAACACGCGGACAAAGTCGTGGGGGACAGCTAGTATTTAATAATCCCAAAGTTGTGTTAATCAGTCTCAACCGACAGATATATTAGTATCAAAACCACTAACACAAGTTCGGTTATCTTGCCTAATCGATAACTCTCGACCAACGAACACGGCCTTCGTAATAAATTACTATGTGTTATATCGTATTATGTATGAAGCTTATTATTTCATACATAAAGGTTGTTCACGTACTCCATGTATTTTGTAGGCACAGCGGTCTAGTACATTTTATTTATTAAGGAAAAATATCTTATAGTTGTTAAGTTTGCTTAATTACATATACATTTATTTTGGTTGAAGTTTTCCATTATTTTTTTATATTGTACCCTATTTTTATTTAGGTATATAATACCTACACATTTTTGTTAAATGTTGACATAGTTATATACAGTTTTATATTTACAAAATCTCAATTATTAACAAAAACAACGGCCAACAGTTGTTTTGTGAGCGATCTAAATGAAAACCTGAAAGTATTATTATTATTCGTCATTCATCTACTGAGCCAAACTTAATATAATGTTAATGCTAGAAAATTCCAAACAGTATCTATAAAAAATTAACGAAACCCATGAAATTTTCTTAAATACTCGAACAAGTCTGTAATACCATGTACTTTTTACATCAAACAAATCGATTAGTTCCAACATTGACATTCGAAGGGGATTAAATGGTTAGCGACACTTTTTCTACCGTGAACGATTACAATAATTAACATAATTGGTAGAATGGCATTTGTTTTAGTTTAAACGAAATCGATTTCATAAAAAAAACCAAGGCAAATTCTATAGTACCTAAGCGGTCTGACTCTTCAAATTAAAAATAAGTTTTCAGCTATATTTCTCTGGCTAGGTGCAAAACTTTGATTTTATGGTAAAAGGGCTTGTTAGTTCAGATCTTGGACTTAATCTTGGGTTTACGAATAATAAAATCTATCTTCCATGTCTTCAAAAATTACTTCCTTCTTCTATCTAGCCTTCTCCCAAGCTATGTTGGGGTCGGCTTCCAGTCTTACCGGATTCAGCTGAATACCGTATTTAACATGGAACAACTGCCGCTCCGACCTTTACAAGCCATTTTATTTTGTAACACAGTATCTCATGGTAAGACTGGTTATCAGATTGAGATTTTTGGAATTTTTTCAAAAGTTGTTTGATTTGATTCTATTGACCCGGTACTCAAGTATTCGGAATAATATAATCTTCTGTAATAAAAGGTTTAATATTTTTCTTTATTATAAATAAATATAGGAAATAATGTCAATGTAGTAATCTAAGGATATAAAGTTTTTTTTTTCTAAGTTTTACAATCTTTATCGCTCAACCTTTTTTGTTTAAAACTCTTTGATCTTACTATCTTAACCATCCTCATCAAGATAAAATGCATCCAAACTTTGTTTAACAAGAAAAACTTCACAAAAATTTTCACATCCAAAATCGCCAAAGTCCGTTGAACCCTCTAAAGTATGTATTTCAAATTTTACTTGGACGAGAGCACAGCAATTAGGAGCTACCAAGTCCGCTTTGAAGCCGGCGAGATAATAGAACATTTTGCGGAATCCACTAAAGGGTATCCAGATAAGAATTTTTCCTTCGCAAACTTTCTTCACAATATTTTCTTAAAGTTGCCAAGTTTATATAGAGTTGCCAGAAATTGTCTCTCCGTAGTCGCCTAGATATTTACATGTAGGATTTTCTTACAATTTAGAGCAAGCTTTCAACGTCAAAAAGAATTAGTTTTCTTTGTTCTCTTAATTATTAAAAGTGTGAAACATGAGTTAAATTTATAATAGACAATAGCCTTTAAAATGTAACCTGTGAAATAGGCCTGAACTGAAACAGGACATTTATAGTTATGTCGAACGAAATCTATATATAGTCACGCCATAACTTGGCCAGGATCTTACGGAAAGCAATATTCAAAAAACTTAACGACTATTTTAACTTCGTGCGGTTTGACAGTTCGCGCATTTAATGAATGTTAGTTTAGCAGACCTGTTCTTTTTTTAAATTATAAACCTACTTGTTAGAAAAATTAAAATAGAAAATTTGTAGTTCCAATTGAATATTCATAGCTAAGACAGTATAAAGTCTGTTGGGTCAGCTAGCCTAAATTAAAAAAAAGACCTGGGATTTTCTCCACTAATGGCATTAAAACAAGAGAGCGTGATAAATGTTGTCCACAATCCGTAAATAAGGTCACACTCGGCTGTTTCTCATAGTAGTAGCCAACCGATATCGTTGATTTATGCCACTTTTTTGAGCCGTTCTTTCCATTTTTACCTGGAATCTAGTTCATTCTCCAGATGTAAATTTACATGATAATATATTTACTATAGCCGTCTAAGAAAGGTGAATGCAATGCCTTTTTTCTAAGTCAAACAATTTTAACATAGCTTTCTACATTAAAAAAAATATGTCCTAGCCTAGCCCTTTCTTGCTTAAAGAATTTTTAAATTTTCATCTCTTTAATTCTGTTTTGTCGTCTCAAGGTTGTGGCATCTCATTAATTCCGCCTCAGAAGAGAATGCCTATTTTTGCTTGGAAAAAGCAGCATTAGTCAAGATTTAATTAGTAAAAATAATACAACAAAACAAATATTGTAACAAAGAACTAATTTAGACGTCTGATTTTAAGGCAAGAAGGTTAATGATGGACAAATATGGGTAATGGCAAAACTTTTATCATCAACTATAAATGAAATTTGAACTCAAACATAACAGTTACGGGAACTGTATCACAGTTACAAGGTAGGAAAAGGATAGAGATATCTTTCCGTATATACTCCATCCTTCTCTAACATTGAAGTAATAAGTTCCTAAATAGTAGTTAATGTTCCTTACTAGTTTTCCTTTCTCGTGGGAGCTCGTTTTCCAAGAACCTCTTCCAAGGTTCAATAAATATTCTTGGCAAAGTAGTAGTAGGTGGAATTCCTTCTATTTCTAAGAAAAAACTAGTACAGAAAGCTTATGATAATGTAAGAATATTGCTTTATGTTACAAATTAAATCAATTTTTCTAACAAAAGATCGCAACTTACCATAAGTGGTCCAAAATGTCGAATCTCAGTCGAGACTTATCGTCGTCACTTTTCTAAATTGTTCACTTAAAAGGGTATATTATAATACTATCCCAAAATCAGTATGCCAAAAAATTCCCCATTCATATTTGCCATAGAAACCCATTCCATTTATTTCTTTCTCCCACTTTCCTTCGTCACGTTTGGAGTCATAGCCCGTGACTCGACATTGGGTTCAGGTAACAACATACAAAGCGAACCCTTCCCAACCTTTTATTATGAACTGCCGATGCCTATTTTTACAAGCGTTTGTTATGGTGATATTTAAAAGATTGTCTTTTTTACACCGTTGCGTAACTTTGCTAGTTTTGCAAACGATTTTAAGTTCACTTTAAATTTTTGGGGATGTGTTATTATTACTTTTGTATTAAGTAGTAATACTAAAACTGACGGTTTCGGTTAATCAATTTATTTATGATAGATAAATTAATAATAATAAAAAATTTGATTAATTATACATAGGCACATTTGATTAGTTAAAACATAAATCATATTTCTCTTTCTGCGTCTAATAGGTAAATTATACTGTTGTAGGATACAAAATTGTATGTTTACACAACTTTAATAATATGAGAAAAACTGATATTTATTTATGCTCTGTTGAATCTCGTTTCGAGAAGGTTAAAGTCTTGACGTACAGAGAGGTCCAAGAGCAGTTACATGACAGATGAAAATGGTAGGAGCTGCACTTACAAGAGCTTAAGTCTTAAATTCATGATGATGAATCTCGTAGTTAATACTGACCGATTCCAATTATCATATACAAAAATATCTTAATATTAATTTTTTAATATCTTGGGACATCTCACACACGGTCATCTGATCCCAAACTAGGCAGAGCCTGTGCTATGGCAACCAGACAACTGATAAACATACTTATATATTTCTAAATACATACATATTATCTTTATTAAATTAATTAACAATTTTAAATATTTACAAACTTAACTATATATACATACTAAAGGAATTATAAAATAAACTAATCTAATATTAAAAATAAACCTAAAATATGGCATCAAAAAATTCCTCCACATCGCTGTCCACTGGGAGTGTTCCCAAAAGGCTGGCGGCATTGCCACGTTGAATGGCAATGCTTAAGCCAGCCCTTGGGTCGCGCGAAGTGTCAACGACACATATTATAGATAAATGACACCCAGACACAGAACAAATTATCGTGCTCATCACACAAAGATTCGCCCTGGGTGGGAATCGAACCCACAACCTCCGGTTTAGCAGTCAGGGTCACTGACCACTAGACCAACAGGCCCGTCATCTAAACTAATAAGTAGATTTTCTTTGAGAGAGAAAAGTTACACAACGGTGTGAATTAAGTCATTTTCACCAAAAGATGAAATTGCCTTCGGTGAGTGGTTTCATTCAAGAAATGTCAAATGGCTTTTACATATTTTTTTTAGGCAGAAAGCCAGCATTATGTGAAACACGTACAATTTTAATAAATAGTGTCGGTTCAAGTCTATAATAGTTACTACTATACTATCGATACGAAAATAGTTTTGTATTTACATAATAAATATAGTATTTTGTATGAATACCAGGAAAGGCTTTAAAGCTCACTTAATTCAATTTACTAAAATAGTAGACAAGTTATGCAATTAAAAATAGATTTGAAATACCAAACGTTTTAATATCATTTGTTTAAAATGATTTCATTAACGTTGTAGTGCTGTATTGTTTCATTATAATTTATTTAGGTCAGCTGTCAAATGCAAGCGTATTCAAATTAAGTGTGATTATGGACTAAAAATCTTTTATTGAAACAAAATAATGATTTCTTGAGTCACGTAGTATAATAATTTATAATCCCAGTATTAAAATAAAACGCCTTTAAAAATGTATTAGCAACAATTGCTTTAATGTGAAATTTTAGAACCGTTGAAAATATAAGGGGCTGGTTTTAAACTAGGCAGAACTTAAAATTTGTATTTATAATAATATAATACCGGCCTTTAAATGTCCTACTGCTGGGCACGGGCCTCTTCTCATATAGAGAAGGAATGAGCAATGCACCACGCTTGCTTCCTTGCTTGTTGGCGATTTCAGATTTCAAGTATTGGAATTTAGGTTTCCTTGCGATGTTTTTCTTCACCGCTTGCCAATGGTGTTTTAGAATAATTAAGAAAGTACATGTACCATCATTTAAAAAGTCACATTTGTGGGATCACAACCTGTTGTGGGTTCGAACCTGTAACCTTGTGCATATCCATGCGTTGACCCACTAGGTGACTAGGCTATCACGACAAAATTTATATGTACTAAACATTATCAGGTTCAACAAAATAAAAAAAAATATGACATATAACATTAATAATATTATCGGGCAAATATAAAGTAGTTGAAAAAAAACAACCACTGTAAACCCTTTTACCTTTAAACGTAGCTGAATCTAGAATTACAACGACCACCAAAATGGCCAATCTCATCTAAGCACTCACAAAATTAACAACAGTTTGTACAAAGCAAGTAACGGTGTCATACAAGCTCACGTTGTCATGGCAACGCGGACTGTGACGTGACGATGCTTGACGTCAAAGAACGAGCTTATGGTCTGTTTGATTGCAGGAATGGTTGTTAGTCATATTTTATGCAAACGCAGCTCCAGTCATGTCCATTTGTGTAGTGTTTTGATGAAAATGATTTTGTGTGTTATTTATTTATATGTGGCTGGAATTTTCGAACTGCATGGCAAAAGAAAAAACCCTACACACAGTATCGGCTTATGCAGGGCTTAAAATAACGATAACACCTTTAAAACCTTTGATTAAATAATTTAACGGTGTCAATACGTCGACCTAGAAGTATTTGTTAAATACCTACATTATTATAATTCATAATTTATTAATCTCGAATTTTCACCTGCCTTCCTAATACCAATTAAAAGATACTTAAACACCGTTCAAATAACGTATTTAGGCACAAATAATGAAACACGAACAAGTGAATTATTAAGGAAAAACAACTGACTTGCGATTTTAACTTTCACTTCCTTAAGATAAACAAATCGCTTTCAATCCGAAATTACTGGGAATAAACACAAAAAGTCCAATGGCTTACTGAGAATACACCCCGATATTATCACTTGAACTAAGACAAAGTTATGACCACCAACGGTTTCAAGTTAGTGATAAAGATCTTTGAGATAATTTTCGGAGAGCGCCAACTGTTATAAGATTTAGAACTGAAAGCACAGTGTTATTTCAGAAGGTTTTGGAAATTAAGGTGTTGAAGCTACGCGTGTACCCTTCTATTTAAATATTAGGTGTGTAATCTGTAATATGTGTAATATGTCTTTAAGCCCTAAGATGGGCTATTTGCTAAAATACTTAAATTTTGGTGAAAAGTGTTAAATGATTTACGTAAAGAAATACTAAAGCAAACTCTAGGATTATCTTTTTAAAGTACCTCCCTTTTTTTATGTTTCTGTTGTCTATATTCCGTGACAAATATGCATAATGTGACCATACCTGATTTTATCAACATGTCAGTTTAGGGCGGATTGTTTAAACGCCAGATATTTTTTATTCGTAAAATAAAATAGATATCTGACAGATTTTGTATGAAAGAGCTGTCAAAATTTCTTAATTATTCCTCGGATTGTCTGGCGTTGGAAAAATCCGCCCTTAAAGGGATTTTTTTTTATCATGGAATGAACCTTCTGTGACATTTTATTGCGTGAAAAAATAACTTTTTTCATCAAGTCTAGGAGAAAGGGCGTTTAGAGAAAGATGTCGAAAATGAATACTCACAAAAGGGCTGTTAATGTCCGCATTTGCATATTTTTGTTTGGGACGAAAACTCGTGGAGTAAAAATTGTTTTGTGTGATTAATGCCTTTGCTTTCGATGTCGTACTTGTTTCTTTTGAGTAAAGTAAAGGTGTTTTATTATACGGGCAGTAGAAGTCCGGTAAAAGCATTAAGGGGTTTTGTAAAGGATGGTTTTTGTATACAAGAGGTGAGAGTTGGATGATGAATTAATGGGAGCGAAATATACATGGTGTTGACCCAAATGAGTAGGCAAGAAGAAGAGAAAGAGAAGAATACTAGGGAAGGAACTATTTTAAAATACTTAAACGTCGCCTAAAACAAGAATTTTTAATATTATAAATTAATAAATTAAAGTGTAATATACATTTTCAAAATACTTGGTATATTTTTACTGTTAAGACACTTAGACATTTAATATAAACAACTTTAAAATTAAAAATTTAAACTATACTCAATCTAAAACTAAATAAAACACAAACCTTAAAACAAAATAAAACCACAAACCTAAATATTTAGAGGGCTTAGCAACAACTATTAAACAAAATTGTTAATTAATGGCTAACAAGCCAATTTATTTAACATTAACCAATAAAATTTTATACTCAAAAAAAACCTATAATATGTTTAATTTCCTATAAATAAAGTAGTGTTACCAAAATATATTTAACTTAAAACTCAGCTTACGGCTTTTCGTTAATATAAGGACCATTCTTAGTTTTATTATTGGGTTTAAATTTCACGAAAATAATTCAAACTTAAACACATTTGTTTTGTTTCCCTTTGTTGTTCAGTACATAAAACATTTTAATAATTGATCTGGAGGGAAAGATATTTTTTTTTTTTAATAAGGTTACTAGCAATGTGGGTAGATTTCACATTACTAGCAATCTTGTTAACCCCTCCAACTAAGCTAATATGCTTGTATCTGGAGTGGGTTTACGTCAATAATGCAATGGTTGGGGATCGAACCTCTCTCGATCACAAGGCCGTCACCCTAGCCATTTGGCTATTGCCGCTTTTGAAAATGATAGAATACTACCAACTACGGCTACTGCAACCGTAGCAGGTCCCTCAGTTAGAAACTTACCCTTAAACTGAGGTTTCAGGAAAACACAATACTCACTTACAATCAAGTCCCAATCCCAGAAAGTTACGCTGACAGACACATAATAATTTATTTACCACTTCCATCACATTCTGCACGACATTCTGTCTCAGTTACTACGAGAATCTATTTATAAAGGCAATATTCTATCCCAGTCTCATGTAACTCAATCAATTCTGGGCTCGTTCCGGTGTCAACAAAGTAGAAAGTTAATGTTTGCCCCTAATCAGTGGCAAAAAGTTTAAGTTTAGGTACAACAAATAAATACAAGGGATTCAATTTAAAAAGGTTTTTTTTAAATTGTTGAAGTTTTGAAAATTGGTTCAGAGTTTTTATGCTTTTAAATAAAAAAAATACTCTAAAATCACTATAAAGTTTGACGGTATAAGTTTTCAATTTCAGTGTTTCAAAGGAAGTAAAAGGCCATTAGGTATAAAAAAAAAATATTATTCGAGAAAATTTTAGAACCAAAATATATTTTTTAGGCGAAAAATGACGTACATTAAAGTGTTTTACGTCCATTGTATTAAACCAGAAAGAAAACTAAAGACCAAAAGCGTGAAATAATTATCCCCATAACGTGGGTACGTTGAAATAACGGAGCCTTTCTTTTGTTTAAAATTATACGTCATTAACACGGTCGTAATTTTAACCCGTAAAAAATGATTGTTTTTTTTTAGCCGCGCCGTCATGAGTGGCCGTGGCCGACACACTTAAAAATACAGTTTTTTCGAGTTATGTTTTTAGTTCGTTTTTTTTTTAATTTTTCTCCTGAAATACTCGTAAATGATAAAACGAAGACCCAGTTGAAAGACTATAGGCATTAATCTACTTTTTATATAATGTCTCTTTATTTGCTACATAATTATAATTTGACATAATAATAATAATCTATATCTATATCTATACTTATAATAAATCTGTAGAGAGGTCAATTCTGTACATCAAATATATTTTCAAAATAACTATCAGGGGGTGATTAGTGATCGATACTGATGCCAAAAATGCAATCAGTAAAATTTTTGTCTGTCTGTCTGTCTGTCTGTCTGTCTGTCTGTATGTTCCTTATAGAAACGAAAACTACTCGACGGATTTTAACGAAACTTGGTACAATTATTCTTCATACTCCTGGGCAGGTTATAGTATACTTTTCATCACGCTACAATCAATAGGAGCAGAGCAGTGAAGGGAAATGTTGGGAAAACGGTATTTTTTAAGCTTCCGTCGCGTATGCAGCCTTAATGGTTAAAGCTACATAGAAATCATGTATGACGGAAATGTTCTACATAAAATTATCTAAAAAATATCCCACAACAGCATATGTCTATCTTTTATGGTTGACTCACAATAACACGTGTAACTCCCGATAGCTTAGCAGTTCGGAGATTTCTGATTATATTTGTTTACTCTTACGTTTATTATACTCTCACTCATCCCTAATTAAAAAAAGTTTACATTATTACCTATTCAATAAAAAAAGAATCATAGAAATAGGTATAGAAACACCAAACTTATACATGAAATACGATAATAAGCCATCGCGCCGTCGCGCGTGAATACTGAATCATGCTATAAGGATTATTTTTGTGTAACGTGATATATTATATTTCCCTACTAAAATACGAAAGTTAATCTGTCTGTTACATCAAAACCACTGAACAGTGAGGAAGGACATATGCTACTTTTTTACGAAAAACGACGGAAACGCGGACGAAGTCGCTGGCAAAAGCTAGTAAATAATAAATGTGGACAACATCACATACATTGCTCTGAACCCAAAGTAAGTAGCTAAAGCACTTGTGTTATGAAATTCAGAGACAACGAAGGTACCACAAACACCCAGACCCGAGACAATGTAGAAAAGTTGTTTGCTACATTGACCCGGCCGGGGATCGAACCCGGGACCTGGCGACACCTTGAAACCGGTGTGTACGCCACTCGACCACGGAGGTCGTCATAATAATTGTGACGACATGTAGATTTCTTTACAAATACTATTCAATCGTCTTTATAATCGCATATGTTTTACTCAGAACTCCATTTGATCCTCGTTCTACGCATAAAACTCAAAACTGACAGCACGTCTCGCCAAACAAAAAGGAATCGCTGAAAAAGTACACAATTCTTCCTCTATCTCATAAAAGTTGGTTAAACATTCTCCAAACGAAGATTTGTCAAAATATAACTTTGTAAGATGACGGTATGCGTCATAGAAAATGAGAAAACTTTGATTAGAGTAAGCCTTCAGAAATTCATTAGCGGGCTTAAACGAAATTACCGTACGTAAAAACTTGGACCACTTCGAATACGTACGTTTTGGTTCCCAGAATGGAGTTTACTTAGCCTTAGTAAATCTATACTAATATTATAAGCTGAAGAGTTTGTTTGTTTGTTTGTTTGAACGCGCTAATCTCAGGTACTACTGGTTCGAATTGAAAAAATATTTTTGTATTGGATAGTCCGTTTATTAAGGAAGGCTATAGGCTATATAACATCACGCTACGACCAATAGGAGCGGAGCATAAATGAAAAATGTTGCAAAAATGAAAAACCGTTGAAACTAAAACACGCGAACAAAGTCGCGGGGGACAGCTAGTCTACTATATAAGGTACCTTCTTAAATTAATAAAAATTAAAAATAGATATAGGTAAAACTAAAACTAAAATCCTGCCATTTGGAACCAAATGAATCCTGCCATTTGGACCATCCAAATGGCAGGATTTAATTAACAGCAGAAATTCAATACAAACATCAACTGATAAAAAGTTATATGAATACAACGAACACTGGTCTAATTTCAATGAATTTTTAAATTGCTCTTAGAACGGATAAGCCAACAAAATAATGTCCGGCTTAGTAATTACAAACGTACGAGAAACTATACCACCCCTAATTACAGAGGATAGATACGTGGCTTTAAAATACAGGGTAAGTTAATTTGGTATAAATTGTACGGGCTTTTGGTTTGTTTTATAATGAAGTTTTAGGCTGATTTGGTTGGGGTAAAGGTATTTTACTCTTTGGGAAACTAAGTTAACTAATTTTGGAACATTTAGTTTTGAATGCGTTTTTCAATAGGCTTCAAGCAATTGGCGTACCTTTCTCATCTGTAACTTTACATGGTGTTGGTGATTTGTTATTATTAATTTATTCCAATAATAATATCAGCCTGTATCCGTCCCACTGCTGGGCAAAGGCTCCTCATATAGAGATGGCATAGTGTTAAATTTTTTGTATTTTTATTTGTAAGATTGTGACAAAATTCTATATTTTTACAAAATGAAATACATCAGACGAGGTTTTACTAAGAAAATAAATTGAATGATCGCCTTAAAATATTAAGATGTACCTGCAAAGCTTTACGCAAGTCAAGTTATTCTCAAGTTAACATGAATAGCTCTACTTAAGGATCGAATGCTTATGTTTCCACTCAAGTATAAATTTGTAAAATCACTTTGTCGATGTTACTACTAAAATAGTACCGTAAGCAAGCCTTTCTCCTGTAAAAGCTTCTTTATTCAATTAACCTACTAAATTTCACTAGGAGCAACATACTTATACTTATTTGTTACATATATAAAGTGTATATTATAACATTATTTGAAGCTCTTTATCTTGGATGTCCTTATGTATAAAAATCTCAACGGTGTTTAGCAACTGCTTATGATTCTAAATTCCCGTTTTCTACAGTGAATTTGAATTTATAATCAAAGATTTTTATAAATAAGGCCAAACATTATATAATAATTTATAATAAAATATATAAATACCTCTTGACAGTAAAAGGATTTATTTAGACACATGACAAATAGTGTGCCCAAAATTCCGTCATATTTCCACCTGAACATTGTTGCACGAATCGAAAGTGGGGTTTCAGATGACAACATTAATTTTCCGCTCCAAATAACATCGTCATACATACATCGATGCAATTATGACCTTTATTTTTATGATGGTAATAATCAGAATTGTGTAAGCGTGAGTTAGGGGCGGAAATAAATGTTGCTGGCAGTTCTCGCTTCGTAATTCCTTGTGAGAAATGTTAAGAATATGTGTCGACATGTGAACATCTTAGTAAAAATAGAGTATTCTTATCTTCGTGTTTCAGTCTCATTAAACAGAACCCTCAGAACCTTTTGTTTGATGTCGGCTCTATATAGTAGAGTAATAATTAGGTGAACTGTTTGTATAAGATGTATTATAATTTTCTTCTGGTGTTTGAGGTAAAAAACCGCGGAAATTCTGATGTAAAGGCGCGTTTAGTATATCTTATTTAATTTTGTCAAAAATGAGCTTCCTACAAGCCATGTAAAATGACTCGAGCGATTTTTTTGTGTTTTGTTATTTGTTATTATTTATGTCTTTTAATAAAAAGTTTTCATACTAAACTTGCCATCTGAAAAGTTTTGTGAATCCTATTAGTGAAGTTATCCAAAGTTTCATAAGTCTGAAAATCTTTTTATGTTACACTAAATACATAATTAAACGTGATAAATCTATGTTTGTTACTAGAATATAAAACTGAATTAAAAACACAGCTAAATTCTACCCCGATCAACATAAAAGTATTTCGCAAACATTCCAAGCTTGTATTTAAATACAGTGTCAACAAAAATAAGTTACGAAACTCAATGTTGCCAAACTAAAAAAAGCCCAACCGTCGCCAAGCCGGGAAGCGAAAACCAGCCAGTATACGTAACGAATTTTTACAATTCCATTTAAATTCAGAACCACTTGGTTATAGAGTTGAGATGTTGATTTTTTGACAGTTGTAAGCGTTAAGCCCGCATGCATGCACGTAAAATAAACGAACGCTTCCAAACATAAACTTTGTTTTGGCAATTCGTGTTTTGACAAAACATTTTTCCTTTGTATTTATTTGTGGGTTTTATTAAAAATGTGTTTTGATGTCCGCGCTTTTGTGTGACCTCGTGCGGTATTCAGTAGTTTTTTGTAACGTGGAAATGAATAAAGGCTTTAGTAAAAGGAATATTTCATTTTTCTTCTCTTTAACATTATTTTGATCTGAAACAACGTGAGTAAGTTGTTGTGAAAAATGGCAGATATTTTATACCAACTTTATTTTGCAACCGCGAAACTGCAGGTTCTTTAACTTTAGCCCCTGTAGCTAAATCACATTTCTTCAAGTATTAGAAATCGATTAAATGAAATGTATGGAACTGACATTAAATGTATGGAACTCAAAAATCATAATCAAAATCAAAATTCATTTATTTCAAATTATGCTACTATGTAGTACTTTTTGAAAGTCAACATACCAGACAGCACCCCAATTCGCCCACCCTTCACCGCTTCCTAAGTGCTCTGGCTGTAGAGAAGAAACGGCGCAACAAACACCCCAACAGTACGCTGTCATTCGGTTTACAAACAATAATAATAAATATCATTTAGGGACCGCGCCAAATAAACAAGTGTTCGAGGACGAACTGACATTTTATTCCAATTAATCTAAATACGAATTCAATAATGGACAAATGAAGAAAACAAGTGAAGTGTGATATATGCTGTTGTTGAAAAGACCGTCCTTTGAACTTGCGGTTACAAACCTAATGGGTATTACCATAAGTGTCATATTTAATATAGCTGTCCCCCGCGACTTTGTTAGCGTGTTTTAGTTTCAACTGTTTTTCTTTTTTGCAACATTTTTCATTTATGCTCCGCTCCTTTTGGTCACAGCGTAGTGTTGCTTCTAGCCTTCGTCAATAAATGGGCTATCCAAAACTGAAAGAATTTTTCAAATCAGACCAGTAGTTCCTGAGATTAGCGCGTTCAAACAAACAAACAAACTCTTCAGCTTTATATGTTAGTATATTATGTATTACTTTGATTTACAAAAAAAAAATACTACAATCAACGTTTTAAACCATTATAACAGAAGCTGCCTTGATTTGTTGCTACTATTTAACACGTTTTAAATTAGTAAAACATTCCGTATTTACTGCAGAGTGAACTAAACACTGAATCTGTTACAAACATAATAATATTATGCCGTACTGCTAGTAACAAGCTCACTTGCACGAACTAACAGTGCGGTGAAAATGTGTTGATACATATTTTACCACGAATACATCGTTTGAGGTTCTGGTTTAAATTCTCAGGACTTCAAAATGTCTGACAGGTAGGAAATAGGTTTTATCTCATTTGGAATCGAGTATTGACAATACGCGAATTCGGTACTGGGAAACACTCAATTCAATTAAATGTATTTCCTATTATTGGCAATTGGAATAATTAAATAAATAATATCATATTGTACCTAAATGTAATTTTGTTTTAAGTGTCATCATATTTTTTTTTCTTGTGACTAACATACGCCCATCTGATCCCAAACTAAGCAGAGCCTGTTTTATGGTAACCCGACAACTGATAAACATATTTATATATTTCTAAATACATACATATTATAGATAAATTACATCCAGACACAGAACAAATGATCATGCTCATCACACAAAGATTTATCCTGGGTGGGCATCGAACTCACGACCTCTTGTTAAGCAGTCAGGGTCACTAACCACTAGATCAACAGTCCAGTGAAATTGTATTATTTTATTCAGTTTATGTCTTGGTGGCCTAGTGGTTCAATGAACGGATTTGTGTGCACAAGGTTGCAGGTTCAAATCGCCAACCCGCACTGAGCAAGCGTGGTGATCAATGCTCGTTCCTTCTCTATATGAGAAGAGGCATGTGCCCAACAGTGGGACATTTATAGGCTGGTATTATTATATTATTATTATTCAGTTATTACTAAAACAAATAGACGATACTTAGTAGGTAGATTAGAATAATGCCTTATTTATCGTCTTTGCAATTTTTGTAAATCAAGTTTCAAAATCATCAAATTTAAAAATTCGCCTAAGTAACGAAGTACCTACAGGTAAATCAAATTGTCATGGAACATCAACCTGTCAACGAATGTGTAAGCAATTAATAATTGATTAAGCAATCTTATAGATGGAAGCTAATAGCAAACAGCCTTAGCTTCCTAATATGCGCTTAACAGACGCCATGTTGTTTCATTTATTATGTATCAGGTTAAGTGTTACGCCAGCCTCGCCAATAGGAGGAGTAAGGCATTGTAATGGAGGTAATTTGAGCAAATGCACGTAATTATATTTTTGGTTTCTATGTAGTCTATATATTAATAATTCCGCTTAAATCAACACAAGCGCAAACATAATGAATTCTTCGCTTTAGGCAAGTAACTATAATTTGTTGCAATTTTAAAATGTGTGGTCCTTGATGATGAAACCCAAAAATTTTCCTGTCTTATTCTCAGTATTATTCTCTCTTTTTTCACGGGCTATCCTCAGTATTGATAATACCCGGTCCTTTGAAAGGCTTACGTGGTGACCCAGGTCCAACACGCAGTGGCCTTGTTGAGAAATTATTAGGTTTCTAAAATTTCAATAAACAAATGAGTTATTACCTGTACAACATTAAGACAAGCTTTAAAACATGTACAATCTTCTAGAATCTTTTAGAAGCTTAAACAAAACTGACATTCAGTGTCTTTATGACGACCTCTGTGGTCGAGTGGCGTGCACACCGGTTTTCAAGGTGTCGCTGCGCCAGCTCTTAGGTCCCGGGCCCCGTCCGGGTCAATGTAGAAAAACCACTTTTCTACATTGTCTCGGGTCTGCCTGTGGTACCTTCGTTGTCTTTTAATACCATAGCACAAATGCCTTATGAACTGATGAACTGGGTTCAGAGCAATATTGCTCTTAGTTCATCAGTTAAAAGTAAGTAGCTAAAGCATTTGTGTACTACATCACATATATGTGTTAATTTAATTATTATTAAAAAAGCACACAATCTAATTAAAAAATGATGTACTTACGATTACTTATGATTATTTAAGTAGGTACTTAACTAATACCCTCGCAGGTATAAAGTACCAGTACTTAAAATTTCATATAACGCTCACAGACGCACCAAGTAATCACACCGCAAATTTTTACCGCGTTTTAATCAACAACAGTTGCAACTCAACATCAGTCCGACCTTAAGTTGAGTCACAAGTAAGAGCATTACAGAAATGACGTCATTATGCCGAGTGCAACGCGGTTCGGGTGCACTGAATGAGGACCGTTGCAATTAAATCTAATGCGATACTCTATTTTCAGTGCATTTATGTAGGCTTAGCTTACGAATATTATTAACGAAATGGTTTTTTTTTGTAGATTTGGTAGATGATAGTAATTTGTGACAGTCCAGTAATTTTGATTTAACTAAAAAAAAAGTGATGAAACACTGAAGATAATCCTAATTACTATTTAAATGAGAGTCTTGTTTACTAAGATTGTGAATACAGACAATTATTATTATTTTTACGTAATCTTCAAAATGCATGTCAAATGCCTTATCCCTTCCTTTCTTTTATGTGATACTAGCTGTTGCCCGCGGCTCCACCCGCGTGGGTTTCGGTTATCGCGGCAAAAAGTAGCCTATGTCTTTTTTCAGGCTCTAAACTATCTGTGTACTAAATTTCATTTAAATTGGTTTTGATGTTAAAACGCGACAGACAGACAGAGTTACTTTCGCATTTATAATATTAGTAAAAATGGTATAACAAAAAGTCTAAAAATTAACTTAAACTTAAAAGTAGACATACCTAAACGACCTAAGCTATCTAAAACGATCTAGACTAGTCAGCTAAACCGCAGAATTTCAAATTTCAATCAACGTCCAAACGCTACACTTGGTTGAAAATCTATTTGCCATCCTAAATCCATATGGGGACTGCAAAAAGCGGAGCACCCTCTCACACTGATTAGGTATTGTAGATCCGTTAGTGATCATCCATCATTATGTCACGTGGCTCAACTCGTCCACCATTGTCTCAGGATTGTCCAAAACTTGGGACACTTTAATAAGAACTGGTACTGATTTAGTTTAAGCTATTTTGAGTGTATATGGGTGATTGTTACGGATGGAGACGCAAAAAAATTTAGTTGATTTTTGTTGAATGGTAAAATATACAATTTATTTGATCTGTAATAAAAACGAATCACTATAGTATCTGAATTTATTTAGTCTAAGAACATATCATGAAATTATTTTTGTAATGACATTCAGGTTTTGATGATTACATTATGATTGACATTTAATTGTATTTTTAAATAAAACATATTTCCGTTTTGAACTTTTTTCGGTTTTTCTAAAGTATTTTGATTGTACTGTCATAACGAAAACCAAACATGGAACAGAAGCAAGTTATTTTTATAATATTTAATAAATAATTTTATTTAATCAAGTTTTTAATTAGAAATCTGATCCATCCCTGCCTTCTTCAAACCCGGTAAAGCTATTACGGCCCCGTTCAAAATTCTTGAAAATGTGTTTTGAGCTTTTGATGTTTAAACTACTGAACTAATTTTACTTGTTGTTGTTTATTGTAAACTATGAAGGTCTTACTTAACAAATGAACATCGATTTAAAATCATATTTATAAAGGTTTTTTTTTTAATTATGCTTAGTGATATAAACATAAATTCTCAAATGTAATTAAAATTTTGGATGCTAATTACAATTCCAACAAAATTATAATTTTGATCAGCTAACACTTACCAAATTTAAGGCATGTAAGGAGAATTGTTTAAATATTAAATGTAATTTTCGCTTACCATATTTGCCATTACGGTATGTCGAGTTTAATATGTGTAATAACGGTGCTTAAAACTGTCACGCACACAATTTAAGTGCCTCTTATGTGTGGTTGGTGCAGTACTAAATTATATACCACTATTTTTAATAATTGTTTTATCAGACCTATATTAAAAATATCCAATAGTTGGAATCTGAGATCACCAACCCGCAATGAGCAAGTGAAGTGATCAATGCCGGTTCCTTCTCTCCTTGAAATGAGGTCTGTGCCCAGCAGTAGGACATTTATAGGCTATTATTACACTATCATTATCGTGTCTCTATTTATTTATGAGCATCAATCCAGCAAAATGTATTGTAATTAGTTGTTCCATACAGGATCAACCATATCCATAGGTATACCTGTTGTGGTTACTTTGGCAAAATACAGACATCTTATTTTTAATTCGAAATTCCTGAACAGATGAAAACAAATAAACCCCAACCAATTTCCTATCAAAAGCACGACTCAAAACCAAAACCGCTCTACAACTTGTACAAAACAAAAAAATAAGGCGAAAACGCTAACAAGAAGCTGTAAATAGAACGTGGGTGTACAAAATGTAGAAAGTTAGGCAGTTTGGTGAAACACGAACGAATACGGCGTCCATTGATCGCTGTACATTTATTTGTGTTGCACAAGTCGCGTAAATATCTTCAATGGATGTTATAAATTGATTTTTCCTTTAAGTGTTCGAATTCGGATTCGTATTTGCTGAAGTGAAATTGATACGAGTTGGTTTTTATGTTTTTGGATTGAATATTAGAGGAATAGAAATGTTTGCAGATAAAGAGTTTATTCTCATTTGCAATTTTATCGTAAGTGTATTGAGCAGCATCCAGGGAGAAAATCGGTTTTAAAAAATTAAAAGTGAAAATTATCATGATGAAGTACCTGTAGGTTATAAATATCGTAAATACACGTCAAAGTTTAAAAGTGAAATTGAGACTGGCAAAAAGAACAGGGTTTTTATTTTCTTTAAATAGCCTAGGCATAACGTGTGTAAAATATCTGTAAGAAAAAAGGTTTTTTCCTCTTATATTTTGTGAAACTAAGCCAAATTTAAATTCCCTTTTGCCTTACCTTGTAACGGAATCATTTAGCTATTAAGCCACTCCATCAAACTTGAGTATACAACGTACTTGTGCCCTACATCACAACTCAATGATATCATGGCAACGCCAGTGTACCGTGACCCGCGATCGTATGTTGCTGTTTTAAACCCGAATTTACACAAGAAGAGTTTGTCGCATGTAATTAGCAGTTCTTTTGCTATGAAATAATTTATCACCTATTATAAATTAACGATGCGACTTTTATCTCTCGAAAGCAAATATCGCCCCATAAAGTATCCTCGGTGACCGGGTGTGTTAACAAATCGTTCGTCAAATGTCACGAATGGCGAGCCTCGTACCAAATGAGTGTAGAATTATTTGTTTGAGTCTCGCAACAATAGTTACGTATCTCGCCTAAGCAGTGTTTCCTCGGCTTTAGTCAAGGGGTCAAATAAAGTTGGTCTTTTACAGCGTGTATTGTATTCCCAACGTAGCCTCGGATAAGGGTCTTGGAAATTGTTTTACGTGTCACATTATGTAACGAACGAGACTGTTCTCTTTGAACGCGTTTTGAATTGTTAAAGCTATCGACCGATTTCTTGGGCGAGATTTTAATGTTTTGTGAGAAACTGAAGGAAATTATTTTAAGTCAAGATTTTTCTTGTATTGAGAGACAATTCAAAATATTAAAAAATTGCGTTTTCAAACTTGTAAATTCAAAAGTATATATTTATATTATAAAACGACTTACGTGGACTTTAGATTTTTTTTTGTCGGTATACATTTTCTCCGCAGATAATTTCAAGGGTCTACTAGGAAATTGAACTTTTAAATGAAATATGGTGTTGATACATGACTGAAGTGACACAGTACCTATGATAATGACACGGAAATTCCATTCCAAATTACCAAATGAGTAACCGAAACTCCTTATGACGAGTGCAATATAAATGTAAATACGAAATCCGTGGATGTCGTTTAATTAATTTCCATTTTGTTGTTCGCCATAACCTTTTAATTTGATTACCAGTGGTCTGCGGTGGAACTGTTGCGGAATTATCCGCTTCGTTGAGCGTTACGCGGGGCTGTGATTGGTCGGTACATTTTACGAGTAGTTCAATGATAGCGCGAATAGCATTAACTTTACTGATTACTTGTATTTTTTTGTATTAGGTTATTATTACTTTGGATTTTTATCTATTTTGGGGCTTCAAAGAAAACGCCTTAATTTCACTTGCTGTTTCAAAAGCTTTTAGTGGTGATCGCAAAATTATGTAAATTGTTTTTGTATAAACTGCCATCTAAAAGCTTTGTTTGTTGTACTTAGTTATATTTTATTTTTGTTAAACAATTTGAAACTAGTTTATGAAGTATAGTTTTTGTTTATATAGTTTTCTTGTATTTGGTATATTATGAATACTCAAATTAGTCCTAACTAATGTTTACCTCTAATGTCAAGGCATAGCGTTCAATTATTTCTTATCTTAAGTGTAACATCTTTGTACACCTATATTTTACAAATTAAAACATTTGAAATTGAAAAAAAAAACATCATTTAATTATTATTATTTTTTTTATAAGAATTTTATTTACAGTCACCACAAACAATTTATACAAAAACAAAAACTTAAGCTATATTAAAATTAAAACTTAAAACGTTAATAAAATTAAATAGGTAACTAAATAAAAAGAAGAAGACTTATTAACTATTAAGTTAATAAGTCTTCTTCGTTTTATTTAGCCAAGCAAAATTGTTTAGTAATGGCTAACAAGCATAAAAAAATGATAGTTTGTCGTACTTATTCAATTATTACAGCAATTCAATGGTGTTAAAACAAGTTAATATGTAAAAAATACCTTATCTACAATATTATTGTATTTATATTCTCAATGACAATAAAAAACATAAAATTTTATATGAAAAATGTACTTTATTTTGGTATTAGCGCCAGATTTTTATAACACGTAATTCAAATACACGTAAAGTAGGTATACAGAGAATCTCCTTGAATGTTTAAAACTACATAATGATACCATTACACGATCACATGGGAAAACGTACGTATCTTAATATTTTAGCATCCTAATAACATACACAAAGTACAAAAGAACAATGTATGTTCTTTTGTACTTCGTTCTATTCATGAGTATAATATCGGATATCGATATGGGTACTCGTTAGTTGCATGTATCTTCAGTAATACAATGAACTATACGTGTACGTACCTATCTAATATACTTTGAAGTTGTACGGATTCAAAAGATTTGAATCTTAAAGATATAGATTAGATATAAAGAAGTTTGGATAAAAAGTAATCTACCTATTTAATGAGGTACGCTGCTGATCCTCTATGGGTTACAGCGGTGAGGTGCTGAGTTTCTTTTATAAATAATAAATAATACCAGCCTATAAATGTTCCACTGCGGAGTACAGGTCTCTTCTCATATAGAGAAGGAACGAGCATCGATCACCACGCTTGCTTATTGCGGTTTGGCGATTTCAGATTCCAATTTTTGGAACCCAGGTTTCCTCAAGATTTTTTTCTTCACCGATTGTCAATGATGTCTTAAGGAAGTATATATAACTTTGAAAAAGTCACATTATACTTGCCTGTGGTGGGTTCGAACTTGCAACCTTGTTTACACAAATCCGTTCATTGGACAATTAGGACACCACGAGTTTCTTTTAACTAATAATAATATCAGACAGTACGTAATCCACTGGCAGCAAAGAAAGACATAATGTTTATACAAATCATGCAGAAAATACGACTGCATAGATAGCCGATTGTTATAGGTCACCACGCCAATTACTAGTATGTGATGATGAGTACTACTATGTGATCTATTATGGACACAAATGCTTGTTTCAAGTCTGGGTATTCACAAAGAATGGGCATGTGATTTGAATGTTTATGAAACCCCCCGTGACACACTGATTAATTTCCTTAGTACGGGAGTAGCTGTTTTTTGTTAAATTAAGAATTTAAAAAATCGAAATTTAATTTATTAGAATGAATTTTGTTGTCTGTCATACGTTGTACTGGGTGGTGTTGGACTATCAAATATATCGGATTATGGAATACTGCCTGAGTCCCGCATATACCACTTCTATTAGTCTGGAATATTTTTAAGAGAGTACGAAATTTGTCGATGTCGATCACAAGGTTGTAATGGGACAAATTACAAATCAAAGATTATATCTGAACGAAATTTTATGTACAATCAACAGTTGATAGGCATGTCAAATTACGGGTGCCGCCGGATAAGAAATGTTTTTTTTTTAAATATAAATATCAACTGCATTTTCAAAATTACCTAGTCGATGTCAGGTTGTTTAAAGTAGGTAGGTAATAGAAATAGTCCACAATCACATATGCCTTTGTGGTACTAATACAGTTAGAGTTAAAACCGCTTAGTTGATACCAGGAAAAGAGCTTTCAAATAATCCGCTTAGTTGAGAAGATTATTCATTTTGGATGTTATGAGGTCGAGGATTTTGTCATGCTTGTTATAATTTGGAGTGTTGGACACTGAAAAGGGTAACGCATTTTTTATACTAGATGTAAATGCGAGACTCACACTATTTTTTATTGAAACACTGAAAAAAGAATTCGAAAAATAAATGTATTCGAATTGTTTATTCTAATAAAATTTAAATTTAATTTTCGTTTTCATTTTAACTGGAACTAAACAGGAAAATACAAAACAATAAAATTGATATTACATTCGTACAGTTATTCCAAATAATAAGCAGTACCATTGTACATTTGTTATATCCTGTTGTTTCTTTATGATTTTGTGTGTGTACATATATTATTAAATAAATAAATAAGTAATTATTACAACTATCTCTGTATCACCCTAAGGTCGACTGGTAGAGAATGCCTTCTGACATTAAGTCCGCCTAGGTACCTTACAGTGCATGAAGTAATAAATAAATGAATAAAGCTATAAAAAAAGGTTACATTAAAGCTACGTTTTTTTAACGTCACATATCACCAGTAAGACCGTTTGTGTACCGGCTTGCGGTGGACAGGCGGCCATAGTAAATGTATGTGTCACTACTTCGGCTCATCATCTCGTCCTCGCTGATGCCCTAGTGACAGCGGCGGTGGACAAATGTCCTAAACCTTAAATTAGAATCCTAGTTAGATGTCCCGTCCCACGTTGCCCCACAGCTGGGCAAAATAAATTTATTTTGTATCTTGCCAAGACTTAATTAACACTTTCGTTTGGCGTCAAATCGTTATCAGTTTTATATAAAAAGTGCTACTTTGGTTGATAACGCGTAAATCTCTCATTCTGATTCTGTATTTAAATTTAGTTAAAGCACACTATTTTCTACATGAGCTACTAGTGACGTTCCAATATCGAAGTCTTTTTTTTTTCAAATTGAAAACGGAATACTTAGAGAATTGGATTTATGTCTATCCTGGTGTCACAGCCCTTTATCTCAAAGACCATTTGACGCGCGCTTATTGGTACGGATAAAAGTAGGTGTCTAAATACGGAAAAAACCCCGTAAGGAGATACAATAGATATACAATTTTAAATCTTTTCGTAGGCATTAGACCAAATACGGTGTCAGTCACATTGCATTCGAATTGTTTACATTTGAGCCTACAAATATACATTAAACGTATACATGTGAGTAAATAAATACTCTTTTAATGAGTAAATAAATAATTATTCTCTTTTCAACAATTAGTCCCTACAAATTAATTACGACCGCCTTACTAAGCGTCCTAAAAATACTAACAGTTTGGTTGGTTTTTATCAAAATCTTGATAAACTTTTAACGACTTAAAATGTCAGGGTACAATCCGATGGCCAATCGTATTCGTATACTTATTATAATTATTATAGGCGTAATCGTATATTATTTCACACAAAAAATATGTATGAAACCCAATTGAAGGGCGTGGCCAAACATTTTGTCAGTAACAAATTTGCGTGTAATTATTATTTTGAAATGGTTTACTGATCATTAAATAAAGTTACTCCAATCAGAAAATTTATATTTTTAAACCGTACATTCAGTGTTACTGGCGGCACTTTTAAGCCATTATTAAACAGTAATTAAAACGGTTTTACCACACACTTGTTTTACATCGGCTTGGAAGGTAATTTGAGTTCAATTAAATTTAATACAAACGAACCGACAATATGTATACATGTTTGTATAATGTATAAGCTTTTACAATAAATTGCGATCGCAGGTGTGTCCGGGTTCCTGTCTGCCCACAAATTTCATAGTCCAGTTGCCTGCAGATATGCATCCCCAATTTATTTATTTTTATTTTCGTGTTGGTTTAAATAATTTTATATTTAAGTTAAATTATATTAAAATTTATGTAACATACCTGTATCGTATTATATTTATCTTATTAGAAAATCTTTTGTTGGTCACGTATATAGATTAGATATAGATCAAAGTAGTTATTTTGTTGATATTGAGGAATGAGAGATTAAGAATTTAATTTTAATCTATTGAAAGTAGAGGTTAATAATATGTTGTATGATAATATTTAGATTGAAGGGGTATTTTTTGATTGAGGGGGAAGAAAGACGATGAAGTTCTTTTACAGATTTAGGAGTTTTGTAAACAATTAATATCTGCGTCAAATGTCCTTGCTTGAGATCCAAACTTCTCTCGTAGCATGTTTTATCAAAATCGTTTCAGCTGCGTTTGTGATTACGTGAAAGCGTAACAGGCAGACACAGTTACTTTCGCATTTATAATATTAGTCTGCATATGGATTGATAGAATACACAAAGACTTTGTTTTTTTTTCGTTTTTTTTTTTTTTTTTTTTTTAAGACATGCATGTGTGATGTACAACAATATAGGTATAGTTTGTTATAACAGAATGTGTATGTAAATGATAATTGAATTAAACGATAATAGAGTCTATTTTTACTTTTCGATGTATTTGAGGAGTACTACTTACCTAACATGCACTTAAGTAGGAATTTGTTAAATTATGAAAAAAAATATATTTTGTTCATTTTAAATCTCATGTAACACACAGACAGTTTTGCTGTAAGATGTTTATAAAGACTGTTTTGTTTTAAGATATAACAAAGATAAATTAATCAATAGTAATCATGATTATGTAGTACTTGTTATCTTGATGCGAAAACTTATATAAACTGGACGTTATTTGATAAGAATTAACAGCTAATTGAGAAGTGCTAATTGTATACATCAAAATGGCAGTCAAGTTCTTGCTTTTATTTGTGATTGCAGCTGCATTTACTCAAGGTAAACTATAAGTACCGTATCTAAAGACGTTAAGGGCAATTGATGATGATTGATGAAGGATTGCTAGTAATGTGAAGTTCATCCACATTGCTAGTAACATTTTTAGAAAAAAAAAGTAAAATTGACGTCTGACCGAATCGTTCCCTTCATATGAAAGATTTGTCAAAAATTCCTCGGATAAACTTACCGGCGTCGGAAATATCAGCCCTAAGTTAAATAAAGTACATTAAAATATAGTATTTGAAGTAAGAGTGATGAACAAATTACAGTTCTGTGTTCTCTAATCAATTACAGCACGCAAATGAGATACACAAAAGAGTAACTATTAGTCCATTATTTTATGGTTTAAGGATATATAACCAAACCTAAACATGTTTTCTAAAATATAAATCTGAAAATGAATTGAGAAATCGAACTGTTTCTGAAGACATCGTTTTTACCTTGTGTTCACTAAATTCATTATTAATATTAATCTGTACCATCACCATTCGATCGTTTTTCTCTGGTACTTTAATCGATTGTACGAAACCATAAAGTTATATGTATAGAAATTATTGTTTTGTTACTGTAACGTAGCGACATAGTATAAGACATATTTTCGTCTTCTAATATCGAATATTTTCTTTCTTCTAGGTCATGCCCTAACTCAAATCACTCTCGCTGATGAATACTACACATTCATGACCAACGAACTCATTGGCAAGAGCTTGAGTATCCCAAAGTTTTTCTGGGACACTCTTGAGGCCTGCGAAGTCATCTTCCCTGATGGACGGCCTTACGAAGTATATCCCAACAACCACTTGCCTCCCGGTCCTATCTCCTTCTTGTACTCTGCTCAACCCTTCACTAGTTGCAGTATTGGCTTCTTAGGAGCTAGTGTATCTCACAGTGGAACCTATGAACTCAGTTCTACTGTCCGTCATACAGCTGACAACAGCCGCAGCCTAACAATCCAGAGGTTTCATTTAACACTTTTCGAAAGTAGCCTTACAAATGAAAAGATTCAGGAAAGTCCTTGAATGAACGAAGAAGAAATATTCACATCAAGAACGAACGAAAACAATATGAGCCTTGATTTAAAACAATAAAAGTCACTTCGATATTTGAGTTTCACATTTTTTTGTTTTTTGTTCCTTCGTACCAGTACTCTTTTCCGTCCAAATCGATACGAACCCTTAAAATCGGTATTCATAAGATACCTTAATCATTCGTAGCTACCTGCCAACAGCATTGTTTTGCGGAACGGGAGCTTGACAGATCGAATTAATAACTAGAGTTCGGCTATTCCCAAGGACCTGTCACAGTTCACAAAGTGGCTCGGAGAAGTCAGACCGATGTTTAATGCAGTTAAGTAACTACGCTTCACTTGTTGGCTATATTCATTTATATGTATTCTGATGTGGATAACTTTTGGGTCAGGGGTGACGCCAGTGTGGAATAAGTGATGGATTCATTGAATTATTTAAAGGTTTGAACGTTATGGTTTTAAGAATCTATTTATATGAGTGTGACAGTTTATGTAACTTTGTACTCATGCGGCATTTGAAATAACTAATTCAGAACGTTTTATAAATTAAATGTCAAATGCGAAACGTAAATGGCGCTATCTTTTAAAATTGTTGAGAGATAAGTGCCTACCAATATACATAGAGTTGACCACAGATACAATTTTGAAATTAATGTAAAATAAGGAGGATAAAATTGTAGGCTATTTTAATAAAACAGTTAAAAAAATTCTACTTGCGTTCCGAAATATCGGTACCTAACTCCAAATATTTGGAATGAAATGGAAAAGTTGACATGAACTACCATGTCAACTTACTACCAATTTCAATAACCTTTCCATAGATAATTTTCCCTACTAGAGATAGAAATATGACTTAAGCGCCATACAAATTATATCATATTCCTATCTCTAGTAGGGAAAAATATCTTCGGATATGTTGTGTAGTGACCAATAGGCAAGTGCCATTTCAGAAACAAACAATGTAATCAAAAGACTCTCTCTTATAGACATTATAAGATAATACCTATACCTAAATCGCAAAACTAGAATTAAATAACGAAAAATAACAAAACAATGTTTTCAATTATGTAAACACTACACAAAACAAAATAGAATCGAATAATCAGGCACTCAGCTACTCGAGCAGAATGAGTGAAAAACAAACTGCACCATCATTAGCTCACCTTATTTAAAGCTAAAACAACATTTCGAATTTAAAATTTCATCCGTCGTGCTTTCAGCTTTTTTTTATTCCCAGTTGATTAAGTTTTCCTCTGCTGCAAATTAAGAATAGTGCTTCCAGAAACTTCTATTTTTAATGTAGATACTCTTTCGTTGCTTAAAGTGGCAAGTTTGTGATGCAATTCGATGTAAATAGCTTACAGTTTTGTTTCTCGAAGCATTAAGGCCAAGTTATGTTAGAGGAAAGGTTTAAGCTAAGTTTTGCATTGCTTTTAGTCAGTTCTAGAAGTTTTGTATTTGTTTCTTGTTTCCTATTTATTTATTTTAAAATAATGATGTTGATCGTACTACTTTAGTAATAAATAAAATGAAGATGGGTAATATCACATACATTGCTTTGAACCCAAAGTAAGAAGCTAAAGCATTTGTGTTATGGAATCAGAGACAACAAAGGTACCACAACACCTCGACCCGAGAAAACGTAGAAAAGTGGTTTTCTATATTATCATTGTCATGTTCCAGGGATTGGAATTGGAACTTCAGAGCTGGTGGTGGTGATACCTTAAAAACTGGTTTTGGAAACTCGACGACCTAGTCGTATACATATAGTATATCATTTTACATTAAAAAGGGATTGAATGTAAACCTAACCATAAATTATGATATAGTAACCAGTAAATTAATTGCTTATTAGATCTTAGATACACTATCTATAGAATGATATAACAACCAGAATTGTGATCAACTTGTGACCAAAAATTATCAAATTATGAACAAATTAATACAAATATAACAGAATTGTATAAAGCAAAATCGTAACAATAGTTTCTAAATTCTATTTGTCTTAAAATTCACCCTGTATTTATACAAAACATACCTACATTCGTATTGGTAAAAAATAATGAACCCTCTTGAATCAGAAATAGAGTAACTAATACAATGTACCAATAGCCTTAGTCGTTATAATAGAAATAGAAACTGAATAATTTGTCTACTATTTATTTACGGACATATTTTCAAACAGTTTGACCCACAAACCGTTCGCCTTTGTAATGCAACGGGATTGTTAAACATAGTTAAAACCATCCGGTGAAACTAGCCAGTCGAGACATGCGGATTTATCCGGAGCTAGTGTGGTAACAAGACACAGGAGATTACAATTTTTATACACGTTTATACAAAACTAGTAAAATGTACTAGAACGGCTAGAAAAATGGTAAACGAGTTTTCATTTTTTTACCCGACTGTGGCGAAGCCTATAAGGCTACCTGTATATAAGTAGATATTCACTACTCAACCGCTAAACCGATTTTAATCAATAATGTCGTTAGATTCATCTTGATAGCGCGAGTGTAACTGGGTAGGTTAAGTTGTCTCTCAATGTAATATTAATATATTTTTTTAAAGTATTTCATATTTTGAGACACCTAAAAATATGAATATTAGCTATTTGGATTTATACACCTAGCATAGAAACACTACCGTGGAGTATCCGATATCGTCCATATCGATAAACTTCGGACGCGTCACGACTAGCGCATGACTCCCACGTGATATACATCTTGTTAGCAACGATTCGTTGAAAATAACTATAGTAAATAAAAGCCATTATAATCATAATATCACAGAAAAGTTTAGTTTCTGTAAAAATTATGTAATAAAGAAATCATTTTTATACCCAAAAATATTTATGTCTAAGAATATCGTATGTGTATATATTTTATTTTATTACAAGGTGGAGGGATCGCTTAGCGACAAAGCCTTTTAAAAATTGAAAAATAAGAACTTCACATATTTTATTTCTTAATTTATCTGTTGGCATTTAATCCGCTTGCACTTTATACTTAGACCTGATTTTTGTAATATTTTTTGCATACAAATACCTACTTCGCGTTTAAACTCGACTGTCCGACAAGTGGTTTCACGACTCACAGTCCGACTTCTTTGTGATACATTTATTTTAATTATTACAACTGCAATATTGTGGTAGCTTTGTAATGAACAGGATTCATAAACACAATGTTGCAAGATCTAGTCCAGATGAGTTCTAAAAATCTATAATATTTGGCATGAATTATTGAGAAAATACTATAGTGAAACTTAGATTAAATAGTTCGAAATCACAAAAATAAAGGAAATAGGGTAGTGACACCTGATACAAAAACTCTCATTATATGTCGATTGACTTTATTTAAATAGGATTGAATAACGACATACCCCGGCTTTTCACGGTTAAGATTAAAAAATTACATTGTGTTTAATTTCTTGTTTGAATTTCTTTACTATATTATGCATTAACTATACATATAAGGTTTATAATAAGTCCTTACACTTATAATCAAGTACGCCATTTGTAGTTAATCGAACTGCATGACACCAAGTCAAAGGGAAGTATTTAATAAACCAATAAGGCCTATTATAACCATCTAACATAACTCAAACCAATCTCCGCCAACCGCACTTATCGAATAACCCTATTAAACCACAGCCCGTAATTTAAACTGAAATCTTAGGAACTTAACATTTGACATTATCCCTTATAATCCTTAAACAATTAACTCTAGTATTTGATCTCGACGTAATCCTACACAAAATATGGTCATATGTCCCAATAGTGAAGAGGGTAGGTCGTATATCGTTGCCAAAGACGGTCACAGACCACAAGTACCTAAACACCGCACTGATATTTACTCCCTTTATTTAAATTGTTAGTAATGACGCCCCGCTTTCCTCAATTTTGGAGCTTGTGGGGTTAGTGTTAATAATCTTGATACTTTGCTTTATATTTGGTTTCAGGAAACTTCTACTATGTATACTACGTATTTATGATGGTCTTATTATAATTTGTTTTTCTCATTTAAATAAGAACGACTCCCACACTAGTGAATGTAATCACTGTATATGCTGGTTTCACAAACCTTCAATTTAGATACACAAAAAATACCCAGACAAGCATTTGTGGAACACATAAATACCTACTTATACCATGTGAGGATCGAACCCGTGGCACGTCGCGCATGGTGGTAATACTTGTGATGCACTCATTATGCACATATAACTATAATCCTCTTAAATCATTGTATTAATCTCTCTTAAGTAAGCGATATACACCACTTGGCAACGAAATGATAACTTTCAGACTCAAAAAGTCTCCTTAATCATCCCCTCAACTCCTTAATCATCCCCTAATAGACCAGATCAACTAAATTGGTATGCTTTTTCCGTGCCTTAGGTGCTAACCTAGTTAGCAATATCAAAATGGCTCACCTGAATTTATCTCCTACTAGATATTTAGAGCTTAGCTAAAATAGCGCACCTTTTAATTTGGTAATATTTTCCTCAAGTTCTTATTGGATTCCCTATAAAATATAATCACATTGTAAACTTTCGTTAATAATATTAAATTAAAAATTGATATTTATTTGTGAAATGGTAAGGATTTTGAAATAAAGTCCACTGTTAATAATAAAAATAGCAGCAATTTGTCTAGTCAGATTAGCTGCTGGTACATCTGTTCTGATCTAAGAAAGATAGATGTTAAATATTAAATTGGTTGTACTTTTATTTCTCAAAAATTGTAATCTGAGTTTTATTAAAATCACATAACTGTAAAGCTAGATACAATTGTCAGAATTCTAACATTTAAATTTTATTGAAATCGTGATTAAAATAAAACAGAATCACAAAAAAAAATCTTTACAAAACCATATCAAATTTGTTTACCTGTATTAGTGAAAGGTGTTGGTAAAGCACCTTTTTGTCAGTGAATACAAAAGATAAAATATCATATGCATCTTATCTACACAAATAATATTCATAGCTTTATAACGATATTTTGATCATCACACCAGCACACCAATATTATCAATCAAATCGATATCTAAATATTTAATTATCTCATGCCATTATTCATATCGAAAATTTAAGGAAGTCAAGTCAAATATATACCTAGTATTTATTCAGTATCATCAATATATCGGTATCTTGATAATAAATTATCTAATCTCTTCATTGTACACGGGCGATAAAACCTCAAATTTGCAAGTTCAATTTGAGGTAGGCTACAAAATGTATCGATTCAGTATCGGTAATGCCCCGATCAAAGTTAGTTACTGGCAGTGTTGACGTCCACTCTGCAATGCGGTATTAGACGCTAACGAATGCTTTTTCGACGTTCAGGTTGATAGTGAAATACTGAACCCTCTGTTATTGATGGTTTAATACGACTTACTATACTGATAATATTATGTAGATTAAATTAAGTAAATAACCAAACGTATAAGAAGTACAATTATTCATACGGAAACACTTCTTGGTTTTAGTTGCTACCTTTATTTATGTTAAAATAAATAGCTGCTGGAGCTGCGGAAAACCTAAAATGGCGAAAATATAGTAACCTATAGTAAAAAATAAAAGTAAAATATAGTAAAAAAGTAACGGGTTATTATATTTTTGAGCAGTTTGGGGTTGAAAAACTCGGGACATGGTGACCAAGTGTACGAGCGCTTTTTAAGAACTCATAAAATGTTTGGTCGACTCTACCCGTGACCAGGCTGGCATTACTTTGCCCAAAGAATATGCATAGCAACCAACGTGGCAATGTTGCCAGCCTTCTGGGCACGTTTTCCGTCATTGACAAAGATGATTATGATTTTTTTGATGGTTGTTAGTTGTTATAACTAAACAATTTTGCTTGGTAATGGTTAATAAGCGTTTGTCTTTATAATATATTTAGTTACTTAATTTTATTAATGTTATAACTTTAAATTTTAATATAGCTTAAGTTTTTGTTTTTGTAAAAATAGAATAATTTGTTAACAAATTCGTAAATAAATATAAATATAAAAGAAATATATAATTCAAACAGTCAGTCATAAAAATTTATGCAGAAAATGTAAGAACTGTCTCATCGAACAATATTTTCAACGTTAACATTTTCTGAAAACTGTCATATTACACAATCAACATAAAAGGAAAAATGAAACCGTATGCAATCATCATTCGGTTGTTCTGGGTAGCAATTTTTCGAGGCATTAATTTGGAAAGGAATTTTTGGATATACACAAATCGACTGTGTGCTGTCTTTTAAATACAATTGATTGTATAATAATAATAAAGCAGGCTTTAATCTCCACAAAAAATGACCTTTTTCTGTAATTCTCTTTTCATATAACTGTGACTTCGTTATTAATATATTCTTTTTCTTATCGTTATTAATAACCTATCGAAAATTAAAAAAAGAAAGATTTTTAATCATTGCTAATAAAACTGACTGTAATAATTGGTCAGTTGATTTAGAGAAAATTCTGTACAAATTTTGTTTTAAAATTCACCTGAAATAAAACACACTGAAATTCATTTGAAATGAAATTATATTCATGCTAAGCGTAATAATTTCTGATTTAAAAGAACAATGCACGAATATAAGTTAAATACTTCATAGCGGAGTTCAAATATTCAGATTTTAAATAGTAAAAAACTACGCTATTCATAATCCTAAAGCACTGAGAATTCTTTTCAAATCCCTTGCTAACATAGCTTATTTAGAGAAATTTTCATCTTCTAATGAACTATTCACATTTTCATACATACTGCTTATTTTTTCAAGAGGTGACATAAAATGTCGAGTTTGGATACACAATGGGGCCTGACGAGCGCTATTAGCATATCAGTTGCGTCGTTAGACCGGTTTCAGGTCGTTGTGTATGAATGAAACAAGCGTTGGAAAGTAAAAGTTTTGTGCGCCATTATAAAAAATATAAATTAGAGCTCATAGAACGTTTGGGGGAATTTGTTCGTTGAATTTTGTTTGGATTATTTTCACGTCGTTTAAAGGTACTTTACTTTTCAAACTGTCTTATGAAATTCGTTGACGGTTAAACATTCAAAACTATTTTTATTAGCCTACATTTTGTACAACACTTTTTCGGTATTATAGTACTTAAGCCCAAAGTTTACTTTAACTTTAATTACAAGACATAAATTAGGGAATTTAATTTTTTATTTCAGTAAATAAAAAACATATTGGCATTTTCTGGAACGAACTAAAGTCGAATTAATCTAAAGAGCTGTGATATAAATTGACGTCATAAATGGCAAATAGATATTAACAGTCACCACTAAAATAATAGTCAATGCCTAAAAAACTTAATACAAAAAATGAAAATGAAATTTAATACTTATCGAATACGCGTGAAACCAAACGCTGTTAACATTTCACCCTGAAAACTCATCGACAATATTGATGAAAAAAATAAACAAATACTACCACATCTAGAATTCATTCATTACTTTAGTTAAAATATAATATTTGCTGGAAAGCAAAAAACGTCTGCGTATTTCGCTGTAATAAAGTGTATTGATATTTATGAACGCAAAAAATAGGTGTTGGTTAGATTAAAACTTTGTATCACGGGAAATTATGATAAAATCCAGAGTTTCATCGATGGTTTTATAAATATTAAAATAATGTGTTTTTGTTTATTTAGTAAGGTGCTTCGATACTTCGACCAAGCTGTCTCTCTGAAGATTGCTTATTTATATCACCTGATTTTTTTCACCTTATTATCTATACTAATATTATAAAGAGATAAGATTTGAATTTTGGTTTGTTTGCATCGTATAGGCTCCGAAACTACTGAACCGATTTGAAAAATTATTTTACTGTTGGGAAGTTACATTCGCCTATTAGTCATTGATACAGACGTAAAAACCGATATTAGCAATTTCTTTCAAAGATCGTCGAATAGCATACTACTAACTTACGAACTTTAAGTTCATTACATAAAACATAATTGATATCGCAAATACAGTCAACATTTATATGGGCAAAAATACATTTTATTTACCAAATTAATAAAATGTAGAGTTTCCTCATTCAAAAGGTCACATGAAGCCAGGCAAAAACGGAGGCAATTTAAAAATATATATTTTGTTTGGAATATTCCGTCTTTCATTTATTGTAGATAATATTTTGTTTTGAATACCGTCCATGGTCATGAACAGGCTGAGTTGACAGGCGGAACCCATATCACGATTACCTTTTCCTTTGGTGGTATTGCAGGGTGCTGTGTCCTTGTAATACTACATATATTCACGATCCTACAGATACATACTATTTACATGTTTGTCATTGTAATGTCGACTTCTTAGAGTAAGAATAAGTAAAGTCTAGAGTGAGCATATCGAGTATGAACTGTAGGCACTAGTCGAATTGTAAAATTCGTGTCAAAACAGAGCGCGCCGTTTTATTAAAACTATCTTAAAACCTAATTACCCTAATAATATCGGAACGATTGATACTTTCGCATAAACGTCTGTTTCGTACGGAAAATCACTTAAATCAGTCAACGAGCGTAGTACTTACAGTAAAAAATTTGCTTACGCTCGGCACAACGGGCTGTGCGCACTCTATTCTTGTCTATGTATATTCTAAGGTTGAATTTTATCCAGGTGTATTACACTTACTACATAATTTACTTTAAAAAATTCCATTTAAGTATTTGTTCGGCTTTTTAATTTGTTTTTTTTTTTGAATTTTGACTGTAACAGAAACCTTATTTTTAGGAACAAATTTTGACAACTTTGATTCATTTTGATTAGGATTAGATAATCTTACATGTTCTTTATTGTAACTTGGATATCAGATTTTATATTTATGTCATCTAGGTAATTATATAAGAAGGCTTATGGCCTTTTTATTGAGATTAAATAAATAATTAGGTATAAATCAATAAACAATATTAACAATTTAGCTTTTATTTGCAAATAGTTTATTTACAATTTTAACTGGTTTCTGCTATTTCTTTTGACTACTCCTGCTTCTACAGTAGGAGTAGTACAAGTTATTGTTTGCTTAGTTAATTGGTCGTTTATTTAAGATTCCATATCATTAACAACTTCGGCCGTAGATATTATTAACTATAGAACTTTATCAACACACTAAGTCCCGGTAGAATTAATAAGCATGAAACTCCACGCATATTATCTTCAAGTTTCTCTAAATACTAGTCTGGGCTTTACATAAATACATTTATTACCTCGTAAAATTTTGGAAATGATGAAAATAGATTTCTGAATAATATTATCTATAAATATAATAAAACAAAGACTACCGCCTGTGTGTCTGGTTGAACTCGATAAACTCAAAAACGACCGAACGGATTTTCATATAGTTTTCGTTAATGGCTCTATTCATTGGTGAAAACCATGATTCAAAAGGAGTGTTCAAAAGAGTGTGTTTAGCTAAACGTGCGAAGCTAGGGCCGGTCGCTAGTAATAATATAATATAACGTAATATCTTGGGAAAACTCGCACACGGCCATCTACAACCAGAAAGCTGATAAATATACTTATATATTTCTAAATACATGCATATTATAGATAAATTACACCCCAACACAAAACAAATGAACATGCTCTTCACACAAAAATACCCCGTGATGACAAACACTTAATTACTATATAGTTGTCAAATACTTTTTTACGCTACTCGTTTCTCCAAAACTGGCACGATTTGCTTTTAAAGATATTCATTAGCAAACCAATCTTGTTTATTAACCATTTAAGCTGCCCGTTGATTTCTTCAATCAATCCATCAACTCAGCCTATCGCAGTCCACTGCTGGACACAGGCCTCCCCCAAGTTGCGCCACAATGCCCGTTGATCGCTTATCCCTTACAAAACTTATGTGATCGTCCCTTTTATATATTTATTTTCTTATTATTATATGTATTTACGGAAATTTTAAGTCTAACAATACAGGACCGTAAATAAACCTTTATTCAATCAATCCTTCCACGTAATATCCAGATGATGAGAGTTCAGAAACATTGTACTATACTGTATTATCACCATCAAAACATGATCCTCGATGGAATACTGACAAACGTTTTCACTGGACATTTATCCCGTTGTCCTATTACATTTATTATCGTCCAAATTGCCTATCCAATTTAAAACTAAAACCATTTTATAGGATCAAGTTTTATTGGTCAATACGAGCTCTAATAAAATATACGATAAACATGTTAACTTCGCGGCACAAATTATGAGAACGATCGAGTTCATGTTGTTTACATTTTTATAGGTACAATGTTCCGGTTTGAAAATATTACAATAAATGTTCCGGTTTGAAAATATTACAATATAAATTATATCGTATTAACAGTTTTGATTGATTAAAAGTCCATTTGCACATACCTACATATAATAGGTATGTTGTGTGGTTTAATTTGAAAGGTTTGTAAAGAAAATTATGTCAACCAAATTTTGTCTCCTTGGTAAAAGCACTGTCTTTTTAATAAACACACGGCATCGTTTTAGCCTTTTCTTCTAATCAGTATTTTAATACATCGTTTATACAAACAAATTTCGAAAAACGTAAGATACCATGCAATGGTGTTATGGACATACACGATGCCAAATAATCTGCAAAATTTCAGAAACGGATTTAGACATTTCTCATTCCATGTGCCTTATTTACGTAAGTTTTCCCTCCACTCATTTGTGACGTCATCAAACTTTCCAGCCCCTCTAGCCAAGTGACATTTCTACAAGCTTTAACGCCGCATTAATCAAATCAATCAAATGTATGGAAGTGACAAATCTAGGTCACGTGACTTATCTATATTAAAAGTCATTTCCATACATTTAATGTCATGTACGCGATTTCTATCATCGCGTACCGCTTTTAGAAATGGGTTGTTCCCTTGATCAATATCAAACATATTTTCACTGTCATTGAGATTCAAAGTCAATCAATCGAAGTTCCTGTCACTCTCGTCTTAAATTTATTATCCTATTCCGTGAGAAATCTCATCGATTTACTTGAAGCTATGTCAGTGCTGCTATCAGTATCGACGTATGAATTTATTGGGCAATACGTTGTGTTATAGGTCTATTAGTTAAGGAATTCTCGTCCTAAATTAATAAATATTTGTGAACATTGGATAGGTTGTAGTACTTTACCATATTTCAAAGGACACGAAACGTAACATACCATATAACGCGCACTTTAGTCGCTTCGCGCCACTGCCTCGGGCACTTCGTTATGTTAATGAAATTTTAACGTATGACTCAACGCTAGACTTATTCTCATGCATCGAACACAGTTTTTTAACTGTAGCAGGGTGATATATATTTAAACATTGACTTATGGAAGCAGCATAATATATATATATATTTTTATTTTTATTAATGTTATTTTGTGTTGATTAATGTAGTTTTAACTTAAAGTGAAGTGTTTTAATAAAATTATTAGCAATAATCAATGAATTTGTAATTTATTTATATATCTAGTATTTTCCTAATAATTATAAAAAAAAAATCGTTATTTATTATTAATCTCTTATTATTCATGAACTTGTAATACTAGAGACTAATAGCAATAAGATGTCTGTACTATAAAAAAGGAGTTTAAATTAAATTAGCTATTTATATCTAAAAAAGCAAAATTTTTCACGGAATTATGCATATAATTGCGTCAAGTAATAAAGAAAAAAAAAGCCAAAAGAGGAAAGACTAATAATAATTTTCAATTACAACAGACGCTTATTTCTAAACGCTTTTGTAATATGCCATTTTTCTCCTCGACACATTGATTGCTTCTTACAAATAATATATAAACATGTGTCAAACCTTCGTATGTTTCTATACTTATGTATCATACCCTTCATAATAATTTGGGAGGCGTGAAGCTCAGATTTCCGCGCAACAGACCGACAAACGATGTATTCTGTGACAAAATTACGTTCCCTTAAAAATTCAGAAGGATGAAAACGTGTTAATTAAATAAAAGGTTAACTTAAATATGTGTGAATTATATTTCAGTGTGAAAATTTGGCTCTTCATTTAAAAGTTCATTTGATCCTTAGGTGCTATTATGACGAAGGCTCTTTACTCAAGGAGCTAAGAGTACGTACTTCCAGATTGAGGGAGAAGATTATAAAACGGCGTTTCGTTTTAAACGAGGTAGTATGTGTATAAAAAATAAAATCTGAAATCGCCAACCGGCAAGTGAGCAAGCGTAGTGATCAATGCTCGTATATAGGCCCGTATTATAACTCTGAATCAAATGATAAACAAGCAGAAAATAAAAATTGAGTTTATTTTATGCTCTTATTCATAGCACTAATGTGAGTAGGTATTTAGGGAAACAACTAAAAACCAGCTTACTCAGTGCCTACGCCTTTCCTGTGTTGCTGGAGAGAAGAAGAAAAATACTTTTGAATAGGTAAACTAAATATCTGATCGTGTGCTCTAAATGTTGCAAATTTTATAATAATTGTATTTTTAAACATTCTATTCTTTAGATACCTGTGGAGTTTCTTGCCGGTACATCTCCATAAAAGTAAATTTTTGGAACCGCGCAACTAGAGTAATTTAACCTTTTGAATGTGCCTGAAAAGGCCTACTTGAAATAAAAAATGTTTTGTTTTTACTTTGTCGCTCAATTAACTTTCGTACCAGGAAATTTTATTACAAATTAATATCATAAACGGAACTACCAAAACCCATTTAAATCACGATTGACATTCAAATTTAATATCAAAGGTCGTTCATTTTAAACTGTTTGATTTCATATCGCTATCTTGTTTCACTCCCACAAAGAGATCTGTCCGTTGGTGAAGTTGACAATGCCTGTGGGTTTCATGGAGATTGTTGGATTTTTAATTAAAATAACGAAGTCTGTTTCAGTTGGTCAAAGGAATATTAGATATCTGAAGATGCTCAATAAGTATTTAACCGGTAACGAGAGAAGTTACGAAGTTGTCACTCACTTTGATTCAATGCTTCCCGATGACGTAGCAAGGACTGCTTAGAGACAATAGTTATTCAGTTTCTATTACTACCTACCTCAAAGAGTTTTGGGGTATGGAAACCTTGATGAGATCAAAAAATCCATAAGTTGTGTATTAATATAAGTTCCTGGCCGCGTTTGTCGGTCTGTCTGGACGCGATTAACTCAAAAACTACCTAATGGATTTTAAAATGGTTTTCACCAATGGATAGAGTGATTCAATAGTAAGGTTTTTGTGTATAATTCATTAATGTTTTGTCTACCCGTGCTAAGTGGTTGCGGGTTGCTAATTTTACATATAGAATTATGGTTAAATAAGTACATGAATTATAAGTACATGAATGAGTGTATGAATTGTTAATAATCGTTCCTTGGTAGTAGGGTAAAAATATGCAAGCCAAAACAAAAGAGGCATTTTTTTTATTCAAGCTAAGTAAAAACCTTATAAAAGTTAAAAGACTGAAAGTGACGTAATACAAAGTTCAACATTCTTTAAATATTTTTATACGAAAGATGGTTAATTACACTAGACAAGATTCAAACAAAGTGGGTCTTTGAATGTGACTTCTACTTGAGTGTTGACAAGTGCTCTAGACTGTAGCTTTAATTAGAGCGATGCAATCTGAGAAAGTATGTATTTTAATTTAACATAAATCCGTAGTGTTGAGTTTAATAGAAAAACCATTTGATGAAATGTAAAAATACCGTTTTATTTTTGTTATATTTTATCTATGTCCTGAAAATAATTGGTTAACCATATAATAAATCTGAGTTATCTATTGGTTTACAAATAAAAAAAACCAGAATCTTTACCTTTACCTACTTTTCAAATTTACCTATTTGAACTATTTTTTTTGCTTTGATTTGATTTTATATACATATTTTTAATTTATTTTGTGTTCGAATATAAATGAAACATACTTCATAAAAAAATAAGAATTGTGTACTAAAACCACATCAACATTTTATCTCCATTAGTTTTATATATTAAAAAGCGTTAACTGTTAAACTTTTTGTGAGATTCTAAATATACGCTTTAAAATATGAAACAGGTAACTTGGGTGTAATATGTATATTCAAACCAAACTTAATGGAAATATAAACATACACAAACACATACGAACTTAACTATATTTTACACATAACTAATTAAAATGTAATACTACTTAAAAAATTCGTTCGACTGGAAATGTGCCCATAAGGCTTGCGGCATGGACACGTTGTATGGCAATGCTTATCCTCTGTCCAAGGTAAACTCCAGCCCAAGGGCTCACGCAAAGTGTCAACAAGGCGTTTGTCCAAGTCTTTAAAAAGCAAGTGTTGCGTTTGCGGTTTCAACCCCTAACGGCTCGAATCTACAACTTCCAACAAGGCATAATTAATGAGAATATTTCCACCGGTTCTTAGCAGCCGCAACAGCAGCGCCAGCACAGCACGACGAACTGGGAAAATGGAATGGCCTAAGAGTATCGACACAAGTGGCCTCCCAAACTAAAGGTCTACCCTACCTAGGAAAACCTACCCTAAAAATTATATAAAACTAATTTAAATAATTTTGTTATTTTCATTTATTTTTTTCCTAATTCATTATACCTTATTAAAACTTCCATAGAGATTGTTTTTGACTTTAAAACTAACCCATATTTTTGTCACAGTAGGTACCTACCTACCAAACTGGTAGCACTAACAGGTTTCGTCATAACCAAGTACCTTATACCAAACCGCTCGTAATATTTTATGCAAAGACCAAGTATGCGCGTCTTGACAGACTGTTGTTTGCACAGGAGAGATCAAAAAGGGAATTTGGCTCTAAATCTCCCTGTCTCCTGAATAACAAACTAATTTATCGTACATTCGGCGTTAATTTTAATACGAATTTCTTGCCTCTACAATTTTAGAGATGTTACTGTATTTTTTGCCGGCTTTTGTAATTTTTTTTGCTGTTTGCTTGGTAAAGACTGGTTTTATTTGGTACAGCTTTATCATTTAATGGAATGAGGAAACTTTTTGATGTGCAAAGGTAGGAAGGTACATAGCTGGATTTTACTGGGTTTTATTGATTAAATATTCAAAGTGGAATAGCACCAAACCAAATACATAGAATCTTATATTTTTACATCTTATATGTAAATAGGGTAAGGTAAATTATGTAAATTTGTTATTAATTAAATCGGCTTTTACACTAATATTATAAAGAGGAAAGATCTGTATTTTTATAAAAAAAACTACCAAATCGATTTTAAAAATTCTGTCACCATTTGAATGCTACATTATCTCTGAGTAACATAGGCTACAATTATTACTTACTGTTAAAAAAATAATGTCCACCCGTGCAAAGTCGGGACGGGTCGCTAGTATTATATACAATATTTATTGAAATGTTATTCCTATTATAATATCCTACGCTGTACAATTATTATATAGTAAGTTTATTGTTTTTATTTAATTAAATAATTTTACTTATTTTATGGGCTGTTTTGGTATCAAGCCTGTTATTAATCATAACCTACGTAAGTGCAATATAATTGCTAACAACGATTTAAGTATTATAGATTTTTATGTATTTGTTGGTAGCAAAAATAGAATATATTATCTATATACTAATATATAAAGCTGAAAAGTTTGTTTTTTTGAGCGCGCTAATCTCAGGAACTACTGGTCTGATTTCAGGACAGCTAGTCAGGTATAAAATTCCTAAATGTATATCATTAACTTACATTAATACATAACTGTAGTTAAGTTACCACTAAACGCTGTGGCATACCCCTACCTTGCGGTTCACACTGATTTATATGCAACCGAACTAAAACTTATAGTCTTGTCTGCCATTTACAAACACATACTAATAACATAAATGCGAAAGTAACTCTGTCTGTTACGCTTTGACGGCTAAACCGATAAACTGATTTGGATGAAACTTGGTATGGGGTAATCTTGGATCCCATGAAAGGACATAGGTTACTTTTTGCCGCTATAACTGACACTCACTGGGCGAAGCCACAGGCAAAAGCTAGTATAGTATGAAAAAGTTTTATGTGTATTTTGGCGGGCTAGCTTAACATAACGTAGCCTATTGCGGTCCAATGCTGGACATAAGCCTCTTCCAAGAAGAGTTTGCCATAGTTGAAATCGACTAGGAAGTCAATCTTTGAAATAATATTGTTCTTAAATATCTGCATTACTGGATGGACAATAAAATATTGAAAATAAAAAAAGGCAAAATCATTAGAAAAAGAAATTAAAACAAAATAAATTTTATCAAACAATTTCCAGATAATTCTGTTCTTTATTCTCGTTTATTTAATTCTACTTAATTTTAAAACACAATGGATTCTACAGCAGATTATATGCACATTTAATTACTATTCCATTATAACCGGCTTTGATCGAATCCAATGAGTTTCTGGGTGATTGGATTCCAATGTTTGGATACCTGTGATTAAGGTATAGCGCTTATCGTTTGAAGTTATCAGTAGTGTAATTGGTGTCTGGTCTTTTGAATTTGTCGTTTTATTTTACCACGATAAATAGAAAGTAGGTATAATAACACTTGTATAAAATACTTTTATTTTAAACTGTTACATTTGCGTACATAATAATAACCGTAAAGGCTGTATACGTTACACACGGCGCGACGCTTTTACTTTTGAGGAAAAGTTTTTTTCGATTATAAACCTCCTTACTCAAGTTGACATAATATATTAAAATAATATATTTACACAAAATATACAAATGTCACCAAACGGTACATAGACTGATAGTCCTGACATTTATTGAATTTTTAGGCAACACTTTTAAGTCAATCTCAATACTGCGACATCAACAATTCTATCAAAAGAAGAAGAAAGTATCGCATTAAATATTAATTTGAACAAAAAATATAAATATTAAAACAACATCGTTAAGCTCTTACGTCTAAGAATTAATTCAACAACAAAACGCGAAGGTATGCCCTTCAACTGCCCCATATAAATCTAGTTCCATCGGCTTTATTTGACAACGGATAAATTTATTGGGTGCTAAATGTAGCTCGCGACCTAAGAATAAATTATTTGCGAAACATGTGACAGGTGATCAAGATAGTGTTTGGTTTGAAAGCAGGTTAATTGTGTGAAATGCGGAAAATTTCAATAATTTACACCGATGTGAATTTCGTTGTACATAAGATTAAATAAAAAATTAAAAGTAAATGAAACATAATACATGAATGTACAAAATACACACTTAATTAATTACTTCCTTGAAAATATTTGCTGGACACACTTCGAGCCGAGCCCGCGCTTATCCTATAATATCAAGATCGAAGTGACAGCTGAGTGACTTCTAGGTATACCACACGGGATCCATCAGTCGTTTGGTAATCGTCACATAAGCATTAGCCTCAAAATTCTGAAACATAATCACCCCGAAACTCGTCTAACCACACTAAATACATGCTCTAAAAGGTTCTAATTGTTCCATACATAAGTACCTTCCTGAATTGAGTCTTGATGTAAATTCAATTTAATTATGCAGATGGCGCCGGTGCGCTGCCTTGTTCGACAACGTACGTCAGATACTGCCTCGTGTCAAATTGTGTCAAAGTATGTTCATTCGGGTTAATGGAGATTTTCGGATGTTAACTCCGTAAATGTGGTTGGGTTTCCGCGAAAAACGAATTTGGGTGAACTTACGCTTCTGGTTCGGTTAAGGATAGTTTCCTAACTATCGTTTCTTGTTTTAAGGTGCTTGTTACGTTTCTTGCGTTTCTTGTTATGTATATTACTTATCCCTATTCAAGAGAAAATGTTTTTGATATAATAACTTTTTTTTTTCTTTACTTTGTATGTCATTATGTTATGTTATGTTTATGTTATACTTATGATTATTGAGCACGTTTTGGTTAAGTTGGTGCTTTTATGTGACAAAAATGTAATACAAAAAAATGTGTTAATTTTTTTGTGATATATTTTTTATTTAAAAAAAAAGCTCGGTGTTTTTAAATATTTTGTTCTGTTCAAAAGGATAAAAAAAACACAAATAAATTTAATTTCTAAGTGCACGAGATCTGAGTACATTTTCTCCCAAAATAAAAACAAACTAAATAAGAACTATAAAACTAATAGCTTAAGGTATTTACTGCAAAATGCAAGTAGTTAAAAATAAAAATCAACGTGAGGACGTCGGGCGGTACGCCGGTTCCCTGGGAATGGCATTGCGCCAAAGAATGTCTTTATTGCTTCCAGGAATTTCCTTTGAAGGAATTCAATAACGCTAGATCGAATTAAAATATAATATTGTGTTAGCTCATTGCTTATCTAGGGCTAAATGAGAGGTATGCAGTCCGATATAAAAATATTTAATTTAAAAGGGAAATACTTCTGAAAAATAAGTTTGATTCTGAACTAATTTCCTTTTCTATTATATCTCGGACTTTTTACAGATACAGTTACACCTATATAGTGATTAGTGTTAGTATATATATATGTAAGAAATTATGAAAAGTAAATAAGATAACTGATGATTTGTACTAAATTGTTGTAATTGTTGTGTCCTTTAAATATTCTTGTGTGTACATCAATTGTTAATAAATAAATAAATAAATAAATATATTACAGCAGTAAATAAAAAAATAAAGTATAGATTTTTAATAATGTCAGAAGAAAAAACATATCTCATCATACATAGTGCGAAAAATGCGTCGGGGCGTAAAATGGAACTAACATTATGATAACATAAAAATCATTATATAAAACAATTATAAAGACATTTGAAAACACTGTTCTATAGATTATGACGCAACAGAGTTTTTAACATAATAAATACGGTAATTATACACAGCAGCGCCCTAATCCCAAGGCGGTTCTCTTTCCTTACAGACTCTAGTAATATTGTCTATCTCTAGACTTAAAAGTTATACAAAACCTGAGTGATTACTTAAAACAGATCTTCGAAAAGTATTGTTTTGAATCTCTACAAAAATTTTAATCAAACTTTAAAAAACCACTAGTAGATATTTCATCAGAACTTTTTTGATTAAAATTGTTTCTAATTTTTTCAGGTTTTTAAGCAGATGGAAATTAGCTGGGGGACGTTTCTGTGACAGACGGAATTTTGATGGATCTATTATTAATATTGGCAAGGAAATTTAGCTTTACATTAGAGTAGTTGCCTTTGATTTCAACGAAATTAATTAAAAATTAAAATTGTTTTACATTGAAGTCGTTTATTGTTGTCTATTGTTATGCTTTTGTTTTATATTATTTTTTATCTATTAATTCTTTTAATAATTTAAGCATTAAAAATACGTAAAGCAAGTTTGTTCAAAAAAAAAAATAAACATGAGACGAAGTCTATTGATTCTAAAATACAATATTCTAATATTGAATATTTCTGTTAAAGGAACCAGTGCCTATACTATGAGCTCTTACAGCAGCACTTTTACCAGTGTGGAAACGAGACAGCGCACTACACTGCGCATAGCGGTGTCTCGCTCTCACAACGGCAACCGTCCTGCTCCAAGGGCTCATAGTAAGCGCGCAAGTTATCTTTAAAAAAATATGCTGTTTATTTACAAATATTATTCCTGTTCATTTCACAAGAGCTGCAGTAATTTTTAAACCCTGATACTAATTTATTACCTTCAGTTGTTTTCAAATAACCACGAATCGTGCAAAGCTCGCGTGCCGTTCATTGCATGACCGCGGTATCAAACATGAAAAACTTATTTACTTAGTTTTCACAATGAAAAATACGTTGGGTGTTAATTCAAAATAGTAGTAGTTTTTGTTTGCAAAGTTATTTTGTTTATAGGTTAAGTCATCTAGACTGATGAAAATTTCATTTATGGCTGTAATTATTATTATAGATTAATACATTCGTCATGATCGTAGAATAATGACGGATCTAACATAAATCAAACTTTACAGGGGAGCCATTTTAAAAAATTATGTTAGTTTTTTAGACGTAACTTTTTTAATTCTTAATCTATTGTTATGAAAATTGGTATACAAGTCAGAATAAGGGTTTGTTTTAAAACTGAATAAAAATAAAAACTTATATTTATTCAGTTTTCTAGAAAAATCACATGCTGCATTTTACTTCGGAGTCAACACACAAAATTACAGTCACATAGTATTATCCGACATTGTTCTTCGGAAAATTACTGTTCAAAGCATGACGGATGTTACTTTCCGATCATGTTCTATCGACTTACTGAGTAATATTTTGTCGGATATGTTATCTGTCGTATTCTATTTTAACCATAAGTTAGTAAGTAGGCAGGTGGTCGGTAAGAAATAGGTAGGTTGACATCGTAGGTTGGGGTAGGTAGGGTATCTTAAATAAAACACAAATTATTTGGTTGTATTCTTTTTTAATCAACATAATAAACATTAAGCTTAAGTTTAGTAATTATCAACAGCATTATTTTTGTACCAATTAGACTAAGAGGACTATAATGTTGATGGTATTTGGACCTGATTACTTCTAATCTAAAACATCAACATTTATTAGCAAAGCTATAGAATCACAATCAATGTTATTACAATAAAAAGAAATGTTTTTTTTTCGTTATCTCCCTGTTTCATAGATGAAAATAGTAACAATTATAAAACTAGAAATATTAATAAGTATCTAATCAAAAAGATTACAACATTTCTATTGCACTATTGTCTAGGACTTCATAAGAATCTTCTGTTACTTTAGCTCAACGTACAAGTGTTTTCCATTTATTTAGTGTATTAATTGGTATAAACCAACAAACAGTGTGCTAGAAAGGGCTGCTGAGCAAAAACACAGGAGTTGTTTTAATCACACTGTGGACAGAACGCCTGTGGCAAAAAATACTACAAAACAACGCGATACTTTAAAAGTTGAATGCAAGATTGATTTGATTTGATTTGAGGACAAAAATACTCCAACAAATACTATAAGCAGGCTTTGAACGTGTAGATATAAATGTTACAGACATGTTGATTCTGAAATAAGGATCACCTTATTTCAGAATCAACATCGTCACGTGAAGAACAATGGTTGCTTGGTGTCGGGGTAATCCGTTCGTACACGATGTGACGCAAGTCTCCGATACCCGATGATTTCAGTATCCAAGCAACTTCAAGCCATACAAATCATATAGGTAATCGTACTAAATTGATTAAGACTAAAGTGGTCGGGTATCGGAGACTTGCGTTGCCTCTTGTATGAACGGGCTAGTTCGCAACATGCATGTGTTGTTCCTCACGATCACCTTATTTAAGAATCAACATAGTGTAACATTTATAATATCTATACTTGCAAGGCCCGCCTATAGTTTTTGCTGGATTTTAATTTTCCCGTATTCGATAAGCTTCTGCCTATCTCTTAACTTCTGCCAATCATCATAATTTTGGGCACGTGTTTTATAACTACTTCGAATAAGAGGCGCCGGAGACGACTAGCATGAAGACACGGCAAAGTTGATGATGACCTGTTGCTATAGTCTGCACCATGGGAAAGACATGAGTGAGACAAAAAAATCGTAACATGCTTTACCATGGGTATAGTATGGTAATGGCATAGGTTTTTGTCCGTTGTGGCCAACAACTGGGGTAATCGGTTGAGGGAAAGGTGACAGATTGTGAAAGATCTGACATCAATTTAGAGGTATTTAAAGCAGTTAAACCTGAGGACACGAACACTTTGCTGATTTTCTGCCGGGAGGAAATATGGTGAGGATGCATTTTGATTTACGGCCAGAATAAGATCTTCTCTAAAAACAAAATTAGGTAATGGTATGTACATTAGGGTTCATATTTTCATCTGTTGATTTTATAATTTCACTTGTTTCGTATGTTGCTCATAAAAGTCGTCCATCTCGCTCCTGGGGGTTACGGCAAATGGCTGTCTAAAAAAATGACAGTATATGTAATAAAAATATAAATTAATAATATCACAGGTCAACGTTGACTAATAAAACCCGTACAAAAGCGGTTCTCAATAAAAATATTCGCAAGTATATAAATAATAAAGTTTACTTCTTTTTATTTATACAGATTAATTATTACTCAGATTAGATTATGTTTTTATAAAAAAATATATTAAATATATACAATTAAACATAGTTTTTCAGTAGAAAAAAGGCGGAAGTGAATTTAGTTCTAAGAACAAAGTAGGATGGTCAGATACGACCGTCACATAAAAAATCATTTCCATAGAAAAGTGTAGCATGGTTACTTATAACTTGAAAATTAAAATCTTGTTAAATATAATACATCTTCAACAGAATAATATGTATCATCAGATATAATTATTATTTTTATGTAAATTAAATTTATAATCGATTTATAATTTTCCGCAGAAAACCGACGGATAGTCAGAACAGACGCTAAAATAATAACTTTGCTAATTTTATATTAATACTAAAATTAAATGATACCAAATTATAACACATAGTGAATTTACTTACCTGGAGTCTTTGGTATGCAGTCTTCCTCATCAATGCACATTTCATGAATAAAATTCTTAGTTTTATAATTTTTGCTTGTTTCTTCGACAAGTTGTAACGTAACTTTGATCGTTCTGTTTTTGTTGTGGCAGAATTTCAACCTGCTATGTAAAAAACTAGGCACCAAATAATTAATAAACAGGTAAACAGAGATAAAATAATGTAATTGTTTAAGAAAAACCTAATCCGGCGCTATGCGTGGGCGAATCCGACGAATAGTGGCGCTTGTGCAGATTCGTCGGGAGTGGGAGAGGGTGACGGGAGATCCCCGCGCGTCGTACAATGACGAGTATGCACAAGCGTCATTTTACTATGAGCGCCTATCAAATCCAACAGTTTACCGACTGATTAATTTGAAATCCAAAATAGATAGATTTTTTTTTTCAATGTAGTTACAATATTTACACTATGTAGTTTCCAAATATGGAAAAAAGTCAATTTCGAATTTTTTGCAAAACCGACATTATTCTACGATCATGACGCATTGTTTATCAACAGTAATAAAATCGTACAACCAATATAGATAAAGCGGAAGATTCTTAAGCAAGTTATAAATAATAATGTATGTATTTTTGTTCGAAGTCTGAGTGGTTCTACTTGAATTGATACTACGGGATCCCTTAAGTAACTTTTAACGTGTCTGAAAAACTATTATACATATTTAAATTATTCTCTTAGTTCAAAACAGTTAACCGTTTTTTTTAATCGTCACTACTACGGCTATCAATGACTGATGATATTTTTGAAACGACTCTCACAGCACTTTGGTTTTATATATTGAGTCATAAGGTCGATTTTAACTAATCGTACCACTGACGTGTGTCCACACTTTACAACACCCTTTCACCATATTATGTATCTGTATTGATTCCATTAATATCTGTAAATAATAAAATGAATACCTATGTCATTAAAGCTATGGTTTGTACAATAACTGTAATAATATTTTATTTTATATCGACCGCTTCGTGCTACAGTCACGTACGAAACTTTTTAAAGTTACCACGAGATATAATAGTAATGTTATCGTATTAAAGTAGAATTTAAGTTTCCTAGAACTAATGAAAAAACGACAAAAATGTAACGTTAAGACATTTCGGTTGCGATTGTTGTTAAAAACATCGTGTTGTTTGAGACTATTTTTTTTAATGAAACTTTAGAAATCATTATAATCAATCAATACAAAAAAATAAAATTGAAATGTCTGTTTGTCTAAACTGTTATCTGTAATGTCAAAATATTGGTGTTTTTTTAAGCTTATACAGTTATGTGCACGATACAAACATATACATAAGCCAGTTTTTAATTTTTTTATTTGACTGTCTGTTTGTTCCGGATAATCTTCAAACCGACTGGTCAGATTTCGATAATATTTTCCTGGCAGGTAGCTGACTATATAAGGAGTAACTTAAGGTAAATTATATAGGGTGTCGAGCAAAAAATAAATCAACAGAATTAGGGACAAATTTTGATTGATGGAATTATATCGTATAGGAACGTGAAGAACGCAATGAACCCGCGGACTCAGTTAGTTTTTAAATATAACTTAAATACATTTTAACTTCATAAATCGTTAAAAAACTGTCTATTAGTAGGTATATAATTAAAATGTTTGAATGTGTTGGTAAATTGATGCCAAATTCCTTTGCAGTGCTACAAGTTTGATCCACGCATAGTACGAAAAGTTGTGCAGTTTATTTTGTTTCCGAAATTTTAATTCGAAAGTTGCATGTTGCATACATATATGTACAATTGTACACCTATGTGTAAGCCCCACTATAATAAGATAGAAATAAACATGTCAAAACTTATGTTCTTGACTGTTTTTGACGTAACACGCGTATCTTAGTTTATATTCTTAACTGCTACAAGCAGGGATAAAAACTTCTCAGAAGTTTATCGACTCTCTTTTGTCCGTAAGTTCAACGACCTTACAGTAAGACTAAAAATATCTATCTTCAAATTAAGCCCAAACGAAAAACCTTTTTCTTAATCATTCGCTTCTTTTGTTTAACGTAAATAAATCAGGCGGGAGATACAAAGAGACAAGTCGAATGCAAGTTAAGCTGACTTCGCTAAGTACACTCGGAAAATTAATGAAACGTAGAACATTTTAACACGAAATTCTTGAACTTTATTAATAAGTTAAAGGTATTCTGTACTGCCGTTTCAAAGTTTTGAAATATGTACAAGGTAATGTTTGGTTGGAAAGACAAGCAAGGGAGTAATTATTTTTAATGTTTTATTTAATTAATTTGTGTTATGGGGGTTGAAGGTAAATTTTGAAGATTTGGTTTGAGTTACGTTATAAACATTGCCGTAAGATAGTTTGGCAAAGAATTTTGCAATGCACCAGTGCAGCAGTTAGGTAGACGACTAGATAAACGTCAAAATCGAATTAGTACACTTAATTAGATAATAACTAGGTATATTATTATATCTAAGTAAATAGCGCTGCCGCCCTAGCGTGGGTACCTAGTTGTACGCGTCCGTAATGATGAAATTGTGACGTCATGAGACAATTGAAATCAATGTAACGTCGTGAGTTTTTGTTTACGTAAAATAAGAATAAATACGTGTCTACAATTTTTTAATATTCTATCTGACGGACATTAAAATTATCATATACCTTCGTGGCCTATAGTAAGTACTACTTACTTACCTACTTATTAAAAAAATAACATGAATATTAAAATAAACTTTGAATATTGACTACAATATTAAAAGTTTATTTTAATATTCATGTTATTTTTTTTTTAATTTTGAATATCGTGTGTAATAAATATATCTGAATTTTATGTTGCTATTATTAGCTTGACATAGTCAATGAAATTTCATTGTGACAAAGTAAAAATTAATTAGCTTTAAGTTCAAGTGATTAGGATAATGACACTAAATTACTTCAGACAAAAACAACGACGAAAACTGAACCAGTCGCTCATCGTTTAGAAACAGAAAAACGAAAGACACGGTAAAACATAGAATGCAAAAACTGTTTTAAAAGTATTCTCCTAATTCTTCAAGATGCTCCCACTTCTCACAAGAACTAACAAACTACGAAACAAGCTCTAAAAACTCTTAAACCGTTTACGACCAATGACGAGACGAAGAGCTAGCATAATTGCAATAAAAGCACTTTAACAGTTTCACTGCTTGTAAAGTGTCACAATACCTAAAGATCCCATTAAACTTTAGCAATTTCTAACTTTTCCTATTAGGCTTACTGCACACATATCGTCCGTATACGTTACAAATACTTGTGTATGCTCGTTTATTGAAAGTTCGTGTGTATGTTTCATAAGATGAGTATGGGTGCTATTGGAGAATTGAGGATATATTATTTGAATTTGTTGTTAGATCTTTGTTGATTTACAGGTTGTTTTAAATTTATTCTTGCTGATGTTGGAAACGTTTATTTTACTTTTTACTCTTAAAAGGTAAGGTATATTTAACCGACTTAAAAAAAGAGGTTTTCATATCGACGATATGTTTTTATTTTGGCAATTGTAGACCTATTTAAATTTTTATTCAAATTTGTATCATGTATAGGATATACGAGTACCTTAGAGGTGGTCCCATATAAATTTAATTGTTGATTTATAAATTTTTGTATATTAAATTGCATTACAAAGTTATACAAAAATATTACAATATCATTATGTACAATATTGAATATTGTAGACACGTTGCTTGACGAATAATTTCATTTATTTAAATCTCCGGTTTCTAAAACCTACTTATATATTAAACAATACTCTTTTAACAAACGCTTTTAAGAAAGCTAATATTTTTGTTCGCCAAGATAGGGTTTTCTCGTCATTTGGCTAGGTTTTTAGGTAGGATAGCAGTTCTATACAGCCTGACATGCTCACACTGAGACTCGAAGCATGACGGCGATGCTAGCTCAGGTGTTTTCTAAGCCAAACTGGTGCTTATGCTACATAAGTACATTATTTTGGTCCATTTTGTGTAGGTTTGGCCCAGTTTCTTTATTATTTACTCTAGTTAAAATTTTGAAATGTTTACTAGGACGGTACGTCCAAAACGTAGGTTCACACAATTTGCAAAAATTTGATCTAATGATTATAAAACAACGTCGGTTTAGTATATCTAGGTATACTTACTAATATTATAAAGTTGAAGAGTTTGTTTGTTTGTTTGAACGCGCTAATCTCAGGAACTACTGATTCGAATTGAAAAAATCTTTTTGTATTAGATAGTCCGTTTATAGAGGAAGGCTATAGGCGATATAACATCACGCTACGACCAATAGGAGCGGAGCATAGATGAAAAATGTTGCAAAAATGAAAAACCGTTGAAACTAAAACACGCGAACAAAGTCGCGGGGGACAGCTAGTACTGTATATAACTCAAGAATGGATGGAATGAATTTTATGATCTTTGATTTGTCTCTTTCCCGAATAGAATAACTAACAAAACATTGCAAAATACACGAAAAACAAAAACTATATCTTATGGAAACTACTTCGGGTAAATCCGCGCGGTACAGCTAGCAGTATTTAATAAAACGATGTATAATTTTAAATAAACAACAGAAGAAATTTGGTTTTGTATATTTTACTAACATTTCGTGGACTTTCATAACATAAGCAAAACACTTCAAAGAGCATATTTTAGTATACGACCTAAGAAGCTCGGTTAAAAGTAAATAAATATGGCGCAAAACTACCTTATAATATACCTAGTTGAAATATACCGCCATACCTAATAGCGCTGTAGCGAAACAGGCTACTTAGACAGTAATAAATCACTGGAAAAAAACTATAATGTTGGCCTATTACAAGCCACCTGCTACATCTAAGTTTGGCAATTACATGTCTTTTTCTGTACAGTGTTATACCTAAGTTAGCCCATTATAGTGAGAAATAGGTTTAATGTATATCTGCTGTATTATTCTAGTAAGACTTTAGTGGGGACTGAAATAAGGTTTTGTGTCATTGTATTTTTTTGATGTTTGTTTGTTTTTAGTAACTAGCGACCTGCCCCGGCTTTGCACGGGTATACAAAAGATAAATTAACCAACTTTCTTGAATCACTCTATCCATCGGTGAATACCATATGAAAATCTGATCAGTACTTTTTGAGTTTATCGCGTTCAGTACAGTCGTTTTGAAGCGATGAAGGTGCAAACACTTTCAAACTAATATCAAACCCATTTTTGACCGACTTAGGGTATACTTTGACTTACTGTGCATTGCGACGAAAAGGCGCAGACGTTTCTGCGCTAACACAGACGACCCCTTCTTTCCGGGGTGCGGGGTACCACGGACAGCTACTCACCGCGCTCTTAGTGTTGAAAATAATTTAACCCTAATTTTAACCCTGGGTATACTTCAACTTCCGGTAGATTGCCTCGGACCGAGGCAGCGTCTGCGCTATTAAGGACGAGCACATTTCCACGGTCAACCTTGCGGGGTGATGTGAGAAGCCAGCTTTCGATAGCTTTCAGGAAGATCTTCACATCAGTATTCTTAAAATCTCCTATGTACAGACATCGACAAGTTACAAATTGTATAGATTTAGATATTACATATTTAAAATAATAACAGCGAAGCGAATACTCAATTCTCCAAAACTCTTCATTATAAAGACATTTATTTACCAAGCTTAACTCCTCATCTGATACAAAGCAAGATAAAAGTTTCTTTAGCCTTTGAAGTATTGAAAGGATAAATTCGATTTTAAATATCGAGGAAGTGAGGGTAGCAGGATATGATGCGTTAAAAGCACACTGACCTTATTTAAGATACGTTTTAAAAGGGTCAGACACGTGTTCCTTGCCACGTGCTTGTAAGGCACAACATGTGAGACAAGGATGAAGGTCGAAGGTCGGTTCGTATAGATTTAGTCAAACATGGTTGATATAGATCACAGTATTTTGTTCAAACATTATTACACTTTGAAAGGTTAAGGTAATATGAAAATGGAAAAAAATTACGATTAAAAAGATCAAGTAATACAGTTTTTTTTTATTACATTACTTTATTTTTTGTCTGTTAATAGACCTCCAAAATAGGTTAATTAAAAAAAGGATATGGTTTTATTCTGGAAAGTAAAATCTGAGTCAAAATATCATATACCATAGAGCTTGGCCAAATTTTACTTCTAAGAATTTTCTTAAGAAAGAACATAGTTAAAAATTTAAACCATAATATTTCGAAACAATAAACAAAATATAAAAGCACATCCTGTATCAAGCTAATAAAAATACTATAATAAAACAGCGGAGTAAAAACAGCTCCAACAAAATTTTACTCTCAGAGTTAAAACGCTGACAAGACAGAAAAAGCTGGGAAAATTCATGGAGACTAAGAATTTATATAGTCTTACCTGAACTGTAGGAAAACACGAAGAAACTTCGAGGTAGCATCATGAACAAAAGTTTATTATACTATCTGGATGCAAACCTTTCCTACCATTTATCTTTGTCGACGGAACTTAAACGTAACTCCGTTAAAGTATTTAGTAGAGGAAATTAACGACAAATTCAGTGCGAACCTTTTTTTATCGGGAACTAATTGTGTTTTGGTGTGAGCTCGTTTAGTTTCATCTACTAAAAGGGTTAGACCCTTCATCTGTAACATGTATTAATGGATGACCTATAATTATAACAATAATAAAATAATATCAATTCCAGCCTATAAATTAATGTCCCACTGCCTAGACACAGGCCTCTGCCCATATAGAGAAGGTACGAGCATTAATCACCACGCTAGCTCATTGCAGATTGGCGATTTCAGACTCCAATTTTCGGAATTCAAGTATCCTCACGATATTTTCCTTCACCGATTGTCAATGATATACAAGAATAGTTAAGAAAGTATATAATAAATTATATCAATATAAGCAAAAAATATATATTTTTATAATTTTAATAAAAAATTAAAACCAATACAGTTAACCACTATTTACTAGGTTGGTGTTAATTTCACAGTTACATACATTCAAAAGCATTTGTTGTAATACTAGTGGAATGGTATTACAAAGCGCAATAGAACTATGCATTTTTAATGATTTCGTTTAATCTGAAACATAATTCAGTAACGCGTATTTTAAATATGAATAGAAAATCACTGCGTTGTATGTAAATATTTTAGGGTTAATTATACTGATTTAATAGAATCCAAAATACGCACAATTTACTTAAATAATAATAATCATAACATTTTAGAACACCCTATTAAAAAAAAGTAGGTACACATAATTTAGCTACTGTTACTTGCAGTTAGAAGCTATATTCATAAGATTATTCTGTAACAATAATATAATTTATCTGTAAGGTAGAAAAGACATAGTCTTTTTAGAGGCATTTGATACGTGTTGCAATCTCACACAATGTTAAATTACGAATATTAATTACAATTCACACTTATTTTAGTCAAAAACTTACGGAAATATGATTTCTAAAACTTTATTATATCTGAAACATATATAATATTCTTGATCCTATTAATTTGTTCATCTTTATTTACATTCATGTTCAGTTGACACGTACATGTATTATGGGATACCTCAAGGAGCGCTTTTAGGTCCGCTTTGAAGGTGCCTCGCCAAGCGTGTAACGATCGTGCACACATTTGGTGCAAGTTACATTTACGTGATCTACGACTACGTTTACCTTGTCAAACATTCGTATACATTATTATTTCTATAAAATATGTAAAAACATACTTAGTATTTTGTAGTTTTATTTCCTTAAAATAATGTAAGTATTTAGTGTTTGATTAATCCTTTTTCTTTTCTTTTTAAAAAGAACATTATTAATAATTATGGTTTATAGGATATATTTTGATAAGTCTCTTGGATAAAGGTTCCATACTCTTTTTTTCATATTGTTATTTACCTAACAGAATCTCTTGAAAGATTTATTGTGAAGCGTATACGAGGCGTTAAGTGATCCTAACATACATTTGGTAACAGACAGCGGTGTTGTGGTTACATGTTGCGCCCTGACAACCTCACCGCAGTCATTCAGTAACGTGTCAGCTTAACAATTTTATTGCACAGAAACATCACAATTCAACAAATATATGTACCATTATATTTTCGAACTCTTTATTCAAACAAACCTATCCAAAATGCGGTGTAAGATAATAACAGTATTTGCTTTAAATATTTGTGACCATTTATTATAATACAAACATAATCTGTCAATAATAAAATTGTTGTGCTCAATACGGGATGCCGCAAGTTTCACCTCAATTTTAATGGACCCGTAATTCGCCGTTCTGATATACAGAGCGTGAAGATCCTTGCATATATTTGCAACTTTGCGGTCAACGCGCCACGACCTACCACGACACGTCCTGTTCCGTTGAATTTGTGATGACATTGTACTGAAGTGTGTGATGCGGAAAATTGGAGCTTAAATTGTAACAGCATAAGTTTCATTTTCGAATAACTTTAGTTAAAAGAATTAATATTTGATTTTGATGCTTGTGAAAAACGATTAAAAAATTCTGGTTCAACATACTGATCTGTTGTTCACTCAATTACTTGGAAATAATATGTTATTTATGTCCCTTTTTTGTATGAAAATTATGTCGTTATATTTCATATAATAAATATTCGAGTGTACTTAGATAACTTATAAAAAAATACAGTTTTCTTAGTCACTAGCTAAATATTAGCTCAAGTATAAAGAAAGATAAACTAGGTATTTTCTCAAGAAAACTTTAGAAATAATGCTAGATATGAGACAGACTGAATTGCAATGTATAGAAGACGTGACTTGTAGATGAAAATTACAATAGCATTTGGCAGAACGTAGAATTTAATCCGTTTAACTTTCAAATGAGGTGTCATTTGAATTCGCTACATATATACTAAATGACGGTTCGTGCTTCACTACTATTCGTTACGAACGGCTAGCGATACGGAGGGACTTTCCGACTTTATATCGCCCTATTAGACTCGCTTCGCACTTTGGGGTTGGCTAAATTTCTGGTATCGATATTTCCGTGACTATTTTTTTGCTTGATGGATGGCGTGAAAGGGTTGAACAAGAAAAGTCGATAAGAGAAATGGTAAACATTAAAATAACATACCATGTCGATATCAATTGTTCGCTTAGCTGGTTAAACTTTAGTATGTTTTTCAATTTATTCAATGTCAATACCGTAAATGTTTTATAATGTATTATAAATTACGTAGTAACTAACTAAGGACTGTAAACAGAAGCTCAGGCTATTGAAACAAAATATATTGATTACCAATAACAAAATATTCTAATGATTTCAAATATATAAATGTCCACTAAAAAAAATGTAATATCAAAGTATTCATGGTACAAAACAGAAACAAATTTCTCTATATCTATTTACCTAACTCACAAGGGAAATACTCAAAAACCTCAACTCACTACACGAACACGACACTGTTGTTTTGCGTCGTAAATATGCAGCGAAACAAAACAGTTCGCACTGATTCCTAATATTAGCATAATCCTCTATTTTGTTGGAATTATTCATCGGAAGTGCACTTGCAGTATAAACATCTGCCTCTAGTTCGAGACAGTTTGGATTTCAGATTTGACCAATACATTATGGATTATGTTAAAGTTGTCTTGTGTTTGGTGTGATTTTGCATGGAACAGCAACTACAGATTATAGTTTGTTTTTACTTTTGTTAGTAATAATAGTTACGTCAGTTCCAGTACAGAATTTTCATCATTCACGTAAAAACTTGCGATATTTTTAGGTTCAGTTTAGATTGAATCTAAATAAACTGTATTTTCGTAATCTTGTATTCAATGTTTGAAAATATTTAAAAAATGTGCAATAATAAGTCCATTTTATTTCTTAAGAATTCAGAAAGTTGCAAATTCGAGTAATCGAATCGTAATAATAGTTTCTGTAACCCAATTACTTGGAAAATAAGCTGCAAATAAAAATACTTTAGATCGACTTTAGATAAAAGACATTTAAAAAAACATATAAAAGTGAAATTCTTCATTATGTTTATGAAAACATTTTTACGACCTAAAATAATTTTATAAACTGCAGCACCTTTTAAATGTGACTGTCAAATCTCAGTCACTCACACGCGCGCAAACATTCGAATAATGTACGCGCGATTTGATGTCTGTTAAAAAACCGACGCAGCTCGGAAATCATTGGCTTGGGTATTCGTGCGAATGTGAGTGACCGGAATTCTAGTTAGTCAATTTGTCACACAACTCTTGCACAAACCGTAAAGCTAATCTTCTCTTAAAGTGCTAAATTGATTGGAACACTCAAACACACCCAAAGATCGATACTACATCTCCCTTTAATCTGCGCCATATTTTCAGCTTCGACACATTAGTGCTGTACCAATTAGTGTTGTGTCGTTAGCGTGTAATTTACTGTCACAATCAGACCGAAGTCTGATGGGGAGATGTTGCGTGTTGATAGCGATTTCTTGATAGCAATTGGTGTTGTGTTAAGCATTTTGTATAAAGAAAATTAACGAACTATATTTGTCTTTCACTATCTTTGCCATTTTATTTCATGTAACTAATTTAGTGTCCCACTGCAAGGCAAAGGTCTACTTCGTTTTGGGCGAGACGGTTTTGTCCTGATCCATTCAATTTAAAATATTAATCTTAATATAAAATCAAAACACACGATTGTTATAGAAAAAAAAAACATACATTCGAACATAGATCCTCCTCCTGTTTGGAAGTGTATAAGTCATTTATTGTTTGTAAACAAACAATAAATGTTTTATTTTCACAATAACTACTTATCCATTTTAACTTAAGTTTAATCTAAACATGATAATCTAGCAGTAGAAACTTGTTTATGTTCTTTTTGTAAATTAAACTACGAATTTTGCAAGTAAGAAGAAAAAAAATGTTGAAATAAAAAAAGTAACACATAATGAACACAAAGGTGTAAAAGACGGACACATAGCCACAAATAAAACTTTCTTTTATTCCATTCAATTTCCATGACACGTATTGCAATCCAAAGAAGTGCTAAGAGTCACGAGCCAGTGATTAAAGATTTTACTTCGCTCCGTTGTTACGATAAATGTGGTCGTGTTAGTTACTACCGCGAGTATTACACGGATATTATGTAATAAATATCTCTTAAACTATGTTTCGGTCTTTGCATATTGTATACGGAACCTCTGGTTAATATAAATACAATAATTACAAGCATTAAAAAAAAAAAACATTAATCAGACTTAAAAAAACACGTAATACGTGCCTATAAAATTTGAAGTGTTGCCTTTGTCCTGGATTCCATAATCAGATCCTGACATTGTGAACCATGGGACTACTTGATAGGTTAGTTAAACAAAAAATATTTTTTCAAATCAGTTCAGGCGTCTTCGAGTTATCGGGGAACATACACAAAAAATAAATAAAGATTCCGAATAACCTTCTCCTCGTGGGACTACTAGGCCAATATTGTTTGGGTAAGGTTTAGAAAGACATTAAAATTTATTTGAATTATATTAGTATCTATCTAAAATTTCATTTTAATCGGATGTCCAGAAGGTTTCTAATTTAGCTTGCAAAGATTTTACCTAAATAAAAATACATACATACATTGCAAGTTCAAGATATAATATACAACCAATACCAATTAGGTAATCTTTTTTCCATTTCTTTATTTAAGCTAAATCTAGAGGCTAAGTATTTTTTTAAATGTACCCATAAAATTGTAAAAGTGTAGCCACAAAATAAATATTCAAATGCGCGTTAACTCCAGATAGTTTCATTAGCTTTCTTCTCGCGTAGATACGCGTATAAACCTTGAGATAAAAGTTTATACATGTAAACAAAGTCAGAAAACATGTTATGTTAAGATAACAAAAGATTTACGTCGCAGTGATATCTTAATTAAAATCAGCAAGACACTTTACACACCCGTTTTATTAAATCTCTGCTTATATTTAACTGAATAATTACGAGTACTACCACTTAAAATTTACTTTATCTACTATAAAACGAGTTTTCTTTGTGAGTTTTCTTTACAAGTGTTCTAAAAACTATGAAATTTAGACTGAAAATGTTCTCAACTTGTCTTTTAAAGCATTTGTTTCTCTGCAAATCTTTTGACACTTAAATACCATGTTTTTTAAATTTATGACTTAAAAAAAACAAAATGTACTGTAAGTATAATTATATTATAAAAAGCTTATGATGAACGGAACGACTTCTGTAATTGATAACTAGATATCGTTATATCGGTTCTTGATGCATAAATATTTAAGGGTTTAACATCACTGACATTTGTTATTTGTGTCGCTATCATGCAATTGCAATTGAACCTAGGTAAACTAACTACCTAGATTCAATTCAGCAAACTCCCAACGGTATTCATTTTAAATATATACCGTTTTGTTGTGATTGCTTGTTCCAAGCCTGGGTGTTATTTGTGTAAGTGAATTGAATGTTTGGGAAACCCCCCGCGATACAGGGATTAAATTCTCTAGCGTGGGAGGAGATATAAAAAAAAAGAAAATAACCTGTAATATAAAATAAGATTCGTAACGAACTAAAAACAAACACAAAAAGATAACGGTTACATGAAGTTAATAATTGACAAGATTTTTTTATAACACTATCACGATCGGAAAAATAAACACACCATTTAAAACATGTCTACCAAAATCCTTTAATTGTTTCGAGCCTCGAATAAGCTTAGCTTTCCCTATGATTAACAATATGAAGACCCACTGTCCATCATACTAGCGTACCTACCAGTTGATTGCACAAAGAACATAAGCACGTGAAACTGTTATTTGCATTGAAAAGCTCAGTTAACTTGATGAATACAGGATTGTACCTGGGATGGTGAAATATTTGTTTCTGATTGTGTTAGAGTTGACGCATACAATTCTATTTGAAGCAGAAGTGTTGGTTCATGCTTCACTAGACTGAGAACTAAATATAGAATATTCAATTCAAAATGTTATTTTGTAGGCTAAAGAAAAATAACGCTTCAAAAATAACTATAGATTAAAAATCAAAGAGATGACTGAATTTTTTTAAGATTATTTTTTTCCGTCCCATTTATGTCATTTGGAGTATTTTATCTGCAATTCATTCGTTTACAATTTAGCATCTTAATATTTCCATCGTCATCCAATCATTGTTCATGCCAATTACCTCTGTGCGCGACGTGCCGCGGGTTCGATCCCCGCGTGGGACCAAGTCTGGGTGTTCTTTGTGCATGTGATTTGAATGTTTGTAAAAATCCCCCGCGACACAAGGATTAAATTCCTTCGTGCGGGAGTAGTTTTTTTTTCAAACTCCAATATTCTCCCACTGTAAATTGAGGAAACACAAACAAATCGTTTCTCATTAACCGCTGCTACTCGCGCCCTTACCTTTCGGCATGTCCAAGACAAATTCCCTAACGTGCCTAATTGTGCTAACATTTACTTCTGTAATCACGTACAATGGATGGACCCAGCTATAAATAACAAAGAATCCTTCGAAGCTTTGTTCCGCAAATATGGTCTAATAAATAACACAATGATTATTTTTATCGTCTAAAGAATATTCCCTGAGTAAATATTCGAAGGTATAAAAGAAGAAAATAAGCGTGTTATAGCTTTCATTATCTGATTGTGTATTTGGGGTATCTAATGGGTTTTGTGAATTATGTGTTATCTTTGGATATTAAGTGAGGAACCTAAAACATTGGGATGTTTAATTTGATTCTATTAGATATTTATGATGTTAAATACTTCGTCGATTCCTTTATTATTATTATATACTTCCATAGTATCATCTATATCAGTGTCCTGTCTATATTATAAATATTTATAATTAAAACTTAAACTTTAGTAATACATCTAATGATTTTATAAGTTAATTCCAGTTCATTGGTTTTTGTTACAATTAATTGAAAATTCAGTCTTATAGCATGCTTAAATTTCATATCTGAATATCATCAGAACATTGAATAACCTTTTTCGTTATTTTAGTGACATTTACTTTTGTCTCCTGAAAAATTCCGTGTAATTTTGTCTAGACCTTTTTAAACTAGATTTGAATATATAAATAACTAAATAGATACCAAAAATACAAGCTAATGTTACTTCACACCTACAAATTTTAGTGTATAAAAATTCAGTCAAAGTAAACATCACAGTACAAAATAGCAATTCGCATTTCGTGGCATGTAAATTTAGATCAAAATGTTCATTGCATGTTGCATTGCTTCCTCTAGTTAACAGTTTTGCTCGTTTGAATCCCAAGGCAACAATAAACACACCTCAAACTTCATTCACAATGGAAACCTAACCAATAACTAACATCTTAATAAAGCAGTGCTTTCAACCCGACAGCATGATTCCCTAAATTGTTAATCCAGTTGGGACACGGAACTTGTAATAAGGCTAAATTTAGTTGAAGTTCGCATGCCTACCAAGTACCACGGTTCGTCGGATTAATTAAAGGATTCCATAACAACAATTACTTCTTGAGACGCATGAAACATGTAGACGAGAATGGATTATCGTGGTTTGCTATCAGAGACATTATTTACAAGATGGCGGCGCTTATTAATGCTCTTTCTTGTAAAGCTATTCTTTAGTCAGATTTATTAGTACTTATACGTGTATTTAGTCCTATTCTAAAAACATATTAGAACAAGTGATTTTGGCGTACTTTAGATGATATTTATCAGTGATCCGATAAAAAAATAACTGATTGAGAACTATAGTAAAAATCAAAATAAGATTAACTGCAGTTACATTATTAGCTAGATCCTAAAGCGAGCTTCAATTAAAACATACTTCAAGCCATCTCAGAAGATCAGCCAGTCTTTACCACGTCTTTATCAATTGTAATATACCTACCTATCTCTTAAAAGCGACTATACTAAATAGTTCACAATATTTAAAAGCCAGTATTTCATTTAGCATAGTGGCTATAATTAATTATTATTTGTTAGTAAAGCTTGCATAAAACGGGAGATATAAGAAGCAGTATCAAATTTTAATACAAAAAGACGATGAGTGATACCAAGTAAAATTTTGCTATGATAGACTAGGGCGTTATATTCAGTATAATTTATTCAATATTTTATTCAGGATTCAGAGTTATGCAAGCCCGTTAAAAGCCATCCCGCACTATAAATCTATCGAGCACGTCCGATCGGATTCAACAGGTCCAAATTTGTTTTTAGAGTGATACTATTAGGGGTGAGTAGAGATAGTATGACCAAGTCAAAAATGGTTATATGCATGAGGCCTTTCCATTAAAAATACATTTGAAACAAAGTGGTCTTGATGTTTCGGATTAGAATTATTATACTTATTTAAAACTAGCTTTTGCCAGCGGCTCCGCCTGCGTGAGTGTCTGTAAAAAGTAGCCTTTCTTAGGATCCAAGCTTGCCCTATACGAGGTTTCAACCAAGTCAGTTCAGCGGTTTAGCTGTAAAAGCGTAACAGATAGACAGACAGAGTTACTTTCCAATTTATATATTTACTAGCTGTCCCCCGCGACTTTGTCCGCGTGTTTTAGTTTCAACGGTTTTTTATTTTTGGAACATTTTTCATTTATGCTCCGCTCCTATTGGTCGTAGCGTGATGTTATATAGCCTATAGCCTTCCTCAATAATCGGACTATCCAATACAAAAAGAATTCAATTTTTCAATTCGAACCAGTAGTTCCTGAGATTAGCGCGTTCAAACAAACAAATAAACAAACAAACAAACAAACTCTTTAGCTTTATAATATTAGTATAGATATTATCAAACCGCAGCTTAACCTTTATTATCGGTCAAACCTTTATTATCGGTCAAACTTTGCCATGAGCCACTCTACTGCACGCATTATATATTTTTTAAAATCATTATACGTATTATCTCCTAGAAACTCGAAAAAATAATCCAACATTATTGTATTACAAAAAATACCACTTTACCTAAGTCTAAAAACACATCCACGATCTCATTGAATTTAATACTGTAAATCTCATCTGTGCGTATCATAAAACAAATATAAAGATAACTAGAAAATAGGAGTCTTGAAAACGGTGATGAAATTCAACTCATAAAATGAATAGAGTCGGGCTTTATACCATCGTAAAGGCAAGACCCGTGACCACTTCTTGTAAGGACTTGTATAAAAAATATGCCTTTTTTACATAAATTCTTTTGTTCGTGGATTAATGAACTTTGGTTGGGAGCAATTTGTTTATTTTAATGGAAGAAGATGCTACCCAAATTGCTTTGATGACGTTTTTGGGTGTACTTAATAAATTACGTAGGTAAGGTAAGTGTGCGTTTTATTTAATTTAATTTTTACTATATTATTATTGTTTTATTATATACTAGCGACCCGCCCCAGCTTGGTACGGGTAGACAAACATTAATCTATACTATATCTATACTAATATTATAAAGCTGAAGAGTTTGTTTGTTTGTTTCTTTGTTTGTTTGTTTGTTTGAACGCGCTAATCTCAGGAACTACTGTATTATATACTACTGTTCGAATTGAAAAATGCTTTTTGTATTGGATAGACCGTTTATTGAGGAAGGCTATAGGCTATATAACATCACGCTACGACCAATAGGAGCGGAGCATAAATGAAAAATGTTGCAAAAATGAAAAACCGTTAAAACTAAAACACGCGCGCTAATCTCAGGAACTACTGGTTCGAATTGAAAAATTCTTTTTGTATTGGATGGTCCGTTTATTAAGAAAGGCTACTTATAGGCTATATAACATCACGCTACGACCAATAGGAGCGGAGCATAAATGAAAAATGTTGCAAAAATGAAAAACCGTTGAAACTAAAACACGCGAACAAAGTCGCGGGGGACAGCTAGTGAATTATATAAACCTTCTTCTTTAATTACTCTATCTATTGCTAAAAACTGAATTAAAATCCGTTGGGTAGTTTAAAAGATCTAAGCGTACAGACAATGGGAGCGACTTTGTTTTATAATATGTAAACATTACTAAATAGTCCTTTAATTACTTTTACAGCTACAGAAATCCTGTAATTACGATTGACTGAAATTAGATGTTATCAGAACCCGAATTTCGTGATATAGGTAGGTATAATGTTTGGAAATTGTGTTGTTTATTTAAAAGTAACATCTTTGAAATGTATTTTATACATACCGTAACACGAAATACATATTTCACCTATTCTCTTTCCAAAAAAAAAATAAACGTCTTGCATATCATATCATGATAATGCTATAAAATCCCGCACGACACAAACATTGAGCTACAAACATATCTAAACAGCAAAACAATCCACAATCGACCACAAAAAAAACGTATCTTTAAACAAAGAAACAGGTATCGTTTCGACCAGCAATAATATGTAGATAGGAGGGAATTTAAATAGCGAAGTATGGTCTTCCGTTTCGACGTACGTAAACAAATTCAATATGCATTTATTCGGTATTCCGTGGCTCCAGCTCATTTGAATAAGTTTAGAGGATTTTGGGACTGACTGTACAATACCTAAAGTCACCAACCTATGCCCAGTAAATGTTTCCCGTTGTTTTTAAACGCAAATCAAGATTGTCTGTTTCGAAATTTTTCCGTCGTGATTTTTATTGGGGTTTTCTTTGTTTTTCTTCAGGTTCTTTAGTAGTGGCAAGATGTAATAGAAAATGTATTTTATTTAATTTGATTCGTTGGTTTTGTTTGAATTTATTGTAATGGTTTAAAACAGTTTTAAAGATTGATTTGTATTCTTTTGTTCTTTCAGTTGAAATCTAAAATACAGGGTTAATAAATGTTATTTTCTGTAAAACTCTTACTGTATTTGAAATGAGAGTCTATTTTATATGTTTTCTGCGGCCCGCATGGATGTCGGTTATCGCGGCAAAAAACCTATGTCCTTTCTCAAGCTCTAGACTATCTGTGTGCCAAATTTCATTCAAATCGTTCAGTTTTGGCGTGAAAGCTCGTCAGACAGACAGAGTTACTTTCGCATTTATAATATTAATAAGCATAAAGCGTTCCATAATAACAAAATTTCATCTCGTAAAACCGACTTATATTAGCAGTGTTCGTTTCAAGACATAGGCATCCCATAGGGGCACTAGTTCAACACGCTTCGATCACTCATGTTGTTCACAGAATGGACCATTTAACCATGAGAAATCTCATGAGAGGATCTTTGTAACAGAGTCTAAAATCTACAGCCTATCAACTAGCGATCGGTCCCATGGTGCCTTAGTTAAAATATTACTGTGTTTTGTTTACGTCAATAAATCCTTTTTCTATTTATATAAAGTAATATAAAGAGTTTAATACTTTTTACGAACTATATCCGCCTTGAATTACAATATTTATTTTTATTTTTATTTCTTTAGGAAAACAAACAAATGCGGAACAATGCATAATACATACTCTTAAACAACTTAACTAATTCCATAACTATAATATTTCGTAATTATAGCTGCTAACTACCGAAAACATTGATTAATAACAACAATTTTGTGTGGCCACACTCTAAAGCAAAATATAAATATTAGTTCAAAGTTATAAATGACAAATATCACATAAAATATATTTTTTTGAGCCCTAGACATCGTCTCAATCGTCGTTATTGAGACCGCATAAAGAACAAATATTCAAACATTCATTTCAAATATTCATTCTAAACTGTATGATAACCTACCAATAACTAAGTAATAATAAGAAAATAATAAGTACTTAAATACATAGATTGAAACTACTACCAAATAATTTGAAAACATGTCCAAAATTTATATAATATCGAAGTTGTATTTGTATAGATAGAAAGCTGATTTAATTAAATTGCTAAACATAATTACAACATGTTGAGTTGTGTAGTCACACATAAAAACCAATCCTTTGAAATGTTGTTTAAGTTGTTCAAATATAACATGTTTACAACTATCAATTACTTAAATACTACATCACATTAGATAGGTAAATATGTGCTAACTTCAATAGAACATTTATTTAGTCTGCTGAAAAGCGGCTGAAATATTTGAGTAAAGACGACTCATTTCGTACTTGAATTTTGGCTAACATTTTAATGTCAATTTTAACTTTATTTAAACTTAAACGAAATTTGTTTTATCTAAATACCTATTTTTAACCGACTTCAAAAAAGGAGGACGTACTAAATTCGGATGCTTATTGTTTGTAACTCAGTCGTTTATGAAGCGATTTAAATAAAAACTTTTTGATTGGTCTCATAGAAATGGTGTGTTGATCTTATGATGAACTTCTGAGATATAGAGCAGAACACGATACATATTTCATTTTGATCATATTAGGAGAATAGGATCAAAATGAAATACTATAAGCTATATAATATACTGTATATCGTGTAAGATATCGTTTGAAAGGGATTTTTGTGAGCATTCCAAATATTATTTAATTGATGTCGGTTTTTTTACATAATACGTTTAATCAATAATTCCTTCATCACTTAAAAGTAAAACCAACAACTTTAAGGCTTGTTGGTTGAATTATTTATGTGAACAAAGACTATAGTATTAATTCATTTAAAAAACAATTTAATTAATATTAGCCAAAACTGTAATTGAATACAGAGTCATAACATTTGACTCTAGGCACGTAGCTCATAAGTTCTCTCGCACATTATCTGATAAAATAGCTCCGAGAAAAAGTGACGAAATAATCCACCTGCATTAAATATGCGCAAAGAACCTTTCTGTGGCCTCTTTAAGAAATTTTACGAAATCCTTCGAGAAACCTGTTTACTCTGTTGGATAAAAGCAAAACAGACACATAACATTAAATCTAGAATAACATTATCATTGATAAAGCGAGCGCTTTCAGTTATTTGTATTTTATGCGCATATCTGCCATCATAAATGTGTAAGGAGATTGTGTTTGCACATTTCATTAGGTCCAATACAAGCTTGTTATTGTGTTTATAAGAAATTAAGATATGAAAACTTATTAATATTTATTAAACCCATCATTTTCATTAATATCTTTTATCGAGTACTAGCTGTCCCCCGCGACTTTGTCGCAGCGTAATGTTATATAGCTTATAGCCTTCTTTAATAAATGGGCTATCCAATACTGAAAGAATTTTTCAAATCGGACCATTAGTTCTTGAGATTAGCGCATTCAAACAAACAAACAAATAAACAAACAAACAAACTCTCCTCAAAATATTGGGCTTTAATATTATTAGTAACTAGCTGTCCCCCGCGACTTTGTTCGCGTGTTTTAGTTTTAACGGTTTTACATTTTTGCAACATTTTTCATTTATGCTCCGCTCCTATTGGTCGTAGCGTGATGTTATATAGCCTATAGCCTTCCTCAATAAACGGACTATCCAATACAAAAATATTTTTTCAATTCGAACCATTAGTTCCTGAGATTAGCGCGTTCAAACAAACAAACAAACAAAATCTTCAGCTTTATAATATTAGTATAGATTAGTATAGATTAAATATTGGGCTTTTATATTATTAGTAATAAAAAAAAGAGATGGACATAGCCATTTTACAATTATACTGACGTGTGCGGTTTAAGGTATTTAAGCTTAAAAAAGAAAACTATATAGAGTGTGCCTAACAAATTTTAACTGTTGGCATAAGTATGAACAAATAAAATCGTAAAATTTGTGTGAAACAGAGCGCACCGTTTTATTAAAACTATCTCAAAACCTAATATTATCCTAATAATAAGTATCAAAACCATCCATATTTTCGCATAAACGTATGTCGTCAAAAAATCACTAAAATCAGTAAACGAGCAGTGATTGGCAGTAATTTATTTAAGTATAAATTGAACATCATAACTATACGATAATATAGGTGGAAAGCATTCCCGTCTCACATTCGCGACTCTCAGTCCATTTCTATCTTTAAACGACGCGTTATAAAAAAATAACTTTATATTTAAAGTATTGTCTTATATTTACGAATAATTATTATATTTATAATTATTTATATATTTAGCTTTAATAGCTTAAACACTTTGTCTGTGTTTCTTCTTTTATGTCCCCTGCCAAAGGTCTGCTGGCAGAAATTTCGCTAGAAATAAGCAGTATCTTTGTACCTATTTTGTCTAAAGCGATTGTCTCCTGTGTATGTTGTGTGTACATAAATAATAAAGAAACAATAATGGAAACACTTTTTATATCTATATTTGTTTCCTATTATTATAAATGCAATTATTTTTAACCCAAAATAGTTTTCATAAAAAAAAAATAAGTATATATAATTTTAACAACACCAAAAATTTGGTTGAACTTCAAAAGAAAATTATCTCTTAAGCTACCAAACACAGCATTGAATATTTTCTCCCAGTCACGTAATACTTCAGCGTAGTTACGGGCAAAACCTATATATCCAAAATTTAATATTCAATACGCGTCCAAAATAATGCTCTCGATACATTTCTGTCAATACTAGACACCGAAATTAGTCTGACTAATTTGATGTAGATCTGTCTTGATTGTTTAATATCGATTCTGTCTGGCTTGACATGGTTATTTAATATTGTTACATCTTAATTGATTAATTAGCTTTGACTACATTGTAGGTCGTTATCAATTATACATGTATTAGATGTAAGAGACATTAAGAATGTATTGTTTATCTAAACCTACTAATATTATAAAAGAAAAGATTTGATTGTTTGTTTGTTTTTTTGTTTGCATTGAATAGGCTCCGAAACTACTTAACCAATTTGAAAAATTCTTTCACTGTTGGGAAGCTACACTATCCCCGGTGATATAGGCTATATTATATTTTTAATTTTGTAATTTTTGTTAAATACCCTTCCGAAGACGGGGCGGACTGTTAGTATAATTACAATACGTTTACGTGTACGTTTAAAAATCATAATGGCTGGTTGTATAAATGTTTATTTAAAAACTAAAATTAAAACCACCACTCTGTTGCCTTTTGTTTCAATAGTAACCTATAAAAATAATAAAATTAAGTTAATTCCTAAAATCCAATATTTATCTGCTTTTATCAAAATCTTCAAACAAATTCCAGTTATTTGTGAAATAATTTCTGAAAACTGTTACTAAGTAAGACGGACTGAGATAATCTGGAAAATTATTTTCACTAATCCATTTCGTAAAGCCTTTAATAAAACCATTGAGAGCGTAAATCTGGTATCCTCAAACATCTTTTTACTAGGAATTTAATCTAAGACAGAGCCTTCGTTCAGTCTTCTACTTTGGGAAGAGAATATCGAAAAATCATCGATATTTGGTGACTTGGGTAAATTGTTGTATTAAAATTAGAAGGAACAGCACGGATATTTTAATCATATAATTATGTAGTAACTTGACTAAAATTTTGAAAAATAAAGGAATCATTTAATCTTCATGGATCACTACTATTATACATAGTCTCTAAAAAATAGAAAGAAAAAAAAGCAGAGGTTTTATGAGGTTTGTACCTACAGGCCCAACCCAAAAAGGGTTAATAAAATCCCTTAGTAGATTGTCAAAGTTACTTATAACAAGAGTTTAAAACGAAAGAGGTTAAATAGGGTAAACAAAAACCAAATAATGAAATTATAGAAGATATTTATTCGGCAGGAATCAGAGGCGTCATTGTTGACATAAACATCGATGTTTTTCGGGATCCTCCCTACTATCCTAAGGCTTTGATTAAAAAGGCAAGGGGTAAAGCTTTGTCTCAGCACTGCGACAGACTTTTAATCTGGAAGTTGTTTCGAAAAGTGGCACGACATGGACTGAAGAATAATTTGAAGGAGCCGATAAGATGGGACTCAAAGTTGTAAAGTTTATAGCGAAGATAATACTGCAAAAAGTGTGGAAATATTAAAAAAGACGATGATGTAGATATCGTGAAGCTTTTTTTATTGTAAACTAGCTGACCCGTGCCCACTTCGTTGGACATAATGTTAATAATCCTTTTTTAGTACATATGACCTAACGGTTTAAATAATTTTATTAATATTAAAAATTAAATTTTCTATACTAATATTAACAAAACTACTTTTTGTAACCTAAATATAAAAGTTAGACATATGCTGTCGTTGACTTTTTCGTAGGCATTTTCAAGCTCCACATCTTTTCTCTAGAACTCAAAAATATATCTTTCATAGTTAAGGCAGCGTTCGTAAGAAACGCTTTCATTCGGCCGTTTTTTCTCCGATTCACTTTGCAAAACGGACTACCACGTAAAAGCCTTTTTATTTTTCGGTTTTTTATATAACCTATGACACTCAGCAATAATGTGGCTTTCTATTGGTGAAAGAATTTTTAATATCGGTTCAGTAGATCCCGAGATTATCCCTTACAATTTAACAAACACACAAACTTATTCTTTATAATATTATAGTATATATAGTATATAGTATAGAAGTATAGATTAAAATTTCTGATGATAATATTTTTAAGTCGTGGGTAGTGAAAAGTCATGATTTTCTAGATAAAGCAATTAAAAAAATCTGGACAACTGTTACAAGCAAAAAATTTAGTTTGAGTAAGGAACCCAAAAAGTAAAGAACAAATTTAACCACGTGTCAAAATTGTGGGGACCTTTTTACGTAGTTTCGCACGGAATTTGTGGCGGTCAAGTTAGGCGAGATAAAAAGCGAGTATTTTAAGTTAAGTCGGGAAACCTTTTCCTTTTATTTAGATGCACTGGTTGACAGCTTTAGTGAATAGTTGGTCCTTAAAGGGTTAGATTGGCATTATACATAAACATCAAGAAAATGCACTAAGCATATAAATTTTATGTTACCAAAATTATTAAGTTCATTTTTTTTTTCTAAGAAAAAATATATTGAGAAGTGGACTTCAAAATTATTATAGCATCATCATCATCCTCATCATCATCAGCTGAAAGACGTCCACTGTTGCAAAAAGGCCTCTCTTATAGTACACCATAACGAACGGCATCTTGTCGCTTGTATCCACCAGTTGCCCGCGATCCTGACGATGTCATCGGTCCACCTATTGGGAGGCCTACCAGCGCTCCGCTATAGCTTCATATTGAGTTACATTTTTTTTCTTGGTATTTAAAATACCTAACTGATACGGCAAGTAATGATTTTGACGCTACGAAAGTTAAGCACGCGAGCCATGTAGCATGCAAAACGTCAAAATTTTTATCACCACCTATAAAAAAGGTTAGTACAATAAAAATTCAACATGTAATCTTTAAATTATTTCGTTTTATATTTCACCAAAGGGCGTTCGTGGGTGTAAGATAAGTGGGGTATCAAAATATATGACCTCTCATGGATTTTAGGGTTGACCGCAGTATAACACAGTTCTCGTTTGCTGTTAAATTATGTCATCGACATGAGGTAATCTATCTATGTATTTATTGTCTGTCGGAGATAGGTAACCGATAAAGTCCATTGTATATTTGCTATTACTCTTTAGATACATGGTATATCAAGATAAATGTTGACATTAAAATGGACATAAACCATTGTAAGCTTTGGAGATAGCTTTAATATCTAAATAGGTACCTACATAAAAGATAAAAGTTCAAAACATCTCTACTTTGGTAAATAAAAAACAAAAAAATAGGCGTAGGAACATGATATTTCATTATGACTGCCAAATAGTTTTAAAGTACATATTTACGGTAAAAATGAGTAACAAAATACTTATAAGGTTTCGTATACTATTTAAAAGGCAGCAAGCCCTACTTTATTTAATTAGATGTTTAAGTCTATAATTGCGTTCGTTATAATTATGAATAAGAAACACGCTAACGCCGTAGTTAATGAGCTTTATTGTTTTAACGTGGTCGTGGTCACCACACTTTAATTGTTAAGATTAAATTACTGAAACTTGTTTTAAAACAAATATTTTTTCATTTTTCATTTTATGCTGATCTACACCCAGAACACGAAGATTTTTTCATTCAAAAGTATGTAAATGAATCATCAACGATAAATATTATTATTTGTCTGCAATGTTAAGGTTAATGGTATTATAATAGTCACTGGCTAAGAGGTTAACTAGATTACAGCAAATTTTTTATTTAAATATTGTATAGAATTTAGGTTCTTCATTTCAGTACCTATTATATAAATCAAATGTATAAGCAATAACTAAATTACAAGTATCAAATTAAGGATTCTTAGAAAATAACCCTGTATAATATTTTTATTAGTCCAGAAAAACATTTTTTTGAGCTTATTATTTTGCTATTTGCAAAAATACATATTTTAGAAAACAGCCAGTTGTGCCATTTTAGCAGTATCTATTTATGTTCAAAGTCCATTATTTATTACTATTAATGCTATTTAAAGATTTTATTTTTTAACATATTCTGATTTATACTCACAAACCTTAATGATGAAAGACACGTTAGCAAAATTAATTAGGTTGTTTTTTTAATGATTTGTTTATTAATTTTCTATTTTTATTTATCTTTATATATGTATATGTATAATATATATCTTGCCAAATAAAACCCTTTCCTACAAAACACCTACCTTTACTACAACCAATTCACCAAAAACCATTTAGCTTAAACAAAAATGGCCACTGTTCCCCTGCGAACATAAGTCATGACACAACACAATGCATAGAAAGTAGGCACTGTATAACGATCCAGGAATAAATTCAGCTTTTTTGACAGTCGCCGAAATGGTATTGTCACCTTTATTTTTTATTAGACAGTTTTGCGATAAAAGAATATGGTTTAAGGTACTATTCGACTTTATGCGTTTGAATTGGAATTATTCTGCCAGGACGATGTAACAAACTTGCAGAGTTTTGTACCTTTACCATTATTTTTTAACGAAATCGTCCCCATATATTTTTATAAAATTGATGAATACTTGATATTTTTCTTTAACGATTTTTTTCTTCTCTTGGCAAAGACTGTCATAATTTCAATATCTTTAATACAGAGAAAGAAAACTTGATTTAATATCGAACCGGTACAATTTGTTTACTGTATGTTGCAGTAAAGTCGAACATCTAATTCTCCTACGTTTTTATTCTCCACAGTGGCCGCGCACACAGACTTCTTAAAGCAGTCGGTATAGTCTGCTTCAAGCTGCTACTACATGGTGAACTATTGAATTCTATAGCCGGACGCACCTGGACTTCTTGTAGCAGTTCAATTGTTTTCAAAAAACAAGGTTTGGGAGGCGCAAGAGTGGTTGACAGCTCGCGCAGTTCGTATCCTTTGATTACTGAGAAACTAGTCGAGCTATCCTTGTACGGCCAAGACTTGCGGTGGTCTGTGGTATTCTTAATCAGAGAAGAAAACGAAAAAAAAAAACGTTTTTTGATATGACAGTAGGTATTGGATTCAAACCTTGCCTTTTGACTATTTCCATGTAAAAGTCAAAGCATGCTCGGCGGGGCTCCGGCGGGAAAAGTCACACATAACATTATTTCGATTTTAATGTAACATCAATCTTTATTTTAAATTAAAAGATACCTACATCACGAACAGTAAAGTGAAATTGCCTTTTAAAAGAAAATTAATAGGCTATCATCGTAAATCCCGTTTAATATTCACAATCTGCACTCAATCTGTTAAGAAGCTGCAAAAACGGTCTTCCCACCTTGTTTTTATAAGTGATTGATCGGTTTGCCGGAGACAATTAGATGACCCAAGATATTACGCAATCTATCTTGTTAGAAACTACAAGACTGATTTATATTGATAGTAATGGTTTGTTTAGAGGAGGTGAGTCGGCCAGTCGAGTGTATTTGAATAGTAATTAAAACTTAACTTGAATTTCTGTTATAAACTTGGAATATTTTTTTGTCTTTAACCAGTTTTTTTCTGTTTATTTTGCGAATACAAACAAGAATATATATATTTTTTTATTTTTTACTATTGAAAATATTATATAGTGGACTGACTATATATTATACACATAAAAAAAAAAAAAAATTGCAAAACCAAATACTTAAAATATAGCACCCAAAAATCCGTCCATATCGCTGTCGCCTGGAAGTGTGCCCAAAATGCTGGCGGCATTGCCACGTTGTATGTTAATGCTTATCTTCTGTCCAAGGTAAAAGCCAGTCCTTGGGTAACGCTAAGTGTCAACAAGGCGTTTGGACAGATCTTTAAAAAGCATGTGTGCACTCGGGCCCCACGGACCAAGGTTTTCAACCCCAAAAGTGTCAAATTTGTAACCAACCAACTAGGTTGTTATATTTTTGACGTTTAAAATATTTCGTGTATAACCAAATATTCTCTAATTATATTTGCCATAATAAACTGAACAACGGTATCAGAGTTTTAAATACCGATCCGACTATTTGCAACGTGACCATCAAAACAAACGATTAATTAAGATACGATCAAACCTCTAATTTTGTAAAGAACGAACACCACTGCATTCTGTTTGTATTTCTGTTCCCGAACTCAGACAACAGTGACTAATAGTTATTTGTGAGACACAGTCGTATTGCCGGTTAGATCTTGATTAAAACCACGTTTCTAACACAACAAATATTGTGCAATTTATCGGGCAACCTGTTGAACGATCTATCTACAATATATCGGCAAGTCCTATATTTTTCTTATATACCTATACATACTTACTGCAACAGTGCGTTGCAATACCACGTAAAGTAAAAAAAAATGTTTAGTTACCCATGATTGAGTGTGTGGGCCAAATAACATTTTGGGCGTCGTTAGAAAACCCTACAAAAGTTTCTTTACAAAACATATGACCATACATTTCTATTTATTTAGAATAGAAGATTTAACAAAAAACTTACGCGTATTTCTCGGGTTTGCCCGTCTAGTTTCGGACTCAATCAGAGTTCTAAATCATGAGCAGACGCGGCGATGGCTGTGTCGCGATTCGAACTGGCTGTGCACTAGTTCACGTGTAAAGCTAGCACGTATTTATAGACAGAAGTTAAGTAATAAATAATTCATGCAGAATATAGCTAGTTTGCAGCAATGTAAATGTTTCATTTTTAAAAGGAGCCCAATCACTACTGTCTCATGTCTTTTCTATCACGTAACATCGAATCATTATCAAGCGTCAAAGTCAAGTCAGATACAGGGAGGATGACCTTGACTTCTTAAAAAAGAGTGCTACTAATTGAAAGTAAAAGCAGTGAGACTATGCAGAGGAACAAAAAAGCAGGTTCAAACCCATTACAGGCGTATTTATTATAGTTATATGTTACTTTCTTCATTATTCTAAGACACCATTGGCAAACGGTAAAGAACAACATCGCGAGGAAACCTAGATTCCAAAAAAAATAATCTGAAATCGCCAACCTACAAGTAAGCAACCTTGGTGATCAATGCTCTCACATGAGAAATATTTATAAGAACATTTTATACAGTTAATGTTAGCTTCCTTTTTAATTTTTTTCGACATTAGCTAAAAGTTGCAGTGAAAAAACTCATGTTGGATTGTAGAGCCTGGTACGACAATACGAAGAACATTGAACTGCCATCACAATAATTAATATTATTTCTATAAGTACTTGCTACTCGAATGACCACTATCCTTGTCTAAACAAAACTTAATGGTCAGTCGATAGTTATATTTGATTAATTGCTCAGATGACATGTACGTATTATTTATTAGGGTTTCTTGGTAAGTATAATGGGTCATGGGTTAAGATGATTAATCGATGTGGAGTTTAGTATGTGTAGTTAGTAATTGGGTGAAGAGTTTTAGTTGGTTAAGCATTATCTGCTTCGTATGTCCACATTAGACGTATTTGGTAGGTTTTCGTGCTTGAGTCAAAAAGCGTGTTAACTGTGAGCTGATTAATTATGTTTATTTTGGATTTTCAATCTCATGCAAAATGTACTGGAGGAAATAAAAATAGCCACAAATTGAAAAACTGAACTAAACTGAAGACGAGGCCACTCATGATTTTTCTAGACTTCTAGCGTTGAAGAGTAGGCAGCAATGTTAATTTACCACCAGATGAACCGCTTGCAACGCCTGTGAATTTGCAGGTACTTAAATCTGAAAAATAGATTATTGGGACACTACTATCTGATAAAACAATCGTCATTTTCAATTGTATTTTCAAGATTAACTGCTAACATAGGTAGGTATGTTTCCATGTGACGTCACAAAAACGGGAAATTTTAAGATATATAGTGTAATTTGTCATACCATCTCATGTATCAGAAGCTTTCGCAAGGAAATGGAACGACAAGTAATAATGTGTTATCGGTGTCCCGTGGTCCATCACTTGCCCTAAATCCCTGCAAAAGTGTGCGTTTATTACACATAGATGTCACTGCGTCATGATTAAGGAAAAGGTTTTTTTTATGTTCAAGCTTTGCCTGTCATTTTTAATTTTACTAACATAGAAAAAGATATGATCTTAGTGAAAGACCTATATTATCTTCTTCTAATCATCTAATATCTATATAAAAATCTCGAGTCACAGTGCTTGTTATCGAAATCCTTCGAAACGGCTAGACCGATTTTTATTCAGTATAGGTAGGTCTGAGAATTAATCGTTGGCTATTTTTTATACCCCGACGTGGTAAAAGTGGCTGTTGCAAAATATCGTTTGCGCTGCTAGTAATTAAAAAAAGTTAGTTTGTCTGTATTTTTTTATGTAAAGGGCTTGTTGTTTCAAAATCCATGTAGGTAATTCAAAAACAAAAAGCCTAATTTCTTGTTTAATTTTTTTGCCATACATATTATAGGTATTGCCATACATAGACAATATTATTATAAGTATGCAAACCATCATTTTTTTTTATTAGCAACCAAATCGATGAACCAATAAGTTTGAGAAAGGTACATAAATGTACACTCAAAATATTTAGACCAAATCTGAACATTCCCACATATCACGTTTCTAAACGCAACAAATACTCACGAATTTTCCGGACCAAATAGAAAACGCCAAACATATCGATGTTTTCTTACAATACACAAGAAATCACATATACATGCGACTTTAGCTCGAACGTGAATAATACAAATTCACACAGTGTAAACACAAAATAAAAGCGGATAAAAGTTTCAATAAAGTACGATTTTGTTTCGATCTTTACGCAATCCTGTTACTTTGCCGTTCATTCGGGAGACGTACAGACACCCACACAAGTTGTACTGGATCCAAGTTACCTTATTTGCGTAGTTTGGCATGTTTGTGTTGAATGGTGTACTTTTAGTGGTTAATGTTGTTTAAATATTAACATGTTTGAAGTAAATTTTATTAAATGTTAACCAAATTATTTAATACTGTAGACTTTATTATAAGGGTATAATTGTATTATGTCTATACATTTGTTTCCTTTTGTAAGAGGAATTAAATACTGTTCTGATCATTGATATTATATATCACTAGTTGTTTCCCGCGTAGGACCCGCATAGGCCCGCGTGGATGTTGGTCATCGCGGCAAAAAGTAGGCTATGACCTTTCTCAGGCTCTAGACTATATGTGTACCGAATTTCATTTTAATCGGTTTAGTAGTTTTGGCGTGAAAACGCGACAGACTTAGCATTTTTTTTTAATTTGTATATAATACATTTTTTCACGAGAGTCGTTTAGAACACACTATTCCAGAGTTCAAAATGTACTAAAAATTTTAAATAAAAAAAAAAACTAACTGCATTGAGAACCTCCTCCTTTTTAAAGTCGGTTAAAAACCGGATCCAGACCATTTTGATGAAATTAGTCAGTGTTTTGTAATTGAGAAATTTCAAAACTATTTCCCTGTCTTCCTAGTACAGTCTATTGTCAGTTCCTCTCGTATCATATTAATGCGCACACGAGCAGTGCAAACCACGAAGGCATAAAGGAACCAGGGCGAGCACTAATAAGCTAGGAGTTGTAGTCAGTTCCCGAGACGTATTAAGGTTTACTACGAATATTATTTTGCAAACGTATTTATGTATTTACGATTGTATTAGCTAAGACATAGAGGTGATTTGAGATGTTGCTATCAGTATGTTAAACTCCATCTATTGAAACAATCTGTCTTTTATTTTGAAATCATTTAACATCCTGCCCCGCGTCATCCTCCAGCCATCTTCCATTAAGTTATTCTGCAAATATTTTTCACAAGTTATTTTTTAGCTTTCTGGAGTAGTTAAATCTTGTCCTTTTTTAATTCTGTTTAATGCTTTGCTACCTACTTCACTTGATATGGAATAGGTACTATTATATTAATTTAATTATTATTATAAATTCGTAAAAACTATTTGATTACACATTTAGGTCAGTCTACGTTTCAATAGTTGCAGTACCCATATGATTTTGCAGTCGACCGAAATAACTCTGTTACTATATCACCCCCTTTTGTATCTTTCACAGAGCGTAAAAAAGTCACAAAAAGCGACTCTATTGACATGTGAGTACATGCTCGAGGTCCATCATTATACGGTAATCAGGCAGTCCGTCTTCATCCAAACCGGTTCGGTGATTGATCGGACCTACTCGGGTCTCTACGATTTTGTTCTTTTATTAACTTTCGGTTCGAAGCCTATTTTTATTTCGGTCCAAATCTACTGATTGGCTGAGCTTTGTTTTAGATTCTTTCAGTATTCTGTGTTGGTTTGTGTAAGTTGTATTTTTTGTTGATTAGTTGGCAGGAATTTACGTGCCCTATGTAAAACTTAACAAAAATACTGCGCAAAATCTATACTAATATTATAAAGCTGAAGAGTTTGTTTGTTTGTTTGAACGCGCTAATCTCAGGAACTACTGGTTCGAATTGAAAAATTCTTTATGTATTGGATAGTCCGTTTATTAAGGAAGGCTATAGGCTATATAACATCACGCTACGACCAATACGAGCGGAGCATAAATGAAAAACTGTTGAAACTAAAACACGCGGACAAAGTCGCGGGGGACAGCTAGTATATAATAAGATAAAAATATTATTAGGTACAAATTACAAGATTAATGTTTAAAAATAATAACTGCTGTGTACAAAACAATGTGATCTATCCTATCTTAGATTTAATTTCATAAAGTACTCTGTGCCTAAGTCATGCACATGTAAACAAGACACTTTTGTCAGTATATGTGTTGCTATATTAATTTGTACTTTTTAATCGACTTCTAAAAAGGACGGAGGCTCTATGTTCGACTGTATGTAATTTTTTTCGTTTCTCATATAGTAATTATTTGTTCATTATCGACATTAAACTTAACCAAAAGACATTTTTTTACAATAATAGTTACTTTTTTTTTATCGATGTCAAAGCGTGGTTGTTGTTTTTTTTTTGTGTCGGCATTAGGCGGGCATTAATTAATAACTATCATCATCATCATCATCATCATCAGCCTATCTTCGTCCACTGCTGGACATAGGCCTCTCCTATGGCACGCCACTGAGCTCGATCTTCAGCTCTTCGTCTCCAACCACTGCCAGCCACTTTGCGGATGTCGTCGCTCCATCTAGCCCCCGGTCGTCCTACACTACGTTTGCCGAGACGCGGTCTCCACTCAAGAACACGTTTTCCCCAACGGTTGTCGGTTAATAACTATGTTTACAGTAAATTACAAGTTCACAATAAGGACACAGAGTATTTAGCAATCGATGTTACACAGTGTTTGACGCCTGCCGAGCCGCACCGAGGACACTGACGTAACGCAGACTACGTTCACACTATTGAACAATCAGTTTATGAGGTATACAATGTATGTTCTCCTTTCTTCACCCCTTAACTTCAAAGGAGTCTGGCTGCTAATAATAGGATGGTTTTCGTGTCATTGGTGCCTAAAATTGTAAATTAAACTAGTTGAACATTCGATACCCATATACGCATTTTAGAAAATGTCAATGCGTAATGTCTTGGTGGCCTCTCGGTTTAACGAACGGATTTGTTGCAGGTTCAAACCCTCTACAGGCAAGTATCAAAGTTATACTATGATAATTCTTAATTATTCTATGACCCCATTGGCGAATGGTGAAAAAAAAAACATTGTGAGGAAACCTGAATCCCAAACATTGGAATCAGGAATCGCTAACCCGAACCTGAGCAAGCGTGGTGATCAATGCTCGTACCTTCTCTACATGAGAAGAGACCTGTGCCCAGACCTGAAAATTTATAAGCCGGTATTATTTTTTTTTTTTTTTTTATAAGTTATCGTCAATGATCGATAGTACATTACCTATTTAACAACACTAATCCACAATTAGCACGTTTATTCTCGTAATTAATTTAATATTCTATTTTTACATGCGAAGGGGTTCCAACCTCATATTGGGCCAGTTAAATAGTGGCATTACTTGTTCAAAGGTAGAAATCAATTTACTCAAAAAAAAGAGAATGAGAAGAAAAACTTAAAAATACATCAGGTTATTACCTACGTTATAACTATATGCATAAAGTACATTTTCGGATGGAGTTAAACACAGGCTGTAAAGATATAAACACTTTTCTTATTAACCTATTTGCGTTGCGCGCTTTTTGTAATAACTCTATTGTCACGCATCTTTAAAGGATGCAAGGTTAAGACCACAAGGAAATTTCTATTTTTATAGCGATTACAATCCGTTGGATCAAAGAAATTTCCACAAAAACATTTGTGGATATATAATAATAGGTATAGCCATTGTTCCTTTCCGGCATTTTCCTTTTCACGACAGCATCAGATTATATTCATGAAAAAAACGGAAAAAATACACATTTAAAGCAATTTTTAAACTAAAAAATAAATAGACGATATAGTTATAGAATTATTTTATCTATCTGTGCCCTTAATTTCTAATTTAATTTTATTTCTAATACAATGCCAATGCAAAATTGTTGTTCATTTAGCATGCACACAAACAACACACAGTATAATAAATACTCTCAATGTTTAGATTGCAGTTATTTCCTTCCATAGACAGCATTTTTTTTAAGAAAACTGAATCTCCTTCCTGCTAAACTAATATCAATTTTGTATTGGCTTTGTATTAAAATAAAAATTTAATTGGAGAGTGATGTTCATTTAATTTTTTAGAACTAATATGTAATTATAATAAGCTAAAATAAACAAACAAAAACAATCGTCTAATTTGTCTAATCTCAATACACGCAAAGTGAACAGAGCTATATTCGCTATACCAAATTTCCCGAAAACATCTTATCAATTTCTTACCTTATATTTTACGCGCTTAAACAATGTATGAAAGAAAAATACAGGCGTTCCCTAAATAAGCTTACTTTGCAAATATAAGGTTACTTAAATAAACTACAAGGTTTTCTGTACAGGCATGCGTGGAGAAAACAATGTAATTATTACAGAGGGGTAGGTAATCTTACACTTAAAGTAAGTGCTTGTTATTCTCACTTTGTGTGTCATGTTGGAGCTTGTTATGTCTCTGACTTGTAAGAAAATAAACTAAGAGAGTATGTGACTTAGAAAATGTCATATTGTCAGTGGCCTGTGTTTGAATCAGGGCTGAAAATGACTCATTCCATTAGCTCACACAAGGCATTTTTCTTTACCAGTACAATTATTGTTATTTTTACAATAAAAAGAATTGCGAATTAAATTGATGATGATAGGAAGTAAAAAGATGACCTAGTGACATTTAACTTAATAAATCGATCATGTTTATTATGCTTTCAATAATTATTTTTATATATCACATAGTTATACTAACTGATACATCTGCAACACAAATCTTAACACGTTGCAAAATACCCTAATAAGGAATTAATTATTTTTCATCATGATAGGTTTCAGTAGGATTGAAGAAGTAAATATTACTATAAACAAAACTTTAACCCTTAGAGGAAACATCGATAAGCATAGAGTGCGCGCATCTCTTATACACACGTAGCCCCTGTGCCGTGCAATGACATACGTTTATGCGAAAATATCGATGGTTCCGATATGATTATGGTAATATTAGGTTTTGATAAAACGGAGCGCTTTGTTTTGACACTAATTTTACGATTTTACTTGTGCATACTAGTGCAAACAGTTCATACTCGATATGCGCGCTCTATAGTTTACCTATTTTTAGCTATAAGCTTTAAACAAAAGCTAGTTATTATATCAAAGTATAACGGCATTTAATGAACTAATATATTACACGGCTCACTTATCAAAAATCCAATATTAATCAGACCGATTTGTGTTCATCAAATCAGTGTAAAATGTTAAACCCATCAACAAAATTACTTTTGCTTATAAATCGAAATGAATTGGGATAGGCATAATTTAATCCTATGTGTTATAGGATTAAATTCAAATCCCTGTGATTGTATAATAATTTGAATATTTATGCCCCTGTATCAAGTTAAAGGACTGGTGAAATTGTAAGTAATAATCACATTTATGCTTTCATTGCCATTGCAATTTAGTGTCAAGCATAACAGCTAGTATTATTTTCTTGTTTTAGGGAATAAATTATAAAAGACCCACGAATATCTTTAATTATTTCAGCATACGGTTATTAAATTACATAAAACTATGTTGTTTAAAGATATTTCAAAATGTCTTGTTGACACCTCGCATGACACAAGGGCTAGCTTTTACCTTGGACAAAGGATAAGCATTGCCATACAACGTGGCAATACCTCCAGACTTTTGGGCACACTTCCAGTTGACAGCGAAGTGAATTAATTTTTGGGTTTTTTATTAGTTTTAAGTGTATTTATAGAATTAAGTTTTGTAAATATTAAAATTATGAAGTTTCCTGTTAATACCCCGTGCAAAGCCGGGGCGGTTCGCTAGTAAAGGTATAAGTACCATAAAAATACTACTCAGATAAGTGAGGGAAGCTCAAAGGCTGGTTTTTACAGTTAACATGCAAAATCTGTATATAAGTAGATAGCATCAATAAAAATCACATTTATAATTTATGGCTATACGTCACAAGTAAGTAATGTATGCTTAAATACATATTCGTAAAAACTTTCTTTGAAGTTCGAGCCTCAAACGCCCACACAAAACATTTAAGGTCTAAGGTTAAATAAATCACAAGCAATCTGGAATTAAATTCGAATCGCGATAACCTAATTTCCTTAATATTATCGCTCTAACTAAAGTTTATGTTAATTAACTGATCAGGGAGTCACTAATGTCCCTATAATGTAGGGGTTGATAGAACGTAACTTCACACCCTTTCGTATCTAGATTGTACTGGCGGGCGTCAGTCGTGGCTCAAGCGTCGTTGGGATCGCACGTCCCAAGCGAGCGCCCACCGTTTCCCCTCACAACTTCGGGAGCGTGCACTGTGAACAGTGGTGCAACTTTCTGTGTATAAGTGTTAAAGGGGATTCTATAGCCATTCCAATTAATGTAAGTATCGTCATCCCTTTTTGGGACGCCTTTTATTTCAGCCGGTAATTATAAGTGGTTGTATATTTTTTTTATGGAAGTTCAATTAAGACGGGGAAATGATGTTGCGGATATTTCGAAGCGAAAAATTTTCGAGGTTCGTTTATTTAGCAGTTTTCGGAGTTTATTTATTTTCCGTTTAGTTAAGCGTTTTATCACGACCTATATTTTAACGTAATGGGATTGAGTCTGTAATCGATTTTCATTTCCTAAAGGTATAATAAATATTTTGGTCATTCTTTTCCACTTTGATGCTTCATGCCGCTGTATATATATAGTTCTCTGAAAATATAATCATCAGTGTAAAACTTAATTCAGGAAAAGTAATATTATTAATATCGAATATTTGACAAATTAGGTAACCGTATTTGTGTTACGTATCCCATCAATAAACGCGTTCATCCATAACTCCACGATAAAAAATTTCATATTTTATTTACGCTTCGAATACCTGCTTTGAATATAAATTTCGTGCCAATATATCACGTACGAGTTCGTTAATCCTTTTTGTAATTGCAATGTATTCTTAAAGTTATTGTAATTTTAATTCTTCTAATGAAGAATTATAGACTCCAGGTATCGATATTTTTGTGGAAACCTTAAAATATCACCACCAGATCAGGTACTCCACAATTTGTTTTATATCTTTAAAAATACCGTTCGGTTCGGTATTCGACCATTTTGAATACTAATGTTTCATTCAAATTAAAGCTGTGTATTTTTTTAAACAATCCGTTAAACTCCATTTATAATTAAACATGTTGCCATTACCACCATTTTATAAAATAATAATTTAACCAGATAGAAGAATTTCCGCACAGATTTCAGAAGAAAAGAAAATTCGCCCGAACACACATCCTACGCAAAAAGTAATTTGAAGACTCATTACTATTAATGATGAGCTTGAATTTAGGATATTTTAAGATATCAAACCAAGTGTCAAGTACAATGGGCTTGATAATTATTGTCATAATAGGGATCCTATACACCTGGGAAATGTAATAGACGTAACGAAGCAAAGCCATACCAATAGAATCCTTATCGTTGCTATAAGCCTCGGTAATTCCGTAAATGAATAAAACGGAAGCTGTTCGGATAATCTTTTCGTTCTTTTGTTTTTAATCAAGGTATTTATTAAAAGTAAGCCAGAGTAATGAAAAAATAAGCCATTACAATACACTCTAATAAATAAAGTTCGTATTGTAAAACCCCAAAGCGTAAGACTGCCTTTTGTAAGGTTCCAATGATTTTTTAATGATAATGTAATGGATTTAGCTTAAAGATTATGAAATATGGAAGAGGCGGAAGAAAAAGAGATGGAAGTGGGAGATAGTATCTTAAGTTAAAAGGAGTTACTGTACTACATTAAAACAATATTAGACTAGAATCAAAAGAAGACAAAAAACAAGTTTTGTGTTACAAAATTTAAATCTCTAGCCATACTAATATTATAAATGCAGAAGTAACTATATCTGTCTGTTCCGCTTTCACAGCTAAACCGCTGTACCGATTTGAATGAAACTGCTGTAACGACTTGTTATGGCGTATGCTTGGATCCTGACAAAGAACATAGGCTACTTTTTATCGCGATAAATGTCACTTTTTCATTTAGTTTCACATTGATTTATTTATATATAACAAATGTACAAAGGTCCTGGTTATTTTTAAAGAAATCTCTACCAGCAGATCTGCGATAGGAGAAGTTTTAAATAATGGTGGGTAAAAATCATTAAAATAATTTTAGGTTTCATCCATGTTTCGTACCATACACACTTAACAAGATATTAACGTTTTTGGTGGATTATATGTATAATAATTATGTTTTCATGCCATGTCGTAAATCCTTACTAATATCATAAACGCGAAAGTAACTCTGTCTGTCTGTCTGTCGCGCTTTCACGCCAAAACAACTGAACCGATTTAAATGAAATTTGGTACACATATAGTCTAGAGCCTGAGAAAGGACATAGGCTACTTTTAACCACGATAAGGTCATCAAATCGAATGGCAAAACTCGAGTTTTGCCATTCGATTTGTACTTAGAATTATGACTTACTGTATTTCTGATGTTAATCAAAAATCTTCATCTTCACACGTGAATATGTCACGAATGAATTAAATTCATATAACCTTTGTACATAAAAGCAATGTTTCATAAACAGCTTTTACTAATGAATTCATCAATTTAACTCTCAAGAGCAATAACTGTTTGCTAACAACCTTAACCCTGTTAGATATTGGATATGATGGATGACCCAGCCGACTGGAAATTAAGCTAAGTAAGTTGTTTCACTCTTTACAGACCAACCCTTGTTTCCACGAGTTATTTGGTAATCAAAATTGCTATGGCGGCGAAAGAGTTACTGATCAGAACTTTACTGGTTCTACATTATTTGGCGTTGGCAGCGTGCTAACAATGGTTTCTATTACTTTGCTGTTTGCAAGGTTGGTACGATTATTTTGAGAACTTTTTTTCAAGTCTGGGAAATTCTCCTACTAAGGGATACATGTTTTTTCATAAACTTATATGGAAGCCAGGAAGGTAATACCAATTCTAACTGTTGGCCGCGGCTCCGCCCGCGTGTGTGTTGGTTATCGCGGCAAAAAGCATACCGAGTTTCATCCAAATTGGTTTAACAGTTTAGCCGTATAAGCGTAACAGACAAACAGAGTTACTTTAGCATTTATAATTTTAGTATGGAAATGGATAATATGGATTTACGTACTTAGGCACAATATTCAATATTTAATTAGCAGGTAAGTTTTTAAGACTATTTCTCACTACGATGATCTTTATCATGGTGCTTTAAACAAAGTCCTTAAATTAAAATACCTTAGAAATGATGACGTTGTATATATCACATTGGTAATTAAGAGTTTATTTGTTCTTAAATACTTGAGCAGAAATTACGTTTAATTAGAATTTTAAATCAAATGAGTTTTCTTGGAGAGTTTCTTTAATACTCCAATTTAATTAAGAAACTATGTAAATCACATTCAGTCAGGTACTGTCTTACTGAGTTAACTGACTCTGCGTAGCTTTAATGAAGTTCATAGTTCTTGTTATAAGCTCTTCTTAATAATATTATGCATAACATACATTTAGTTGTAGATTTTTTAGGTAAGTTTGTTTTTAAAACTTAAGTTTTTTTTTTAGGGACTAGCCCACCACACATGCCCCATCATTGCAACTCCTGTAAGCCAGGATCTACAATGATAACCAATGAATACCACCGAAACAGTTAAGCTCGGTGTGTCCCAGGGAAACGATTGACTGTCTTGGAACCCGCAACGACATTAGTGGAAACAAAACTTAAGTTTATACACTGTAAAGTATATACGAAAACCAGGCATTTGCATAAACAACAAAATAAAGTAAGACTTTTAAAAAACACTAGTGGCCCGCCCCGGCTTTGCAAGGGTAATAAAATACATCAATGAATTATACACACAAATCTTTTTCTTAATTAATACTAAATTTCTCTTTAATCACTCTCAGTGAAATTGATATCGAAATCCGTTTTAGTAGTTTTTGAGTTTATCGCGTGTAGATAGACGGACAAACGCGGCGCGACGAACTTTGTTTTTTAATATGTAGGTATAGAAGATATCTTCTATACCTCAGAAGATAGATTTTTATACAACAACATATGAGAGTCATTGTTAGAAGTTCACTTATAATTTTTACATCACGTTTACAGTCTCTTTAAATTGAATTATCTATACTAAATATTACTTTATCCTCAACTTAAACTGTGTAAAGTTCTGTCTTTGTAGTTCATTTAATTAGTGTTGTAAATTTAGACCTGTCTCTTAACAGCTTATCACTTTCACTCTATGCCTGAAACGTTGGAAGAAAACTCAGCGTTGAGTTAAGCTCGCCTTTCTACATAAATTTTAAAACATTTACCTACCTACCTGATACTTTTATGTGTTTACAATAAAGCATAATAATAACGTTATTAATCTCTGAAAAAACTGAAAGAATTATTTACCTTAGGTTTGTATATATTTATTTTACTTTTTTTGTCATTCTTAGTTATTAATTTACTACGTTCTTATGCATAAATAAATGAATATTGCTCTGAACCCAAAGTAATTAGCAAACGCACTTGTGTTATGGAATCAGAGACAACGAAGGTACCACAAACACCCAGACCCGAGACAATGTAGAAGAGTGGTTTTTCTACATTGACTCGTCCGGGGATTGAACTCGGGACCTCAGAGCTGGTGACACCTTGGTTGTAAACCGGTTTTAACACCACTCCACCACGGTGATCATCGGTAAAATATCGAAGGTAGTTCGACTCACGACACCACCACCGCCGCGTCGGCTCATGATTAAGGACTCGTACTTATTGTCTGAATGTCTGTCTGAAACTAGTCGGGCGATCCCAAGAATATGCGTGAGTAAACCGTTTTGTTTTAAATAAAATATCAAAGAGAATGGGAAATGTAACATATTATTATAAAATATACCTTCGATGTCGTATTAATAGATACCAAAGGTACATTTTAGTTATTGAAGGAAAATAACATATAATTACGTAAGTATAATATACGTGTATTGATAGTATAAATAATTAAATCCTGACCTATGAATAAAACCCAAAGCGACTCAAAATATAGACACCTACGTAGAATTTTGTTAAAAATATAAAATAATATGAGTACTTGCAGCACATTTTACGATCCAGGTCAACTCTGATAATTCTTTATAACTCATTAAAGTGGAATTACCGTAAGCAGTAAAAGTTACAGTTTATTTTGCTAACAAAACGAAATATTAAATAAAATGGGAATATAACTATGCTAATTTAACATTATATACAGCATACAGCCTACTGCTATTAAGCGGGCAATACTAGTACACTACTACCAAAACACAACATTTTTTTTGCGGCTTTGCTTGCTATATTTTTTATAAATAAACGATATATTTTTAAAAGACAATATCCCATACTAAATACCATCAAACCCTTTCGTAACCTACAATTCTTTTATTACATAGAATTGAATCGTTTTACCTGTAACATACGTCAATAAAGAAATAAATTATTTAACAAAAAAATCTAGAGCAAATAGTTTAGAATCGATTATTTTTTGACGTTTCATGTCATCAACCATTTTGAATACTAATCACATTAAATATTTTTCTAGTGGGTGATAATGTAACTGGTACTATTTATAGAAACAATTTTTCTTACTACTTGAATTAAGTATTTTCCAAATAAGTTTTATTTGATTTAGGATTTCTTTACTGAACCTATAAATATAAATTTAACTTGTATCTTGTTTAACATGATTTCATTATTGTTATTATAACATATATTAGTCTTTACTTATGATTTTTAAATGTAATTTCATATAGATTTTTTTTTTAAACTAATTTAAATAATATCTCAGTATTTTACATAAAAATACCGATAGATATTACTATAACGACTATCATAAATAGCAGTAATTCTACATAATAAGTGCGGCGAAAGAAAATTAGGAATCCACATTTGACCCTAAAAGGTGGCAGGGAACCACTGACCCCAAAGTATTTAGCCGCGTTATTCATATTAGACTTCAGGGTTCCGTAATGCTTTTACTAAAACCAAACAAATTGGTATGTCCGCATTGGGATTTCAACCGTAGGATTAAATAGAAAATAGAGGCTCAAATAGCAGTACTAAAGGATAATGATAACATCGTATAAAATTACTGTTGGTTGTTCAAATGTTTTTAAAACTACATTTCGTTAAGTATTGATAGCTGTAATTTTTTGTAGACATGCGAACGGGTCATCAGTTCGTATTATTTACTGTAGTACCAATGATAAAGTTCTAGCTTTGTAGTATTAAACTACAAGCTAATGTGATTTGTAGAAGCAAATCTGATATGGCATGAAAAACAAAATAATGGTAGTTGAGAAATAACGCGTAGCAATTTTATAAAAAGAAAGTCATATAGGTCATTGCTCCATGTAAAATACGCACGATAGACTGCACGGATAACAGAGTGGTATACACCACGCCAATTACCACAATGAGCGACGTGCTGCGAGTTCGATCCCTGCTTGGGACAAGTATTTGTGTGTTCCACAATTGCTTGTTCCAAGTCTGGGTGTTCTTTGTGTATGTAAATATTATAATGTTCGTTGTTGCTGATGATTCTGTTATGCTTTTTGTACACCTTGTTTCTAAGGGAAAAATCGTGTGGTTCTTTTTTTGTATTAGAATTTAGACTACTAAAAAAAACGTAAAATCCGAAAGTTGCACTTCCATTTTGCATTAATACGGGCAATTGTATGTTGGTAAGACACCCGCGACACAAAAAAAAAAAAAAAAACATTTAAAAGGCGAGACAGCACAAACAATAGAAACTCATCATAATTACAACAAAATAATTATATTATTTGGTACAAAAATTTGAAAACCGACAATAACAAGTTAAACATCTGTCAGGTACACCTTGAATTTGTATTAAGTAGATTCAGAAATTAATAAATCGAATAATAATCTTCTTTGTTTTTTGAACAAAGCTACTTTGCTCCCATTCGGTAACAATTTGTACAGACAACTGAATTTTTTTTGTTAATTTGTTGTTAAATTTATATATTGCCAGCAAGTTTACCAACAGACTTAAACATAAAACTCATTTTATAAGTAGGCTAATTAAGTGTGTAAAAATGTCGGAAATGCAACACTTCGGAACTAATATCCAATTTTTAGGTGTATGAACGTACGTACGTGTGTTCGTCCACTCATATTTCTAAAACTACTGATTGGATCCAGACCTCACTTAATTAATTTGATTATATTTACTTAAAATTAGAGGAAGAGCGCGCTTACAATTACCGTTGCCGTCATATAAGCAAGACGCTGCTACGTGCAGTGTAGTGCGCCGTCTCGCTCATAGCGAGCGCTCCGTTAAAATTTTATCAAAATTGCGTCAGTATTTTTCAAGATATAGATATAAATTAAGAGTGAACCAAACACAGGAGTTTAGTCAGTTATTTGTTTAGGGATGTTGACTGGGTATGAAAAGTTAAAATCTATTTAGTCCGTCAGTTAGATAATAAAAAATATTAGACACGTATTTTTTCTTTTATCAAAATAATATAAAAATACAAAGATACAGCGCTTTGAAGTTTCGGAGTAGGGGCTTATGACACCTCGCCGTGGTAAAAATTGTAGCAAGGAGTGACGTCACACGAAATTTCCGTTCTCTGTATTTTGGTCATGTTCATGTTCATGGTCATTTTTTGTTTACAGGAAAAAAGAAAAAATATGTGTCCAATAAAATTCATTAATCTACCAGGCGGACATTAAAAATAAAATTAGGAAACATACCTATTTCGTGTGGTTGATTATACAGAATCGTATTTAGCAATTGGTTTCACGAACTGAGCACTTATAAAACGTTTGATAATTTATAAACATTTAAATTATTTATTTGGATTGTTTGACCGTATTTCCTTGAATTTGCTTGCTTTGTAAAGATGATACAAAATTGTTTTATCAAATTTCCTTTTGTAGGCGGTGGATGGTTGCGAATGTTTTGTTTTCCTTTGTTTTGTATTAAAAAGTGATATTCAAATTGATTAATATAGAAAATATTATATTTATGTTTTTGCCTGATATGAAATGGCTTCTTAAACTTTGAGAATTTTGATGCTTAAGAGTAGATACCAACCATTTACTTTTTTCTCTACCACATTTTCAGAAATAGAGTTTAATTCTGCGCTATAGCTACGCTATAGGCAGGGTGTTTAATGAGAACTATTAGCTGGTCCCCGATTCTGTCAATAAACATTCTAAGATATACAACCATACTTTTAATATTTATACTAAAACCGATACACGTTTCAAATATTTTTATATCAATGATCTATACTAATATTATAAAGCTGAAGAGTTTGTTTGTTTGTTTGTTTGTTTGTTTGTTTATTTGTTTGTTTGAACGCGCTAATCTCAGGAACTACTGGTTCGAATTGAAAAATTCTTTTTGTATTGGATAGTCCGTTTATTGAGGAAGGCTATAGGCTATATAACATCACGCTACGACCAATAGGAGCGGAGCATAAATGAAAAATGTTGCAAAAATGAAAAACCGTTGAAACTAAAACACGCGAACAAAGTCGCGGGGGACAGCTAGCTATTTATAAAAAAAAAACTGTTTATTTTGAAAACTCACAACGTTACAAGCTTGTTGTCTTGCCTCGTTCTTCGCGAAAAACTATGTTCACGGCGTGCGCGGTAATACATTTCGTCAAAATATAATATGGTGTAAAAATCTAATTTTCAATTGATAAGGTTACTGCTTCTGAACAAACTATATTCAGGTTTTGTACAAAGTAAAAATGAGGTTTTATATTTAAATGCTTATCTCTAAAAAACATAATAAAAATTTCGCACGTGTCTTTATTTTCAATCTCAAGAGACTTATCTAAACTTAACTCCTCAAATTGCATCACCAATTAACCCTTAACTTTCAACCACACTCAATTCTCTTAATTGATTCCAAGCTATAAATATTAAAGTCGTTTATTCAAAGATCCAGTACAGAAATTCAAGCATTGTTCCGTCTGATTCGCTCTCCGGCTTCAAAACAATAGTCGAGAGTGCTTTTCGTATAATAAATTGGTCTTCTGAATGGTGAGCATAATAACTTTCATTGGTAATGTTAACGTGGCGCCCTCTATTGTTGCTACAACGTCTAATTCATTAATCTGTGTTGGGATGACTTCAGACCGTCGTTGTTAGATTTTTTGATGTTTTTCCTTTGATTAATTGATTTGTGTTTTGTTTTGTAGCTTCGTTTTGATCTGTTGGACTTGTGATGCTATTAAATCTTCTATTCACTATTTTTGTAGGTACTTTTTGATGTGATACAGATTATTTAAAATGTGATGATGAACATCTTAAGTAGGTTCTTATTAGAACCTACTTAATATATGACAGGAAAATCAACTTGCTATAGGTTTAAATGGTTGATCTTTGTGACTATAGATAAAAGGTCGTTTCATGAATGTGTGGTGCATATACTTTACATTGTTGCCAGCTCGACGCTTTTGATAACAAATTGGCAACGTATTTTCTTTCTTTTGACACAAGCTTTATTTTCCAACCAGTAACGTTCTACATAATTTCAGTTTCTAAGGCAGCACACGTTCATTGCTCCGTTCAAACGTACGGCTTAAGGCGAACCAAAACGACGTTCAGGCTTTTACGAGCATTTAAAAACACCCGAATCAAGATATAAACAAAAATAGCGAGTGATGTGCTCAGAAATTCTTATCTACAAACTGATTACCGCGTTCGTATTTCTACAGAGCGCAGTTTTAGTGGCTCGAACCGTAATACACCAAGTTAGCAGAAAGGGTTTTATGATTTTTTTATTGCAGCACCTTTTCCATCAAAACTTTATATAAGTTGAGTAAAACAGATCGGGAGAACGAAGCGTAATAACTGTAATATTGAAAGTTCGCTTCGGTGTGAGGGTCGGACGCTAATGCCGCACACTCACGACTTTTTGTCGTTATGTCGTTTGGGGGAAATATTACGTTTTATGGAGTGCTCATTTAAACTTGTTATAATGGGATGGAAAATAAGTTGTGTGGTCATGAGCATTTTTCACTTTCGTAAGTATTATTGTATGCCATCTTTTAACTGTCACTTTGCACGGCTTCATTATGGAAACTCACAAGCATCATCGAGGATTTTCATTTTAAGTGATGATAATTTTTGAGCATAATGTCTATATTTTTGTGATTTTTTTTTTTCTACTTGCTTTGAGGAATAAATATGTAAACTATAGAGCGCGCATATAGAGTATGAACTGTTGGCACTAGTATGAACATATAAAATCGTAGAATTAGTGTCAAAACAGAGCGCACCGTTTTATTAAAACTATTTGAAAACCTAATATTACCCTAATAATATCGGAACCGTCGATATTTTCGCATAAACGTCTGTTGTCGCACGGAAAATCATATAAATAAGTAAACAAGCGTAATACATTTAGCTAAAAATGTGCTTACGCTTAGCATAAGGGGCTACTAGCGATGCTATATGGTTGTCTATATTTACTTTAAGGTACAAAACGAATTGCTTGTAGAAACAGTGTATTTTGACATTATTGTAATGTAATATTTAATGACAATAAAACTCGATTTCAAAATTATTCATACACCAATAATATTCATAAATATAAAAACAAAGAAATACTTTTTACGCTAACGTTAGCCAGGTCAATGGCGTACAAAGTCAAATTACAAATTAATGTAAAATAATACCACCATTCGGCAAGCCGTAAACACTTTATTATACAGAAAACTGAAGCTCCTTTTGTCCTCAAAAGCGTCATTTGCAAAACAAAACTGATTCGGAGGTCGTATTTTGAGTACAAAACGTTTATACGTGTGCTATTGTAAAAGTTAGGCGTATTTGATAATAATTGAAAAAGTTATTGAATGCCCTGAAAGGCTTTGAGAATTATATTTATTCCGGACTTTGTGTAATAAATTACAATTTTAAGCGTATTGTGAATGGCCCGCTTTGATGACTGTTTTTCCGACGTTCAGGTATCTGAAAGGAATTTTAATTTTCGTTCTCCCTGAGAATGTATCTACAGTGTTTTGTTTTTAGAAATTTGTTAATTCAACTGAAAGAATTGGGATTTTATAATACATAATATAAACAGAACTTCTGCTCGTTGAAATAAATTATTAATAACATCATGATATCAGATTTCTTTCTCTGCTTCCAATTTTCTACTAAGCAAAAAGTTTTTTAAACGAAACCAATTTTATTTTTTCCGAGTTTTTTCTCTTTTCAAAATATTAATTCGTGTATTTTTCTAAACATTTATATATTACTATTTCTATTTAAAGTGAATACAGCAACAGGCAACAGATATCGGTGATACGAATATCGAATGTAACTGACCCACATAGCAGCTTTTACGGAATGTTCTAGATCAACACTTGCATAGAATCCAATGGAATTAGATTGTAGGAACGGTTATATTTAAAGTGGTATGAACTGAATATACAATTTCGGAAATTATTTGTCAGTATTTTATAAATATAAGGCTTGATATTTTTGATTTGCAGTTAAGTGACTATTTTGTAATATGCTTCTTATTTACACTCAACTTTTATGTTTACAATTTTACAAAAAAAACTTGAATATAACTAAACCAAACTATTAGTTTAATATGTTTAGTGAATAGCTGAAATGATCCTATTATATATTAGACACATTTAAAAAAAATATATGTATGGATTTACCCAAAAATAAATCAAGTTTTAGGCTCAGCTGATGTAAATAAATACCTATATAATACTATGCAATTATTCTGTCTATCTTACGGAGTGCAAGAATTCCAATTTTCGAATGTCTTCGCAAGAGTCTTCCGAATGTGTTCGAAAAATAAAAAAGACACAATAACAATAAAAACGTTATTGATTTTGTCATTAACGAAAAGGGCTCGTTATTCTCTGCAATTTAACCTTATTTATTATCAATTAAGGTAAATAAAGCTCAAACAAAAGTACTTAAAATTTATTTAAAAGTTAATAATTATCAAAGTAATGTTGATCGTGTTTACGATCATTTAGAGTTTATTAAAGTTATAAATTCGGAATATTGGCTACCATTTTATCAATATTTATTACCTAAATGACTTTAATTTAAAAGTTTTTAATTTTAATTATGCGTATTGTTTAATTTTTTATAAGTTTCCAGTGGCAGATTGATAGTAGGCACCATAACACAAGTGCTTTAGCTACTTACTTTGGGTTCAGAGCAATGTATGTGATGTTGTCCATATTTATAAAGAAATATATTATTTATAAAGAAAGAAAGAAAGAAATTTATTTTTTCAGCAGCCCAACAGGCTGGGTTACATATTATGGTCTTTAATGATGAAACCTTAATAAAATTCATTCGGGTTTACGGTAGTTAATTAATATTTTGTTAGCAATATGTAGCTATTCGTAAATGTGTCTCTAAAAAAATAACAAATAAATAAAAACTTTTTTTGTTTCTAAATAAACGTTTTTATGGCCAGTATCAATTTGCTTTAGGCATTTGTCTTTTTTATTTACATTTCATAGCATTTAGTTGAAATATTTCAACGCAGTTTTAGCAATCGCAAATATTCATGCGTGCACTCGAATAAAACCCGACACTAACGGATAAAATATTTGAATAAAATGCAAAACGACTTCTCATATTCCTAGAACAGTTTATGTCTTTTATGATTTAGTACTTCGCCTTTTTATTAGAGTGATTTTTTAGGTTTTATGTACGTGACGGCCTTATGAGGCTTTTTAAGTTAACCATTATTCATTAAATAACTTTTTATATGGCTTTGTAGTAGTAATAGGCTCCTACTCCAATGTCATTAGTCACAGATCTTAAGTTTATAATAAAAATGTATATTTCAATTCAACGTAATTTTTCAGTCAAATTAATGTATGATTAATAAGTTAATTATTATTGTTTTTTTTCTAATAAATGTGCGCAATAATTCAACGTTTATTGCTAATGAGTTATAGCCATTTAAGATAAGAAAACAAGGTCGATTGTAAAATAAATAATAATTTAGATGCGCAACAGAAATCTGAGTGCGGTCAGGTTTCGGGCTCCGGCCTAAACCCTCCAATTACGAAGTCGGTTTAAGGGATTGTTCCGCATTGAGAATTCTAAATTGTATTCACCTAAAGTAAACGATTCTATAAACTAATAATATTTTATTTTAATAAGGAACTAAAATAGACAGAATATTTATTTAAACCATTATAAACAATTTATTTTTGTTACAAACATAATTAATATCTTCGCAATTAAATTAATCAATTTAATTTTAAAACACGTACCGCGGGTTCTATCCCGCATGGGACAAGCATTTATATGGTTCCCAATTGGTTGTTTCTAGTGTTCTTTGTGTATGATAATGAAATGTTTGTGCAACCCCAACCAAGCGATACAATGATTAAATTCACTAGTGCGGGAGTCAATCTTTATATATTAAAAAAATGTATATTTTATTTCTAATGTACCTGCTCCGGCCCTAAGGTAAAAGATCTTAAAGTAGCTAGTTTCATTACAGTCACGAGTTTAAAACAACTTCCAAAATGTTTTGGCACGCCCTCTTGGAAAATTACCTTTAATACCGATGGGACATCAAAACTTTACCTTGAAAATCTTCAGTCCATTAAGCAACACGAAGTTTACGTTCGAAAACGATGATTATCTATCGATTTAAGATACCGTGTCCTTTACAGACGTATAATGGACCATGATCACTTATTCATGATCTGATAGGCGTAGGTTAGGCAATTAATGGGATAACGGAACACTTGAATAGACATCAATTAATCCAGGTATGTTGTGTAGACCGTGGGCGATTGATGACGTATAGTCATATATACTATACCTAAGTAATGTGAATGGGGTATGTAGGTATAGTTTAGGAACGTAGTTTTAATACTAAAGGTCAAAGGAGTTTGTATTTAAAGTTGCAAAAATGGTCACCATACTTGGTAACTGTAGACATCACACTTAAAAATTCGATTTCAAAAATTTTGCATGTACAATTTTTATTTTTAATTTTTATTTTTATTAAGGGGATCAAGTTTAATTAAATTAAAATGACTATAACTTTATTTGTTACCTTTTAATCACGGCATGGAAAACGAGGTTCTAAACGTGAATTCTCGGTACAAATCGTATCGTTAACTATTAAAAAATATATATATATTTTTCATCTTTTTTGACAGTCGTTTTCGTGCTAGGAACTTAGGTTATTATTTGAACTATTTAAAAAGTCTTATGCGCTTATTACACTTGCTTTTTTTAGTCTCTATAATATCGTTCGTAATCAGCAATATATAATTTAGTCACTTGACTTAATTCAGTAACGACTGTATTAAGACGAATAATTGTAATAAGTGCTTATCTAAGACAAGTATATCAACCTAAAAACCATCTATCAACTACAAACCTACATACATTCAGTGAAGACATTCTAAACATTTCTCAATGTACTACCATATACAGTAGCAGTAAGCACTGACAGGAACGACGCCACCTGCCTCACGAAAATTAACATATTCTAAAGACTTACCCGTTGTGTTCTAAGCTTTGTTCAAGACTTAGAAACAAAGACATGCTAAGAATAATAATAGTGTCCTCTTTAATCTCAAAGAGATTGTCTTTTGTTTTACTGTTATGTTAGCAAAAATAACACATTATGTTTTTTATAGGATTATAATAAACAATGTAAAGCATGTCTTTTCTGAAATTTTCAAACTAATCCCTTGTATAGTGTTCATTTATTCGATATGTAAAGAACATTTACTTCATATATTATGTTTATACGAACGACACACCGATTTTCAAGGTGTCGCCAGCTCTAAAGTACCGAGTTTGATCCCCGGACGGGTCAATGTAGAAAACCATTTGTGTACATTGTCTCGGGTCTGGATGTTTGTAGTACCTTTGTTGTCTCTGATTCCATGCTTTAGATACTTACTACATTTTTATTTATTTATATTATTAAATAGTAAATTTGAATGATAATTTAAATACATATTCAATTTTATTTAACATTTTATGCCCCTTCGTAAAACCTTTTGTAACATATTATTAACCGCAAATGCCTAAATTGGCTTGAAATTATCCTGCGAACATTTTCTATAACACTAATTGAATACAAGAGTCTTTCAACCAGATAAACTTAATGAAAAGTCAGGATCATATGAAAGGTCAATTGTAATCTCCTCGTAATTACTTGGTGCCATCGTTAATTTTAATCATGTCTAGATATGTCTAGGCGTCTAGATTACTCGCGTACAATCGTCATAACGAGAAACCTTCATATAATTTTAAGCTATAATTAGGTGTTATGAAGGTCCCAAATACATTGTAACATAATTAAGATTTCGACTTCCATTAGTAATAACCTTAAATTCAAATTCAAATTCAAAACTCATTTACTTAAAATAGACTTCAAAGTACTACGTTTCAAACGTCAATAATACAATAGACAGCACCTTGATTCGCCCACCCTTTATCGCTTCCTAAATTCTCTGGCTGTGGAGAAGAAACGTCGCAACAAACTCCACAGCAGCACGCTTTCCGTTAACAATAAGATAAAATAATAAATATCAATTAGGAACTGCGCCAAATAAATAAGCTTTTAAGGTCGATAGGAAGTATCATCTACTACAGAGACCAAAATTAGCAGAACCAGAACCACGTTACCGCTAGCAGCGGCTGACCCTTGCGTCACGAATAGGACGCAAGGGTCAGCCATCAACTATCGCCATATTAGAGGAAAAGAGGTGACCAGACGAAGTTGCATGCATATAATTTTGTAAACCATTGATAAAACTCTATATACGAATACATCACTCGATAGTTTCGGCAAAAAAAAAATTAACGACTTACAATTTATCGCCAAAACGAACGACGAATTTGACGAATCTATTGATACTTTATCTGTAAAAATCCATTCAGCCGTTTGGAAGATAGGAGGTAGTAAAGAAATTTACAAACAGAGATATAAACATACAAGGTACGCGCAAATATAACCCTTCCTTTTCAGCCAGCTAAAAACAAATGTGACAAGACAGTCTCTTTCCCTTCATCTCTATAAAGACGTAATTTAATAACATACATAACACAAGTGAAATAAAAAAAATATAAATAAAAATCCATACCTTCTATTAATCCCTATCTGCTGGCAGATAAAAGCAACCCATATTAACAGCAAAACAACTTTCGTGAGAGTAATTTCAACTAATTTCACTTTTTTTTCTCTCTAAAACCATATGTAGCACACAAAAACTGCCAACTCGGAAACCCTTTTCACATTTACACTGAAAAGGTCTGTTATCCAGTTAAATCACTCCATTTATAAGGCTGTGTTCAGATGCGTGTAGTCAGCGTTTCAGAATTAGCGCGCTTAATTTCGTGTTCGTCTTGACGCATCGTTTTTTGAGTGAGGAAAAATGTGATAGTGTGGTCAGAAGGGCGCGTATTAAGTGTTTCGGTATTTTAAGGACCTTTATAAATATAATAATGATTTGCTTCTTCACTTGTTTCGTAAAAAATTGACTGTTTTCTTTGATGGATAAACAATGTCATAAGCGGTCATCATGTGTTTTATTATCATACTTTCTTTCTTCGTGATTCTTTTGTTTGCGAACCTGGTGATTGTGTATACCAATTTTTTATTTTTTTTCCTTTTTAACTGGATTTTGATGTTTTTAATTAACTATCTTTTCCCGATCCCATGTTCGTTCATTTTATGGCATAATTTCTTACCCCTCTATTTTCTGCTTATCTACTTCCCTGCTTACATCTTTTACTCTACTTAATCTTTTTAATTTTCTCTTCAAAATTCCATCTATATATTGGAACATTGAGAATTGAAACCAGTATGTGTTACTCACTTACATTGGTAATTCCAAACCGCGGGCTGATAGACAGGTTCTGCCACTGCTGAAATAGATTTATGCTAGCTAGAGGATTGCTCTATATACATGTAAGTTGAACAAATCGTCTGTCAAATTTAAAGACGGACATCCTTAATGGTCATTTTAATGATTTAGAGTGGCTCCATTAGAGCCTCCTGCAAGTCAGACAGTCGAGTTAATGTTACACCTAATAAAAGCTAATAGGCTTACCTTCTATTCTTGTTGAAAAGCAAAATGTAGGAAATTAAAAAGATGAACAAATATTTACATTTAAATAAAAACAAAAATTTGACTGTTTGGTTTTGACGATAGGCATCAACCACCCCATTTTGTGTCCTGTCCTGTATATTTGTTTTATTTAAAAGTTTTCATCAAATGGCTGTATCAACATTAAAAACAACGGACCGCAAACCTCAAACAAACCCTTCATCGCTCATAACAAATTACTGGCATGTCATAGGAACCCTCTTCCCCACTCGAGACCTTTGGGTTCCTAACGTTGAAAAATGTAAGTTTAATTTCCTAACATATGCTTCCGCCAGACCATTTTGTGTGGTAAAGTGCATAATGTACCGAAAAAAATGCTG